>OY728154.1:10000000-12500000 GCA_963277665.1 Viscum album
GTATAATCCCATGAATCATTAATATATGTATAATAAATTTATTAATAATTATTTTTAGGTTCCCTAGAGCATATATGTGAACATGATCAATGGAAATATTGATATTCTTCCTTGAAAAAGATAGTGGTTATTAGAAAACCATTTTAAAACAATAAATCTATTATAGAAACCAGTTTTTAAAAAAATCAGAAAATTATAGAAATCAAATTAATGGTTTTGGCTGAGGGAGCCTACCTAAACCTTACAACATGTTGCTTTTGATGATGACAACACGAATCTTCCTTTTTTACACATGAACAAAAATGAAACTTCACATATATATAATAACACATATCCCATATGTACATATTTTCAAGGCCAAATATGCACAAGGGGATCCTTAGTTATATGATTATACTTGCATATACCTCATTAAACTTACACATGTATGCATTTTTGAAATGAGATTCATTGGTAAAGAATATTCTAAAACATTTACCTCTATTTTTGGACACTTTATTAGAATATAGAAAAATAAAATTTCTATCTCCCAACACATGAATCATATCTATGTAAAGAATCTCATATTCATGGAATACAAAACCTTTGATGGTGTAATTACCCTAATAACTATCGGTAAAAACCATTCTGCCAGAAACACTAGTGTAATTTGGTCTTATAAGGACTTAAACTTCAAAATATTAGGGTCTTTTTCATTTTAAAATTATTATAAGCTTAACATGATAATATTTAGACTTTCTGACAAGTAAATATGTCTAATCCGTTATTCTTATTAATGTTTTAGTGGAAGGTAGTAACAAAGGGACAGATGATTGATGGAATAAAATATTCCATTCATTTTAAAAACTATGGAGGAGTATGCACATCCTAGAGTCTCCCTTGACCTTATTAAGAACGTAAATTGAAATGATGTGACTATAGTGAAATTCGAACTACCTTTTCAAATTTATCTGTCAATTCCTATCCAAAGGTGATAAGAGCATACTCGTGAATTGTTCTATGACAAGCTCCATATTTTGATAGAGTATAAATTTGTGTAACAAAGGTGTTTAAATATGGTATATTCTATTTTATGGATTCTATCCCTATTTATTTATGATAGTTGGGCCATTATTCATTCAATGAGAGCCACATATTCATGCATCTCTATAGTCTATATAGAAATAAAACAATGAAGTTTCCCTTCTTCTAAAGTTATGATATTTAAATTATTAGTTTTATCCATTAAATATAGTGAATAGTGGATGGAATAGTAAACATGATGAGATTATATTCATGTGTGTCTAAATCCTCTCAATAAATTAGTCAATTATGAACAAGGATGTTCCATTGTCGATAATAAAACACACCTACGCCTAAGATAAAAAATGTTGTTGAAGGTTGTCATCTTTATCTGAAAATTTTCTCTAAAGGATTATATATGATATTATTTTAAACCTTGCACCAATCCCACATTCATTCAACCTGAAGCCACATGGAAATATTGGGACCCAAACTGTGTTCACCTTCTACTATAGGTATATAATCCATAATTTATTTTTTCATGGACATATCTTCCTTAAATTGTGTCATGGTTGTAATAAATTTCTCCCTCATTGCCTCCTTTTTAACTTTAATGATTGAACATTATAGTTTATGATTGATCAGATGAATACCTAACACTATTATACTAGGAAAATTTTAATTAGGTCTTCCAAAACTAGTAGTCAAACATGTGGAGTCTTCCCCAATCCCAAAAAAATATCATGAGGATGAAACTACCTCAAAATTATTAGAATGGTGGGCCATAATTCTTTTTCTCCCAATAAATTATAAGGATGGTATGACATGAAAGGATATTTGAGAGTCCAATTTTTTATTCATCCATCAGACTGGTTTCCCCAATACCCCATTGGTATAATATTCAAACCACAACATTGAATAACCCCATGAAAATTTATTTGTACCATCCTCAAGATGCAATGAACTTCTATGTCAGAAACCTCATGCATTATCATCAATGACATTTCCTAAAGGAAAAATGGGTTATGTTATCGATAAATATTGATTAGTGGTAAATATGTGACCTATTTTAAATGACCAAATTATCTTGAGAACCTATAAGGATCAAAAGGATCTAAAATGGTTACTCTATTTATAAAATCATCCAAAATCACATCTCACAACAAGATAATGTATGAAATTAATTATGAATTCCCTCTATCATTATCTACCACTGTACCAAAATGTGTTGAATAAGGAATGAACCCAAAATGGGAAACATCCTTTAACAAATAAATAGTACCATTGAGTCATTAATTTAAAAAGAACAAGACCATATACCATAGATTCGTAGTTCACTCCACATCAATTATTTGTTCCAGATTCAAGAAAGAACGGAATAAATCAAAGAAATGTTCAAATACCAGGATGATAGGGCATGGTGGGTGTCAACCTCGGCGTCCGGGGTGTTGAGGGTTGTGGGGGAGAGCCGTGGGGAAGGAAGGGAGGAGGTGGGGAGGCCACTCAAAGCAACTTTGCTGGAGGTGGAGGATCATGGGGAGGATGGTCGCAATAAAGAGGTGTCGTTGGTATTGAGGGTTTTTGGCGATGAGGTGTTAGAGAGGAGGTGTCGGGGAGACGTCATGAAAGAAGAGTGGAGGTGGGGAGGCCACTTGGAACAACTTCTCTATATGAGGATGGATGCGGAAAGGAGGTTTTGGGGAGGGCGTCGGGTTGTTGAGGGTTTTCGTGGAGGATGGATCGAGCGGGTGAAAGAAGAAATAAATTGGTCGGGGTATTCAGCCACATATCGATGGCTAATTCTTGGGGTGTAGCCATGTCTTTTTTAATCCACGACTTTATAGGTGCTAATATAGCTCAATTTCTTATTTGTGGTACTAGTTTATGTGTTATTCCAACTTTTCAGGAAAACCACTATAGCACGATATTAATAACATAACATTTTTTGTCAATACATTTCAGGCACATCGGACATCAGAATCACACGTCGTCTCAGTTCCTGCTCTCAAAATTTTCCTACAAGTATTCTAAATATAAAACTGGGAAAATCTAAGTTGTTACCCAACCTATCCATTCCTGATGTTATTCCTATACCCAACATATATATATAAGATGCCAAAACATTACCCAACCTATCTCTAAAATATGTTAAACCATTAACAAGATCTAGAATCCATACAATATTCAAGGATTAAGGGATTCATGAGATAAAAAACCATAGATGAATTACACCCTCAGTATAAGCTACCTCATGGACAACATGGGATGTCTTTGGTTCCTCAACTAAGATACCTCACACATGGTATACCCCCCAAAAGAGGAAGAATATACATGTGACCATCCAACCCAACACCCAAATATTACTAATGTTACCGTTATTAATAACTCAATTGATTAAAGGTTCCTACACTATAGTGATAGAAGCATCCTAAATAACTGATTCCCACCTCTAGATGAAACCATAACTGGTTTTTAATAACATTAATTATATCATTGAGGGATAACCACAATAGTTGATGAGATCGAAAGAGGAATATATGTATGTAGTAAACAACATCGCATCATCCCATTTTTATATATGAATTGAAATTACTGAAAAATGTGATGAATGTTACATGGATTTTGAAAGAGGAAATTGGGAAAATAAAGATGTGTGATGGCGTTGGCCTGGGTGGAAAGAATCAAAAACACCAGTTTGTAAAAATATCATGAGATTTAAAGTTATATTCAATTCATTAAAGTGTGAAAAAATATCTCACCCATAATGATACCAAATTATATGTCCCACTATAAAATCACTCACATATAACATTACCATAAATTGATGGAAATAAAATAGTTTCTATAATGTATTTTAATTAATAACATTATTTTTAAATAAAGAACCCACTGAAATAAAATGGGTATTATAATACATTCATATGAAAATAATTCACCATAAATAATATATATAACCCATGGAAATAGAATTGTGTATAACTGTATTTCCAAATATGACAACAATAATAATTAAATTTATCTTCATTAAAAAAAGTTTATCACCAAAATATTATCCCATTGTATAAGAAAAATGAGAGCTAAAAACATGAATGATTATTCCATTGGATATTTATTGTGTTGAATATGAATAAGAAAATAAACGAAAAAACTCACAAAAGGTTTTTTGGAATGAAAATGGTAATTTTCAATGTAATGTCCACAATAATGAATTTATTTTCAAAAGTCTACATTTATTCAAATAAAAATAGTGAAATGAAAACATCTCATTGAAGTGGTATTGTATAAAAAAACATCCTCCCTGTATATATTTTAGATAACAAATTTTAAAATGAAATATAAATTAATATAGTTAACATAGGGAAATTAAATTCAATAATATTTTATACTAATCCTAATAAATTGTTTAAATTATTGAATCCCTTATTGTTACCATTAATTTCCACAAAAGTGATTTAAAATCATATATAAACAAAGGTAAATATGTTAATGAAAAATTTATGGAAAATATAAATTATAATTTCCAATTATAATCATCATTTATAAATATTATAATCATGTATTAGATTGTTATAATCTCTTTTCAATAACATGTATTTAGTAATATTGATTTTTTTGTAATATGCTTATAAAATAGGTGTTAATCATCCATCAACATCCAAATATCAACAATAAAAAAAATTAAATTATTGGAATTTATGTTTTATAAGGACATATATTGTTATGATATGATCACATGGGAGTTTTAGTTAATTTTAGTGAAGATTTAACCAATTTTGGACTGTGTTCAGATTATATACCAACATCGATGGATTACCTAATAACGATCATTAATTTTTGTGTTATCCACGTTGAACCATAATATTGATATATAATAAACAAAAACACAAACAAAAATATCTTAAACTACCATAAATTATATAATAAAATTATCTATGAACAAGGTAGTGAAAAATGGAATGCATTGTTCGGTGATGGTAGTAGTTCGCCCATACACATGGAAGACGATTTCAGTTCACGAAGGGAAGTGGAAGGAAATAAATTTTTTATAATATCAATAAATTCAAAATGATATATATATTTATATATATATATTACATTAATATTATGTTAATTCAATTTTTATACCTTCTAGGTTAGGAGTAGAAGGAAATCAAAAAAATGCTTCTTTTTGTAGGATGTAGTTCACACGTACATACGATTCATTTTTATCCATTTTTCGTAAATTGAAACAGAATAGTGGTTAATACATATATCATTATTATAATAAAAATTATTATACTAATTACATTGATTTTATCATTTTAATATTGTTTAATACTATTTTATGAATATAATGTACACCTAAATAAATAGAAATGAAAAATGAATGAATGGAGATTTATTTCTCACTTCATAAATTCTTTTATAGGAAAAGGTGGTTATGAATTTTATGGATATACATATTAGAATAATAGAACCTATGAATGGGCATATAAAATTTCATAAGTGGTTTTCACATATATTGGTATGTAATAAGTTGGTTGTAGTGTGAGGGGTAGCTAGGAGAGTTGATCCCCTAGTATAAGATAAAATGGATAGATATTTTCTGAATACACATAACATATTAATAATGAAAAGTAACTCTTAGTGTTTGTAAAAATAAAATTATGAAATAATAGAGAATTTTTGTGATAAGGATGATAAATTCATTAACCAGCCATCCCCACAAAATATTTAAACATGTTTTTTATTATTCCATCTTGGTCAAACCATTTTTACACCTTTTTATTTTTATACAGGTAACTAGTATTTTTTAAAATAATAATCATTATTATTGAATGTAAAATGGTTCAGATTAAATAATTTGGAACAAATGATTGTAATTTGAAATTAATATTATCATATTAATTTCTAACAATTTATTAAACTAAAATTTATAACAGTAAATATATAATTCATTAATTTTATTGTTAAAGCTAAGATATGTTATAAAATAAATAATATGTATTTTTAAATTAATAAAATATTTAAAAAAATTAATTCACTTATAAAATACATATTTAATTTAGAATTTTTTTACTGAATTTATATTTCATCCTACTATGCAAATAATGTCAAAATTTGATGTTATATTTATTAAAAGTGATTTTCACTATTCACTTAAATTTAAATATTTTTAGACAATTTGGTAACATCAATATTATGTTAACGTTGTTATTATATGTTCAAAAATTATTATTATTTTTTAAAATTACAATTATATAATATGTAAATTTAACATCATAATAAACTTATAAACTGTTGTGAAAACATATTTCTTCGGGAAATTATTATTTTTGTATATTAACTATTATTATTTAATTAGTTAAATTTTATGATATAACAAACCAAAATAATATAATATCTATAAAATAAATTTTCATAATGAAATAATTTGTTATTAGGTTTTTAGGGACATATTTTGAAATAGTATTAAAAGTGTTCATTATTTTATAAGTTTGTTATAACAATTTGTACCCACTTATTCAATGGATGTCATACATTGTTTAATATAAAATTTAATAATGATAGTTGTGTTATGTAAAGTATTATCATTTCATGTGGTGTATGATATCAAAAAAATAATTATTTAAGGATAAATATTTTAAAAAAATCATTGGTCATTACACTCTACCCATTAAACGAATTCCATAATCAAAATTTTATTATTCAGATGAAAAAACTATGTTTAAATTTTTATCAATACATTCTCACATTTTAATATATATCTTCCCCAAATTTATAATTAATCCATCCGAATTTTTCTTGAGATGTGGTATTTATCTACATCACATAATCTATTCGTTCAAAATTTTCCACTATTAGTACCTCATATGATAAGTCATATTCTTGTTGAATGGATTCTGAGTTTATTATAGGTGATGGGTCTTATATAAACTTCTTTAAAACTGAAAAATGGACCAAATCATATAAATGGGATTTCTTAGAGGGCCTACTAAGTGATAAGAACCACCCCAACATGATCAAGTATCTCTAAGAGATATAAGTAATTACGACATAGCTTCCATATATTCACAAATATAGTAATCAAAATCCAAAAAGTTATATAGAGTTACACATTGTCAGAAACATAAAATTATATTCGTAAATTATCAGAATAATTATTCTATATGATATGTGATGTATTCTTATATTTCTAAAATGGGTTGAACCTTCTCTATCATTTCATGGAAAAGGTTAGGACTTATTACCTACCTCTATCTAAATGTATGAAATCATGCTGGATTCTTATATCTCTTCACAAATAGAGCCTCATATGGTTCCATATGAATTCTATATTGGAAATTTTTGTAATATGAAAACTATAATAAGTGAATTTGTTGATTCTAAAATCATGGGAAATATATCAATCAAAATATCAATATATCCACTCGATGTTTTATGGTCCATTCAGAATGACCATCTATCTGAGGAAGATAAGCAATGTTTTATCTCAATTATGTCACCAATTATTTCAGAATTATTCTCTATAACCTTATGATAAACATCAATTACTAATAATATATATTGGAGATGTGTACTCTTTATGGTTTTAATAATTTCGTTATCTATGTCTTTGAGAATTTTTCAATATAAAAATATCATTTGATTGAAATAAAATGTGGTGACTTAGTAAGGAATATATCTATAACCCAAGTAACATTTTTTAAAATAGACTTTTTTGATAGTCCTATAATGTAATATATCTAATTTCATTAACATTTCCATACAAGTATTGGAAAATAGTACTACATTCCATTGGAATTCTTTTATTTTCCATAACATAATTCTATATCATGTAACATGATATGTATTATAAGATCTCCCCCTTTTTGTTATCCCTCTATACGTTTTTCCATATATATATATATCATTATTCTTCTTAAATTAATAAGGAATGATAAATTACTAACATAATTCAATATTTCCCTCTTTACTTATTGTTTTAACAGAGCACATATTCAGGATATAATCTTCTTAACTATATTATTATCATTTTTGAACTCCAGAGTAGTTTATTTGTTTTGTATCTATACATTATCTATCTGTGTTTCATTTATATTCAAGTGAATGGATTATGAGTATTTATTTGTGTG
This sequence comes from Viscum album, assembly GCA_963277665.1. NCBI lineage: Eukaryota > Viridiplantae > Streptophyta > Magnoliopsida > Santalales > Viscaceae > Viscum > Viscum album. The sequence continues at coordinate 10,008,118 of OY728154.1, forward strand.
AGATTTTATTTACCTCAACCATTTATGTAATTTGATATATCTTCTCAAATTCATTTTTATTTGGTCATTTTCAATCTTCATCAGGAATAGAGTAAAATATCTTCAAATCATAAATGTCTAGCAACCTTTCCTTCAATCCATAGGTTGAAATTTATTGAGAAATAATAATATCTTATCAATAACATCCATCTCATTTGGAACATATTTTTTTTCATTTTTTGTTAATGTATATGTAAATATTTTTTAATCAATATATACATATCACACTTTTACATGTAGAGATATTTAAACCAAACATATAATGAAAGGATCACCACTATAAAATCCAAATCATGCGTCCAGTAATTTTTTTATGATTCATTAATTAAATGGAGGCATATTATATTACGTTACCATTCTACATAAGGCCTCATCCTATACCCTTTTAAAGTATCTCTATATATTAAAAATTAATTCCCAATATAGGGAAATGTATGTTCTAGTATGGTGACCCTTCCTTTTCCTCAGTTCCTTGAAAAAAAATTATATTCATTGGTCGATTGGAATTTCAGTCCCTTATATGATAACATGGTAAGTGGATTTGTTATACATGATCAATTAACCAAAAAAATATTATAGTTCCATCATTTCGTAATAAAAAAATGTATCTCAATTACTGTTGTTTGTCTATGACAATTTTATATAACAACCGTTATTTGTTGATTTGAAAATATTCTCATGATGGTGATCACATGACACATAAATGATACAATTTTCACAAAAATTATCTTTTTAGTATCATAGGATATATATTTTCATTATTAGAGTTTTAATCAGAATCCTAAAATGTTCTTCATAATCTTCCTTAGACTTAAAATACATGATAATGTCATCTATAAATAGTACCTAAATTTTTTCAATGTAATCTGTAAAGAATTTTTTTTATCAAATTAATGAAAAAATTATTAGATTTACTGATTCCAAATATAATTACTACATATTTTTATTCTCTATACCTTATATTCATATCTATGTTGTGTTAGAGTTAGTGGCCTAGAACCAACTACATTTTACTTTATTCATTAATAAAATATTTATCACATATTGATTGTTCTTCTGTGTGACAATGCATTTGATAATTTCCTGAGGATAGCTGTTGCATTAAAGGGTCATAGCGGATCCCTACTATGATGAGAACCCGGATGTTCTATAACACTGTCCTTGAATATATTTTCTATGGCTGGATGATGTTATTTGAATGAAACAAATAATACAAGCCATTAGGGGTGAGGACTCATAAAACATTGAGGCACCATCTCATGGTGTCCACCCTTGGTAATATCCAGGAGAATATTATGAGAACGAGACCCGCTAGTAGGAAATCCACATTTCATAGTGTCATTGGATGTTCCTATCTGCAGACGTGTGTATTGATCCTTAGACTTTATGATTATTATTAATGGGTATTAGAACTCGTGCACTTAGATGTATTTATGAACACCGTGACAACACACTTTTCGCATCGAGGTAGGATACATTGGGTGTGTCACATGTAATACAACATTAATAGATAATGTGAGAATGATTTTCCCCTTCTGTTCCATAAAGGAAGAAGATATCTCAGGCCCTTTTATGGAATTTATATAGCCTAAATAAATACATGTCAATAGTAATTTATGGGAGAGTTCATTTGGGAAAGTCAAAGAATGAATAATCGAGTACATGGGTTGATGGAACTTGCATACAACCTTATTGATTAGGGATATCTAGGAAAATGGATTATATTACACAGTAATCATTCATATGTGGTGACACATCATCGTGTCGTTAACTTATTTCTCTGTGGATGACTTGGTGTGTTTCTAGACGCTAACCTTGGACTTTAGGAATACTCTGCCTAATGGCATAGAGAAAGGGGCCTAGAGGGTCATGCAGTAAGTGTGTCCATGTATCTCATATAAATATTAATTTAAAAATTTAAATAATTATTATTCCCGAATGTGGTTTAATAATTATTTAAGGATGCCTTATTGCATTTATTTTGACAGTAGTTATTGGAGAGAATATATTATGGATGAAATAATATTTATTAGCAAGTAATGCAGTTATATTTATTTAAGAAATAAGTATCCATTACTCAAGGTATAATAAATGTGGTGGTGGAAATAAAGAAAAGTGGAAAATAAAAGTACACACCATGTATATTTCATATACACTCCGTTTAGTTTTGTTAAAAACAAGTACACCCCTTGTATTAATGATTACACGGTGAGTAGTTTTTCAAGTCGGGATTTTGAGGAAATAATATCATTATTGTGATATTTATTATAATCAGCATTGGCACATGTCAAGGAATTAATCATTCAACATGGAGGTTTTCAATATGAGTTAATGAAATAAATAAAATGCGTAACGTGTTTCTTTATTGTCATAACTCTATAACCACAAACATGATTATAAATATCCTCACAACCCCAACACTTTTCCACAAGAAAAATCGTTGTGTACAACAATTCTGGAGAATTCTTTCAAGGCCGAAAGAACTCCTTCCTCCAAGAACGTATTCAAGACCAAGAGACCAAGGCGATCAAAGGCGGACATCGCAAGCGAATTTTCTTCCGTGATAGCACCCAGGGATACCTTCGACGACGTCCATATATACGTGGAACACATGTGGATCACCGCTAGAGGAATCCTATACTTGGATTCTATAACGCAACGATGGATCACATGATCGTGACCGGAGACATCAATGAAGGAAGAATTCCACCAAGGTAGTTCTTGTGAATTAATTAAATTAATTATAACCAATATATGATGATCATATCTTTATGGTTCTGGGACTCTCCTTTTATTTTTTTTCTTTGTTCTTTTTAAAAGATCCAGTGTTTTATATCGTCACTGATCTTGGATTGAACGTTGTTTAACGCTAAAATTAAAGCTGGGAAAACCCACCAACATGCTTCTGCTGCACCCGGAACCTACAATTGGTATCATATGGGTCATATCGTTCATTATAATTATTTAGTATTTCATTTCTCATCTACGCATTAAATAATTTTGTTGTTTCAATTCAAGTTTAATCGTTCTGGAAATATGAATCTTGAGAACTGTTCCTCCTCCCTCGTTTCTCGTTCACCTCATAGAAACAAATTTTTTCTTTTAATTTTGATTAAAATAAAATAGAGGAATTCAACCGGAGGAGCTAAACATTTCTGGCCGTACAACACCAGAATACATTATGTGTATTCAGATGTACACTCCATGTAATGTATTGGAGTATACCTATGTCATTTATGACACTGTATTTTTACCAGGAACATGTGGCACATGGTTTCCGGAGTACATGTCGTGTGGTCCAACTGAACAGGGCATGTAGTCTCTTTGGGTTCGGGTGGGAACGTGTACCTCGTACACATCTTGCCCAGCTGGAAACTGTGTAACATGGAAACTACATGGTGTGTGTCCCACTGTACATGCCATGTATTCCGAAAATTTCCGAAATACATTAACACGCCATCTACCTGGGCATGTACTTCGAATGGACGGTGAAAAAAAGTACACACCGTGTAGTTAGAATTACATGCCCTGTACTCACCCAAATTACACAGATTTATTAAAATTTATTATTATATTATACAATCCCTTAAGATGTTTACCATAGTGTAGGTGTAAAGGTGAGGCATAACACGTGAAAGGTGTTTTATATATCTGTGATTAATTTAACATCTACGTAATAAATGGGAATTCACCGAGTTTCCTTCAATGTACAAGTTACGTAAAAGGATAATTTCAAAATGAATTTTTTTGTTTATAATTATGATGGATGAGAATCTCAAGGAACTTAAAATAAGGATTTAAGATAAAATGATTGATTAATTAATGATAATTAATTGATTCGAGCGTGATTATTCTTAAACAAGAATGATTAAAGAACTAAATTATTGTTTTATTTATGCGTAAATATCATTCAATGTATGGATGATAATGAGTTAGACTGAGACCTTTGTATGTGAATGGTTTCTTTTAATTTATTTATTTAAATTAAATTTGTTGTACTACGATCCATCTCCTCATTAATATGTATGGCCTGCGCGCCCAAGGATTCTTTTATGTAAAAACCCATTTTACCCCTCACCTACGTGTGAGATAAATTCATATGTAATGGATGGAGCTCCCAAGCTAGTGGAGGCAGCTCAAGTCAAGAGCCAAGGTGAAAACAATCATAGGAGATACAAAGGTGGACAGGTGGAAAGCTGCAAACACTAACCCAAAAGGTTCATGGTGTTTCTCCCCTAGGTCATGGGTTAGATTATAAACCACTAGGTAAACTAACCAATATAAAAATCACATTATCCTACCATTTATTTTATTTTTGTCAGTTGCATGGTTTATTTATTGTGGGTTTATTGTCACGATCACATAATTAATTAATTAAATGAGCATGCAAGATAGAACTAAAATAAAACTGGCATAAATGAAAATATTATATTAGACATGGTTAATCACTTAAGTATATCCCACCTAATATTAACAAGAATGTAATAAAAGATAATAAATTGGAAATTTACGTATAAGGAAAAAATTACTCAAAAGAAATATTAAGTCGGTATAGCCTTCTATAATCTTGGTTAGAATCGAACCATGGTTCATATTTCCTAACTAACCCTTGATGGGGTGCTTTAAATTATCAGGGAATTCTAATTCAAGGTTTTGAGTTGACTTGACTTGGTTCGCATCAAGGGTTGACTGCCACAGCAGGACTTGGTGTGACTAAGAGGCAAACGTTGAGAAAATCCAAAATAAAAGGATATCAGGATTGGGGAGTCCACTTAGTGGATCAAGGATCTATGAGTTAATGCAGTTGGCATTTGGAATGCCTACGTAAAACCCTTCATGTTTCTTGACCAACCCTAGTTGGGGTAATGCGAAGGCAATATAGATCCTTGCCACAAGAATACTCAGGAAACAATATATTCTGAAGTAAATGGTGAGGGCTACTGGATTTTGATTAAATAGTTGGAGACTAATAAGTATTAGTTTATTTATTTGTCTCATTTTGTAATAAAGTACTAAACCATTAATCTTCTTAATTTGTAGAAACGACATGAAAATTACTTCAAACATATCATTGGGCACCATACTGGAGAAGGAAAACCTTCTCACCAGCACCAATTTCCAAGAGTGGCAGTTGTGTTTACGCGTCATCCATCTCCATGAAAGGAAATTGTACGTGCTAGAAGAGCCTATTAGAGTTGCACATTGGAAAGAGGTCAGTGATGGGGAACTATCTATCTACATGAAATACAGGGATTATTCCACAAATGTCCAGTGTTTCATGCTATCAGCCATGTCTAATGAGCTCTTAAAGAAACATGAAAACATGGACGTGTTTATCATGATATATCACATTAAGGATCTCTACCTAGAGAAGGAGATACATGAGAGGTATGAGATCTCCAATTCTTTTTTTACAACTAAGCTTGGAGAGTCTATGATAGCTGGGCCTCATATAGTCAAGATTATTAGCTACATTGAACGCATGGACATCTTAGGATTAAATTCCCAGATGAGTTGCGTACAGATCTCATTCTATCGTCACTGCCCAAGACCTTCTCTAGCTTCATTGCAAATTATAACATGAGTGGAAATGAGAAGAGTCTATAAGAGCTTCTAAACTTGATTCTCCAGGTAGACAAGGACATAGGTCGTGAAAAAACCACATTCATTATGGTGAACAAGATAAGGAAGGACAAGGAAAAGGGGCCAACGACTTATAAATGGTCTGAAGCCCCCGAGCGTCGTCCTTCCAAGAAGGGGAAGATCCAGAGGCAGGGAAAGGAACAGGAGGCAGTGTGTTTTTCATGTGGCATGTAAGGCCACTGGAAGAGTAACTGCACCCAGAAGCATGGGGACGCTAAAGGTGCATTCGTTATCGAGTGAAATATTTCTATTTCTACACATTGGGTATTAGATACAGCTTTTGGGGCTCACATCTGTACTCAAATGTAGGAACCAAGTAGATTTAGAAAGATCACCAGAGTAGAGGTGGATCTTCGAGCTACCAATGGAGCCAGGCTAACTGTATTGGTTATTGGCAATTACCACCTCTCATTGCCGTCTGGGATGATTTTGGTTTTATGTAACTTTTATTATGTGCCTAGTGTTACCAAAACATAATATCTTCATCTTGTTTTGATATGGATGGATTTATTTTCATGTTTGGAAATAAGTGTTGTCTCGTTTATAAGAATAATGTATTTTATGGTATGGAACATTTAAATAATGGTTTGTATGTATTAAATTACTAAAACCAAGTGTTGGATATCGATAATGAAAGAAACTCACATTACTAATACATCACCCAGTTGTGGCATCACCGTCTCGGTCATGTAAACGATAAGAGATTGACAAATCTCTTCCAAGATGGCTATTTAGACTCTACTAAGATAAAACCACTTGATAGATGTCATGCTTATGGACAAGGTAAATTAACCAAGCCTTCTTTCAGTGGACATGGTGAAAGGGCCACAGAGCTTCTAGGATGGGTGCACACGGATGTTTGTGGACCATTTCTAGTAGAAGCTAGAGGTGGATATTCCTACTTCATTACTTTTACTGATGATTTGAGTAGATTTGGTTATGTCTACTTAATGAGGTATAAGTCAGACTCCTTAGATAAATTTAATGAATTCAAGAATAAAGTAGAGAATCATCTTGTAATAATATAAAGAAACTTCGATCCGATCGAGGTGGAGATTATCATAATGAAGAGTTCATTGATCTTCTATGAGAGTCTGGGATTCAATCTGAACTCACTCCTCCTTATACACAATAGTAGAATAATGATAGTGAAAGTAGCAACCACACCTTGTTGGACATGGTGAGGTTGATGATGAGTCATGTGGATCTTCTATTATCCTTTTGGGGATATGCATTACAAACTATGGCATACACATTAAACCTAGTACCAACTAAGGCGTAAAATTTAATTCCCTCAGAATTATAGAATAGAATGAAACCCATTTTGTCTCACACATGTTTATGGGGATGCGAGGTGTTTGTTAAGGCCTTCTCAAGAAACAAACTAGCAACTTGGGGCACGAAGTGTATCTTTATAGGATATCCCAAGGAAACAAAAGGACATTAACTATATAACCCTCAAGACAAGAATGTGATAGTCTCCAGACAAGTAGTCTTTCTTGAGAGGGAGAAAATCCTCAAAAATGATAGTGGGAGCAAGATTGACGTCGATGAAGTTGATGCTGAAGATATATAGGATTGGGTACAGGAATAAGTTCCACAGGTCTAAGTAGAAGAGGTTCTAGAAACACAAGTACTGCGTAGGAGCTGATGAGAGGTAAGGGAAACAGAGAGATTTGGTTTCCTACTCACCTAGGATGGTGAATCATTATTGTTGGACAATGATGAACCTCTCTCCTACAAGGAAGCAGTAGAAAGTTCAGAAGCTACAAGATGGAAAGACGGTGGGAATTATGAGATAGATTCCATGTATGAGAACCAGGTTTGGGTTTTGGTCGATGTGCCAGTAGATATAAAGACTGTTGGATGTAAATGGGTATTCAAGCGAAATTTGGACATGGATGGTAAAGTTAGCACCTAAAAAGCATGGCTAATGTATAAAGGATTCATACGGCATCAAGGAATTGACTATGACGAAACATTTTCACCAGTTTCCATTTTTAAATCCATAAGAATCATACGTTCCATACCATCTTACCATGACTACGAGGTTTTTAAAATGGATGTCAAAACAACATTCCTTAAAGGGAACCTTCAGGAAGATGTCTATATGACAAAACCAGAAGGGTTTGTGACACAAGGTGAATCCAAATGGGTTTCTATCTTGCATAAACCCAATTACAGATTAATGCAAGAATCCAGGTCTTAGATCATTCGATTTGATGAATCCCTAAATAAATTTGGGTTCATTAGGAATGAATGTGATCCATGTGTTTATAAGTGGTTTAATAGGAATGTGGTAGTTATCCTAGTAGTATTTGTTTACGATATATTGCTTATAGGAAATGATGTACTGGTCTTACAGTTAGTTAAATACTGGTTGAACAAGTGTTTCTCCATGAAGGACTTGGGTGAAGCAGCCTACATTCTAGGGATCATGATCATTCGTGATAGATCCAATAGGATGCTTGGACTATGTCAGGGTACATACATTGACTATATAATAAAGAGATTTAGTATAGAACAATCCAAGAAGGGATTAGTACCAGTGTCACATGGCCTACTTCTTTCTAAAATAATTTTTCCTCAGACACAGTAAGAGAAAGATAGAATGTGTAAGATGCCATACTCTTCGGCAATAGGATCCATCATGTATTCCATGTTATGTACCAGGCTTGATGTTGCCTATGCACTGAGTATGGTAGGAAGATATCAAGAAGTTCTAGGAGAACATAATTGGGATGCTGTTCAGACTATCCTTAAGTATCGGAGAAGAACTAAGGATATGTTCCTGGTGTATGGAGGAGACGAGGAGCTTGTCATCAGAGGGTATGATGATGCTGGTTTTTAGATATATTAGAATGATCAGAAGTCGCAATTTGGATACGTTTCTCTCTCAACGGAGGAGTTGTGAGCTAGAAGAGTTCAAAGCAGCCAGTTGTCGCCGATTCTACAGTGGAGTCCGAATATATAGCGGCTTCTGATGCAGCCAATGAAGCTGTCTGGATTCAGAACATTATACAAGTGGTTGATGTGATTCCTAGAAGTAAAGATCTGATTACATTGTTTTGTTATAATACAAAAGTTCTGGCTCTTGAAAAAGAACCAAGGTCACATAAACAGACAAAGAACATACTCCGGTAGTATCACCTCTTTAGGAATTTTTATCAAAGGGGTGAAGTTGTAGTGAGCAGAGTTTCCACAAAAGAGAACGTGAAAGACCCCATGACTAAAGGCCCATCTCAGAAGAAGCATGAATATCATGTGAGAGCTAGAGGGTTAATGGTTTTTAGCAGTTGGCTCTAGTCCAAGTGGGAGTCTATTGGAGTTGGTGGCCTAGAACCAACTACTTTGTACATTATTCATTAATAAAATCCTTATCACATCTTGATTGTTCATCTGTGTGACAATGCATGTGATAATTTCCGAAGGATAGCTGTTGCATTAAAGGGTCATAGCAGATCCCTGCTATGATGAGAACCCGAAAGTGCCATAACACTGTCCTTGAATATATGTTCTATGGCCGGATGATGTTATTTGATGGACACAAATAATACAGGCCATTAGGGGAGAGGACTCATAAAACATTGAGGCACCATCTCATGGTGTGCGCCCTTGGTAATATCCAGGGGGATATTATGAGAAAAAGACCCTCCAGCAAGAAATCCACATTTCATAGTATCATTGGATGTTCCTATCTGAGAATGTGTGTATTGATCCTTAGACTTTAATATTATTATTAATGGGTATTACAACTCGCGCAGTTAGATGTATTGAAAAAAATGTGATCACACACTGTTCGTAGTGAGGTAGGATACGTTGGGTGCAACATGAGTAATACTATATTAATAGATAACGTGAGAAAGGATTTGTCCATTCTGTTCCATAACGGAAGTAGATATCTCATTCTCTTTGATTGAATTGATATAGCCTAAATAAATCCATGGCCATGGTAAATTATGGTCTAGTTCAATTTTGGAAATTCAAAGAAAGAATAATCGAGCACATGGGTTGATGGCACTAGCATGCAACCTGCTTGATTAGAGATATCGAGCCAAAGATATTATATTACATGGTAAGCATTTTTATGAGGTGACACGTAATTGCGGCATTAACTTCATTATATATGGGTGCCTTGACGTGTTGTCATATGCTAACCTTGGACTTTAGGTAGACTCCGCCTAATACCCCTGAGAAAGGGGCCTAGAGGGTCACACACTAAGTGTGTATATCTATCTCAGTTAAATATTAATATATCAAGTTAATAAATATTATTCCCGACTGTGGTTTAATATTTATTTAAGGATGCCTGATTTCATTTATTTCGACACTAGTTATTTCTAGAGAATATATTATGGATGAAATAATATTTATTAGCAAGTAATGGAGTTATATTTATTTAAGAAATAAATAACCATTACTCAAGGTCTAATAAATGTGGTGGAGGAAATAAAGAAAAGTGGAAAATAAAAGTACATGTCGTGTATATTTAATATACACTCCGCGCTGTTTTATTGAAAACAAGTACACTCCGTGCATTAATGATTACATGACGTGTAGTTTTTCAAGTCAAGATTTTGAGGAAATAATATCATTATTGTGATATTTATTATAATTAGCATTGACATATGTCAAGGAATTAGTCATTCGACATGTGGGTTTTCAATAAGATTTAATGATATAAATAAAATGCGTAACGCGTATATTTATTATCATTACTCTATAACCTCAAACCCAATTATAAATTTCCTCACAACCCCATCACTTTTCCACTAGAAAAATTGTTGTGCACAACAATTCTGGAGAATTCATTCAAGGCCGAAAGAACTCCTTCCTCCAAGAACGCCCTCAAGACCGATAGACCAAGGAGATTGAAGGCAGACATTGCAAAGCAAGGTTCTTCTGCGCTAGAACCCAGAGATCCCTTCAGCGACGTCCAGAGATACGTGAAAATCATGTGGATCACCAGAAGAGTAATCATACACTTCGATTCTATGACGCAATGATGGATCATATGATCATGACCTGGGACATCAACGAGGGAAGAATTCCAGCAAGGTAATTTTTGTGAATTAATTAAATTAATTATAACCAACATATGATCATCCTATCTCGATGGTTTCGGGAATCTTCTTTTATTTTTTGTTCATCATTCTATTCTAATGATTTGGCGTTTTATATCATGATAGATCTCAGATTGAATGTTGTTTAATGCTAAAATTAAAGCTGGGAAAACCCACCAATGCTCTTCCGCTATGCCCATAACCTAAATTATGGATATATACTCCCTTGGTGACTTAATATATGATATCCTGAGAAAATCACAATCTTTTAGAAGTATTGAGTGAATCGAAATAGATCGAACAAATCATCAATATGGTGTAGAGGGTACTAGACCATTATTATTATTTTAGTAATCTCTACATAATCAATGAAATGAAGCACATATCCAGCCATATTTTTTAAAATGTGGTCTAATATACCCCCATGGTGAAGCACTAATGAATATGGAGGCCTTATCACGATTATCATAATGATTATTCTTTATTTCCTCAAATTCAGTACATCCCACTAAATATAGACTTAATGAGATAGGTGTGGATTGAGTAATGATTTCAATTGAAACTTCGACATCATTGTCTGGGGGAAGACTAATAGATTTTCTAGAAATACATCAGTATATTTCCATACAATACGCATGTCATCAAAGATGACTTTATACCCAATCATTTGATCTTGGAATACTCTTTTTTGGGTATATGAACCCATATTATATAATTATCTTCCATGGGATGTCCATTATTTTTCTTATACTACTAATTTATACATGATGATTTATAGTATGAAATCAGATATCTTTAACTCATTACATAAGCTATTATTTGTGTATGGAAAGCAAATCCATGTCTGAAATTATGTGAAGTTCTTCCATAGCATGATAAATTAGATATGCGTGATGTTTCCCCATACAAACCTCATTAGAGAATATATATATGTTATATGTGATCATTATACAACTAAGTGTTTTCAATGATATTTCAATATCCATTTCGTTATGTATTGATTCCACATTCATAAAACATTTTGGGATAAAAAATAATGAGATCAAACATAATCAGTTATGGAATTAATAGATCAGTAATCAAACTCTTATCCTTGATTGGATTTTTAAGACATAGGATACACTCTTTTACACAGTCATTATTAATTACTAATACATTGATGAAATTACCTTGGTGCTTTTTACTATACATTGGGATATAGGTGGTTGAAAATGTTACCCCAATGTGACTTACCATTTCAGTTATCATGATATTTCTCCTTTTTTTCTTCTACACAAAACTAAATTTTTTCCTTATTTACATCTCCACCTTTACCACATATCGATCAATCTCCCCATATATCCAATGATTTATTATAGTTAATTTCCTTTTATGAGTTGGTTTTAAACCACTATAGAAATACTCGAACATTATTTCAATTATATATATACAACACGACTTATCTCTCATGATCCTCATGAGGATTTATTTATATTTTTAAAAGGACTCATCTTCCATTTGTTTCAGCTCCATGAATCCCAAATTCATCCTCCTGTGATGATTTCATGTCGATTTTCTATGAAGAAAAAATTCGTGAATACTACCAATATATAGATTCAATGTCTCCCTTCTCTAAATTGTTTTTAATTAGAGTTTAACATTATTCAAACACTACATCTAAACAATAAATAGCCTTGAAAACCTTTTCATGCATTGATCACTAAAGAATGAAAACTATATTTCCCATCACATTGTTCCATTGGTATATTAGAAGTGGGTTAAAAGATACACTGAGGGAGGGTGGATATTTCTACAAGAAATACATGAATGATTAATTTTCAGTTATTAGATCATTAAATGTCACAACATATTTTTGGATTGTTATTCATAGCCTGCGATCATTAATTTAATATCATTATAATTTTTTATAAAACCACATCAATCCCATGTGGTTGATTATTGTGATAAAAGTTGAATTTTCCGTCATATCCATTGTTAGCAGCATGCTACATTCTCCAAAAATTTATTTAATAAATTATAATCTAGAATAATAATTCATTATTAAAAAATACCAATATTATCAATTAAATAATGAATCATAAATAGCATGTGTGCCCTAACTTATAAATTAAAGGCTTAATTATAAGTTATTCATTGTCTATATCCTATCATTCAGACTAGCCATACTATAAATATGTGATATAATGCATCAGTATAGTTCATAAAAGGAATTTTTATTCCATGTTAATATACCCCAAGAATTTAAATCCATGTGTATTATTAATCCTCTTTTTTATGATCTAGGAAATGATCGAGTTAAAAACCAATATACTGTTTCCAAGGTTATTAACCTTAAGTACATCGAATCAAGCACTTTCAACCACTTATAGTGTCAAAATATTGCAGATATCCCATCTTCATATATACTTGTTAGTGATACGTGGAAATCATTAACTAATGGCATCATTAAGAACCCCTGGAAGAAATAGGTTTCATGAAACATTTAAATGAAAATCGTATGCTTTTCAGAAATAATCAATGAAAATAACAATGGATTTTAAAAAACATTAGAATTAATATCATTCACCATTCATATAAAAAAATGTTTTTGAAATAAAATTGGGTTTTATAATAATTTTAAATATAATAAAAACTTGATTTAAATAGACTTTTATTAAAAAACATGTTCACTGAAAAAATAACCACAAAATATAATGAAATTGTGGGTAAACGATATAAAATAACCTCAATAGAGATTGATCATGTGAAATATAATGATTAAAATTGAAACCATATAAATTTTTTATTTAAATTAAATCATCGATGTATAATTCATAGTCACGAGTCTTGTTTTGAGAGTCTTTATTTTTATAAAAAACTTTTAATGAAAACACTTCATTGTGGTGGGTATGAATTAAAATATAATTTCCCATAGATATATAACAGGGGGAAATTTTAAATATATGAAAATAGATGAATTAATTAAACATAGTGGAATTAAATTCATAAAAAACACTTATAACTAAAAAAGTTCATGTTAAAAAATCCATTAACTATACCTTTGATTTACATAGATTATCTTCAAAAGCATGTATCATAGTGATAATAAGTTTATTTAAATATTTTAGAACATTATGTAAATAAATTTACATTTATAATTCCAGTTAAAAAGAGTTATCATCATGTATTGGATTCATTTAATCTCTTTACAACATCAGGTGTTAATAATCTTGAATGTTTTGAACATGATTCGTAAATGTGGTGTTTAAAACCTGTCAAATAAAATTAACATACTAAAAAACCATTAACAGAATATAAAATTGTTTCTTATGAATATATAAAATGTTTAAATTCCATCACATAATAGTTTTAGAATAATTTTGTGATGTTGAAATTGGTGTTAAACTAGTTTCATGTTATTTTTTGATATCCATGGATTAATTTATAATGATTACAACTTTTTATATTGTCTATAAATTAAATTATTAATTTGATATTTATTAATTATATATATAATATATAATCCAAAAATATAAACATAAACCATTCATGAAGGTAGTAGTGGGAAAACATTGCATTGTTTCATGGAGGAGATGATCTGCACATATGCCTGGAAGATTATTTCACTTCTTTATGGGTGGAATAATTGTGGAACACTATTTATAATTTTATAAAATTGACTATTATATATAAATATCAATTATATTTTCTTAATTACTATTTTTCACTAACTAGGATATGCGGTGAAATAAAATAAAACATAGTTCATTATAGAGATGATAATCCGCACATATACATGATTCATGATATCATTTTTCTAAAAGGAAAAGTAGAAAAAGCTTAATTATTGTGGAATAATTATAAAAAATGATAGTATACAAATTTTAGGAATTTAATAATTTTAATATGGTGTAATGGAATTTTATGAATAAGACGTTCACATAACAAAATGTAAATGATAAATGAGAAGTTGTAAATTTATTCCATGGTTATTGAACTATCACCATTATGAAGGGGATTAATGCAATGAGGGATGGTTATTTGGGGTTAACATACCCTATTAAAGGTGGATAGAATTTTTTTATAGAGGTATAACTTTTTTTGTAGTAATATATGATTTGTATTTCTTTGAGGTGACATTAAGAGAGTAGTTCCATTTTTATATGAAAGATGGGAATGAATTTTTTAAATACCCAAATCAATTTAATAATGGGAAGTCACTCCCATGAAAAGTGACTCCCAAATTGTTAAATAATAGGGAGGGGAAAAGAGTTGTTGAAAAAAACATGAATGGAAAAAAAATTATTATTAAAAACATTTAAGTAAAAAGTGATAAATCATGAGTTCAACCACAGAATAAAATAGTAGAACCATTGACAGAAAACTTAATCCTACCTGAATAAATATTCCTAAATAATTTCCAAGAGATAATGGTTACCTAGGTTTCTGGTTACTCTATTAGGTGATCATTAAAATGAAAGGACAACATATTCTAATTTGGGATGTACTCATAAATACCGATATTTCCAATATCCAATTCCCCAATTAGGATTAGATCCTTCTTGTCGATCCAATTATATTTACCCTCTTTAAGATCCACCCTTAAAGACCTCCACATTATTCATGATGCTTCTTCCTCAGTAGCATTATGTTACATAGTCTATTCATACAATTCATTTTATGGGATAAAACCAAATTCTAATTATTTCTCTAATAAATCACTTAATATTAGTTGGTGAATGCCGACATTTTTGTACACATGCATATCATTCAACTTCTTTGTTGAGAGTGTCATCATTGGTGTTGGAAAAATGATTAATTATTCCTCTATTTACGGATTCCCTTCTGGATTATGTTTCTCCAGAGGCAAAAATAGCCATATCCTAAATCTGTCTCTTCTATATATCTTGTAATGTAGAATGGATCATCCTCAAGGTCCTAAATTGGGCCATCCAAGTGAATCCATACAAAAACATTACCCAACTCTAAGGTTTACACCTCAAAACTAGGATGTGTTCTAGTGCCTCTCTATAATAACACCACATCTGCAAATGATACTTCTATGGGACTCTTGAGAGATTCCTCAATCAGTTGGGTATCCCCTTAACTAACAGGATCAGATCATTCCTTCTCAGAGTGGGTTGAATGTATTGTACTCCCATATCACTCCAACAGAGAATGCATTACATCAGTGTACATCCCCATTTGAGTGGAATCATTATTGTCACTACAATAACCCACACCAAGTACATTTAAAGGATAATCCACTACCACTAGTGTTCAAATAATTTATATATATTTTAGAACAATTATATTCCAAAAATGAGAATGATAATTTAGAAGATAAATTTATAAATAAATCAATACTGAAGGTTGTATTTATGAAAAAAAATTTAAGTACGAGAATTTTATATATGTATTGGGAAAAATGGGGTTTTACATGGATATTATATTGTGGTTTGACTATAGAGTCTTTAATAACATAAAAATATCCTAGATGCACGATAATAATCCATTAGATAGAATTTTTTGGATTTTTAGGGGAGAATAATTGTTTGTTCTTAAAATATTGTTTTCTCTATGCAGGTAAAATATGTTCCCAATCACTTGATTAAAATTGGTTAACTATGATATAATGCATGCTTCTAGACCAGTTTTTATTCATCATATATATTAAATTGCTCAACATATTGAAAATAAGAATATAATTGAAGAATTAGTTAAAGTGTAGTGTTTAATTTTATTTGGAATTTTAAAATTTGTTTTTAAATGAAAACGATAATATATCTATGTGAGAATTAATGAATATAGTTTTTGTAGAGAACCATTATAGGTCCTCCATCCATCAGACAATATATGTTGGCCAATTCATCCGTGTGGTGCATTTTTTAATTCTCGAGGATAGTAACTAGTACCTAGGTCATAGAACATTGTCACTGAGAATTATTTAAAAATTAAATAAATAATTATTTTAATTATATTTTAGCTACATTATAGTAAGAAGCATAAATAATAGGAATAAAATGGATAATACACAAAAAATGTAGCCTCAAATTCATAAGTGATAACCATAATAGAAATGGATAAACATGATATCTTCCCAATCATAAAGGATAATTACATGTTGTAAAAAACATAATAGAAAATAACTAAAAAATTGATGCTCATGATCTAAACTCTGTGGGACACTTTATCTTCCAACATTACAACCCTGGATGGGAGTAATCAAGATGATTCACCGAATATAAGTAATGTTTACCTTACCCACGTCTTAAAAAAATTTCTTCATAAATCTAAGGTATATGTACGATGTGAGGCATATATTCTTATTGGATACCACCCTAAAACTATATACATATTTTATCCATAAAATAAATAAATTATAGTCTGAAAAAATCTTTTTTAAAAATCAAGTTCATTTTTTAAGAAAGTTTCTTAAACATTCCTATATTAATCCAATTGGTGTTTGTAGAAAACAATCCATATATAAAAATCATCGTTAATAAGATTTGATTTCCAAAAAAATAAACTTTTTCAAAATGATAAATAATTTATCTTGAAAATCCTGGTCAACTCCCTCAAGAAATTTAAAAAAAAGTACATAAAAAACATCATTACATAATAATGTCATGTACTGTTATAATAATATAAATATAAGCTACAACATTTTTGACAAAATTATTTTTAACACACATAAATGGACATGAAATAATCATATAACTCATAATAATAAAACGGAAAAAATAATTAATCCTAACATAATCACACATAGAACTAACATCAATCATAAATAATATGAAATCAACTGGGATAGTGTAATTTCCACTATGGGTTGTACCTATTAGTGTCTATTGTGACTTAACCAAAAAAACATTTCCTAGCTTGGTTGACTAAATGAAATGATTTGAAGATCAGATAGTCTTCTCTATGAACAAATCCAAAGATAAATCTTGGTCTCTCTAAAAGCTTGTCGGATAATCACTTGTTCTCCCCTACCAAACACCATCCCAATCCCTCAGACTCTATTTTTTAGATCACTTTTTCACTGTCATTGAATGTTATCATAGCCCCTTTGACAGTAATTAGAAGCGTACTCGCTCTTCATCCATAAAAGCTATTGTAGTCCCTTGAACTACATACCCCATCTTGTCATTAACATATTCTATGGTCCAATTTCCATTAAAACCTTACACACACCCAATTTCATCCATGTGATAATTAATATCAAACACGTTAATAATCATATGCCATTCAAACATCCATTTTATAAATCCATAAAATAATGTAACATTAAAATTTTAAATGAAAATTTTTCAAAGTAAAAAATTTATATTTATGATAAAACCTATGAATGGTAAATAAATCCCATTATAATTATTAATCATTCTTAATTGAAATATCATTTTTCTAGTCCCATATTAATGTTCATTTATACCCCATACAAAGACACTTCATATAATCCATTTATAAAAATATTTTATGTACCATTTATACAGAAAAATAATTCAATATTCAAAAACATTATAACGATCTATTTAAAAATCCATGCAAAACATCTTTTTAAATCACACATAATTTTTTGGTGTTTTATCAAGAACATGTGGAGCATTAAGACCAACTATATTTTAAAAAACCACTTTAATCATAATATTTATATTATAAAGAGTGTATCACATGCAAAATGGATATACCATAATTTATAAATCATTTAAGTGTAAATTTTACAATAAAACAAAAAACAAATAAGAATCATAGAAAATCCATGAAATAATGACCTCAAATAGCGACACTTACCTCAAATTCTTTCTAAAACATGTCACATTAAATGGAAACTGCAATATTCAAGGAGAGTTCATCACACACAAAACCATAATGAAATATACAAATCCCCTAAAATTAACCATATGTTAATAAAATGTGATATATGGTTCCAATAATCTATGTAAATGGAAGAACAAGGGTTGTATATGGGAAAACGATGAGAAATAATGAATAATTAAATCTTACCTCCCTCTAAACCATTATAAAATCAATGAGAATCCATCTTAGATCCATTAAGAGAATATACCAATCACGTGGAGAGAGTTACTAAATTTTTTAAGGAGAAATGATCTTAAGGGACTTAAAGTACTAAAAGGTAAAATGGGAAAAACAATAGTTTAATGACTAAAATATACTAGGTGGTTTACTAGCATAGTTTAGAAATTTGTATAACAAATGGTTGGGATATTATATGTCCCAAAAAATGGATATACAGTCTCCCCTAAAGCATTTCCTTGTTATAAAATCTCTATGATATGATATAATCTCCACCTCACCCTCAAATTCTTCATTGGAAAACTATCCTTAGAAAAAATCAATTCTCATATATTTGAAAAATCCATGTTTTCTAAATATAAAGTCTCACCCACACAGACACTGATAATGGATAACTTATGAGAATTACAAAATGATAAATGAAATGTTATCACATCCTGGGTCACTAAACTATACAAATAAGCCATGAAAACAATTTGGAATACCATTTAATAGAGAACCACAAAAAGATAACACTTTTGGGTGCTTAACTTCATGATGAAACATCCATCCTAGATAACTAATCTCTCTCCCAATGTCCACTATAACAAACAAATGTATGAAATTGGGCATAAAATATCCATTAACCAAGATAACACTCACTACTATAATGGAAGGAAAATAAAATAATGAGAAAGGCATCCATGATTAAAATTCAAAAGTCATCACAAAATCATGAAGGTAATCCCTTAAATACCAATAACAAAAAATCAAAAAATTGAAATGAATTACCCAAAAAATCATTAATTTTTGATTAAATGAAAACAACCACTTGAAAACAGTGAAATGGGATAGATCTGCTAAAAACCGATTTACCAAAACTCATTTTTTTCTTTTTCATATGTTTTGTAAAAATAGTTGTCAAATATCCACATTTGTTTTTTCAAAACTACATCATAAATCATTTCTAGAAACGAAATTGAAATTAAATATAACACTACTCACATGAGGGTAAAAATAGATCCTAGATTCAAATGAAAATTACAAAAATGGTTCATGAAATAAAATTTAATATAAACGACCATAAATAATTGATATAAATAAGGAATAACTAACCTAATCCCCTATAAAACATATATATTACAGCAAATCAGTGAAGGGAAACCTTCAATAATTTAACAAGGGATGTCACTAACCACTTATTTTTGTGTAATCATTTTCAAGTGAAAAATGGGCCTTTAAAATAACAAAGAAAGCTATGGTACATATCAATTGATGAAGTCTCACAACAAACCATTCATTTATTTAGATATCATAAAATTTGTTTTTAAAAAATAATTCAAACATACTCATACAAAATAATTTGAATTAAATTTTCACTAACCAAAAAATTTTCATCTAAAAGTCCTAACACTCGTAAAACAAACCTTTTAAAATTTCAAACTAGACACCACTAGTGTTAAATCATTATAAAAAATAATACTCTTTTTAAAAATACATTCTATTAATATTTTAAACACTTTAAATTTTATTTCTCTAATTTTATCACCAATACAAACATTGGAAGTTGAAAACAAGAATTTACCATTCATTGTATAACCCAAATGATATAAAATCATTTTTGAAACTACACATTCAACATAAAATTAAATTTTTACAATAATAATTAGTTTTTATTTAAATTCTCTATTAATATGACTTGGGAAAACCATTTTTCATTAGAATATAAATTTACCCCCAAAAAAATTATAAATAAAATATCCCATAATGCTTGGGTTAAACATTAATATTTGGGAATTTAAAAAATTCCATGAACTACAAATCATGATAAAAAATGGAAAAGAACAAAAGAACCTTACACATAATTAATGAAATCTTGTGTTGAAATGTATCACCTAATAACAATGAGTACCCACAAAAGGATGATGGGGTACTACAAATCAATGTTTAGTATATGATATGCAATGAAAAGAAATGAGTAAATCTGTAAATGTGGGAAAACCATTAATTGATAACTCATAGTGAAAATACTTCTTATTTAGAAATTGTTTTTTTGGAACCACTGAGAAACTGGCATGGGACATGATCATAATTAATTATGCTTCTAAAATAATCATATAGTCCTACAAAAAAGTGAACAAAGAAAGAACAAATTATAAAAAAAATTGAATTAAATTTTCAATCTACTTTCAAAATTTTATATGGAAATTCCACAATTATCTAGTAACCAAATAATAATATGCGTAGATCACATAATATATTTAACAAAACAAGAAAAACTATTATTTTCAAACACCACATGTAAATTCCTCAAAAAATTATCAATATCCCTTCCAAAAAACATATATTCACTTCAAAAATTAAAATCCTTAAAACAATTAATGGCCATCAAAAGAAACCACCATAATCTGTAGATAATGTTGCCCCATTTTCCATACAATCCAATTTAAAAACATGTTTTCAAAATAAACTAAATTGTATAAAAACTCTTTAGTATCCCAATTACTAAAACCTCAACTTTAAGAGTTAAAATCTAATACGAGTTTCCACTTTCGAATTATTTGTTTTTTACACAACATGTTTCTATGGTTTTAGTATCAAAATAAATCATTATTCATTTTTACAAGAAAACAAAATTATTTTTGCATAAACCATAAAAAATGGGTTCCAAAACAATGACATCATGATATTATTCTCTTTTATTTTGAAGTGTTTTTTTCCATTTAAAGATGAAATTCCCCAATAGATAAAACACATAAATCTAACATGCATATCAAATAATTCAACATTAATCCTTTTTAATTTTTATAATACCCCAATGAAAACTCCCCAATAGTATAGAATGAAAAATAATTACATTATTGGAATCAATATAGAAATAAATGTATTGTAAGAAACAATTCTTGAAGTGAAAATTCATTGTACATATTATGGACACATGTTATATTAAAATGAATGTTGACAATGTATCATGCACTCTTATGGATTCCAAACCATTCTATTGGGAACCAAACAATTTACTATTCCATGTTTGCTAACCATGAAACCCTCACTCACTTACCATGTATGCCTTCAAAGCTAAAACATACCTTAAAAATCATAGATATCATAAATGGGTTTAAAGCACCATCCCAACACATAAAAATCAATAAAAAATATCCAAATATTAACTCATGATTACGAAATAGCCTCAATACACCCATGGAATTTCATGGTTCATTCAATGATGATCTGGGTATACCACCATACACTCATCTTGACCCCCGTTGAAACTCCTAGCATTCAGACTACATAAACACACCCGAAAACAAGAGGCCATATTTGATATCAATATTTAACGAAGTATCCATGTTTATCCATCCATTAGACACATGAAATTGATAGGGACATACGTGGGGAGAATTCCTATTGTCATAGTATAACATCAAGTGTTAGGGTATCGTAACATCATCATGAGAAATTATTTAACCCTAAAAAAATAAACTAGGTGAATGATACCCCAAATATATTTGAGTAATAATCCTAAATAAAATTTAAAAAACATGATACTAAATAATAAAATCATCATCAAATGAATAAGTGATACTTTTAAAAAATTAAAAAATTAATAAACAAAAAATCATCACATGAATCCCAATTATTGAATATTTGACACCAAACATCCCTACTGATCAAAACTCAAATATATATCACTGTTTGTAAAACACCATGACACCACGTGTCCTCTAACACAACAACCCTACCCGACTGTAACCATGAAGAGTCAATTTATTTTTTCACCCTTTCCTTTTATTATGTTATAAAAAATAGAGTATGAATAAACCCAGGAAAAAATTTTGTTAGCGATACACAAATCCTAATAGGATAGAACCATGAATCCATATATATCTTTTACTCTTGGAAACTAAAATTTCTAGTTTGAAAAACGCATTGTTAAAATAATGTTCAATTTTAAAATAATTTCACATGAAAATATTCATTTATAAATTCCTTTGGTTTTTGTAAGAAAATCATATTTCAAAATAATGGTAACGAAATCATGTTTTAAAAAACATTTCTCAACATGGATCAAAATTTAAAAAAAAAATCTATGAAAGCATGTTCCATACACAGAAATAAGTAATAAATAAAATAATAAAGGAAAATATCATTACATAATCATGTAATCTAGAATTTCTATGAACAGAAAAATAAATTAATTTTTTTAATAGGATTTAACATAATAAAATGAGTATTATGTCATCATAATAATTGTTATAATAAAGAAGGAAAGAGAATAAATCATAGCATAATCACACTTAGGACAGACATCAAATTAAATTATCTAAAAAATGGAATGGGTATGGTTCATTATGGTCTATAACAATAATTGTTTAGTTTGACATATTGTAAAATAATTGTTTCCGTCTAGATATAATTATAAAAAATGTTTGGTGGCTTTTACGATCTTCTATGGTCCTTAATTCCATGTGACCTCTTGGAATCTCATTTAGCATTTTAGAACCACACACAGTTTTCCTCCCCAAAGGATCTCCCTATCCTTTGGATAAAATTTGGATGAATTATCTATTTTCCTCCCCAATGGCTCCCATGATCCCTAAAAGAACATCACATTTCTCCCCCGGTCTCCCACCTCATTGGATCTCATAGTCCCTTTAACAAAATACCTCAGCTAGTTCTTGATATAGGCTAAGGTCCAAAAGAAAAAATCACTATATAAAAACCCATTACATCCAATGTAAAACCTTATTCCATACAAATAATCATTCCCAAAGCATTCAAAATAATATTTCAGATGGAAAATCAATAAAACAACATACCCATGTTTATTTAACAACATTAATCAATATAAAATATTCCCAATTTAATATAACTCCTTTCTTAAAGAACACCATACACATTTTAATATAAAATTCCTTCATCATTGAGAACCACTTTTTTAATCTCACATTTAATTATAAGTAATGTATTACCAAACATTTCTCATTAGATTCATTTACAAACGAATTACATAAACCACTCATGGGGAAGTTATTTTAAGAATTCAACGCCATATAATACCTCTTTTATGAGAATTTAAAATTTATATTTTAAATGATAAAATCTATTGAGAAATATTTATCAATAAATATGAGTTCATAAAACAATTTTTTTTGTAAACCCACATTAAACATAAAATTTTAAATATAAATCACGGTTCACATCTAACATGGATAAAGAATAAGTGATAAATAATTTCAATGGAGACTTAATAAAAAACAATAAGAAACTATGATCAAAGAATAATTATTGAAAAGGTCAAAAAATAGATACACATACCTCAAAATATTTCCAAAACCTGTAACCTTAAATATACCACTAGATTCATGAAGTAGATCTCATAACCCATCTTATATGATAATAAAAAAATCCTAAAATTCAACATAGGTTTTTCTAAAAAGAGACTTATGATTTACATGCTCCCAAGAAATAAAATTAAAATTTTAGAATTATGGAAGTGGATAATAAATCATGATATAGGAGGAGATATAATTCTTAAAGAAAAGGTTCCAAATGTATGGAATGAGAAATGATGGGGATATAATTAATAAAAAAATGAGATAAATTAGAAACTTAAAAAATTAATGACATGGAAAAATCACATGGTTGTTACTCTGATTAGAAAATATATATTATAGTCTTGAAATAGATATTGTTTCAATAGAAGCAGGGACCCATAGTTTTCTCTTGAACATTTAGTGGTTGTAAAAGACTTTCTATTGGACTCTATTATCACCTCATACTTGAACATATATCTACATGTTTTGGTAGACCATTTCCCATAATTCCTCATTTAATGTCTTCCCCCAAAAAATATTTTGTACCCTCATCACCCCAGAACACTAAGAATGAAAAAAATGATAAGAAAATCACAACTAATGCATAACTATTACCAAGTGTGTGTCAAAATGTTATATATACGTTTTTGAGAAAAATGTGTCACAATTTTTATTAAATTAAAATAAATAGAGTAGAATAAAAGCGTGTCTTTGTGGAGTGTGATGATCATTGGAATAAGAGAGAAATAAGATACATGATGCATTAGTTCAGTTGGATAATTAATTATATAAACAAGAACATTCTAGTTTTAATGTTATTATTACAATAGTGATTTATGGGGAATAAGAAGATAGTTAAACCTGTTATTTATTGAAATCACATGTGGGATCACAATAATATTTTCATGAGACAATAAATCTAGCTTTAAAGATAATAACTAAAAAAATAAATGGAATTAAAAATTCAAAATCTTAGATTATATGGAAAAAATATATTGTTTTATCTTGAGATAAAATAATGATATTATTGTATTTTTATTTAGGATAATGCATGATCATTTATATCTGTGAAGGAAATTCTAGAGGATCACGTGTTATCATGTGATTCAAAGTGATGCCAATTATTAGTTTCAATTTTTGAGTACAAAACATCATGCATCACATTTCGTTATTTATTTATTACTTTGGTGTGATTATTTTATGATGTTAGGACAATGATTATATAATTTAAAGTAGATGATTTCATAATAAATCATAAAAATGGAACCCATAAAATTGTTCTCAATGTAACCCCACATCTATATGAATGTCACTATTCTTTGGTCCACCACAATTGGTATTAAAACTATTAATTTTCCACCAATGATCTTGATGATTGTATTTTTTTTGTTGATGTTGTTTAAAAATTTGGGTGGTGGAGTTCTTTCACAAAATCCAGTCGTCAGGGATTATGATTTGGAATCTAATTTTTTATTTTACATAGAGAAAACATGAATTCAGTGATCAATAAGGGAATTCACAATTTTAATGGGATTAATTACTATATATGAAATGATTAGATTTTGGTATTGTATCCTTGGAAGATACTTTAAAATGATTTTGTCCAATAAATTACATTTTCTCAATATTTTTCATCACTCATAAAACTAATTTTGGCTTATATTTCACGTACCAACAAATTTAGACAAAACATGACATATTATTAAAAAAAATAATTATTTAATTTGATAGTTTTCTCATATCTATTGGAATGGTGGGTATGAATATCATTAATTAATATTTAAAAATATATTGTTTTCAATTTTATAAAGAATTAAATAATTGGGGGAAAATTAACTCTAAATGACAATAAACAATTTGAAAATAAATGAAATATTTTTCTGAAGATTTTTTTTGAAAGATACATGTTATACATCAATAAAAAAATGTCTCTTTTAATAAATGATATTAATGAAATTACTATATTATATATTCATTCACAATAAAAAAATTAATATAATTAGTTTTACATAAAATTGATATAAATAAATCCAATAATACATCTAAAAATATTATTTGTCTAAAAAAGTGTTTTATCACCTTTTTCAAACTTATTTTAGAATTTATTATTTCCAAATTTAGAAAAATAACTATAAATAATATAAAATGATTTTTAAAATATCAAGCTAAAATTATCTCTTATTGAATGTTTGTTAATTTTCTCAAAAAGGTTAACTATTTGATGAATAATGAACATATTTGGTTTTATTTATAATTCTAATTTATATTGATTATTTGAAAAACAAAAAAGTTGTTCAATGTTATATTACATTTTATATTAGTTCAACAACATACCTATATATCCAATTTATATAATTTTATGCAATGTTAAATTTATTTTTGATATTAATACATTAATTGTTTTTTAACTTTTCTCTTAGAAAACCTTATTTCTAATCACAGATGTGGGATCAATTTTTAATTAAATTATTCAATTTTTTTGTTGAATTTATAAAAATGGATAAATAATTTTTAATCACATAATATATATCACTTAATTAGTTGAATATAAATTTTTTCCATAATTCATATTAATGAAATTAAATAATATTTAACACAGTTAAGGTAAAAATGGGTTTACACTAGGGTTTAACTAAAACTAAACGGGATACAAATTAAAAATTATTTTTCCGGACCCCATTGGATTAATTTATGTAAATCATATAACTTATATTTTCCATAATGTTCTACTTTGGATACTTCTTTCAGGTGATAAATGTGATTACACTTTTTTATTTCAGAAATTAAAATTATTCCCCTCACCTCATTAATGTAAGTTGACTGCCTCACAGCTCCTATTAAAAATTCAAAACATATTGATTTGGAATTTTTATGACCAAATAAATTCTTTACTTACCTCATCTCATCCAGGAATACTTAGGTTGGTCAAAAATCTATACTATGAAATATTTGGGAGAATACTAAAAAACATTTTTTAGTGAATATTAAACATCCCTGACATAGAATTTTCTTTTATTTATTCCTCAATCTCCATAAATTAACCTTAAAAAATTTGTATATAATAATGAGAGTATGTTAAATATACTTAGATGATGTTATTGTAACAGAATTACCTATATCAACTTCCAATTCCACAAAATAGTTTTTTAAATTGTTATTCTTGCGTACAGTGGAGTACCACCTCCTGAACCAGTGTTATTCATTTTTCATCCCCACCTTTGATTAAAATATATAATGAAATATTTAATATTTATACTGAATATTTAGGATATTATTATACCTGTGGAATTTTGATAACACATCTAACTTCTTACATCAAACCCCATCGAAAAACAATAGTTTCATTCTTGTATATTGAGGACTACCACCTCATGAATCAATGTCATGTGTTTTTTCATTTCTATTAAAATAGGATAGTAATAAATGTATATTAAATGAATTTAAATGATATTTAATATAAAATTATACACATATAAAAAATATATCACATATAAATGACTACTTTACATTCATTTAATGGGCTTATGACTCAATGTTATAATGTGGTAAGGGTTTTTTGTTACAATATAATTGTTTATCAAGATTGGTCAAGTTTGTTCTTCCAATGAAGAATTATTTTGATATATATTTTTATTATTCTCATTAACATTATTCTATTGTTGTTATTTCTATAGAAATCAATGTTTCCTTTCATTTTCGTAAATTTATGTACTCAATAGTATAAACTATTGTTTTTAGGAAAATTCATCATTATTTCTCTTATCGGTCGAATATCCCTTTTTCTCCCAAAATAACGTCTTCTAAAAATTTATTCAAAAATGTTTTCAAATTACATTAAGGATAAATTAAATAATGTATTAACCATGTTTTAATTTTTAAAAAATTATTTGGAAGGAATGTTTATGTATTTTTCAAAACTATTCCTGTTTGGCCATTATAAAAAATGTTAAAGGAATCTTTCATCTAACTTATATGACATGAATAATATATTTATTTTTTATGACCAAATAGTTTTTTGAAGCTTATTTTAAAATTTAAAATTATTATTTTTAATAAAAAAATTTATAAAAAGATTTATGATTTTGTGTTCAGATATTTTTTTAACAAAAATATAGTTTCTATTATAAATATTTCATGTTACATTTAAAAATAATTTTTGTATAAGAAAACATCATTTGATGTTACTTATTTGTTAATAATGATATGATATAGGGATAACAATCTTATTATTTCTTTGACTGGATTATGTTTATGGTGAAAATTGGTTTATAAAACTTTATTTCTATCAGTTATTCCATGATAAAATGTTTATGAAACCCTCTTCTTTTTCCATTAAATATTCTACGATGAAATGTCTATGTAACCCACTTCTTTACCATGGGTTATGGTATAATATATTATCTATTAATCCCATTTATTTTTATGAGGATGGATATGATACATGTTTTATGATATTATAGAACACACATGTATAAATTTTATTATGTGATAGCTGTTATATTATAACAGAGAGGGCTGGTTATGTTATCAGCTCCGACGGTGGTTGTATTATAAAAATGAAGAATGGGAATTATATCTCACTCTGACGAATGTGTATTGATTAATGTTATATGTGCTCAAAGGGTACATGATATGTTATCCCCATTCCAAAAGGGGGCACATGGGAGGTCATCCTAATCCCAAAAACGGGTACACAGGAGGCTTTCCCAAGCCCAATGGTGGTACATTGTTGTTTACCCCAAGCCTAACATGTATTTAATGTCTTGTTGGGTTTTACTGACATAATATTATCCATTCATATGTGTATATAAAAATATTTTTTATGGTAATGTTATGTTCTTATGGATCATGCTCTTTTACCTGATTATGATTTATGACTTATGAACATACAATCATTATAAAACTGCACAATATTTTTATCTCTTAAATGAAGGTTATGGTTATCATATGTTATATGCATATCCTCATGCCATTATGTTAAAATTATTCTTATTTATTTCCCATGTATTCCACCATCTAGAATCTGAGGTCACCAATTATTATGTCCCCTTATGAAATTAAAAAAATTGTTGTATGTATGGTATGTTCATGAAGAGTGAAAAATGAGAAGATGTAATGACCTAGGTATTAATTAAATAATGCATTTTCCTATATATTAATATTTATTAATAAGATATTAATATTATGTTAAATAGAAAAGTTTTTATGATAATGTACTCCAAACATGACAATGGGTTTCCATAAATATTTCATTTTACATAACATTTATTATACTATGAAATAATACAATAATATTATTATTATTTTAAATGGTAGTTAATTTTTTGTTTTTATAATAAATATAATGAAAATAACTAACTAAATTATGATAAAACTTGTTTGTAAAATGTTTTTACAATTATCCAATAAATTTTGGAGGCATAAAATAATAATGAATAATATTTTAAGCCTTTAATACTCTAATCTTTTTAAATAGTTTGTTTCCGATGATTTCATTGGGGTGCGCACATCCGTCATGTTAGGGGACGATATCACTATATGTTTCCACACATTCCCACTTTCCAAAGGGTGCTGGCATCTGTTCCTTGTTCAACGACGTTTTCTCCTTGATCGAAACGAGATGATGGGATGTCGGTTCTTCCTTCTAGGGAATCCTCCACAGAACTCGTCACCTAGTCAGGGTCTCCCTTATAGATTTAAGATTTTGGTCATGAATATCATTCCTAGTTCCATATCTTTGTGTACACTGGTTAATTACACTAGTTCCTTTAGGATATTCCATGGGGTTATGACATGGTAGCAACCATCATTCAAATTAGATGACAACATCAGGCATGTTGGGGCATCTCTTGATGCGTGGACATTGGGGAATATATATTATTACTTATAAGAGGGCATCTCAAGGGTGTAGAACATGAGGCATCATACGTTAGTCATGGGGTATCTTATGCTGGAGGTAGGTATAAGAGGTTTTCCTCATCTTCCCATATTTATCACGGGGTATACCGCAATATTAATGTCTTACAGAGAAAATAATTCCAAAGGTGTGTCTTCTGAGTTTTTCCTCATTCATCTCATGTTTAACATGATGTAGGCCGCATGTTTAACATCTTGTGGAGACGGAATGTGGGTGATCAGAATGTCCCATAGAGACGGATCATATTGGTACATCCCTAAGAGGGAACCCCATGAAGGTTTACTGGGTGGATGGATCAGAACACTCAATAAGGGAAGACGCAAGATGGTGTGTCCCATAAATGGAAGATTTCACACTGTGATGGATGATCTAGACACCTCTGAGGTAGGATCAGAGAGTTTTATCCCTATAATGGGGAAACACTAAGGTTTACCATTGGCTAGGATTGAACCTCATGGAGGTCTCTTACATAGCCTGTGTAGACGATAGGGATCAAAACCCATGTAGTTCGATGCGGTGATGAAACAAGGTTTATATAGAGGACAACATCCCAAATACATGATGGGGCTTACACGTGGATTATATCCAGAGTGCTACTAGGAGTAGCGATGAGGTGGATGACATAATCCCACCAGGATATGGCGGTCTAGGTAAGAATAAAGATGGATGATGGAGAGTTGAATGAAGTGGAGGTGGAATGAGATGGAACTGACGTGAGGACGACAATGATGTTGGTCTTGAGCCTTTAATAGACCTCCTACATATCCTCATGGAATGGAATCAAAGTCCACGTAGTTCAGTGGGACGATGGGACATGTGATGATGTGACCCATGAGAATTGACACATGGATGGGATCTGGAGAAAATAATACCTCCAAGATAGGGCATGATCTTTCTAGATCAAATGGGATCGAGAGATATATCCAGACGAGTCATGATTGATGGGATTGAACTACAAAGAGGATTCCTAGGTAACCCCATGGTAGAGAATCAAAGTCCACGTAGTTCATCTGAAGATTATTTACCATCTATTGGGGACTTTAACTATTTACCGTTGATTGGGGGACTTCAACGGATTACAGTCAATTGGGGGGGGAATCAACAGCTTACCACCTAATGGGGTTGACAATAACTTATCATTGAATGGGGGACAATTTAGTGTCATGAGGGACAAAGGTGGTCCGATGTAAAGGGGGGTAGAAAACTCTAGGGTGTTGGGCTTGAACCATAGGGAGTCTTCCTATGTACCATTCCATGGAATGGATCAAAGAACACATAGTTCAGGTGGATTTGGTGCACCGACGTGAAGATGGTAGAGATCGATGGATTTTCGTCTTGATCCTTAGAGAGGCTTCCTACATAGCACACGTTGAAGAATATCAAAGTCCACGTAGTTAAGATGGATTTGTAGCCGACGTGAAGGGTGGTCGGACCCAATGTGTTTTGGGCTTCAAACTCAGGGATTCTTCTTACATACCCTGCATTGGAAAGGGTCAAATACCACGTAATTTGGGTGTGTGAAACGACTTACCAATTACTGGGGAAACAAAAGACTACCGCGGATTGAAGTCTATAGTTTAATGACATGCATGATGAGGGAAAACTAACATGATGCCGTATGGAGCCAATGGTTGTTGGGCTTGAACCTGGTGTAGGCTTCTTATGTGCCTCACCTTGGAAAGAATAAAAGACCTCGTAGTTCAAGAAAGGTTATGTGGGGGCTTACACTCAAGGATGCCTAGAGAGGATGTCCTGGCTGATACTTACTCTAAGCCCACGTGAGTCATGCTCGGTGTGAGAAACAAGAGATATCAAAGACATGATGATCATATCAAGAAAAGTGCGGCCATGGGATGTGGAGTAGGGATTACAAATGGTTAGCAGCCCAGGTGTCCCTATGAAGTGGCAATGGTGGATGTGCCTTATGCAAAAAAGATACTCGAGTATAGCCATTGAGAGGCAATGGTGAAAAGGGCTCATGCAAGGAAGCTGCCCGAATGCTGTTATGGAGCGACAACATCGAATGGGACTAACACAAGGAAGCTTCCTATGTACCGCTATGGAGGGATAATGGTGGATGGGGATTACTCGAGAAATCTTCTCGTCTGACACTATGGAGCGATAATGGTGGAAGGGTTTTATGCAAGGAAGCTGCCGTGTGCTTCTATAGAGTGGAAAATGTGAATGGGGCTTACGCCAAGAAGTTTTCCAAGTGCTGGTATGGAGCGGTAATGTGGATGGGGCTTATGAAAGGAAGATGCCCATGTGCTGCTATGGAGCGGTGAAGGTGGATGCGACTTAAGCAAGAAAACTTCCTGGGTGCCACTATAGAGTGAAAATGGTGGACGAGGCATAAGAAAAGAAGCTACTCATGTGCTGCTATGGAGAAAAAATGTTGGATGGGGATTTTGCAAGAAATATACCAGGGTGCCGCTATAGAGTGGCACCTGTGGATGGGTCATACGCCAGGAAGCCACACATGTTCCGCTATAGAGTGAGAACAGTGAATGGAGATTATGCAAGGATGTTGCATGGGTGCTGCTATGGAGTGACAACGGTGGGTAGGGATAAACCATGGAAGTTGGCCAAGTGCCGCTATGGAGATGCAATAGTGGATGGGGCTTACAATAGAATGATTATCGTGTGCCAATATGAAGTGGTAATGATGAATGGTGCATACACAAGGAAGTTTCCCGGGTGCTGCTAGGGAGCCATAACGATGAATGGGGCTTACGCAAGGAAGCTTCATGGGTGCCACAATTGAGCAGCAATGGTGGATGGTGTTTGTGCAAGGAAGATACATGTGTTCCGTTATCTAGCAATAATGGTAAATGGGGATTATGCAAGAAAGATGCTCGGGTGCCGCTATAGAGCGTCAACGGTGAATGGGGTTTACGCAAGGAAGCAGCATGTGTGCTGCTATTGAGCAACAACAGTTGATCGGGCTTACGCAAATAAGCTGCCTTGGTGCTGCTATGGGGAGGCAATGGTGGATGAGGCTTAAGCAAGGAAGCTTCCCGTTTGACTCATTGTAGTAGGCAATGGTGAACATGGCTTACACATATAAGCTGCACGAGTGCCAATATAGAGCGACACAGCTGAATGGGGATTACGCTAGGAAGCTTCCCAAGTGCCGCTATGGATCAGAAACAGTGGATGGGGCTTATGAAAGGAAGCTTCCCGTGTGCCACTATGGAGAAACAATGGTGAATGGATCTTACTTAAGGAAGCTTCCCGGGTGCCTCTAGAGAGTGGCATTGGTGAATGGGGCTTACGCAAGGAAGTTTCTCAGGTGCCGCTATGGAGTGGCAAGGGTGGATGGGGTTTATTCAATGAAGCTTCCTGTGTGCGGATATGGAGTGACAAAGATGAATGGGGATTAGCAAGGAAGCTTCCCATGTGCCGTTATGGAGAAACAACAGTGGGTGGGACTTACACAATGAAGCTACACATGTGATGC
Source organism: Viscum album (assembly GCA_963277665.1). Classification (NCBI taxonomy): domain Eukaryota; kingdom Viridiplantae; phylum Streptophyta; class Magnoliopsida; order Santalales; family Viscaceae; genus Viscum; species Viscum album. Next base: position 10,041,553 of record OY728154.1, read on the forward strand.
TGTGGAGAGAAAATGGTTGATGCGGATTATGGAAGGAAGCTGTCTGTGTGTCGCTATAGAGGGGAAATTGTGGATGGGGCTTACGCAAGAATGATGTCCATGTGCCTCTATAGAGCTACAATGGTGAATGGGGCTTTCGCAATGAAGCTGGTCGGGTGCTGCTATGGAGCAGAAACAGTGGATGGTTCTTACGCAAATAATCTACTAATGTGTCGCTTTGGAGCAGCAATGGTGAATGGGGTTTATGCAAGGAAGCTGCCTGTAATGTCTTCCTCGTGACTATAAATGAGGGCATACCAACCCACTGATGGGTCTAAGCCTTCACATATGCGCTAGTGGATACGATGGATAATGCCAAGGGCATTAGAACCAGTCCAAACAATGTGAGACGAAAAGTTTGAATCACATTCCCAACATTCAGAACCCAATGAGGGTGGTCTGAAGATGGAGGATAACTGTTGACTGTGTTCAAAAAACAACATCCATATCATGTTATCTTAAAATGGGGAAAAACAAATGAGGGTCAAATACAACCCATGTTATAAACATAGGGCCTGACTCAAAGTGTCGTCCAACGTCTTACTGGGTGTTGGCCTAGGACAGTAGGTGAGCCAATGTGGCATGAGACCTGGCCAGTAGGGGGTCCCTTCAGACATGGATGTGGATGAAGATCTGAATTAAGGACATGCAAAGTGTTAGGTGGAGTGATGTAATGTTTTAACAGATTCCAATGCCCTTGAAATAACACCATTGTAATCATGGAATTAGGCATCTTATACTTAGAGCAGAAGGCATCTCTTGTTCAGAACAAGATGCATCCTATTATTTTTCAGATAGAGGGTACTTTAGTTTAATTTTATACAGAGAGGACTATAGACATCTTACACAAGGAGAATAAGGAAACTCTTTTTTCGAGCAAGAGGCCTCCTATGTTTGGAACATAGGGTGAACTACTGTTTATAGTCATGTAGATAAGACTGTTGTCATCTCATGTTTAGAGAAATAGACATCTCTTGATTAGAGCCAGATGCAACCTAAATTTGGAAAATAATGAGCACTATAGATTGTAGTCATGTAAATAAGACTATTAGGCATAAGGCACCTAGAAATGGATGGTGTTGGGACTTATGCAAAAGCGGCCTGTTCTGGTTCAACCTGGAATATGAGCCAGGTGGTAGAGTTTTGAGGTATTTCTTGAGGAATGGTTCAACTCAAGGTGCTCAGGGATGTGATGATGAGACTCCTAACTCACGACCTGAGAAACAAACCAAGAGGAATATTTCAACTCAACGTGTTTCATGGTGTGTGGAGGTATATTTCAAATCATGGTATTCCATAGGTTCAAAGTGGGTGCACATAAGGGGTAAAATGGAAAATGCTGACATACTGGCTTGAAAAGTTCATAGTGTGACTCCCCATTTTATCATGGGATTTAGTGACTTATGGGCACGAATTTAGAACCCTCAAAAAGGATAAGTCTTCACGAAGTAGCTTTGCAATGCAAAGGGGCTCATGGAGCATGGGGCTCACTGAGCAGCTTTACGAAGGAATGTTGGTCGTAGATAATGTAATTGTGGAGTAGTTTCGATAAGGAAAGATTCTCGTGGATAATGGACTCATGGAGCAGCTTCAAAAAGGAAGCTCCTCATGGAGGTTGGACTAGCAGAGCCGCTTCACGAAGGAAGCAACTCATGGAGCATAGACTCAGGGAAGCACTTCGAAAAGGAAATGGGAGCTCCACGAACTGGGATGTCAGCCACCCAAGGGTCGGAGTAGTTGTCATCATGAAGGGGTGTGATTTGGGTATTTATAGGTATGTGGTTCCATGAATTAGAGCTCACTCAGTGCGAACAAGGAGTTTTCTCCGCAGCGGATCGCGAACGTCAAAGGGGTTCGCAGAGCAACTCACCTCCTTGCTTCACAGTGGGTTTGCAAATGTCAAAGGGTTTCACAGAGTATCCCACCTTCTCGCTTTGCGGAGGGTTCACGAACAACAAAGGGGTTCGCGCAGTATCCCCTCACTTTTCTCTGCGGCGGTGCTCCACAATCACGAAGGGAACTTCACGAATGGGCTTCAGGAACCAGTTTTCCAGCCAAAATTGAAATGTCCACAACTCATAATTCATAACAACATTCATGCCCTACGACATACAAAATCGAATATTGTGAAACTTTCTACGATCTTGGATCATGTATGGAAGTATTTGGAATATTTTTTGGATACGTTTTCCGGTGCCAACAAGGTTGTTTTACCTCATTTTGAAAGAATTATCCTTATTAATTCTTTTTTTGTCACTTTAATATCTCCAATTTTAGAAAATAAAATTTTAATTTCGAAAAGGGACATAAAAATTTATGTTGGATGATTTTTTTTCGATAAAGTTCATTTTTTTTAATGAATAGTGAATAATACCACATTTTTAGCTATAACTACCTTTTCAACTAATTTATTTATATAGTTAAATTATACAATAAATTAATTTTAATGTTTAATTGGAATATATGTTTTATCATTTAATTCAATTTTGGTCATTGGATAAATTTAACATTGAAATTTCACATAAACACATGTCAATCTTTTTGTAATTTTTACTTTTTAAAAACACAAATTTTGGTTTTGGCAACCTGAATTAATTATAAATTAATTAATCAAACTAATATGTTTTGAATTTGAAACAATGGACTCCATATTTTGAATTAGGGGGATAAAATTGTGTAAATATACACCATTTATCTTTTTGAAATTATGAATAGTAACATCATTTATTATTTTATTTATGATAGTTAAGGGGTAAATATGGTAAATAAGGGTAAAAATAATTTTATAATAATTTTAAACTACCATATAACGTTTTCTAATCATATTAGATGTTATAGATCCGACCATGTTCATCCATTGGTCGATTTTGGGACTCCATGGATCCACATGGGAGTGATAATGACATGTTATATTTGTAAATTTAAAGTAAAGATAAAATTTCATGAACATATAACGTTTAGTAAATCAATTTTTACATGGGGTTATATAAGTGATATTTTAGACTATAAATAGTTATTTGAAAGCTATAAATATTTCCAAAATTTTGGTATTTTATTTATAATTTTTAGACATCATATAAATAAATCCATTCATGTGACAATTATGATGAAGTGATTACGTCATTAGTAAATGATATATATAAATGAGATCAAAAATATTAAAATAAACATTTTTTTCAAAATTCTTATGCCATACACGAATTTTTGGTATGTTTATGACGTTTTATCTTTTAATTAAATTTTTTTTCAAATGAATCAAGTTGTAATGGTTTTTAAAAAATTAACTATATGAATATTATAAAAAGTGACATAAATGAGTTTTTAAAATGAAATCTATTTTTTTAAATTATAGAATAGTCCTAAAAATATAATATTCAGAAACATAAATTAGAAAATGTTGAAAATGTAATTAATTAAACATGTGAGGTTCTATTGGCATTTTATAGTTATCATATTAACCATATAGTATGGATATACAAGAATACATGGTAAGAGTTAAATTAGTTAATTAAGGGTTAAAGATAAAATATAATGTCAAATTTGTGACCTATAGTTGTATAAAACATATTTATTAAAGGGTTTTGGAATAAAAAACATATAATAATTTAAATAAATTACTTTTTTAGTTTTTGAAACTGACAATAATTTTTTAATAAAATAAAACTTCCAAACATTTTTAATGTTCCCCTCCTACCTCTTATAAAAGTGCATCACCCCTAACCATTTAATCACACCTCACAAGCCCCTTGGCGCGTCCTCTGCCCAAATAAGATCCAAAAATCCCTATATTTCTCCTAGAAGCCTTACCTTATAGAAAATGAAATTCATGACATCCTTTTGGCACAAATCAAAGAGAGTTACACGTTTTAAGAGGTAGTGTCTTCTCCAATGTTCCATTCCATTATTTTACATATTAATTTACAATTCTCTTCATATTCATTGTATAATTAACAAAAATAGTTTCATAAATATTTGAGGATGTTTTTATTATATTTTTTTGAACTAAACATACACACACCTTCATCTAATTGATATGCACATACTGTTTCTATAGACAAAGAACTACTGTCTCACGACACGATGATTGTTCAATTTTCTCCTACAACCTTTAATAGAGGCCATAATGATGAAATTTAATTTATATATGATAGATATTATATTTATATTGTGTCTATGCTTCTATTTTTTTATTTAATGGTTTCCAATATTATTTTCATAATGTGTAAATACAATAATATCAATTGAGGAAGTGTGGATTACCTATCCCTCAATGTGATATGACTCATTCATATCATACATGGAACATATAAAGGATTGTGTTAATAATGCTATTTAATGTACATTAAATATGTTATTATACTAGAATTATAATATACCTATGTATCATTTAATTATCAATTTTTTAAATATGAAAAATGAATGAATGTAGCGTTTATGCGTAAATGTGGCTTACCATCTCCATGAGTGGTACATTTCATTTATTATCTCTAAATGTTCTGGAATATTATAAATATATATTTAATAGATATATATGATATTTAAATAATTAATACTATTCTAGATATAAAGTTTTTTGACCACAAGGACTATTTGTAATATCGTTCATTTTTTACTAAAGTACCGAATATCGACAAAATGACCAATACGAACTTAAATAATTATGTAATTTTTATAACATGATTATAAGTAATATAAAATTATGACTCAAAATGAAAAAGGATCTGAAAAAAATATAAATTAACCTATGTTTATTATTCAGTGAAATAACGAATGAACGAGACAAGTTGGACTAAAGGTAAATGAAGCTTTCACCCCTACATTAAGCCATAGTCATTTTTTATGTTATGTCATTTAATTTATAGTTTCTTATGATGGGATATGTTACTATATATTCTTATTATTATACAGTTTCTTTCCATGTGACTAGAGACCCTTTTCTCTCTCATCAACTCATTATCTTAATTTTTATGTGATGCCGTTAGGAGGCTAAATTTTCATATGGGAATTTATAAACTCAATTTCACTCATTGGGTTTTACACACACATCGTTGATTATACTATGACAAGATGATGTATGGAATCACTATTTATTTATTTATGTTGCAATTTCTGATTCCCTTTGTGTGGAGTTTCTTTTTCTACACATAATTATCCCTTTGATAAATTCATACATCATTTATAAAAACATTGTAAGGGATATCATATCTCAATCTCAATTCATTGAGTTAAATATCCTTGTCATTTGTTTTTTTTCCTAGAACATTTCTGGGTAACCTCTGATTTTTTTACTCTTAATATACAATTATATTGTGTGTATTGATATTTCTCACACATAATTACGTCATTGATTTATACTTAATCTAATGCTACAATCTTTATAAGTGACTATATATAAATCTCCTTTCATTGATGCATTTATCAATATTGTAAACCATTAATATCAAATAAGGTGTATATAAAACCCTTTTGAAATTTATTATTCTCAGGATATGTTACTTTTAATTTGATGTTATTCTTTATTTATTTTTATTCAATTTTTTCTATAAGGACCCGACCTTAAACATTACTTATTATTGAATTAAATGAATAATTCACATTGAAGATCTTTTAAAGTTTAGCGTTTTAGAGAATTAGGAAATAACTATTACATGTCAAAGGTCACAAAGTAGACACATCTACTAAGCTTCCATTTTTTCACAAACTAAAAATCTCTTGAATAAAATAGTCATGTCTAGTTCCTTGTTTTTGACATCATGACATTTCCTTGATCCCAGCCGTGTCCCTATTCAACTTTATGTCCTGTGAAAAACATTTCAAAAAAACGTGGGATGAGAATAAAAATCTCAGTAAGGGTTATAACAATATGGAAAGAAAACATTATTCCATGTATACATAAGAATCAATGAAATCATACTTTACTCATAAAGCATAAGAAATTTATCATACCTCATGAAATCATAAGATTTATGAATAACTCATAGAAATCATAAGACATAAAGATAACTTGAGACATTCATAACATTCTTATGTAGGTAGTAACCCTCATGGTTACGTTTGTAATACCCATTACACTATATTCCCTAAATCTATTTGGAGAAACCTTAACATTTAACTCCTTCACGTTACCCAATGCATTGGAGAGCTATATCGGGCTCACCCGCCCGTAGTTTATCATGGAACCACACGACTTCATAAAAAATTCCCAAGAACCACAACATAATCATTGCAAATAACTTAATCATAATGGAAAGATAAAATTCCCATCACAATAATCATATAACATTTTAAGATATTGAAAATAATGAATCCTTTCTAAAAACATTTTCAAAACCATTTAAAACATTTAATAAAGAGATTTTTGAATCAAAGTTTCCCATACCACCTTGAAGTTTTTAAAATTTTAAACCATTAATATCCATATAAATAAATCCTTAAAAAGATTTTGAAAACATGGATATTAATGAGAAATATTTATAAGAACAAATCATTATAACATTTAAAGCGATATTTTAGTTAAAGGGGTTTTAACAAAATTTGAGACACTTAAATGCTATAATTGAGGAATAACATTTAATAGAAACATTATAATATCATGATAATAAATGGATTAATGATATAATATTCCAAAAGTCAGTATATACACCATATAAGAGTGAATTTGTGCACAACTACAATGAAGTGACAATAGAAATGTAAAATGAGATGAAATCTCTTATAGAGAAGGTGTCCTTAAATTAAGGATAAATCAATCTCATAATTAGGAATGAAAAATATAAATAAACCAAATATAAGTGGATATTATGTATACAAAAATCAAAGGTCATTCACACATATTCAGAGGATGACATATTCAATGTTGAACCCAAGGAAATCACAATTTGATAAAAAAGTTCCCTTGGTAAAATTCGACAGCCTAACGGCGTCACTTTAAAATTTATAAAACTAGTTGATGAAAAATAAAATGGTATCTCATCACTTGGACCTAAAATTTACATTAATAAGGATATAGAAGAACATATCCCAACATAAAAATATGTAGACTAAAAGACATAACAAAATAAGTCTTTTTAAAAGAGGAGTGTCAAAGGTTCCCTTACTGATTTGGGAAACTTTCGAAACGTAGACCCCATGAAAGATGGGTCATACAATGAAGATGTAACTACCTGTAAATTAGAGTATATTATAAAAATTGTAAAATAATGGTCAGTAAATACACCAAACAAAATGAAATAGTGGCCAATGTAGCATGAATCTCACCAGAATAAAAAGTGAGATGAAAATCCCCATATGAAAATTTGGCAGCCTAACGGCACCACATAAAACTTCCAAAAATGGATTGATGAGATAAAATAGGGTCTCTCATAATATTGACATAAATTTTACATAAATATTAATATAAAATAACATCACCCAACATAATAAATAGAATCTTAAAGTAAGTTACATAAAAAGAGTACTTAAAAATAAAGAGAGAGGTAGGATCCCTTACCTCAAGTCCGACTTCTCTTGTTCGTTTCTTTATATTAATGCATAATAAACATTTTTAAATTTATAATTTCTCAAGGACCTAATTTAAATTTTATTATTCAATTCATATCAAATATTATAATGTTATAATAATTAGTTAATTGTTTTAGATCATATCAAATGTTTTTGTCGATGTTTGGTACATGAGTCAAAAATGAAATTGTTTGAAAAGAATCATCCATATAGTTATAAGTAAATCATCTCCAGAATAGTATTAATGACTTAAATATCATGTATATCCAGTAAATATTCATTTCATACTATTCCATAACATTTGGAGATAAAAATAAATGAAATGCACCATTCATGGAGATAATAGGCTGTACGTACGCATGAAGGCTACTTTCATTTCTTTGTCATATTAATGGAATTAAAAATAATTGATAGAGATATATATATTATAATTAAAGTATAATATATATGTTTTATAGGTCACATTATTTCATTAATTTCATTCTTTATACATTCCATGTATTTCATGAAAGAGTCACATCACTTGAGGGGCGGTAGTCCGCACTTCCTCATATGAAATTATCGCATTTTCACAACATGAAAAGAATATAGGTATCATTTAAATATAAAATACAGAAGCATATATAAAACATAAATACCATATATATCATATAAAAAATACAGTGACATCATAATGGCCACCTTTAAATATGTTAAATGAATATTGAACAATCATCGTTTTGTGAGGCAGTAATTCGCCATCCACAGAAACAGTATGTTCTTTAACCATTAGACAGTTGTGTGTGTAATTTAAGCTCTAATACTTCTTATAAAAACATCCTAGTATATTTAATATATTGGTTTTATTACAAAAGAAATGAATAAAAAGAGTTTAGGGGGTTGGAGAATCAAAATAAAACAAAAGAACACAAGAGAAGACATTACCTTTAAATCGGGTAACTCCATTTGGTTTGAACCAAAAGGGTTCCTTGAAGAGCTTTCTGCCTAAGGTGAGGCTTCAATGATGAAGAGAAGGATGTGGAGAGATGAAATGGGTAGGGGTTTTTCGAGCCAAAGGGTTGAGAGGTGTGGGTAAGGAGGTAGAGGTGGGGGCCTTTAATAAGAGGAGAGGAGGGGCACTCATGGAATGTTAAGAAATGTTACTTTATTTTAAAAAGCGTTTTGGATTTTAAAGGTTCCACATTGATATATTTCTAGGATAAGGTGATAAGTGTTAGAAATATACTCATCCAATAGGTTTTTTAGTGTATATCTTATATTTTATATTATCTTTTCATTTTATTGAAATCATTCATTAATGAGGTAATCGCTGCATCATCATGATGTCATAAATAATTTAATTTATTTAATGACTAAAAATAAAAAAATACTATTATTTAGGAAATATATTTATCTTTACAATGACTATTTATAGTCTAATATATCTTTTATGTAGACAAAATTAAAGTTATTTTAATTATGTGTTACAGACTTTGGTTAAATTTTCCTTTCTTTAAAAAAATGTGTTAAAAGGTCACTATCACACTAAAGTGATTACATGGGGTCCCAATGTTGGCACAAGGAATCCCATAGTCGGCCAAGACACCAAACATAGCATTAGGATACATTTTAGGGTCATTTTATATTTTTATGATATTATTTTCTTACCCTTAGTTACTCGATTACTAATTAAACACGATAATTAAAGACAATTACAGTCGTTACTATTCATAATGTCCAAAAAAAAGAATCTTAACTACATAATTTGGACCTTATGATTCCAAATATGGAATCAATTTTATCAAATTAAAAACACTTAAATTGTATTAATTAATTTAAATGTAAATCCCGTTGTCATAACAAAAGACAGGTTTTTAAGAAGTAAAATTTATCAAAAGATTGACTTGTTTTTACATCCAATTGAAAAGTGAAATTACTTCCAATGAACAAAATTTTATTAAGTGATAAAAACATAATTCAATTATACTTTAAAACCAATTAAAATTACACTATAAATATATAAATAAATTGGATGAAAAGGTAGTATTGAATTAAAAACTGTATTTTTCACTATTCATTAAAAATCAACATTATCAGAAAAATACCAAAACTTAACCCTAAGATATATTTGATATTTCAAATTCAGAAATTATTTCCATTTCACCAAATTCAAAACATAGAGGTTTCATTAATAAATCATATATTTAATTCCCTCTGTCAAAACAAATAGCGGGTTTTTTGGAAGCAATATGTATGAAAAGGTTGGCACTTGTTTATGCCCATTTTCAAAGTGAAATTAACTATAATGACAACCATTGAATTAAATTGTAAAAATATATTCTAATTAAACTTTTAAAAAAATTAAGAATATAATCTAACCATATATTCAAATTATTTGAAAAAGCCGTTTTGATGTAAACTGCAATTTATTTCACTATTCATTAAAAAATGAACATTGTCAGAAACATACAAAAAATTTATCAAAAGTAAATTTCAATGTCCAAATCATCAATAATAAGTTTATTTTGAAAAATAGAGCATATAAAATTGTCAAAAGTTATATTTAAAAAAGGTTCTCCATTAAAAGGTGAAAAAACAATCTTTTAAACATATTAGAGTATTTATTCTTAAAATTGGATTCATTTGGATTTTAAGCCTGTAACATTTATTGGATAAATGTAAAAATATTTAACAAACATATGTAATGAATTTTTAGTTAGTTATGTTCATTCCCTCCATTACAACGACTATGCGTTAACTATTATAATATTATTATATTATTATTGTGCAATGTAAGATTTCAAAGAAACTCATTGTTGCGTATTGGGTACACCATTGAGCATAACATCCCCTTTAAAGTAATATTAAAATTTTATTCACAAATATTTATAAACCCTATAATGTAATATTATTTATTTACCTGGGATGTTACATCCTTCCCCCCTTTTGGGAATTGCTTCCTCACAATTTCAAAATTGGGCTTGGAATCTTTATTGAAAGTCCCACATCAGAACAAGAGTCAGTAAAACAATCACTTTAAAAGAAAGGCAGAGAATTACAAATGTCACCTGAGTTAACCCACACTAGGATTCCAAGTATGAAAATATGGATACGGAGGAGAAAAGAAAGGGTCATGTTCTGATGGAGAGTGATACTAAACATGTCTAGGAGAAAGTTAACCACAAGAAAATCACAAACATGTTATCGGTTAAATGGTATTTGATTCCCTAGTAGGAAGAGTTAACAGACAAAATTTTTGTTTTATGTTACTTTTCATTGAGGAATTTATTTTTGAGCTTAACTAAATCATAATGAAACATACTTACTTGTCACGTAGACTTTCAACTTTTTCTAGATTCTTTAATCAAACTCATATTTTCTCTAAAAGAAGAGTACTTAGGACGACTTGTTCGCATTAAGATTACTATAATAAACTTCATGAGAATCACCTAATCAATAAAAGAGAACTATATATTTCCCATGTATTGATATCTCAACCAAAACGAAACCAAAATTTTAGTACGAGATCGGATAATACCCAAAAATGAAAATTTTTTTACACAAAGAAAATCTACTCCTAATCTCCAAAAATTGTCAAATAAAACCCAAAGTTCAACAAAGACCATTCAATAAACATATATCCATAAAATTATTCAAAGTAAACCAAACTAATATTGAAACCCAAATCTATGAATGACTTAATCACATAGTCTCCTATGATAAATCATAACATTCTTCTCCAAAATAACATCATATACTCTTACAGTCTCATACGGAAAAGTAATTAACCTAATCACATATCCTCCATGATATGCTAATCATTTCCATTGATAACCAAAAATAAACATACTCTTAATTCAAAAAATCATTTAACTAAAAATAATCATTCAAACTAACCAGGGACTTCACGTAGTCGAGTGGTAGGCGATAAATACTAGTTGCCCTTTGGTTGTGGGTTTGATTCCCGTAGGTTCTCCCGATGTGACGGGTTCACACACGGTCGGTGTGTTGTCCTTTTTCCAAAACTATATAATTCATAAAACATCCCCCCAAAAAGAGATAAAATCTTAAAAAATAACCATAACATATTTTAACCAAAAAGGTTATCTAATAACATCCATTTTTGCATCCCAAAATGTATTAACCATTAATTGCCTCAAATTCAAGGATCATATAAACCCAAATGGTTCTTTATAACTATATCCACAAAATAAATGATAATTATTCCATGAATAAAATTTTCGTATATCAAACATCAGTATTACTATAAAAAGTCTTCTAATGTAACCCCATCATCAAAAGAGACTTAATATATCTAAGAATTTCACCATCCTAAAATCTACTATAACTCTTGAATCCCGTATATGATGACTTATTACTCATTCAATGTTCTTCATGATCCATTATCCATTCCTTTTCAACTTATTCTGAAATACTTCATTCCTACGAACAAAATCATGAATCACATCCTAAGATTCCAATAATAGGAAAACATGTGTTAAGAAATAATCCATACCTTTTATTGGTCATTGTCAGTTTCTTCATCCTCAATCAGAATGGCATTAGGTCTTGGTAAATGAATATTTGTACGATCTTGGTGACCCCATTCCTGAAACTTCATCGTAGAACATGTTTTTGCATAATTACCATGCACACCACATCTAAAAAAATCAGTTGATCCTTCAGAAAGAACTTCTTTCCCTTTCCTGGAGTCAACTAGATGATTCCTTTCCCATGGAAGGTTCTTGATTTAAATCCTTCATTTCCACATCTAAAGCATCTTTATGTACCTCTGAAACATTTTACTATTTGTTTCATTCCACATATTTGACACATAGGTTTTTTAACATAATTACCTTTATTATTATTACCTGCACTCCAATAGGGATTTGTTTCTCACATATAAGATGCCTTATAAAAATCACTAAGGTTCAGGTTGTCAATCATGACTCTATATAGTTGGTTGAGGATAACCACAAGAGTTCTCATTGCAGCTCCCATATCATTTAGTTGTTCTATCAAAAAACCTTCATAGTCTTCTTCAAATCCACTATTACTTTGGTTCTTGCTAGATCCAGCCATTTACTAAAACAAAAAAGGTCAGTGTGAGTATATTAGTAAAATCATCAAATAATAAAGAGGAAGATAAACTCTAAGATATAATTATCCAAGTTATCTCAAAATCATTCTATCATTCAGAAAACAATGACTCCATCTAATATACTAACCATTTTGGTTATACAAAAATTGCCACTTTTTCTTAAACAACACTCTAACCTCTAAAGTTATCTAAACAGTCCATTGATACCAACAATAAGGACCCGACAATAAACATTACTTATTATTGAATTAAATAAATAATTCACATTAAGGATCTTTTCATGTTTAGAGTTTTAGAGAATTAGGAAATAACTATTAAATATCAATGGTTACAAATTAGACACATCTAATCAGATTCCATTTTTTCACAAAAATAAAAAACTCTTGAATAAAAGAGTCATGTCTAGTTCCTTGTTTTAGACAGCCGGACATTTCCATGATCCCATCCATGACCCTATTCCACTTTATGTCCTGTGAAAAGCATTTCAAAAAAAAACTTAGGATGAGCATAAAAAGCTCAGTAAGGGTTATAACAATACGAAAAGAAAAAATTAGTCCATGTATACATAAGAATCAATGAAATCATAATTTACTCATAAAGCATAAGCAATTTAACATACCTCATGAAATCATAAGATTTATGAATAACTCATAGAAATCATAAGATATAAAGGTAAATTGAGGTATTCATAACATACTTATGTAGGGAGTATCCCTCATGGTTATGTTTGGAATACCCATCAATGTATATTCCCTAAATCTCTTTGGAGAAACCTTAACGTTTAACTCCATTGCGTTACCCAATGCATTGGAGTGCTATATCAGGAACACCCACCCACAGTTTATCACGGAACCACCCATCTTCATAAACAATTCCCAAGAACCATAACATAATCATAGCATATAATGTAAGCATAAAGGAAAGATAACATCCACAACGCAATAACTGTATACCATTTTTTGATATTGAAAATAATGAATCCTTTCTAAAAACAATTGTCAAAACCATTTAAAACATTTAATAAATAGATTTTTGAATCAAAATGTCCAATACAACCTTGAGGATTTTATAATTTTAAACCATTAATATCCTTATAAATAAATCCTTAAAAACATTTTGAAAACCTGGATATTAATGACAAATATTTATAAGAACAAATCATTAAAACATTTAAAGCGATATTTTAGTTAATGGGTTTTTTACAAAATTTGAGACACTTGAATACAATAATGGAGGAATAACATTTAATCACAACTTTATAATATCATGAGAATAAATTTATTCATGATATAATATTCCAAAGGACATTATATACACCAAATAAGAGTGAGTTGGTGCATAACAACAATGAAGTCTCAATATAAATCTAAAATGAGATGAAATCCCTTATAAAGAAGGTATCCTTAAATTAAGGATAAATCAATCTCATAAATATGTGTGAAAAATATAAATACACCCAATATAAGTGGATATTAAGTGTAATAAAATCAAAGGTCATTCACACATATTCAAAGGGTGACATATTCAATGTTGAACCCAAAGAAATCGAAATTGGGTTGAAAAGTTCCCTTGGTAAAATTCAACAGCCTAACGGCGTCACATTAAAATTCATAAAATTAGTTGATGAGAGCTAAAATGGAATGTCATCACTTGGACATAAAATTTACATCAATAAGGATATAGAATAACATATCCCAATATAAAAATATGTAAATTTAAATACATAACAAAATAAGTCTTTTTAAAAGGGTAGTGTGAAAGGTTCCCTTACCGATTTGGGAAACTTTTGAAACGTACACCCCATTAAAGAAGGGTCATAAAATGATTAGGTAACTACATATGAATGAGAGTATATTAAACAAATAGTAAAATAATGGGCAGGAAATACACTACACAAAATGAAATAGTGTCCAATCTAGCATGATTCTCACGGGAATAAAAAGTGAGATGAAAATCACCTTATGAAAATTCTCCAGCCTAACGGCGCCACATAAAACATCCAAAAATAGATTGATGAGATAAAATAGGGTCTCTTACCATATTAACATAAACCGTACAACAATATTAATATAATATAACATCCCTCGAACTTAATAAAGAGGAGCTTAAAGTAAGATACATAAAAAGAGTACTTAAAAATAAAGAGAGAGGTAGGATCCCTTACCTCAAGTTTGACTTATCTTGTTTGTTACTTTATATTCCTGAATAACAATCTTTTTTCAATTTATAATTTCTTAAGTAACTCATTTAAAGTTTATTATTCAATTCATATCACATATTATAATTTTATAATAATTAGTTAATTATGTGAGTTCATATCAAATGTTTTTGTCGATGTTTGGTACATGAGTAAAAAATGATCTTGTTTGAAAAGAATCGTCCATGTAGTTATAAGTACATCATATCCAAAATAGTATTAATTATTGAAATATCATATATATCCATTAAATATTCATTTTATACTATTCCATAACATTTGGAGATAAAAATAAATGAAATGCACCGTTCATGGAGACGGTAGGACGTACGTACGCATGGACGCTACTTTCATTTCTTTGTCATATTAATGGAATTAAAAATAATTGAGAGAGATATACATAGTATAATTACAGTATAATATATATGTTATATTGGTCACATATGTTCATTAATTTTATTCTTTATACATTCCATGTATTGCATGAACGAGTCAAATCACTTGAGGGGGCGGTAGTCCGCACTTCCCCACATGAAATTATCGCATTTGCACAACATGCAAAGAATAATGGTTTGATTTAAACTTAAAATACAGAAGAATATATAAAACATAAATACACTATATATCATATATAAAATATAGTGACATCATAATTTCCACCTTTAAAGGTGTTAAAATAATATTGAACAAGCATCGTTTCATGAGGTAGTAATTCGCCATCAATAGAAATAGTATGTTCTTTAACCATTAGACGATTGTGTGTGTAAGTTTAGCTCTAATAAATCTTATAAAAAAATCCTATTATTTTGAATATACTGTTTTTGTTACAAAATAATGGAATAAAAATAGGTTAGGGGGTTGGAGAAGAAAAATAAAACAAAAGAACAAAAGAGAAGACATTACCTTTAAATCGGGTAACTCCATTTGGTTTAAAACAAAAGGGTTCCTTAAAGATCTTTATGCCTAAGGTGAGCTTCAATGATGAAGATAGGGATGTAGAGATATGAAATGGATAGGGGTTGGCCAAGACAAAGTCTTGAGAGGTGTGGGTAAGGAGGTAGAGGTGGGGGCCTTTTATAAGAGGAGAGGAGGGGCACTCATGGAAAGTCAAGAAATGTTACTTTATTTTATAAAGAGTCTCGGATTTTAAAGGTCCCACATTTATATATTTCAAGGATAAGGTGATAATGGTTCGAAATATACTCATCCAATAGGTATTTTCCAAGTTTATGTCTTAGATTTTACTTTATATTTTAATTTTATTTAAATCATTCATTAATGAGGTAATCGCTGCATCATCATGATGTCATAAACAATTAATTTATTTAGTGTCTAAAAATTATAAAAAAATACTATGATGTAGAAAATATTTTTAGATTTCAAATGAATATTTATAGTATAATAGATCATTTATGTAGACAAAATTAAAATTATTTTAATTAGGTGTTACATACTTTGGTTACATTATACTTTCTTTAAAAAAAACTAGTACTCGCCCATGCAATAGCACGACTTATTCGACTCATGATTGTTCTTTTAATAAGAATTAATAATTATAATTTTTGAGAAGAAAAAATAATGTTGACTAAAAATAGAAGGGATTGATTAATGGTTTTACTTATAAAAATAATTTGTATTTATAAAAGTTGAGAAGAAACAATAATACTGACTAAAGAGTGAAAGTCAAATCCAACATAAGTCAGTGATTGGAAAAATAAAACAAAAAAATGTGAAAATGACTGAAATAAATATGGTAAGTTTAGAAAACCTAAAGAACAAAAACTAATGTAAATAAGTACAGAAAAATGAAAATAATAAAAAATGAGCAGAATGAAAACATGGATTTCCCATCCATTGTTTTGAAGAGCAGTTCAATTGTAGAGGTGATGTCATCCTGTTTGGAAATCATGGACTTGTTCCAAACCATGATTTGAAGATAGCCACCTAAAAATGGAAATAAGATTATGAAATGTATTAAAAGATTTAACACCATAATGATGTTAGTGGGTAACTCATGATGGATGAAAATAGAGTTAAGACTAAAGACAATGAAAATAGAAGATGCTCGAATGGGGAAGGTGAAGTTCAGAAGGTGTGAAATTTACAAATCTGTTGAAAGAAATTGAACTAAAAAATTACTATTATAAATAAGACAACCTCTCATAGCCATGCCCTCCCCTTTCCCTCTTCCCAGAACCCCCTCCCCCATCCCAGCCACCTCCCCTTGCCCAGCCCCATGACCAGCTCCCCCCTCCCCCTGCCCAGCTCCACCCCCACCCCGCCGTTGCCCCTGCCCGACCCCTCCCCTCTGCCCAGCCCCCTCCCCCCTGCCCAGCCACCCTTTCCATGCCCAACCCCCTCCCCGTCCCCCTACGCAACCCCCTCCCACTGCCTAGCTCCCTCCCTCCACGGGCACCTGCCCAGCCCCCTCTCCCTGCCCAACTCCCCCTCCTCTTGCCTCTTTCCAGCTACCCCCCCTCCCTCCCCCTGGCCCTGCAATGCTCGCCCCCTCCCGTGGCCCAGCTCCCCCACCCCTGCCCCTACTGAGCTCCCCCCTCCCACTTCCCCTGCCCAGCTCCCCCCCTCCCCCTGCCCAGCTCCCCCAGCCCCTGTCTAGCTCCCCCCCTCCACCTGCCCAACTCCCCCTTCCCCTGCCCCTGCCCCTGCCCCAGCCCCTTCCCCAGCCCCAGCCCCAGCCCCAGCCCAGCTCCCCCCACCCTCCCCCTGCCCAGCTCCAACCTTCCCCCATTCCCCTTCCCAACCCCTCCCCCTGGCCACCCCCACTAAAACGTGCCCTTAGAAAAGTAGTGGAAAGTTGAATAAATTTAAAAAAAAGAACCACATGAAGAGATATCAAAATCAGTTAAAATTAATTACTAGGATGGTTATTCATGAATCTTTAAACAGTGAAGAAAGATTAAAGAGCAGGAGTAAATATTTGGTATAACTCAATAATCATCCACAGCCAAAACTGGGAAGCACTTCCACAACCGAGCTGCAAACCCAGGCCAAACAGAAAGATATGTTAGAAACACAAGATAGTGCTAGGTAAAATTTAATCAGAAAGAGAAACTTCTAAGAAATCGTTATAATAGTAGGAAATGTATATGAATAAATGAAAAAGAATAAAATATAACCCCTCCCCTTCCCCCTACCCTCTGCCCAGCCCCCTCCCCCTGCCCAGTCCCCCTTCCCATGCCCAGCCCCCTCCCCGTCCCGCTGCCCAGCCCCCTCCCCGTCCCCCTACCCAGCTCCCTCCCTCCACTGGCCCCTGCCCAACCCCCCTCCCCTACCCATCTCCCCCTCCTCCTTCCACTGTCCAGCTACCCCGTCCCCCTTCCCCTTCCCCTGCCCAGCTCCCACCTCCCCTCCCCTGCCCCTGGCCCTGCAAATCTCACCCCTCCCTCTGTTCGGCTCCCCCACCTCCCCCATCCCCTGCCCCTGGTGAGCCCCCCCTCCCACTACCCCTGCCCAGCTCCCCCCTCCCCCTGCCCAGCTCCCCCCAGCCCCTGCCCAGTTCACCCCTCCACCTGCCCAACTCCCCCCTCCCCCTGCCCCTGCCCCTGCCCCTGCCCCTTCCCCAACCCCAGCCCCAGCCCCAGCCCCAGCCCCAGCCCCTACCCCTGCCCTAATGTTGAAACATAATAAATCATATTATAATTGGAAAAGATTAAAACAGAAATTAAGTGGTACATATTATGGAAAAGAAGGAAAAATATGTAGTTATTTATTGAGATAGAAATCTGAATGTAACAAATAACATGTGATTATAAAAACTCAAAATTTTGCTAGAAAAAAATTATAAGTCACTAGAATGACACATCAACAAACCACATTCTACAAATACGTAGAGGATAGAAATATCAACCATCACAGGAAATGTGATAGTTGTTCTGGAGTTACATCATCCCAAAACCCATTACCACTGTTCGTGTATCAAACCTATAATATTTTAAAAAAAAATTCACTGATTGATCATTATGAAAAGTAGAGAAAAATAATAACATGTAACATAATTTTTATATGAAATGGATTGAAAAGGAAGAAAATTGATGCAACAAAAAACTGTAATACATGATGTAATAGGGTACCAGAATATCTTTTTTGATGTTACTATGGATACCAATAACTGCAATTTTTAGAATGCTTCTAATTCCCTATACTTTAAGAGTTGAAACACATTGAAGTCACATATCAATATTTTCAATAACATATAAAAAGTTATAGATCTAAAAGTGCAATACCACAAAAAAAAACAGAATCTCCCCTATAACCATAGATCAGTAGCGATTATGTAATCCTGGAATACAACACATTTGTTAGAGGCCAAAACTGGAATAAAAGTTATAGAAATGCTGAAATCTGAAATATGCAACAATTTCATATTCAAGAAATAAATGTTACATAAATGGAGGAAATAAATGTTAGATAAATGCTGAAATAAATGTTACAGAAATGCTGAAATATTGATGAAATATACGTTACAAAAATGCAGATTAACTAGAACAGAAATACTGAATAACTGGAACATAAATTCAGAAATAGATGTTACAGAAATGGAATAACATAATGATCAGCATTATATATCAATTAAAAATTTAAGAAATAAATGTTACTAAAATGTTGAAATATGGAAACAAAATTTTAGATAATGAGTACAGAAGTTTACATATTGAGAAGTTTCTATTGTAATTATATGTTGCAAAGTCCAAAACTGGAATGTGTATCAACTGTACAGAAAAACAGGGTGCCTTTTAACAACAGTATGCTTATCTTCCTCCACCAGGACCATCATCAAGTTCATAATGAAGACCTATATGTAACAGAATTACATAATCGGTAACAGAATTACATAATATGGAACATAAGTTATGAAATTGAGCATTGAAAGTGTCATCGTCAAAAGTTTCTATTATTTTTAGATGTTACAGATCCAAAAACTGGTTTTGGTATCTAGTATACAGATATCCAGAGTTCCTTGGAACAACTATAGGACTCTGTTCCTTTTACAGAACCATCATTTCTTGCATAAAAACATATTATAATAGAAAGCATACCTTTTTGCTTCTGTAGTGGTTTGTTTGTTTACCCCATCAGGGGTGTTGTGAGAAGTCATCTATGTCAAATCATAAATGAATTATTCATACTACTTCAATAAAAAAGATAGTGTGACCTATTTTCCCAGAAATGTCCTTCATCCTGCCATTATCCTGCTCTCCCCTTTGATTACCTCCATCCTGCCAATCCTTCCCATCCCCTCTCCTCCATTATCATCCAACCTGGCCAGCCCCTGTCCCTCCCCTCCCCTCCCTCCCTGCCCATCCTTTTCCCCCAGATTCTTCTTCCCCTCCCCTCCCTCCCTGCCCAACCTTTCCATCAATAATTCCCCTGCCCTGTAATTGATTTCCATGGAAAATATAAGCTACATATTGTATTATTAATATAAATTGAAAGATTCATGCATTAAATACATATATTTAAAACAAATATCTCAATATCAAGCTAGAATAAAAAACCCACAAACCTCTAATTCTATAAGGGTACTCAAATCACTTACAAATCTTTAATAGACAAACAAAAATTGCAGAATCTTGGGATGATGATTAATAATTAACCCTCATTATTTTGATCTTGATTGAGAATGGAAAAAAGTGCTCTATGTAATACCTTGTTCATAATGAACACATTTTCATCTCATATTTCATTTCAAGAAAACCGTTCTATGTAATACCTTCTCAAACACTCCAAACTATAAAAAGATCATTGCCACTGAAAAAAAGAAGCCATGATGTATTACCAATGTGTCAATGATGTACAGGAGGTTTATTCTAGGAATCAATCTTATGGTATCTGTATTTCATGCATCATTAATAGCCACGACATAGAATGAAAATTAATGGAAACAGTTAAAGAAATCCAAGGCAAGTGTAATGAAAAAGTAACAACAATACCAGAACCAAATCTCACTTGTAATTCCCATTCCTTACACAAACCCAGGTGACCAAAAAAAGACCATTGGAATTGTTTAAAATTTAGTAGAAGTGTGACACTTATTTAATTAGGGTGTTTACAGTGCACACATAATGAATAGATGAAAAAAATCAAGTGAATAAAATAGAAAATAAATGTAGATTATAGATATTATGCAAAATAATAATGAAGATATTGAAAAATTGAAAATAGTAACGTGTAATATGAATTGATACTTTTAATGCAGATATTTTGGATTATAATACATGAAGATAGATCTACATTTAGGAAGGGAACAAGGATGTTCATACCTGAAACCGAGTAGGAGTTTTTTGTTGAATTTTAGAACATGATCTTGTGAACCAAGCAGAATACATAGGTCTGATAACAATAAGGTGGTCTAAATGATCAAATGACACTCATTTATCATGGAAACCATTAGAATATTAAAATACTAAGACCACCATGTGTGAAACCCAAATACATTATGTATATTAAATAATGAACTAGTCAGTATACCTTTTAGTGGACTTTATGTGTACAAAATTTATTCATTCTTATTTATTCCTAATATCCCTCCAATCATTGATCAAAGAAACAGCAGGCAACCCATGATCATCTGATCAAACACTACTACATTAAATCAGAGGCATATCAAAAGCAATAGACAGAGCAGAATCAGTCTAGAAAGTCAAAGAGAATGATGAAAATACAAGTACTATAAAGCATAAAGGTCCAAAACACCAAACAACCTATCTAGGCCTTCATAGTTGTCCATAGAATGCCAAAAAGATCCATGAAAGAGTCAGAGAAAGAGGCAAAGTAGTCCTAGACTACCATTGGATCCTAAAACCAATAAGAAATCCAAAATTAACAAATATAGCCTGAATATCATCTTTATGGTGAGTCTGTCAACATCAAAAAAGAAAATTAACAAAGATCCAAATCAATTCTACTCATCTTCATTGCATTAAAATATTTTTTAAATAAAAGGAGATCTAGAATTTTTCATGTAATACCAGATAAATTCAAAACTGAGATCATTAGACTGAAAAGACCCAAAGAAGTCTGGTATTCTACATATAACATCATTTGAAATCACCTACAATCCAAGAAAGCCAGTGAATACACCAAGATCACCATTCTGGATGTGTTCACTCCCAAGAACAGATCAGATATAAAAAGTTTTTCTTTGATTCATAATAAGCAGTGGAAGAATTCAATTTCACAAATGAAAATGTTTCCTGTAGAAAAGAGTGTGAAAATAATGTTGTCTGTTTTATAATTAATTCAAATGGTCAAAATGAAAACAATAATAAATTTTTATGGTCAATCGCAATGGTAACTCATGAAGATTAACTAAATAAATACTTCTATGAAAATATAAATAAATTTGAATATGTATAGATAGAAAGTACATTCAGAATATGAAAATACATATAAGTGCATTGAATTTCCAAAAACCACAAAATTCCCTACAATATTATTGTTATAATCACTGTATGTTTCAAATGGGTGATCTCAAGTGCTGATCCCAGTCATAATGTATTATATGATAATCATTAAAAGCAGTTGAACCTGGTAAAAATTAATTAAAATAAAAAATATAACCCTAACATAATAAAGTAGTTTGATATTATGACATCATACCGAGAATCTCCCCTCAAAACAACTAATCCATGAATGTAAAACACTGACCGATAAAGCAGTGATAGCCTATTAAAAAACATCATGATGGAAGAACCATCTCCCCTTAATGATTCTTTGACACATGAATAGTCTTCCCACTGTGTCCATTGGCCTTCGTATTCTTTTCATTTACTGCATTGAAAAAAGAAAAGAATTTTTTTAGAGAAATGGATATTGAACATTCAAATACTAACTAAAATATGTAACAAATGGATATCCACTGCTCGAATGAAATACATCATCCAAATACATGAACCTGATCCATTTATTTAAACAATTATTCATAAGTAATAATTAGTATAAGTACAAGAAATTATTACCATGTTGATGTGCCTCCCATATTCACCATGTGCTTTTGTAACACTGATAAATGTATAACCATGTCTGTAAAAACCAGGAGTCATGCATGGACATAGCCTCTCTAGAAACCTGGGCAATGCAATTTTCATTCATTGAATCATATACAAATTTTACATTCCTGTTATGTGAAATCATGAAAATTCAATCCTAAATAAAGTGTGATCAATTTAATATGTCAAATTATGGGATAATGCACTTAAAATTTATCCTTTCTTTGTATGTTTTTCTCATAAGAAGTAAACTAATACAATGACATTGATAAAATTGTTTTGATATCATATAAACTAAAATTTTGAATGATGTTGTGCAGTAATTGAAAATCATGGAAGTAAAGTCAGACCTTGTATCTAACCTTGATCACATCAAGGGGTCACTTGCAAAAACAATTAACAGACACTGACAGCAAATGTTTTGTATCTATTAAAAAATTGAACATTCTAATAGAATATGAATGTTAAAGCTTGAAGAGAGAATAAAAAAAATTAATGACCATATGTTTTGTATCTATTAAGAACATGAATATTGCGATTGAATATAAAGCATTTAACAAGATTCAATTTGAAAATAAAAAACCAGATATTCATATGCTAGTAATATAGTTTATGAAAGAATATATTGTAGCGATTTGAATGTCATACCTTATTGTGGTACTAAGAATTACTTTCTTCATTGCCATGTTGGCAGAATTATGTCACTCTGTCAAGCCACATAATATAAATCCGCCTAGGAAAAAAATGATCAAATCCTATAAAATAAGAATATAGAAATGTTTCATGATAACACTTGCAAAAAGAATTTCCTAATCATGGATCCAGACTATTTCTTTAACTTTTAATCAATGAGATAACAGTTTTACAATATTTATGGTAGCACCTGTACATTACTCAATCTTTACATAATTTGAATACTACTGGATCAATAGTCGCCATATGCAATGAGGAATGGATGGTTGTATGCAGGTGTTGACAGATTCAGTCGGAAACCTAGTCGAATAGGAAGATTAAGTGGGTTCTGCAAAAAAGAAGACAGATGTGCCAATAGATGAACGTACCTAGAGACTCCCGCAATCAGTCATGACAGATGCAGGAACAGACAAATGAACAGAAGATATCATAATGCTTTGGAAATTCCACTACTAATTTGAGAGGGCGATGTAGATCTAACAGGTCGAGACAGTCGATCGGGGTCGCGACATATTCGTGAGTCCATATGGAGGATATGGATTGTATAAGAAACAAATTTGGAAGAGAAGGAGCCAATTCGGGCTTTGAAATGAATAACACTTTAATTTGAAGGTGAAGCCGAGCGAGGCTTCAAAATCCACTGATTTGCTGTAAATCGCTAGCGGGAGCGTCAGTGGAGGCGGTAGGGGAGGCATGCGAGGTCGTCGAAGGTATGCGGGAGGAGATGGAGGCCTTCGTGGTGAGGTGAAAACCTAATTATGGGAGGAGATGGATGGTTTGATAGAGTGGTGAAACCCTACCCGAGGTCTTATAAGGTATCAGCATGGAGATGGAGGCGTCGAGGCGGTGGATGTTCAGGAAGGTGACCGGGAGAGGAGAGTCGTGGAGGGGATCGTCGGTGGGGATCGACGGAGGCCGGTGGGAACCCTAGGAGAAACCCGTTGGAATGGAGGTGGAGCGCGGGAGGGGGAGATGAAACTGTGTAGTGGGATAGGGAATTGGGTGTAGAGGAAGTTGGAATATGGTGACGTGTTAGATGGATATGGTGACACGTAGGCAAGGAGGAAGCCAATTTTAGTATAGATAATAGATATGATAAAAGGTCATTATCACACTAATGTGATTCCATGGAATCCGAAGGTTGGAAAAAGGAATCCCATGGTCGGCCAAGACACCGCCAATAGAATTAGGACACATTTTGGGGTCATTTTATATTTTTGTGATATTATTTTCTTACCCTTAATTACCCGATTACTAATTAAACTCGATAATTAAAGATAATTACCGTCGTTACTATTCATAATGTCAAAAAACAAAAAAGACTTAATTAAATAATTTGCACCCTATGATTCCAAATATGGAATCCATTTTATCATATTCAAAAAACATAAATTTTTGTAATTAATTTAAAAGTAAATCTCGTTGTCAAAACAAAATACAGGTTTTTAAGAAGTAAAATTTATCAAAAGATTGACTTGTTTTTACATCCAATTGAAAAGTGAAATTACATCCAAAGAAAACAATTGTATTAAGTTATTAAAAAGTATTTAGATTATATTTTGAAAAAAATTAAAATGAAAATCTAAATATATAAATAAATTCGATGAAAAGGCAGTTTTGAATTAAAAACTGTATTTTTCACTATTCAATAAAAAAAGCATTATCAGAAAAATAACAAAAATTAACCCTAATATATATTTGATATTTCAAATTCATAAATTATGTCCTTTTTACCAAATTAAAAACATTTAAGGGTCATTAATAAATCATATAGTTAATTCCTACTATCAAAACAAATAGCGGGTTTTTTGGAAGCTATATCTATGAAACTTTTGGCACTTGTTTATGTCCATTTTCAAAGTGATATTAATTCTAATGACCACCATTGAATTTAATTTTAAAAATATATTCTAATTAAACGTTAAAATTAATTAAAAATATAATATATCCATATATTCAAATTAGATGAAAAAGCATTTTTGATGTAAAATGCAATATTTTTCACTATTCATTAAAAAAATGAACATTGTCAGAAACATACCAAAAAGTTATCCAAAGTAAATTTCAATGTCCCAATCATAATGAATAAGTTTATTTTGACAAATAGAGCTTATAAAATTGTCAAAATATAGATTTAAAAAAGGTTCTCCATAAAAAGGTGGTAAGACAATCTTTTAGAAATATTGGATTATTTGTTCATAAAATTTGATTCATTCGGATTTTAAGCCTCTAAATTTTTTTAGATAAATGTAAAAATATTTAACAAACATATGTAATCATTTTGTAGTTCTTTTTGTTCATTCCATCTATTACAACGGCTAGGCGTTAACTATTATTATATTATTATATTATTACTGTGCAACGTAAGATTTCAAAGAAACTCGTTGTTGTGTATTTGGTAGGCCATCGAGCATAGAATTCCTTTTAAAGTAATATTAACATTTTATTCACAAATATTGATAAACCATATAATGAAATATTATTTATTTACCTGGGATGTTACAGTTTCTCAAGTGTTAGAAGACTCTTTAATGGAAACATCATTTAGAATTTTTCAATGATTTATTCTTCTAAATTTTTTTCATTAATATCAATGAAATCTAATTTTTTTAGGTATTTTTTCATATGGACATATATTTTTTTAAAATTATAACTCGTAAATTCTTTTTATAAGTATCAAAGTGGAATAAGAAAATTTTATTTGAATATATCTTCATTAATTTTTTTTAATGGTTTGGAGATGGATTGAATATTTCAATATATTCAATTGATTTATTGTGATAGATTTGTGAAATGTTGATAAATTCAATCTTTTATGTGTTATGATTATATAGTGGTACTAGGACATTTGAGGGGTGGTTACGTGATAAACCAAATATGGCTGGTTCAATGATATTCCTAGGGCAGTTGAGACTGAGATAGCTCTCCAATACATTGGGTACTGTTACAGAGGTAATGGTTAATGTTTCGCTTAAGGGATCTAGGGAATATGTTATCATGGGTATTTCAAATGTAACACCTTTTGTAGCTATGAAAAATACAATGTAGGAATGTTATAGATGGCACAAGTTACCATTAGGATTTATGATTTATATATGTTATTCATAAATCTTATGACTTCTTGGGGTATGTTAAATAACATTGATTTATGATTTAAAAGTATAATTTCTTGATTTGTATGTATTCATGTGCTAATATTTTATTCCCTTATTTTAAATCCCTTATTAAACTTTATATGCTCATCTGATGTTTTTGAAATGTTTTTCATAGGGAATAAGAGAGGGTAAGAGAAAGGAAAAATTCATCATCATTTTTATCAAGATAATAAATCTTGTTTTAATCAATGGGTTTTATTGTTGTGAAAAAATTGGTTTTTGTAGAAGTATCTTCATTTTAATATTTTGATGTAATGTTATTTTTATGGCCCAATTCTCTAATAGTCAAAAAAATAAAAGATCCTCAACATGAATTTTTGACCTAACTCATGGTATTGTAATGTTTAATAATAGGGCCTTATAGTTAGTATCAGTGGTTGGTTTAGATAACTTTTGAGGTTAGGGTGTTTTCCGAGTGAAGGTAAAGGATCTCCTAACACTAACAGGGTTATTATCATATGGAATAATTTGCAGGGTTATGGAAAAATAGGTTGATTGGATAAAAAATGATAAATGGAGATATACAGAGGCTGATAGATAAGAGTAATGTAAATGTTTTTATGTTATATTTTCCCTATAAAGGATTATTAATTTTGTTATAACAATCTGTTTCATGTTTATGTGTTGATTGATTTCAATAAATTAAGGATCTATTTTCAATATTGAAGGGAATAAATCCTTCACAAACGTTTTATATTTTCTCAATAGTTTGAACATCACTATTATGGAAAATGCAAGTTCAAATGATTTTGACATCTCTATGAGTATTCAAATCACCTGCAAGAAATTGTTTGATTTATCCAACTCCTAAAAATTTCAAAAAAAATATTATGCGCCATGGTATCTTTTTAATATGATTTCAAGACCTAAAAATTTTCCAACTCTATCGAAATGATAAATTTCTAAAGTGGAGACAACATTTGATTTTTGAATATAGGACAACATGCCTGAAGTGAAAGGGAACATCCTGGAGATCATGATATCTAGAGTCAAGGTATGAATTATTTTATTAATTATAAATTATGATGTATCTTGGGATTGATACTTATAAAAGATGAGGATATTCAATATGAAGGAATGATGTATTAATAAATACGGTGGAAATACATAGTTAATGGTTCATGAAGAACACTGAATGAGTAAAAATTCTATATATAAGTGATTCATGAGTTATGGAATATTGTAGGATGATGAAATTCTTAAAAGTATTAATGCTCTTTTGATGATGGGATTACTTCGGCTTAATTTTTCTAGAATGTGTAACCCGGAACATTGTTATTTCAAAATTTTCTTCAAGAAAGAATTATCTTTTCTTGTGAGGACATATTGGATAACCATATTGGTTAATATGATATGTTTTTGTTGTGATAAATGGTTGTTAATTTTTTGTATGAAAAATGAAAGGTATTAGATAACCATTGAGGATACATCAAGAAGTAGTTATTTTTTTTGGAAATCATCTTAATTTTTAGAATGTTATAATAATTATATGGTTTTATAAAAACGAAAACTTACAGGATAAGTGAAAATCCGTTATATTTGGAAAGGACATGAGAATCAAACCCACAAAAAAAGATAGACAATGGTACATCACCTTCCACTAACCTACATGAAGTCCCTAATTAGTATGACTCATTCACTTTAGTATAACTGAATTTATGGGTCATGAATAAGTTTATTTTTAGAAATTATGCTTAATCAAATCGATATCCTTATTATAGTAAAATGATTCGGTGATTAAATGATAAATGTTATTTTCGAAAATGTTCTCTCTTTTGGGAACAATATTTTCCTATGGAAAATAGATTACTATTGGATTTCATTTAATGTGTATTGGTGTAATTTTATATTGGATGAATCTATGTTTTTATTGTGGACTTATAGTGATGTGGGTTATTATGGAAATTATTAACCTATCATAGAGTATATGTTTTTAAGTTAATTAAATTTTTAGTATGAGACATTAAGAGTAGTCGATGTTATTTTGGAATAAATGTTATGAATTATCATCGCAGAATAGGGGATCAAATAATTATGAATTTTCAGGTTTCAATCTTATTTTATATTACATTGAAGACGGTTAAGGAAAATTGTTTATTGAATGGTCTTTTTTGAACATTGGGGTATTGTTTGTTTATTTTTTGAGATTGAGAGTAGTTTTTTTAATTGATTATAATTTTTGGGGATTATCTAATCTTTTATTGATCATTTTTGTTTTGGATAATGTATATATGTAGGGAAAATATATATTTCATCTTTTTAGTATTATTTGAGTCACTTGAAGTTCATTCTAGCACTTTTGGTGTTACCAAGTCATATATAATACTCATGACTTGGAGAATTGATGAGTTTGTGGAAAATATTTATTAAAGGATGAAACACTACTTGTCATATATGTATTTTCCCTTATTCAAAATCATAAATAAAATCCACAACTCTGTGAAAATGACCTTAAAACAAATACTTTTTCAATTTAATTTTCCTAATATGATATCAAAGACAGTTAACCTATAATATGTTTGTGGGTTTCTTGTTGTTAACTCCCTCTTAATAATGTTTTCTGACACTCTCCATCAGAACATAATGGTTAGTTTCTCTTCCATGTACATGTTTTACTACATTGATTCCTATTAAGGGTAATCTCAGGTGACTTTTTAATTCACTTTTTTTCTTTTAAGTGATATTTTTATATAATCCTTTTTTGATCTAAGATTTTCAATGATGTTTCTATTCCCAATTTTTAAAATTGTTAGGACACGATTTCCAAAAAGAGGGATGGATGTCACAACCCTAGTATTAATAGGACAATATATTTTTATATCTATTTAAATTAATGAATAATATATTAATTTTAAGTTAAATATAACACTTTTCTTGATAACGTACTTAATATGCAACAATGGATTTCATTGAAATCATCTGTTGCAAAGAACATTGAGTTACACTAGAAAATAATACAATAATAATATTATTATTTTAAATAGTAGTTAAGGCTTAGTAATTATAAGGGCGAGAATGAACAAACATACCAACATTATGATTAATGATGTTTGTTAAATGTTTTTATATTTTTTAAATAAAATTTTGAAGCTTAAAATAAGAATGAATCCGATTTTAAGCATGAAATACTCTAATATTTTTATATGGTTATTTTACCACTTTTGATGGTGAACCATTTTTAAATATAGTTTTTTTCACTTTTATATTTTTTATTTGAAAAATTTAATTTCTTATTTAGAATAGGGATATAAAAATTTACATTGGATGATATTTTTTATTTTTATAATAATGTTAATTTTTTAATTAATAGTGAAAATGCCACATTTTTAGTGGAAACTACCTTTTAATCTAATTTATTTATATAGTTATATTATACAATTAGTTGGTTTTAATGTTTAATTGGAATATATTTTTTATCATTTGATCCAATTTTGGTCATCAAAGGTAATTTATAATTTAAATTAGACATAAACACATGTTAATCTTTTGGTAGTTTTTAATTTTTTAAAACACACTTTTTGGTTTTGTTATTGTGAATTAATTTTAAATCAATTACTCCAAATACATTTTAATGAATTTGAAAAAATGGAATATATATATCGAATTAGAAGGAATTTTTTTTAAATAGGATCCTTTTATTTTTGGAAATTCTGAATAGTAACTTCAGTTTCTATTATATTTATCATGGTTAAATGGTAAATCATGTAAATAAGGGTACAAAATAATGTTATAATAATATAAAAATATACAAAAACATGTCCTAAACATATTGGGTGATATTTTTCGACCTTGGGCATCCTTGGGTAGATTTGGTGACCCCATAGATCCATGTGGGAGTGATAATGACCTATTATATTAATTAATTTAATGTAATGATAAAAATAACATAAACATGTATCTTTTCGTTAACAAATTTTTACATGGGGTAATATAAGATAGATTTTAAACTATTAATAGTCATTATAAAGATAAATTTTTTTCATATATCATAGTAATTTATTTAAATTTTTGAAACATCAAAGAAAAAAAATTTATTTATGACATGATGATGATGTAGTGATTACCTTATTAAAGAATTATTTAAATAAATGAAATAATAAATATTAAAATAAATTTAGTTTTATCCTTTTTATGCCATCTGTGAATTTTTATGATGATTATAACCTTATATATTTTAATTAATTATGTTTGTTCTAATGAATCAAATTCTTATGGTGTTTTAAAAAGTAATGGTATGAAAAGTATAAAAAATAGACATAAACGCATTTTTAAACAAAACTATTTTATTAAAGGACCTAATAGTCCTCAAAATATAATATTATGCCAAATGACATATATAATATTGAAAATGTCATTAATGAACTAGTTAGTGTTTTATTAGAATTTTATATTAACTATATTAACCATATAATATGAATATACAAGATGACATGGTAAGAGTTAAATTAATTAACTAAGGGGTAATGCTAAAATATAAGGTTATTTTTGTTGCCTATAAGGGTATAAAACCAATTTTTTGAGAGGGGTTGGATCAAAAAACATATTATTTTTTATATAAATGTCTTTGGGAAATTTTTAAACCTAAAATCATTTTATAATAATATAATATGTTAAAACATTCTTAATGTGCCCCTCCTCCCTCTTATAAAAGGTCATCACACCTACCCATTTAATCACACCTCTCAAGACACTTAGATCATCCAACCTTGACCTAAATAATCTACCAACATCCATCTATTCCTTCTAGATTATTTACCTTAGTCATATGGAAATTCAAGAAATCCTATTGTCTTACATTAATGGGAGTTACACGATTTAAGAGGTAGTGTCTTCTTTGAAGTTCCTTTCATTTATTTTACATCTTGAATCCCTATTCAATTCATATTACTTGATTAAATAACAATATTTTTATACCAAAACATACTAGGATATTTTTATTATAAGTATTATTACTGCACTCACACAATCCTCCATCTAATGGATATGAACATACTGTTTTTGTGGAGGGCAAACTACTACCTCACGAAACGATGATTCTTCAATTTTCACAAACCACCTCTCATGGTGACTATTCTGACGTCACTATATTTATATATGATATATATTATATTTATATTGTATCAATTATTATTAATTTTTATTTAAATCATACCTTTATTCTTTCCACAATGTGTAAATATGATAATTTCATTTGAGGAAGTGCGGACTACCGCCCCTCAAACTGATTTGATTCATTAATGAGATACATGGAACATATAAAGGATGAAATAAATAAAAAAATTTAATTTATATAAAATATGATATTATAATTTAATTATAATATACCTATGTATTTTTTAGTTTTCATTCATTTAAATTTGGAAAAGAAATTTAAGTAGCGTTCAGGCGTATGTACAGATTACCATCTCCATGAACGGTGTATTTCAGTTTTTTATCTCCAAATGTTATGGAATATTCAAAATTAAAATATATATTGGATATATATGATATTTTAATCATGAATACTATTCTAGATATAATGGACTTTTGACCACAAGGATAATTTGTCATTATATCATGTTCATTTTTGACCCAAGTACAGAATATCGACAAAACGATGGATATGAATGCAAATTATAAGTAATTTTATAACATGATGATAAGTAATATAATATTAATAATAAACTTTAAAAAGGATTTTAATTAAGTAGAAATTATACGAAGATTATTATTCAAGAATATTACGAATGAATAAGATAAGTCAGACTGAAGGTAAGGGAACCTTTCACCGCCTCTTTGATTCAATAAATTTTTTTTGGTTATGTATGTTAATTTCTTTTTTCATATGTTATGATATGACCTTAAATATCCATATTGTAGTACATTTTATATACAACTGATATGATACCCTTTTCTCTCGCATCAACTCATTTTCTGAATTTTTATGTGACACAGTTAGGTTGCCGAATTTTCATAAGGGAATTTACAAACTCGATTTCCACTTATTGTGTTTTACACATAATTAGTTGATTATGAAATTACTAAATTATGTTTGGAATCAATGTTTATTTATTTATGTTATAATTTCCAGTTTTCATTGTGTGGATATACCATTTCATCACATAATCACCCAATATATAAAATCATACATCATTTATACGAACTCTGTAAGAAGAATGTCAGATAAATATCCATTCATTGAGTTACATATCCATGTCATTCGTTTTTTACCAGAATATGTGTGAGGGACCTTTGATTGTTTTATAGTTAATATCCAATTGTTTTAGGTGTATTTATATTTCTCACACACAATTATTTAATTGATCTATCCTTAATCTAATGAAATGATCTTTGTAAGGGAATACTTCTCAATATTATTTCAATCAAGAATATATCAATATTATGAAGCTTTAATATCATATAAGGTGTATATACAAACCTTTTTACATTTTATATCATGAGTTTTTATATTATGATGATATTTAATGTCAATTTCTAGGTTATTATTTATTTATTTATATTGAAGTGATCGTCAATTATTACGAGACTCTTTAACAAAAACATTGTTTTAAATTTTTTAAGATATTTATTCTTCTAAATCATTATCATTAACATACATGTTTTCAAAATGGTTTTAAGGATTTATTTCTATGGAAATTTATGTTTTAAAATTCTAACACAAATGTTTTTTAAAAATATCAAATTTTTATGTGAAAATTTGATTCAAAAATCTCTTTATGAATTGTTTTAAATGGATTGGAAATGGAATGAATATTTAAATATCATGAATTTATTTAATTATGATTAATGAGTGAAATTTTGATAAATTAAATCCTTTATGTGTTATGATTATTTAATGTTAATTGGACCTTATATGGGTTGTTATGTGATAAAACAAATATGGGTGGATCCATGACAAACCAAGGGAAGGTGAGCCCGAAATAGCTCTCCACTGCATTGGGTAAAATGATAGAGATAAATTTTAATGTTTCTCCTAAAAGATTTAGGGAATATACCTTGATGTGTATTCCAAATTTAAATCCCTATGTTGCATTGAATGATACAATGTATGTATGCTATGTATTCCACAAGATACCTTTATGATTTTGGATTTCAATGTGTTATTCAAAAATATAATGATTTCTGGAGGTAGTTAGAGAGATATGCTTTATGATTGAAATTAAGATTTCTTAATTTGTATATATTCATTGAGTAATGTTTTCTTCCCTTGTTTTATATCCCTTAAAGGAAATTTTCTACGCATCCTATGTTTTTGAAATGTTTTTCACGTGGATAGCGAAGTGTAATAAACGGGAAGAATTCAGGAAGTATTTCATCAAGAAACTAATTCTTGTTTTAATCAAGGAGATTTGTTGTTGTGGGAAATTGGTTATATTATATGTTCATACTTTGTAATATTTGATATTTAATGTAATTGTTATTTCTTAATTCTCTAAAACTCTATTCCATAAAAGATCCTCTTTGTAAATTCTTGACATAACTCAATATTTTTATATTTTAAGGATGGGCCTTATTGAAGATATTTGTGGGAGAGGTTAGATATCATTCAATAAATAATATGATTTTGTACCTAGTCTATGAAATAATTAAACCATTATGATCATCAGACATGAATTTGTGTAATATAATGACTATTAACATAAAATATGAAATATATATGTATGATAACATTTGGTATCCACTATTGGTATCATATGAATGACTTAGTAAACCATTTTAAAGTAGGATTAAAAAACTTATTAAGATCAATATGGACGTTTCTAAGGATATTTCTTGGGGTATGTATAAAGATAATTTTAGGTATGAGACGGAGTAAAGGAAATTTCTTAAAATTTTTGTAAATGATGTAAAATTTCTTTTTCTGTTAATTACATACATGTATGGGTACTATATGTGGATGTGGGTATAGAATAGTGCTACAAAGTGCTAATAATATTGAAATGGGAATACTTATATATGACTGATCGTTTCCCAATGCATGATGATAGGACTTTCTGCACACCTGGTATAAAAATCATAGGGAATATTATATGGAAATTCAGAAACACTTTATTAACTATAATGAATTATTTAAAAATATAGGATATTAATGAACAAGGATAACACCAATGTACCCAAAATTAAACATATGGTGTCTTGATTTAGAAATAATATAATTTATTTTTCATTATTATGTTTATTTAAATAATGAATAGTGTTTCTACAAATATTTCATCTAGTTTTAGTCAATGGATTGAACTTTAATGAATTTTGTTAATGAGGAAATCAATATAAAATGAAATTATATTCATACTAGGAAACCAAATATCATGGGAGTTGGAATATGAAACATAATTTCTATTATCACACAATATTATAAATCTATGAATCACATTGAACTTATAAATAAGAAATGTAAGTAATAAATTTCGGTTCTGTTCTCCATGAGGCAACATCCACCCTCTTTGAGATGGTCCATTAATCCACTAGATGATGGGTAACGGCTCAGTACCATTGAAAAGGTATTTTCAATTATATTCTGTTTTTAACATGCAGTTGACTATTTAGTTTTCTATCATTTGGAAGGTGAAGTATAACAATGGTGTAACATTACTAAGAATACCATTCAAGGAAATGTATGGATTGGGAAGATATTAAGAAGATATTAATCACTATATACATCCCTCATGTTCTATAAACAAGGATGTATATGTAATTTCTTGAGCTCAAATCGAGGGATAGTGAATTGATAAAAACCTAGGAACCATATTTTAAAATATATTCACAATACACATTTAGTTTAATCATTAGTTTAGACAGAAAAATTGGTAAATTATTTGGTTTCTTAAGGCCATGTCTTCAAATGTTTCTTGTTATAAGATACATTATTTGTTATGAATAATTCATTTGACTTAAAATTGTTTAATAGAAAAATATTACACAACTTGGAAGGAACCAAATGGTCTAATAAGAAATGTGAAGCCTATACTCAATATAATATGTAAGAAATATTTAATTTAAATCATATCCATTCACATAGCTTTCACAATTTTTTCATTAAATATAATGTGGATGGATTATATCTATGGTTTGATTATGGGGGGTTAATGTCATGTAAAATCATTTATAGGGGGTTTACTATTTTTCATCTTTTATAGAAACATCTAATAAATCGCACATCCATAATTGAGTTTGGACCGGCTTTCCACAGGTAGATGTTCCTTTGGGATTTCAGACCCAACGATGCTTAGGAACACACATTGGATGGGATAATAAAAGGTTGATCTTATCACACCCTGGCTGGGGGATTTTTCCTTATCTAGGAATAACAAAAATATTTAATATTTGTCAAATAATATCATCATAAATCCAATATAGGACTGGTTTCCCAAAAAAATGATCATGTTTTGAATCCCTATGTGCACATTGAATGGTATTGTAAAAATTATATATATATATTATAGGTTCTTCAAACATTTCTCAGTATGGGTAGTTACTTATATGATGATTCCATATAATGAAGAACACTGGTGTTTGTGGTCATTTAATAGGTGAATAACATTACGATGATGGGATTGAACCTTTATGAGGAATACTCTATATCTTTTTTATAACAAGAATCTAAACCCTGGTAGTTTATTAAAACGATGTATTTTTACCTACATGTGGAATGGAAATATATAGGGGCACTTAAGCACTAGGTATTGAGATTGATCCACTTATAGGTGTCCTACGTATAGTGTTTTTGGAATTAATTAGAGTTTTATAGTTAATTAATGCCCTTGGAAAATTATGTCATGTTGACAAAATTTTATGCGAACTGCCTTATCATTCCAATGATCGGGTCTTACACACAGAGGTTTCTTTGGTCGGTGGGGATTCATGTTTTTAATTATATGACCGTTGAAAATCCCTAATCCCACATGATACATTATTTTCTATGGAAAATAAGGTATAAAAACAATGCAATCTCAATGCTTTTAGATTTGGGACTATTGTGCTGGGAAAACACTTTGGATCCTTAATATATATATCAGTCCTTAAGAAGGATTCCAATGAGTCTTGACTATGGAAAGAATAATAGTCATCATATTTTATTTCCCTTATCAATCAATTGTTTAATGGTGAACCATGATCAACCCTTGTGAACTGTTGGGTCATGAAAGTAGAATTTTCAAAGACATGGCCGAACTTACATTGAGGTGGATACCAATTTCATTTTGGGCCTTTGGAAGGCGACCTACCTATCCTAGTAACATCAAGAATCAGAGTAATTGTAGTTCAGTTGATTGGGGATTACAGCCTATGGTTTCCATAATATGTGGCAGTCATATCATGCCACAAATTGGGGATTACACTCCTAGTAATCACAAATATATACAATATACAAGGTTATCATGTCCAGAGATGTAGGATCGACATGTCCTAATTGTCTAAATTACATGTTCTAATTGTCTACCTAACTTGTTTGAGTATGTCTAGACATGTCTTGGTTGATTAGTATATATGACCAATGATAAAAACATGATCTAGTTATCTTTTCAGAGGGAAATTTCATGATTTGAATGACATTTCTGTAGGACATCCATTGATTTGGATGTCTTATCAAGAGTTAATGAGTTGTTCTTGGATCTTATTTATATAAACTATAACATGAACTAAATAAAATTTATAGAGGAAATCTCATGATCTAATATTAAATGTCTTATAAACACAACATAATGAAGGATGACATTTCTTGGTGTCCATAGAAGACCTATCTAACATGTCATGGTGTTTCTGTATAACTTGGGTAATATTTTTGGAAGAGTTTTCAATATTTATTTGGTATGTCTGGATGAAATCTAATGCTCTAGGATGAAATGTATAGAGGTTCCATCGTTATCTAGGATGAAATGTATGGATAGTTTCATATTACCTTACTGACATGTCTTGGTGTCAACGTGAGAACTAGATGAATTATCTTGGTACTACCGCTTAACCTGGGTGACATGTATGTAGGAAATCCAATATTTGGTTAGAAAGCATATGGGACTTTGTATGACATGATTGGTATACCCAAATGGCTTTGTAGAACATTCTGTTATATTTTTGAGTAGCATTGGATGATCAAAATTGTATTTCAAAGGATCATCGTATGATTTGATAAAAAGTTTTTAGTGCTATCGCATGGTCATGGTAAATAATCAGAATAACTTGAGGATTATGGAATATTTACTTTTCAAAAGTGTCCGGTATTTTTTGTCTTTATTATAGCCTTCATTGCATATTTGCCTCACGTATTTTAAGTGTTATCATATTGTTTAGGATTTCTGTGACCATGCCGACATAAACGACCTCTTTCACATAATTTCACAGATACACGAGAGGTCCTTCACATTATAAAAAATTATCACGTGGAGTTTTTATACTTGAATTGTGATCCCTTAGGTTATTAACATTTATCATACCTAGATTAAGACCATGTGATCACATGATTGGACACTCTGGGATGTTCACTTATGATCCCTAATCAGTGACGGATCACTGATGTATTCTGGATGTGTATGTTAGTACCTTTTTTAACTAGGGGGTTCATTTATAGGCATATCTTCTATGATTATATTCCACCCTATGCATAACGTATCTCTTAGATTTGACTAGGATTTGGTGGAGTGATATGGAATCACGAGATTTACATGATCCAGCCATGGTTCATATTTGGAAACACATGAAGATCAACAAGTGTGATAATGTTCTTCCATTAGTGTTTTTATTGGACCTAGGCCGATCAAAGGAATTCTCTATGACCATGTAGAAATTTCAGGGAGCTTCCATAGGTTCAGGACAACATGTCAAGAGGAAGTCGTGATATTATTATGATAGTGGAAATCCTTTTTTCTATCATAGATGGTTTCACTAAGGTCTTTCATGAGAAAAATGTAGAATTATAGGGGACATTCTTGAGATCAGGCTGACTTGTCTAAGGGCCTTTGCGAGATCATTTTGTCTTACCATGGGGGGAGAGGGATCATGAGATCAATTGTGCCTACCGATGGTATACAAACCACATTTCACATAAAAACTATATATTCTTGCACTATATGAAGCTACCACCATTTCACCTATTAATTCATTATTTATTTTTCTAGGGTAGTGGATCTTAATAAGTTGTGGGAGTGTTATTGAAAACAATCACTCTACCTTCCTCTGATGAATTGGGTGACCAATTATGAGTATTATGGTTAGGTGAATTCATTTTAATGGAAACCCCATTATTTTTCATTTGAGGACAAGGGTAATCTTATCACTTATGTATGTTTTGATGCATTCCGTATGATGAATGTGTTGGATTAATTCCATCACATGACAAGTCATACATGTCCACAGGTGCTTCCTGGTGTCTTGTAAACCATGTATTGACATCACATGAAATTCAATGACCAAAAATTTCTTCAAACATTTGAATATTGTTTTTTTATATTTTTAATGGGTTCTCAACCCTTACACTTTGTTTTCCCATGAGGGCGTCACATAATCAATTTGGGATATTCCAATGATGTGTACCCCTTATCCTAGTAAGTCAGTCTTCTTGTTCATAGTTCCTCACATGAAAAATATTTGATATTCCATTGGTGTGTGATCATTTTATTGGATAGATACTTTGAATTTTTTAATGTAGCTGGAATGAAATTGTATAATAAAGGTTCCATGTATGAGACCTTCACACGATGGGGTTGAAAGGCCAATGGGCTCTTGCATGAAAAGTTGGGCATGACATGAGGCCCTGCCACATCCTACAAACCATTTGTGGGTTTCATGTGATTATCAATGACAACAAGAGGATTATATATTTTGTATATTTTCATCCTTTATTTTACGGGGGTTCTTTTAAGAATGGATGAACACTCCTAGAAAACTGATTGCATGAGTTGGGGGAACTCATATAGCTACTTCGGTATAATCAATGAGGGTCATGGAAACCATTAGCAGGAACAATGAGGCTTGTCAATATGGGATTATTTTGATGTCATGTAGGTCATTAAATATTCATATCCCATTTTCATGATATTTACAAGGTCATGTTATTATGTTACTTTGGTTGTTTACGTTATCCAAATGTTCATCACCGCATTCTTTTTGTTTGGTTTGAGTGGAATGTAAAACCCATACATTTGGAATTTCATCCCATATATATTTTCCAATGCACATTTGGAAGGCATAACCCCACCCCCACATTAACAGAGTGTTCTATATGGAAAATAAATCACTTAAGAGGAATGTAAATTCGCACATGATTGTTTGGGAGAGACAACAATCAGTGTGTTGGGTTAAATTTAGTCCTTTAGGTGACTACTAGTAATCCATAGAGTGACAAATAAATAGGGAAGAAAAGGGGATAAAATTATCTAGTGATATCAAATCATAAATAATCTTGAGATATCTTTCCATTTCCTGATGTATTCATTATACCTTCATTATGAACTGATCACAGTACCAATCTACAAGATTGTTTTGTGATGACTATTTCATGAAATATTCTCATGCAACATTCTTTGTATTAAAATTTTTCCAGTAGAACCACATGATAACTATAAGTAATCATGGTTGGTTCCATGAACTATATTTTTTTAATGGTTTATTTTTTATCTTTTGAATTATCCATTGGTTAGGTTGTGAGAAAAATTCATTAATATGTGGATATCATGACCATATCAGGGTTACACGATTTCATGTATGTTGACTGGTTGTGTGGCGGTGAGATGTCTTGTGGGTCGGATGGTATGTTATATATCCATGGGTCATGAGTACCACAAAACCTATATTAGGTCATGAAACCAAAAAACCCCTTGTGGGTCATGTTATTCACACGATTATACTGGAGTTATGTATATATTTATGGGATTTTGTGTATTTTTATATACCACATATTTTCTTTCAGATGGATCCCTGATCTCATTAATCATTTATAGTAGCTAGATAGTTGGATATTAGTAGTAGTAATAATAATGATAACCCTCAATATAATCTACATTATAAAAACATGGTTTAGAAGAGGCTTCTCCATTCTAAATATCAAATCTATCATTTAATAAACCGGCTTCCCATGTATGGATTTCGTTTGCGGGATAATGTTTCCACTCCTTCTATTGACATAAATAACCCCCCTTTATTGCTATTATAATCAATCAATTCAATTTAAATGACCATTTATGAGGATTTACACCTAGTTTTACAATATTCCCTATCAGATTAATCATATTATGGAGAACTCCCATCTATGTTATGGAAACTAATATTTCACACAACAGAACATTTCGTAATCAAATTCATGAATAATCATCTCTTCTACGAATAAATTGGGCTGCGTATTGAGTTCCAATGGGACATTCATACTTGTGGAATATTTTATGATGAATTGGTATTAAATTAATAGGTTACATAAAGATGTTTTTAATTTCCTATGAAGCCACATGCTCTCCGTCTTTATGCAATCGTATGGATTTCTCAGCTCATTTTCCACCGACAATAAAATATTATTAAAGAATTAATTATTCATTGGTTCGATGGTACAAATTCAATCCACATTTACCATGTTGATGTATGAATCTGTCATTGGGATATATACTAACTGGGTAGAAAACAACACATAGGGAAATGTTTTATGAGTTTCTTCCTGCAATGTATGTTCGAGATGAACCTACAAAGGCTCTGATTTTGGAAAGGGATATGATCACTATTATGAAATAGTAGTAATGGAATAAGTTGAATATTCATTCACTCATCTCCTTTAATAATGGGATCATCATTTCTTTTATTGTAGCGGAGATCATATCACAACTATATGTCCTCATAAGTTTCCTTCTTGGAAGGTCTGTAATAGCACCAGCATGTACATGGAAATCTTGGAAGCCAGTTAATATATTGCATGGGTTTACTAAGTGAATTAAGAGATATCTTCGAGCCCTAGGATAACATGTTTCATGGCTATTTTCTTGAAAGGGTGGTGTTTCCCTGTTGGAGAAACTGTGTTAGAGAAGATCAGATAGAAAATTGGTGATGGATGCTCTGTTAGCAGAAGGATATCATCCTAATCTATATATATTCTTTAATTCCTTTAGATTTTTTTATTATATAGAAAGGTAACATACCCTATAGAACTATTGGCCCTTTCAATTTTTTTGGATAAATATAGAATAATTTCCACTGTTATGAGTACGAAACAACTACAAAGACTCCCAATGTATTTTTTCACCACAATATGAAAATCGTTTTCAGGGTAAATGATATGTTGTGTTTTCCTCATGCACCTTCTAACTTGATGTGTCAATATGATCTTTTCAATATCACACATTATCTTGGACCACCCATAAAAAATGTTCATAATGGTAGTGGATCTCTTGATAAGTTGTTTTACAAAATCTCCCATTTGGATGGAATTCACATGGACCATATGGATGAGTTGACTATTTGAGAGACGTATAACCTATATGGGTTTTCTCATAAATTATAATATATCCAAAGGATTTCTCCCCTACTCTCAACTGGTGTCTGGGGAGAATGAAATCCCATGATTTTCTAGAAGCATTGGATTATAATAGATCATGATAATAATAATGTCGATATCATCCTTCCACCAGTTGTAACCCCTGTATACATATATTAGGATTATGTACTGGATTTAGTGTAAACCTACTTGGGTGGTGCACAGGCACCATGGACCATTATGTTGATATACAATGTTCCTTAATAACTCATTTTTCATTAATAAAAAAGGTTCTGATTTAAAATTAATCCGAGTCTTTTAGAAATCAACCCCATTACAGTAATGACTATCCCATTAGAGGGGAATATTTTTTCAAGGAATTTATTCCTCTATATAGTGTATATTTTAGGAGTATCCAATATGGTAAATCCTATGTCATTTCTTCATTATCTCAAATGGTTATTCCCACTTCAAAAATTTCTTGGATAGTTGTTTTACAGGATCATAAATGGAATATAATGATATTTTTGCATTTTTATTACCATGATCACCAAAACTACCTCAAATACATTGTATGATTTGGAAGAATACCTTCAACAACTCTTTAATTATTTAGGGGTGTGCAACATTGACCACCTATAATTATTTAAAATCTTATGAAAAATGCTCTTTATGTAGAATGATTTATAAACTAAGGAAATGGTCTGGGAACATCGTAAAGATGAGACACTTCTAACCAATCAAATAAGGGATGCTTTAGAGGTGTTGGAATAGATCCATCATTTCATATATGAGTTGTATGCCAGATGGGATGTCTTGACCACACTATCTGTGTGATATGAGGATATCATAGATTGACCAATATTTAATATTACAGCATCATCATCATCTTTATAAACCAATCAAAAAAGTGTTGGGGATATTCCTAATATTATTGTGACCCATAATCCTTGGAATATAGTAGATGAGGTGGGATGAGAAACACTTTATTAGTCACCCAATTATTCTCTTTTGACTCATTCCATACATTGAAATCACAATTGGTCAATTCTTGTTATATTTTTATGGTTGATGTGTTTTTTGATTGATTGCTTAGAGAGGATCTTAATTGTTGAGGCCTCTCCTTTTTTTACTATATCAATGAGTAGATCATCCAAAATTCAATGTCAATGTCTAGTTTTCTTTTATTCCTTTTAATTATGATAATTAATTGATCTGATGTTTCATAGATAAACAACGATACCTATCTTTCATATAATATTATGTAAACCATAATGAACATATTTTAATGATTAAATCATAATAGGATTTCCTAAGGAAATTCTCATGAGTGATCACATACATGATCTTATTTAATAATTTACATTATCCATCTATCACAATAATACTCATTTCAAAAAAAATATAATTTTGGTAGAATATATGTCCCATATGAAGAATAATGTATCTTGGGATGATGTTAGTGGACTTAACGATTATAAAATTATTTTTACCATAGATATATTATTTATCCCCCATGGTCTATAACTATTTATTATATATTTTCCTAATACTTTGTGTAAGATACATTTATGGGATGGCTTAGTAACCTTAAAATAATATATAGTTATGGTCATACTACTATGTGTTTTGACCCGACAGTTATTTTAATCTTTCCTATAATGAAAACTAAATCATTTTCATGATTTAGTTTATGGTCTTATAACTCAAAAATTTTATTTTTTTAGTTCAGTGTCTTTTATCTCTATTCATATATCATGGGAATTTAGGATTTTCTTGATCTAAACTACCACAATCGTAGTTTAGTGTCTTCTAGCTTGGAAATCTATTGATGGAGTTTTGGTTCTTCTAGATTTAATTATATATTACTATTGATTTATAAAATAATTGCTTGAAAATTATATTTCTCAAGATTATTTTCTTCTCGATTGGACCTTCTACTGAAATAGTTTGGGTTCTTTTAACGTAAAAAATTTATTTATATATTTTAGGGTATTGTGTCATGGACCTTTAGATGTTATGAACTTTACATTATTATAACCATGAAATAATTGATGAACATTAAAATATTAGGAAGAAATTATTGGGCTAAAAAAAATAACCCAATAGTTTTATGTTCAATCATAGTGTTCCTAAGGATCATTAGAATTGGAGTTCCCTTTCTTAAATGAGGTGAATTATTTGGTTGGTAGTTCAATGATGTTTTTTTCGGTAAAATTTTCAGAAAAAGTTTTCTATTCCTGTTTATCGGCTCTTAGATGATTTTAGAATTGGTATAAGAGGATAGTGAAAATATAGGGAATCTGAAGTCTTCGTGGATAGTTGGAATATGTTTTATGTAAATCAAGTGTACCAGAGCATTTATCAATGAATCATGTAATGGGGTATACTAAAAGAAGGAGAACCAAATGTCACTAGGTCTCTATGTACTAAAACA
Source organism: Viscum album (assembly GCA_963277665.1). Lineage (NCBI taxonomy): Eukaryota > Viridiplantae > Streptophyta > Magnoliopsida > Santalales > Viscaceae > Viscum > Viscum album. Next base: position 10,086,108 of record OY728154.1, read on the forward strand.
ATTTTATAGGGGAAAATTAGGATAATATTTCCTTTAAAAGAATGAAAAGATACCTATAGCTTTTAGTTCACGTCCATTATGAATGATTCCAAATATATTACATGCATGTTCATGTATATTTGAACCCCACTATTTTTAGAGGGACATGAATGTTTTAGGAAGACTAAAACATCTTATAAATGAAGTGGGGCATGGAAAAAAAGAAAATACAAGAAAGGGTTCTATAATTATTTGGAATTTTAGAATCTATTTTTGGATGCTCATGGAATATGTTGTATAGTTTAAAGTAATATGTTGTTTTGTATCACATAGTTTTGGAATGGGGCATCACAATCAATCCATGAGAATAATTATTTTGCAGGGGGTCATTCAACAACTAAGATGTTTAATATGGTTGAATAGTATGGCTATAGGGATTCTAAATAATGTTTGAATGTACTCAGGTAATGAGTATGATATGGGAATATTATTTGGTGGATTTCTCATAACACTCATAGGTGTTGAGTTTTCCACTGTTACATTAGGACCACAAGAATCACACATCCAGTCATATAAGGCCATGATATATCTTATTAGTAGAACAAAGATCTTCTGCATAATTAGAAATGTAAAACAAATATATATCGTTTAATTTACAAGAGTAATGAAAGGTTTGAAGAACCCATGAAGCTGAAATCATGATGGGTGATTTAGGGAAAAAATAAAATTCTATATGTATTTGGCATCCTAAATATTTTTTCGCACATAGTGAAAAAATTATCATAGTTAGGAGATTTGAAAAATAATTAATCTTACTATAGCCTAGACTAGAGGGTTTGGTGAGCATATATTTTAAATTAGTAGGTTTAAAAAATTGGTCTTCTAATAATTATTTTTAATTAATTAAAGCTCTATTATTTATATAAACTCTAGAGGTTAAGGGTTTAGAGAGTGGAGACGTGACTTTGTCTCAGGCCTGCCTTTTTGGGTTTTCAACCAAAAATGTATTTTTTCTCTTTCACTAAAATACTTGTGTCTTGAAATTTGGATCATAAATTGTTATAATTTAAGGTTATAAAACATCAACCAATGTGTAGGTAATTTATGTTCATGATGCACATAAACCAAATATGAGGGGATGTTACTATTGATAGTAGTTTGGATACCAAGAGACAAGAATAATCTAAAATGCTTATGAGTGGGAGATTAATATTGTAAATTGTGGAATGAGATTCCATTGTCAGTAATGTTAGGGATGTATGAAAATACACTTGGGTGTTGAGTCCATCCATTGTGACCTTAGAAAAATAATTATTAGAATGCCCTTCATATAGGGCAACATTGTCTCTGCGTGATAGGTTTGAGACCATATACATCTATATCAAAGTCAAATATAGATATTTATATTTCTTTTTATGTAATATTTATGGTTTTTGGTGACCCAAGGTTCACAAATAATGAATTATAAATAATGGGATGGGGGATTAATAGATTACTAAATCGTGCCATTATTTAGTTTTTCGACGTGAGGATCTTGTGATACCTAAAAAATAATTATGATGGGTGATGGTATTAACCTTTTTAACATCATGTAGTAGAGAACAGTTGTCTCACATTTTTATTATCATATGATCAGGAAATTTTCCATACATCTTAACAACCTGCGGTGACGATGCTTTCTATTCATTCAATTTAAATACATGTGGTTAGGGAATTTACACAGACATGAATTTTTTTTAATATTTCATGAGGGGTACATTGCATTGGTCCATCGAATTTTTATGCAATGAGAATCATTTATCTTTGAACGAGATTATTGGTGGGTATCGATATTCATGTTCTCTTCTTCGACAATAATAACAAGTGTTCAAACCAAACATACATATATATATTACTCAATCATAAGAAGAATTTCACTATATGGATCAGTCCATTATTTAAAAGTGGTATATATTATTTTTTTCATCTAGTTTAATTTCATAAATCTTGGAAATTTACTACATAGGTCATTCTCATATGTATTTAGTGGTGAATTTTTATCATTTTAGATGCTACGGCTGAACCTAGTATTAGAGATATGGGTGTCGCTACATATGTTGTGATGTAAAGAATAAATCCACACATTGTTCATATATTCCAGAATTATGAAAAGGAATGACCTATATGCATGGATGGGGTGACATTGTTTTATCATCATTGGAACCAAGACATGGAGATTCTAGAATCACTATATATCATTGGAGGACACGAATCATACCATATATAGTTCATGAATGCGAATCTCTCTACACGGGTCTTACCTTTATACCTATGGGGAAATTATTCCTATTTATTTTCGTATCTAGGCCCAGTATTGGATATCCATTTATCACTATATATTAGGTGTTAATTGAAATCAAGCAACACATAGTTCTTAAATGGTAACATATCTTTGTTGGTCTAGCAAGTACAAAGAGGGGAATCATTCCAATTGATTATTGTAGCTAGTCCCATAATGGGAGATCTTGGAATCATTATCTTGTAATGATAGGAATCAATATATACATATTACCTGAAAAACCATGTAGTTTCATGTCACATAGAATGGACATAGGCATCGCGAAGTGAAAATGGGATATTAAAAATTCGAAAATGAATGGAGGTATGGGTGTCACTACATACATAGTGATGACAAAAATGAATATACACATAGTTATTGTGAAAGTAAAGTGTTTAACATCATGCAGAAAGGACGTAGCTTCCCCGAAGTGAAAAGAGGAAATTTTAGCTGTGGGAAGGAATGGATGTTTGGGAATCACTACATTACCTGTAATAGAAGGAATAAAGTCACACACAGTTCTGGAATAAATGTTAGGTGGGAGACCAGCACTGAGGATATCAGTACCATCGATTATGTCCCATGGTTATACGCCATTTTATGTTATGGAAGAGATATAAAACATGCAATTAGACATCATTAGGCAATGAAATATGGTGTTACTTATATGGTCATTCATCTATGACCATGATAACACTATCATCCAATGAATTCCTTTTTTTTTCTAGGCTATCCATTTCCATAATTACTAAGCTCACAAGATCTATGCCTAGTTTCAGAAAAGTATCATCTCACAATGTTGAGGGAATTGATCGAAATAGAGGGTAATTTTTTTATCATGTGGTGGTTGGAACCAGATATTTATTCAATGAATCTTTATGTATCTCATTGAAATGAGAGTAAAGGCAGACATTGCTGTCGAAATCCATGAAGCATATGAATATTTGGAGAGACCTTCAACTATACAATTTAAAATGATATAGTTACGAAAAAGGTTATGTGGTTTGAAAGAAGATAAATTTAATTGATGGACCTGAGAGTAAATATATAGGCATAACTATGTACCCTATGATTAAAAGAATCAGGCCATAAATTATTCTAGTATATATTTGTGTTTAGTGAAATGTGGCAAGGAAATAATCCATCCAGTTTAAAAACTCATAATAATGATGAGGGTAACCTAACCTTACTGAATAAGAATATTGGGGATTTGTTTGGTTTTATGTCTTAGAGTGAGGATGTATTCAATGAAATTTAATATTATATGGTAAGCAATGAATAGGTTGTGATGTTTAATTTATTGCAACCATAATAAACTCTATAATGATTAATTTAATGAGGTGAGGATATATTTGTGTAGTTTAACTTCACATGACCATGTTGATTAGAAAATTTTTTCTTACGGCCTTTCTACATGGAAATATTCTATATAGTTTATTGTCATGTTTTCTAGATTATAGTAACTTGAAGGAAGTTGTGAAGAATATTTTTTTATTAGCCTTTTATTAGTGGGTAGTGTAACTCATTCCCCATCTATTGTTTTCTATGAGTAAGCTATGTTGTAATAGAATTTATTTATGATATAAGTCACTTACCATTTGGTTTCTATATTTATAAGATTCTATCCTTGAATAATTGGGGTTCTGTAATCCAATAACAATACACCTTGATGGTATGAGGAGAAGAAAAATGTTATTTAAACTCCTATCAAACTTATTCTGATTGAATTCAGGGTTGTGCAATGTACAAAACTATTTCTCATTGATCCACCCCAACTCATCCAACTATATTTTGAGTTCTCATCATCTAGTATTTTCCCACATACATCTATTCAAATCACGAGAAACATAACTATTTGAGAGATCATCACGTCAATTACATAAACTATTGAAAACATCATTACATGTGTAGTTGTATGCGTAGTGGTTCTGTAGGCCCATAATGTGTGGATGATCTTATCCATATGGTACTTTATAACCATGTTCACTACATTCTATAGTATATTTGAAATTATCTTTTTGAAATACTTTCTATTTCCTTTTTCGACTACATGATAGTGGGATGAATGATTGGACACGATGTTGTAGTCATAGAAAATTATCTTCAAATCTGTAGAATAGAAGTAATAGTTGTTGTCCATTAGTGTCATGTGAGGGACACCTAACCCAGTAATGATATTGGAACATATAATGATTATTTTATTATTTATACTAACTACTAGGAGTGGTATTGTCTTATAGAATTTGGAAATGATGTCGTTAGGATAAAGGATGTACTTAAACTGTTTGGTTGTGTGTGTGGGATATGGACCCACAATAATCATTCCTTATATTGAGAATAGCCCTTAAAATTTATATGTTTGTAGAAATTCCATTTGTTGATAGATGATATTTGTATATATATTTCATGAATGGAAAAAAAATTTACTTCCATATTGTCCTATGTCATCGATTTTAGATGTAACCAGACTTCTGGATTTGGTAGGATGGCCTCATCCAAGACAGATGAGCACTGTAGGATCCTAAATGGAAATCATCTATGATATCATCAATATCTATTTACACTATTCATTGAATGATGATTCCATTGATGTATCAGTTTTTGAGTGTTTTTTTCTCATTTTTAATATCATGAATAATAATGTTCGATGTTGGGTATCAAATATGTTCCCTTCTGACACGGTCCATTGGGAGGAATAAATTTTGGGGATAATAAACTATGGGCTCCATATATACATGGATAGATATTAGTTTATCACACAGTGGGATGGAGTTTACCTAGTTTTTATATTTGAAATAAAAATTATTACTGATGATACCATCCTTAGGTGCGTGATGCAGATGATTACTACCTCCTGATCATGGTTGGAATAGACTATGTCCACATTTGCCAATGTGTTGGCACTAAAATTAAATGATCATAGACATGAAACAACATGGGATGAAAATACAATATCATCATTGTCCCTCGAGCTAACAATGTGAGATGGTCCAATTCATACATTTAGATAGCATATTCACCATTGATATGATTTATCAATAGTAACACACCAATTTTGATTTTTTGTAAGAAATAAATAGTTTTAGCACTAGTTCCAGCCAAGTGATAAATGAATAGGCTTTTATATGATGATTTTCCCTTGAAATGCAATAATGTGATTAGGAAAATATGTCTATATGGGCTTCATGTTGTCTTGGATAACATGTATGCACATCCCATGAAAATAAATTACTAAAATATTAATATCCCTTTTGACTATTTTTATCTTTATTTTAAAAGTATTTTCAAATAATTCATATTGGTTACCTATGCGAGAGACCCATGATTAATATGGGATATTGCGATAACATGAAAAAAATATCATAGAAAGTCATTATTATTTTAAATAGTGCATCATGTGATCATTGTTAGATTTTGTGTCAGCTTGTGAGAAATGTCAGGGATGGATACACATATTTCTTTATCAAGCCGAAGTGGAGGTGTATAATACGGTGGACATTCTTGTGACCCTTCATTTCATAAAGGTGATATGACATATGGAACGTTCATGGAATAGTGCCATGTAACCTGAGCCCTATGGTTTCTTATGGACCATATGAGTATGTCACATGAATATCAATAACCACAAGTGGCTTTCGTATTTTTCATATTTTATTTCTTTATTTTAAAAGGGTATTTGGATGTTTGTTAGGAACATACCTACTAAAACGCCATGTGACATGTGTTAACTGATATAGATAATGCTGCATGATCAGTGAGTGTCTTGGAAACCTTCATAAGAATAAATAATCTTTTAAAAGGGGCTATAGTTGGTCTCAATAAGGTAATGCATTTCACATGTCCTTTTCTCATGACATTCCCATGGTCATGTGATCGTGCTTCCATTGGATGATTACATGATCTGTGTGATCATGTACACCTTCTCTTCCTATATTTATTGAGGATAATAATACAAATACATTTGGAATTTATTTCCTTTTAGATTTCATGATGCCAATTTATAGTGATTCTATCAGACTAAAGGTATAAATTAAAATTAGAGATTCTGACCATTCTCGTCATTTTGATAAGAAATTGAATATTGAGTCTCCCGAGAAAACTAATAAAATACCTAGTGGAATGTAAATTCACTACTATTAATGCTATAATATTGGAATAAACAATACGGTGAATAACTAAATGGAACAAGTGCATGTGATAAGTGTGGTATGATAAGATATCGAGAAAAATAATATAGAAACAATGTGAAGAGGACAGTAAATGAAATAATTTGATGGAAAACATAACATAATCCCCCTACCACACTCTAGTGTTTCAATGAATAGAGTTTGAGAATAAATTAAATTGCATTCCCAATTCATGTGATAATGTAAATGACACGAAACAAGAAAACCTAATGAGAAAGGAAAATGGAATGCTTAGGAAATGACAATTTTTGCAGTGAACCACGCTAAAAAGGGAACACTTATCAATATCTCCTTAACTATGAATTTTATTTTTTATTTGTAGTGAATGATCCCTTTAAAATTTTTATTGTTTATCCTTTTGAGAAATTATATTTGATTTTCCACTCTACATTTGTAATAGAATAATTAAACCACATTTTATAGACTATTTTAAAACGATGAAACCAAGATTCCAATGAATAGGTTTTTTTATAAGATATGATCTTATATAAGGAATAAAGTACGGATTATCATTTGGATGTGCATATATATCCATGTAAGATTAAAATAATATTTTGGTATATTATCATTGGGTTGTGAGTTTGTGTATGATCATATGTTCCATGTCAATGACACTAATTTTTATTTTTTATGTTATGGGATATTATCATGATTGGAGATATTTTAATAAATATATTTGGAAATATAACCCCAAATTTTTGTAAATGTTTTTGTTAATATGTTATTTAAGGATAAATTCCATTATAATTTTGGTTCAATAGATTAATGGATTTGGTACCCTTTATGGTTTATCTTATCTTTTATGTTGACATAATGATTGGTTGTAGTTAAAAACCTTAAAATTTCAACACACATCATTTTCATTATAAAATATTTCACTTTGGATCAGGAGACTAAATGTGCATTAAGGCGATGATGAGGTTTCATGGGGTAAAATATTAAATATTATGTAATTGGGATCCATAGATTATCATGATATTTTAAATATTTATTTATAATGATATTGATATAGTGCTGAGTTTCAGTACAATATAACATCCATAGATAGATGTAATGTGTGAGAGAACAATTCAAAACACGGAGAATATTCTATGATCATGTTCATTTGATATCAATGGTGGATAGGGGAGACACATTCATCTATGAAATATGATTTTTAAAAAATATTCACCTTAAAATAAAGCATGGGATTCTAAGGAATAAATATATCAGTCCCTTTGATAATACTGATTGTATCATGACTATAGATTATTGCATGATTCTTCCACTGAACCTCTCTTAAGTCCACGATGTGTTCCAAATATCTCTCTTGAGGATGTACATACCTAATCCAGCAAATGTACTAATGTCATAGGTCATACCACTATAGAATGATGTTTCTAATTAGGAATAATTGGTTGATATTTTGTATCATATGATGTACTAAAAAAATAACACTAATCTAGTCATTTTTTATTGAGAATCTACCTTCTTAGGAATTTTATGTGTTATTATGAGTGATATGTATCCTTAGTTGTCGGTACCAATGTGAAAAATTTCAAAAGATAAATTTATTTTAAAGGAGGATAAATTATAATGTTCATAGATATTAGGAAATATTTTTTGAAAATAAGTATCATTTTTTTCTATATTTTTTGTTACATGATAGAACAAGTTTATCTTGCATTATATGCAACTCTGAGTTTAAATGAAACATGACAAACAATTACTTTTTTTTAATATGATAGTATTCTTATAGACACTTGATGGGAGACTATGAATAGTTTTATCAAAATTTTAAAATTATATTTTTATATAGGTAAATAAAATTTATTTTTTGGGGATAATTAATTAAAAATGAAAAAACTATTTTAAATTAAAGGAAATCTATTTCTAAAGACCCATTTTTGTGCACATAAATGAATTTTAGATTGATAAATTTACAAAATATATTATTTAGTGTATAATTTTAATGAAATGAATATATTATATATTCATTATAAAATTTAAAATTCATATTATATGTTTTCTAGAAAATTTATAATTATAATTCCAATTTTACACCTATAATTTATATGATTATAAAATAGATTTTTATCGCCTTTTGAACAATTTCATTAAAATTAAATTCTTAAAAATTTGGAATGTTATTTTCTAGAAAATATAATTATTTAAATATTTATTTATAAATTATCTTATGTGGAATTTTTAATAATTTTAAAAAATGGTAATAGTGTAGATGAATATTGAAATAGACAGGCTTTTGTTAAGAATAGTCATTTATATTTATGCATTATAAAAAATATGAAATTTATAAGATGGTTTTGAAATAAAAAATTCTTGAATTATATACCTATTAATATAATTTAGGTCATTAAAATCAATTTTACATTGAATTTGTTTATTAAAAGTATACCTATATATTATAATTTTCAATTTTAAATCTCGCCTTCTCAATGCATATGACATTTATTTTAAAATAAATTTATTCCAATGGTGTGAATTTATTTTATAGAAATATATTCTATTTTTTGAATCATAATAATTTATATTATCTAATAGGTTTAACTTAATTTTTTTCATAATGAATAGTAAAAACTATAAAAATGTTTTACCACAATTCCAGTAAAATTGGTGTTAGAAAGGGATAAAATGAAAATTGTTTAAAATAAACAAAAAACATTGAAACACCCATTGAATTTCTACATTTATACATTATCTCATATATTTTAAATAATTTTCCATATTTTTCTTTATCCCTTGTGAAAAACATGGGTCCACGTTTTTCTTTTCATAAATTACGCTTATGACACTAAAATCCCTTTTAAAAATACACCCCTAACATCTATTTTTCACATATTAAAAAAAAATTGGTTATCCAATAATTTACCCAAAAAACTTCCTTATTTACCTAATATTATCCTATAATAATTATTTAATTTATTATGATAACCATGGATTTATTTTTGTGCAATTCCAAAGAAGTTGTTATGTCCCTAACCAAGCATTAAATATTATTTCTTCCTACACCTCCTTCAATTATTATTAGAACATGCAGATATAATAACAGTTGTATCTTCTATTTAAATAGATGTAGTTTCATTATGGTAATTACTATTTACATATACACTTTCATCAAATAGGTTTATAAATAAATATTCATGTGTACCGCAGACTATTGCCTCACAAACCGATAATATACATTTTCTAAAAACACATATACTGGAAAGATATAATTATGGATTTTATGTATTTATATGATATTTCTACTATTATTATAAATGTTTAAATATAATTTTAAATATAAAATATTACCTCCCGATCAATGGAACACAATAATGTCGCTCCTATTTACAACGAAATATCGCCACACAAATCGATATGGTTTGTTATTTCATTTCCATATTACTTTTATTCTAATAATGATATGTTAAATGAATATATATTAAAATATTAATATAATTATAAATATTTAATAAATATATCACATATACGTTCTGACATTATTTTCAATGGGGGATATGGTAATGTCGTTCCAGAGTATGGTGGGCCACCACATCATGAAATGATGTGATTGTTTATTCACTAAAACATTGCATGGATGGAAATAAGGATAAATTTGATGAATATATGAGATAAATATAAAATGAAAATTAATATGAAAATTATATATATTATTTATCTTCATTTTACTCAATCCATTTTGAAAATGGATGCAGCATTTATATGTACGTATGACATACTATCTCCTTGAATGATGTATTTCATTTTTGATCCCAAAAAATACTACATTAATATAAATACCTATATAATGAAAATATTTAACTATTTAAAAATGTTGAACATTCTGGATATTATATATCCATGATAAAAGTAATAGGATTGAAAATAAAAATGGAAATAGACAGATAAAATAATGCAATTGTTACCCGAAACATAAATTTAACATGGAATTGTCAATGAACAGGAAATAAAAGGTCATAAGTAAGTAATATATGTATTGAAATATATATTTATGGTTTTATAATTGATGGGTAATAATATTATATTAATTATTCAAGAGGATCATAAAATTACTTTGGATAAAGAGATTTATGGTAAGGGACTTCTGTCTCACTTTTATTTTCAATGATACAAATGCCATATTCCCAATCTTCTTATAATATTTAGTTTATATAATGAACACTATTATATTTTATGAATATTACCCTCAAAATTAATTGGATTTACCTATCCATCTTGGGATATATCATTCATGGGGTTTACAGTTTCAAGGATATCATGGCAGTAATGTATTTTCTTTCAAATTTTCTTATTTGATACATCTGTTATGTTATGAATGTATCTTATTTAATGATGTGTATATATTTACCCATTAACATTAAATGAAATGAATATATTTATCCTTATTATATTCTATGTATAATTTATTTTTATACTTTCTTACAGTTTACAATTTAACGTTTATGTTCATGATTTTCCATCTAATGATGATATCTTATGATATATGTCTCATGAAACTCACATATATTCTTATACTATTTTTATTGATAGAGAATACATTTTTTCCTTCATTTTCATCGCCCTATGTAACCATGTATTATGAAATGGTTTTTTGAGGATTTATTTAATTTCACTGTTCATTTGAAACCCCATGTTCTCCAAAACCCATGTTTTAAAAAAATGATATAAAAAATGTTTTAAAATTTTTAAAAATGACTTATTAAATTACAGTTTAAAATGGTTTGAATGAATATAAATTTTTTATGGAATATTCATGAAATTTTGTAAACAATTCATATTTGAATTCTTCTAAAAATGTCAATGTAATAGTTTTTCAACTTGAAAGACATGAATTGTATTTTCTGCTATCATGACCGACTCATTATATTTAAATATTCTATTATAGGTAAAAATTTTATTTTCAAGGATTGTTATTTCAAAAATGTTTTATGATTTTTTAAAAAGTGTTTTTTAATGAAATTTGTTTCCCTCAAGAAATGTTTTGAGAGTAATTTAAAAGTAATTTTCACTAAATGTTGAAATCATTTTACATTACAAATAATTTACTGGGTATATCATTCAAGGATACCATTTTTATCATTTTACTGAATTCTTTTTTTATGAAAATATATTTATGAAAAATGTTTCATTACATGGGTTACACCATGATAAAATTCTTATGAAATATGTATCCTTTTACATTGGTAATTCTATTATGTAATAATGAAATTTATATGAATCCCATTTTTTAATGGGTTATAGTATTATTTACTTCTAATGACACTAAGTTATTTTCATGGTTTATTAATTGATGGATGTTTTATAATCTTATAGAATAGACTTTTATGTTATTTATTATGTGATGGTGGTTACATAATTTTCATAGATGGTGGTTAAGTTATTAAAGTGTATCGGGGTTAAATTATTACCTAGATAGTGGGGAAATATATCTTCCTCAAATATATTGGGTAAGGATTAATTTTATATGATCTCAATGGATTAATGAGAGGTTATCCAAATCCCAAAAGGGGGTACACAATAGGTTATCCCATTCCCAAATGTGGTTACATGGGATGTTATCCCAATCCTGATGAAGTTACATCATTGGTTAGAAGAATATTAACATGTTATGAGTGTCTTGGTGGTTTGACTTTACATATTATTTTCAATTCTATTGTGTATACAAAAAATTTATATCATATCATAAATTTACATTCTTATGGGTGATGTTATTTTATTCTATTCTGATTAATCTCTTATGAAAATCCAAGGTTTTTTTCATGACATAATATATTTATCATTGAAAATTATGTAATGAATATAATATATTATGCTAATGTTATCATACCCTTTTTATCACATTATGTTAAAGTATTTACCATTATTACCCTTACTGACCATATGACCTCACCAATATTTCTTATATATGGTTGTGAAGAATATTTTTATGTAGTGTATTTTTATGAAGATTATATAAAGGAAAAATTATTATGGGGGATGTTTAAGATATTTCACTAAATTAGATGACTGTGTAATTATTTTATAGAGTAATTAATCACTTATGATCCTCCGTTGTGTATCTATGTAATGGAATGAATATTCATATATTATATGTATTAAATATTTATTGTATGTTTGGACAATACAATTATACGTATTGTAAATTTAATTTATATTTTTGGATTCTTCCACTGATGGATTTCATCCTCATGTTGATGGTAATGTTATGATAACCGAAAATTGGATTAATAAGGAGAATGATGGTCATTGTAGAAATGAACTTTTTTCAAAACATATTGTGATTCAATAACTAAGGGATAAGGGAAAATAATGATAAAACCTTCAATTTTGATAATTGATAAAATATTTATTATGTATATGAAATAGTGATGTATATAGATAAAAAACATGAGATTTTTATAAGAAGATCTAATGATTCATGATGGTGAAACTATTTATTAAATAATTACTAGAGAAAATTTAATTGTGATTATAGTTAGGGGTTTCTGTGACTTTTTATGGGATTTAACAATTATTAGGAAGATAATTTATGTACTACCATACTTGGTTGATAAAATATTATTTTTACTTCATGTCCATGACCATAATAATATTCCTTTAGATGATCTTCAAGAAATAATAATTTCATATAAAATAAAAAAGGAATGTTGTTTCATGATGAATCCTACTTATGATATGGAACATTACTTAAAATATTTTATAAATAGAAAAAGTAAAATTGAAATATATATGATAATATAAGAATTTATTTCATGAATAATGGATATAATGAATATAATAAGTGAGAGGGTAGAAATTTTCAAAATTTATCATATGAATGTTATTATAAATGTTTTAATATTGTGATTGGGGTGAGGATATGAATAGGAAAAGTTTTCTGCTTATATAATGAATAGTTTTTAAATTCTATGGATAGTGATGAAATATTAATCATTTATTATAGAAACAACGTTGAGTTATGGGATGGGAACAAAATAGAACTCCTGCAGAAAATGGATCTAAAATCGTGTCGTATAAATATACATTATTAGGAACATTATAAGAATAGTTTTAACAAGAATTTCACCTTATATATATACAATGAAGAAATAAAAGAATATAATTAATCATGTTTTAATAATCAAATTATCATGTTTAAGAGGATTATTGATGAGGTGATGAGATGAATATTGAATTAGAAAAGAAATTCGATGAAAAAGTAAAATAGTGAGAGAATTTTCAATATAAATTTATCAAGTAATATAATTAATTATACATGTACAAATCCATTTCGCAAAATTATATTCATCATGTTGGAGAGTGGTCAATGAATGTTATTTATAACATATTAATATGAAGTGATGCGACATATCAAATCAAAATTCAGTGCTAGAAATAAAAACATTAAATATCATTTTATAAAAAATGTTGTGAACATAACAAAACCAACTAATTTATCCAAAATTACACATCACTCGCCACAAATAATATTCATTTATAGTAGACATCTAAACATTACATACATAATAATGTTCTTCACAACCAAGGGAATTGAAATTGTAGAAAGGTGTGAACTCATATTCATAGTAACGATAAACATTACCATCGTAAATCAAATATCAGATGTTTTCATAAGATTTAAATGAGGATATGAGAACATAAAAAAGTACATGAACCTAACATAATGTAAATCTCATCGAATTACACATGGATAATAAATCATAGATCTTGATATAAGGATTTGGTCATAACACCAAATATGACTTCTGATTCTATAATATATGATCCTTACATAGGTATATCGGTGAAAAATTAATATGGCCTAAATACGAACTTGAAAAATAAATTCATGTATCATTGTAACAAATAAGGGAATTTATCCCATAAATTATTATTCAATTTATATATTCATTATATAGTTTTTTTTGGATAACATTCTTTATATCATTTTTTAATTGAGCTTACCACTATGTATCCTTTCGTGTGGGGTGACTACTCGTGTACTCTTGGTCTCAGGTTGACAAAACATTTACACTTTTAAACTCATGAAGCATAAAATAACACCCCATGTATTAGTATAATATAATGAACCCTCTCATAAAATAATGACATAACTTATATATGTATTCCATATAATAATGAAACACCCTAATTCATTCATATATTTATTAACCTATGAAATTGAAATGATTATTATGAAAACATTATCCTAACATATCATTATCCATATAGATAAATAAGGTGGGTAATATCATTAGGGAAAATGTCTAGTGAGTCAGAAGAAACATTAAAGGCTATTGATATAGATTAAAACCCATTTTAAAAAATAACTAGAAAATAACTTTAAAAAAATAAAGTGAAATATAATTTTATTTTTATAATATTTGTTTTAGAACAATAATTTCAAAAAACAATGAGAATTTATAAGTTTCTTAGAAAACCATGAAAACATGAGGAGGATGCTTCTTTATGAATAATTGTTATTAAATATGGAAAATGTATTACTATATAATATTTTAGAAAAGATTTTTTTTGACAATTTTGTAAACATATGTCCAATTATAGTCATGGAAAAAGAAGATGTAAATTTAGTTTTTATGACAAGCATCACATTGCGTGAATTATAAAAAATTGGGTAGTGAAATGGTTGAAGGTATTTTAAAACATATTAAAAATTATATATATAATAATATAAGTGATTTTAAAGATAATTATCATGAAATTTACAATAATAGAATTTAAAAATCTCAATATCAAATTCAAAATTATATTGTAATGAAAATAGTTGCCTTACTCACGTCTTCCATGGTGAAAGCAACTAAAATTGTTAATAAAAAAATTAATCTTTTTCAAAATATTTATTTGGAAATATTATGTTATATTTGATTTTATGGTCAATTTTGAATCATAATTCATTCATTTATTTTATAATATTTCTCCCTTCAGTTATTTATTATTATTTGTTGAATTGTTATGAAACTACTTGAATATGTAAAATATGGTCATAGGGGTTATAAAATACATTCATACTATGTAGAATTATATAGATATATTTTTTTAATTTTTATAGTAGAAAACAATTATTAGTTAAATAGGATTTCCTAAATAGATAAAAATAATGGAATGTGTCTTTGTATTCCCAATTTAGATGGTTAATAATGGAAACAAAACATTGTGGTTGTTATTATTAATTTAATGATTAATTATAATAAAAAAATATTAATTAAGTCTTAAATATAATAATTATTCATTAAATATACTTTTATAATCCATTATATAAGGTGATGAAGAAAAAATAAATACACAGTTTTTTGAAGTTGTAGTCTAAACATAAATGACTGAAAATTAATTTTTTAGTTCAAAACCACTATTTCAAGAAAATGTGAGAAATATGAAAAATCACAATACAAGAAGTAACCCAAATATATACAATAAGAAATTTCCCCTCCCCATAAACTAAATAATTATGTCAATCCTATAACTCACAAGACCACTTTCCTTGTTGTCCCATGTAGGGTTGCACGAGATTACTACCAATTTGAAAAGCCATACCCTCTCATTCATCCATATCTGAATGGTGATGCGCATATAAATTCTCACTACTATCTATCCTCACCAATATAATATCCTGGTATAGTTTTGGCTACCTCACTATCAAAATTTTGAGTAAAACCAAATTCCAAAAATGACCTCAAATCTCACCCATTACAGATTTCAAAAACTAATACTGAAATTTTCCAAATTTATAATAAAAAAGATAACAAAAATCCATTAAAATGATAATAACGATCAATATCCATAAACTAGATGCTCTAACACACCTCCCAAATGACCAATAAGAACACCACACTACTTCTCCTCGAATAGAATGGATGAATCCTGGAACTAGATCAGAGAACCAAGAAAACATAGGCAGGATGACTCACTGGAAATATCAGGAATCAACCAATCATTTAGAATTAAAAGCAAGAAAACCATTGAAACAAAATCTTAATCTGAAACACACCACTAAGAGAGATAAATGTAAATGGAACTGAAGAAACAAGATGTGCAGTTTAGGGTAATATAGAGACATTGAAACCGACATTTCTTAGGCGACTAGAGCAACATAAAATCACATCGTAGAGGTGACTGGAGAATCCAAGGACACACATAACTCATTACCATGTAGAAATAGAAGGAAACTAATAGATCCATGAACCTCTACTATAACTGGATTATGATCCCATATAGATTATAATGAATCAAACATCTTTGTAGATGGCATCGATGTTGATGGAAGAAACTAGAACGACAATGAAAACACTATTGGTCGCTGATGTCTATCTGATGTATGAATTAAAAAACATCATCCATATCTGAATCAAAACACCAAAATTCTTCATCCAAAAATCTGAACCCTAGTTCAAAAAATCCCAAACAAAAACTACTATAAATCTTATCATGAATAAAATTCCAAACTCACTCTAAACACTAGACCATCGAGATGTCGCTCGCCTTCCAATGAAGCCACTACTGAAGCTTTCGATGGTCGTAATCTGAGTATTTGAAGAGGACCGATCTCATATGGCCATTGGATCAGTCAATGTTGAAGAGGAATGATCCTTCGTAGGGGATGATAGTAGGATGCTGTCTGAAAAGTGTCTCAAAATGATGATTCAGTACGCCTGAAAAGAAGCTGATGAGTTGCCCCCATATCACGTGAAACATTTTCATTTTATATAGACAAGGGAAAAAGTTAGGTAAATATTCTTTAATTAAAATCATAAAATATTACAAAACTATTTATATAGATGAAAATATATCAGTTTCATTGTTGTATATTTTGGGGAGGAGGATCAACAAATAAAGTTGAAATAACCCAATAAAAACGATTGAGATATCTGTAGATACACTTCTCCACACCACTCATTAAGACTTCATAGATTGTCCTTTTTGTTAGAAAAAACCTCAATGATATGGTAAATAGGATTAAAATGTAATTTTATACATTTTTTTTGTCATATTAATATTTTGGTTGGTGGAGAAATAGGGTGGTTAAGGGGTGAATCTATTGGTGAGAGGGGTGACATTTTTTATAATTGTTAATTTTTTATATTAAAAGATACATTATTAATGGTAAGTGGATATAAAATTGATAATTAAGGAGTAAGAGATATGGAATAAATAGGAAACACCAATTCCATTGATTTAGTTATAGGGTTTCGGCTGATTCATGTCTTTACTAATTAGTTTAACCTATCTTTACATCAATTTAACATTACTATGGGAACACAACTTTTTCCTCAAGAACATTATCCATGAAAAAAATTAAATTAAACCAATTGATAAATTAAGATGAACTAATACAAAAATTTAATATAATTTACAAATATGGATCATTTATCTTTTCAATGAAAACATAAAATATATTGGAAAACCATTTGTACATAAAATAATTTGTTAATCTATATGTGTTCTAAATTCTATATAATTTTAATTAAAAATTATATGAATGTAATTATAATTTTATATAAATAAATAAGTTCATTTAATAGATTATAATTATTATATATATGTATATAATTACATTCATTAAATTTCATAATATAAGGGAAATATAACCATTAAATGAAATCATATAATATATACTTGGACTATCAAATTTAATTAGACTTGAATATTTAATATTCATTATAGTTCTACTATTAATTCATGGGATATATATTTCTTAAAAATCATTAAGTTTTATCTATATATTTTATTAAATAGTTAGTTAATAATATTTTATTATTTTATTTATATTTATCAAAGCATAAATATTTTTATCAAAAAATATTATATGTATAATTTAAATTTTTATTTCATTATTTATCAATTGTGAATTATAATATTTTTAGTTTTTTTAAAATCAATTAAATACCATTAATATAGCTATTAAATACATTCTTACCGAATAATTATATATCCAAAATTAATATTTTTAACAACAATTTTTCCAATGGACACATATCCATCGACTATATATATAATAATCAAATTTTATTCAAATATATAGCCTTATATATATTCTAATAAATTTTCATCAAAAATTATTCTCTCTCAATAAGACATTTATATTTATAATTATTTTCCTTAATTTATTTTTGTAGTGTGAGATAAGATTGTAAATACCAACCATGTGGAAATGGTTTAAATGTATATGGTTTATTTATTTACCAATGTTTTTAATCCTAAATTAATTTTCTTAATGATGTATCACATTTCTTTCTAATAATATATATATGATGTTAAAGTATTTTATTATTTTATCTTACTAAAATATACTATAATTTTTTAATTCAATATTTCATTTCTATAAATATATTCATTAATATAATATATATTTAAAGGATGTAAATACATTAACAATTCATGGAGAGTTATATTATACAACTTACAATAATTTATTCCTCAACATTTTTACTAGGATTAAAAAATGAATTCAATTCTATCACATTATATCTTTGGATTCCAACATTGATTCATCAAATAATTTATCCCTCTATAAAAACATAACTATGAGAGTGGGTTTCTTCTGTAGAAATTATTATTGGCTTATCCATAAAATTTGTCATTTTAATAATCAAAAATCATGTTCTGTTTATTTTTAACTATAAATGTGATGAATGATAGTATCATTATGATTAAAGACATTTACCAATCATGAATAAGGTCGATATTAAGAATTAATGAGCTTCATAAAGGTAACTCCAAATTTATAAGAGTTATGTAAGGATATGTATGTTTTTTATGAACTGTGTATGGGTGTTTCTCTATATACGTAAGGATAACACTATATATGTATGGGTAACATAAGGGAATAAACCTAACATATAAGGATGTGCAACAATATCTTAAGAATTTCTTAATGCATTTAGAGAAAATATTGTACATGATATAATATTCAATGGGTTTTTACTACATATATGTGACATATAAGACAATTAGAAGAGATTTCCCACTACATGTTCACTTCTAGTTCTATTGGAAGAGGTTTTCTACATGATGCGCATATATTATCATATCATTATTTATCAAATTACAATATTTTTTAGTGAAATTTAATGAATATTAAATTCTATTTCAATTGTTATTTAGGATGTTAATATTTTAAAATATATAAATGAATTGAAATTCATTATTGGTTTTTGATGATTTATATTATTGAAGAATATTTTTGGATAATATTATTAATTTTTTTTTCATATTATTAATTATAAATGTGGGGGCCATCCTAAGGCACCATGTCAACTAGAGGACCACACACCTCTTATAGATACCAAGATTGTGTCATCCAACCATGCATCCAATTGGGAGGCCTTTTAAAGGGGGGAAGGTGAATGTGCTTTGTCGGGAGGATCCCATGGTAGCATATAATTTAATATGTGACATATTTGGTCCCATTAGTGTCAACAATAGACCATATATGTGTGTGAAATGTGTTTTATGTGAACTGATTTCTCCCATCCTTGATTATATGAGCCTATAACATGGTAGGCTATAATATTAAAAGATAATCATTCAATTCCATTTCTAATGTGGGAAATAATATCACAACTACTATTCATCGTAACAAATATATCATATTCTGTATCATTTCCATTAGGTCCCACAACTTATACCCACCACATTTCCGACCCCACCACTCTACCCAACAACTTTATTCTATCATCGTCATCTGTAGTCTCCAGAAAACACTATTGAAAATGCTGGTAATGATCGAGTTTGAGAAACATGGCCGTTTCCATAGACTAAATCATAATGGCACAGTTTTGGACACTAGAATGTTTTTAGTTATTACCTTTTTAAGGTGATCTAATCAATATACTCCAATAAGAGCTCCCTACAACCAATTTGATGGTCATAGGAATTGATGTGGAACAATTCTGATAGGGCCACTCCTCCCAAGAATCGTGGGACATTCCACATTACTCTGAGAAATTCCTGACCCATGCATGTTTGAAGAAATGTATCACACAAGATATGTTTTATCACCAGGTAATGGTTTAAAGACCCCAATATCCATGTTTATATCCACATTCAAAATTGAGATAATAAACATGTAAAAGATAGATAGTTGATTTGGGTACATCAAGTGTTGTTGTATATAGAATATAATTTAAAAATTTATAAATAGAGGGGGATAGACCTCTACCAAGGAGATAAAAAATATAGGGAGATTTTTCAGCATCTCCTTCCTTTATTTATTCTATATTTTTGTTAGATTTATTTTTTCTTTATATTAAATTTGTTTTAACCATGTAAGTCAATCTTTTTAAAAAATAATTTCACTCTAATTTTTATTATCTTATCTTATTATTCTCTTATAATTTGATGTTTTTATTAATGTTTTTAGTGTTCTTATTATTCGATTTTTTCATATCTTCTCTTAATATCTATCATTATATATTTCCCAATATTCTTATTATCTATCCTCTATTTTTATTCGTATTTCACTATATTTCTCTCTTACTCTTCCTATGCTTTCTTTTTCATATTTTTCTTTTATTATCTTCTTTCTGTTCTCACCAACATGACAACTTACTCACAATAACGAGAGAATGACATGAGTTATGGCCTTGGGGGAGGATTAAATTCTTCTATAATTAAACCTAAATATTTAATTATTTAATTATTCTTGTCATGAATAATGTGGATCTATATGAGGGAAGTGAGTGTACATGATGAAATGGAACCCAAAATCAGTTATATTATTTTTTGAATATGTTTTCTCCCTTATTTTGAAAAATGTTTCTCCACACTTTTGATTTGATCAATTTAGTGGATTAAAATACGTAGGATTCAACTAGGTCCCGAGAGATTCGATACCCTATATTGAAGTGTATACTGAACCATGATTATATAAAGAGATGAATTTTTAGTTTATGAAAGAGTATTTCTTATGAATTTAAGAAATCACTACCACTAATTAAATAGATAAATTTTCTTGAATGAGATTTTATTGTTGATCTATAAAAATTTAAAATATAAAATTTAAAATTTAAAAACACCCAAAACTAATCCCTAATCGTGGATCATTCATTCTAACCATCATTCAGTTTGCAACTTCATGTTTGGAATATCTAAATCTTTAGTAACCACTATCTTCCAATAACCCAAAATATAAATAATTTATGAAAATAAAAAAATAAAAAAATAGGTAATTTTTGTTTAATTAGAATAAGTGAATAATATATGATGCTCCTCAGTGGACACTAACCTGGTCATACCCTGTGGAAAACTATGGAAAATAGAAAGTTTCATTCTCTACACCCCATGAATGATGTTCAGTAAAAATTGATGCAGTTTCGAAGGATAGAAGCATATGTTTGAATTTTTTATATTTTTTTTCATTGGAGATTGCTTATAACTATTTCCATTATAATATATAATTTTAAAAATTTAAATATTTCCATAATATATTCAATGGATTATTATTCTATATGGTCTGAACACACATGTGAAATAATCAGTAACTGAGTAACCTTGGTCTATTGAAGATGTTTTTTATTTTTATTATTGATAGACCCGGAGGGATCGATGATGGATTCTCATCCTTGAGGAATTTGAGAAAATCTCCCATGAACATAGTAAAAAAATTGAGCAATCAATAATTAATGTAGTTTAGAGATATAAATCATAACATTATTGGTAGATCCCTGGTTTTTATCCAAAAATTACTGGGACACAAGTAGAGTCTTCTATGTTTCCTTACATATTTTATGATCAAATTAAAAGGGTTGGAAATTTAGAGCGTAAAAATTTACTATAGAGCTGGTTAAAAAGGATTAAAAGTGCAGTGAATGTCATGAAGTGTAATATAGAATGAAAAATGTATATGTCCATGCATCATGTGAGGAGGAACCAAAACAAGATCATGAGACCTGAGAAGATGATCTAGTGTATATTCTGCATTATAAAGAATAAATTGATGAGTATGAGTCGAAATTTGAGAAGTATAAACATACCAACTATTGGAAGAGAACGAACTATTACTACTATAAAGAGTTATATAGACATTATGGGTACTCATGTGCTGATGTAAACATGAGAGATCAAAAATATATTCATCAGTTTTTGAGTAAATAAGAATATAATGAAATGAAAACTGATCTCCCAAACTACAAATAAGAATCACAAACACCTTTGTACTAGTATGTTGATATAAAAGAAGAGACCACCCATATAGTGTAATTTTTTTCAATTATGGAGGATCTCAATCACATACCTCTACATGCTTTTATCCATCTTTGAGTGACAGTTTCACTAAAAAAGGGACTATAATCGAACCAACATAGGGATTTTTTACATTATTAAAACATTCATTTTTATTCAATAATATTTTATCATTAAAACCTATAATTTTTAATTTTTCATATTCATCCAATCTATATCTTATTCTGAAAAAAGATTATGAATAAGTATATGCACTTTTTGGGGAACACTTAGAGCTCATTGATTTTATGAATATACCATAATGGAATCCCTTGAGGAAAGACGAGTTATCTAACATGAGGAAAACATATATGTTTTTCCCTCATATAAATATAAAATTATAATTATAATTCATCATTAATAAATTATATCCACAAAATTCACCCTAACCTTCCTTTTTTAAATCAGAGTTCATTTATCCAATATTGAAAAATATTTTGAAAAGAAAGAGGAGGATTCACAAGTACCAACCAAGAAGGATGATGATCCATAATTTATCCCACCCATGCCATGAATTCAATATCATATTGATAGTGGGACTGATTTGTTTTCTCAATCCATGGATTATTCCCCACCAACAATTAAGAAGTAGATTAAAGAAAAATCACAATTTTTTTTTCAAAACAATGAATATTTACCCACCGACTGACAATGGATTATAGATAATACTTCACATATAAATGAAGTAATAATAATTTTTCCATTTTGGGGTTCATACCATGAATTAATATTTTAATTTATTTATAAGGCATTGAATTTCTTCTATAGGAATTAGTTTAGCTTGTATCCCAAATACATTATCTTTTATGAAATACATTCATGATCCTTGTGTCTTTATTTAATGATTTACTTTTATTCTATTATGGTGGAAGGGTAATCCCAAAACCTGTAAGAGGAATGTGGAATATACCTACATGAGACCATAAATAACATTCTCACATTCATTATGATCCAAATACATACCTTTTTTTTTCTAAAATATCTATTTTGATCTATAAATTATACATAATATTCTAAACAAGAAATTACATATCCATTCTTGAATTCATTCTTAACTTGACTTATATAGAATACATGAGTTTATTAATAAACCAACGATTCCATAATTATATTTTATTTAAAATTTTATTAAATGATTAAGGTGTAAAATTGAATTACTATACTGAAGCATGGATATTGAAATGAAGACTCCTAATTTAAAGGAATAGATTAATTTTTTAAATGATAATTATATTCTATTTTTCATTATGTGACCTTACAAAATTTATGTGAATTAATGTTTTTGTTATTAGTGATTCATTGAGTAATTTTATAATGTCTTTTCTCCCATTATAGAGAGGATTTCACATCTAAATTATTCATATTTTAAATTTATCATATTTATTGACTGCTCAAGGGCAATGACACCTACTAGATCATGTTTTGAAACAAGTCAAAAGTAATGGATATGAAAACCAATCTTAAAATTAATGTGTTAATTTTATTTAAAATACATTATCCTTGAGACCAAAATTTGTTTTGGTTCATTATTATTATATAACATCCATGGATGAACTTTTTAGTGATGACCAATATTTTAATAAATATAATCCATTACTACCCCTTATGTTTTTCATATGATATTTTAAAGTTTATGTGTGGGCGGTGCAGGTTTTTATGGTGAATGGATGTACAAAATTATACAAAAAAACTATGTGGGTTATATTTTAGGTATTAAGAAATATTTTATGATCAATTCATTATAATACTTTCAATTATAGGAAAACATAAAAATGAAAAAAAATAAAAACGTGTTTTTACTCTGACTAATAAAAAATACCAATTACTAGACTGATGATTTCCATAATATGTTATTAGGTGGTGGACGTGACATCCATTCCTGTAAAGAACCAAACTATTGTTAATGCATGTTCCTCTTTATCTAATTAAATTTTTTATTATTTAAAATAGTTATATAAAATATTTAATTCCTTGATTTTATGTTTTGGTATTTCTAAATACTGTCAATTATTTTACCATTTCTAATATAGTCATTGAACAATTATCAAATTCTTTGTATAATTATCAGAAATTATCAAATATAATTTACTCAGAAAAAGGAAGGGATGGCCTCATCCAGTATACTTGATACATATGAATCCCATTTGTCAAATCTCGTAAAAGAGGTAACATCATCGGGCTTCGATCTCGACCAATCCCAAGCAGACATTGAACACATTAATCATGAAAGGAACCACCTACGAGAGAAGTGGAAGTTAATAGAGATTACCACACGAGCAATATTATTTGAGCCTTCCCAAAAGTCTGTCACCATCACACTCCTTACCCTTAACTCTTATATGGGTTTTATAAGGTGTTATGTATCTTGACTATATCACTACGATTATGTGAATTATTTATTTATATAATAAATTATATACATTCATTTTTGTATTGTTACATTGTAAATTGTTTTTAATACAAAAATAGTATTTTTTTAGTTAACATTCAATTACGAAATATATTTTTATTAATTAATGGATTTTTGAATTAAATAATATTTTAATAAAATATTATTTTGAAATTACATTTATAATTATAAATTATCATATAATTTTTAGGAATATAGTTGTAATATTTATGAATGTTTGAATGTTTTTTTGTCAAAACCCCTGAATGTTTGATAAATGTATGTTTTTATTTGAAGTGTAAAAAATTCACGTGTTTAGAAAATTATTTAGATAAAAATAATATTATTTTTGGAATTATGACATCATAATTATCCAATTGTGAATTTTTCATAATTTTCAGAGACAGACGGTTTTTTTTGTAAAAATTAAATACTATTTAAATATATAAGGAATTTTATGAAATCATAATGACCCAATAATGAGGTAATAAAATACTATAAATGGGTTTTTCTTCAAATATAATATTTACCTTTAAAATAATGTTATTTTTATGTTTGTTTGATTTATTTTACAAAGCCATAGTGGACCCTCCATGATTTATAAAACATTTTAACATTTTAAAATGATTTCCATGAGAGTGTAACTCACCTACAAATAAGAAAGCCTAATATTTTAAAATGTTCTGTCATTTAAATTATAAAATTATAATTTCCACTCTAATATGGAAAATATATGTGTTGGTTTGTGTTTTTGATTAGTTTAATGTGTGGTGTCCAAAACCAAAATAATAAGGAATTACCTCTCATTTCCTATACAAACACACTCAATATACCATTCCACTTCACTGAAACAATTTATATCTCAACAAAACATTTCCCCCCTCTCTATAAAATCCTCTCAAGGCACTATAAACTCGCAAAAATCCTCTATCAATCCTCTCCTAAGCCTTTGGGATCACACTTCAATGTAAGGGATTTCTTCCATTCTAGTTTTTGTCCAAATTTCTTTATATTTTTATAAGATATGTTTAATTAGAAATTTTGGGGTATTATTTTTCTCATCCCCCATACAAACCTCCTTATCTTATAATAATGATATACCTCTTTATATATCATTAATTACTCCCATTCACACCTATTACCCTGCTCAAATTCCTTAAGGAATTTATCTCCTACCGTTAACAATTATGAAATTATTTTAAATTATGCCTCTCAATTCCATTACATATGTTTGGACATGTATCAGAATACCCCCTCACAGTCCATTTTATGTACATATGATGATATAACAATTTATCTCTTAGAAACCATTTTTATGAATTTTTATATCATGCAGTCATACTACCGAAATTGCACTGTGATTCTCTAAGACAATGTCATTGTGTAGTGAATACAATTCCAATTTATCTATCAAAGGTATTCAAATTTATTCAAGTTTACATACTTATTAAAGTGTTTCATGTATAAATTCCACATTCCATTATCGTGCAATAAATTGTTATGTTTATTGACTCCATGTTGTATGATCGTTTTCACACACTTAGGCATTAAATGAATGGATTAAGAAGGTTGTGCCTTGATAGCACTAAAATTAATTGGGAAAAAACTAGTATCATGATATGCCTTGTTTAATTATGGTTTAATCAAGATCCATTTGAAATGAGGCTTGGATCATTCTAATACCATGTTGAATGTTTTTTCCACATTTCCATGTTATGATAATAATGCTATATCATGCCTTTATTTTCATGTTTCACTTTTTCACTATTGATATGCCTATTTCCTAGAATTACTATATTATTCATGTTATGACTTGTTTAATATCTTACTAGATTTATATATCACCCATTTCTTATGAATTTCCTCAGGTTATCACATGAATTGCTAATTATGATGGAACTTCTTCATCATGTAAAAGAAGTTTTTAATAAAGATGTTGTGTTTTGTGATCTAAGATTTAATGTAATGTTCCCAAGCCCCAAATAACCTATACCATTCGATCTTATATGTTGTATGAATTGAATATTTTATGTAATAAATCATGATTAGTTGTGAAACAAACATATGGGTTTTTATAGTTGGTATCAATGTGAGGTTTAGTTATTTTATGGAATAGGGTTTGAAACCCCTAGTGAAAGTCTTAGGGATATGTCTAAGTATAAGAAAAAGATCTCTAATGGTTGGTGAGTATTGGGTAATTAGATTATCAAGAAAATAAATCCCTGTCTAGATATGAGAAGGTAGAGGTGGCTTCGGCATTGATGTATATAGGGGTAAACACCAAAAACACAGATTTGATCTAAACTAGAACTGGAACTAGTGAATGACAATGGGCCTTACTGCACTTTTGGTTACAATAATCCTATGAGATATAATTTTTGAAATTCATATTCTTCATATTATCAATCATTATGGGGAAAAATGGCACTAATATATATATATATATATGGAATTTGATTAAGGATAACATAAATAAGTTAATGAAAAATCGTATTTATAAGCTATCACTTTTTATCATTGGGATCCACTTTATTTATTACCCATAAATTACCTTTCATTCCAACCAATGGCTGGTAAAAGGAGGAATCAGTATAAAAATTTAGGTGCACATCAATGTGATGACTATTTAGTGGGATTCCCAATCCAATGGGAGAAGGAATCACAAACTTTTCACAATACTCTATCAATTAGATCATGTTTTTAATAGAAACATTTGTCAAAAGGAACATTCACCCCCCCCAAGAAGAAGATTCAATCGGGATCTTCATGAGACAAAGACCTTCTACTTTAATGGATCATCTAATCCATCAATTTTTGAGCAATGTATCACTACTATTGGAATGATATTCTCATTAATACAATGTTCCAAACAAGAGAAGTTTCTTTTGGATATTTATCATAAAGAGAGTTAAGCTAGTCAATAGTGGACATTAATCAAAAAAAATATTAATAAAGTGATCGAGGTGTTGTAATGGAAGGATTTATGGAAAATTATTTTCGATAAATTTTTTCCTCACAGCCTACAACTTAATACAGAAAGAGACTTTTTTGACCTCAAGAATAATATCGATGTATCCATTGAATCATATACGGAAAAGTTCAAAATGCATTCACAATATGACTCTAGCTTTGTCGTTACCCCCAAATAAAAGGTTTCCCGCTTCTTTGGTGGGATAAAACATACCGTATAGAATGTCCTAGCGATTTGTGACTTAGAGATATATGATGAAATTGTATGATGTTCCCTCAATGTCAAAATTGAGATTAGTTAATCTCATGGGTATCATACGGTAAGAAGTGTATGGTGGAGTATTATTGTGGTGGTCTGATAGAAAAATCCAATAGAGCTATGATAATCCAATAGCCTACTTGACAATGGCGTGGAAAGAAGCACCTCTTAAAGAGCCAGAAGGGGATGAAGAATTGGTTTAGTTGTTGAAGAGAAGGTCACCTAGATAGTAACTAATTACAAGAGAAACATGTGGCTATGAAGAAGAATAGGAATGCTCCATTCCACCCCCAATGCATTGTTCATTGATTCAATTTCAATGAAACATGGCTCTTTGCAATCCATTTCCCTATGACAAGGGTTTTTAGAGGTGACAGATAACCTCCAAGGCAACAAGGGAGAGCTTTTCTCATCACTACCACCGATGTGAATCCCGAAAACAATGTAGTGACATGTACACAAGTTATTTATTCAACAATAGTGAAAATACTTTTTTATTCTAATTCTATGCAATCGTTTATACCCCGAATGAATAGTAGAATAATTCCATAACCCCTAGAAATCAAGGAAGTAAATATGTCAGTGAGAACAAAAAATGAGTAAATCATTACATACCATTTATATAACTCCTCCCATATCATAATTTATGGATTTAACTTCCCAGAGAACCTCTTCATACTCCCTATTGTTGAATTTGGTTCAATTCAGGGCATGAATTGGCTTTACTTATATAGAGAAAACATAAATTGTCATGATAGGGAAATCACTCTTCATCTGGTGGATTGGCACCCAATTTTGTACAAGTTAATGGAGGAGGATGAATATTCATTAGCACCACCATCTCAAGAATGTATATTACTACCATATGAGTACACATATCTTGATTAGATGATTGTGTCTTAAGAAGAAACCATCCACGAAGACATGCCTATTGTGATGGAATTTGGTAAAATGTTTCCTGAGGAATTTCATGGTCTTCCTAATAGAAGAGATGTTGAATTATCATTTGATCATATACCTCCGACATTTATATTATCCAGGAAATAGTAATGAATTGATATTGTGGAGCTTGAAGAGCTAGAGAAATAACTATTTGTGAATCTGGATAAAGGGTTTTAATGCCCAAGTGCTTTTACAAGGGGTTCCCCAGTCCACTTCTTCAATTAAAAGGATTGGTCAATTTTCCTTTTCATTGATTATCATGAGATCAAATGAATCGCAATAAATCACAAGTATCCTCTTCCACGTATTTAATACTTCATAGATCAGATATGTGGAACACAAAACTTCTCCATGGTGGATCTAGTGTCGGGATATTACCAAAAAATGGTGAATTGGGAGTATATGCCAATGAATGTTTTTTTACAGGGTATGAGCACTATGTATTCATTGTAATGCATTTTGGAATACTAATTCTCTTTAAATATTCATTGAAATGAGTAATAATGTGTTTAGATATTACCTTGAAAAATATGAGTTCGTCTTTATAGATGATATTATAATATACTACAAAACCAAGGAGGATCATGAAGAGCATCTAAATATTATACTATAGACCTTTATAAAAGATATTATAAATGAAAAGTACAACAAATGTTTTTTCTATTAGAAGGAGGTCTCATTGTTTGGTAATATAATCACATGTAATGTGATATTTTTGGATCCCTCCAGAAAATATTCAATTGAAGGATGGATGAGACCCATATTACTGACTGATATCCATATATTCCTAGGGGTAGATGGGTATTATCTCTTATTTTTGAGAATGATATCAAGATTTTAAAACCCTCTATCCAAGATAACACTGAAGTGATTCAAGTTTTTTTAGAGTGATGAATGTGAAGAGAGCTTCATGGAGTTGAAAAGTAGGCATATCAAGGTGATTGTGGTCACACTACCCACAAGTAGAGAACTTGTTGTTATATTTATTGTTGTTTAGATGAAGTTCATGGGATCTATGTGGTTTCAAAATGAAAATCCATTGCCTATGGTTCAAGGAAATTGAAATTTCATGGTAAAAGCTATCCAAATCATGATCTAGAGTAGGCTGCAGTAAGCATCGATTTGAAAATTTGGTGTCATTACCTATTTGGGGAGAAGTGTAAAATATATACAGATCGCAAAAGCCTCAAGTATGTATTTACACAGAAAGAGTTGAACATGCACCATTGAATATGGTTAGAGATGACCAAAGACTATGACTACTCAATCCATTACCATCATGGGAATGAAAACAAGGTGGTAGATTCTCTATGTAGAAAAGATCCAACAAAGATATAAATGATGAAAATTAAAAAGGATCCAATCTTCTTATATTTGATAAAGATGGAAATTGGAATCATAAATAAGGTTACATCATCAATCCTTTCACAAATTATTTATCAACCATCTCCTCTAGAAAGGTTAAATGTTGATCAAAAAGATGATGTGGGAATTAAGAAGAAGGAGGAAACAACCAAAAAAGGGAAATCCTTGGAGTTAAATGTTAATGAAGATAGAATTGTGATAATTTGGTGATGACTATTTGTTTCATGAAATTTGTTCTTAAAGAATGAACTTTTGGATGATTCACATAGTTAAAATTTCTCCATTCTCCCAGGAAAAACAATAATGTATCAAAGATATCTGAGAGAATTATTTGTGGGATGATATGAAGAATGATATTGTTGAGTATACATAAAATTTCACGGTATGCCAGCAAGTGAAGTCTAAGAGGAAGATATCTAATGGTATGATTCAATCATTACCCATACAATAATGGAAATGGTAAATCATCACTATGGACTTTGTCACTGGGCTTCTGAAGACATCCAATGGAAGAAATTCTATTTGGGTTGTTGTGGATCTTCTTATAAAGACTGCACATTTCATTGAAATTCGGGAGGATTATTTATTAGATAAACTGGCATGGATATACATTAGATAAGTGGTAAGGAAATATAGACCACCACTTTCAATTTTATCTGATAGAGATCCAAGATTTAACTCTATGTTTATTAAGAATAACCAACATGCTCTGAATACTAATATGAACATCAGTATGGCTTATCCTCCTCAATCTGATATCCAATTTATATGGACTCTCAAAACACTTGAGGATGTATTCAGTACATGCTCAATGGACTTCAAAGGTGGATGGGATCAATTTATTCATGTGGTTGAGTTCTCATACAATAAAAATTTCAAATCAATCATCAAATGGACTCTTTATGAATCCCTATATTGGAAGAGGTTCAGAACACCATCATGATGGGACAATGTTGGGGAGAGAAATCAGTTTGGTCCCAAAATGGTGTAAGAAATGGTGGAAAAAGTTAAGACTATCCATCCACACACTACAGCTTCTCAGAGCCGACAAAAGGGATATTCTGATAATCGTCGACATGACTTAGAGTAAGACATTGGAGACGTGGTATTCCCCTACATATCACCATTGAAGATAGTTATGATATTTGGGAAGAAGGGAAAACTTATTTGAAGGTAAATATGCCCTTTTTAGATCCTTGATAGCATTGGAAAACTGTCCTATTGACTAGAACACCCAATGAACCTATGTCAAGTACATGATTTATTCCATGTACCACTCTTGAGGAAGTACATAACTGAACCCTCACTTGTGATCAATTTTGAGGTGGTACCATTAGAGAACGAACTCTCTTACGAAGAGAAGTCGATGAAGATCATAGATCATAAGGAAAAAGTTCTACAAAACAAAAAAATTCCCATCATGAATGTGTGTTGGAGAAACCACAAGATTCATAAAGAAATGTGGTAACCAGAGGATTTGGTGTGGCAGAGTAACCCACATCTGTTTTACTATGTGAAAGAGAAAAATTTGAGGGAGAAATTTCATAAGGGGGGAAGATTGTAACGACCCAGAATTTTATTACTAAAAATTCCATGTTATCCAATTAAATGTATTATTATGTAAAATCAATATATAAAATATGGACATCCCTGGTTTTATGTTTTTGGATTTTAAAATACTGTTAAGAATTGTTATGGTTGTTAATGTCTTCATTGAACATCCATCACATGATTAGTATAAATATAGGGTTAAAAAAATCAAATTTACATAGAAAAAACAAAGCTATAGCATCATCCAGTAGAATTTCTCCATCAAAAGAACATTCTTGGAGCACGGAAAGGGGGTTGAATTAATGGGCTTCAAAATTGACCATACCTAAGCTGAGCATCAACATGTTAAGCTTGAATGGAACCGCATACAAGACAAGTGGAAGTTAAAAGAGATTACCATCCCAGCAATGTTATCTGAGCCTCCCCAAAAGTCTGTCACCATCACGCACCATACCCTTATGTATTACATTGGTGTTACAAGGGGTTATTTATCAATACACTAGCACTATGATTATTTTCATTATTTTTTTATAGAATAATGAATAAACATTCATTTTATTATTGTTACATTGTAAATAGTTTTTAAAAAAATTTCAATTTTTTGTTAATATTCAATTAAGAAATATATTTTGATGGGTTAATGGATTTTCGAATTAAATAATATTCTAATAAAATAATATTAATAAATAACTATTTATTAAATATAAATGATCGTATAACTTTTTTGAATACAATTGTAATATTTTGTAACGTTTGAAAGCTATTTTTTTCAAAACCCATACATTTTTGATAAATGACAATTTTAATTTTATAAGTAGAAATTCACATGTTATAAAAATTATTTAGATAAAATGAAAATTTTTTTTGGAACGAAGAAGTCAAAATTATAAATCATTGAATTTTTCATAATTTTCCAAGAGAGTAAAATTTTTAGGTAAATATTAAATATTGTTTCAATATACAATCCATTTTATTACATCATAATGACCCAATTGTGATGTAATAAAACAATATAAATAGGTTTTTCAGAAAATTTATTTTTTACCATGAAAATAAAGTTAGAATAGGAATTTTTTTTTGATTTTCAAAACCTTAGTTTACCCTTCAAGACATAAAACACATTTTAACATTTTAAAAAAATTTCCTTGAGAGTGTGACTCACCTACACATAAGAAAACATAATATTTTAATAATATCGTCAATTTCACTTATAAAATAATTTTTACCCTCCCTTTTTTAAAAAATCATGTGAAAAAACTAGGGTTTGGATAGTGGTTTTGATTAGTTTAATGTGTGCATTCCCAAACCAGAATAATAATGAATTTCTTATCCTTTCCTATATAAACCCTCTCAATTTCCCTTTACTATTCATTCAAAACATTTCTAGATTGACCAAAATCTTCCCTCCTCTCTCAAGAATCCTTCCACATTTCCCTAAGGTCTAAAAAGCTTCTCTCAAGAATCTCCCAATACGTTGGGATCACACTTCCAAATAATGGTTTTCTTCATTTTTATTTTTGTCCAAATTTCATTGTAATGTTATAAATTTTTTTTCAATTAAAAATTTTGGGGTATGATTTTATTTCTCCCCATACATCCCTCATCATGCTTTATTGATTATTGAATTCCTTCTCTCAAATTAATTTATATTATTCACACTCATTTCCATGCTGATATTACATAATGAATTTCTCTATTATCATATACATTCATGAATTTATTTTAAATTATGCGTCTAAATTCAATTAAATATTATGGAACATGTATTTAAATGACCCTATTATTGTACATTTCATCTAAATATTATTAAATTCCTCTTTTTCTGTCATCAAACATTTTTATTAATTCTTATGTCGAGTCCTTATGCTGCCGAAATTGCACTGTGATTTTCCAAGCCAATGTCTTTGTGTAGTAAATACCATGAACATTTATCTTTCAAGGGTATTCACCTTTATGCACATTTAGTTATTAATTAAATATTTTAATGTATGAATTACACATTCCATTATCATGTAATAAATGGTTATGTTTAATGAATCCTTTCTTTATATTCTATGTGGAACACTTATGCATGAATTTAAATGATTAAGAAGGATGCACCCTGATAGTACTCCAATGTAGTTGGTGAATACTAGTATCATGATACATCATGTTCAATGAGGATTTAATCATTCTAAATCAAGTGTAATTATGGATTAATAATTTTCCATGTAAAATGAGCCCTGGATCATGATAATATTATGTTAAATGTTGTCTCCACATTTCCTTGTTATGATAATCATGCTATATCATTCCATTATATTCATGTTTCTCTTATTCTCCATTGATGTTTCAATTTTTACAAAAATACTATATTTTTCATGTTATGACTTATTTAATCTTTTACTTCACTTTATATGTAACCTTTTTCATATTCATGTCCTCAGGATATCCCCTGAAATGATAATTATGAAGTAATGATGTGGCCATGTAAAAGACACTTTCTATAATGTTATTGTGTTTCATATTATAAGTTGTTATGCAATGTTACTAATACAAAAACACAATATACCTCTCAATCTTGTATTTTGTATCTTGTGAAAATTTTATGTAATAAATCATGTTTATGTGTGATATAAAGAGCTAGGTTATTATATTTCTTATAATATATTTCAAAAAAATATAAAAAAGTAGTTCAAAAAATTAAAAATAGAAAGTGTATTTCTATATGGGTAAAATTAATTCATTATTATAATATTTATCATGTCCATAAATTGATCTTTGGAGTGTTAGTTTTAAAATGAAGAATATATTTTCTTTAGGATATTACTTTTGATATAATAAACATTACTTTTGAGATTAACCTATACCTTTATCCTTAATTTTTGAATATCAATACCTACCATCCTTAGGCCTCACTGCCATTAGATCCTTGACTTAAAATCCATCATGACCTTATGTTATTTATTTCATTTATCATCCGGATAATTTAGTTCACTTGAGTGAAAATGGATAATGACCATTTTTAATGATATTTGCATAAATATACATGAATTTATATGATATGTAATGAGTAAAAATATTTAAATTTACATAAATCGTGACATGGAATAGTTGGTAATAGTTAATAATGAAAATTTAATAGATTAGAGGAGAAGTTATACAAATTTTAAATGAAAAAAATTGAAATAGTTTTATTGGTATTTTATTATAAAATTGGGTAATTCAATTTAGATTTTATGAAAAACATGAAAACATAATTTTTTGGTAGAAATATATATTTTTCCATGAAATTTAAATATTGGTAACATTGGTGACCGCTTAAATTATATTTTGAGATTTTTTGATTGAGAAAAATCATTGTTATGGGTGGGGATATTTGAATAACTAATATTATCATGAAATTATATAAATAAATGTTATTTATTTTAGTGGATTCTAAATAGTATACAAATTTACTTCATTTTTTATTTATAATGATTGTATTATTAACTAAGGAATCAAAATGAATTTATTTGTCAGTTTTTAATGATTTAGTTTTTCGAACTACTTTATTTGATAATATTATTATGATTGTTTAATATTTTTTATTGTAAAAAATGGAGGCCAACTTATGGATAACCCTCAACTAGTATTCCACATGACTCTTAGCCAGTCCAAGAGAGTGTCAGATAGCCATGCGGCACATTAGAAGTGCTTGTCCATTTGGAATGTTCATGTATACAAGATGGAGGATGAGAACAGAATGTCAAATATTGGTCGTGGCTTATGTGGCTACGATTGTGTGAACATATTCACATTTTTTAGGGTGCTTGTTTTGTGTGGTAACTAATCTCCCACAACCGTGCTGATACTAGAAGAAATCATCACTGATTTTAATATAAACATGATTAGAAATATATTTATTTTTTGATGTGGGACAAAAATATCACAACTATAGGTCATAATAAAAAACACCCTATCACTTTGTATTAGTTTCATGGATTGGTTACTCAAAAACCCCTTTCCAGTATCTCCACTTTATCACCCACTACTCGATTTCACATCCACTATATTTAATTAAGAGAAAACCACATGTGAAAAAATGGGAAAGCTTCATTTTGATCAATATGAACTCATTCGAGTCCCGAACTACAGTATATCAACTGTGGACTCTATAAAAACATTAGTGATCCTATTCAATGTTTAACAAATCTTATCACATCAATGTCAGATCTCTACAGCCATTTTAAACTATAGAGGACTTGATGTTTACCACTATTGTCGCTTTTTCCATTCAAGGACTATGTTGCAGGTCATGTTTCCTTGGGGAATGCATGAGACATGAATATGAATTGATATTAATCCTATAATATTTTTCTTTCACAACCACTGAAAGGTTTTAACTCTTTATATCCCTGGAGATATGCAAAATATAAACTATGATTCGAAACATGAAAATTATATGTCTTTATCTAGTGTCTCTAGGGTATATTAGAGATAGAAAATAATGTCACATTTAATAAATAGAGGATGTTTTCCACTAACAAGGAGGTGAAAAAACTATATTTTAGGTGTTTTAATTCTCCATTCTAGATTTATTATCTATTTTAATTAGTTTTATTCTCTTATACATATTATAGTTTTATTCATTACTGCAACTCAATCTGTTTTAAAAAGAATTTCATCCAAATTTCTATTCTTATTCTCTTATTGTTCACTTCAAATATTCTATTTAATTTAATATGTTTGTAGTTTTTCATATTTTATTTCTTCTTCTATTTTCCCTTCTTCTTTCATTTAATAAATGCCATTATTATTCTTATTTATCCAATATTTTTATATTCATTTAATTATCTCTACAACACTTTCTATTATTATTCTTCTATTTATTTTATTATATTCCTCTCATTATCTCAATTCTGACCACTATCTTTTGATAAAGATATATTGAATCGATTGTAGGCTTCATTATAGGATTGAATGTTCCAAAATTCTTTACATAATTAATATATTTTTTGTTTTTTATTAAACAAGGTGTTGTGTATGAGTTTGAAAATTTTCCATAATGATGTAGAACTGGAACTCACTCCAATTTCATTTGAAAAATATGTCCCCACCCTTCTATTGTACAAAATATCAACTTATAGTAGATCTACTCTATTAAATTGATAAGAATATATAATTTAGTAAGGTCTGTAAATATACCACAAAATCGATTATTGTGCGTCATCTACCATTATTATAGAAGGAGATATAGTTTTAGTTTTTTAAATAGTATTTCATATATATTCAAAAGTTTCAAAACTAATAAATTTTGGATATTAGTTCATGAGTGATATTCTATGATTGAAATATGAAGCTAAAATAAAAATAAAAATAATTAAGGAACCCTATACCAAACCATTATTCAGGTTTTTTGATGATAACCCACATTCTGTTTTCATCTGCATGTTAATACAGTTTAAATATTAATTCATCATTACTTTGAAAAATACAAAGATAACATTATTTTAATAAAATAATAAAAATAAAAACATATGTATTCTTTGGTGAATTAAAATAGTAATTGGATAAATATTTATGGTCCTAGAGTGAGACGACCTGATTCTTCCACTATGTTACCCTTTGAAAAAATATGAATGGTCTTTTTCAACACACCATTATAGGTTTCTTGTCACAAAAATCAATTTGAAATGATATTTCATCAATATATGTGTTCATCAATTTATAAGAATATACCACATCTAGGATTACTCCACTTCTTTTAGTTGGATCATGAATATGTTACCACTCATTTAGATATATCACCTTAAATCAGATTATTCTATTTCTATCACCATTAGAAACTAACTATCACCAAGATTAATCCACTATGGTTAGTAATTTTTCGATACAAAAAGTACTGAAAATCTATATTCAGATGAATCCACTACCTCCAGTTAATGCTTTTATTCTCTATCAACATGGAATAAAATTCATCATAATTATTATAATGAATAGTTTTTGGAATTTAATACAACTATGGGAGCTATGGATTTCTTAATGGTTATTTTTTAAATGGTTATTCAACCACATTTAAGAGAAAGACAAAATTTTTAAACTTTAAATTTATTATGTTTTTTATCATATTTTATTATTATTATTCAATAGATAATTATACAATATGAAAAGATATAAATCAAATGGACCCATCATGAATAATGGATGGTCAATTACATTTATATTACATACTAACTACCTGGTCGTGCATAGGTGTTCTTATATAAGATAAAGAAGATTGTCAAATGGTATATACAACATAATGTTTTTCATTCAATTAAAGATACATTGAATAAAAAAGTTCAAAGTTACATGATGGAAATATTTATATAAAATCCAAAAGAAGATGACGATCATTCAAAATTACATATAACTTGATTATATAATGAAGTTATACCAAAAAACTATCTTATTAATTATCTCTTCTTGTCTATTTAATTTACAGTTGAGATGTTAATGTAGTACGTTTATTTTTATAGAGAATAACATGATGTAGTAAACTATAGAACAAACTGCTACTCTATTCATATTAATTTTACAACTAATATCAAATGAATTAACGTGAAACAATATGTGTATATCAAATCTCCATGTGTTTATTTTAATTTGAAAACCTAATATTGATCATAGATCAACATTATTTTTTAATAAACATGCTTAGAAATGGGAGATTCTCATGTTAAAGAGATTATATATTGACATTATACTAAACCACTTTTATTTATTTACAATGGGTATTCAATGGTTGGTTACTTTTCTTTTTGATGAAATGCATTTTACATTTCAAAAAATTTTAATAAAGAAACCAATTTGATAGTAAAATTTTTTTATGTCATTTATATATTTTGTTTGGTAAGATTTTATTTGATTCCAAAGGTAATGTAGATTTAAAAACTATTTTATATTGTTTTTTGTTGTGCACGTGATTTTTTTAAATATAAAGTTATACATTTATAATATTTTTTAAATAAGGTATTTCTTGAATGGGATGTTTTTTTATATTTTTTTAGATAATTTTTTTGTTTTAAACTCTATTCAACTCCCTCTTGAGTACTCCACTAAGATCCTCATTTGGTATGGGAGAAAGTTTTTTATTTCTTTCATATATTTCATTAACTGTGATCTAGTTTAATTTTAGCCAATTTTAAAAATTTATGCTTACTATTAATTATTATATTACCGGATAATAATATAATGTATGGTATTACTATTAATATGAGTCCTTTTTTAAGTGTAAAAATTATATTAAATAAAGGGTTAAAGGGAAATACATGTTGAGGTAATAAGTGATTATATAAAGATATTAAGAGAATATAAACCTGAAAAAACAAAATAATTTATAGATAACTGGATTGATAACACTAAGACTATGTAATATTTTAATTATTAACCTGTGAATTTTATATAATTTTTATTTAGAGAATATATGTTTAATTGAATTACTAAATGTGTGATTTATTTTAATATTTGGGAAAAAATTACTGAGCCTTGTGAAGTAATATTATATATTAATGAAAATTTCTTAAATAAATATACTACTAAATATGATATATTTAAAAATAAACTGGACGATTAAATTTTTGAAATATTTTATAAGTTTAATTAAATCATCCTTAGTCTCATTCATATGGAAATGAAATAGAAGAAAAGGTTATCTGATGAGAATCTTATAGATCTTCCCCCATTATTAGAAAACAAATTGTGTTTCCATTTGTTAGTTATGAGACATAAAAAATATTTCCAAAATCTATTGTGGATAAAGTTAGTGATGTATGAGGAATATGTGAAAATTATTAAAGAGTACGATGAACCATAAATAATGGAATTCACTTCAAATAAATTTTTTTCAAAGAAGAAAAAAAGGTGAATAGTTCATGTGGTGATGAGTAACCTTTTTTATTTGATTTATAGATGAATAAAATTTCCATGGGATTAAGGAAATTCTATAAAAATAAATAGTTCCTTTTAAATTCAAACATTAAAGGAAATCATGATTATAAATGTGACTAGATGAATGATGGTAATTTGGATGTAATCGACAATGAGTTCATGATAAATGGTCATATCAATGATGAATGTGTAAAATTAAAGTAAAAAAATTGATTACTGATGGAAAACACCCAAGATAGTTATGAAGGAGACCTAGAGTTCCTATAAGGATATTATAGGTGAATTTAATTCATGTAGGGAATAAAATATTTATAGGATGATATAGGATTTATGGAAATGAAATATGAGTTAACAAATGCTTATACCACCTCTTAAGCTCATATTTTTTATATTTTTGAAATTAAAAATCATAATGAAAATGATATGCCTATTATAGATATATTGACATATATTAATATAATATAATATCTATTTTGAGAGAATAATAATAAATATTTTAATATAAATAAAATAAAATGCATTTTCTACATGATATAAAAAAGAAATTTTCTTTAAAAGTAAAAATAAATATTGTTGGTTAATGAAAAATATATACACAAAAATAAAAAAGATAAAATAAAAAAGTACCATTAAAGAATTAAAAAAACAAGACAATCCTTGACTAGAAATCACGGTAGGTAGACCACACAATTTTACATAAATTGGGATTAGGTACCAATCTGATAATTTGAGGATTTATAAAAAGTATATCATTACTATCTTAAAATATCATGGGTCTATAAATATATCCTATTCTACAACACATAATAAATTTTTTTGTCCTGAAATCATAATTCTTATTATAGTAGAACTATTAAACAACTTTGGATTCCAAATTATCTTGTTTCTATCTTCTCTTGAAATAAAAAATTATAGGTACCAAAATCATTTATAATTTAAAAATTATAATAGGAATCATTATTGGGGTGTAATGGTATCAGTTTTTTGTAACTAGAGAGGGGATGTTCCATAAACATGAATACATATTAATCAATATTTATGAATCTTATAATGTTTAACAGTGGACATTACACATTTACTCAAAATTCCAATGGAAAAATAATTGGACATAGGATAATCAGTAATTATAATTATTTTTTAATTTTTAATGTCTTATTTATTGTTGGTTTAAATTATAGTAATATTATAATAAAAAATTTATTTTATGAGGGTTATCAATCCCAGTTAGAAAACAATTATTGAAAATTCTAGGATTCTAAGAGTGATTTAGTTTTTAAATATTTATGCATTTATAATGGTTATAAATTTTATTCAGTGTCAACAGTTTATCTAAACATTATTGTTAAAACACATTTCATAATAAAAATTGGATAATAAATAAGAGTGTAGGCCATTGTTACAATCATTATCTTATAGTGGTAACTCGGAGAGGATTGGTTAAGGATTTTCCTAAACTATATTTCGTAAAAGGAAATATATGTAACCCTTTTTAAAAAGGAAAATTTTATATGATTAATTTCATATAAATGAAAAATGATTTAACTTCTATGCCCATTGAATTGGTTCACATGGATTTTTTTGGAACTTATAGTGTTTCAATTCTATATGGGATGAATTATGTCATTGTAATCATATATGAACATCCTAGATATATGTGGTTGTTTTTTCTTATCTCAAAAGAGTGATGCAAACTAACATTTATTGATATATAAAAACTAATTAGTGAAAATTAGTAGAGTTTCCAATATATTATTTTGGTGTGATCATAGTGTCGAGTTTGAAAATAAATACATAATGATTTAATGCTCATAACATGGCTATAGTCACAACTATTTTTTCCATAGGTATCCACAAAAAAGGTATTTGATGAAAGAAGGAATATATAACATTGAATGATTACTAGAACCATGTTCCTGGGATTTTATTTACCTATATATTTTGGGAAGAATATGTTAATAAAACCAATTATATTATCAAAATTGTTCTTACCAAACCCTATTTAAGGAAATACCTATATTTGTTATTTAATGGAAGAAAACCAAAGATTAATTACATTTGAATTTTGTGTTCAAAGGTCATTATTAAAAATAAAATATAGTGCTCATATAATTTTTTATCCAAATGTGATGAAGTATATTTTACAAGTCTTCAAATCAACAATAAATGAGGTCGCGTGTCTAATAAATGATACAATATTTTAGATGAATCTACACATGAATGATTTATCAAACAGAGCCACATATGAGTAAAATTCATATATCAAACCTTGAGGATGGTTTTTCTAACATGGATATCAATAAAATAACTAGTTATAGTGATTTCCCTGTAAAACATTATATATTGATATCTCACAGCACTGAGGAGATTTTGGAACCAAACCCTCTAGATAGAAATGAAGTAAAAAATACTTTAATTCCCAAAGGAATTTGAACCCTTAGAGTCCATATTTTAGAATCAATTGTTAGATATATGGACAAAGGTACTTATTTTAAAGCATTTATTCAAATCCAGTTGAAAATTAAACATTAATATAGAAAAATGAAACCAAAAAACCATTACTGCTATTGATATTGAATTTTTGGTAATATCTAAGAAAGAAGGGCTGAATCAGTTCGAAAGAAGATACCTCATTCTAACTAGTGAATAACATAAAAACTACCTAAAAATAAGAACTAAAAATGTTTCTATGAACAAGGATGGATTATCTGACAAATATTAAGAAATATATCTAGATTATTTATATAAGGATATAATCTAGAAAAAGGTATTGACTATGAGGAAATTATTTTTAAAGCATCCAAAGATAAGGCTATTATAATGATGCTTTTATATGTAATATAAATTAGTTTCAAACTATATAAATTTTATGTGAAGATTTTTTTTTCATAATATTTAAATCATTGATTATTTTTTTTAACAACCCAATGTTTTAAAATTTTTTATTTTTGAAGTCATGTTTTATAACCAACTAAATTAAAAAATATTTTTGAACAAACTCTTTGTTCATGGTATATAGGATGAGGTCTTTATAGTATTCTATATCCTTTTTAAAGGCATAGTTCATCTAATATTATATATATAACAGATTTTCAAAGATTTTTTGGAAGTCTTTTTATATGAAGATTATATTTTTGAGAACATAATAATATTTTTTGTGTATATAATTTACAAAATTAATGCACAATAATTTAGAAATGAATTTAGTGGTTGAACTAACACATTTCATTGATTTTATAAAATTTTAAAATAATGAAGGAATTATTTTTATTAATTCAATATACATGATGGATCATTTGAAATATTTCACAATTTATAGCTCAGAAGGAAGTGATACTGTAATGAGTACCCCTTAAAATCAGATCATAATGAAACAAGAGAAAAACTTGACCAAACTATTATAGAGGTATGATTCAGATTTCACATTATAAAATAGAATAATTTTTTTTAAATTATGTATAGTGTGTGTATGTGTTCTTATTTTACAGTAAATTATTTGGTTTTTTATTAATATTTTCAAAAGGATTTTTAAATATATTTTAAATACAAATAAATTTTTATTTTTTAAATATAGAGGATAATACAATGAATTAGTTTGTTATTAATATACCAATTATGGTGGTTGTATGTTATATAGAAATGTAACCTATAGAATATGTCACATTTCATGTAAATTATATTACGTCATGGTGTACTGAGAAGATAGATTCTATTTAATTATCAACTAATGAAGTGAGAACTATACTATGGATTTCATTTTATAGATGTATCAATAAACTTCGAAAATTTAAGATATTTTTATTTTTATGAATCCTATGTCTCAGTCTAGATAAAATAACTTTTATGTAAGATATCCCATTTTGAGAAAATATTTTAGAAAAATATATAAAACGCAGTAGTTCATAGACATAGAACATCATCTTGAAGAC
This sequence comes from Viscum album, assembly GCA_963277665.1. Classification (NCBI taxonomy): domain Eukaryota; kingdom Viridiplantae; phylum Streptophyta; class Magnoliopsida; order Santalales; family Viscaceae; genus Viscum; species Viscum album. Next base: position 10,130,101 of record OY728154.1, read on the forward strand.
ACTTTTACCATTCCATTGAATATTTAGAGAAACATCTATACCAAACATGATATTTTAAGGATTAATTAATCTTATTATTTTATTTATTTATTTATTTTATTTTTGACAGTTTCATTTCATAAGTCACATAACATTGGTTGGTACTACCATTAGTATACTACAATATATTGATATTTCTTGTTTCATACAATTTCATAATACTATTAGATGGTACCATTGAATTCTATTTTTCAGGGGTAATGCACTGGTGCGATGGTTGTTTTACTACAATTATATACTATTGGTGGTTAATACCTTCATAAGATATCATTTATTAAAAGACTATTATAGTATATCATATGTGGGTGTAATCTACTAGTACTAATATTTTTCTTCATTAACTCCTAAATTCATAAAGTTCAATTATGTTTTTTTATTTTTATATTTATAATTTTTGGATTCTCTAAATCATAAATCCTTCTTATATTCCAGAAATCAATAATTTTTCTTGTGAACCCTTAAAACATCTTTATCCATTCCCTCTAAAACATTTACCATTTATATTATTTAAACTAAATATGTACAGAATAATGGTAAGGATTAATCATTATTCTCATTCTCCAAATGAGTCACAACCTTGAAAGAAAACAAAATGAAAGAAAACATGATCTTTCAAGCTATTAAATTATCTTCGTTGAAAATAAATAGTATTTTATGATATGTAAATAAGTGCTTCATGGTTGGATTCAGGTGGTTATTATGTTTGGAATGTTATCTATGAGAAAGAGTGGGTGAAAAAATTCTCTTGAAATTATCGACAGTTATATTTTCGAATTGTTCAGTATTTTCTATTGTATGACGAGTTCATGTTTGGGGTTAAGAAAGAAGTCATTAAAAAATTATTTTATTAGAATGAAATCATGTTCACTTCAAATAAATTTTCCAATTGATTAACAGATACTCAGAAAGAAATAGTTGACAAATTTTAATGTTCATAACCCATTGATTATGCAATTTTTTTATGATTCCCCTTATGAGATTACTAGGGATGTTACTAAAAGAAGGTGATATGAAGTAGAGAATGATGGAGACTTCCACTTTCTTAAAAATTTATCATAAATTTTTAATGCTTTATAGCGGTGTATTTCAGTGTGATGAGGTATCAATGTTACACCCCAATACATTGTTTAGTATTTCTTTTAAATAAACCCAATATCTATGATAGATGGTAATTCATGAAATAATGAGGTTAAAAGAAACATGATAATTTATTAAAATATTATTTAAACATAAATATTTTAACATTTTTTATGATGGATGGTATAAATGGGGATAAAAATATTATTAAAATTATGTTAATTATTTATTAAAAATTTAATTGGAAACATTTTAATGTAAAAAAATGTCTTATAAAAAACTGTATTTTTCAAAGAAAATAGTTTGTCCACTTCTTTTGCGCATATGAAAAAAATTAACTTTCAGCACTTTTATAAAAATTATTTTATAAATTGAACATTATTTTTTAAAATAATATTGTCGAAATTATTTATGGGTGATTTTTTGTGATTTATCTGAAATATATCAATTTTGATGAATAATAAAAAGTAATTAATTTTAATGAATACTATGTTTTTTATTAACTTTTTTAAATTCTAAAATTAAATTATAAATTGTTTTTCAATAAAATATATTTCAATTATATTATACTATATTATATTATATTATTGGAATCAATTTAAAATTAAATATTCATATTTAAACCTTATATATTTATGAAAATTTTCACTTTGGACACCCTCAATTCATCATATTTGTTGTTATAACTTTAAATTAAATTTATCCAATCATGTGAATTTAATTTAGAAAAATGGATATAATTTTTGAATCAATAAAATTTAAATTATTCTATTTTTTTGAATTTATTTTTTACAATTATGGAACGTAAAATAATAAAAACATTAGTTACCATTATGGATAAAATTGAGATATCTGGGTTTAAATTAAAAAGATAAGGTTTACAAAGGTCCAACAAATATTATATAACATTTTATAGAAAATATTAGACATTATTACCCGTTATAATATTTAATAACCCATTTTGGAGGAATTTGGGATGATAATAACATGGGTGTAATTTATATTCTTAAAGATTTACTTGTGTGTCCTATCCTACACATATAAACGGCCACCCCTCTCCTCCCCACATAAAACATACAATAACTTTTGGATTTCGAAATATATATAAAAGTAACTTCCATTTACCCCACCAAACATTCAATATCCCATTTTTTGTGATAGTTCAATCATTAGAATGCTTTTTGTGGAAATAGTTAATTGTTGTCTAAAGATGTGGTAATGTTCTCAAACAAACATTTTTTACATATTTTTAGATTCCACAAATTTCAAATATAATTAAACCATGATTACTTGATAATACATTTTTTTTATAATTAATGGTATTTTATTATGTTATGTTAGATATCTATATCTATATCATCTTTTATCAAATGGGAGACCAAACCATAGATTGTGTTTACGAAAAAATATCACCTCAGGAATGGATGTAATTCATTTTCCACCACCACCTTTAAAATATGGATAGAATGATGGAACTGAAACATAAATATTATATTGATCATAAAATTATACTTATATAGTTATAATATAACATATACTTTCTTATATTTTATTTTGTAAAAATTATCATAATGTCTCCTACGTGTACTTCATACTTCCACCTCATGAAGCGATGAGATTTATTTTTCACATATGTGTTACATGTAACAAAATAAGTAAATATTTAATTAATATTTTTGATATACAGGATATAATATTAATTCTTTAAATTTGACATAACATTTACATCACCACCATTTCACGTGTTAAATAAATGATATCATCAGTCATGCATACATATGACACACTATCTCTAAAAAGCGATGTGATTCATTTTCCATTCTCGTCATTGAATAATGATTATAATAATGTATGTAATGATTATATGTGATATTTATGACATTAATACCATTATATAGATGATTTAGTTATATTCTATGTAAAATAAATAGAACCATTATGATTAAACACACATGAGAAAACATGACAATTTACACCCAAAATAGTGAAATAATAAATACTACAAATAATTGGGTGGTAAAAGTTTATAATTTGATATTAGATAACATTATAAATATTTTTCTGGTCATATAATTTATTAAAAACTAGATTAAATCTATTTTAAAGTAGGGTAAATCACATTCATCTTAATGAATGGGTGAGGTAAAGGACTATGTCTCAATTTTCATTAATTAAGGAATTTTTTATTGCTGGTTGCATTATTAAATTTATATTCTGTACATATTACCACTTTTTACATGTGGTATAACTAATTCTTCATAATTATAGTTATTTTATGTTTCACTGTAAATTATTTCATCTATGGGGAATTTACATGAATATAACTATGTTATATGTGATTTCATCTCAATTTCTATTTCATTACTGATTACATTATTTAATTTATATGGAGTACATATTACCCCATTTTACATGTATAATAAATCCTTAATCATAAATGTTATTTTACGTTTCATAGTAAATTATTTCATCTTTTGGGAATCCATTGATTGTCACCATGTTATATGGGATTTCATCTCAATTTCCATTTCATTTAGGCATAGATTCAAATATCCACCAATTAGATTTTAAGTGGTTTATATGCTACCAATATTATTGATTTAACTTTAATAACCATTAATTAATTATAAATTGTGTTTCTTTTAATTTTTGATCTTAACAGAGTTACAATTAGAATTATACCAAAGAAGTAAAAATTATTGTAAAATCTCACTTTCTTTTTGATTTGTTAATTTCTTTAGAAATAATCCCTTTCATGGGAATATTTTTCATTAGAAACTACATTTATCATAAATTTGAATATTATTTTGTGGTGGATAATATTATTGCATAACCTATATACCATTTGTATATATGATTTTAACATGTAATTTTAATGGTTTTACTATGTAAGTATTCATAAATATGATTCCACTAATGAATAAAAATATTTTATGATTAAACATATTAGTCATTAATTAAATAGATTATCCTAATTATATGAAATTATATTGACATGAAGATACAATTGATCCTAGTTATAGATATCCCCTATATGCATCGAAATATCTAATGAGATAATTTTTTTAGCAATATCAAATCGGTATTTACCTAGTGGTTTTAAACTATCCTGTGAATGTTCTTGACAGTATAGGAATTTATGTTTCCTAATATCAGGAAATAAAATAATAAATCCTTTATTTCATTAAGGATTTTATTTTTATTATTATAAATAATATTCTTAATTTATATTATCTCTTGGTGCATTTCATTTTAAGTTTGTTTAATACAAATAATATATTTTCAATTACTTACCTTGTAATATTGATTATGACTTGTCCAATTTTGAAAGTAAATTTATTGAAAAATTGGAATGTGTGAAAATTTATTTAATGTGAATTTTTAATTACGCATTATTGAAAGATTCATCAATACGTAACCCTTACAGAGAATTTGACCGTACCTTTATTTTGTTTCACATCCCCGTGATATGACGATGATTTATTAGAATTAGTCAAAGCATCCAAATGTCCTCCATTAAAATTATTTTTATTTTATTTTTGTATGAATAATTGGTATAATGTCTAAATTGGGTTCTCCAATATTGTTATATTGAATTTACTTTTTTTATTTGACATGTTTTATCTATTTTAGTCTCATAAAGCTGACACAGATTCTGGGGTTACTAGAGTCGAGGTCATTACAGTTGGTATCATGGGAGAATTAGATGAAAACATGGGAGATATATTAATTAAAAAAATATAATAGGGAATATATACCTATGAAATATTATGACTAATTATAACTCTGGGAATGGAGTGATTTTTAGGAGACATTCATCAAAAAATACTTCCCTCGTAATCATGAAATAGAAATGAAGTTAATGTTACTAAACATAAATAAATAGGAAGAAAAATGTTTTTATATGTATGGTTCCAATGTTATAATGTTATACTAGAATATTATGAATTTCATATACAACACAAAATCCAAGATGGACCATTGGTTTAAATGGACGAACCAAGTCATCGATGGGCGTAGACCTCTTAAAGATTTTTTTCCATATTATTGAATTTTTTTATATTCCATAAAAACATATATGGAATTATATAAACTCTTCATGTTCACGTGAAATATATAAAATAAGAGGTCAAATGATAACCAATTAATAGGTATTGTTCCAAAGAATAAAATTTTAATGATGACATTTTATTCTTGTGAAAACTATGGAAAGAAGCATCATTAGAAATTCTATAATAGATAAGGATTATTATATGATTGGATTTAATATTATTCATACTAAAAAATGAAAAGGTAAGAAATTAAATTATTTTATTTAGTGTTTGATGATTAGGGGTATTAGTAACTATGAAAAATATTTCCTTAAGTGTCATTGGATTCTACAATAGAATAGGCAATGGGGAGATGGCCAGGATTATGTAATCTCTATAGTTGAGGTAGATGTACCCAATGATGTGGTAGAAAGTACTTTATTAATATATTCAAATTAATATAATGATTTATTTGATTCCATATACCGATAATTTGTTATATCTTCCAAATTTTTTGAGAAAATTCAATATTTTCCTATAACATTAATAATGGAGTTTCTATTCAAAAACCACAGTTAAAGTTTCACTGCAATAAGTATTTGTCATGTAGCCCCTATTAAGACACAGAAAAATGATTTATTTATTGACATTGCTATCATATATGTGTTTTCCTTTTTTATAATCTATGATATTGCCTGGGATTAATAATTTGATGCAAAAAATGATTGAAATAAAAAATACATTTCAATTCATGAAGATGATGTAAAATTACATAACGTTAGAGAAGAGATATAATCATCAATTAAATTTATAGATAACCCCATAATAGATCTAACGAATGATAATATTGGTGAATAAGAAAAAATAAATTACAGGGATGGAGAAGGTAATCCAAAAAATGAGGATGTACCTAATCTACATAAATACATTTATGTATTTCCTAAGGAACTACAAAGACATCCACCAATGAATGAATCTAGGTTTTTCATTTTTTTATAAAGAATATAACATCAATATCCATGAATCCTAAAATAATGGACAATGTATAATTAGAGGGGTTGAAGAAATAATTAGAGGGGTTCTGTGATAAGGGATTTATTTACACTATTCTTTCACAACACCGATCCATTGTTCTCTTTATTAAGAAGAATGATGGATTACTGAGTATGTTTATTGATTATAGGTAAATAAATTGTATTAGGATATATAAAAGTATCATTTTCCTCACATTGATGAATTATTTGACCAACAACATAGAAAGAAATAATTTTCAAATATTTTCCTTCAATTGGGGTATTATAAAAATTTGAGTAAGGATAGATGGAATTATGATGAAATAATATTGAATAAGGTATAATAATCACGTGTTTATAATAATTACATATGGATTGTCTAATACACAGTATGTTTTTATGAATCAAATGAACATAATATTCATTTATGGCCCTAATTATTCTTTTATCGTAATAATTGATGATATCTTAGTGTATATTAAAGGAAACATGAATAATGGGAGTCAATTTTGGATAATTATATAAAATTTTAGATTAAATAAGTTGTTTGGTAATTTTACTATGTTTTAATTCTATAACATATAATTTGGTTTTCTAGGACATATTTTCTTTAAGGATAGAATATATGTTGATCCAATGAAGACAATGTTAGTCAATGAATTTCATATAATGATGAACATAATATATGCACTCACATGGAATGTTTCTATTGACATATCATTAATAATATTTAGTGATTGGATAATCTATTATCGAAGATTTTGTAGAAACAACTCGGTTCAATTGGAAAATGGAATGTGAAGAATGTTTTGATAAACCTGACATGAGATTATAAAATGATCTGATTTTTCCTGTACTATAATTAAATCACTGATTTGTGATGTATAATTATCGTTTAAAGAGGGTTCTTTGTCAATCAAAAATGTTAAATGTTACTTTTATTACATACACATCAAGGTAAATAGATGATCAGGAACAAAACTATCAATCCATTGATCCTAAGTTGGCAGATACTTATTTTCATTGAAAATATGGTGATATTATCTCTATGGTGAATGATGTGAGAAATAAATGGACCATAAAATACAAAATATATATTTTCACATAAAACCCTCATTATGGTACCATAGAGACAAATCAAGCAACTCAAAAATTATGATTTAATGATAAACCACCAATAATGGAATGAAAATAAGTTAAGGAATTCATGGATTAGGAATGATCATGGATTTATGGCCCAAAATTGTTATGAGAGGGATATTATATTCATGGATATTATAATGACTGATATTGTAATAATTACGTATGATATGAATCACATATTTTTTAAATGATTATGTACCCCCCCTTTATATGAAGAGATAAATAATTATTAATCTGATGAAGAGATCTTTTTAATGAAAATTAATGCTTTCAATAATGGGAAATTAGTATAATTCATTTTTAAGATATTGTAATAAAATTGGGAAAGATGTAATGTGTTCTATATAAAACTAATATAATATGTTTTTTTGTAGATGATTGTCATAACTGAATTTTCTCTATACAACTTGGTAACACCATGATGTATATGGATTTGATGTACAAATTTTTTAGGGATAATATAAATTGGGAAATTTTATACAATTTATCAAGATGTTAGGTTTTACCACAAGTGAATGTTGTTATATGACATCAAAGGATTCGTTTATCCCTTTCTTATTACTATTTTGAAATTGGATGACATTAATTTGTAATTCTCATTAGATTACCAATGACTCTAGTAAGATTGATGTAATATCTGTTATCATCAATTTCCTTACATGATCTAAAAATATACTCACTATAATAGAATATTTACATTTGGATAACCTCATAAGGCTCTATATGAATTGAATTTATTAAATAATGATTAACCTATCTCTATTGGGTCTAATATTGTTGCCTATTTAACATCAAAATTATGGGGGATACATCTGAAAGCTCATAATGTTGAGCATCATGTGAGAACATCCTAGAATCTTCAAACTATTGGAATATATGAATATATTATTCGGATAATGGATGAAATGTTTGGGTCATTATCACATGACCTTCAAGGTATATGGGATCATTATATACCATTGTTATAATTTTTCAATAACAATAGTTTCAATTCAAGTATTCGTATTGAGATGTATAATGCATTATATTGAAAGTGTTCTGATTCTCAAATATGTCTGGATTATGTTGGTGAAAGGAATGTTTTTATCCAAAAATATTTTGAATATAAAACAAAAAAGGTAAATTTTACTTTGGATTATATTAAAGAATCACAATATTGGAAAAAGATTAATATTTACTTTTTGAGAATGAATTCTGAATTACAATAGGATATAAAATTTTTATAAGATTATCTCAATGGATGGTAGTCATACAGTTTTGTGTGAAAGAGAAACAAAGACTCTTGTACATAAAACCCCTTAGGATCCTTGAATTGATTAGAGTTATTTATTATCATTTGGAAATGGTACTATGTCTCCCAAAATTACATGACATGTTCCATATTTCTTTGATAGGGATGTATATGTAAAAACAAAACTTTTTTCTCACCTATGATGAAATAGAATTGGATAATGAAAAATTTTATTATGAATAACAATAAAATATTTTTGATAATACCTTAAAAGTGTTGTGGAATGAGATGAATCTTCTATTAAAGGAACTTTAGTTGAATAAAAAAATATAAGAAGCAATATTGGAACTAGAGGATGTTATGAAGAAGAACTACCCTCATATACATGGAAGGTGATATCTAGAAAACATCACAGAAGATATTTTATTAGGTAGATGGAATTTAACAACATGATAATTTTTTATTTATTCCATTTTTTTGTAAACTCAATCTTTAAAATACATTATGATGCATGGAACACTATGTTTAAATGAAACACAATACTATAATATTTTTTTTAAATAGGATCATTATAACATAGCTATAATGTTGTTGGGTAAGAATATGTGAGAATAAATTATTAAAATATTGTCAGGTTTGGATTATAAATTAAATAAGAATCATTTGAATGTAAAAAAAAAAGGTTTTATTGAAAATGTATATTTTCAAAGAAAACAACTTCATCACATTTGATATAATAATGATAAAACTAGTTGTTGATTTTTTGGGAAAATTTATTTGATAAAATGAACTTTATTTTTGAAATCATCATATCAATTGTATCGTGGGGTGATCTATTTTTGAATTTGTTTCTGAAATATTTTATTTTTCTATGGATAGTAAAAAATATTATTTTTTAATGAAAATGGTGTTTTATTTAAAATTATTTACAATGATAAATTATATTTCAAAATTTTTAAAGTAAATATAGTTCAATTATATTATTATAATTAATTTATTTAGTTTAACCAGTATTTTATAGTGTTTTAATATTAAAAAATTATATACTTATGAAATGTTTCTCTTTGGAAACATACATTTAATCACAACTTTGGGTAAAATTTTAAATTTAATTCTTCCACTAAGGTAAAATTAATTAAGAAAAATGGATTAGATATTTGGAATAATAATAATTTATATTATTAAATATGGTTAACTTAATTTTTTTCATTTGAAATAATAAAAGAGTAAAAAATTAGATGTTAAACTTAATGAAAAAATAGATTTAATGGGGGTTAAACTAATAGTTGGAGGATTAAAATGACATACCCTCTCACTAAAATAAATTTTATTTTTTAATGTGAACATTATTAACTATAAGTGTTGATAATTATCCATATTTACATCCTTTTGGCAAGATACAAACACGAATGTAATAGTTTCTTTTAAAAAATTTAATGCTTGTCCCCTACCCCTATTTTATGATGTCACCACCTCTCCTCCCATCTTCCCAGTTTCAAATCCATTTGGTATAACCATTTCCAATAAAAATAAATTTATTACTCCCCTAAAATAATTTTACATGCCATGATTTATTTCAATGATTTCTTATGGAGTCCTCGGTGAAAACGTAATGATGATGTTTGAAAAAGTGGTAACAAATTTGAATGAGCTATTTATTCTTATACAACATAAAAATATTACAAAAACATTATTACATAAAAACATAATTATATTTAATATACTAAGATGTTAATATTTTATGTTAATGGAGTATATAAATCTATTGTTTAATCAAATGGGAAACAATACCATCGAATGTGTTTATGATAAACTACTGCCTCACGAACCAATGTAATTATTTTCTATAACAACCATTATAAATAGAAAATAATGATTAATTTAACATATTTATATGATATATTTTATATAATTTTAATTATTAAATTAAAATATGACATATACATATTTAATTTCTATTCTATTTCAAGTACAATAATGTCCTTCTTGGAAAATCTTGAATGAGAAAACAAGACAATTATAAACTAAACCAATGAAAATAATTAAATAATATTAACAAATGGGTTTCAAAATGTTATAAAGGGATCATATATGATATAATAAAATTGGGTAGAGTTATGGTAAAAAAAATAATTACATTATTAAAACCATTATATTAGAGGTTAAATCAACTTTAACTAATGGAAACCATGAGGTGGGGGGTGTTGTCTAAATTTTCCTTCATTTAGGTATATTTTATTATTTTGCACCTAATTTAATTTATATATTGTATATGATAACCCTTTTACATGTAATATCATGAGTACATAATAAATTATTTTATTTTGTTATTCAATTTGAATTATTTCGGCCAAGGTGATTTTGCATGAAGATTAAAAAGTGGTAAGGGATTTCGTCTCAATTTACATTCCATTGAGAAATATTTGTTATTATAAACCTATTAAGTTGGATGTGCTATAAAAATTTCCCCTTTGAGAAATTTAACAAGAATAACTATTTATTTATGTTGATTGATGTTTTTTATTGTTTATTCTTAAAGGGGTTACAATTTAAATGTTATCTAATAGGTAACATTTATGGTTCAATATCTTTTTATTAAATGGAAATTTTTCTCTTGTAAAAATAAATTCTATGTTATCATTTTGCCTATGAAACATATTTATATCAAAAGTCAATATTATTATCTAATAGATATGATTATTTCCTAAACCATGCACCAATTGGACGAATAGTGATTATATTGAATGTTATTTGACAATTTTGGGTAATGTCTGTTAATATATTTCCATTCCTCAATAAACATATTTTATGCTAAGGAATGTTGTAAATGAATTAAATAAAATATTAAATATATGTGGAATGACTTGGAAATGTAGATACAGATGAGACCCTCTTATAGTTATCCCCCCGATGCACTAACAGGTCTCAAGAGACAAATCAATTGGCCAAATTAGATGGGGTGTTACCCAATAGTTTAGACTGTCATGTAAATGGTCCTGAAAGTAAAATTATTCATGATTTCTTAGATAATTATTTGTAATAATTAACAATATCCTTCAATGAAAAATCAGAAATTATTATTGTTATCCATAATATTATCAGAATGAAATTATCAGTCGATGCATTTTATTCTCAGATTATTAATTTAATGTCATGTATTTTAAATTATTTCTAATTCTATATGGATTATTCCTTGTCCAATTATGAAATTAATGTCATTGATTAATCATAATTTTGTATTATATTTTTTACAATTCTATATCTATTATTTTTTATTGAAATTCTCCACTATATATAAACTTATTTAATAATTTTATCTCACCCATATCTTGTTTTGATTTCCCCTGATATGAAGAAGAATTCTTGGAATGTGTTCAAGGATTCTTGGAATGTGTTCAAGGATTCCAAATGCATTAAATTACTAAATTTTTTATTTTATTTCCCTACGTATGATGTGTATTGATGGAATGAAAACAATCAAGGTATAAATGAAGTGTTTTTCTGTTGGTTTACTTTGCTATGAAAGCGGGTTTCCATGGTCTATTGTGGAGTTCTAGAGATATTTTTGACCAGGAATGTGGAAAAATATCCAATATAATGTAATGGATGATTAAGAGGTGGCATTGTAATTTGTTTAAAATGTTTCATGCAATGGTGATGGTGTTTCATAATGTTGTTCCCAAGTTATTATTCAAGATTGTTGTATCTAAATATGGCTAAAGAAAAAGGACCCCACAAGATCTGATATTTTTTGAAGGATAGTTTTTTCATTCCATTGGTTTTGAACACACCATTAGGTAGAAAGTATGATGCATTCAAATTATTATTTCAAAACATGATATTCGGTGCTTGATGGAAGTTGATGGAATGGTAGGAGTTTCATGAAAAAATCATATTTCTGGTGCACATAGATTATAAACACAAGATTTCTGCACACAGGGTCTGCTGAGTCTATAATAGGAGGTCACCACACTCATTTGAGTAGATCAACCCTTACAGAAATTCTAGGCACAAAATTCAATTATATTTTCATAAAAAATTGAAGTTGTCTTCAATGATTTTGGCATGAAGTAAAAAAAATATTTTTGTAGCATAGAAAATGATTTTTGTTTTCTGGACCATGGGAGGATCATGAAAAGTGTAATATTTTCTCAGAAGAGGAATATCCTTGAAAATACATATGTTTTTTGAAAGTTGGGGGTTCCAGGTATAAAATTAACTTTTTCACATAATGTGATAATGTTGTGTGAAATCCATCAAAAGGTTGTGTGAAAGACAAATTTTTATAAACCGATAAATATTTTTTACAATTATTATTTAGTAAATAGGTATTCATAATGTTGATAAAATGGAACATAATGCTTCACTTATTGGGGTATAAAACAAATTAATTCATGTGATCAAATAGGATTGTTTTTAGGATAAATAAGAAAACATCATTTGAGAAATTAGGGTTCATTAAAATTGTTATTGAATGTAAACTAAAAGGGACACTGAGTCCAATCCAATCTTCATAACGATAGTGAGGTCATTATTAGAAGAGATGTGGCATGATCCATTAGTTTTGGTATTTATCCTTATGATATTTGGTACATGGACACATTTTCATTAAAATCTCATTGGATACAACCTAGTGAGGGTGAAACATGTCAAATTTTGGGTTTCCTCTTGTTTCATGCCTATTTGGCTTTCTACATAGCATCAACAAATAATGTTTGAATGGATAAGATCTATATAAACACTAAAGATACAAAAACATGACTAATATATTAATGAGGACAATATCTAATGGGGTGGGAATAATTTTGGAAAGATTAAATATTCATGGATTCACCCCCCCCCCCCTCATAGTATCTTTTTACATTTTAAACGTAATAATTGATATCATAGCAATGGTCTATTTTATGATATTGTTTTACTTATATCATTGTTTAGTTGATTTTTTAAATTAACATATCATTAAATTTATATATTGTTGTTCCATGGAAAATGGTAGAAAATAAATTATGAAGAAGAAGTCTTTTGGAACTCCTCATGGTGGAAATGTCTATGGAAAAAGAATGATTCTATTGAAGGAACCAAATAGTGTACTGAATAATGACTTGGATGAATCATACAGTGGAAATTTTTACACATTGAATTATGATTAATGAATTAGTGAATAACATGATATTAGATTGTATATAGTAATTACATATGATAATGATATTTGAAGAATACCAAAAGTGGTTTTTCTCCACCAAAAAATAGAATTAGACTAGAAATTGGCTGATGAAAACAAATCTAAAGATATTTGGATGCATGTACATGAAATTTAAGTGTAAAATAATATATAAATAAATTAACTATTTTATGAAGTGGCTAAAGATCCAAGAGAAATTAATAATTCTCCGGATACAGTATCAAAAAATCTAAATTCTAAATGGGAATGAATCTGGACTCAAATAAAATTCCGAATTTAAATTCCATAAAGTATAAACCTACTACACACACGTCTTAACTAGTTCAGGATAAGAAAAGTATAAAAAATAGAATTCAGGCTGTAAATATTCTGTAACATCCTAGGTAAATAAATAATATTACATTATTTGGTTTATCAATATTTTTGAATAAAATGTTAATATTACTTTAAAGAGAATTCTATGCTCGGTGGCGTACCTAATACACAACAACGAGTTTCTTTGAAATCATACATTGCACGCAAATAATATTATAATATTATAATTGTTAATTCCTAGTAGTTGTAATGGAAGTAAAGAACATAAATAACTACAAAATGATTGAATATTTTTATATTTATCCAATAAGTGTTAGAGGCTTAAAATTCAAATGAATCCAATTTTAAGAATAAATACTCTAATATTTTTAAAAGATTGTTTTACCGCCTTTTGGTGGAGAACCTTTTTAAATATTACTTTTTACAATTTTATAAGCTCCATTTTTCAAAATAAACTTATTATTTATGATTGGGATATTGAAATTTACTTTGGATAAATTTTTGGTATGTTTTTGACAATGTTCATTTTTTAATGAATAGTGAAAAATATTGCATTCTACATCAAAACTAATTTTTCATCTAATTTAAATATATGGTTATATTATATTTTTAATTGGTTTTAAAGTTTAATTAGAATATATTTTTACAATTTAATTCTATGGTGGTCATTAAAATTAATTTCACTTTGAAAATGGACATAAACAAGTGACAAACTTTTCATAGATATTGCTTCCAAAAAACCCGCTATTTGTTTTGACACTGGGAATTAACTATATGATTTATTAATGAAACTTCTATTTTTGGAATTTGATAAAATGGAAGTCATTTCTGAATTTGAAATATCAAATATATATTAGGGTTAATTGTTTTGGTATTTTTCTGATAATTCTTTTTTTAATGAATAGTGAAAAATACAGTTTTTAATTCAAAACTGCCTTTTCATCCAATTTATTTATATAGTTATATTGTAATTTTTATTGTTTTTAAAGTATCATTGAATTATGTTTTTATCAATTAATACAAAGTTGTTCATTGGAAGTAATTTCTCTTTTCAATTGGATGTAAAAACAAGTCAATCTTTTGATAAATTTTACTTCTTAAAAACCCGTCTTTTGTTTTGACAACATGATTTACTTTTAATTAATTACTACAATTTATGTGTTTTGAATCTTATAAAATTGATTCCATATTTGGAATCATGGGGTCCAAATTATGTAATTAATACTATTTTTTTGGACATTATGAATAGTAACGACGGTAGTTATCTTTAATTATCGTGTATAATTAGTAATCGGGTAATTAAGGGTAAGAAAATAATATCATAAAAATATAAAATTACCCCAAAATGTGTCCTAATTCTATTGGTAGTGTCTTGTCCAACCATGGGATGCTTGTGCCAACCTTGGGACCCCATGTAATCTCTTTAGTGTGATACTGACCTATTATCATTTTTTTTAAAGAAAGGAAAATGTAACCAAAGTATGTAACACCAAAGTAAAATAAATTTAATTTTGTCTACATAAACGTTATATTATACTATAAATAATAATTGGAAAGATAAATCTATTTCATACATCATAGTATTTTTTTATTATTTTTAGACATTAAATAAATTAAATTAGTTTTGACATCATGATGATGCAGCGATTACCTCATTTATGAACGATTTAAATAAAATGAAATGATAATGTAAACTATAAGACATACACTTAGAAAAAACTTATTGGATGAGTATATTTCGAACCCTTATCACCTTATCCTTGAAATATATCAATGTGGGACCTTTAAAATCCGAAACTCTTTTTAAAATAAAGTAACATTTCTTGACTTTCCATGAGTGCCCCTCCGCTCCTCTTATAAAAGGCCCCCACCTATACCTCCTTAACCACACCTCTCAAGACTTTGGCTTGACCAAACCCTTCCCTTTTCATCTCTCCACATCTCTATCTTAATCATTGAAGTCTCATCTTAGACAGAAATCACTTAAAGAATTCCTTTTGGTTCAAACCAAAGAGAGTTACCCGATTTAAAGGTGATGTCCTCTCTTATGTTATTTTGTTTTATTCTGCCCCTCCAACCCCCTAAACTCTTTTTATTCCATTCTATTGTAAATCCACAAGTATATTTAATATACTAGGATGTTTTTATAAGAAGTATTAGAGCTACACTTACACACACATCCATCAAATGGTTAAAGAACATACTGTTTCTATGGGTGGCGAATTGCTGCCTCACGAAACGATGATTGTTCAATATTATTTTAACACCTTTAAAGGTGGAAATTATGATGTCACTGTATTTTATATATTATATATATGGTATTTAGGTTTTATATATGCTTCTTTATTTTAAATTAAAATCATACCTTTATTCTTTGCATGTTGTGCAAATGCGATAATTTCATATGAGGAAGTGCGGACAACCGCACCCTCAAGTGATTTTCCCCATTCATGCAATACATGGAATGTATAAAGAGTGAAATTAATGAACTTATGTGACCTATATAACATATATATTATAATATAATTATGTAATATATATATATATCTCTGAATTATTTTTAATTCCATTAATGTGACAAAGAAATGAAAATAACATTCTTGCGTACGTATGGCCTACCATCTCTATGAACAGTGCATTTCATTCCTTTTTATCTCCAAATGTTATGGAAGAGTATAAAATGAATATTTAATGGATATAATTGATATTTAAATCACTAATACTATTCTGGAGATGATGTACTTATAACTACATGGATGATTCTTCTCAAACAAGTTCATTTTTGATTCATGTACCGAAAATCGAAAAAAAACATTTGATATGAACTCACATAATTAAATAATTATTATAACATTATAATATGTGATATGAATTGAATAATAAAATTTAAATTAGGTCCTTAAAATATATAAATTGAAAAATGTTTATTATTCAGGAATATAAAGAAATGAACATGACAAGTCGGACTTGAGGTAAGGGATCCTACCTGTCTCTTTCTTTTTAAGTACTCTCTTTTATGTAGTTTATTTGAAGCTCATCTTTCTTAGTTGGGGGATGTTCTATTATATTCATCATACTTTACTTTCTTTGTTAATATTATGAGAGACCCTATTTTATTTCATCAATCAGTTTTTTGGATTTTTTAAGTGGCGTCGTTAGGCTGCAGAGTTTTCGTAATGGATTTTTCATCTCACTTTAATTCTTGTGGTATTTATGAGACATTTGCCACCATTTAAATTGATTGGTGTATGTGCGGCCCATTAATCTACTCTATGTAATATAATTTCGTTTATGAGTATTTACATCAATGTTGTATAGTCCTTCTTTCATGGGGAGTATGTTTTAAAAGTTACCCAAGTCAGTAAGGGAACCTTTCACCCTCCAATTTTTAAAAGACTTCTTTTGATAGGTCTTTTAAATTACATATAATTATGTTGGTATATGTTCTTATATATCCTTATTGATGTAAAATTTATTTCCATGTGATGAGATACCCTTTGTTTCTCATCAAATCGTTTTCTAAATTTTAAAGTGATGTCGTTAGGCTGTCAAATATTTACCCGGGAACTTCTTAACCCAATTTTGATTTCTTTGGGTTCAACTTGTAGTTATTGAATATGTCATCCTATGAATATGTGTGAATGACATCTGGTTTTTTTTTCACTTAATATCCAATTATATTGGGTGTATTTATATTTTTCACACATAATTATGATATTGATTTATCTTTATTTTAAGAATACGATCTTTATAAGGGATTTCATCTCATTTTACATTTCTATTGAGAATTCATTATTTTCATGCACCAATTCACTCTTATATGGATTATATTATGTCCTTTGGAATATTATATCATGAATCCATTTATTAACATGATATTATAAAGTTTTAATTAAATATTATTCCTCAGTTATTGTAATCATGTGTCTCTAAATTTGTTAAAAACTCTTTAACTAAAATATCGCTTAAAATGTTTTATTGATTTGTTCTTATAAATACTTCTCATTAATATCCATCTTATCAATATGGTTTTATGGCTTTATTTATATGGATACTAATGGTATAAAATGATCAAATCAACAAGGTGGTATGGTACACTTTGATTAAAAAATCCATTTATTAAATGTTTTAAATGGTTTTGAAAATGGTTTTTTTGAATGGATTCATTATTTCAATGTTATATTGTTATCAAAATGTGGGAATGTTATATTTCATTTATTCTTATGTTATGTGCTATTGTTATGTTATCTTTATTGGGCATTGTTTAGGATGATGGGTGGTTTCGTGATAAACTAAGGGCGGGTGAGCCCGAAATAGCTCTCCAATGCACCGGGTAACGCAAAGGAGTTAAACGTTATGCTTTATCTGAAGAGATTTATGGAATATACTATGATGGGTATTCCAAACGTAACCATGACGGTTACTCCCTACATAAGAATGTTATGAATGCCTCAAGTTACCTTTGTGTCTTATGATTTCTATGAGTTATTCATAAATCTTATGACTTCATGAGGTGTGTTAAATTGGTTATACTTTATGAGTAATGTATGATTTCATTGTTTCAAATGTATACATGGACTAATGATTTCTTTCTATATTGTTATAACCCTTACTGATCTTTTTATGCTCATCCCATGATTTTTTGAAATGTTTTTCACAGGACATAAAGTTGAATAGGGTCAAGGATGGGATGAAGGAAATGTTAGGCTGTCCAAAACAAGGAACTAGACATGAATCTTTTGTTCAAGTGTTTTTATTTTTGTGAAATAAATGGAAGCTGAGTAGATGTGTCTACTTTCTAGCCTTTGAGATATAATAGTAATGTCCTAATTCATTAAAACTCTAAACATGAAATGGTCCCCAATTTGAATTATTCATCTAATTCAATAATATGTAATGTTTAAGGCCTTGTACTTATAGTTGGTATCAGAGGTCGGTTTAGGTAACTTTAGAGGTTAGAGTGTTGCTTAAGAAAAAGTAACAAGTTGTGTATAACCACAATGGTTAGTATATTATATGGATTCATTGTTTTTTTTGAAAGTTAGAATGGGTTTGAGATAACTTGGATAAGTACATCTTAGTGTTTATCTTGCTCTTTAATACATGATGATTTTGTTGATATACTCACACTGACATTTTTGGTTTTTGTAAATGGATGGATCTAGCAGGAACCAAATTGACAATGGGTTGGAAAGAAACTGTGGTGGTTCTCTGATTACGAGACTGGATGAAATGGGGCATTCATTGAGAAATCATGTGGTTATTCTAAAACAACTATCAGGGGTCATGATCAAACACTTGAACCTTGGTGAGTTCTCTAATGCATCATGTACGAGAGAACCAACTCGATGTGGATGTTCAGGTAATAATTATAAAGGTAACCATTAGGGTTTATATGATCCTTACCTTATGGGTTACTCTATGACATGATGGAATATGAAAGGCAGGAGATAAATTTGAGTTTAATATATGTTATGGTTATTTTTGAATATTTTATCTCTTTTTGTGGATTGTTTTAAGAATTATATAGTTTTGGAAAATGGACAACACGCAGACCATGTGATAACCCATCGCGTCTGACGAAGCTGCGAGAATCGAACCCCACCCAAAGTGCAAATGGTATTTATTGCCTACCACTGGACTATGTGAAGTCCTTGGTTAGTTTGAATGGTTCTTTTTAGTTAGATTATTTTATGAATTAAGAGGAATTTTATTTTGGGTTATCAAGGGAAATTATTAGCCTATCATGGATGATATGTGATTAGGTTAATTACTTTTCAGTATGAGAGTGTAAGAATAATTGATGTTATTTTGGAGAAAAATGTTAATATTTAACTTAGTAGACTATTTGATTAAATCATTCAGAGATTTGGGTTTCAATATTAGTTTTGTTTAATTTGAATAATTTTATGGATAGATGTTTATTGAATGGTCTTTGTTGAACTTCGGGTTTTGTTTGACATATTTTGGAGATTTGGAGTAGTTTTTATTTTTGTAAAAAAATATCCTTTTTGGGTATTATCTTATCTCGTACTAAACTTTTGGGTTTGGTTTTGGTTGAGATATAAAGACAAGGGAAATATATTGTTCTCTTTTGTGGATTAGGTGATTCTCAAGAAGTTTATTATAGTACTTTTAATGCGTACAAGTCTTCATAACTACTCGTCTTTTGGAGAAAATATGAGTTTGATTAAAGAATCTAGTAAAAGTTGAATGTCTACATGACAAGTAAGTATGTTTCATTATGATTTATTTAAGCTCAAAAATAAATTCCTCAAAGAAAAGTAACTTAAAACAAAAATGTTTTCTGTTAGCTTTTCCTACTGGGGAATTGAATACCGTTTAACCCATCACAAGTTTGTGATTTTCTTATGATTAAATTTCTCCTAGACATGTTTAATATCACTCTCTATCAAAACATGACTCTTTGTTTTCTCCTCCGTATCCATATTTTCCTACTTGTAATCCTAGTATGGGTTAACTCAGGTGACCTTTGTACTTCTCTCTGTTTCTTTTAAAGTGATAATTTTACTGACTCTTGTTCCGATGTGGGACTTTCAATGAAGTTTCCAGGCCCAATTTTGAAATTGCGAGGATGCAATTCCCAAAAGGGGGGAAGGATGTAACATCCCATGTAAATAAATAATATTACATTCTATGGTTTAACAATATTTGTGAATAAAATGTTAATATTACTTTAAAGGGAATGCTATGCTCGATGGCGTAACCAACACGCAACAACGAGTTTTTTGAAATCTTACATTGCAAACTAATAATATAATAATATTATAATAGTTAACACCTAGTCGTTGTAATGGAGGGAATGAACAGAAATAACTACAAAATGATTAGATATTTTTGTTAAATATTTTTACATTTATCCAATAAATGTTAGAGGCTTAAAATCCAAATGAATCCAATGTTAAGAATAAATACTCTAATATTTTTAAAAGATTGTTTTACCTCCATTTGATGGAGAACCTTTTTTAAATCTAACTTTTGAAATTTTTATAAGTTCAATTTGTCAAAATAAACTTATTCTTAATGATTGTGACATTGAAATTTACTTTGGATAAATTTTTGGTATGTTTCTGACAATGTTCATTTTTTTAATGAATAGTGAAAAATATTGCATTTTACATCAAAACTACTTTTTCATCTAATTTAAATATATGGTTAGATTATATTTTAAAATATTTTTAATATTTAATTAGAATATATTTTTACATTTTAATTCTATGGTTGTCATTATAATTAATTTCACTTTGAAAATGGACATAAACAAGTGCCAAACTTTTCATAGATATTGCTTCTAAAAAACCCGCTATTTGTTTTGACAATGGGATTTCCTTTTAAATTAATTACTACAATTTATGTGTTTTGAATTTGATAAAATTGATTCCATATTTGGAAGCATAGGGTCCAAATTATGTAATTAAGACTCTTTTTTTGGACATTATGAAAAGTAATGACGGTAATTATCTTTAATTATCGTGTTTAATTAGTAATCGGGTAATTAAGGGTAGGAAAATAATATCATAAAAATTTAAAATGACCCCAAACTGTGTCCTAATTCTATTGGTGGTGTCTTGGCCAACCATGGGATAACTTGTGCCAACCTTGGGACCCCATGGAATCACTTCAGTGTGATAGTGACCTTTTATCATTTTTTTAAATAAAGGAAAATATAACTAAAGTATGTAACACCTAAGTAAAATAATTTTAATTTTGTCTACATAAACGTTATCTTAGACTATAAATAGTAATTGGAAATATAAAAATATTTCATACATCAGAGAATTTTTTTTAAATTTTTAGACATTAAATAAATTAAATTATTTATGACATCATGATGATGCAGTGATTACCTCATTAATGAACGATTTAAATAAAATGAAAAGATAATGTAAAATCTAAGACTTACACTTATAAAAAACCTATTGGATGAGTATATTTCTAACCATTATCACCTGATCCTCAAAATATATCAATGTGGGACCTTTAAAATCCGAAACTCCTTTTAAAATAAAGTAACATTTCTTGACTTTCCATGAGTGCCCCTCCTCTCCTCTTATAAAAGGCCCCCACCTCTACCTCTTTACCCACACATATCAAGCCATTGGGGCGGAAAAAACCTGCCCATTTAATCTATACACATCCCTATCTTCATCATTGAAGCCTCACCTTAGGCAGAAATCTCTCCATGAAAACCTTTTAGTTCAAACCAAAGGGAGTTACCCGATTTAAAGGTAATGTCTTCTCTTATGTTCATTTGTTTTATTTTTCTTCTCCAACCCCATAAAATCTTTTTATTCCTTTATTTTGTAACAAAACTAGTATCATAAATATACTATGATGTTGTTATAAGATTTATTAGAGCTAAACTTACACACACATCCGTCTAATGGTTAAAGAACATACTGTTTCTGTGGATGACGAATTACTGCCTCACGAAACGATGATTGTTCAATATTATTTTAACACCTTTAAAGGTGGCCATTATGATGTAACTGTATTTTATATATGATATATATGGTATTTATGTTTTATATATTCTTCTGTATTTTATATTTAAATTATACCTTAATTCTTTTCATGTTGTGCAAATGCGATAATTTCATATGAGGAAGTGCGGACTACCGCCCCCTCAAGTGATGTGACTCCTTCATGAAAAACATGGAATGTATAAAGAATTAAATTAATGAAATTATGTGACCTATATAAAAAATATATTATACTTTAATAATAATATATATATCTCTCAATTATTTTTAATTCCATTAATATGACAAAGGAATGAAAGTAGCGTTCATGCGTACGTACGACCTACCACCTCCATGAACGGTGCATTTCATTTATTTTTATCTCTAAATGTTATGGAATAGTAGAAAATTAATATTTACTGGATATATATGATATTTAAATCATTAATACTATTTTCTTAGATGATTTACTAAAAACTACATGGACGATTTGTTTCAAACAATTTCATTTTTGACTCATGTACCAAACATCGACAAAACAATTTGATATGAACTTACATAATTAACTAATTATTATAACATTATAATATGTGGTATGAATTGAATAATAAACTTATAATTAGGTCCTTAAGAAATTATAAATTGAAAAATGTTTATTATTCAGGAATATAAAGAAAAGAACCAGACAAGTCGGACTTGAGGTAAGGGATCCTACCTGTCTCTTTCTTTTTAAGTACTCTTTTTATGTCGTTTCTTTTAATATCCTCTTTCTTAGTTGGGGGATGTTCTATTATATTCCACATACTTTAATTTATATGTTAATATTATGAGAGGCCCTATTTTATTTCATCAATCCATTTTTTGGAAGTTTTGAGTGGCATTGTTAGGCTGTCGACTTTTCGTAAGGGATTTTTCATCTCACTTTTATTCCCGTGATATTTATCCAATATTTTCCACCATTTACATTTAGTTGTGTATGTGATGCCCATTATTATACTCTTTGTGTAAAATAATTTCTTTTATGAGTATTTACATCAATTTTTTATAGTCCATCTTTTGTGGGGTGTACATTTCAAAAGGTACCCATATCGGTAAGGGAACCTTTGACCCTCCACTTTTTAAAAGACTTCTTTTGATAGGTATTTTAAATTACATATTATTATGCTGGTATATATTCTTCTATATCCTTATTGATGTAAAATTTATTTCCACGTGATGAGAAACACTTTTTGTCTCATCAACTCATTTTCTAAATTTTAAAGTGACACCGTTAGGCTGTCGAATTTTTACCCGGGATCTTCTTAACTCAATTTCGATTTCGTTGGGTTCAACTTGTAGTTATTGAATATAACATCCTATGAATATCTGTGAATGACCTATGTTTTTTTACACTTAATTTCAACTTATATTCGGTGTATTTATATTATTATCACATAATTATGATATTGATTTATCTATAATTTAAGGATACCTTCTTTATAAGGGATTTCATCACATTTTACATTTCTATTGAGACTTCATTGTTTTCATGCACCAATTCACTCTTATATGGTGTATATTCTATCTTTTGGAATATTATATCCTGAATCCATTTATACTCATGATATTATAATGTTCTGATTAAATTTTATTTCTCAATTATTGTATTCAAGTGCCTTTAATTTTGTTAAAAACTCTTTAACTAAAATATCGCTTTAAATGTTTTAATGATTTGTTCTTATAAATACTTCTCATTAATATCCATGTTTTCAAAATGGTTTTAATGTTTTATTAATATGTATATTAATGGTTTAAAATATTAAAAGATTCATGGTGTTATGGGAAACTTTGATTCAAAAATCTCTTTATTAAATGTATTAAATGGTTTTTTTGAATGGATTATTTATTTCAATGTTATATTGTTATTGCAATGTGGGAATGTTATCTTTCCTTTATGCTGAAGTTATGTTCTAGGATTATGTTATGTTTCATGGGAATTAATTATGAAGATAGGTGGTTCTGTGATAAACTAAGGGCGGGTGAGCCCGATATAGCTCTCTAATGAATTGGGTAATGCGAAGGAGTTAAACGTTAAGGTTTCTCCGAAGGGATTTAGGGAATATACTGTGACGGGTATTCCAAACGTAACCATGAGGGTTACTCCCTACGTAAGAATTTTATGAATGCATCAAGTTACCTTTATATCTTATGATTTCTAAGAGTTATTCGTAAATATTATGATTTCATGAGGTATGTTAAATTGCTTATGCATTATAAGTAGTGTATGATTTCATTGATTCTTATGTATGCATGGAATAATGTTTTCTTTCCGTATTGTCATAACCCTTACTGGGCATTTTATGCTCATCCCATTTATTTTTGAAATGTTTTTCACAGGATATAATGTTGAATAGGGTTAAGGATGGGATCAAGGAAATATAATGCTGTCTAAAACAAGGAACTAGACATGACTCTTTTGTTCAAGAGATTTTATTTTTGTGAAAAAAATGGAAGCTGAGTAGATGTGTCAACTTAGTAACCTTTGAGATGTAATAGTTATCTCCTAATTCTATAAAACTCTAAACCTGAAAAGGTCCTCAATGTTAATTATTCATTTAATTCAATAATAAATAATGTTTAAGGCCGAGTCCTTATATATTATGTTGCTTAGATGAATTCTAAAATAGAGGTGAAATCTAACATGATGGAAAATATCTCATCAGAAATATAAGATGATATGAATAGTCGGAATAAAATCAAGAGAAATCAAATGGTAAACAAGAATCAATGTATAATAAGATTAAATAATTTGGATATGAGATAAAATTAGTAAAGTAATATGTGGATCAATCTAATGAAAAATTCATGATGAAATTAAAGGATTTTTTGAACATACTATTTAATTATCCTATGCCGGGTGGTAATAAAATGGAAACAATATATTCTACTTTAGAGGAAAGCGATTAAAGGATTGTATCATCACAAAGTCCATGTAGTTTGTAAAAAATTAGTATTGGATATAATGAAACATCTCCCATGCTAGATAGGAAGAGAGTTTTGAATAGTTCCAAAAATAAAAAAAAACTCTTGTAGGAAATTAAGAAAGCCCAAACAAGTCTTCTTCTAGAAGTATGTAAATCATGTGATACTTTTTTGGATTCAAGGTCATCCATCACATTATTTGTATCATGGATTTGGAATATATTTCATTTTTTAAGACAAAAATACTTAAAAATCTTTGAATAAGAAGAAACATCTTCGTAAACATGAATAATGTGTCTCTAAAAAGAATGTGTAAATTAAATTATACTGTTGTGGAAGATTAGGGCACAATATCAGTGTGTGTCAAGAATCCCTTTAGCTCATTTTAATAATAATAACGATATATATATATTAACATGTCAAATGTGAAATGAAAAGATAAGGTATTACTTTAATTGAAGACAATTTATATGTTCTAATCAGGAGAATTTGAAAATACATTATACCATGTAGAATGAAGGGAAGGAAAATGAACCCAGATATAGCTCCCAAACAATAGAAGTGCGTATAAAAAATCCAATATAAGAAAAAACATTTAATTTTAAAAATATGTACTCATATTTAGGGGAAACGCATTGAGCTCCAAAAATACATTTTAATAAAATAAAGGATTTCAATCTATTTTTGAAATAATATGGATGAATCAGAATGAAAAATGGGACAACTACTGTAGTTATGAGTAAGAAAAATATATGTTCATCGAAGGAAAAACCACAATCATAAAATTTTATAGAGACTTAGAGAACTGAAAAAAGTAAAAATTAATAAATAATCCATTAAAAAATTCTCATCTCATGCCACATGAAAAAGAGAATGTTTGGGAGAAATGGTTGTCCAATAGATGTAGAAAATAGTGAAGACGGTCAATGGAGAGATTCATGTTCAATGTTAGAATCATGAAAAATTGAATTTTGGTGGATCTCCAAAGATACAAACTTGTATTAGTTGGTTTAAACCCCACATTGGGAAAAAAAACCAGGCCTAAAGAATTCATATATCAGAATAATACTGAGTATGTGGGAAAATAATGCCTATTTGGAAGAACAGAAAAATATTACATTTCTTTACAAGAATTAATCAAATGGTTATTATTTAGAGATCAACAACAATATTCCCCTTTAGGATTAGCGATGTTATCCTCTCCCTATGTGATTAAATTCTATTAACTAATGATTGTGTGTTTTAGGTTTTAGGGGAATCAAAATCTGTGTGGAGCTATGTCAAAATATACAACATGGTGATGTGATGTGCTCCATAAAATCAACTGATTGAAATTATTTATCATAGTTGAATAAGAAATATATAATAATTCATTGAATGTATTTAATGGTATATGGGTTCTTGAGATGCCTTAAAATAATTTATTTTAATGTATAGTGATGGTGTTATTAAATTTATATCTTATACCCTACACTATGTTCGGACTCAATACGCTTTGTGGTTTTCATGGTTTATTTCTATGTTGTAAATTCATAAAGTGGGAATATAATTGAAGAAAAATAAAAATATAAAATTTTATTCAGAAGGATGTGTTTTAGAAAAAGAAATCCACATGTAAATAAATGATATGATATGATAAGATATTTATTTTTCTAAAAATTTGCCTAATTACCAGAAAATGATTCATCATAGGGGGTGTTTTATATCTTAATCAGATGAAAGATCTCAATGTTATAGAAAGGATGAGTTATTTGTTCATTTTACATCAAGATGACTGATTGGGGGAGGAGAAACAATATTCATGTTTTTCATGATTATCTATTTTTTCTAACAATTTTGTGTATGCATACCATCATCAGGACACTATTAATACATGAGAAAAATTTAAAATTGTTTCCAACAAGATGTATACACATTAAAAGTGTAATTAATTTTCTCAAATCATCAATAAATATTAACATTAATGATTTATATAATTCTACATCTATTGTTTTTCAGGGAGATTTTTCTAAGACCGATGTCTAAACATAACATATGGTCCAAATAAATATTTCCAAACTAGATGATTGAATATGACAAAATGATTTGAAACAAAGAAAGTCTAGTGTGAAAGGTGTAATATCAGATAAAGGGTATTTTTGTTCATGAATATTTTCCCCCA
This sequence comes from Viscum album, assembly GCA_963277665.1. Classification (NCBI taxonomy): domain Eukaryota; kingdom Viridiplantae; phylum Streptophyta; class Magnoliopsida; order Santalales; family Viscaceae; genus Viscum; species Viscum album. The sequence continues at coordinate 10,157,737 of OY728154.1, forward strand.
ATTTTAAGGCCAGATAAAATAGTATTTTTCTTTTCCATTGTAATGTAATGAAATTCCAATGTTTTCTATATAGAAAATATGTCTGTATTTATAAAAGGGGTTTTAGAAGAAGATTTTTATGTTGAGTGATAGTTTTCTCATTCTGGAGGATATGAATATATTTTCTAGATAATTAAGGTGCTATATGGTTTGAATCAATAACATATATCCTATTATTAAATACTGGATATGTTTATGATGAATCTCAGTTTTCAACATGGTAGAGTCGATTCCAAGCATTATGTCAACATTGATTTTAATCAGAGTAATATTCTGATGTTTTATGTTGATGATATAATATTTTGTGGATTAGATTAAGCACAGTGAAATAATTTCATAGAATTCATGAAAAGTGAATTTAGAATGTCTAAGATAGGTGAAGTGACATTACTCCTTTGTGTAAATTTGAATCAATGAAATAATAACACATTCATTTCTCAATAATAATATTCCAAAATTTATTTTATAAGAATTATAATTAATTATTCAAAATGGATGATGAATCTAGTGGTTAATCAAATGAAACTGTCATATGATGACGATGGAAATGTAGTTATTATCACAGAATATAAGAAAATCATTAGCAGTCTTTTGATCATGAATTTGAGAAGACCTGATATTCCGTATGACACCTAACAGTCATCATGGTACTAATGAAATGTCATATAAAGCAATATTTTTTCGGTAAAAAATAATACATCATTATTTCAAGGTAATGATTTAATATTCATTACTATACAATGTAAAATATCATCAACTATTTTTGGGTTATACAAACGTATATTGGTCCAAATAAATAGATGGTTTAGAATCAATGTCAGGAGCTTCATTCTATCATGCATGATATTTTTCATTTTATGGATAAGATTGGAAGAATATGGAATTTATTTAATCACCGACGAATATTAATATATTATGACTACTCAAACATACATTCTATTATTTTGGAATATGCAATGACATGATGATATAGAAGTTGAAGTGATATCTTCGATCAGAATCCATTCCTATAATTCAAGTCCTATTAATCTATGAAAAATAAAGTTTATAAATTAAGGATAATAAAAATTGAAATCATGTTCTATTTTATTGAAGAGAATGTAGAGAAAGGTCTTATGTAGTTGGATCATGTTCCTATAGAACTATAGGTTTCATACATTCTAACAATAGTCTTAAAAAATAATCATTTGAATTGAATCAACAGGATCGTGGAGTTTATTTAACTCATCATAATGAATAATTTTGGATGTGAGGCCACCTCTACCGGAGGTATGGAGGTTCTGCCCCTAATATATTGATTTGTGTTCTTCACACTATTGCATACCACAAATCAGTGAACTTTAGGTTTGTTTAAAAAGGGGGAGAATTTGTGACTATAAAAGGGGGAGAATGTAAAAATAATGATAATGGGGAATCTTATAGGAGGAGTAGTGATGTAATGGGATTTTAAATATAATGATACTAATGACGGTCAATAAATGGTTATATATTATGAAAGAAAGGGTTTGGGATGAATGTAGTAGATAGTTTAGGAATAATGTGATTCATTGATTAACTATTCATGGCTCTCTTATTTCTCATGGAAATCCTTGATCATGTAGGATTATAGTGTATCTTATGTAAATCCATTATCGCTATGTGAAACACAAGAATCAAATGGTTGTATACTAAGGAAGAAACATTAAAAAGGTATCAAAAAAGCGATGAGATTTCAACAAAATAAATGGGGGAGATTGTTGGAAAAAACTCTCTCCTGATATAATATTTCAGTAAAGATGAGATCTTCACACCACATAAGTTGGATGAAATAGTAGGTTCACTAGGATATAATGCCCCAATTACAATGTCAAAACATAATGTTCGTCACTCAGTGGAGGTTGTGCGCATGGATGGTGTAACATGACCAAATAGGTTTCTTGCACGTACATTGCAGGTGTACAATCATTTTGCGTGCATTCTCTATTGGGTCTATAAAAATGTGGAAACACCATTCATTTTAGTATCTCAATACTTAGAGAAAATACAGGATCTGAATCACATTATATTTATGCACAAAGTATTGATGTTTTTTAGAAATACTGGGGTGTGAATGAAAAGCATAAATATGTGTTTTGTAATGAAAATTACATCTATTTTCATGAACAAGGGAGGTGCATTAAAAATTTATGTGTTTTGTGTAAGAGTAATTTCCATGAAATAACATTAGTTTTTTATCGTATGTTGGTACTTTCTCATCTAAGAATAAATGTTCCCTTCAAGGTGATATTGTTATGTGTAAGATATCTAGTGGTTCAACAAAGTAAAATGTTGTTTAAAAAAATAAAGGATTTTACAACTAATTCTACAATAAAATGATACTCATAAAGTAGAAGGAAGTGAAACATAATTATGAAAAAAATATTAAGAAAATTATATTTATTCAAGTGACCAATATGATTCATCTAGAGAGGTAGTGATCCCAAATTATTTGATAAAGTAGTCAGATTTTAAATTGTTATTGTTTGTAAACCAAGAGACATAGTGAGTCCATTAAAAATATATAATTCCACTAATAGTAGGAATAGAAGTGATCAAGGATGAACCTTGTATTTTGGAGGTGATCCTTACTGGATTTGGAACATCCACACATTGCCACTATATTTCCTTGGGATGTAGCTCATTCCGGGTGAACCCAATAAAAATATGTTTTTCCTTATGTTATCTATATTGATTTACTTTCTATGCATCAAAATGAGATAAGTATGGAAATTTTAAGATAACTATTAATACTAAAGACAAAAATAGTGAACCATATAATAATGATGTCAAGATCCCATATAGAGTGATTAATTTCGAATATTATATCCATAGAATGATTCACCACCACTCTCTGGGTATCTATTCCCCTCTTGGACCTAAAAAGTATCATTTATATATCAAGTTTACAAAAGCTTCTAAACTAATAAGTACTTTTTTATTTGACCCATTTTCTCTATTTAAATTTAATAAAGTAGAGACAAGCTATTTTTTGGATTTGATGTCATTAAAACCAGGACATCTTATATTTATATCATATGATAAGATGGGACAATATAAATATGTGTGTATATCAAATGATGTACATGATTTTGTAATGAAAGACTACTTCTAGGTATAATTCTCATATTTATCCCCAGATGGTATCTTCTATAATAAATATAAGTGTACTATTCATAGATGGGTAAATAAAGGTGAATCACTATAGTGATGTTTATAGTATAAAAGACAATTACAGAAGGTTGAACGTAAATTTGAATCCTCAGTTGAGAAACTGGGTAGTGGATAGTAATAAATTTCATGATAATTTTAACTTAGTGAAAAACCCATCTTGACCTTTGTATTTGGTTTGTTCTAAATCACAGAAAAATTAGATGGTGTTTTATTCATCAGATGATGTTGTTTTGTGGGATGATAATGAAGCATAGGATAAATAATTAAAATCTATAAATAAATAAGATTTTTTTATTTTTTTATTGAATTAGTTAGTAATCCTTATAAATTACAGAGCCAAAATGTTGCATATGGACCCCCCTAACTCTCCAATTTCCATCGACTCAAATGAATCTATGTTGGAAGATAATAAATATTTTGGTAACCATATTAATAATTTGGATTTGTTTTTAGGTGATTAATTAGAGATTATAGAGGATATCATTAGTGTATCTTATGACTAGTTATATAATGTTTACAGTTAAGATGAGGATGAAGAGACTAAATATTTCATGACTATTTTTTTAGTCTACTAAGGCTTTGACCAGATAAAAGGTAGTAACACCTAGAGGATTTATTGATTAATATTTTTAGAATTATGGTTAAGAAAGATGATTTATATGTAAATAATGAGTTTGAACCATATAATAGGGAGAAGTAATTACGGTTGTACGTCCTTGCCTATTTTGATTCTAAAAATGATGGTGATGATGCATGAAGTCCACCAAAAATTGTTAGGCCTACCATTTCAAATATGTAGAGTGATCCTAATTGATATTTTCTTCAAATGATTAACTAAGGATACCAATGTTATCCTTTTACTTATATGGTACCCTCTAGGAATCTTGTTCATGATCATGAAGTTTGTCAAAAGTATCTTCCATTAACTATAGAAGAGAGGCCTTTGTCTCATATTTCTTCTCCTCAGACTAGTTAGATTTCCAAGACTAGTTTAAAATAATTTAAGCTATATGTTTTTTTAGTTATTGGTGGTTTTATGAAATTATCAGCTTTCAAGGATAAGTATCTCCAAATGATTAAATATTCATGATTACATCATTTCTTATTGAAAACCTCTAAAAAATATTTTATAATAAGAATAAATTTAGGAGTATAGAATAGTAAATTGGTTGAGTAGATTTGTGTTATCTATTCTACCTTGGAAGGGATGGGGGGTTTACATCACACCGAGAGACATGGAAGATCTAGGAACAGTATAATCTCTTTATACTATTGGAGACTCCTCTCTGGGATCTCCTCCCACTTCTATGACTTCATGTGATGATGTTGATTTGATAAGATGTATTGTTTTTTAGTTTTAGAGAGTGTGTCTGCTGATTTTTGTAATTCGCATTGAATGAGATTTTCATGATTAAATCCCATTGTGATCATATCTATAATTTTTTTAAAATTGTATAAATTATTATGTAGGTGACAAGGAAAAAATAACATATCGATTAAACAATTATCTCTGTATATTTTTTAAAAAAATGAGATCAATGATCTTTTAATATTTTTGGTTCAGAATTTATGTAAGCCTCCTATTACTAGGTACAACAAGGAACAAGTGACCCAAATAAAGAAGTTACACCCAATGATAATTGTTTTTATAGAACAAAATATTTACATCAATGTTATTATTGAGCATGTTGAGAGAATCATCTCTCAGTTCATGGATCTGATTGAGCATTTTCTATAAACTTCTTTATACCATAATGGCTTCCCCTATTATTATTTAACTGAAATGATCATTATATGTGCCTATTTCGGAATGTATTTAGATTTAATCCATTGAAGTTACATCATTTATACTTTTTCTCACTAATTTTTTGTGATATATGAGGCTGGTTCCTTCTAGGATAGGGTTTAGGCTTCCTGAACTTACTTCTTCTCATTTTCTTCTCCTATTTTTGTTAGAAATGGAATATCTAATGTTTATCGTACATCCATTTTTGTGTATTATGATTCATAATCTTACTGGGGTCTAATAGGGTGGTTTTTTTAGGATGTAGTTATTTTACTTTGATATTAACCTCAACTAGTCTCACATTATTCATATTACATTGTCATATAATATATTCTATTTTTTATCTTTTAGATAATCCCAAAAGATGGAGAACATGTATACTACAAAGAATATATATAATGTGGATAATGTATGTGTAATATTTAATATTTATATATTTTTATTTTAAATAATTTATGTATATAATTTTTTTATCATTAACTTAATGGAACATTAATTTTTTTCATTATTCTCTACTTCAGTTGGAAACATTCCATATTTTGTTAATGATATAAAAAATCCATGAAATACAACATTTGGAACTACATATTTCAATTGGTTTTATAACCATTATAATGGATTATATTTTTTAATCGGTCTATTTTTTTTATATTTATTCCTCCCAAATGGATTTTCGTTTCTTACTAACAATAAATGTGTTTAATGAGAAAAGCATTAAAATTATATAAATTTATAGATCTTGTGTAAGGGTATTCTCAAGATTCCATTAGATAATATAAACATTTAAAATATATGAGTTCTGTATGGGTTAGTGAGTTGTTCACCCACTGTATAATAGAATCAATCTTAATGTGTATAGGTAAAAAATATATTTATAAGTGTTACATATGGGTATGTCCCTGACTATCACAGTTGAGTGAAGGTATCCTAAGAATTTCATTATGACTACTGCAATTTTTAATGGAATTACACTACCATTCAAAATATATTTCTATAGAATTTAGATATTTACTATCTTTAGAGTAGATGTACTAATTCCATATTGATTATACTACCTATAGAATCTTTATGTAACTATATGTTCAAATTGGGCTATCGTTAGAAAAAGTGTTCTTCTATCGGTACAAAATTACTAAAACATGGCATAAACATATTCTATTTGTTGAATAATGATACCTTTACCAATACTCTTAATTTTCTACCACCAAGATAGTTCTTCTATCACTAATTACCGTAGTGAAAAGCTATCATAATGATGGATCTTCAACAACTAGTTATTTTTTGCTAATGTAAGCCTAGAAAAGCCACAACAAGATGAATCTGATGCATCCAAATGATTTTTGGCTTCTATGACTACCTGGAATTAAATTAAAACTATTTATTTAAACAAAAGGTTTATTAAATGTAATTAATGTTAGAGATAAAAGGATTTATGAATGATTATTCTTATAACATAAACTCATTTTCATTATAGACAAAGTATAACATCCTATAGTTAATACTTAGTATATGGATTTACTATATTTTAACATTATTCTACAATAGAAAATTGAAGTCTCTAGAAATCTATATATAAACATAACTGCCTTTTCAAAAAGGATATTTGATTACTTTTTATCTAATAGTTGACAACATATATATTCTAATGTATTCATGCTAAAAATAAATTTAATTGTCCAAAACAACATACAACACTATAATTATCATGAAAAATTTATACCTTTTAAGTAAAATTGGATGTAACACCAATGTATGTTTTTACCAAATACAAAAATAGAATATGATCATTATTAATGATATATTTCCCAACCAAATAATGAATACCCATGTAATACCATTATTATAGTTTTATTACAATTCTTTATTAAATATATATTTTAGTTTCTCTTGATGTAATTATATATCTCAAAGTTAGAGTCTCTTACACTAAATTAGATAGTAATAAAATATTATTTTCACATTTCATTCATAATATGGATCCCACAAATAATTTTTTAAGAGGAAATGTGTATTCTAGACTACCTATGTGTAGTTGTATTTAAAAACAAGATCCATCCTATTTATCAAGTTTTTATTATAAATATACTTTGATTTTGGAAACTATTATGTTCCTAGGATTAAGACTTTGTTTGAGACCTACCCTTTTATATTCATTTACTCTTTGAATTCATTATTTTTTCCTTTTTTTTGGAACATACTAGTTTTAGTTTATAAAAATTAATTAAACAATAAATATATATATATATATATATTTGTCATTAATATGTGTTTTATATACTGTGTTTGATACATTTATCTTTGTTTCAATAGATAATGTGGTTTTAATTTTTTTTAACAAGTCATATTTTATACTCACAAATTTTATTAAGAATACAATGAAACCCATATATAAGTTCTCATATTATCATATAAAACATGATACAAAACCACATTGGACTGATTTTTCTGTACATTTTATTTATTTTTAAAACTCATTATATATATATATATATTGAAAAATATATATTTAACCATTAGAGAAAACTTTTTAAATTAATTTTAATAGTGAGTAACATATATAACACAATCCATTTAGAATAATTATGGGACCCATAAATAATATTCATAATGTTCAAATAGTTGAACACAATATTCAAACTATTTTAGTTGCCAATATTAATAGTTGTGATGTTAATAACTTATGTTAACTTATTAGAACTCTTTTATAGTTCTCTATTATCATTATTCAAGGGGTTTTTAAATAAAACATTTTTTATTAATAATTTATTATGAAATATTAATCTTATTGCATTTTTATTTACCAACACATCCTAAAACCCTCAATAATACAAATTGAAATTAATATAATAGTTTCGGCTGGTATAATATTTTATATGATAAACTCAAAATTTTTATATGCATGAATATTCCACAATCTCTTTATAGATACCATAGTCTCATCTGAATAACTTGATATGATTATCAGACTCATTTGTGTTCTATAAATAAAAATCATTTCATCATATATAAATATGTAATAAATAAAATATTAACACCATATAATATAGTGATTTCAATTGGTTTAGAGAATTATAATGATAAAATATTATATTTTTAAAAACATGAAACTAATGGGAGGTGGGTTCACATAACCTATGTTTCAAAAAATATATTTTATCAAAAAAATTATTTGAAAATTTTATATATATAAATATCTTCTACTCAATGATTTTATATATCAGGATGAATGGTAAACTATAGTTACTAAAACAATGATATCATATTGTTCATAATAACAGTTTACTGTTTTTTTTCTATTATCATATAATATTAATGAGATAACTATAGTTATATTTTTATTTATATCCATGTTATCTTGAGAAATTGTTTTTCATTGATCTCCTTGATTTAGAAAAACATTGTTTCATTATTGTTTGTTAACCTTTTAAATTATAATGATTAAAATACCCACAGTTTCATCAATCAAAGGATACATAAAATTTGGATCAATTTTTTTTCATATTTTTACTCCCAAATATTTATAACATTTCTAAATTATACATTTGGAAACATATTTTAAGAATCCATTTATGCATTCCTTCTAAAACATTACCATAATTAGTCAATCCAAAATGTTACCGTTGGAAATATATTGTATATAGATCTCTCGAAAATATAATATACAATAACGTGGATGAAAAAAAATCCCCATACCTCCAAACTATTTCCACCATGTGAGGTGGTAATGAAAAAATGAACAATCATTGTTTCATGAGGTAGTAGTTTGTCGTACACGTAAACAGTATTTTCAATTCCAATTAGATGGAAGTGTGTGTAAGTATAGGTATAAGCCCATATCAAAATATTTAGGATACTGGTATTTATATATATTAATTTAATAATATTATTTTATTGGGGGATAAATGAAATAAAACTAAAGAGTTTCATAAAAGATGTTATCTATTAATTGTGTATTGCCTTTTCATTTTCAGCAAAGTTATTCCTTTGATGGATTTCTAGACAAAGGGAGTATTATAGGATAAGGAGGGGTATTTTTAGGACATATTGTGGAATATTTTTTTTATTCAATGTGTATTGAGTGGTGTGATTAATTAGGATGAGAGTAGGCCATTTTATAGTGCAGGAGGAGTTGCACTCTTGTGTATTCATGGAAACTGTGTTCCAAAGATGCCTTTCATATAGAAAGTGGATATAGTAATAGAAAAATATTGATAAAATGTATTATAGGGTCTAAATATTTCCTATATATAGAACATGGTAAATATTCTAGGACATTTGGGTACTTAATATTATGGTTTACTCAATTATTAAGTTAAATTTTACATTAAATAATTTTAATTATTTTAACTACTCTTTTTGGTAAAATGATATGTTGAACTTATTAAATAAAATTAATTATTCTTATTACAAATATTTAATCCATTTATCCAATATCCAATCACATAAGTTGTAGAACATAATTTAAATTTATTCATGTAGATGGGATTGAAATGCAGGTTTTATAAATTACAAAACTCTAAAAGATTTCTATATTTTTATAGAATATTTCAATGTGAAATTTATTAAAATTACATAAGTATGATTTAATGAAAAAAAATATTATCTAATAAAACTTTACAACTCATTTAAAATATAATTTATCTTTATATGTGAATTAGATAAAAAAATTTGATTTTTATTTTAGTATTTTTCACTATTCATTAAGTAATGAGAAATCATCGAAAATACCAAAAATACACCCTAGGATATTTTTTTGTTTATATTCAAAATATGTGGTTTATTTTTATATATTATATTTATAAAATGATAAAAAATTTGGTTTAACATGGGTTCTCCATTAAATGCTTGAAAAATTGCCTTCATAAAAATATTGTATTTTATATATAAACATTGGTTTGTTTTTATATTCAGACTTTCTGTTATATTGGATGAATATACAAAATATTTTATTGAATATATAATATATAAATCACATTAATATCACTATATAATTTTAATTAATTTAACTTTCCATGGTTAAATATCTTTTTGGGCATAATAATATCTTTCTTTTCATTTAATTGTTCTTTATATACTCTTCTATATAATATGGGAATAATATAATTTATTTTATATTGGGGTAAAAATTATATTTTCATAAATAATCTATCCCTTTTCTTAAATACTAATTTAACATTGAGGTAATATTATATAATATTTTAATAAAATTTCATTATTCGATAAAAAATCGATCTTGCATGTAATAAAAGTTGTTTGAAGAAACTCATTATTTCGTGAGATGTATACTACTAAAATGTAACATTAATTGAAGATTTATAATATATTTACATTATTTAAAATAGTAAATATATTGTAATGTCTCTGGGTATTATAGTTCCATACACACCTAGTTGTGCAAGTGTTACACACTATCAAATTCAATGTACCTCCTTTAAAATTCTCTGGTGTTTCAATTTGTATCAAGTTGTAGTTAGACATAGATATAGGTTCTGAGAGTATCTACATATCTCTTAGAGGTTAGTATCAAGTCTTACATAGTTATAGGATAATCCATTTGTCGAATAAGAGGGATTCTAACCATATTGTTTAGTGTCATGTGGTAAGGATGAAGTTTACCTGAGGTGGAAATGATGATATGATGTCTTAAAAATATTGTCTAGGTGTCATCAGAAAAATATTATGAGAGGAATCCCATGTCTTTCAAATTAGGATTCTTTAACTACTTTCATATGTAATCCTATTCTCCTAGAAAATTTTATTACTATATTTTAAAGACATGTATTGAAGTGTCATCCTATAATTTATTGTCTTGTGACTATGATAATATATGTCATGCATTTTTGTGTCATGTGACAAGGAAATATCTATCAAATTTTGAAATATGTAGTATGGATGAACAATGTATTTAATTTTTATTACATATATCTAAGAAATAAGGATCATGAAAATTAAAACAGACATAGGGAGTATAGGGCAAAGGATGTCCCCACATACTTCTAACATGAGGAAGGAAATGGTTGACCATGATCTTGGGGGTCCTCACGTTAGAATAAGTGATATGTGGAGTGTAATTAATGAGTGAAAAAAATGTTACATATGTTAACATTATCATTGAGTCATAAGAAAACAATATTACTTTTTTTCTTCTGAAGATCAAGGTTCTATTGGTTGATAGGCCCTTTGGGAAAATAAATTTTGAAAATAGAATTGTAGGTTTATTATAAAATGAAAAAAAATGAGTCCTTATGAGTTGGGAACTATTTTTTCTATTAACCAAGGAAGTTTTGATTATATCATATTCCATATATAAGGATTATGATCTGTGGATGGGTCATGTCATAGTTCAAATTGAGAATTATAACTAGAATTGGCCATGAAGTGTGAAGTTCCCTGCATAGATCTAGATAACATATAGAGAAAGGGAAACTTTTTCTTCTATTATGGCATCATACATAATGGAATCCAAATTAAGATCTCCTACATAGACTTGGGTCATATGTAAGAGTAAAGGGACAAGAGTCCATTTCATTTATTTATTGTGATTGTGCGAGGTTAAATGAACCTAGAATCACGACATGTAATGTGTGGAATGTAATAAGCCTCATATAGTTATAATGATTCTTTCTTATATATAACTAACTCATATGAAATGAAATTCTTTTTTTCTAAAGGTGGGTGGACCAGTTAAAGGATACATTTTTTATTCCCCAATATAAAAATTGGTTGTATGACGAAGAGGAAGAGTTTTCCTTACATTGTGGATGGGTGCATGGCATATGGTATGGGTGTCACTATGTATCCCATTTAGATTATAATAAAAACAAAATTTATTTTTGAAATGTTGTGGTTGTGGGAGATCAGTACAAAGGATTGTGACGCCTAAAGAATGGACCGAAATATTATTCATTTTTAAAGTGTATATCATGGACCTTAACAATCCATTTTTTGATTTGGGGAAAGGAAATAAAATATATTATAATTTATTTTTACTAGGATGTTAGTCTATGTAGTTTAACTTATTACAACTCATACTATAGTGTCTTATAGTTTTAGGTTGTATGATAAGGGACATATGGTATTCCTTTTATAGTCTAGAAATGAAGACCATTAGTCATTATTATTGAAATATTTCATGACAAACCATGCATTATTAAGGGACATAAGAGGATATTAATCCATCTAGATCATGGAATAATCTCCCTCAGAGTGGAAATTTTTTAGGGCATAAGGTCCCTCCCACATTGGATCATTATTTGGATATTTCTTTCTTGTAATCATTGGAGTCCTAGGAACTGGTACCATTTATAATTAAAGGAATGAGTGAAGGATAACTATATTATTAAAATAAAATCATTTAATGTGTACTTAAATTTGATGAAGGGAATTAATCATTTTTATATAAATTATTTCAAATTCATCCAACCATTATTGGTGTTTCTCATATGTGGATAACTGATCACATATGAAAATATTAAGTGAGGGAAATTGGAACAAAATGGGCGGGAATTCTTCTCTCCCATATAAAAGTGAAAATTGATACACCTTTATTGTAGTATGGGATTTAGTCTGATAATCCTATAAGTAATTAAAAATAGTAACATTCAGAGACTATTTATCATTATCCTTCATCTTTTGAAGAATGTTAGATAATGTCCTATTGAATTCCTCTCATTATCCAATAGCTAATGAAATATTAAAAGACGAATGGTTGTAAATGATATTATACTACTTATATATCTTTTACAACTCATTAAAATGTAAATTGGTATTTATATATATCATTATTATATGAGGGATACTAAACTAGTTATGATATTGGTGTTATTAAATCATCCAATATTCTTTTCCTCAACATCAATGAGGGGTAAAACCTTATACAAATTGGATTTGTGGTAGTGATAGTGTATGTGTACTTCTTGGATGTAGTGGGAGGATATATACCTACAATATCAATTACATATACAAAAGTTTATATTAGTATTTAGTAGTGTGTAGAAAACTCCTAGGGTTGATGGATGAGGCTCACATGCACTGGGAATGAATGTCCCTTTTTCTGTGTTTTTTGGAATAAAATTTCATTGAATTCACGAAGTATCCAAACCATGATGATTTATTAGAGGCAATGAATCATGATTTTTGGGTTCCACATGCCCATGTATGTACTTATTTTATGAATGAAACTATCTATTATCAATAAATTTACATAATAATTACCCTATTGATGCCCTATTAATATAGTTATTTTTCTTGATTTTGGATATCATAAAGAGAAATTTTAACTTTTTATGGTAACATTTTATCTTTTATAACTTTTTTAATGTGTGTATTTCATTCATTAGGTTGTCCAAAATGTGAATCATCTTTCCATTCATAGGACTATCTAGTGTAGGGACTAAATTATGGCTATTGATTTCTTCCATGTCGACACAAACAAAAGGTAACACCATTTTGTGGTTCATAATACTAACGATAGTTTCATCAAATTTTGGATTCTCCAAAGTCATAGCTTCATTTTCTAATGTATCTTCATTGGAATTGAATGATTGAGGCACATAATTCAATGTCAAATAAAAGGGGAATTATTCTATTGGTCCTTAAACCAAGTTAGGAAAGGGGATAATATCTTCTTCTTTAACTTAAAAATAACCATTCATCTTCTTAATCACCAATTCAAAATAATATTTTATCAACAAGTTGTCTACTATAATTTTTAATTCTAGTTTTTTCTATTAATTAAAGTGTCATATTCTGCATTATTTTTTATGAAACCTTATAACAAAAGGAAATAGCGTGGTATGACTTCTTTTTACCAATAAATGTTCATGACTACAAGAACGAAATTTTTCAGCATGGGGTCATCAAATATATAACCTATTAATCTTCTGGATTCTCCATAAAAATACATAATCCTTATATTGGGTCCCTCTTGAATAAATAATATATATTTCACAAGAAATATAGTATTCAATGACAATTTTCTATAGATGGTTGTTAAATAATGATGTATCATCATTATTCTTCCTTTACAACTATCTGACACATGAACTAAATATCATAAAACTATCAAAGGCCTTCCATATTATTTATCAGCATGACAATTTTAGAGAAATGGTGATTTTTTAGCAATTTATTATGTGAGACTAAGTGGACATTTTTGTGTTGTTGGTAGAAACTAATCTTCTTAACTAAAAATATTAATTCTAGATAGGACTTCTTAATTTTTATAAAATTATTATTGGCATTAATTATGGTTTAAATGAGATAATAGAGGCTATTTTTAATCACAGTTTCATAATTTTTGGAATGGAAATCACCCAACGATAATTATATGGCAATTAAAAACAAAATTAGTGGAATTACCTCAGTAAGAGACATCGAAACTAGTGTGATAAAAATGTATTTCGTAACACCATCAGATTCTTCATGAATATCGTCAATCCATAGATATGTGACACCCACTTTAATTATCCTAGAAAATGGAAAACACTTGAATGTGAGTTTCCCAATAAAACACATAATATAAGTGAGTTTTTATTGAAATCTACTAAACTAATTATGCTTTTTAAATGGTGGTGTCTCAAGGATATGCTCTTTATTATCACTATTGAATTCCATGACCTAATTCCATACTATGATTCCTTGAATATTTCATAGGGTAACTCCGAAATCACAGTTTAATGGGTTTATAATCAGGATATATTGTTACAATTTATTAAAGAAGGTTTCATGATTATAAATTTTGAAAACATGTTGAAATGATTTAATCAAAAAATAATAAATATAGCACACAATTGATGTCCTGAAAAAGGGTTTTATGAAGTGATTCAGGACATTTCAGTATATTGAGCCAGTGATTATCAAATCAATGTGAATTAACCAAAAGAAATATACAACTTAGGGAGACATAAAGGTCTTTGGTTCCTCATATTTAGGGTCCATATAGATTTGGGTATACCATGAATAGTCATACCTAAATGAATGGGTATGATATCTGACTATAGAATCAATAAGTAGTAATATTATCAGAATTGGGAAATTCTTATTTGGAAAACACCAGTATATTTCTATGATGTGGATGTAATATTTGATTTTCCCATTATTAATTTTTTACTATAACTATTGGGATAGATGTTTTGGATACTAAACATCATGAATGATATTGGACTTGATTATATTTTTAACATCAGCATTAATTTTTGGGACATGAGTCTGATGCATCATTGTAGATGCTTATTTGTATCCCTGGAAGTTCTATTGAATGGCCAGGTTGTGAGTGGCCACCTTAGTATCAAGCCATGATTTTATTTTTTAGTTGTTTGGAATCACATCTAAATGTAATATTATAAAGGTGGTATATATCCCTTTTTTATAAGACATTTTAGGGTTGATCATTAAGGGTTGTTTTTAATCCTTTAAACCTAGGTATATTTTTCAAAGTTTTCCAATAGATGTATAGACGTCATTCTGAAATCCAAGATAGGAATCACTAAGTCCTGATTCATCTTTTTCTATTACTTTTCATCTTCATATTACTCATCAATATATGGATAATTACATTACGAAGGACATGTTTTAGTGATAGGAGATAAGTCAACATTTTGTCATCCTGAAGCTAAAATAAGTCATTCTTATATAGCTGATGATTTTGGGTTTCATTGTCGTTTTAGAGGGGATATGAGAAATGTAAAATAAGTATCTCCACTATCTCTTAGTGAGAGGAAAATATTATTGAATAATATTATGATGTAAATATTTTCTGAATCTCATGGGAAAGAATGCATTTATTTTCACCGAATCTTGAACCATTTTATGGATGATCTGTGATATTTATAGCATTTATGGACTTGTTCATTATGACCGATTTCAGGAAGATCACTGAATATGAATCCAAATATATACTCTTATTTTTGATCAAAATAATTGGTAGCATATATTCTAAGATGGTATATTTTAAGGGATTTTCCGGAGTAATTTATAGATAATTCAGGGTAGTGTGAAAAGTGAAACCATGAGCCATGGGTTGTTTCCTTTACCTCTAGTAAAACACTATATCCAGATATTGAAATTCACATGATTTGAACAAGGATTTATCCCCCTAAAATATATAAATTGTACCATTAATTATGTACCTGATTCATTGCTGGTATGCTAAGGGTACTATGACGCATTGATGCAAGCAAGGCATTCCTCAAAGAGATTGACAATTGTGTCTTTCCAAATGATGAGAAATTATAATTCATATTAGAAGTACCAAAAATAAGCCTTCTTCTTGATTAAACCAAAGGTATTTTTATTTCTATTGTCATAACCATATATTGTTAGAGTGAAAGGGGATTTTTTGGGCCCACTAGAGCCCAGTTGATGATATACTTTTGAATGGAATAATGTCTAATAAAGATATATTATCACTGGAATATCATCAAATTTCAATATAATTTATTCATCCAGACACATACATGGGTCTGACGAGTCCTTATATAATGACATCTTTGTCTTTCTCTATGAAATATATAATCATGTAAAATTTTTCAATATATTTATATTCATGATATACTTTAGCAGAAGATATGTTAGATTAAAACATTTAATGTGTTTGAAAATCCTAAATGAGTGATTTATATAGGTATTTTGATAATCGTAGATTATCTACGATTGAAAAACTAGATGGAACCCTGACCAATTGTTTTAAAATTCAATAATTCTATGATAAGGGTATATGATTCCTAGTATAAAGCCTCTTTTTCATTGGTTATATAGGTTCTAATGTACATGAAATAGGAACAACGTCCCTTGGAAAAATGTTTATGGTTCTCCTATACATGGTGGGATAGGATGAATATGTCTCCCTTATTACCGAGGATGATCATGATAATTGAAACCCCTTTAATCGATCATACTAGATAATCAGGTTTGGGAAACCCCTTCTATATCTTTGGGATATTTCATGCTTATATTGTTCCCATGAGAGGTTTCTCCCATGATTTTTGGTGGCATAGACAGTCTGTGCAAGGTTGTGGGAAGATTATTTGGTTTTATCAAGACGGTGCTTTCAACAATACCTGCAGATCCTACAGACCGTTCCTCTAATTCGATAATTGGGTGCATGGAACTCTGGTTAACTTCCATACTTATCATTAGAGAATGTATCAATTATATTTACTGAATTAATGTATTAGATGATTAAAAATTCATTTGATGAGGATTTTTTTTGTGAGTCATTTCATGTTTTACAATTTGATGGGATAGTGTTCATGTCCTTTGGGATGGAGGAATAATTTCTGAGAGAGTTAGGGATTGTTTTTGAATCTTTTTAAGTTCTTATTTTGTTACATGAATTTTTATTTTATGATTTCATCTGTTTTTAGAGTATCGGTTCATGATGAATATTGGTGACGATGAGGTTACACATTCCAAATAATGAGATTATGGGGGCTCAGTAGGTTGATTCAACTACACTGTGAAGATATCCTTATGTAAATAAATTTTATTCTAGTTCATCTATACATTGAACTTATAAGAAAAATTTCTAGAATTATTCTTTCCATTCACCATCTTATCCCAGGATAGTAGTGGAAATAGATGCCACATGTGTTATTGGTATTATAAAATAATCATTCCCAAATTCCACTATTTTTTACAGGGTGTATTTGAAAACAATTCATTCGTGGATGGTGTGCCCGAATGTCTGGTGGAATGGGAAATATTTTGAGCGATCATTGAGACAAACCTGATCAGGACCCTTGGGCTTCAGTAGGTTGACTATGTTCTCTTTTATATATAATATGATTTAGTTAGGGGCTTATTCATATCATATTGAATAAATATTAGTCCTGTATTTCCTGAACTGGTTTTTTCTATATCCCTTCAACTCTTCCTGGTGAGCTCATTGTTATTATTGATATTTGTAAGGGGTACTAAAAAAGTTGGTATGGTCTTTAAGGATAGATCTTGTATAGGGGATCAATTAATTTAGATACTATAAGCCTCCACATTTCCTTTTCACATCTATTGAGATTATGTAATTAGTTGGGACTAGTCCATGGTTCACATGACAGATTATTAAAATATATGAGAAACTATGAAATGATATCAAAACCCACAAAATATACTTAATAGGGATTAGTGAATTTCACAACGCATCACATGGAATATCAATATATATATATAGAAAAATATTCTTGGATAATATATAGGAGTATAGAATACATCAACCCCATCTACATAGAAAATGAAATACAAGACCATCCCATTCTATCACGGTTTATAATTCTAGAGGTCTATGATTTTTTATAGTAAAACATTTCACTACATTGAAATGAAACTATCACTAGTGGTCTTCATATCCTATGATTAGTCAAGTTTGAATACTATTATGCCATATAATATTTGGTCCATTCTATGTTTTTACAATGAACCCAAGTTTTACAAATTTTTGATGTGTAGGGTTCCAATTATGGAATCTCAATGAGACAAAAAATGCATCATATGCTACACTAGGTCCCGAGAGCCATTAAATATTGGAAAATTTGAGCTTCTGATGTACGGATGGGAAGGGTCACATCCACCCATTTAGGTTAAGTCCTCTTTTCTTACTATATTCTGGAATTTTAGTCATCTATAGTTTTCATTTTGTTTTCCAATGACTCTACAGTATTGATAAGATGTTGGGTGGTGTTTGGAATAATATATTTTCAAACATGGGAAACAAAAATAGGTCATAGTGTTTCACCTCCACCAATACTAGTGGTTAAAACTTGACATGGGTTAACCATTGATGATTTTATCAGTTCAATTATGGATATTTCCCAAATGAATGGATTCTGAATACCTTAATGTGATTGGGTCCAAATAAATTGGTTTTATAGTATAATTTATGAGAAGGTGCTCTAGCTCCTCTCTCGTTGATATGATGATCCCTTCTTGTTTATGGGTATTAGTGGTAGGGTGTAACGAGGCTCTTAATGATGGAAATTAAGAATATTAAAATTTTCCTTATGTAGTTCATCATTTCATTTCAATTTCTTATTAATTTCTATCTCATATTGCACGAACCACTATTCTAGAACACTTAATTTTACACTTTTTGGGAGATGATGGGACATAGTGATTCCCATACCATTTTCCATGTAATAATATCATTGTGGTGGTTGTAGTTGAACTTTTATTAAAACCCCCTTTTTTGTTATATTTTGATTACAAGTACACACACATTCATTTTTAATTTTTTTACAAACTATGTTTCAAATTTAAATAACTTCCTTTCAGTTTACCCCAACTAAGTCATCCCTTTAGGGGTCTATAGGTTTAGTTTAAATTAAGTTCACTGATTCATAATGAATTTAAGTTTCATATTGTATTTATATTGATATGATGTGTTACTGGCCCCCAAATATGTACTAAAGGAAATAAAATATTTAATAGAAATTGTACACCAGATGAATCTCTTCTGTTTTCAGTTAATACATGGTCTCTTACCTTCATTATGAGATTATATTAGAGCTTCCTGGAAAAGGGTTACATGAACTAATTCGGAACACAAATTTTCCATACATTATCCTAAGTATGGATCCTAGCCATGAGATGGGACAATCATCGTGGATTAATATTTTGGAGCTATTTGTAAATAGAAAAATACTAATTTCTACACAATAGGAGGTTTAAACAAGTATTTCTCAAGCTCTATGTGTTTTGGATTCACTTCTTCTTTGGTTTTCATGCCTAAATCCAAATTTGATGTCCTTTTACAAGAAATATTGGGTTATAAACACCCCTAGCCTAGATTTAATGGGATTCTTCAATATCATGATTTCTTTAACATATATTTCTTCCCTCTTAATATTCTTCAAACTCATTTACATTTGAGAAAGGTGCAATATATGGTATGAACTTTCTCCACATTCTTCGAAGAGAAACAATGGATTACCATGATATGATTACCTTAATCATTAATCATTCTCAATTTTATTGTACAACTGATGTAGTAGTATTTAGATAACTCAATTATGGCTGTCGTGACATTTATTGTGATGTGTTCGGGTCTAATTTGTATTGAGAACTTTAACTTTGTTCAACTATTCTCACATTTAAGAAATGATTTGGAGTAACAATATTACATAATATCACTTCTAGGGGATAATTTTTTTATCAAGGATGGAGGTTAATTTAAAATATATGTGTTCGTCCCACTCCCTAATATAGATATTGGGCAGAGCATTTACACTCAACTAATGTAATTTGTGAAATGAAATGAGGCATGTGAGTTTAATATCCAAATGATGATTTACTGCTTTTGGAAATCATGCAGCTAGAAGGGCTACCAATTATATTTTATGATGATTTTCTGCTATAAACTTAAATTTTTTTTGTATCCCTCATAAGAAAAGGAATTTTTTTTCTATTAGTGAAGATTTTTGTCAATTATTAGATCAATTTATTCCATTCATTATTCTAGTTTTACTACTATAATGTCAAATTGAGAAATTAATGATAGATAAAACATGATTTTTATATTATCCATGTCTATTTTCCTTCCCAAACGAAATGTGTTATCCCATTATTATACTCGAGATTCCTCCTTTACTCTTCAAAAAATGTTGAATTTCATGGCCTCTTTGTCTTCAATTTTAGGGTTAATAGGGTTGGTAATCACATTACTAAAATGTGAATAGGATAGATGTATCTTAGATGATGATTGTTTCCTCAGACTATCCTCTTTTTGAGAAATGATTACAATTGTCAATGTTATGGAATTAAGTATGAATGGTCCTACAATAAATAGAAAAACATAATATGATAGATTTTACATTATGTTTTCATCAATGGGAGAAAATCCTTGTTTAAATTAAAAATTACAATCAGTAGGTCCTTCTTGATGTTTTCTTTTATGGCTGTGAGGACTATCACTACAACCTTTTCAAATAAATGAGATATCATGATTAGTCACCTTTTGACCATGAATGGGTAATTCATGTAAAATATTATGGGGAGATCCTAATGAGTTGAAGTTAGAAATGTTTTCAGGAGAAGATTACCAACATTTCCCACTACATATATCATTTGGTGATAGATATCCATGATCTTGGGACACTATTGATTATCATTGGACTGATTCAAGAACACAATTTTTTGGAATTGTAGGGTTATAAGAATACTCTCGAATTTTGAACAACACTAGGTGGTATTTCTTCAATGATGTTATCCATCAAGAAGCTAGAAATATTTTTCGTGGAAAGATTTTTCTAGGTATGAGAGATGGTCTGAGATACTGCAGTGCTGATGAAGGTTCATGTTGACAGGAATTTATGGTTTTGACAATAATATATAATTTCTGTGTAATTCTTGCCATATGTGCCGATGAACACTAGTTGGGGGGAGGATTTGTTTCTAATCTTCTCAACCTGTCATCTTTGAATTTTTTCCATGTGACTCTTTGAGATAGGTGTAGAAATAGAAGTCTACTCCCATGAGACATTCTCATTATGTTGATATGACACTCAACATGTGTATATGCAGTATTATGACCTAATACAAACAATTAATGTCTAAATTATTATTAATTGGAAGGATTTTATAATTATATTATGGATCGACACGCATCCTTCCATCATTTATAGGATATAATATCAGTATTATACAGTCAGAATGGGAATATATGACCATTACACGGTCAGAGAATAGATGTTCCCCTACTAATGTACTCCATATTTCAAAATTATATGTAATGAAAATCTTCTATTATGGGGTAAAAGACATGGGTTTGCCTCCTATTTACTATTATGGTCTAATGTCATACATCTCTGGTTTTCTCCAAATTGTATTGGCACAATTGATGTGAATGAAAAGGTATATGGGAGTTCTCATAGGTTGCCACTATATATTGTGAGAGGTAATATATTGAAGGAAAATAAATTAGTTTATGTTCCAAATTGTTTTATCATAGCCCAAATCCCATTGGTTTGAAGTTAGTTCTTATTTAATGTTCTTGAGTATAAATTAAAAAAACATAAAACCCCATAAAAACAATATATTTAAAAACTAACACATTCATTGTTTAATGATTTAGTTAAATATTTTGTCTACTATCATTTTCTAAGATAATGAACATGACATGACATGTAAGAGACACATTCATCTTGGATACAGATTCATGTCAGT
The DNA here is from genome assembly GCA_963277665.1 of Viscum album. Lineage (NCBI taxonomy): Eukaryota > Viridiplantae > Streptophyta > Magnoliopsida > Santalales > Viscaceae > Viscum > Viscum album. Next base: position 10,179,905 of record OY728154.1, read on the forward strand.
TTCACCAATTTGTTTTCATTCGGAAATGTATGTCATTCATTTGGAATGTAACGTGTTGTTATGATGGGAGTTTTTTTGTGGTGGTATCTTTCCCATTAATGTCAAAAATAAGGAATTTATTTACTGACATTCTATGTTGTTTCTAATAGGGTTTATTAATGGAACCATAAGCATCCACTGATTCCTTTATTCATGATGTCTCATGAAGCTACATTCCAAAGAAAGGTTCTCATTGGTAAATGGTTCAAACAAATCCTAGGATATCACATTGGTATAGAATATGGTATGTTTAGATCCTAAAAAATACTATGGGTATTATTTCAAACTTAGGAACTCTCTTATAGATTTAAAACATATTCATAAATTCATTATTAAATCCCCAATACGAATCAGGTCACTATTATATTATCAATCAATAACTAGCATGTATTAGATTTTGAATCATCTATATATATTACATGTTCTCCAATGATATAGAAATATATCTACATCTATGGTAATCCATAAAATATATCATTAATATATGGATTATAGACATCAATATAGTATATTATCACGATGCTTGTTTTATACAAATAGTTGTGAGCTTTGGAATTCATCTTCATCAAGGAAGATTATAGATGTTTTGATGTTTGGATTGGGTCCATGATATGGGATTTTGATGCATTCTTTTGAATGGAGTTCGAAACAATTTAGTTCAATTCCATGTAATGGGAAACATCACACATTATATGGTCATCTGATAAAAACTAGACAAGGATGTATAATGTCATGAGGTAGGGATCTCTATGATAATGTTTTATAGATAATGATTGACTGATACATACAAAAAAGCTACCAAATTGATGTAGAATAGATGTATCCTTCTTGGTTATATTTTAACCAACCAATTAATATCCACTAGAGAAGATAATTATGAATGTTGGGTGTTGGGTTTGAAGCTCTGGGAGGCTTACTACATATCAAATGTCAATAGGAATCCAATCCTATGTAGTTTGAAATATTAGGGCATACATTTAGGGATGAATTACATAGTTTATTGACTAGGAATATTTCCCTTCGATAGTTTCTATCATAGGGAATATGGCTCTTTTAAATGGTAACATGGATTTGGTGCTTATACTAAATAGGAGTCCCATTTAAACTGTTTATCTTTTTGATGACATGTTATACACTATCCTCTAAACTCATGTGAGTAATTATTGGTGAGAGATACATGATGAAGTATAATATATATATATTCTCTAAATCTCGTCCACTCGATGATATGAATTCAAGGATATATATGGTTGGAGTAACATAATATCTTAAAATAAAGACAATGGTGTTATTGTAGGATGGATTCCCTAAGTAGAAATTATCTCACTATTCACTGGTAGATGAGGATATAGTTATAGAGCTATTTTTAGGAAGCGATATGTGGATTAGATGTGCCCATATCCTCTTTGGTTTTCAAACCCTGATGAACCACTATCCCCCTATGTTGGGGACCTTCGTTACAATGGGAATTTTGATTTGATAAAAATCCAAGGATCCCACCCTTTAGTTATGATAAATGTGGGAATTCCATTACCCCAAAAATTTATAATAGGGAGGACATGTTGGTGTTCTCTATGCTCTGATCATACATATCTGAAGGCACTAGGGGAGTTCTTGGCTTAGTCTACCTCAGAAGAGGGATCCACAGAATGATGTTACCTACCATTATTGGTGTGAAATAGGTCTTAAATTGTTTCTCTCTTAGGCAAGACTTTGATTACATGTAGTAGGACTTATTTAGGGTAGATTTAGTCTAGCTAAAGGGTTCCTCCCATGTTGGAAAAGGGTGTAATAAGGATTCTTTGCACATGGAATACTTGGGTGAGTTGTATGTGTATTACATAAGGTAGACCAAGGAGAGGTAAATATGAATTTTACTAATTTCCTGAATTAGAATATGGAACATGAGAGTGTCCTTGTTCGAGACACTAAGGGTATCAATCGAGTATCATTGTATGAATAGTTCTCATGTTTTGAGTTATGTATGGTTGTTCTTCCCTATAAGTTTTGACAAGGTGGGGTGTGTGTTCTATAATGTTTTTTGGTATTATCAATCATGATGGAATTAAATCAAATTACCAATAACAAGTTTACACTATTTTTTAGGATTTATTATATAACCATTGGTTTAGAGGGTTTTATAGGGACACATAAGCGAGATGTTCTTCAAGAGGTCTCTTAATATTCAAATAATTTAAAATTTGGATACCAACAATAATATTTATTGGAAAAACATAGGACCATGGGTGAAGAGGACAATCTGCAATGTTATATCTGACATGCGTCTCTTGAAGGCATTGACTACTCAATCTAAGATATGTATATGGGTCATGAATGAGACTCATGGTGCAAAGGTGGGGTTTTAGTAGGTTGACTTCGGTGACTTCATTGAAAACCCTTTAACATATACCCCTTGAGTTATTTTCCTCTAATTAATTTCATCCCCATAGAAAGGAAATGTCATAAAAAATATGATATTAGAACTGCATCAGCATAATTTATCAATTGTGATTAATTTAATTTGGTAATATAAAATACTCATTTCATGAATATAAATTGTTTTTTACATGATTATATATTTTTTATTTTAAAAAGATTCTATTTTCATTTATAACCTATTTGTAACCAATGAATTTATTTTCCACATTTTTTAAAGAAATACTTCTTAATAATATGGTTTCTCCAATTCACAATTACTATATAAATGACTTGGTGGAAACATTTACATTTAATAATTATATTTCAATAATATTTAATGATATGTTAAAAATAAATTTTATATCATTAAAAATATATTAAATACATGAATAATATTTAAAGATAAATATATCAAAAAATAACAATTTGTAACATTATAACCCAATATATGAATTTTTACCATGAAATTATATTACTATAATTTAAAAAACTAGGAATACATATTATTCATCATATCATTCAGCTCATATAATCCATATATTTATGATTTCAATGTAAATAATTACGCTATTTAGTGATTTATATTCTTAATGAATTCTATATTAGGTCTAAAATCATGACGTATTTTTCCTTATAAGAGGGATCTTGTTCTATTGTAATGACTATTGAGTTATGTACATATGCAATGTCATGTATTTACATCTTCAAGTTAGATACATGGAACAAATCATGGTCTTGAGATAAATATGGTGGATGTTCCATGTGATATTAAACCATCATGATATGACCAATATTTTAGAAGGGACCCATATATTTTGGGCTCAAATTTTCATTCCCTCAAATTTTCAATACCTCCATCCCATGTGATATTTATATGAGTAACTTATCACTAACATCAAATTATAGATCTAGTTGATGATTATAACCATAATGTTTTTATCAACTCTGAGATTCCATGATGTTATATATATTGGCTCAAACTGGGTCAAAAAATTCCATACTTATATTAGTTACTAATAGATATCATTATCCAACTTCATCTATACACATTAGAATTATTCATATCTTTCAATATAGGTAATCATATAGAGATATCTAAATGATTGAGTGAATTTTATTGTTATAAGATAACATGATCATATAAATGTTATTTTCCCAAGCACAGCTGAAATCCATTAAATTCTATCAATGTATCATATAGGGTCCTTATTGTCAACTAAGATAGAATATCTATTTGAGAATGATATGGTGTGCTAATTTTATACTCCACATTTAATTCTTACTAATAATGTCTCTTAAACATCAAGGTCAAATTGGATCCCATTAAGATATAGAAGATACTAGTACACCATGAACCCTTAGATCATTAATAAAATATTTCTTAAAAATTGATCAATAGATAAATAATCTCTAATTTTAATGAAATGTGATGAATTTAAAAGGTGATTGACTACACCGAACATAGTATTATAGACCTTTAATATTTTAAGGAGTATGATGACTAAATCAATTGTGATTTTTCACATTACCAATATTATATGTGTAATTCTTATTGAATTACCTCAGAATTATATCTTTATTCCTTAACATTTTAGAATACCAACCATTGAGATACATACTCCGTAGTATATATTTTCATCTAAACCAACTAGATATACTCTTGAAAATATGTATACATATTCATAATAATTGGATTAATAGATAATGGTGAACTATTAGCATCATCTGAAAGATAATGCATTGAATTTGGTTTTGAAAGGACATATACTTAGTTCAAATAAATTATCATTCCATAAAAATCATTATTGAACATGATATAATTAGTTACCTTCATGGATGGTTATACAACTTCCTTATATAACCCTATATTCCTCACATAGATTGATGGTTAATCTTTCATCTCAAAAAAAATATTATCCAGTTTCATATTTATTTTAATATATAACTACTGAAAATAATAATTTATTGGATCTCTTTCAATACCCTTCATGGAAAAACTACCATGTTTCGTCTAACAAAAAGCATCAAACGCCTTGTTTTTCATCCTAGGTGGGTAATGTATTGAGCATTCATAATCATTAATGAACACTAACCATATCATTTTGGTCATATACAGGTATGGTTTAGAATATATATACTACAAGATTGTATAATCATAAAATATATCACATTTCTCACCCTAAAGGAAATGTTTATATATTTTTATGGAAAAATAGATTACATCCAACTCCATATCATTAATTAGGAAATTATTTTCAAGAATGATTTATTTGGGTAAATAATAATCTATCACCATATTAATCATCATATTTACAAATCCAATTCCCTTACTCGGTGTATATATATAGATAAAAAACACTTATCCACTATGAGGTAATTTGATCAAAGGTGAACTGACAAACTATCTATTTCGATATTTAGAAATTTCATCGCATTCATATGTCTGATGGAGCATGAAACCATTCAACTACATATTTGTTATCTTATTTGAAATAAATGATAAAATTAACACAATACATTGATATTATCTTTAAAACTGAAGAAAAATAAAGATGTCATTCATTATGGTTAATTTGTTACATTTTATTTATCTTTAATATTTGATGGTTCCACAGATATACACATGGTAGATATTATATGACCTATTAGGGATGAATTTTTTGCCATATTTTTCACTTGATAAATTTGGCATAGAACTTCTCCATCCTAAAGAGATTCAACAGAATCCACAAAATGTTTTATGCCAAATTTATCAAATGGTTAATTTTCTACCTTTTATTATAGAACCCATTTTAGATTATGATTTTGATAGATTAATAATTTTTATGTGAAAACATAAATTTATTTTGAAGAGACATATGAAAATATACTTTGGATGAAATCTTAATGTTTTATGATAACTTTCAAAATTTGTTGAATTGTAAAAATAAAATAAATTTTAATTGAAAACAAGTGTTTTAATAAGAATAATTTATATTTATAAATTATAATAATTATTTATTTTAAAGTGTAAATAGAATATATTTCTATCATTTTATAAAATTTATTTCATTATCAAAAAAAATTCATTGAATTAAAATGTAAAAATATTTCAATCTTTTGCATTGTTTTAAATTTAAATAAATGTTCAACCCTTCTAAAAAGAGATTATTTTTAATTTGTTACTGAACATTATGTGTTTTTAATTTTTAAATATCTATTCTATATTTGGAATAATAAGCTCAAAATTATGTAACTCACTTTATATTATTTCTGGGCATTATGAATAGTAACTTTGTTACTGTTTTAATATGGTAAAATGTTGAATTGTGTAATTAAGGGTAAGGATAATATAGTAAAATTATCCTAAAACTTTTCTCAATATCATTGGATTAGTTTTTTTCACCCTAAATCACTCTTGGGTCAAAATGGTGACCTTTTTAGGCCACTTGAATGAGATTAGGACATTTAATTTATTTTTGAAACAAAAGATAAATGTGTATCACTTAAATTTTATTAAATAAATAACATTTCATATATTGTTATACAGATGATAAATTATAATATAAGTAATAATATAAATGATAAAATTATTTTATTTTTCATTAAAATTTATTTTTATTTGTTACGAAATAAATAATTACCTTAAAGACACACACTTTGACGATTTAAAATTAATTAATTGATGATAAATCAATATTTTTTTAAAATGCTGATAAGCATCAAAAGACCAAAAAACATACCAAATTATAATTTTTCAAGTATTTCTCGACAATTTGCATCCATGGGTCATGTTAGTGACTATTTGGGGACATGGGAAATATATTTTGATACTTATATTATTTTATTTAAAGTGATGTTAAATTTTTCGCGTTGAAAATTAAATACATACAACGTTTTAAATATTTGATTTTATTGAAGATAAAGTCAACATAAAATTTAATTCATACCTCAATTATATTTATCCTTATCGTAGTATTTAGTTCTAATTTTAATTCATACAAAATGTATGTTAAATAATTACAATAATTGATGTAGTAATTATTTTATTAATAGATATAATTTTTTTAAAAGATTAAAATTTATATAATTTGGGATAATTAATTTTATAGATGGCCATAAAAACATTGTAATATAATAAAATATGTGGTTAAAAGTTAACTTGTAATCTAAATAAATTTAAAAATCAATGATTTGAATAGTTTCTAAAATGACATTGTTGATTTTTTATCAAAATAATGTTTTATTAAATTATTTATAAACCATAAAACAATTTTCAAAAATATAAAATAATTATTCTATGATGTAAAATGTTTTATGGTATTTATTTATGTCTTAATAAACATCAAATAAGTAAATATGTCACCATTTTATCATTGAAATATTTATTCTCGTAGTTGAAAATTAAATAGAATAACTATGTGTTAAATTAAAATTATGAGGTTTTAATTGAAAACAAAACATGTCAAAAATAAATTGGCCAATGTTATTACAACTTGATAGCTGTATGGGAATTGCTAATTCTTGCTGAGTTTCCATATTTATATATTTATAATCATGAATCGATGCAATAACTAATCTATTGGGTATTAAATCGAAATGGAAATTCTGAGGTCGAACCCACAATGACCGGGTCAGAGACAATATTCTTTAAATAAAATAGACCAAAAAATTTCGATTTGAATAAAAAAAATCTAAACACATGAGAATGATTTTTTTAGAATGTTTTAGGAGACAATATAAAAAGGGTTCCATGAAACGTTGACTTTAGGTTCATGAATGACATGGTATAAGATAACTAATTTACAATCATGCAGTTGTCGGAATTGGGTCTTAAAGAGTTCAATTTTCATGATAAACACAATCCATCCCATACTCACCTTTTCTTATAGTCAGGTTCTTCATATCATAATGGATGGGTAAAATTTTATTTTATTGAAACATAGGGACATGAAATACGCAATGGTCATAGTGGAATTACAGACCTAATATCTCAAATTAAATAAGTGTATTCTATGAAACCCAAAAAAATGGTCTTGTATAAAAATAGAAATGCATTTACTCAATCTCAGACCCCACTCACAATGGTAATGAAAAAAGAAATTAGGAAAATGAATGATTTCTATAACTAATATGAAATCCCAACATAAATTGAAATCAATTCAAAAATACCATACATTCAATCCCCCTTTATCATGCTTGCGTCGACACAAATAAATCAACCACCCATTATAACCATGTTTGGGTGTAGAAAATAAAAAAATGAAAATCATAAAGTGGAAAATCAGGTGGTGAGATTTTTCTGCAGTTTCATGGTGTCTTTCTCCATCCATAATTCCCAAAATAGTGTGTTAGGGGTCTCTGTTTATAGGTTATCCCGTCCAAATCTTGCCGCCCACATCGTATTCATTTTCTCTACTTTTCCACATTATCCTAACACTGAGGTACAGCTCGTGTAAATTAGTTCTATTTTTCATCTACATATGGTTGAATCATGTACATATCATGTCCATAAATTTTGAGTGTGTCTACTATCATGTCTGGTACTGGTGATACACAAAGTGTAACCTTTAAAATTGCCAAATCTATAGTTATAGGAAAATTATTCTCTGAAAATGCTTCCTGTATGATCATCTGTTTTATACTGGGGTTACACAACGTCTACTTTTCATTCAGAACATGTTTTCATGTCATGACCTGTCCTAGCCATAAATTTCTGTCTTATGAAGTCACGATGTGTATTGAAGGTATATTATGTGTACCAATATTTCTTCATTTCCAGAATATATTCATCTTCAAAAACATGGTGTCATGCCGTGTAACTCCATTTTTAATTTATTTTAATTAATTTTTAAAATATTCATCATTTCCTTCCAATATATATAAATCAATCCAAATCACTCACAAACTGGAAAGATTTACCAATTAAATAAAAAAACAATCACATTAAACTACTCAAAAATATTTGCCTGAAATAGATATTTCAAATCCACCCACACTAGAATTAAGCCCTATCCACAAGGATAGAGTATTAATATACTAAACATTACATTACCCTTACCATGATTTAAATTCAATTTCAAAAAAAATTGATCATATGTGAAATTTAATATCCATGCATCACATAGGAAAATTCATCAACGACTCATTTCTCAATGAATCAAATCAACCATGTATTTTATATTCTTTCTTTTAAAATATCATGGTATATTCATTAAACTACATTAATTTTTAAATCCATTATTAATATGAATTCCACTTGAAATATACCTTAGATGAATTTTATTCTCATTATCAGAGTATAAATGAAAATTCAATTCACCAATAATCTCAAAAATATGTAACTTTCCATAGGCATGCTAGCCATCTAAAATCTCCACCACATAACGAAAAAGATCATATTTAATCATGAGGGATTCAACAATAGGGATCAAATTAGTCTGATGATTCTGGGTACTTATTTAAATGATATTAAAAACAAATCTCAAAAAAGAGGTTTGAATCTAATATACTTTTCTTGATAACAAAAGATAACCTCAATAATGGTCTCCCTTTAAAAATTTCATATCTCGCCCAATTCACTAAGTGGGATAATGATTCATGTATGGGAAATGATATAAACAACCAATATTTCTCTCTCTTTTCGAATTCTATGCTCAATAAAAATCTCATATCCATCAACTAACAATATACAATAAAAAATCCTTGGCCTCAAAAAAATTGATTTTTGATCCTGCCAAAACAAAACCCTTTTTCCATTTTTTCAAACATTTTTTAATTTTGTGTTTAGTAAGATTAGTGAACAATATAATACAATTAATTATACAAGTCCCCCCATATCATAATGAAAAACCCCGAAAAAATATCCACAATAATTTATATCATAGTACACTAAAATGTTTCTCACCAGCACTTATTCTTTTAAATATCATGAAAAACATTTAGGGGAAGGTAGGAATGGATGAAATAGGCTTGTATCATAGTTCAATTACTAACAACTAAATTTATATCTTTTATGAGATTGAAAAAGGATTAATGCTTGGTGGGTTTTAGGATAAGGGTTATCAAAAAAATGACTCAATCATTTTAAAAGTAGCTCTGTATAGTCATAACATTGATAAGATAAAAAAAGTAATAGAATGATACATGTTCATGATTTTAAAGAAATATATTATTATAAGAATAGAAAATAATGGATCAGTGGAGGTCTCTAGAATGAGATTAATGGTTAGTCATTTACTCATTTAAATGCATAAAAACATATAAATAAACTAATAAAACTTTTACTAATTCAAAACATGGGAAAATATATGAAAAATTTCATTTAAAATGATTATCATGATCCAATAAATTATGATTTGTCAAATCCTAATCCACATTTTTATCACTATAAATTCATTTCACCATTTTCTCATTAAAATTTACTGACAAATAAATTTAAATACATGTCATGGAAAATATCTTAAGTAGTTTTATGTCTCCTAATTCATTTGAGTAAATACAGAATCAACTATTGGGGATTAAATTTTCAAATAATCATCTAATAGTTTTTCAATGTGTGGAATATAATTGAAAAATAAATAATTTAAACTCTTACTCCCCTTTCAATTAGTACTTCAAAATTGGTTGCATAGGTTGTCTCTCCTATTTTCCTACATCTTCTGAATGTTACATTGATGGACATAAAAAATAAATAGAAATAGGTAAAATTACTTTCCCATTAAATATAATCAAAAATAATAATGTAAAATTAAATTTATTCCTCATATAAAATTAAATTCTAACAAAAAAAATCTAAATTCATAGAAAGAAATAATAAAACTCAGGTTACCTACCAAAAGATGCTCTTTTTTAAGGGTTATTTAGCTCGACCACGCATAGGTTGGATAATTCTACTATGATATAGTGATAACCAAATTGTGATTAAAAAATCCTGACATTTATGTTCACCCAACTCATTCTGACTTAACCTCAATGGTGTTGGCATGGATTTTAGAGGTGGTTACTACAGTCTAAACATTATGAGAATTTCTAACAAAATATTGTCTTCTATACACACTCGGTAAAATTCTTCTTATTCAATGGATGGTAGCATGTGTTGGGTTTTATAAACAATAACTTCATGTTCTTAAAAAATCTCATCAACTTCTTCTTTTTCTGCTATTCCTTTTTGTTCCACTTCGTAGTTAGCATAGGGTGCAACTTTTCTTCTACTTCTTATTCACTCTCTTCTTCATGATGGCCACATAAATTTTCTAAAAAAATAATCAATGCAAAAACTGTCATCTCTTCTTCATATTCCTCCTCTTCTTAATCATCTTATTATTCCTTCGACTATAGTACTAATTTTTTAAGGAATATTTGTTTCATCATTGTAGCCGAAGTTAATTATTCGTTAATTTTATCTTGTTTTTGATTCCTCCACCATTGTTATCATGACCATTCATGTTTAGTGACAGGGTCATTCTATTCATAATATTAAGAACATATAAAATAAATTGTATATTTATTAGATAAAAAATATGAATCATAATTGGTACTTACCTCTTCTTTATTGTCCATGCTTTCTTCATGATTTGACTCATAGAATTTGGGCTCCTAGCTAGTGGGTGCAGTCAAATAAGAACATTGGTACAGTTGTGGGAATATATACTGTTGACTTCCCATTTCTTTAATATAAATTATTATTTCCTCCATATATTCCAGAAGGTATGAAACCCCATTCATTGGTAGTCATGGTGCTCTGTACACTACTTTCAAAAATAAAATTACCCAGTGTGGTAGAATGTAATAATAATGAAAATCCTAAGCTAAAATCAGGGAAAAAAATGATAAAAAAAGGGTTTTCATAAATTATTCATCTAATAAATTATATACTCATATCATTATAAATGGAAAAAAATCATCGATATCCGAATAGAGATAATCAATCCCAATCAGGTTTCTGAATTTAGAAATTTATAAACATGCATCGAGAATATCACTAAACTACTAGGCAGTATATGATTTGAAATTCGGAGGTCAAACCCACAGAGATAGGGTTGGAGAAAATTCTAATAATATAATATAAACCATAACATATTTGGATTTGACTAAAATAAAATATAAACTATAAATCATGTATTTATTTAGAATGTAGTAGGTGACAATATAAATGGATTCCATCCAATAATGATTCTAGGTTCATGAATGAAATGTTAAAAGATAAATAACTGAAAATCATACAGTTGTTTGAATTTGGTGTTAGTGATTTCAACAGTCTTGATAAACACAGTCCATCCAAAACTCACTTTTTTCATGTCCATGTACTTCAAATCGTAATGAATTGGTAACCCTAAACCTTATAAAAACATTTGGACATGAAAATCCCAATGGCCATGGTGGAAGTCAATACCCTAGTTCTCACATTAAACAAATGTATTCAATCAATCCTGGAAATTTTCGTTCTTATAGAGTGACCTAAATTAACATAATACATAACCCTACTCAAAATGGTCATTCAAGAAGAAATCATGAAAATTATTGATTTGAAAAATAATATGATTTCTGAACATAAATTTCATTCAATTATAAACATTCCTTACAATTAATCCCCCATTATCACACTTTTTACAACAACAAAAAATTGTCTTCTCATGACAACCATGAGCCGATGTAGAAAATAAATGAATGAAAATACTTAATAATATGGAGAAGCATGGGGTGTGACTTTGTATATAAGAATACCGGTGTCTTGATTCATCCAAAATGCTCAAAATGGATCACTGAGGGTATCCGTTTATAGGTGTTCCAATCCAAACCCCACAATCTGTTTCACTTGCATTTTCATTGCACATCATCATCATCATGATGTGTACCTAGGGTAAAAGTCGTGTACTTCATATCCGCATTTCCTATACGTCCACATGAATCTATCACATATCGCGTTCATAAATTCTTATTTTGGTTGTTTTCATGAAATCTAATGGGGATACACAACATGTGCCCATTAAAATCATCATATATGTGGATCTATGAAAATTGATGTCCAAAACTTCATCCCGAAATATGTATCATTGTGAACTAGGATTATATGACGTGTACTTTTCATTCACTGTATATTTTCATGCCACACCTTGTCCTACATGACTAATTTCCCTCTAATGAAGTCACAATGTGTACTGAAGGTACAAGACGTGTACAAGTGTTTCTTCGCATTCCATCTTCTATTCACATTCAAAAATCTTATTTCATGGCACATATCTCAATGTTTTATCTCTTTTTTTCCTTTTTCAAATATTTAACATTTCCTACCAGAAAATATAAAACAACATAAAACACTCACAAATCGGCCAGATTGATCAATTTAATAAAAATATAAACACAATTAAGTACTCAATATATGTTCATGGAAAAGACTAATCACAACACTATCTAATATCATCTTTAAAATTGGGACATATTCGAGGTTTTTGGATGGGGTTTTATTTTATTATATAGAAATATATTTAGAGTTTCCAAATGTTCACCTCACCTAAATTATAAAAGGGCACATTTTTCATAACATGTTTACTTCACTTGGATCCTTAAATCATCAAATTACCCTACCCTTTTCCTTTTAAAACATCCCTATTTACATTCTAGAGGTTTTATTATTATTTAATTACAAACTCTATTTCTCTAATAGGAGATTTATAGGAATCAAGTTGAAGAAGATGTAATATCCTCTTCCAGTTAATTCAATCCTTTTTCATGTTCGACATAATCTTCATTAGTGTTTTCATTATAAATTAATAACTCTAGAATAAATTATATGATGAGATTTTATTACGGTTATAGAATAACAATATTAATCTTATTATCAATCCTATGAAAAACGAAATCATCACGTGTGCATATGCATGCCTTATCGTCTCCACACCATGGTGTAATCTGTTTTCACCACCACTTTTCTTGGATGGCTATAATGATTGATATAATAACTATATATTATTATTATAACATGATATTGATTCTGAAAAATTATCCACCATTTAATAAAATCTCATTCAACAATTATGGGAATGATATCGTCGCTCATGCGTACATATGACCTACCATCTCTACATTGTTATGTGATTCATTCAAAATGATATTCATTAATTAATTATTATGAAATTATATATAACAAATATATATTATATATATAATGTTAATATCATATTTGAATGATATAACCCTGATATATGATGGAGAACCTGATATTTTTCGACAAAAAAATGCATACCCAAATGAAGTAATTAATACCGAAATAACATCAAATAATGAAATTTTACTAATAATATGATGATAATATGGTCATATTTTATATCATATAATGTCTATGATTCTAAAATAATTCTGTGGATTTATTTATATAATTATATATTAGTTTTACATTCATACAATAGAAATCTAACCAAACAGATAAGGGACAATTTTGCAATCTCATTATTATCGAAGATTGTTTATATGTAAGTATTTACTAGAGTATATTTATAATCCATTACCATTTTGGATAAATATTTAACATTAATTAAATTAATAAAAAATATTTAAATTATATTTCACTCATTTGTGAATTTTTATTAAATGTTATGTGAATAATCCTTTGGCTTTATTTTATAGGAGGTACTTTTTGAATTTTTTAGAAAAAGCATAAGGAAATTTCTTTTAACTTATACAACATGAATATATTATTGTGTTTTAAGAATTAATTATTTTCATGAAAATTACACTTCTCAATTTAATTTTTTTTAAATAAATTTAATTCTATTAAAATTGTGTGTAATATTTGTGAAAAGAAACTATTTTTAAGATGAAATGATATTTTCCTCAAGAATTAATTTCATGTGTTATATCAAAATTATTTTCCATCTAAGATGTAGTTTTTAATAGGTTTAGGTTTGAAGTATAATATCCTTATTTTTTAATAATTTATTGTGTATATGATGGAATTTTATTTCTGAAATCAATTTGTTTTACATGGATTATGTTATAGTGGAATGATGTTTAATGAATCTTATTTTATTTGGTGGGTTATACTGAATGATTTAATTTATTTTGGATCATGTAAGAATTAGTTCAATATTATATGGGTGGGACTTATATCTCCCTCCAATAATTTTTGAATATCTCATGTGGCAGACATGGCTGGAATAGGAAATAATGTTCGTTGAGTAATACACGGCTGGAACGAACAGTGAACCTAGTTTAGTAATGGAATTTTACCTCTATGATGGCCTTGATAATGAGCCTTGAATAATAGGAAATGATATTTTATGCATATGTGTATTCCAAAAAACTTCTTTTCATTTGTTATGACTGTTGGTATTATGTTTAATGATTCTTATTAACATTCATGATTTATGCCAAGGAATGATATCCTGATCTGTCATATAAAGGATATGATTTTCAATTGATATATTATTATTTAATATGATTATAATATCATTAAAATTTCCCTTTATATCCCCTTATAAATATCTAATATCAGGTTTTGAAATGTTTCATTTCCCATGGCCATGAAGAATGGTATTAAGTAAGATATTTCAAAAGGGGTCTAGCTATGAAGAAATATGTGGGAGAAAATGAACAAGTCATATGAAGAATTTGTTTATGTTTCCTAGATTCTAAATAAATTATACCTATATGTTCCTATCATGAATGTTTTATATTTTCTACTAAATATTCATCAATATTGAGGTAATATCAAATTATGTAATTTATGGGGTGTTAATCTTTCCACTTTGGAAACATTTGAATCGTAAATAGCATAAAGGAAATAAATCAAAATGAATATTTAATTAACATGAATATTAATTGATTCATTATATGACATATCAATAATTTCGTTTATATCCCATTATATATAAGTTGGTGCATAACATGAAATATGGCTCCACATTACTATATTGAGGTAAAAACCCCATACAGTTTTTAAAATCATTGAATCAAAACCTCATAAAAGAGAGAAACAAATATTGATTTGTAAAGACCCATGATTTATATTAGAATAATAAACAAAATAGATTCATAGGATATATATATTCCGTGTAAAAAAGTGGTGGTTATATAATTTATCACATAAATTTAAAAGTTTGATGAGAAACCCATACCTCAAGTCATGGCTTACATCATATGTTATAAAAACTATTATATTATAAATTTGAATGTATTAAACATATATTTTACATATATATTCATACATAAATTAATATTCATCATTACTTAATAATTATTAATTAATCAAATATAGGAAATTATTTATTAAAATGAATATTTGGGTGACAACTATCCCATTTCTATGAATGTTTTGGTTTGATAATTATGGTACAACAATATTTTTCATATTTTTACCATATTCATAATCAATTGAATTAAATAATTATTTTATCATTTCACTATATAATATTTTATTATGATTCATATTAATTATTGATTTATAATAATTTAATTCACTTCATGGAGAGAGTTTTTCGTACGGACACACGAATGATTTATCAACTTTTAGATGGATGGAATGATGTAATGGTTTGTTATATTTCCCCATTGAAGAATAATAATTATATAATATATAAAATATATATTCAGTAAATATATGAATATGATCATCTATAAAAGTAGTAACTATAAATTTATCATATCTCTTCATAGAGATGGTAGTACTCATGTATGCACGAATATTGTTATCATTTTCCAAATGACCTTATGGGGATATAATATGGGTATAAAATTAATATAAAAAAATATCAGTATGGTAATGGTAGTTATTAAATATTTGTTATGATGGTTATATGAAATTTTCTTGTGGTTTATGATAGATGAATTATGGAAAATATATTAGAGAACAAATACCTCTTAGTATTGTATCTTCCTTTAAAAAACACAATAAGGGATCAATGATTCTTTTTTTTGGGATGAATAGCTAGTCAAGGTAAAGAATAATGATTATGGGAATTCTTAAAAATATAATTTTTTACATAAAAAGAAAAATTAATGTGGAGAATATTTGAGAAGATGTGACCTTTTATAAGTGAGGGGAGTGAAAATTTTATAAATACTAAAAAAATTAAAATATAATAATTTCATATTCAAGTTATGATAGTTCCAATCAATCCAATATTAAAATATAATTTTTTATTTGGCCTAAATAAACTTAAAATTTTATATTTAAATTGAAAATATGTTATTTTATCACATATCTCTTTAGTTTAAATCCTAATTAACCCTTTTAGCATTTAACATAGTTACAAACATTAACCTATATTACTATTCAGAATGAAAAATAATTTCACCAATCATATTTAAAAATGTTGGGATTAAATATATCAATACAATTTTATCTTATTCGATATTTATAATTTTAAAAATTCAATTTAAATTACATCCATAAAATGTATTTGTAACTATTTTTAAAAAATACATTTTCATTTATAAAACGAAATTAATTATTTTTACATGACTAGTAAGAAAAATTGATAAATGTTAAATTAATTTAATTAATAAAATAACTAAACATTTAATTAATAGAATTCATCAAAAATAATTATTTATTGTTATTGTAAATAGTCTACATTTCTTAGAGGAAAAATATTTTTAAGAAAAATATCTCATTTTTATATTCAAATACTTTAATTTTTATTTAAAAAAATTAATACAAAATGTGGTAATTTTATACATGACTAGTATATTATTTAAATAATTTATATATTTATATTAACAACTTAAAACATAATGGTCATACATTAACAATCACTGCTGGTTCTTATATTAAATTTGTATATTTTGTTCTTTTGAAACTCGGTGAAACATGTAAAAGAATTTATCAATGAAACTAAAACTTCTTTAATGATAATTATTGTAACACCCCAAGCTTCCATTTTACGCTTCTCTTTGAATAATGTAGTAGCATGTGTTATACGCAACTTCGAGTTCCAACACACACCACAACCAATCAAACTAGCCGTTATGAATAGTAATACCATCTTTTTAAAATTTTATACATTTTATCATTTAAAATGGACGTAATTTTTGGATTCGTAATATCTAAATTAGCTTATGGTGGATTTTTTGTACTTTTCGGATAACTTTAATATTTTGATGAATAGTGAAAATTACTAAATATTTATTAAAACAACTTTTTTAATCGAAATAATTAATAGTGATAAATTATGAAATATACTGATTTTAGAGTATAATTAGATTATATTTTTACCATTTAATCCAATTTTGGTCATTGGGAAAAATATCACATTTAAACTGGACATAATCAAGGGGTTAATCTTTTGATAGTTATTATCTCTTAAAAACACGCTTTTTGTTTTATCAATAAGAATTAATTTTAATTTTATTTCTGCCACTTATGTGTTTTGAATTTAGAAAAATTTATTCAATATTTTGAATCAGGAGGTCCAAATTGTATAAGTAGGTAACTTTAATTTTTAGACAATTTGAATAATTACTTCGGTAAATATTTTATTTACCATAGTTAAAGGGTAAATCCGGTAAATTAGGGTAAAAAAATAAAATTATAATAACAATAAATTACATTAAAACGTGTTCCAACCCTATAGTTTGATACATATCCAACCATGGGAATCTTTGGGTCAATTTTGTGACCCCATGGATCCACTTGTAAGTGATAATGACACTTTATATTAATAATGTTAATATGGCTTAAATAAATTGGATTAGACATTTATAATAATTTTAATGTTTTGATGCCACCCACAAATTTTATTGGTTAATATGACATGTTAATATGGATTAAATAAATTTGTTTCGAATTAATAAAGTTGTTATGACTTTAACAAAAATCGATTATTAAATATTGTCAAAATTGACATAATTGCATTTGTAAAACAAATATTATATTATTAATTGATACTATATTACTATAAATCTAAGGTTGGACTGATGAACTTATATAATGATATGTGTATCATTAATGTACCACTTGGTGGTATCTTGGAAGTATATAGTAAGTTTATTAACCATATAATAAAAAAATACAAAGTGACAAGGTAAATGTCAAACTATTTAACAAAGAGTTAAATATAAAAGAGAAGGTTTATATTGTGACCCAAACCTGTCTAAAATCTATTGGATGAAAGGATTTAGACCCATATCCAAATTAAACTTTGAATAATCCAATTTGTAACCATTATAATCTGAATATGAATTTATTATAAATTAATACTTTATGTTTTTCCTGAAGAGCCCCTCCTCCCCCTTATAAAAGGACACCACTTCTAACAAATTATTCATACCTTAAAAGCCTTTTAATTCAGACAAAACCATCCAAATTATCCTCCAAACATCCCACAATTCAAATTAGAGGCATTCATTTAGTCAGAAATCCAACATAAAGAGCCGTTTTGATCAAATCATAAGGAAGAACCCAAAGAAGACGTAATGTTTTCACTACCCTCTTTCAAGTTCCTTTCTTCTTCAACATCTTCTTTCATTGTTATTTCCATTCTAAAAAACTATCTCTAGTATCTTATATATAATGTGATGTTATTATAAATATGGTACATCCATATTCATTATTCTATCCATCCTTTGAATGACATGTCACCATAGGTGCTTACGTATGGCTAACCGTCTCCACGTCGTGGTGTAATTGTTATTCAAAACATTATTATTTGGATGGGTATGATAATGATGTGTAATTGAACAAAATAGTAAATATAACATTATAATTATTCTGTATATATGATATACCATCCAATTATATATTATTTTAATATCAAAAGAATGATATTGTCGCTCCTGCGTACGTACGAATTACCGTCTCCACGAACGTGATGAGATTCATTCCCCATCGTATCCATTCATGTATAATTCTCATTGGATGATTAAAAATAATTTTTATGGACTTGATATCATTCTATATATGAATAATATAAAAACTAACCATAGCCGAAAATATTTATGTAACAAAACATATAAAATAAAATGAGTAAGTTAACACCCGAAACGACGACAATACTAAGATATTATTAACAAAGAAATGCTAAAAGACCATATATGATATCAAATTAATGTATATGATTCGTGTATAATTTAATAAAAATTATTTCACCATTATACATGAGTTTAAAAGTACCCTCAACTAAAGGAAAGTGCAATGTAAGGGGTTTTCATCTCACTCCTTATTCGCATGAGATTCGTGCCATATTACCACTATTATCTTTTGTGTGGTGTATGTACTGCCCATAATGGTATTATTTGATTAATAAACATTAATTAATGTGTCTTTACATATTAATTTTATGATACCTCTTACATGGGATGTATGTTTCGTAAGATACCAAATTGGTAAAGGTTAATTTCACAATATCTTTATTATCTGAGGTTGTTTATACGTAAATATCTACAAGGACCTCTTTATCATCCACATCCATGTTTCTTAAAAATGTTTTTTCAAATCATTCTTACTATTTTATAGACTATGGGTTAGTGTAATTTATACCATTGTTGACTTTTTATAAGATTTTTATTAAGGAATATTTCTATCTTTTTACACACAAGGTTCTTTTTAACCTTTTTGACAGAATGAATGTAAGAATGTCTTATAACTTATACGGCAGGTGCGTCTATTTTCTTCCTTTATAAAATAGTCAAATATTCCCTTACAAGATTATAAGAATATTTTAAAAGTAAATATTTTATTTTAAAATTATGTGACTTTTAAATTGTTTTAAAATGAATATTTTACGAATTTTTGAATGATACTCTTTATCAAGATCAGAATTTTAAATTTTTTAACGATTTATCTTTCTAAATCATTTTAATTATTGTCCATGTTTTCAAAATGATTTTAAGGATTTATTTATATGTACATGAATGTTTTGAAATGGTATTTATTTTTAAAAGTTTCACAGTGGTATGGGACACTTTGATTCAAAAATATCTTTTGAATTACTTCCTTTATAAATGTGTGACTTTTCAGTGATTTCAAAACAGAGATATTTCTCTCAAATAGTTTAGATTCCATCTATGTCAACATCCTTTGATGGAGTTTAAGCTTATTTGAAGTTGAATTTTTATGATACAAAACTTCTATATTATATTTAAGGTTTTGTGATATTTTTGATTGTGGATGTGGTATTTTTATACCATTTATGGTTTATGGAGAAAGTATTGACATTTAGTATGCTAGTTCTAATATGGCTGTTTATGTTATATTAAAACTTGTTTATATGAGGAATGCATTGGACTTATTATGTGACAGGTGGATCCCTCTATAGCTCCTCGATGGATCGGTAGGTCTCATGAGACAAACTAGTGTCTCAGCACAAGGTCTTGATAAAATCTTATTTGTATTCATAGCACAAGGCCTTGACTCTATGGTTATGATAGTATGACATTATGTATTCCATCATTATAAAAGTGGTTAGTGATATTTCATGTGATTATTCGACTTGTAGAATATCTATGTGGATAAGTAAATGGAATTACTTCATTTTATTTTTTCCATATTATGCTAAAGTTCATGTTTAAATGGATTTTGTTTTAGTTATACATTGCCTTAAATGTTTATGCTTATTTATAAATGATTATGTTGTATTGTTATCCTTACTGAGCATCTGAGCTCACCCCTTTCTATGTTATATTTTTTCCAGGATTCCAAGAAGTGTATTGTGTTTGATATATAGGGTTATGCCAAGGGAATAATGGAGTTCATGAAGGATTATTTATGTTTTTTTATGTTAAGAAGTGTAATGTATCATTCATGTCTGTAATATATTTTCCAAGACTGCTAAACCGATCGGTCCTTCAGGACATGATTCCTTGTAATCATGCTAATGTATTAAAATAATGCACCGACTCTGGGTAACTAGGGTTGAGGCATTATAGTTGGTATCAGAGGAAGTTTATCAATAACCATAGAAGCTAGATTTTGATAATCTCGGATTAGAGCACATAGGCCTAATATAAAATTTGAGGATTAGTATAGAATAAATTCTTAGAATTTTGGTAATGTAGATATTTTGTGAGTTTTAAAAGAAAATATATCCCTGTCTAGATGCAACCAGGTAGAGAAGGCTCTGGAACAGATATACATAGGGTTAAATCCCGAAAACACCACTTTGAGCTAAACTCGAACGAGAACTGGTGGAAGAAAATGGGCCTTGCTACACTCATTGTTACAACACTCTCGTGTTATATGCTTAGGATAATTCTTATTTTCTTTATAAATAATTATGAAGGGTTTATGAGGATATACTTACTCAATGAAAACATATTTTTGATTATGGATTATATCCATAAACCATTCGATTTACAGTACGTATTTTACATGTTTGGAATTATTCTTTACAATTCATAAAATGGCCTAGTTTATGCCATTGTATAAAAATTTTGCCCAGTAGAAGGAATTTGAACTCCAGAAATACATTTAATCCAAAGAGAAAGAAGGATCATTTATTTCAGGGTATTAACCCAGCACTTAGAAGGGAAATATTCTTCCATGTATTCTCACCATATGATGAAATAGTATCATGTGTTAGTAATATAAGTAAAAAAATTTCTGAGTCATATGGCTTTGAAGGGAAGCTAGAGAAGAAAAGGATGGAAGAGAGAAAGATGGATAAAGGGTAGAGGAAAAAAGAATAATTTTACCATATAAGATAACTGTGGGAAGAAACACCCTGGAACTTGCCTGAAGGGAATGGGAGTTTGTTATAAGTGTGGAGAAAAAGGACACCATGTACATGACTGCAAGGGTATGAAAAAGTTTTCAAATGTACAATGCTTCATCTGCAAGGAGTTGGGACACTACGCGAACAAATGTCCAAATCATCAGAGTATTCCCCAACTGATGCTATTGGATAATAATCATGTTATGATAATACGAGAGATGAGGAGGAATGATTAGAGTTCTTATGTTGTTATTAGAGAATTATGTCATTTGATTTTTGTATCAACAATGTATTGGTTATCATAATTATGGTGTATATAAGGATTTTACTGCAATACTATTTCACTAGAGACTCGAGATTGTGTGGAACCAAGAAAAGTGATTCAATACCAGTTAAATTTTTGGAAAATATATGGTTGAGAGAAACAAAATCCATTATATGGTTCTAATACCGAGGTATTAATTATAGAATAATACATGATTGATTTGGATAAATTATATTGGATATTCCTGACTACCTTTAAAGTTATTAATGATTTGTATAATCCATTATTGTTGGATTTTAGATCATTTTTTGATAGAAGGTGTATATCCAGTATTCTATAAGGAATAAGGGATCATGAATTTAATCAATAAGGTTTTATGGTAATTCAGGATGTTGCATTGTTTTAAAAGAATAAATGATGAAGGTTTTCACATTTTATTAAGTGGTAAAAAGGATATTCATTGTGTTTACATTCATTATAAATTTTGGACTGTGATTTTGGACAGAAGTATTTTGGATAATTCTAGTTTGGGATTATTTTTGGATTTTCATAAAAGGACAACCCGAAGGTTGGTCGGCAAACTGACCCATCCGTCAAGGCTGCGAGACATGAACCCACCACTGAAGGGAGACTAGGATTTATCACCTACCACTAGACCACGTGATGTATAGGGTTGAATAATGTAGTCTTTTTTGTATAAAAAAATTTGCTAGATGAATTATAAATTCATTTTTTTGATCCCTATACGAATAGGATAAATAGAATATTATTTTTAGGTTCTATTATCTTTTAGAGTGAAAGATGAGTTTGTGGCAGAAATTAGTTAAAGGATGGGACTCTACTTGTCAATTATATATTTTATTATTCTATTATTATATGAATAAATTAATTCTTATACTTTAGTGAAGAGATCATAAAACCAAAAATAGGTTATCCTAATACCATATGTTTTTTTTGATCCTATGGTATTTTAAATCATCATAGATTGATGAATTTAGGGCCCTCAATTTTTCACTAGTTTGTGATTGACGACCTCAATAAATACCTATAAACATTTACATTTTTCCTCCAATTAAATGTATATAATTTCCACTAATAGTCTCATAATTGAGATCATAATTTGGTTGTGACCCTTTAATTTTCCGTTTCCTCTTATTAATACTAAATTTTATTAACCTAATTTCCGATGTGGGTTTTCCAAAAGGTATTTTAATTTTTCAACCGTTTAGTTTTGAAAAATAATTTCAAATTATGAGGACTCAATTTATTGATGGAGAAAATAATGTAACACCTCAAATTTCCATGGTACGCTTCTCTTTGAATAATGTAGAAGCGTGTGTTGTACGGAACTTTGAGTTCTAACACACACCACCACCAATCAAACTAGCCGTTATGAATAGTCATACAATTTTTCTGAAATTTCATACAATTTATCATTCAAAATGGACTTCATTTTTGGATGCAGAATATTGAAATTATCTTAGGTTTAATTTTTGGTACTTTTCGGATAAATTTCATATTTTGATGAATAGTGAAAATTTCTATATTTTAATTAAAAAATCTTTTTTAATTGAAATAGTTAATAGTGATAAATTTTGGATTTGAGTGAATTTAGAGTATAATTAGATTATATTTTTACCATTTAATCCAATGTTGGTAATTGGACACAATTTCACATTTAAACTGGACAAAAGCAAGTTCCAATCTTTTGATAGTTATTATCTCTTAAAAACACGCTTTTTGTTTTAACAATGGGAATTAATTTTAAATTAATTTCTATAACTTCTGTGTTTTGAATTAATAAAACTGGATTCCATATTTAAAATCATGAGTTCAAAATTGTGTAAATATGTAACTTTTATTTTTAGACATTTTGAATAATTACTTCGGTAAATATTTTGTTTACCATGGTTAAAAGGTAAATCTAGTAAATAAGAGTAAAAACTAATATTATAGTAATAATAAATTACCAAAAAACGTGGCCTAACTCTATTAGTTGATACCTTTTGACCATGGGAATCTTTGGGTCGATTTTGGGACCCCATGGATCCACTTGTATGTGATAATGACACTTTATATTAATAATGTTAATGTAAATACAAAAATGACATAAGAATATATCTTTTAAAAAAACAATTTTTACATAGGGTTATATATTTTATATATTCAGCTATAATTATTATTTAGAAATCTAAAAATATTTACTAAATAATGGTATTTTATTTATAATTTTTAAACATTTAATAATTAAATTTATTTCTGTCACAATAATGATGCAGTATTTTCGTCATTAATTAAAGAATCAAATAATTAGAATTATGAATGATAAAATAAATATAATTTGAATGTTTTTATTCCATACATGAGTTTAATTGGTTAATAGGAAATTTTATTATATCTTAAATAAATTGGTTTTTAATTAATAATGTTTTTAGGACTTTAAAAAAATCAATTATTAAAGATTGTCAAAATTGACAAAAATGAGTTTTGAAAACAGATATTATATTATTAATTGATATTCTATTCCTAAAAATATAATGATCGGCCAATGAGCTTATATAATGATAGTTTTATCATTAATAGACCACTTGGAGGTTTCTTTGGATTATATAGTATGTTTATTAACCATATAATATAAAAATAAAAAGTGGCATGGTAAATGTGAATCAACTTAACTAAGAGGTAAATATAAATGATAAGGTTAATATAGTGACCCAAACCTATCTAAAATCTATTTTCTGAAAGGATTTTGACGCATACCCACCTAATTATTTGAATAGTCTACGTTGGAGCCATTAGAAACTGATTATGAATTTATTATAAATTAATACATTATGTTTTTTCTAAAGAGCCCCTCCTCCCCCTTATAAAAGGACACCACTTCTGACCAATTCTTCATACCTTCAAAGCCTTTTTGTTCGCCCAAACCCTGCCCAATTATTCTCTCAACTTTCCTCACTTCATTATAGAGGTCTTAATTTAGTCATAAAGCCAACCTAAAGAGAACTATTGATCAAATCAAAAGGAAGAACCCGAAGAAGAGGTAATGTTTTCACCACCCTCTTTCATGTTCCTTTCTTCTTTAACTTCTTCTTTATTTGTTATTTCTATTCTAAAATAATAACTCCATTACCTTCTATATATTTTTATGTTATTATAAATATAGTAAAACCATATTTAGTATTATGTCCATCCTTTGAATGACATGTCACTATACGTGCGTACGTACGGCTTACCGTCTCCACATCGTGGTGTAATTGTTTTCCAAAACACTATTATTTGAATGGGTATGATAATGATGTGTAATTGAAGTAAATAATAAATAAAACATTATAATGATTTTGTATAATTGATATTCCATCCAATTATATATTATTTTAATATCAAAAGAATGATATTGTCACTCATGCGTACGTACGGACTACCATCTCCATGAACACGATGAGATTCATTCCCCATTGTATCCATTCATGTATAATTATCATTTTATGATTAAAAATAATGTTTAAGGACTTGATATCATTCTGGATATGAATAAGACAAAAACTACCCATAACAAAAAAGTCTTATGTAACAAAACATATAAGAGAAAATGAGTATGTTAACACCCGAAATGACGATAATACTAAGATATTATTAACAAATCAATGTTAAAAAATAATATATGATATCATATTGATGTATATGATTATTTTATAATTTAATAACAATTATTTCACCATTATAAATGAGGTTAAACGTACACTTGACTAAAGGAATGTGCAAGGTAAGGGGTTTTCATCTCACTCATTATTCCCGTGAGATTCATGCCATATTTCCACTATTATCTTTTGTGTGGTGTATGTACTACCCATAATTGTATTCTCTATATAATACACTTTAATTTATGTGTATTTACATATTCATTGAATGATACCTCTTTCATGGGGTGTATGTTTCGTATGTTACAAATTGGTATGGGTTTATTTCACAATCTCTTCATTATCCGAGGTTGTTTATACGCAATTATCTACTAGGACCTATTTATCATCCACATCCTTGTTTCTTAAAAATGTATTTCAAATCATTATTACTATTTCATAGACTATGAGTTAAAGTCATTTAAACCCTTTTTGACTTTATATAATATGTTTATTAAGTAATCTTTCCGTCATTTTCCAAACAAGGTTCTTTTTAACCTTTTCGACAGAATGAAGGTAAGAATGACTTTTTAACATATACAGCAGGTGCGGCTCTTTTATGCAATTATAAAATTTTTAAAGCTTCCATTATAAGCATTTTCACACCCTGACCACGGACAGAAGTTATTTTATTATTTTATCAGTCTTGTGTCTTTTGGATGAGGTTTAGTTGGGTCCATGTTTGAAGTTTTACATAGTTTGAATTTTTTTTTGGCGGGTCTCGGGCCGGTGGGCGGTCACCGCACCGCTAGCGGCGATCATGCATTCAGTCCTGAAGAGTTCACGGTTGGCCGATTATTATCAATATTCAAAATGAAATGAATTAAGCTTTCATTTTAAATACCATTTAGTTTATATTAGTACTATTTTATTTTTATTAATATTTATTAATATTATCATCTTCATTTTTTATTAATAATAATAATATTATTATTATTGAGAAAGAATTTTATTTTAAGTCATTTGTTGTTATTATTATTTTCATTATGTGTAGGTTATTATTATTATCATTATTATTATTTCTATCATTGTTGTATTATTATTATTACTAATATTATTACTTTTATTATTATTATTAATTTTATATTAGTATTATATTACATTATTTTGTGTTTTTTTGTGTTGTTATTATTAATATTATTTTAAGAGGGTTTTAACTTTTTTCTCTCTTACCCATCGCTACCGCGTTTTTTATCCCTCCCACACATCTCTTCTTCCTCCCCCCTATTCTTAATCACTCACCTCCATTCCCCCCCTTTTCCAATCATGCCTCATTTTTTTTCTTTTCTTTTTTTTCGTACCCTACCACACACCTCTCCCCTACCCCTATTCCCAATCACGCCTCTACCCTCTCCCCCTATTCCCAATCACGCATCTCTCCTCTCCCCATACTGTTACCAATCACGCACACCCTCCGCTCCTCCTCTATTTCCAATCATGAACACCTATTCCCTCCCCATATTACCAGTGCACCTCTCCAATTTCCCCCCTATTTGCAGCATCACACCTCCACCCTCATGACCTCCCCCCTTTGGCATGATGGGTTTCCACGGCCTGGCCTACGAACAATGCCATGGCCGGAGCTTATCAGGGTCGCAGCCTCCTCTTGACGGTGACCTGCAGCAAGCGCACATGAGCCCTCGATTGAGTTTTTGTGGAGTGCGACCCCCTTACTCAGATCTCCCTCATGCCTCGATCTTTCTTCCGATTTCTTTGTATTGCTCCAACAATTCAGTGAGGTATGGTCCTTAGAACCCTTCTCTTTCATCGCATTGACGATTCGTTTCTGTTTTGGCACTCGGTTTGGATTTAATTGAAACCCTATGGTTGGGATATCATGAGATTGCTATGTTCTTTCTTGAATAGGCTATGCAAAGACATCCTTAGGTATTTTTCTTGCATGTTCCAATTTTCGCCGCCGAAGGTGAAGCAGATTGACTCCATTTCAGTCTGCCGCCGACATCCAGGGTATAGTTTTATGCCCGTTGTTTGGTTTCACAGCTTTGTTATGCCCTTAATTAGTCTGCTATATTGTTTTTGAGTATTTTCAAAGTTGTTAAATATATGTTTTGAGTTAGTTCATGGTTTACGTCTTCTTGTTTCTACGATGATTTTCTTGTTTAAGTGACTAATATTATTTTGACGATTTTTTAAATGTAATTCGCATCCCTATGGTTTTCTCGTCTAGTTTTTTGTGATGCTTCAGCATTGATAAATTTTTTAAAAATTGGTCATTAGAAAGATTCATTAATTATGTTTATGTGTTTATGAACTTGGGGTGTTGATAAATTGTGATATGAGAATTTAAAATAAATTGATACGATTTTGGGGGTGTTGCCCTTAGTTTTATTTTAAAAAAATGTTAAAGTGTGATTTGGTTTTACTTGTGAACGTTGTGATTTTTGTAGGGTTGGTTTTTGATTTTTAACTTGATTTATTGTTTGAATAAATTTTATTTTATGGATTTGTGGTGTTCTGGGTCTCAGGGATCTATCGTAGGGAGTTGTGGTTGGTTTTGAAGGTGCGCACGCATACTCCTAGGTATGAATATGTATAGATATATATATCTTCTCTATGCGTGTTCCCTCATGACGTAGGGAACACATGCATCAGTTTAAGGATATATATATATACACATTTGGAAGTGTGTGTGTGCGAGCGAGTTTCTGCTTGAGTTAGAAATCTTGACGTGACCTTTGTTCGAGGTAGGTGTTTCCAACCATTTCCCATTTAGATTCAACCCTTGAGCCCTAGAATATTTTCAATTAATCCTTTTATATCGTTTGCATCTCTATCATATTTATGAAAAGCATCTGTCTTAGTTATATTACTATTTTAAATTTCTGAAAGTGGATTTTGATGTTGATTTATATGAAATGCATAGGTTCTTGGTAAAGTTAAATAAATTTCTTTGTGATGTGTTTGGCTTCAATTGATATTGATTGTGTTTTGGAAATTTAAAAATTGCTTTGGTGTTTCTTAACAAAAAGACGAACCAGTATGTCGTTTTAGAAAAGATTTGGAAATGGTGGTTGGTTTGATAGATGCATTTGTTTTTATAAAGTGTTGTGAAATAATTTGAGTTTGGTTTCAATGCTAAAGTGTTTTATGAAAGGTGGTGTTTAAGTCAATTCTTCTAAAAAATAAATGTGCCATTGGATGTTTCCACATCCATGGGAGTACTAGGTGATTACATGGATGTGCCTCCAAATGAAGATGACACATTTAAGATATGTTTTCTTAAAAGTAGGTTTCAGTGAAAATAATGTTTTGTTTCAAAGGTATTTGAAAGAAGCTGGCCCAGTTAACTTTTGGTGTGAGTTAGATGGTCATTTTTCTTAAAGGCCCATTTGGCTCTTCCAACACAATTGTAATATTTGTGTTGACTCTTTTAAAAGAATGTGTTTGCACTGACTCTTGGGAAAAATGGGTGTGCCTGATTGACAACTTAACTCAGTCATGGAATGTTTTGAAACGGTGCATGTTGTGAAGGCCCGGTTTGCACCTTGTTGAATGTAAAAGAATTTCATATATACATATTTGTGGGGCATCTCTACAGGTGGACTTCCCTTCGAGGATTGTCGTGTAGGGGTGTCCTTGTAAGGGGTTGGAAAGTGTTGTGAGATGAGTCACACGTGCGAGGGCTTCCCACTTACACAATATTATTAATATCATCGTGGGTTCTTGGTCGTAATTTAGATAATCGAGTGAGGGTTGCTGGCTAACCCCGATTAGACGGGTTAGACCCCCCTTGGTAGGATGGCCTTTTGGGGCGTGCCACTGGTTGGCTGTTAGGGCGGCCAGTTGGTTATTGACTGTGGAGTACCATGTCGGCAGGTAGTCAGAACTCGAGTACGTCCAGGGGGTTTCTAGGGATGTTTAGTATCACCCATGGTTATTGCTTATATTTTCTTGTTTACTTTTACTTGCACTCGGTTTCCAATATTTATTTATTACCTGTTCTTCTTTTGCACAAATGTGATAAACATGAATTTGAAATTTCAGTTTTCAAGAAATGCATTGTTTTGGGGAAAACGGGTTGTGGGGTGTGTTGGTTTTTGAGATGGTAAAATGAGATCATTTTTCCATTAAAATATGAAAACCCTATTTTATATCTTGTATGTGCAAACTAGTGTTTTGGTATTGTTTTTGAAAAGTGGTTTTGGTTGCATTATGTGGTTTACATTGACATCCCTACTAAGCATTTTTAATGCTCATGCCTATTTTAACTTTTCAGTAACAGATTTTCCTTGTTTATGTTTTCTTTGCTGAGTTGCTCATTTTAGGAGAAATGTTGGCCTTGGTTGGTAGGTGACCGAAGGATCACATGGAGGTACGTCTATTAATTGGTTTTATTTTTTTTTTCGCTGCTTAATTTATTTTCTTTTGGGCCAAATCATTCCCACCTATTTACTTTTGATGCCCGACACTAGTTTCCATCCCATGGGGATCGAGAATGCCCTTCGGGCCATGTCGCGGATCGCCTCAAGTGACTGGTTCAGGGTCGACCTGGGTCGGTTCGTGACAAAATGGTATCAGAGGAGGTTCTTGTTATTTGGGTTGACCAGTAGGTGGATATTAGGACTGTCAGGACTCGAGAGGTAGGAACGAGAAGGACTTCATGAACCCTCAGTCATTCTGCACCTTGAGTCGCCAGGGGTAGTTCGGGAATTGAGTCTATGTCTCGTCCTGGTTTGTTTTGAATTGAGGGATGACAACGGAGGCAAGCCGATGTTACAGCTTGATCTCACATGGAGTAGTGTCCCATGTGGAGTCCGAGTACATGGTTTGAATTCCTCTTAGTGGTCGACACTTACTTGGGGCATGACCCACTACCATGTCTCCAGGTTAAGTGTGACCGTTAGTCCCTCAATCAGGTGGTTTGATGTATGTTGAGTGTTGTTTTCGTTCTGGTTGGCATAAGTGCGTTATTGGGAATGAAAAAAGGGTTTTTGAAAATGAGACTGATTTCTTTTAAATGACATTAAATTTATGAAATGAGTTTTTTAACTGATATCTATTGGTTTGTAAAACTGGAGTTTGTTTGGAAATTGGTTGAAAATGATTTGGGGGAAACCTTAGGTACTCCTTATGAACGTTTCCACATGTGAGTGGATGCGTGGAAAGTGCGTGCTGGTGCGTATAAATGAAATTGGATGAAGACATGGGCAACTGTTCATGGGATTACCTGGGTGTGTTTGAAATTAAATGATTGAACTTGTTTTCTAAATTGGCTTTTAAAGAGGAAAATGGTTTTGGAAAGTGATTATGGTTTGAAAAGTGGATTTGGAATTTGGAAACAGGTTTTGAAAAGAAAGCGGTTTTGAAAAAAAATGGGTGGTTTTGGAATCTATAATAGAACGTGAATTTTGGGTTGTGTTTGTTTTTTTGGATTTGGGCTTGTTATTGTTGGATGAGGGTGTTTTATTGATGATTGTTTCGATTGATATCGATTTTGGCTTGGTGTTTTATACGTTGTTCAGAAATGACACCCAGAAAGGATCCCTGAGTTTTGGTGAGTCATGCCCAGTTTTTGGTCCTTATCAGATGTTGACTGTCATTCACGGTGATCAGGATCTGTTAGAGACAGTAGAGTGATTTGAAGAGGTCGAGCACGTCTTCTGTGTATTGGGAACTCCCGAAGTTGTTAGAGTGCAAGCCGTTTTTGGTCTGTTCGAAGGTCCAGTCCTGGGCAAGTAGGAGTGGTTCGCCCCCTCTATCACGGTAATTTGGGATGACGTGGGATGTCTTTAAAGCTGTCTTCGTCCAGAGATCAAGGAGTGATTCCTCCCTTTTTCGGAGCATCACTTTTGAGAAGTTGGTGCAAGAGGTGTTTTAGTTGAATTGTTTTCCGGAATATAGACGGTTGGCAATCCACCGTATCCAGTTGATCATGAAGGTTCCCCATTTGACGAACAGAGTGTGTCAGATGGATCTGTTTTCGACGAGTCCTCTACAGTGGCTTTGAATTTCATTTCGTTGGGCTTTCTAGTGGTGTACTGTCAGTATGGACTTTTAGGGTATACAAAGACGTCATGTCACACCCCTTCAATGACGTGTCATCATTGCAGTTTTCTGGATCATCTAGAGAAGTTTTGCAGGAAGCATTACTTGAAGAAGACGCTGTGATCCGAGAAAGTCAGTGCCGCACTATGAGGCAAGAGGTGATCCAGCCATCAGAGCCCCTGCCACTTGTCTTGGGGTGAAGCTCGCACACAGTCAGGAGTTCATGGGGGGTGAGAAGCCTCAGTTCATGTTTTGTGCTCGGTGTTGGAAACAAAGAATTAAAGGTTCTTCTGATCTCATTCTTCCACTATTAAAGTTTTTGTGTTGTCGTAGGTTCATTTTTTCATCATGAAATTGGGATGAGTATGTTCATTTACAATCCAAGATGTCTCGTTTTTCTGATTATGGTGTTTCAGATCATGCATTTTTCTTAAAGGTGTGTTTGGATCTTGTGTGAGTTGATGTCGGTTTGACGGTGTTTGTTTGGAGATGTAAGTCTCTTTGGGAGAAACGACGTTATGAGAATGCTTGGGTTCACTTCGCCGGTTAAGTCTTCCCAGAGTTTTCTTTTTCCCTAGTGTTTGGGGTTTTGATATACGTCCGAAATTCCATGTTTTAGTGGATGCTTTGTTTTGCTCAGGGTATAAAGGTTAGTTTGGGAGTTCCCGTATCGCCCCCCCTTCACAAGGTGGCATGCTTGAGTGTTAAAATTTTTCAAATTAGTGAATTCTTGTGGTGGGGAGAACCCTCTCGTGTTATCTCCTCAACTTCGGGGAGTGATTGTCCTTGTGTTGGTCGGGTGTGACATGTGTTGGTAATGATCACCCCAAGCCTCTCGATTTCTTCTAAGCTTCATCTGGTCATGGGCTTATGTTGTATCAACTATTGGCTTGGTATCTTTCTGGGGGCAGAAAGTGTCTGTGGTGGGTAGAATTGTCACACCCCGACCACGAACACAAGTTATTTTATTCTTTTATCGGTCTCGTGTCCTTTGGATGAGGTTTAGTTGGGTCCCTGTTTGAACTTTTACATAATTTATTTTTTTGTGGGTCTCTGGCCGGTGTGCGGTCACCGCACCGCTAGAGGCGACCGTGCGTTCGGTCCTGAAGAGTGCACAGTTGGCCGATTATTATCAATATTCAATATGAAATGAATTAAGATTTCATTTTAAATACCATTTAGTTTATATTAGTACGATTTTATTGTTATTAATATTTATTAATATTATCATCTTCTTTTTTTATTAATAATAATATTATTAATAATATTGAGAAAGAATTTTATTTTAATTCTAGTGTTGTTATTATTTTTATCATTATGTGTAGGTTATTATTATTATAATTATTATTATTTCTATCATTGTTGTATTATTATTATTATTATTACTTTTATTATTCTTATTAAATTTATATTAGCATTATTTTACATTATTTTGTTTTTTTTGTGTTGTTATTATTAATATTATTTTAAGAGGGTTTTAACTTTTTTTCTCTCTTACCCATCGGTACCCCTTTTTTTTAACCCTCCCACACATCTCTTCTTCCCCCCTATTATCAATCACGCACCTCCATTCCCCCCCTTTTCCAATCATGCCTCATTTTTTTTGTTTCTCTTTTTCCTACCCTACCACACATCTCCCCTCTCCCCTATTCCCAATTACGCATCTCCCCTCTCCCCCTATTCCCAATAACGCATCTCTCCTCCCCCCCTCGTTGTTCCCAATCACGCACACCCTCTGCTCCTCCTCTATTTCCAATCACGAACACCTATTCCCTCCCTCTATTTCCATCGCACCTCACTAATTCCCCCCCCCCTTATTTGCAGCGTCACACCTCCACACACATGGCTTCCCCCTTTGGCGTGATGGGTTTCCATGGCTTGGCCTCCGAACAACGCCATGGCCGGAGCTTATCAAGGTCGCAGCCTCCTCTTGACGGTGACCTGCAGCAGGCGCACACGATCCCTCGATTGAGTTTTTGTGGCGTGCGACCCCCTTCCTCAGATCTCCCTCATTCCTTGATATTTCTTCCGATTTCTATGTGTTTCTCCAACGATTCAGTGAGGTATGGTCCTTAGACCCCTTCTCTTTCATCGCATTGACGATTCGTTTCTGTTTTGGTACTCGGTTTGGATTTAATTGAAACCCTACGGTTGGGATATCATGAGATTGTTGTGTTCTTTCTTGAATAGGGTATGAAAAGACCTCGTTAGGTATTTCTCTTGCATGTTCCAACATCCGCCGCCAAAGGCGAAGCAGATTGACTCCATTTCTGTCGACCACCGACATCCAAGGTATAGTTTTATGCCCGTTTTTTGGTTTTGCAGCTTTGTTCTTCCCTTAATTAGTCTCCTATAGTGTTTTTGAGTATTTTCAATGTTGTTAAGAATATGTTTTGAGTTATTTTCTTGGTTTATGTCTTCTTACGTCTGTGACAATTTTCTTGTTTATGTGACAAATATTATTTTCACGATTTTTAAAATGTATTTCGCATCGCTATGGTTTTGTCATCTAGATTTTTGTGATGCTTCAGCATTGATAAATTGTTTAAAAATTGGTCATTATCATGATTCATTAATTATGTTTATGTGTTTATGCACTTGGGGTGTTGATAAATTGTGATATGAGCTTCTAAAATAAATTGATACAATTTTGGGGGTGTTTCCCTTAGTTTTATTTAAAAACAATGTCAAATTGTGATTTGGGTTTTACTTGTGAATGTTGTGATTTTTTTAGGGTTGGTTTTTGATTTGTAACTTGATTTATTGTGTTAATTAATTTTATTTTAGGGATTTGTGGTGTTCTGGGTCTCGGGGATCTATCGTAGGGAGTTTCGGTTGGTTTTGAAGGTGCGCATGCATATTCCCAGGTTTGAATACGTATAGATATATATATCTTCTATGTGCGTGTTCCCTCATGATGCGGGGAACACATGCATCAGTTTAAGGATATATATATATATATACATTTGGAAGTGCGTGCGTGCGAGCGAGTTTCTTCTTGAGTTAGAAAGCTTGATGTGACCTTTGTTCAAGGTAGGTGTTTCCAACCATTTCCATTTTAGATTCAAACCTTGACCACTTGAATATTTTCAATTAATCCTTTTATATCGTTTTCATCTATATCGTATTTATGAAAAGAATTTGGCTTTGTTATATTGCTATTTTAAATTTCTGAAAGTGGCTTTTGATGTTGGTTTATATGAAATGCATAGGTTCTTGGTAATGTTAAATCAATTGCTTTGTGATGTGTTTGGTTGAAATTTATAGTGATTGTGTTTTGGAAATATAAAAATTTCTTTGGTGTTTTTGTTTAACAAAAAGACGAACCAGTAAGTTGTTTTAGAAAATATATGGAAATGGTGGTTGGTTTGAAAGATGCATTTGTTTTTATAAAGTGTTGTGAAAGAATTTGAGTTTAGTTTCAATGCTAAAGTGTTTTATAGAAAAATGTTTTTAAGGCGATTCTTCTAAAAACTAAATGCGCCATTGGATGTTGGCACATCCATGGGAGCACGAGGTGGTCACATGGATGTGCCTCGAAATGAAGATGACACATTAAAGCTATGTTTTCTTAAAACTACGTTTCAGAGAAAATAATGTGTCGTTTCAATGGGAATTGAAAGAAGTTGGCCCGGTTTACTTTTGGTGTGAGTTAGATGGTCATTTTTCTTAAAGGCCTGTTTAGATCTTCCAACTAAATTGTAATATTTGTGTTGACTCTTTGAAAAGAATGTGTTTGCACTGACTCTTGGGAAAAATGTGTGTGCCCGATTGACAACATAACTCGTTCACGAAATGTTTTGAAACGGCGCATGCTGTGAAGGCCCGGTTGGCACCTTATTGAATGTAAAATAATTTCATATATACATCTTTGTGGGGCATCTCTACAGGGGGACTTCCCTTCGAGGATTGTCATGTAGTGGTGTCCGTGTAAGGGGTTTTCAAGTGTGGTGAGATGAGTCACGTGTGCAAGGGCTTCCCACTTACACAGTATTATTAAAATCACCATGGGTTCCCGGGCGTCTTTTAGATAATCGAGTGACAGTTGCTGGATAACCCTGATTAGACAGGTTAGTCCCCCCTTGGTAGGTAGGCCTTGTGGGGCATGCCACTGGATGGCTGTTAGGGCGGCCAGTTGGTTGTTGACTGTGGAGTATTATGCCGGCAGGTAGTCTGAACCCGAGTACATCGAGGGGTTTTCTAGGGATGTTTAAGATCACCCATGGTTATTTCTTATATCTTCTTGTTTACTTTTACTTTCACTCGGTTTCCACCATTTATTTATTACATGTTATTATTTTGCACAAATGTGATAAACATGAATAGGAAATTTCATTTTTCAAGAAATTCATTGTTTTGGGGAAAATGGGTTGTGGTGTGTGTTGGTTTTTGAGATGGTAATACGGGATCCTTTTTCCTTTAAAATATGAAAACCCTATTTTCTATTATGTATGTGCAAACTAGTGTTTTGGGATTGTTATTGAAAAATTGTTTTGGTTGGATTCTGTGGTTTACTTTGACATCCCTACTGAGCATTTTTAATGCTCACGCCTATTTTATCTTTTTAGTCACAGGTTTCCCTCGTTTAAGTTTTCTTGGCTGATTTGCTCATTTTAGGAGAAATGTTGGCCTTGGTTAGTAGGTGACTGAAGGCTCACATGGAGGTACGTCTATTGTTTGGTTTTATTTTTTTCACTACTTAATTTATTTTCTTTTGGGCCAAATCATTCCCACCTGGTTACTTATGATGCCCGACACTAGTTGCCAGCCCGTGGGGATCGAGAACGCCTTTCTGGCCATGTCGCGGATCGACTCGGGTGACCGGTTCAGGGTTGACCCTGGTCGGTTCGTGACAAGATTATAAGAATATATTCACAGTAAATATTTTATTTTATAATTATGTGACTTTTAAATAATTTAAAAATAAATATTTGGAAATTTTGATAAAGGTACTCTTTATCAATATCAGATTTTTAAATGTTTTAAAGATGTATCTTACTAAATATTTTTAATTAATGTCCATGTTTTCAAAATGATTTTAAGGATTTATTTATATGGAAATTAATGTTTTGAAATGATATTTATTTTCAAATGTTTTAATGTTTTACGGGACACTTTGATTCAAATGTATATTTTATTTTACGTCCTTTATAAATGGGTGACTTTTCAATGATTTCAAAAAAGTGATATTTCTCTCAAATAGTTTTGATTTCATCTATGTCAACATCCTTTGATGGATTTTATGCTTATTTGAAGTTGATTTATTATCATACAAAACTTCCATATTCTATTGAAGGTTTTGTGAAATGTTTGAATGTGGATGTGTTATTTTTATACCATTCATGGTTTATGGAGAAAGTATTGACATTTCGTATGAAAGTTTTAATAAGAATGTTTATATTATGTTTAAACCTCTTCATATGAGAAATGCATTGGACTTATTAATTGATGGGTGGAGCCCACTATAGCTCATCGATGCATTGGTAGGTCTCAAGAGACAAACTAGTGTCTTGGTACAAGGCCTTGACAAAATATAATTTGTAGTCTTAGAACATGGACTTGACTATGTGGTTATGATAGTCTGGAATTATCCATTTCATCATTTTGAAAGTTGTT
This sequence comes from Viscum album, assembly GCA_963277665.1. Taxonomy (NCBI): domain Eukaryota; kingdom Viridiplantae; phylum Streptophyta; class Magnoliopsida; order Santalales; family Viscaceae; genus Viscum; species Viscum album. Next base: position 10,217,557 of record OY728154.1, read on the forward strand.
AGTTATATTTCGTGTGATTATTCAACAAGTATATTATCAATGTGGATAAGTAAATGGAATTACATCATTTTATTTTTTCCATTTTATGTTGAGGTTCATGTTTAAATGTATTTTGTTTTAGTTATACATTGCATTAAATGTTTATGCATATTTATGAAGGTTTCCGCTGTGTTGTTATCCTTATTGAGCATCTGATCTCATCCCTTTCTATGTTTTATTTTTCCCAGGATTTTAAGAAGTGTTTTTTGATTGATATGTAGGGTTAATCCAAGGGACTAATGGCGTTCATGAAGGATTATTTATGTTGTTTTTTATGTTAAGAAGTGAAATGTAACATTCACGTATGTAACCTATTTTCCCAGACTACTAAACCGATTGGTCCTTCAGGAATTGATTCCTTGTAATCATGCTAATGTATTAAAATAATGCATTGACTCTGGGTAACTGGTGTCAGAGAATTAAAATTATATTAAAAAATATCAAGGCATTATAATACATATAATTATGAACCCCATATTCACTATATTTCATTGGTTAGTATTCACTATGTCACACTAGTGCGTAGGTACCACCTTTCACATGTTCATTATACTGGCTCCCGCATAATTAATATAATTAGTTTATCCTTATGAAGATGTTAAAAACTATTATGGGATTATTATTACTCAAATTATCAAATTATTTTTGTTAATATAATCTTATATTACCATTATATGATATAGTGAAATTATTCATCTAAATCTCTATAAACTACCCCTGTTTAAATATTACAGAAAATCTAATTACAAGATTCTCTTAACTTAGTCATGAATGATCGATAGTAAACATGATTGATCAGATACTCAACATGAATGTTTTCATTTCGACACACTTATAATAATTCACAATTTTTCTACATTATATTTTTCAAAACCCTATCCAATCGGTGCTCGAGCTTCAACAACCCGAATATTGCCTCTTCTGGCCAGAGCTGTGGTGAAAACTATTAAAAGGAATAACCTAAATGGGTGGCCTTTTTATAATGTACCTATACTAACCATAAAAAAAATATCAATACATAAGTTCATAGGAATAAAATAAAATATTAAATATTTATAATATAACAATGCACAAAAAACATATAGAGTGTACAAGAGAGTGGCAATACAATACTTAATGTAAAGGGGTATCATACACGACCAACTAGAAAGATGTCCCAACATAAAAAACATGAAATAAAAATAATGATATATCCATGCTCATAATCTCTAATATATGTGCAGTGTATGTGACCAAATTCACCTTGTATCCATAAGCACCTCTGTAGTCACTGTCGACTAGTGCATCATCATAAGATACAGCACATGCATGAAAATTCCATGCAGGTTTTGTTATATACAAACTGAGTAAGATTCCCTAAAATATGAAGGGGGTATGTAAGATACATAATAGAAATGGATTGATATAATAAATATCAACCTAAATAAATAAAGTAACCTGAAACTCCCACATGGATCCCATCATGTTGTGTGTGTTTATACACATCATGTCTCTTCCAACCAATACAAGAGAGTTACTAAATAGAAAAACATGGATATATATATATATACACAAATGACTGAACCATTGAATATCAATTAAGAGAAAATTGGGTCTCCATCACCCAGAACAGACCAGGTAAGATTTCCACCAATTCTATAAAGTCCATACTCGAAGTCCATCAACTCACGTGTGAGTCCAAAAATGTTACCATGTTGAGTTCTCATGCCTTTCCTCTATGATGCATAGTCGAGGGGGAACAATAAACAATTAATGGACCCATTCTCTAGTATTTCTGTGGGAGATACATAGTTTTAGGAGGAACCAAAACCTATCTGATTTGAGATATAACTGTGTGGGTAGATGATCCACACCCTAATGTGTCAATGCGTTATCACTCAATGTAAGGAGATCTCTCACCCTAATCAATCATGGTTGGGGAACTGAAAATTAGAAATATGAATATCACTCTAATTCCATAGGGGTAAAACATAGTATATAGAGGGCCCATTCCCTAATCCATAGGGGGTAGAAATAAAAAGGTAAATGAACCACACCCTTGGGGTACCACAGAGTCTAGGACCCACGGGATAATCCACATGGGGTATGACTCATTAGATAGAGGACATGTTCCATCATACATCATGGGGTACCATTTCTTAGAAAAGGAGAGTTCCTACACTCTAATTCCATCAGGGTGAAGCACTATGTGAAATAAAGAATCTCTCCATTTTCAATATGGGGTACTAATATATAAAAACATAGGGCACCTAATCCACATTCCATCAAGGGAGATCCAATCTAATGATCTTTCCCAATTAATGTGTTTATTGAACAATGTATAAATAATCACCATGACCTTAAAATCTAACATAATATCTCAAATTCTACTTTAAAGGTAACCATCACCTTTAATTAAGAGAACACTAAAGATACTCTACCAGAGATCCAAAATCCGAGTCCAAACAAATGATATGAAACGTTGTATTTTACCCAGAAGGAAATAAATGGTATATAGTGTGTAGGGGAATATTCATAGCATCTGGTATAACTCCATCATATTTTAATATAAATTTTGGTAAATGTTTCACAACCCATTTATCCCAACAAGGAATGTAGGGAGACAACACGGGTTGTACGAGCCACTTAGTGTCTAGTCCATACTCCTTGGCCATGATATTTTATCGAACCTATGTTCATGTAAATTACGTGTGTCCAAATACAATTATTATGTCCATATACATTGTAACAAGATGTGATCCTAGAAATTTTCATTCTTGTGTACTCCTGGAGTACACACCTAATTTCAATCATAAGGATCACACGATATGTGGTCTTCCCATTTTGAATTTGATACATACAGTTCCTTGAAATTCATGTTGTCACGGGTAATTCCCAACACATCAAGTGTTATTCAGACTTCATGATGTTTACATGTGTTTTTAATAAAACATATATATATTCTCAATCATTATATATTTGTATCCCCATCCATGGATCTCACCACTATCCACCCGATGTTGGTGGATGTCAGGGACATTCGGCATTTCTGACCATCATGTGGTTGGAAATTAGTTTAGATTTAATTCAACAATTTTCGTATGCACTACACATATTTCCCATGTGGTGCCTCCTCTAGTTTGGATTATGATAATAAAATTAATCACCTACAAAATACAATCATTGAAAATTAATTCTTTATTCATCATTCCACCCCATACTTGTGAAACCATCACAAATCTGAGGGTTTGATCAGGTTTGGGACCATCCAAAACATCGAATTAAGGCCCCAAAGGACAATTGGAAAAGATTACAAATAATTAAATGGTATAGAATAAGTAAAATAGGTGAATTGTTGTGGTAAAATGTTTATACTCTAATTAAAACAATAAAGTATCTCTAGGGAATGAAATATATGAATAAAAAATGATGTATTACACGAGTGCATGAAAAGGGTTCCAAATTTAAAAAGATCAACGAATCAGGAAAGTTCATTATTCATCATTTAATTAGAAGATATAGATTCATAAAATTATGATTTCTACCCATATATTGGATCGTTTCTCAAAAAATAACATTCTCACTAACAATTGAGAGGTTTTTTGCATTTATTTCATATCGATCTTCTTGGATTTAAAGTCTCATCGTTTTTCATATATTGATTTTCCAACTAAAGGATGAAATAAAATTCTCTGAATTATCATAGAGTTTATATGGATATCCCTAGGGACTTTTCATAAATAATAATTTATAGAAAATTATATTTTTGTTAATCTAAATTTTAAAATAAAATTAATAATTAATTTAATCTAAAATGCAATCACCATCGGATTGTTTTATGAATGCAATGTGTTTACCAACATTATGTCATTTGTAGTGTATGTATTGCATTCTAGACTCAACTATGATATCATATTTCTGATTCCAGATTCCATTTTTTAGTTATCACAATTTCATTAACAAACTAATCAAGTGTAATTTAAAATATAGAAAGTATTTTTACAATATAAATCGTGGAACATTGGGCCTCTAAATAACTGGCCATCTTAGCACCTGTATCAGAAATATATATGTTTAAGTATTCAAATGTCTTGCAAGGAAAATGATGATATCTATATCATTCCATCATTATGAATTTTACCCCAAAAGAAAATACTAAATAAAAATCTCAGGATACTGAGCCTACATCTATCTCTCTCACTCCCAGGAGTTCTCTTGAACACTCTCATGCTACGAAATCTAACAAACCAATGAGATGGCCCCTCTATAAAGGGTACTCTCCTAGAAATCCTTAATCAATACTGGGTGGTCCGTTAATGTGGATCCATTATCAATGTCCATCTCACCCAGGTCAATAATGTGGATTGGGTCATGCACATATCTCCAATTATACCACATGTGGATGACTTCATGAACTATTCATATTCGTTTGGGTAGGGAGTGTTAGTATAAAACCACACCAACCATCAATATGATATCGAATTGACTAATGATCCATAGGGATTACATGCCTTCCCCGTTGTACCACATAAATCCTTTTCATGGGGAGACTATTACGAAAATTTTGTCTCCCTGATTGAACTCCAAAGGCATACGATGTCGATCAACCAAATATTTATTTTTACTCTAGGATGTCATCATCTCCTCAAGGATAACCTAGACCTTCTCCGTCATCTATTTTGAAATATCTAGACCTATAAAATATGACTCAATGATCCCTATACAATAGAAGGATTACATTTAGTATATCTAGTAAATGGACACAAAATAATCCATATAGATAGTAGACAATTAGTTATTGTTTTACATAAACTCTACTAAGGGTAAATGATCCAATTAGACCTAGTTAATTCCTACCATGGATTCAATAAACATAACTTCCAACACCTGTATAGTTCGCTCAGTATTCCCATATATCTGGGGTGGGAGGTTGTACTTATCCTCATCTAGGCTCTAAATAACTCTTACATTCCTCTGAATAACCCTAACCTAAACCACCCATCACGATTAGTGAAAATAATCAAGGGAACCCAAAAAAAGATAAATTTATCTAATACAAACAGCTACCCCAAACACTCTATTGAAATATAGTCCCTGATTGAAATGAAGTATGACAAATTTTTGAGTCAGTGATCTATCACCGAGACGGTTCTATTTAATGTCACTACCCATGGATTACATGTCATAATATCAAGGATCTCATGGGGAAACAAAAAACCTACAGAAATGTTGTTCTCAAGATTCACCTGTTGATGGGTGAGGCACCCTGAGAAAAAATATCATCCATACATAATCTAATATTGGACCACAAAAACTACCACCTAATGTCACTAAACTTCTTCCCTGCAATAAGATCTATACCCAAAAGATATTTGTGTCACTCTTGCAACTAATCCTCCCATATAGTGACTGTGTCCACAATCCATTATTGAAAATGGACTACATGATTCTCCACAACATAAAATTCATCATATGAATGTCCAAGAGATATATGGTCACACAATAGCTCTGAATATTTTTCTCCCAATTGGGAATCTCCCACACACTCGAGATGTTCAGGAGTAAAAACCACCGATTGAAGAAAATGTGCACCTTTCTCCTCTGTCATGTCAATTTACAAGGAAGATTACTATCCAGAATCATCCTATACCAAACAAGATTAGGACATTAATTAATGTGAATATACTAAAACATCTCTCTTCCATGGAGTTTATAATATGTTGAAGTAATTGTTATGTAGAAACTCCAACTAGTGCTTCAGTCTCAGGTTTAGGTCTCTATACATGAAGACATACCCTAGACTCTGATGGTCTGAGTAAACAAAAAATTTTCCTCAAATAAGATAGTGCCTCTAATTCCTCATATCAAAGAATATCAATTCAAACTATTGTACATTATTCACATAGGTATTCTACTTTGGTCTCAACTCCCCTGAACATGTTCAATAAATTCATTCTACTACATCAATAAGGAGTCATGTCAAGCTCCCAAGGCATCACAATACACCATGCACTCCATTCCAACCATTGGTTGTCTCAAAATAGGATCACTCGCCTACCTCATCCTGAACTCTTATAAGTCCCTATAAAACTATATAGTCTAGTTTAATATCATACCATGACGATTAGTGTGGTCAAAGGAATTTAAATTGCATAGAAGTATTCCACAAATAATCAGTAGTACCCCTCCATGCCTTGGAAGCTTTTCCCCACTCAAATGATCTTGGGTGGCTCTAAAGCAAGAACTGTATCAATATTCATCAAGTCCACAATTAATCTACACTCATAAATGAAATTAACTTGGATGTGAACCACTTGAATCCATAATTGTGAAGTATAGGGTTTACCATAAAACTGGTGCTTGAGAACAAATAAAATATCTATCCTTAAGTGCTGTACATGCTCCTCGTCCCATGTAGTGTATATGAGTATTTTTTAAATAAAAAACAAAATTATAGTCCATGTACTGTTGTAAATACTTCATCATCAAATCCATAAATAGTAATATAAATTCATCACACTGAAGGGATTCCCTAGGAACTCATTAAGTCATAGCGATATCAAAATTACAGCTTTGAAATATGAGCTTCATGAACCTTAAACTAGTGGTAGCTAGACCACAGATCGATCTTTGAGAACCATCTCCTGCCTAGCAGTTGATAAAATAGGCAGTCAATCCCCATGAATGGGTAAATTATCAATTATCATATCCTCATTCATGATATGATCATCCACACAATTCTAAAATTCCATGTCTGACTTTTTGAAGAACAACATCGGTCATTCTAAGGGGGATACTCTAGGTCTAATAAAACCATTCTTGTGAAGGTCATGCAAATAAAATTTAGATCCCATAGTATGGTAGGGGATATCTGATATTACAATGAATATATTAGATTTATCATAGAATGAAACCTGATGAAAAATTAAATCTATCACCTTAATTTTATTCTCAAAACCTCCCCATGGTAGAAGCCCATAAAATACTCCACAATCAAAGGAATCAAGATTCAAAAAAATCATACTTCACCCTGGGATACGCTCATACAAATATGGGTGATGGGATGTAGTCTCCTACTATATAAACCCACTCAACCTGTAATAATATTTTGATCCTCCACAAAGGCGTATCTTTCCCCATTTGGGAGAAGGATTCTTACTCATCTATCATGATAGGAAATCTTGGATTGGACAATGGATCATTAATTCATATCCATGAGGATGTCATAGTTATTCATCGTGAAGGACACAATATCCCATGTTATCCTTTCATCACCATTCTATAGAATGCACTACAGATGAAACAAGATACAGAAGCAGCATTCCTTATGTGAAACTAATTTTCAAGCTACTGGGATAGCTCCTCAACTGGGAGATCCAAACTCACACAAGGAGTGAAGATATGAAAAAAATACCCAAACCTACGTCTATTAATACTTACGAAAGTTTAAAAAATCCCAGATCATACCTCTGAATAAATCACAGTCTCTAGGGTCATATGCCTCCATTGCTAACAACAGTCTGTGGCCCAGCAGTAGGCTCCCTGAGCCTAATGTGGGATTCCAGGTGGAGGTGGTGGAAGTATCTAAAGGAACCATCTACTATCCATGGATCCTACTCATAGAGATCCACCTAATATTCATGCTTCCTTACCTCACATGGTCAACCCTACCATCACCGAAGAGATCCATGATCATGTTGTTACCTTTACAGTGATGGTCTTTTAGCTATATACCTATGCTCCTTAGCACATATTGTTTAGATGTCATGCACCATGTGATCCCACTCATCACAATTGTAGCACTAACCATCTCAAGGGGTACCTCATCCTTTGTGTTTTCCCTATACTACATGACCATATTATAGGGTCTGATCTTCTGGAGGCCTCATGTGCTAAGATCTTATCATTTTGCCCCAGAATGCTGCTATAAATGACTCAACCCTATAAGACCTGGTGTAAGATCTATCTTCATAGAATCTCTATATAAAGAAATTAATATTTTTTGATCATGTATTAACACCCAGAAATATGTTGGGATGGAAAACGATACAACATGGGAAGAATTATCTATGTATATTCCCTAGACAGACAACAACACTTGGATGTTTCCATTTCAAATCCTTCTCAGGATGAAATGTGTAAGGTCTATAAACAGGAAAGCTTTCAGAGCCACTATCATATCTCCTTTTTACAGGATCAGAATGCCTTAAATATGTACTATGTTCATAAATATGGGGTATTACTCCTCACAAAAATGATTTTGGAATTTAGCCCATGTGATCATTGACTCATCATGCATCTGAGAAACAAGACTCCACCAGTGCCTAGATGCTACTTGGAAAAAGATTCCAGCCAACACATCCACCTAATAATCCACAGTTTGGATAGGCATGAATACATAAAACGCCTAATATAACTATTCCTCCACTACATGGGGGTATAAATCACCATTTATCCTTAGCTTCATATATCGCAATATCTTATGGAGTGTGCTAAGACTATGTTCATCCTTATCCTTCCCTACTGATTTGATCTAATACTCAACAAGTGGGGGTGTAACTACCTATCCACTTGGGGGAATGTTCTCATGACATGGACCACGAACCTAGGCCTCATCACAGATCGCATCATCATCAAAATTCAGAATTAGTAACCTACCTACTCTCATCGTTGTCACATTCCGACAATTTGATAATGTTGTACCACAATCATATGAGAATATATATAAAAAATGGGGAGTTGAATTAAGATTTATTGTCAATATAAAAATAATATTTGATTCGTTTAACATTGATCCTTTCAACCAATGTCTTAGTATGTGGAGTCAGGATGTAGGCATACAATGTCATTGGGAATTGATACGTCAGTTACCCGTACAATCACAGGGTTCCCTGGACTCAGAGCCACACTTGAGATACATTGAAATTGACTCCATAAACCCCTCCCGAATCTTCATAAGATGACTAAAAAAACACTTTACCATGAAATGAAATACTATGATTCTAATCTATCTAGATCTGATCCAAACATGGATCAATTTGTATCTACCCCAAGACCGACTCCATAGGCCACGGGGTAATGACAACTGCTGAAATGCATAACCTTAGTGGGATGTGGTTGCCTAAAGTTCATTTATAAAATCACATAAACCCATCCATATCAATGTCGAAGTGCAGAGGAAAATAGATAATTTAAAATATCTAGAATATAACCATGCATATGAAGACCTCTAGGGTGTGCAATAGTGTGATATTACATTAGTGAATGTAAAGGGTAAAATGAGACACCAAGCCCGAATGATGTCACGACCTAAAAAATTGAAATTGTAAATGCTAAGAGATCCCATTATCTGATATCAATGATACAACCATCGTACACTGTTTAATGTACCTGGAATCCCTATGATCCTCTATAGTCACTATCAACCTCTCCATCTACTACATATGAAACAACACATGGTGGAAAATTCTATGCATGTATATGTATATAAATAACAGATATAATGGCCTAAAATATAAAGGGGGAGAAAAATAAGACTCAATAGGATTTGATATATAGAACAAAACACAACCTAAAGAAAGAATGTAAAATCATCCAACCCCAATGGTCTCAACATGTAGTGTTGGCTGACAACTAGACATATCTCTTCCAACCATATCAAGAGAGTAAAAAAATCCAAAACATGCATAAGTAAAAACATACATACATACATACATACATACATGCATACATAAATACATACATAAATACATACTTATATATATATATATGATCAAACCAATGAAACCAAAAATATGGATATGGGGATTTACATATCAAAGACGAACCACAAAAAGAGTTCCAACAGTTCCAAAAAGTCCATCTTCTATTTCAAGTATCTTGTGTGTTAGTCCAAAGACGTAAAAATGTGGATGGCCCACACAAATCCATTGTGCTGCAGTGTTGAGGGGGAATAATATATCAATAGAAGACCTTCACCCTTGGTGGTTCTACTCAGTGTAAATTGGATTCATTTTGTATTCAATAGGGGTAATCTCGATGGGTTGAGGAGGACCTGTGCCCCAATCTATCAGGCGGTGGGGGTACCAATCATTAGATAGAGGACTCCCACCCTAATTCCAAAGGGGAACCCCTTAGAAGATGCAGGAAATACACTATGATCAATAAGGGCTACCACATAGTAGATCTAGGACCGCATCCATATCTTTTAGGGGGAACCACTATGTCGATAGATGGAGGACTCATTTTGTGATCTACACAGGGCACCACCTAGTATATAAAGGACCCATACCCTGATCCATCATGGGGGTACTAATCAGTGGATAGATAGAGTACCTACACCCTTATTCCATTTAGGGGTACCACTCAAGGAAATATGGTCCCATAGAATCAATCATAGTGGGTACAACTCCATAAATAGATAGAGGACTTGTACCCAATTCTGTATAGAGGGTTCCACTATAATGGTCAGGTCTGATCACTATCATCGTCAAGCACTGCCTAAATAAGAATCATGCCTAGAATATCTTGTATCATATCTCAGAGGACACTATAGACCCCCCCCCCATGCCATTCTTTATAGAAAAAAAATTTATGGGGTACTCACAGGACAAAATCTAAGACCAATCATAAGATATACGAGAGGTTGAGCTATACATTGATGGAAAGATGGGGTATGCGACATGGAGTGGGACCGACATGGCCTTGAGTCCCAATCCATTTCCTTTTCATTTCCATTATGCTACATGTATATCTTCCCATGTATGGGCCACTGATGGATTTAGGGGGACTACATGGCATGTATGGGCTACTCATGGGGTCCAATATGTGCTCCCCATCCATATATATGTACATATCCCATGTTTGTGTGCATTTCTCATGTGCATGTACTCTGGAACACAATGTATTCCTTACAGTAAATGTTCTCATGTACTCCTAAAGTATATATTGATTTTCCAGCATAGGGGTTACACGGTGTGTGGGTGTCCAACATGGCATTTGTTACATATAATTCTGCTAAACTCTAGCTTCAATAGCCGATTCCCAATAAGTTGTTTGTTCATCAGACAAAATTGTGTTTCGTTGAATTTTTCACACAAACTATGCTCTACACTCTTGAATCCCATATCCAGATCTTCTTCAATGGATATCACATCAATGAAACTTATATCAGTGGATCAATGATTATTCATCATTTCTATACATAAATGGCCATAAATCATTATCTGTTTGATTTATCACTTAATATATAAACCAAATAAAAAACCCATGCGTCAAAACCTCCCATTTGGATTATAATCATCAAATAAATCACATATATCTCTCAGTCATCTAAAATCCATTCCCAATTCATTATTCAACCCTTCCCATTCCGATTTTCCATGAATGATGGGATTTGATCGACATCAGTCGCACCTAAAAAAGTTTACCCAAGGCCCCAAAGGCCATTTGGTGAATAACATGAAGAATAAAAAGGGATAAATGAAAATAAACGATTTTTAATAGTCAATGGACCATAATTGAAATAAAAACACAAATATGGATATCGATGATGAGCTACAATAGAATAAAAAATAAATTTGCAACATTAGAACTTGTGAGTGGTTCCAAATTGACACAGATCAATGAATCAAGATATATAATACTCTATCATTTAATCATATGAGGCAGGATCCAAAAATTATAAGTCTTACATAGTTATTTTTTACTCATCTTTGATGGAGCTTCTTACCATTGATTGATATAGGCCATTGTATTCAATGTGTCTCAGTCTACATGGATCCGATGTCACATTGTCATCAGAACATGCTTCACCAATAGATAGAGGAAGAAGAATCTCTCAAATATCCTAGGGTTTATGCAGATAAAATAGAGGAATTTCTATAATAGATAATTTATATAAATATCTATTTAGTTCATTTGAAATTAAATAATTATTTTAATTAATTATTTTAAATTAAAACACACTTGGAAATGGTCAATTTATCTTAACACCCCAAGATGAAAAACTTTAGGTCATGCTAAGAGTAATTATCAACATTCAAACTCAACCATGGTATCATATTTATGATATATTATTCCATTTATGTTTTTTCAATTTTCATTAAAAAAAACATGTGTGTAAAATTTAATATATTTTATTTTATTATAGGATAAATATTGGGGATTCATGGCCACAAAATCACACCCCATCTCTATGCCAGACACAAAATATATATATATATATATATATATTCCAAATTATTACAAGTAAGAAACTAGGTCTCTATAGGATTCTATAATATATGGTTTCATAGGCCTCCATCCCTTTCTCCATCTACTTTGAATGAATGTATTTGATTAATATAATTAGGTTGATTTAAATTTATTATTAGACCTCATATGCTTCATATTTTATAAAATGTGATCTTATCCATGAATTATATATCATCATCATCTTCACCCTTGATACAGATAATAATTTTCCTAACATTATAGTATCATGTTCTCTATGCTTTTATAGTATGACCCTTTGTATTTTACATATTCGCAAATTATATTCTCAAATCATAGAAATACATTATATATATAATTTATAAAAAAATCTACATCATAACAGGTTCTATAATTAATAGAATATATCTTCAACTAATTTTTATGTGTGTGTGCCAATTATATTATATTATCCCTCTCTCCTAAAATTTCTTTTTTCCACTAGTATATCAATAATAATCAATTCGTCATTTGATGTTGTTTAATTAAATATATATTTTATTCTTCCATGTGATTCAAGATTATTATTATAAAATATTACTCTAATAAAATATATAGTGTATCAGTCCTAATTACTATTTCAGAATATATAGTAGTAATTAAATTATAATATTTAATTTTCAATTGTTTCATAATTCCCTTTCATTATGTAGAAGCATTTTTGGAATTTTTTCTATATAATGCATTACTGTTTGGATTATATTGTCATTAAATGGATGTATGTTATTTTAGAAAACTATTTTCCTTGAATGATAATTTTAATAATCTAATAAAATTTTATCATATACCAATCAGGCCATTAATCCCAATGTTAAAAAGCATCGTGATATTTTAGACATGGAAAAAAACTTAATTATCAAATAATATAAACACATCAAATGTATATTCAAGAATTTTGGATCCCATATTTATTTTATTTCATATAATTTAATCCTTATTTTATCTTATTCCCTTCAGTCTGAATATAATATTCATATTCACTATCATTGAATCAAAATATCATTTGTAATTTTCAATTCAATGAATATCCATACTTGAATTCCGTGATTTAAAATTTTATTCCATCCTCTTAAAATCATAATTTGTCAAAATTATGTAACTTTTGGACTCAATGTGGCCCTTACGCAATACTAAATCCATCATAATGATTTTATAGGGATTCCATGGCTAAATTAAATTTTAAAATAGCATTTTTTTAGAAAAGGTAAATTAACTATTATATTCTTCATATAACCCATAAGAACTCTCAACATTGTTCAATTTCAGACATTATTACCCATAGGAAATTGGTATATTAGCCTTGTTTATTTTATATGAATCATATTAAATTATACGTGAAAATTTTAAAAATCCATATGACACATACACAAATCAATATGACCCATACTCAATTCCAGTTATCATTAAAAATGACGATAACACTTATAACAATTTAGTTGGTTCTTCCCAATGTATTTGATATTTTTCCCTTTTTCATATTTTATCAAAGTTAACTAACATATATGAGATCAATAACTCTTAAACAAATCATGTAGTCTATATAAAATTCTAAAAAATATGTTTTTCAAAGACTCTGTCAAGATCATTAGTTTTTCATTATTTAGTATTCATTAAAACTCACTAATTCAGTTATGAATATATTAAATTATTTATAGGGCCTTATTAACCATTTATAAACAAAATAAATGAATATGGAAATAATTATAATAATTAATAACATCTTGAACCATATTTAAAAATCATTGAAGAAATTTTATTTTAAACATTGAGTATTCTCATGATCCTCCACAACCTATTTAAGAAAACATCAACTCGTCATCATCTAAACATATCGAGAAAATATAAATCACCAATTTAGAAAATCATTATTCTTAATAGACCCTAAATGGTTTCTCCTATATTTGACAAACTGTTTATTTATTTGATCAAACCTTTACAGACTATACACCTGTTATATCATTGTTAATCACTTATTTATGCAAAGTTACCGAAAATAGACTCATCACATTTCATTATTTTTTTAGAATTCGTCTACCAAATCATGCAAAATATAATGAATTATTCCTCTTAAATATTTTCTAAAAAATATCATGTAGAACCCAAAATATCTTTTTCCCATTACTTCATATGCCACATCCCAATCAATAAAATTTGGATCTTCTCCAATAATTAGTTATCATTGACAAATTTAAATTCTTAATTACATTAAATATATCTAATATTATCCTTTGGTTCTCTAATATCATTCATTGGATTATTTTTGAGTACCTTTAATAAAATTAAAAAAAAGTAATGTTAATGTACTCCCATTTTATTTTATAAGTTTTCTTTATCCCCGTATTGAAAATAAATACAAATGTCTCAATGAAATGGAAAAAAAACACACTCATCACTATATATTTGTTTATTTGAAAAATATTACTAAACTATTTTTACCCCTTGTTCTTAAGTGCCCCCTTATAAATAGTCTCTATAAATTTATGATGAGATAAGGGTGAAATTATATTTCACATAATGGTGAACCATTAATTAATCAACTAATTTTTTATTAAAGGGATTATAGTTGTGTTAAATTAGATTGAGAACTCTTGACCAAAAAGTTTTCTATTAACAATAAAAAATGTCATAAGAAATTAAAATATCACTTATTAGGGGTAAATATTAGTTCCATAATTTTTATGATCCTTCACTCATATTTTTAAAAACATTTAATTATTAAAATACACGTTATATTAGTGCCACTTTTAAAAACGTTTATCTAAAAATCACCCTCTTATACCCGGATTTAAAATAATAAAAAAATGGTAATGTGATCAAAATAATGAACCCTCATTTTCTGTAATGACTATCTAGAATTAAACTTTTAAACAATAAATGGTAAATATTTGTATATTATCTTATCTAATAGATTCCACTCAATGTAATATTTTTATATGACTTTATCATTGACTTTATTCCTTTAGAATAAATCTATGAAAAATCATTTAATACCAATTGATGTTTTTCAAGAAGGGAACATGAAACCATCTATAAATATCCGTGGTATACTACTCCAATTTTTATATAAATATCTTTAAATTGTCTTAGATCTCAATTTTATTGTTGAAATTCAATTCCATGTACATGGAAGTACAAATATATGAGTATGGTAATATGGAGGGTCCATTTATGATTCATACAGAGAGAAAACGTTTTGAGACATGCATCCAAATGAATAGAATATTCTATTTTATGGTCGAAAATGGGTGGAACTCTCTATGTTAGATTCACCCATGATTTTAAATATAAAAAAAGTATTATAAACATTGGATTTAATTTTATCTTTAACATTTATATTATTGTATAATTTTTCATTAATTTAAATAATTATAAAATTTCACACTTTTATTTGTTCCCCAATTTTCAATTTATTTCAATCAATTCAAGTGATATATTGAATAAAATTTAAGAACATTCTCAAGATTCTTATTCTTTATGGAATCCCTATTTTTGTATGTAGTCTTCTTAAATGGAGTAAAATCTGTTTCTATTGATTATTGATTATTTCCTTTTAATCTAGAATCCATTTCATGTATTTGTTAGTTGTAGGCCAAAAATATTTCACCCCCAAAAAAGTCATACTAGATTTTGAGTTTAACTATTCAAGAAAACCTCTCATGAAAATGAAATTATTCACCTTGATTTGTTTAAAAAAACATATTATCACTATTTGGGATTAATTTCTTCTTAGATTCCATTAGGATTAAATATTTATTTAAAATGATAGCTTTCATATGTTAATCGATGATGTAACTTTTTATACAATAATAGATCATCTCAATAGTATTAATGATAAGTCCTTTTTAGTATCATTCTATGGTATAGTTGGAACCTTAGCCTTTTTAGGAACCTTTATTCATTTTTCTACTTCTTAAGTAAAACATATCATTTTCTATAATTTTTTCTTAAAAAATAATGGTATTGTCATCTTATTATCATATTAGTTTTTCTTGATCAGTATATAATGAAACTCAACATGACTATGATGAATCCTATTAAAATATTAAATTATATTTTCATGTAATTAAAATTTATTCTTGGTGGAAATATTTTCCTTCTTCTATTATATATCTTTAAGATCTATAGAATTTATTATACTTCATCTTGACTCACCATTAATGTAGGACATTTGTAACCTTCATAAAATGATCTATTTTTCCAACATTTTACGAAATTACACACACTCTATAAACGATCTATCAATTTCCAATGAATATATTTCTCTTACCTATATTTTTAATCTGTATAGTTTTTTGTATTTATATTTTTTGGACAAATGGATATTCATTTGAGATTTAATTATAGATTTATGCTTTACAATCTTTCATACATCCACCCTTTATTAGTTTTATTATATGATAATTTTTTTACCAATGTTTGTTGATATTTTGAGTTGTAATCTATACTAGAAATCTGAATTACAACAATGAAAATTGATTTAATTGGATCTTGATTAATATTTCATTATGATCATTTATTGAATTGAAAAAGATATCATTGGAAGATAATTTTATACTAATATTAGAATATTTAAAAGTAATTATTTATTATATAAATTTCATGGAACAATACATTTCATATAAATATTGAAATGTTTAGACTAAACATCATCATGATTCAAAAATTTAAATTCTATTACAAGACACCTCAAATTGGGGATCTGTTTTTGATATTCATTGGGTAATTATATCTCTTACCAAAAAAATAAAAATTTTAAATTTTTTATTCATGAATCATATTTTTATATTTTTTATAATTTCTGTTATACTTTTTTATTTTTTCATATATGAAACATTGAAATTTAAATACTTTTTTTTATATTTTTTTCATATTTAAATATTATTTGATATAAATTTTATAATTATAAATTTATTCTTAATATCCCATTGATTTTTAAATTAATTAGAGATAATTTGTAATTTGAATTTGAAACAAATTTTTTTGTATTATCAATATATTTTCTGATTGTGGTTTGTTTTTGTAACATCATACCAACTGAATCTTCTATTAGGTCAACATTTATTCTAGCTGAATCTTATCATTATATTGTCTGATGATAAATTCAATTATATAGTTAAAAACTATACTATGTAAATTATTAAAATACTCCTTATCTTCATTGTATATATCATATAATTATCTAACATAATAATGTTAATGATATTATTAATATAATTCATCAACATAATGAATATTTTTATTAATTTCTGTTCAACTAACATTAACATTATGTAGTTGTGAATCCACATTCACATCTTAATTATGTTTTATCTACGTTTCCTGTGGTCTCTTCCTAGTGTTAGTGGCATTGAAAAAATCTAATATTTATTTATTTAAGAGGGTTGGAAACTATTCATTCTATATGAGCTAATTCCAACCGCACTTTCAATCCTCTATTTTTTCATTTTAATAAAAATCACTAGGAATGATAAAATATATCCAACTAGAGGGAACATGATTTTATATAATAAATATTGAAGAGCTAATGAGTTGGAGAAGTCACTTGTGTGGGACGGGGCGGGGATGTGAATAATGGGTGAATATTTCTTTTCATAATTTTATTCATAACAATGAACATATTTACCCATTGTCCATTTCACCTATTTTTTCAGTTAAGGTGGGATTATCAATTTATATCATACATGAAATAAAGCATCAACATAAATTGAATAATGTTAATCTTAGGTAAACATATATTATTACTGTATGTTTCGTTATCGATATGGGAAACCTAATATATATATATTAAGTTATTATCTTGAGTTATAGATTTCCTATTTTATTATGTAATTTGTTGCATTGTCGTATATATAATCCTTGTAATAACTGGATCTATTTTAAATAATATTTCTTTTAATAATTATTTAGGTATTTTATTATGTATGATAGTTATAAAAAAATAAACACATTGGTTTTTATCTTATTATATTTAATTAAATATTAATAATCTTTATTTTTGTTAATACAGTCATTGAATAGTGATCACATGTTTTGTATAAATATAGGGTTTTGAAAAAACGAATTGTCACATAAAAAGTTAGTGATGGACACCAATAGTATATTAATACCCTATATATCCCATATATTAGGTCGTCCAAGGGATATAGAACCACTAGTTATAACCCTTGTCTAAGCCCAATATTATATCCAACAACTTCTGCCTGAGGGAAACTGTTTTTAGGAGAAGTCCAAGCTCATCAGGATCGTGGCTCAATCATTATTTTTTGAACCACCCCATGAATGTACAACTATCTAACACCTTTCTAATATGTAATACGATTGTGTATTTAATGTATATGTACTAATACCCTGAAAATATTAATATCTAAACTGTTGTTTATAGAATAATGAATATATTTTCATCCATTTATTGATACTTTTGAAATGATTATTATTCTCTTTCAATAAAGAAAAAATTTTATTTGTTGGTTATTATTTAATTTCAATTATTTATTTTGGGAATTAATGGATTTTTTAAATAAATTATATTTTAATAAGATATAATTAATAAATAATTTCTGTCAAATATTATTGAGCATATAGTTATTATAGAGTAAAATGTAAATTTTATAATGGTTCAAAAAAATATTATTTTCTAGAAAATGAATTATTTATCAATAAGTGTTAATTTCAATTCAAAAAAAATCAATTATATAGAATATTATTTATCTAATATGAATTTTTTTTGTAATCAGAATTTTGAAATTATCAAATGGTGAATTCATCATAATTTTTTGAGACACTGTAATTTTCTGATAAAAAATAAATATCATATAAATATACTTTTTAAACTATGACATCATAATGACCCAAATGATATTTAATAATTACAAAAAATTGATACATGAAAAAAATATATGATTTACCTTAAAAATAATTATATTTTTACTTTATTTTATTATCTTGTAAATCTATTATGAATCCAACAATGCTTACAATATTTTTTAAGGTTTTAAATTTATTTCTTTGATAGTGTGACTCACCTCCACATAATAATGGGCGTTATTTTATTATGTTTAGACCTTTTACTTATAAAATTTTGATAACCACTCCATATTGATAGAAACTATAGGAAAAAACCATGGGTTGTTATTTTTTATTGGATATTTTATTATATAGTGTCCAAAACCAAAATTCTAAAGAATCCACATGGTTTTCCTAAAGAATTCCACCCATGATCAAATTTATCCCCAATAAAACTCATTTTAGAGCATCTATACTCTTACCACCATTCTTAAGAGTCCTCTAAATAATCTCTAAAAAACCTAGGAATCCAATCCCATGCTTTTGGAGTCACACACTCATGTAATGGACCTTCCCCTCCTCAATTAAAATTCGAGAACCTTCCTGGAATTTAGTTATTTTAATTTAAATTAGTTTTATTTTAATTAAATTATAAAAATTACCTCACTATAAATTTGATGTTATTTTAGCTAGTAATTATTTATCCTGACTCATTTTCACCCTTACCTAAGTTGTTACTCTGATGAATGTTTTTAAGGGATCCTCAAATTTCTCTATTTCATTAAATTCAAGAACCATGTTTGAAATTAGTATTTATAATTTAAAATGGTTATATTTTAATTCATTTATTATTATTAAATTACATTAAAATTAATGATATTTCAATGGGATACCATTTATATGCTCTCATTATATTCCTTACCTAAGTTGCTAGTATGCTAAAATTTCATATCGGGTTTCTCTCTTCTCATTTCCATTCAAGAACTTATTTTATGATATGTCAATTAAATTCAATTTTATCATATTTTTATATCTTGTTATATATTAAAATTATTTTAAATTTTAATTATAAATGATTATATATCTTCTACCTCTCATTAATCCTATCATTATATTTTATTTACACCTGTTACAATGCTGAAATACAGTTATGATTATTTTCTCTATTCATGTTTATTCACTTCCATATGCCTTATATTTCCTAATTTCTATTGTTGTGATATTAATTTACATATATATATTAAAATAAATTTTGAGTCTATGTGATGATATACACCCTTCTATCTCATCAACTTATTTTTATGAATCATTGAGTGACACTATTATACTTCTTAAATTTCACTGTGATCTTCCTTTCCAAATAAATTGTGTAGTGAATAATATAACTATTTCCTATCAATGGTATTCATATTTAAGAAAATATATTTTTTATTTTGGTTATACTCATATGTATCCAAAACTGCTTAATTATTATGAAAATCATAATGATGAATGAATCGATGTGTTTTGATCTATGTTGAACAGATAATAATGAGAATGAATTGAATATGTTGAGTGCAGCCATATAACACTGTAATGTATTGGGTAATGTTTAGTATTATGATACGTCATGCTGATACATTGAGTGATCCAGATTATTTTATACAAAATGTTCCTCCATGAAGTCGTACTGGGTTTATATTAACTTATGTTTATGATTTAGTGTTTTAATTTGTTCCCACATTTCCTATGATAGGACTACCAAGATATTTCATTCCTTAGTGTTAATATTCCTTTTATTCATTAAGGATATGAATAATTTCTAACATGTATTATCTTGATCATGTGGTTACCTTTTCATTTCCTTACTATGATTCATAGATCAATCATTCTTATTTCTTTTTGTATGATATCCTGTGTAGTTTTAAAAATCGATGGAAATTTAAAATCTTGTTAAAATGGTTTTCAATACTGTATTCATATTCCATTATCATGATGTTATAATATGTTCCTAATTCCCAAATACACTATAAATATTGATCTTATGGGATCTATTAAGTATATTATTATTTACTAAATCATATATTAATGTGTTATAATGAGCAGGGTTTTTATAGTTGGTATTAGATCCCATGTATAGTAATTTTTAGGATTATAATTAAAAGTCATTTGGGAATGAATTTCTGATAAGATTGTGTGTTAAAAAATATTCCTTAAAATTTCTATGTATAAAGTAAGTTTTTTATCAAGAAAACAAATAAATTTCTAGACACTATAAGTGGACGTTGTTCTATTATTGATGAACATAGTGGAAACAATTCCAACAAGGTGTATGAGGCATTGCTTGGGGTATCATGGTACATGAAAACCAGCCTTATATTCTACTGGTTTGACACACTTTGGAGATATGATTTGGTAAATTCATAATATCAATACAAAAAATTATTAATAGAATAAAAAAATTATATAAGAATACATTTTTTGAAAATGGATCATGGATGAAATAGATTGGATCCTATAAATTTTTAATTTATTTTAATAAATTAGTTTATTAGTTATCCCTTTAATGTCACCAGATTTCCCTTTTTGTGTTTAATAGTTTAAAAATAATCATCCCTATGTCTATATAAGAAAAATATGTACTAGAATAAATAATAGAAATGTAAGTCTATCATTCAAAGTTCTACACATTCCTTCATATGACAAAATATTTTTAGAAGTATTTAATGAACACCGCCAATCATGAACGAATAGATGTTAGTGAATACAGACAATGAGTCAATTATTTCATACCAAGTATATCAATCCACTCTAATCAAATATTTTGTGATGAACATCCCAAAAAACCATTTAATTTTCCCTTTTGTGGAATTTAACATAATTTTAGGCATGGACTAGATTTCCCTATATTGAGTGAACGATATTTTTGAGAAGGAAATAAGTCAATGTACTATGAAGGATCCACGTATTATTAACAAGTACATAGAAGAGTATGAGTCATATTTAAAACTATCATCTCAAGAATGAATATTATTTTTCTAAGATCAATCTTATCTGGATCAATTTAATTAGTCTAAGGAAATAAGTATTTTTAATACATGCCTATTGTAAGTGAATACACAGATGTATTTCATGAGGAATTGTCTGGTCTTTCTCCTGAAAGGAAGGTTGAATTGTTAATCTAGATTATTCCTAGATCATTGAAAATATCAAATTATCTATATATAATGAATATTTTGGAAGATAATGGTGCAAAAAAACAACAATAAGAAAATATGGAAAAAAAAGTTCATACACATATATAGATCACCATTTGGTGCACCAATACTCTTGTCACATTGAAAGATGGGTCAATATTCCTTTGAATTGATAATTTTTTGCTTAGAAATATCATAATAAATAACAATTATCTGCTTCCATGTATTGATGACCTGTTCAATCAACTACATTGCTTACAAACTTTTCCATGGTGGATCTTTGATCATTATATTATTATTTAAGGTTGAAGAATGATGATATTCCCAAGACCACATTCTGTATAAGGTATAGAAATAATGATTTCATGTTGAATCTATTAAGACTCACTAAATCCTTATAAATATTCATGGAATTTATTAATAGAGTGTCTATAGATTACCACAAAAAATTTGGCTCTCTTTAAAGATGATATTCTAATATATTCCAAAAGAAAGGTAGAGAATGAGGAGGATCATAGAACAGTGAAAAATATATTACGAATAGAGAATCATTATTCCATGTAAAACAATTGCTAGTCTTCATTGAAGGAAGTCACATTATTTGGAAATAGTATCACAATAATTGGGATATATGTGGACCCTTTATTGATGGAAGTAATTGATGTACGAATGAGAAAAATATCTATGAAAGATATTTGTAGTTTCCATATGTCAGTTGAGTATTATAACCAATTTGTATGAAATTTCTCATGATTTTCAAGCCCTCATACCAAGATAACATAGAGGGGGTCTTGTTTTCATAGAATGATTAATTTCAAGAAAGCTTTATTGTGGTGAAAATAAGGCTTATCAAAGACTATGTGCTCCTACTACCCATAAGTGGAAAACATTTCATAGTATTTAGTGATACCACATTGAAATTATTATGTAAGTTAATGAAAAATTAAAAAGTCATAGCATTTGATTCATAGATGGTGAAAATACATTAGAAAAAGTATCTGATGCATGATCTATAATTGGAATCAATAATATTTTCATTAAAAATTAAGCAGCATTTTCTCTATGGAAATAAATATAAGATATATAATTACAAAAAAATATTAATATATATATTTATATATATTGATATATAAAGTTATTAATATGAACCAACGAAGATGGATGGAGATCATCAAGGATTACAATTTCTCAATCCACTACCATTCTTGTAAAGCTAATTAAGTGTAGGATGCTCTATGTATAAAAGATCAGGAATTTATATATATTAGAAGAATTAATAAGGATATAATCAACTTAGACTTAGAATGTATACACATAGGAATTATTATGTAAAAAACATCATCAATTAATTCTCAATTGATAGCTCAACCAACACTAAGGTAGAAAATAATTAATTATGAAATAAATGATTTGTAAATTTTTATAATGGAGAAATCCATGAGAAAAGTGAAATCCTCAATATTTAATATTGATGAAGACACAATTTTGATATTTGGGTAAATAATATGTGTTCCATAGGATCTAGAGTTAATGAAGGAACTATTGGTTGATGAAAATAGTCCAACATCCTCCATAACCCTAAAATCACAAAGATGTATCAGGATCACTGTAAGAACAATTGGTGTGAACACATGGAGAAGGAGATCCCTGAATGTGCATCATTGTGCCTGGAATGTCATCAAATAATGTATGAAAGGTAGTAATCAAAGGGTATGATGCAACCATTACCCCTAAAACATGGAAATTGATTAATATAACTGTGGAATTTGTAACCATACTTTTGAAGATATATTGGGGAAAAATAATATATGGTCTGTTGTGGAACATCTAATAAATATATCTCAATTTACATCAATTCCAGAGGAATTATCATTGGATAAAATTCCCTAGATATATATTAGAGAAATGTTAAGATTTCATGGAGTACCACTATCGATTGTATCTGATTGAGATCTGAGATTTACCTCCTAGTTCTAGAAATGTATCCAACATTCTATAAACAATGAGTTGATCATTAGTACATCCTATCATCCTCTAACTTATGTTCATTATGTGTGGACTATTTAGAAACTAGAATATCTTTTGAGAGAATTTTCTCTAGATTTAAAGAGTGGTTGGGAAAAACATATTCATTTACTTAATATCTTTTTCTTTAACGGTTTCTACTCGACTATCCAAATAGATCCCTATAAATCCCTTTATGTGATGTGGTGTAGAACACTGATCTATTTGGATGACTTTGTGGAAGTAAAGTTACTATGTCGAAATATGGTTAAAGAAATGGTGAATAATGTCAAAACCATTCATCACCACAATTAGGCTACACAATGTCAACATGTGGGATATATTAAAAATGTTTGACATGAACTATAGTTTGATGTTTGTGACATAGTATTCTTCCACATATTTTCATGGATGAATGTGATGATATTTGGGTATAATAGAATGATTAGTTCAAGATACATTGACCCCTTTGAGATTGTTGATCACATCATAGCAGTGGAATATTTACTAGCAATCCCCCCAAACCTCTCTCATGTGTATGATGTATTCAATGTATCCTTGTTGAGGGATTACATTATAGAACCCACAAAAGTACTCAATATAGAGGTGGTACCATTGGATATTGTTCTTTCTTATAAAGGGAATTAAGTGAATACATTATGTCATAGACAAAAAGCTAAATGAAATTTGATAATGAACCTAGTCAAATTATTGTGGAGAAACAAAAAGATTGAACATGATATGTGGGAACCATATGAGGTAATGAAGAAGTGTTACCCTGATTTATTTCAGTGTGGGAAAATAAAATTTTTATGTGGAAATTTCATATGGGGGAAGATTATAATGACCTGAAATATGATAAATATAATTCATCATTTTGAATTCTTTACATATATTATTATTTAAGATAGTAATTCAAAAAATATGAAAAACATTGGATTTATCATATTAGATTTAATTAATAGTTAGGAATCATTAACATTGAGTATATCATTGTTTATTAATGAAAACATGATTGGTATAAATAATGGGTTTTGAAAAATCCAAACGACCCAGATAATGGAATTTGTGGCCTCAGCTATAAGGATGATACACTATGAACCCCATATATTAGAGATTATGATGAAGATAACATCACTGGGCATCACCATTGAGAATGACCAAACTAATATCAAACAACTATTCCTAACTGAAACTATTTATCAGAGAATTTCAAGACAATTAAGATCATATCCCAAACCCTACTTTCTATACCATCCAATTAAAGTCACCCTATCTCACACCTTAAACCTAGGGAGTATGCCACTGTATCAAAGGGATTTGTATCAAAAACAAATAAGTTTGAATATATACATTTTTGTATAATAATGAATATATTTTAATACTATTATTTTCAATTTGTAAATCATTTTAATTTTGATGCAATAAAGAAAAAATTCTATTTTTTGTAAATATAAAAATTAAATTAATGGATTTATGAATTAATGGATTTTTAAAATAAATAATATATTATTTAAATATTTTTTATTAAATATAAAGGATCATATAATTTTAATACCGTCGAATTTAATTTTTATACGGGTTTAAAATTCTATTAATTTTTAAAAACCCCTCCTTTCTCAATAACCATGTGTTTATATTTTAAAAGAGAAAATTCAAATATTTATAAAATTATTTATATTAAATAAATATTCTTTTTGGAAATAGAATGTCTAAACTGTACCATGGTTATTTTTCTAATTTTATAATATTGGTGAATTTTCAGGTAAAAATTAATTATAATATAAATTAACTTTGTGTATTATGACAAAATAATGAACCAAAAGGGGTGTAATAGTTACTATAAATGGGATCCATGACCGAATGTATGATTTCCCATTAAAATAATTTTATTTTTTGAATACTTTATTTTTATTGTAAATCCATTATGAATTCTCCAAAACATATAATATATTTTAAGGATTTCGAATTATTTATTTAAGAGTACGACTCTCTTCTCGATAATAAAGGGAATGATTTTATTATTTTCGGCCCTTGGAATTATAAAATAATTAACACCACTCCCATTTGGAAGAAAAGATTTTAATAAACCTGTGGATGGATTATGGTATTGATTTTTGTTTATTATTTTCTATCCAAAACCTAAATGATAAATAATTCCCACTCATTTCCTATATAAACCCAACCAACCTTCAATTTCTCTTCACTCAAACTCCTTAGAGCACATATATACTCCTCCAACCACTTTCTAGAGTCCTCCCATAGATTCCTAGTCTATAAAGAAGACAATTACATGCTTTTGGAATCACTGACTTTTGTAAGGGACATTCCACTCCTTTAAAATTCAACCACCTTATTTAAAATTAGTTCTTTAAATTTCAATTGGTTATATGTTATTTCCTTTATAATAAATCCATTACTGTACATATGATGTTATTTTAATTATTTATTTTATACCCTCCCTCACTTGGACCCATACCTATGACATTACTATGCCAAATTTTTATAAGGGGTCCTCACCTCCCTCACATTATTTCAATTCATGTACATTCTTTAAAATTAGTCATTGTAATTTCAATTGATTATATATTAATTCATTCATTATCATTAAATTAGTTTCCATTTATTTATAATTTAATGGGATTCCATTTATAATTTCTCAATTTGACAATCTTCTATGACATTTCAATGCCAAAATTTCATAAGCGATTTCGATCTTCTCATTTACATTCCAGAGATTATTTTATATAATTTCTCATAAATTCTCATTTATTATGTTGTAATATGTTCTCAAATATTAACATTATTTTCCATTTGTTATATAAATTACTATATCCCATCGCCCTCTCATTAATCCTCCCATTATCCTTTGGGTACACCTGTTAGCATGTTGAAATATAGTTTTGATTCTTCTCATTATTATAGTATAATCATTTCCACATGCAATGTATTTCAAAATTTATAATGATGGGATATGATTTTACATGTCTATATTAATTCCCATCATTAGTTTACCAAAGTATTGAACCCCTAATCTTTCATAAACCCATTTTAAGGATTCATTGATTGATGTTGAAACGATGCAAAAAATTTCACCGAAATTTTCAATGCTAATAAATGTGTAGTGAATTCCATACCGATTTACTATCTAGGGTGTCCAGATTTATACACATATTATTTATTGGTTAGATGTATACACATATGTACTCTACACTCTATAATAATGGAATAAATTATAACAATTAATGAATCAATATTTAATAATCTATGTGGAAAACATCAGATTGAGAATGAAATGAATATGATGGGTGCACACGATAGCAGTCCAATGCATTAGGTAATGTTAAATATCATTATAAGATGTATTTTCTCTAGGTATTGAACTGGAATAATTTATGGTACTATTCCAACAATGTTGTATTTATGGTATTATCCTTGACCTATGTTCATGATTTAGTGTGTTATGTTGTTTCCCCATTACCCATGTTATGAGTATCATCTAATATCATGACTTATTGTCCATGTTCTTTTTATTACTCTTTGATATTACTATTTTCTAACATGTGATATTTTTTTAGGTTATTCCTTTTTTTATTCCATTAATTTGCTTTATATATCCCCCATTTTGTATGTTATTCCCCATGAAATGTCATGAATTTTTAAAATTCCATGGAATTCTAGAAGTATCTTATGGTAGTTTTAAAAAAAATTATTGTATTCCATGTTCACTATGTTATTTTGTGTACCTAATTCCAAAATACACTATAAATATAAAACGTTTTGGTTGTATAATGTGTAGTTTTATGTAATAAATCAATTAGTAAAGGGTAATAATGAGTTTGGATTTTATATTATTGATCTCCATATTCATCATATTACATATGTGGGTACTCAACATTTTACAGAGTCTAATGGGAACTACATCTCATTGGTTTTATGTACTGTCTCCTTACATTTTACAATAATACCTAAAACAATAATAAAAATATTTCCAATGGTTTTTGTGGTAATGATGAATAAAATGATTTATTCCTCTTTATTAATAGATTTCCTTATAGCCAAAAAATGGCTTGCTAAAAGTATCCATCTCGTTGTTCATGAAAAGACATTATTTAGACCTAACA
The DNA here is from genome assembly GCA_963277665.1 of Viscum album. Taxonomy (NCBI): domain Eukaryota; kingdom Viridiplantae; phylum Streptophyta; class Magnoliopsida; order Santalales; family Viscaceae; genus Viscum; species Viscum album. The sequence goes on from OY728154.1 coordinate 10,245,914, forward strand.
TAGAATATAATTAAGGGATTCTTTTAACACATCATTCAAAAAATTTGACTCCCACATTCTGATATGATACTTTGAATAAAAATTATAATTCTCCAACTCATCTTCTATATCAGTTTACCCTATTCAATAACTTTGAAACTACTAGTCCTGAAAAGGATACTCCGCATCCTCTTTCACTTTCAATTTATTACAATTGGTAAAAAAATATCGTTTAATACTTATTATTACTCTTATCAATCATAAAAAATATATATTTGGAATTTTTTTGAGTTTCTATTATCCTTTTATACATGAAATGTTATTCATCAATGAGAAGTATCCATTCTCTCTATTTATCAACTCACACCCTTTATCCTAGTTATTCTTTCATTATTTTATGGATAACAATAATATATTTTATTTATTATTAATGTATAAAAATCATCATAAACTACATTTTTTGGTACTTAAAATATTTCCTCAACTACATTAGATGCATTTTCCACCAGGATCTCAAAATATTACATTTTCCTTAAACTACATATCTCCCCTGGTATATAATGTATACACTATTTTTCATTTTATATAATATAATTAAATCTAGATTAAATTTTTTAATGAGTATCATGGAACATTTTCTAAATACCAAGTCGACTAAAATATGACATTTGTCAATCGTCATGAAAATATAAATTTATTATAATGATGATTTTGTGGCGTGTCTTTTTAAATCAAAGTGAGATTATATTTCTTTTTCTAAAAGAAACATTAACTAGTTTCACCCAATGTCTTTATCATTGAATGGATCATCTCATATCGAAATTATTGATTGAGATTTTGGATTAATATACTTTTTGATTTATAATTCAAAAACCTCAGAATAGTGATATATTATACAAATAAAACATTAAATCATGGAAAATCAAAGAATCATGATTTCTAATACACTAACAATTCATTCTACATCATCTAATTTTATTTTTAGAAATATAAATTACTATTTTTGGATAAAATCATTATTTAAATTCTCACAATATTCTATTTATTTCATGTTATTCTTTATTTTATAATGATCATCTTCTTAGTCACACTGATAGAATAGAAATATCATTTCTGTTGTTTCATTAAATAATGATAAAGACTAGAATCTCAAATAATAAACATTCAAATTTTCTCCTTGAAATCTCTATATATAATATTTTGTATATTTTGAAATGAATTTTACCCATTTGTAACATTCTAGTTTACTTATATTTTATTGCGAGATTGTATTTATTTATAAAATTTTTAGTCAATTGTTTTTAGAATGTGTAAATGACTCATTCATTTTTTAATATGTCGCTATGAATTCAATATTTTGATGAATTTGTCAAATTATAACCCTTATTGATTCTATAGATATTCTTCAAACATTTATAAAAAACACATAAACAATTCCTGAAAATCGTTTTGGAAATTTATGTGACCCATACAAAAATACATATAACCCTTACTTATTTTTAATGACCATTTAAAAAATATCAATTACCCAATTGATATTTCAGATGTCAATTATGAGTCATTACGAGTCTCTTTTATTTATCATATTTTCACATAGATGACTCTTAAATGTAAACTCAATGAACACTTAAGACATAAAGGATTATCCCATTCTTTTAAAAAATTCTCCAACAAGACGAATCTTATAATAATCAAACATTTCCTCTATTTATTATTTGATTATAGAATTCATAAAATATATCAATAAGAACTTATATTTATCTCATGTATCTCTGATTCACTAAATAACATTATGTAACATTATATTTATTATAATAATTCTAAACATAGTCATCCTTATTCCAAAATCATTTTTGAAAATTTATAATTGACACTGAGTTTTCCAACGAACATCAATTTCATCATTAATATATCTTCAACTCATCTTTAATAAAAATTTATCTCATAATTATTAATCTATGATCCCATTTTTCATTACGATCATCATCCTAGAGACTTCTTCTAACACATTTATTTACAAGTTTTTTCCTTTAATCATATCTCTTGAAACTGAAAAAATAGATTTCATCTCCACCCCTCAAATATGTGTGTGCGTGTGTGTGGTGATTCCACAAATTTGTTTTCCAAAAAACAAAAGTACTGGAAATATTTTCCCCTACCCTCATCTCCATAGGCATTATCTCAATCAATTTCATTGGAATTTCTTTAATTCTCCTATGACCCAAATATATATGTATATTATTATAAAAGACAAATGCAACCAATATAATCTAATATGTTTCTTAAAAAGAAACACACATGTAATGACACATGAAATCCTACATGGGAAATTCATGGAACAAACACGTGGAACCTCTAATGACATATGATGCAAGTCCTAATATACAGAGACCTTAAATTTCAATAAAGGCCTCATTGGGTGAATAGTTACTATATAGTGAAAAATGATTAATAAGGTAAATATGTAGGGAAAAATTGTAGGTCAAGTATACCTCATCATTAATTTTGTAATGTGTAACTATGTATCCCATATAATGAAACAATATAAAAAAATGGAATATTTATCAATCCCATCTCAAAACGTGTATCATATATTTTCTTAGGATAAGGGTGACCAGAATCACCTTGAGGGGGGGTGGTGAATCCGTCTTTATGTATATTATTATTTTTTTGTGTTACCAAGGTTGTTTATATATTTTTTACATATTATTAGGCATATATTCATTCTCTATTTAATTCTTCAAATGATCACACCTATTGATGAATAGCAACATAGAAAGTAACAAAAAAACCCATTGATTTTATAGGGTTCATCATTAAGTTTTTTCCAAATAGAATGACACTAACACATGAATACATTACTATATTTTTATTTTAGAGTAAAATTATTATTTTTCTATATTTCATTTTATTTAACCCTATTTTAAGCATACACTACATAAAAAATTGAGTTTTCTTTTTCCACACAAAAGACCATGTTTTCTAACATTTTAATGGTGCAACAATTATAATTTTATTTACACTTTTTTTGATTTTATTTTTTAAAATAATATAATTATTTAATTCATAAGGTTAAAATCATTTAAGAGTTAGGTTTTTGGATTTTTCTGAGAAGATTCATTTTTTTATAAATAGTGAAAAATTCATAATTTTAGTTAAAATGACCTTCTAGTTTATCCAAAGGTTAATGATAAATTATATATTAAATTTGATATTAATGTCAGAATATATAAAATATAAATTTATTAATCAAATTTATTTCATTATAATCATTTTTATGTTGAAATCCGATATGAAGACATGTTGAAATTTTAAATATTTTTACGTTAAAAATCGGCTTCCCGCCACATCTGTTAGATAATTGTTAAATTAAATATTTCTACATTAATGAATTGAATATGGAAAAACAATTTAAAATTATTTTATAATTATTACATTTTTTATAATAATATTATCTTTAATTTTGACAAAAAAATATATTAGTAAAAGTAATTAGTGTTCATTATAACGATTTTGGGAAAATTAACCTTAACAAGGAACTGAACTGTAACCTTAAGGAAAAAATGACCTATAAACCTATCCCATATACGTTGGATTCCAAGACTTTGACCATATCTCCTATTATTTTTAATTTCTTATTTAATGTGACTAATGTTCCAAAATGTTCCTTATATGTTTTTTAAGTGAAGAAAAAGACAAAAACAAAGAACCACCCTTACATTTATCATTTTTTAAATATAATGATATTGAAAAAACATCACATTTTTAGTTAGAGATATCCTTTAGAAATATATATCGGTTATTTTTATCATAATAATTTATTATAATTTTTTTTAATTATAAACTTGATATCATTAGGAAACACCAACGTAGTGATTATTTAGTTAAAAATTAACCAAATTAAATGATACTATAAATATTTAATGCGAATTAAATTGAAAGAATTATTCTATTTTACTATATTCAAAATGAATATATCATGTTAAAAAAATTAAAAAAAACTATATTTTAAATAAAATATTATATCATTATTTTTAAATTAAAATTAAATCAATAATGAAAAATCTATCATAATGTTAGTTTACAATAAATGATATTTAATTAAAGGGTTTAAAATTTATAAAAAACCTACATTCAAAAAATTTATTATCAATTGGTAATAAATATTAATTAAATAAAATTAACATATAATTCTATTTTTATAATTAACATATTGGCCAATTGACTGTAAACTCATTATTAGCACGATCCACATTAAATATTTGTTTTTACGAGTTACAAGCACTAGTTTTCAAATTAATTTCTTAAAAACCCTTGATTTTTATTTGGTAAAATAGTTTTCATATATAAAATAATGTTTTTGTATATTTCATAAAAAATATAACTTAAATTTTTTCTTAATGAGTAAATTAAATAGGGTTGAAAGAAAGAAATATTAACAAAAAAATGATAAAATTAGGGAATCATAGATGCTAAGGAATAATATTTTAAAAAATGGAATTATTTTTGTCCAGTGGAGGTTTTTATCTACTATTATTTCACATTAATTAATTATTATTTCATTTTTTTGGATAATTGGGCTTTTGATACTTCTCATTAATGTTTACCTTTTGGTATTTACAAGAATTTCACTCCTCCTCCACTATATAAAATGAATTCACTCTTCCACTCCCTCACACATATCAAGACATTTATTATTGATAAATAACCACCAAAAAACCTCCTAAACATCCCTAACATAAAACTATAAACCTCACCTTGTGATTAAATCCTTACAAGGTATTCCTTTTGTGAAATCCAAATGGAGTTACCCTAAAGAGTGGTAATATCCATCCTTAAGATCATTAGGTTTTTTTCTCTGTAGTCCTTTTAAATTCTCATTATTCTATGATTTTATAAATAATCTAGTGTCCAAAATATACTATGATGTTTTTATATTATGTTTTATGACTACACATACACAAATATCCATCTAATGGGTAATGAACATACAATTTTGATGTGTAGTTTACTACCGCCTCACAAAATGATATTGATCATTTTTTACTTTACTGCCATTGATGGTAGGGAATTATGACGTAAAATACAATTAAAAATGATATATATGATAGGTATTACGAATTTGTTCTTTTTCAACTCTTTTATAACACATACATTTAAAATTCCCATTTTTTGTAAATAAGATAACATCGTTTTTGGAAGTGTAGACTACCGCATCCTCCAAGTGATATAATATGTTCGCAAATTACATGGACCAAAATAAGGATGATATTAATTTAAAATATTTGACATAAATTACATATATTTATATATAATGTTCATAAAATAATTACATTTATATAAATATAATAAAACATTTTGTTGTTTTACCCTTTTTAGATATTTAAAATAGATAACAATGTTCGTGGACGTGTTGACAACCACCTCCCGACATGATGTGACTACTTTTACATCACATGAATTATATATATATATATAAGAATATATAACTAAATAACGTGGTATTTTGGACATAATTATATTTATATAAATATATAATGTAACTTATCTTATTTTTATAATGATCATTTAAAATTGGGAAGGTTACTCATGCATATGTATTACTTACAATCTCCATGATAGTAACAAATGTGCATCTTTCCTAACCAACATTCACTATTGTTTTTAAAAATATTATTTATGAAAAAATATTATTTATGAAAAAATATTATATTTAATTTCATGATTAATGTTATTTATATTTTAATATAATGATCCCTTTTATAATATTTGACCCACAAATGATGTTTTTTACACGTGAATTGAATTTTTTCAAAACACCTTGTTTAATTTTAATTGTTTATGTAGTTTTTTTAAAAAATTTGTAAAAAGTGAAATAATTCAATTATAAGCATAAAAAGGGTTTCTAATCTGGTAAATAATAATTATAAATTCACTATTCAATAATATAATTTAATACATTAGAGGTCAAACTCATAGTAAGGGACATGGTCTCAATTACAATCCATTGAGACTTATTTGTTGTTATGAATCAATTAAATTTTACATGTTGTATATACAAACCGTTTACATGTTATATCATGAGTACATTTATTATCATGATATTCAATGTATCATTTAATTATATTCCATCATATATATTAAGATTCAAATGTTTTAATGTGGTTTGTGACACTTTGGAATGTTTAAGGATTATTTTCGTGAATAATGTTTTTAATGGTCTTCCAATAGTATTTCCATTCATCAATGTCAACAAACCTTTGTTTACATATCCTATACTGATGAATTATTTATACATATGTATTTTTTAATTATAGATATTTTATGATAAGTCGCATCAATTATTAATTAAATTTATTATTAAACATATGAGGAAGGCATTTGATTAAGTATGTGAAGGGCATGACCCACTACATCCACTCTATCAATCAACACGTTTCATGGGAAAAAAAGATATGGTTTGGGCCAAGTCCTTACCCCTATATTATATTTATTAAAAAATCCTCGACAATATTATATTCTGGTCATGAATCCTTAAAATTAATAGATTCTTATCATGAAGCCTCAATGATATCTTTTAGATATCTATCATTATGCATTACATCATTATTTATTACTTTATTGTTATCACAAGTTATTATAAAATTAGTTATAATTTCCAGGGTTATATTTCATTTTAATATTATGGATTTAATGGCATGTGTTATGATTTATTTACCTAGACATGATGATTTATTCTAATTGATTCATTATTTCATCCACTTTACTCACCCATAATGGTCTTTTGAGATCACACTTCTTATGTTTCCTTTCTCCTATGGAATAAACTAAATCACTAGATTTGGTCATATATGATCAGGGTTTTATTTTTACTATCAATGGATGTTTAGTAGTAACATTGGAAACTTGATTTAAAAAACATAGATTATGGAACATAACCCTAATATATATTTTGAGGATAATTATATAATAACATACTAGTTCTTTGATAATGTGTATACTATGTGTGTATTATTAAAATTAAATCACTTTTTGGATGCTATAAGTTGAAGTGGTTTTGGTATATATTTACCTAGTAGTAACAACACTGAAAAATGTGTAAGGCCTAACTCAGCACAACTTGGTACATGATAACAGTCCACACTACAGACATGGTTTGACACTCCCATGAGATACAATTAAAAGAATATAAATTTTATTTACAAGCCCATATAATGGATATAAAATTAAATATATCTCAAAAGAAACCATATTTATTCTTCTAATATTTTTTATTGAAAACTATTTCAATTTGTGATTATTGTTTTACATGATTTTGGATTATAAATCATGTTACAAAATCTTATGATCAAATCCAGTATATTCCATTGTTTTGAAATAGAGCATAGAAGTAATAATGGTATTAGTACTCAAGTAAAATGTATATATTGACCTGCATGGGAACCCTATATAATTGTTGTTAGAAAAAACAATACTATTATGTAATAATAAGGTTTTGACACATAACCTTTCATAGATGGAGAAAACGGTTCCACAAAATGATTCTTTGATGTCGGATCTGTTTCAAAAATAATGGCCCCTATCTTTTTGAGGCAATATTGATCCAATTGAAGGTGATAAATGGATTTTGTCTTTGGAGAAGAAATTCATTGCATTGGTATGTTTTGTAATGAAAAAGGATACACATTAATTATTATTTTTTAATTGTTATGTGGATCAATGGTGGTCATTAATCCAGAACACTATAGAGGATCAATGGAAAGGAGAAGTTATAAGGAATAATTCTTTAATAAAAACTTCCCTAATGAGAAAAATATGAGATGAAGAGAAAGTATCACAGTTTACTGAAAATGGAAGAATAATGTGTTGAAGAGTATGAATCTACATTTACTAGTTTAGAATGGTATGTAATAGATTTCATACATTTCCTAGAATGCATGAATGACCTTTTCTTTTATGGACTTTTGACAAGTCTCTGAAGGCTGAAGGTTTTTAAAAATATTTAGTCTAATAATGAAATATTTATTTGTGATATCAATAAAAATAAATAATTATCCATGAATTATGGTTTCAACGGGAAGAAAGAGAAGATGATAAAAAAAGTGGAAGTAATTAAAAAATGGAGGAAAGGAAAGAATTATTTAAAAAAATTTGATATATGTGGAAGGAAACAAGTTGGTACATGCTGATTAATGAAAGTATTTTAGATTATATTTGGTGAAAAAGGACACCACACTCAAGATTTTATGGGAAATAAGAATTTTTAAATGTTCAATTCTTAACTAAAATGATATAAATCACTATAAAAATGAATACAATAATATCAAATGAAATAAACCCTAGATGAAGCTATGGGGCCAACGTCAGACATATTTTATTGATAAAAATGAACTAGAATGACTAACATATTTTTGTATTTAGATCAAATAAATTGTTGGTTACCATTATTTGATGATGATTTTCCCATCATGTGATTTATGAAACATATAAGGATTATACTAAAACCCTTTTTCCTTAAAGATGTGAGATCATATGTTGAATGGTAGTAAAAACTTTTATTTTTGTTGCATGTTAAAATTTTTGGAAAAATCATGTTTAAGCGAAAGAATGACCATGTTATGTTCCTGATATTGTGATAATGATGTTTGGATAAAGAAGTTATTGAAATGGATAATGCAAATTCAATTATACAAACTACAATGGAAATGACACTAAATTGTTGAATCATGGTATGGTTGAAAGGGTAAGCATATATGTAATGATTTTAGATCAAATTTGTACATGGTTTCATAGGTAAATGTATTACATTACAATATGATGCAAACTGTGTTGAATGATGGGGTATACATTGTTCATGGTGAAATCAAAGGATAAGATTGCATTTATAAGCGAATTTAATTTCTTATATCCATAGAGAGTGAAAAAAGCTCTCAAATCATTGAAAAAACGTCTTCAAATAAAAATTTTGTCTTATTATCATTTTTTCAGATATCAATGACCTTTATTCCCACATATAGTTTATGGGTTTGTTGTCTAGAGCATTAAAATGGGCATGTTCTCTATCACAATAAATCATAACATAATGTTTAGATTTGTCTTTCACATCGATGTTTTGACTAATGTTTTCTTATTTGGATGTATTGTTCTTTTTGACCATTGAATTTTACATTCACTGTAGTTATGTTGATGTTTTATTAATCCTATTTACAATGTGGGGTTTTTAACAATAACTTTTTCATACATAAAAATATTTATTACCGTCATCATATTTAAATTATGATGATAGAATTAAATTACTGTGTGGAGAATGTTTCACCCCAGAAATTTACTATATATATATATATATGTAAGAATTATTGTTATTTTTATTTCTATATTTAATTATACGAAACACCATGTTAAGCTTATACAACACAATAATTGGTTTAGTTTGTGTTACATGCAATATAGAGTTTTGAAATATTTTAATGGATCAGCAATTTTTAATCAAAATATTCAAACATTTATAAAATTAAATCAAAGTAAAAAAAGAAACTTTTGAATTAAAAATTTCAAAATTAGCTGGTGGGGAATTTGATTTTTTTGGAAGCTTAATTTTTGATGAATACTGAAAATTATCTCATTTTTTTTAAAAACTACTTTTTTAAAAATTATTAGTAATGTTAAATTATATTTTCAAAAACATCATAAAGAAAAAATGGATCATTTATACCTATATTATTCCAATTATGGTCATTAGATAATTTTTATATTGATATTTCATACATTTACTTACTGATCATTTGAATAATTTGACATTAAAACCCCACATTCTCGCCCCCTCTATGGGGTTACCGTAAAAATTAATTCATCCACATATTTGTATTTAATTTAAAAATTATGGATGGATATAATTGTAATACGTATGATATTTTAAGTCCAATAATTCATGTTTGTTTTTGAAAAAAAATCATAAAATTATTTATAATTAATTACATTTATTTAGTTGGAATTAAGCATAACAAGATACAAAAACATATTACTAAGGCCCAACATTACCTAGAATCTTTTCCAAAACCCATTGGATGGAAATGGATCAACCATATCCTCTCTTGGTTAGAATTTTAGGATTTATTGGGATAGACATGAAAGTTCAATACATGATAAGTTAAATGAGGAAAAATAAAAAGAATAACCATCCTAACTTTATTATATATAAAACATTTTGATATGGAATAATGTCATAGATTCCCAACCCCATCCCCACATTGTGTACCCCTTTTGGGCCAGAAATGGGATAAGAGAGATAGGGACACTTGATTCTCGCCTCTAGTGGGCCCCGAGTAGGCGACTAGCACCGAGGGTAATGGAAAGACACTAATGGGAGACATTACCCTCTAAGAGAACACATGTGAAAGATATAAATAAAAAACACATCAAACCTACCTAGATCAGGCCAATATATATACGAAAATCAAATATATTGATATAAAATTTCATGCAAGAACTACTGCAATAGAAATGGAAAATACCAAGTTCCAAAAAGAATGTAAAACTACAGCGACCACGAAGCCCAAACAGCTCTAGGAAAAACCACATTCTAGTAGTAACCATATTTATATCCAACATGATCCAACTGACCTAAAAAATATATTATATAAACACATGGTTAGTTTAATAGTATACTCAGCAGTATCATTCCTCATACCTCTCTTTAAAAAATAATGAATGAAGGCTAAAGAATAGTGATCTACAAGTGAAAGTAACTCCTCAACTAAATACGTACACTATGTCACCAGACTAGCCACATATACACTCACAAAGAATAAAATAAAATATCATAGAATATAATATATAATGTCAAGGGTAACCCACTACCTCTTTCCCCTTTTTTAAACTTTTTCCCATCATCGCACATCCTAAACATCTCTCTCTAAAAAGGCTAAACCAAAGACACATATTCCGAGAACCACAATAGGATCCTCATGCAACACACAACCTACATAACATGTATCATACATCAAGTATTATAACTCAATTTATTATAGACCATAAACCAATTTAGGATCCTCAAGCCATCACAGTTTATACACATCCCACATATAGTAGTCTATAAGAAACTATATATACATTACATGTTTATGAAATAACCATAATCTATTAAAACTATATACCGAAATATATGGTGAAAACTATCCATCGTGCATACAAGCTCATTTAACTACCAAGAGGAGAGTGTGGGGTCAAAGGGGTTAATTAGCAATACCTCCTCAAATAGGGATGTTTTGACAAACACCCTCGCAGATTAGAATCATCTGGATATCTATTTTCATAACCAACATGGTGGTGTAATGTATAGAAACACAACAATTAAAGGCATTAATATTGCTCAAAACCACACTATGGGAATAACCTACTCTCAGACTCAATTTCATAAAATCTATCAATAAGCACTTATAATAGTCTATAGGAAACTAGATCTACAGTACATCTGTATGAAATAACCATAATATATTAAAACCCTATACCCAAATATATGGTAAAAACTACCCATCGTGCATACAAGCTCAAGTAACTACCAAGAGGAATGTGTGGGGTTAAAGGGGATAGTCAGCCGTACCTCCTTTAACTGGGATGCTTTGAAAAAACATACTCGGGGCTTAGAATACTCAGGGTATCCATTTTCATAACCAAAATGGCGGAGTAATGAATAGAAACACAAAAATTAAAGGCTTTAAAATAGCTCAAAACCACACAATGGGAATAACCTACTCTTAGACACAATTTCATATAACTTCTGTTGGATTCTTGGATGACACTACTATAACCAGAAATCTTACAAACACACATCCATTTTATTGAGCTTCATTAAGTTATATTATCTATTTTCATCAATCTCTCTTCATATTAATTAGTTTATTAACCATTAATTATACCCTTATCATTTTCCATGTTTCATTACATTGGCATCACAACAATGTTCAACGCCCTCTAGGGATTACCAAACTGAGTCCATGACTTCTCAGAAATACCACCTCATCATTGCATAGCAGCAAGCACTAACCCCATGGGTTAATTTTTTTCCTTTTTTAATTTATTACCATCATTATAACATTCTGAAATTAAATGTATTCGACGAACATATTCTAATCATCCCAAATATTATGGTCTCATCAATGTGTGTAGTTGAACTACCCATCAATTCTTCTCTACTTGTAGCTATAGAGTAGACTCATCTATCAATAATAAGATAAACATGGAAAGCATGTGGAAAACCCCACACATCATTTTCTATTTTTGAATGATATTGAAAAACCACATAATTCATGTAGTGGGGAACAGAATGTAGATAAAAACAATAGGTTCAAAAATAATCCAACTTTCATATCAAAGGATAAGATAGTCTTCAACCCATTACATCATCTATGGTGTCAGCTATGATACTAACATGCATAAAATAAAGAGTCTCTCTACTCCATGCATCAACTAATACCATAAAAATCGGGCATCCTAACCCCACTTATTAGAAAATCACTCTAAGATAATCCATATGAGGGTCATGTCACATCAAATGTAGATGGAAACAAACAAAGAACGAAACTATTTTACTGGTCCTAAACATGGCATCCAGCCATCCCATACTACCAGATTTAAAGGCTCTGAAGAACCTGGAACATTTCCTTTAAAACACTCAGGAAACTGAGTCCCCATAAAATAAATTTATATTATAAATACAACTGGTTCATTACCAATTCATTTAAACATCTATATCTATATCAATTTGATTATCATCAAAATAAAACAACAACAACTGGATTCATTAATCATGCCTTTTTATCCATATCCAATTACTTATCATTTGATTCCAACATTATGTTTTTTACCAATTTCCAAAGCGAAATACATTATAGAAAAAAAGGAATAAAAACTACAATATCTAGAAAATCGAGAAGAAATTTGTTATAATGGTAGATAGTAACAAAATTGTTATGTGATCAATACCAATTATTTAATCAGAATAAATAATTATAATAATAATTTCATGAAAATACATGGTTGTAAATATTAATATATCTACGATAGAACATAAATATATATAGAAGAAATGAATATCCAACTCAAAATGGTTTTCAAGGTTCTTAACATTAGATTATATCATATAACGGATCATGATCACCTCTCCCACAACGACTATATCCTCCCAAGGATGCCGCAACACAAACATATAAAAAAACACCCATGAAAACCCTATTATAACATGGAAACCACATTCCATCTCATATATTGTTGAAATGGTAGGAAACAGATTGAGGAACCCACAAGAAAAGAGGCAGAATATACATTACATCAAAGACAGATCGAAACTTCCTGTTTTCACAAAAATAGGGATGTATATATAGTTTGAAGAAATCTTATGAAAATATGATCCAAGATCCAAACAAAAATTAACCAAATCTATGTAAAATTATGTTACATGGAATCACATTCTAGGGTAAAAATATCAGGGATAACATGGGTTAAAGTTATCTCATCCCTTTTGAAAATTTAAATGGAGAAGTGGTTTATATATTCATGGAATTTTCTATGAAAGGTGGATCTAGTCAAGATATATTGTTTTGATTGAATAAAAAGTCCCCTATAACTATAGTAAAATATAGATAGGAGTAAAAAGATAGTTCTCGGGCTTAAAACCATTCAAACAAGGCATAAATGGGAAATTTTTGTTAAGAAAAATGTTGTTGGGGAAAACTGTAAGAAACTAAGAATATTGTTCCTGACACACCATCTGATTACCTACCATTGGACTAGTTACCACTTGGTGAGCTACTAGTGTACGAGTCACCATTGTGGGGAATTGATGGTGACATAATATCAGTGAATCATAGTTGGAGACACCATCTCTAGTCACCAGTATGAGTCACCATCACGACCTACCTGTGCGATTCATAGTTACAAGCTACCGGTGAAAGTCACCATTGCAAGAAACATGTGTGAGTCAACATTACAACTCACAATTGTGACCTAGTATTTTGAGTAAATATCCCGAGCTACATGTGTGAAGCACCATTTTGAAATATCGGTGAGACCTACCGGTGCAATTTCCCACTACGATCTACCATTGGAGAAACTAGAAATGTGGAAAAGTGTGAGAATAATTCTTTTTGACCACCCAGAACTCATCAATCACCATATTTTCTCAATGTAATGGTTCCGAGAGGTCCTATCAATTACATAAGATACCTCTCAAACTATTCTCAACCATGAGAATCAAAATTCAACCGTTAAAGGATATAGAAAAGGGGTCGTTCGAACAACAACCCTGTAAGATACCACTAATGGATCTTGACACCATAAGTGCTCGACCACTTTATTAATGGAACAATGTGAAACATCATGAACAATAAAAACATATCCTGACCACTCTTCTGGGATAGATACCTCTCAAAATGGATAGATGACTAAATAATAAAAAAGAAAAATATATCACATAATCATAAAGGGTTCACAACCACCAAATGAACAATGTTACAAAAGAAGTTATAATCATCAAATAGATTATGGTATTGAACACGTATCTATTGATCATTTTACCAGGTACGCTCCTCCATGCCATAGTGCTGCATGAAGACATGAACAAAGGGGGTATCATGCTCATGAAACACCATATCCATAAGGACATGGATCTGTACAATCCACTCCTTGAAGTTCACATCGTTTTGAAAACAGATCCCACCCAAATAGATGATATGAGAGTTATCATGAATATAACAATGAAGCTATGAACCATTAAAAATATTATGTTTCTGGACCATCTATGGAAATGTACTACCCGATATTCCACAAATCCAACATGAGACAACACCTTAAAGGGCCCATCAAAAAACGAAGAAATATTACGCCCACGACCAAACCATCACTGCCCACAATGAGGAGTTGCCTTTAGAAACATTTTATCCCAAAATAAATACTTCATAGGTCTCCCCCTATGAATGTAATAGAATTTATGTCAATCGGGTGTTGTAATCATCCTCTCTTGAATCACTCAAACCATATATATCATTTTCTATACTAGTCCCAACACATGAATTGTAGACTCCCCAATCCCGATCTTACAGAACAGAGAATGGAATGTTCTGCCATTAAAGTCTTTGAACGACACCATACTGGTGGTGGAGTAATTTTTTTTGTTAAAGAACTCTCTCAGGCATATGTTCATCATCCACAAACCTCCAAAATATTTGACACAAGAGCACAACCTTTCTACATAATTCTGGAGGGTCTGATCTGTCTGACTATCTGTCTATAGATGAAAAGTAGTTCTAAGTCATATATGATAATGAGACGCATGTTGGGGACCTCTCCACATCCCATATAAAAGAAAATGATGATCCTAGTTAGTGATTACCATCTTTATAACGTCGTAGAGTCTCACCACCTCCTTTGGATATTGCTTAAAAAAAACCTCCACTGATCTCAACTCCTGGATCACTATAAAGTGGGATGATTCTGTCAAAAGATTAACCATCAACCATTTAGTATGGTATCCTCCTAAAACATGTGGTAACCTCATAACAATGTCCATAGTGGGACCACTTTATGTACAAATATTGTATTTTTTGTCAACATTTTTCAATACTGGTCAAAATGAAGAAGAAGATGAAGAAGGACTAAATATTTAGTGAAGTTTGGATTAATTGAGGTTTCTTGTAGAATTTTTATGGAATCATATCATTGGATGTCAAACTTGAGAAATTCTCAAAGAAGATCGATTCATACGATTGATGCACTAATCCTTAGTTCGAAGAACTTGAGTCAAAGGTGACAAATAGTTTACAACAATGAAGAATGGTGAGGTATCATCAATCTAAGGATGATTGTAGAAGAAATAGAATTTTATGAAGACCATGTAATGATTCATGATGGCATGAGAACCATTAAAGAACTTACTTGAAGAATAGAATCATATGATTTTCTTGATTTGTAGATTGGTGGAAGAAGAATAGAGAATGTATAAGGTCATGGCATTCTAAGAAGTTCATGAATTACACATTGCCTTGAAATCATATGATTATTGAAATATTCTTAAAGTTCCCATTACATGTATCAAATGTGATACATTTTCCGCAACATTGTAGGTGTTTGAAGAATCTTCAAGCCTCCACTTTTGGATGAAGATGTACTTTGGAATTCATCTTCCAAAAAGAATGGACAAAACTATGACGATGATTTTCTGATTTGTATTTAACAAATATCATAAGTTTGGAGAACATGTGATTCAAAAATTATGAAGGATAGAGAGAGTAAAGAAGTGTTTTTGGAAAAGGAATGAAAGCAGCACGCAAGTCAAAAGTGGCACGCAAGTCAATATTGGTGCGTAAGTATTGAAACACAAGTAATGGCGGGCAAGTGTAAATGGAACGAAAGTCATATTTCAAGATTATAACATCAAAATTTTTCAAAGGAAATAAAATGGTGCGCAAGTTAAAGATTGGAACACAAGTCCAAAAGTTCCGCGCATGTATAAGTGGCACTCAAGTGTGGCGTGCATGTATAAGTGGTGCGCAAGTGTGGCGTACAAGTATAAGTGGAATGCAAGTGTATGTTACGAGCAAGTCATATTAAAACATCATAATATCAAAATATAACAAAGGAAAGAAAGTATTGCGCTAGTGATGGAAGGGAGTGAAAGTGTTGGAGCGGCGCGCAAGTGCTGGAGCGGTGCACAAGTGTAGGTGGTGCACAAATGTAGTTGTGAAAGTCACCAAAATGCCTATAAATAGACGACTAGCCTCTGAATTTTTGTATGCTCAAAACTTGAGAGAAAATTAGAACTCTGAGTGCACAAGTAGAAGAGGTTTCTCTGATCGCGCAAGTAGCAAAGGGAGGCACACATACTGAAGTGGCACACATGCTGAGGGTTATTTATAAGGTGCGCAAGTAGGGTGCCGCACATGTTTTGTTGCGCATGTTTGGCACACAAGTTTTTCTACACATCTTTTATCGTGCATGTTTTTCCACGCAAGTTTTCAGAGAGGTACTTTCAAGAAGTGGAGTGTTTATACGCCAATAGTGGTGCACAAGTTGTGAGTTGTGCTCAATGGTGGCGTGCAAGTAGTGAGTAGGCGCACAAGTATGTGGAACTCAAGCAGTGAGGCGCACATGTAGGGAGGCCTGCAAGTAGGGTGGCATGTAAGTAAGGATAGGAACGCCAGATGAGAGTTGTTTTAGAATTTATTACCAGCTTCGGTTCAACTATGATGATTCTATGTTGATCTAGACTTCATTATTTTTACAATCACAAAGGGAACTTATGATATTAGTAAGAAGAAGAAGAAGAAGATAAGAATAGGATACATGTGTGTTATCACATGTGGAGTAACTCAAATAAATATTCAAAAAATTGTGTGCACGTGTGAGAAATAAATGGTGAAATATCATTGCATAAACAATAACTGCACCAAGAAGAAGAGAAGAGAAGAATAAGAAGAAGGAAAATAGTCCAACTACATGCCATATGCATGATCACATGCATTTATGAACAAGAGAATAACTCACTCTGATGATTTCAAGAAAGACGATCTCTATTTCCTGAATAATCACATTAGTATATGTGATTATTTCTATGAAAGAAGATGAAGTGTTAGTGCATTCTATTATTTAACTAATGAAGAAGACAAATTCATAGTGCATATGGTTTTGCAATAGTGAAGGAGAAAAGATGAAGACAAGAATAATATCTTTCCTACAGCTTTTCAAGTAATCAAGTGAAGATAACTGAAGAAGATCAAGAGAATAACCTACCTTTTGAAGAAGGAAGAAGACTCTCTCCATAGGTAGTATAAAGAACCATCTAGAGGCTGCATATTGGACTAGGTTGTCAACAGCCCAAGAAGATTAGATTGTTTCCCTTCACCCTCCAATGTGTCGGGACTCACACTAGATAGATGATTGTTCTCCTAGCCACTCCACTTAAATTTTATATCTCATCATAGTGGAGAATCCATGCACTAGTCATATCCATGCATGGCAAGGACGTAGCTACTCTTATTGACTGGTGAACCATTTAAAAATATCGTGTGAATATTTTTACTGATTTCTCTTATTTCATGTGACAGGTAAAAGAGAATAAGAGAATCATGATTTTGATATGTCAAGAGGTATAGGGATAAATGTTTTAATTTGTTTTAAATTCCCAAGCACTGATTAACCCCCCCTCTCAGTGTTAGGTATATCACAAACTGGTCCTCTCAATTGGTATCAGATGGATAGATTCACCTCAGTTGGATTGTCTATAGTGAAGTTATTCTCTTTTGAAGATTTGATTTCTTTTACTGATTCAATAATGAAGATAACAGTTGGTGAAAATTTAGTTAGATTTGATCATAAGGAAATATCTACAAGGACAATGATGAATAGGAAAATGAAAGAGAAGATAAGTTTCAAGAAGAATTCCATCTTATCTGAAGTAGTGAAAGCATATGGTTCTCTATATGTAGCTGACGTTGAAGACACACCAGACATGGAAATTAATGAGAAGGTGGCTCAAGTACCCACCAAGAATATGGACAACTTTCCAACCTCAACTGATCAAGAGGTATGTGTTAGTACATTTGGAAATTATTCTAATGATTAAAATGCTAGCGTATGTGTTGATGCTCAATCTATAACATCTCAATAAATATCATTTGATAGATTAAGAAATATTCTTCATGGTATTCCAAAAGAAAGTACATTCCTTGTTTGTGGATTATTATAGTGCATACAAGAAAATATCACTCACCTGGAAGAAGAAACTTATGTTTTGGAGAAAGGCTTACATGAAACAATTGTTGAATGTCAAATGCTCTCCAAACAGGTTGGAGCCTTTTAAGAAACAAGGATGGTATTTGAAGAAATTTCATCAAAGTGGCTCAAGGATGTTGAAGAAAATGTGGGGGTCATTAAGTCTCTGGTAGAGAAGATCCATGCACTTGAAGATGAGCTGAAAAGGGGAAATGAAGTCAAGAAGATACATTTGGAAGATAACTCCATGAATATCAATGAACTTGACTATTTGTTACAAAACAATGTAAAGATTCATGAAGATAAAGGTGAAATATTTAACAAGGTTTGTGAAGATAAGATGACTATGATTGAATACCAAAAGGACATCCTCAATATGAGATGTCTAGATTTGGAAGATCAGTTGACCAATCTTGAGAAGACACGTATTTAGTCTTCAAAAAAGAAGGAAACAGTTGCTGCTATTACCCAATGTTCTCTAGAGGATTCTACTGTCAAAAGTACTCAAATTTGATAAGAAGATCATGATATCACTCATTGATCCATCACAAGAAGTTGAGGATGTAAAGGTATCATCCATACCAACTTGTATTAATGTTTCTAAAATTTCATCTACAAAAAGTGCGGGTTGGATGAAAAATTATAAACATGTTTTGATGAAGAAAAGTGAGATTAAAACTATCACCACATATAGGGTATATAGGAGAAAGAGTTTGGAAGAAAAATCCTCACAGAATTTAGAACATACCAATAAGAAGAAGAATCATCCTTATCAAGGAGATGAAAAGGAGTCCTGGTTTGCTGGTCAATGCTGGTGATGTAATAGGTTTGGGCATTGTGCACTAGAGTGTTGGTACAATTCCATAAATGTAAAATCACAGGGAAAGCCCATCTCAAGGGGGAGATATCCAGAGAAGTAGAAGAAACATCCACATATCCAAAAACATATGTATTTCGCAAACATATTTGGAATGTTAGATATCATCTGTGATGCATGCAATAGGAGTGGTCAAATAAATTGTGCATGTTCATATAATAAAATAAGGCCAAAGAAGCTGGGAAAGAATGAAGAAGCATCCCTAAGAAGAAATCAGATGAATTATGTGAAAACAATTATCCCATGAAGATTTCAAGAAGGAAATATGTGAAGTCCTTGGATTCTAAATCCAAAAAGGTGAAGGGTGGTGCATCCAAACAAACTACTAAGAAAGAAGCCACTCGGAAGAATCCATGTAGAAGATCCAATCATAATGACTCCATTCCAAATGATATATTGGTGGTTTGGCTAGAATATTTGGACTGAATGAGGAAAATGGAAGATGCACAAGCTAAGGCTTGTGCTAAATGAAAAAAAGAAGATTATACATGAAGGAAATGATGTTCTGTGTGTAAGGTGCAACAAGGCTAGTCATACTGTGAGACAATTCTTTGAATTTATTTCATCACAATAAGAATTCATGAAGAGGATGACAATTTCAATGGGAGATTATAGTACTTGGAAATCTCTTGAAGAAAGGAGATTCACACACAAAGAGATGGAAGAATTATTGAGATCCACACAGCCACATTCAAAATTAAATATAAAATGTACAATTTTGAGGAGTTGAGAAAATATAGCATCTTGGTTGAGAAAATATTCTCAGCCATCCTGCTCACATTAAGAAAGCATGGAGGATCCACCTTATTCCATTAATTCTTTGTGTATTGTATTTTTTCATTAAATAAAGGGAATTGAAGGTGATGCAAGATATTAGGGGGAGAACCTGAGATTCAGTTGTGAGAAGTGTTCTCATTAAAGGGAGACACATGAAGAAGCTTCTAGAGTCATTATTTCAATAATTATCAAATTCAATTGGTAATAAATTTAACTACTCTGAAAATTTTATGAAGATCATGTCATTGGAAATGGAATTTCAGGTTGATTATTTCTTATCACACTCATTATAATCGGCCTTAAATGAATGTAGAAAACCATTAAAGACAATTGTATGAGTTCTCATCTCAAGAGGTGTCATATTCAGTGGGTAATGGACGAATTTGTTTTCTAAATCAAATCATTTTTTCTATGCTGAGCATTTCTCATGTTGACTTATTGTGAAATTATTGATGGGACATTTTTTAAGAATGGAATGATACCCTCTCTACCACGAACTTTTTATTTATTGTCAATATGGGGGAGGGAAATGAAATGAATGTCTAGGGGAAAGAAATAAGTAAATGAGAGAGAGAATATTCCCATTTTGAGAGAGAGAAGATTCCCATTTTTTTATTGACACATTGATTTGAGGTGAATTTAAGGTATTGACAGCAAAATACAAAGGGGGAGATTTTTGGACCACTTTGTGAATAAAGATTTTATTTTTTGTCAACAGTTGTCAATACTGGTCAAAATGAAGAAGAAGATGAAGAAAGACTAAATACATAGTGTAGATTGGCTGAACTGAGTTTTCCTGGAGAATTGTTTTGGAATCATAGCATTGGATGTCATACTTGAGCAATTCTCTAAGAAGATCAATTCAAACGATTGATGCACTGATCCTTAGATCGAAGACCTTGTGTCAAAGGTGACACATTGTTTACAGTAATGAAGAATGGTGAGGTATCATCCATCTATGGATGATTGTAGAAGAAAGAGAATTTTAAGAGGACCATGACGCTCTTCATGATTGCATGAGAACCATGCAAGAACATAATTGATGAATAGTATCATATGATTTGCATGATTTATTGAATGATGGTTGAAGAAGAAGAGGGACTGTGGAAGGACTTGGCATTCTATAAAGGTCATGAATTACACATTTCCTTGAAATAAAATTATTGTTGCACTGTTCTTAAAGTTCCCAATACATGTATCAAAGGTGATACATTGTCTACAACATTAAAGGTATTTAATGAATCTTGAATCCTCCACTATTGGATGAAGAATTATTTTGGAATTCATATTTCAAAAATAATTAACAAAACTATGATGATGCTTTTCTGATTTGTATCTCACAAATATCATATGTTTGGAGAACTTGTGATGAAAGCCTTATGAAGGATAGAGAGAGTAAACAAGTGTTTTTGGAAAATGAATGAAAGTGGCGCACAAGTCAGAAGTGGCATGAAAGTCAATAGTGGCACGCAAGTATTGACACGCATGTATTGGCACGGAAGTGTAATTTCCGTACAAGTCATATTTCATGATCATCACATCAAAATTTTAAAAAGGAAATAAAATGGCATGCAAGTTAAAGATTCGAGAGAAAGTCAAAAAGTGGTACGCAAGTATAAGTGAAACACATGTGTCTGTTGCGCAAAAGTCATATTTCAATATCATTGTATGAAAATACGAAAAAGGAATGAAGGTATCACACCAGTGATGGAAGGGCGCACAAGTGTTGGAGCGGTGCTCAACTGCTCGAGCGGCGCGCAAGTGTAGGTGGGGCACAAGTGTAGGCACACAAGTCACCAAAATTCCTATAAATAGATGACTAGCCTCCTCATTTTTTTTATTATCAACACTTAAAACAATGTTTGAGCTCTGAGAATGCAAGTAGTAGAGGGTTCTCTGTTCCCCAAAGTAGTAGAGGGAGGCACACAACCTGATGTGGCTCACAAGCTAAGGTTTATTTATAAGGCGTGCATGTAGGGTGTCGCGCATGTTTTGTCATGCATGTTTTGCCGTGAAATTTTGTCACACATGTTTTTTCGCACAAGTTTTTCCATGCAAGTTTCCAGAGAGGCGGTTTAAAGATGTAGCCAATCTATAAGCCAAAAGTGGCGCGCAATTTGTGAGATGTGCTCAATGGTGTAAAGAAATTGGTGAGTAGGTGTGCAAGCTGGTGGTGTTGAAGTAAGGATTGTCACACATGTTATGAGTTGTTCTATAAGTTCATACCATCTTCTTTTCAACTGTGATGATGAAAAGTTGATCTAGACATCCTTATTTTTACAATCACAAAGAGAGCTTGTGATATTATCAAGAAGAAGAAGAAGAAGAAGAGGCTACATGTGTGTTATCACGATGGAGTAACTAAAATAAATAATCTAAACAAATGTGTGCATGTGTGAGGAATAAAGTGTGAAATATCATTGCATAAACAATAACTGTACCAAGAAGAAGAGGAGAGAACATGAAGAGGGAAAAGAGTTGAACTACCTGCCATATGCATGATCCCATGAATTTATGATCAAGAGATGAACTCACTCTGATGATGCCATGTAAGCCGGTATTTGTTTCCAGAATAATCATATTGGTATATGTGATTCTTGCTATGAAAGATGATGAAGTGTTAGTGAATTATGTTATTTCACTATAGAAGAATACAAAGTCATAGTGCAGCTAGCTTTTCACTAGTGAAGAAGAAAAGAAGAAGACAAGAAGAATTTATTGCCTATTGCTTTGCATGTAATCAACTGAAGAGCACTAAAGAATATCAAGAGAAGAACCTACCTTTTGAAGAATGTAGAAGACTGTCTTCATAGGTAGTATAAAGAACCAGCCAGAGGATTCATGTTGGACTCAGTTATCACCAACCCAAGAATATTGGATTTTTTCCCTTACCCCTCCAAAGTGTAGGGGCTCACACTAGCAAGATGATTTTTTTTCCTAGCCATTCCACAGTAATTGCATATCACATCATTATAGAGAATCCATGCACTTGTCATATCCAGTCATGGAAAGGACGTAGCTACCCTTATTGACTGGTGAACCTTGTAAAAATATAATATGCATATTTTTACTGCTTTCTATTATTTCATGTGACAAGGAAATGAGAATAAGAGAATCATGATTTTAATAGGTCAAGAGTTATAGGGATAGAAGTTTGAATTGGTTTACAAGTCCCCAACACTAATTCACCCCCCTCTCAGTGTTCAGTATATCCCAAAATGGTCCTCTCCGTCCATTGATATTTCCACCCACATCCACAAAGGAACATCTAACTACTGAAGAAAACCACAGGGAATATAGTGCCAGGCCATAACCTTTTAGAAAAAAAACATCGATACACTAACACAAAAACTACTTAATTCAACCCAGGCCACCAAAATTGTACTATAAATGCTCAATACATCCTTTTCATGCTGGGATTTCTCTAAATAAAAATCTATGGAACCCCTTGAGATCTCTTTCATGCATCAAAAAAGATATGAAATGCCTTCACAAGAACAACACCTGATGATATTCATCCCTAGACCAACCATAAGGGGCCTCGCCTCAAAAAACGAAGTCTCTATAGACCATTTCCTCATGATCCTCCCATTGTGACTCTTCTACCTTCTGCACCAAAGATAAAGGCACCATCATTTGAATAAGGCATCCTCTTCCCACCTCTTCTCATATTTCTAGATTTAATATAATAGTTATTCCACAACTCCTCAAGAATCACCAGATTCATGCATTGCATCATTGCATGACTTCCTCCTCCATGCATTGGGTTCGTTGTTCTCCTTGAAAGCTGTATATGGATCATTGACGTCTTAATCCAATATGAACTCCATCAATCAATGCATTTTCAATTTATATTCACTATGGGAGAAATCATATCCCATTATTTTCTGATCGGTGAAGACCACAAAATGATAAAAAATGATGTAATGTTTCCAAAACCTGAGAGAAAACACCATGACCAACAGATTGACATCTTAAGTGGAATAGTTACATTTGTTGGGACTTAAATACAGATTACCATAATAAATGACCAATATATACTACATTAGAACACAACACAACCTCAGATGTGATATTATTACAGAAAACCTCAGAGAAGACTCCTTATGCTGGAAGATAATTAACCAGAGCACTGACCAACTTCTTTTTTAGATACTTAAAAGCTACCTAACACAGCTCAGTCAACATGAATACCTAATCCATTCTGTTCATCACTATTTGAGGAGTCATAACACAATATAAATCAGCTATGAAAATCAATTAATATCCTATAAGACCATCAAAACATCAAACCTTTTCCACTGTCTTGGCGATTTCTATGAAAACATTCAACTACCATAGACGGATCCTAATCCAATAATTTTTGGAATACTAAATACCCCATGAAATGATCTTCTCAATCCCAAAAATCACACTTTTTCAACTTCCCAAATAGATTCTCACAATGAAGAATTATGATTATGGCACATAGATTATCATCAAGCTCCTCCTCAGACACAGATTACATATGGATGTTGTTGATGAAAAGCCCTATGGACTTATCTATGAACTAAAAAATAGTGTTCATCACCCCCATGAACTTAGTTGGAGAATTCATCACATAGAATGGAATCAAAACAAACTCGTAATTACCATGATGACAATGGAATGTAGTATTCAGTATATCCTCATCTTTCACAGGAATCATATGATATCTTGATTGTAAATCGACCATCAAGATCAAATTTTTACCCTTCATTTGATCAAATAAATCAACAATAGTTGAAAGAGGGTATCATTTAATCACGGTCACTTGGTTCATGTGATGATATTCTACACATAGCTAATAAATCCCATCATCATTATTCCCAAACAAAACTGGTGCACCCCAAAGTGGAAGACGCAATAGAAAAAACACACTATAATAGACTATCATTCTTTATATATATATCTCGCATCTCAAAAGGTTCCATCTTGTAAAGATATTTCAAAAAGGAGACATTCATGGTTATAGATTTATCTTGAACTCTATCTTTCATCAAAGGTGTAATGACCCCAACCTTCTCTAGAAATACACCAGGGTACAATTCCAAAACCACTACAGAATCCAACTACTCAACCTATAAAAAACTCAACATCATTTGATCCATCATTGATGATAAGTGGGAACATTCATCTTACCCATATGAGGGTCTCTCTCACTAGAAAACAATGCTAGATCCCCATTAGAATCAAAGAACACAACCTAAATTATGTAAAAATCCATGATACAATTCCTCTAATAAAACCAGTACATGTAGAGCATTACATCATATGGTGGTATTCATAAATATAGGAAATATCCCCAAGAGTAGTGCCTCCCCTACACTAGATCACTGTCTCAGCATACTTCAAAAAGTCAACTTGACCTCTAACTATTGTAGTCAATACCAATCGAACAAGATGCCTATCTAGCTCATGTACAAATTTATGGACATGGAAAGGTTATATAAAGGAGTGTGTCCATCCTTAATAAAAAAAATAATGCACCCAAGTAGAAAACAAGCTATGGTTACCTGAAAAAACATCCGGATCACTTGATACTTGAATCTCTAAAGCATAATGTTGACCACAACCTACTCCACAACCTATCTGACCCTGCTGATGACTACCTCCATAGTCGTTCTCTACACATTGATGACGGGGTGCATCATGGGGAAATCCTCTATCGGACCCATATTCTCTCGACTAATCCCAAATTGGAGAATCATGAATCTACATGCTCAACTAGAAATTTCTTAGTGAAAGACCATGAAATGGAACAACTAGCACAATATAACTACCCTAAAATGTTTTCAACTCTCGTCACTAAAGACCCAAGCCTCAATAATAATAATAATTTGTTTGATCCCTTGGAATTGGATTGAGATTCACCGCCCCTAGAGAAATGATATACTGGGTATTAGGAACTACTCTAGGAAAATAGAAAAATATTCTACCCAAAAAACTAGGAACCCTAGAACGCAGCTCTACTTTAGGAGTAATCATAATGAATCCCCACCCAGAATGATTTGGTTCTTGATAATTTCCTCTTGAATACTTGTTCCCTTTCAGCACATTGAGATACATATTCAACAAAAGCAGTGCGACCTATAACTTGACCTATGGATGTAATGACTCCGCAAAATGCCTTGCACTACCCTCTTTGGCAAGAGACTTGTCCTAATCATATTGAAAAAGCATCCTAAAATAGATCATGAGCTCTTGCATACTGGAGCTTCCCTACCGAAGGATGAGCATCATCTATTGATTGGCCTCTTCACAATTGAAGAAAGATATTCAGCCCTGAACTGGTATTAGGACTTCTCCCATGAGACTCCAAAATCCTCCAATTCTTCGAAGAACAAAACAACCACTACCTCACTACCTCACATAACATCGTCACAACCAACAATGCACTATTCTCCTTCGGAACACTGATGAAACCAATGACTATATAAAACTCCTCCAAGCAGTCTTCCATATCTTCATTTGAAACACACATATCATACTTCTATAGACTCTTGTGCTAAAACAATATGAGTATCCTCCTCTAATTTTTTTTTCGTCATCCTCTACTATATGGTGATCTGCTAATGCAACCCACTGAATATCTTCTGTATGAACCTAACAAGGACATCAGCCTAGAGGCATATCTAAAATATAACAAAATTTTTGGATTGATTAACCTAGAATAAGGAATAATCATGATTAATTAATTATTTTCCTTTACTTAATTATGGTTTACATATTCCATGGTCTACCTAATTCAAACACAGGTGAAAAGAAGAATGATAAATTATCCTTTTTCATGGTCTCTATGCTACAACCAGTATAACCTCATTTAGTAGAAAATATTAAAATGATGGTCCATGAATCATAACATTGATGTCCCTCAATACCTATGTCTCAACTACTCTCCCATGTTTGCAGCTCTGTATAATCTCACTTAACACAGTTTTCCTATAGGCCCATGCAACCTCACTTGTGCCTAACTCCAAAATCCATCCTATGCCTCTTAACAGAGATTTGATTATCTTTTGTCTGGATCCGAACCCACAATATATACCCATCTTAGGCAAAAAACGGGATAAGAGAGACACAGACACTTGAGTCCCACCTCCAGTAGGCCATGGGGTTGTGACTAGCATTAAGGGTATAATAAACACACAAATGAGTGGATTTACCCTCTAAAAGAACACAAGTGAACGAGTGAGATAACATAGACACAACATAACTCCTACATAGAAAATAATATAAAATAAAACCCAAATTACCGATAATAAATTTAAAGCACGAACTATTAAAAATGAAATAGATAATAGAATGAACCAAGAGAATGTTAAAAAAAGAGCCACTATTAAACCAGAACAACTCATGTAAAACTCGTAGTCCAGTTATAACTAACCATATCTAAAACCTTCTCAAAAAAGACTTGAAAAATTGTTTATATAATCATATGATGATTACGAAAGTATACTCAGTAGGATCCTCCCTAGATCCCCTTGTGAAAAAGTAAGTAAAGCATGAAACATCACAGTGGAATACAAGTAAAACTAACTCTTCACTTAAATAGGTATATGAATTCAATATCCCCACCATCGATACAATACTCATGTATCATATAAAAGAGAATATACTATAATAAAGAGTATTAAGTGTATCCCACGAGCACTTCCCCGGTATTTTTCCACTGTTCCCCAATATTAGAGTACTGACCATGTCCCTCCAAAATGGCTAGCCCAAAGACATGTCGTTGAAGCATCACAACATACACCTCATGCATCACACCCCACCACAACCATCCGCATAGCCAGTAGTTACCATGCCATTTCTGAGAGTCACCACAACCCTTGTAATGTGTCATATACATTGGATATTATGCCTTATGTCATTATATCCCATACACTTAGTAAATATCATCAACTAATCACACCCTATTCACATTATAACTATAGTAGTTCAAATGAAACTATATCCAGAATACTTGTGTGTGAAATAACCACAAGACACTACATCCCACTACACACATATATGGAAAATACTAACCATTGTACATACCATGATAAGTGACTATCAATATAATAGTGTGGTGCTAAAGAGGGTAGTCACCAATCAATCCTCCCACTGAGATGTTTAGGGAAAACACCTTTCATTGCTTAGAATCCATGGTGCATTATTTTCCTTAAAATATAGGGTGGACTAGAATATATAAAAACAAAATGTAGATCAGATAATATAGATCACAAACACAATATAAAATAACCTATTCTCAGACTCAACTTCAGCTAATATCTCCCAGACTCCAAAATGCCACAACTAAGACTATATGTCCAATGAGAAAAAAATAGTTTGTTCAGCTTAATTATGTCACTCTACCCATTTCCCTTAATATCACATTATGATAATTAATACTTTAACTATTAATTAACTCTTTTTCATTTTCTATAATTCATTAGATTTGCATCACAATAGTGTTCTTTTCCATTAAGGAATAATAAAACCAACTCTACCACTCTAAAAAAATACTACCTCGGCATTGCATCCCTGCAAGATCTAACCCCATGGTTTAGAAATTTATTACATTATTAATTTATTTAAAACATTATTACATTCCATAATTCTAGGTATTAGAGGAAAACATTCTGTGCTCCCCAAGTACAAGGGGTTAAACACGATGAGTAGATGAACTACTCATTAATTATTCACACCTATATTTGGAGAGTAGACTCATCCATCTATGAGAATCTAAACATGGATTGAAAATGGAATACCCAAAATTTAATTGTATATATTGGAAATAAAATTAAAAAACCATATCCATCATGTAGCGGGAATGTAAATAACATGAAAAAAAATAGTTTCAAGCCCAAAAAATTCATATCAATGGGTAAGCCCAGCTTCAACCCTTTCCATCAACTTCACTATTCTCCTAGACAACCACATGAATAAACTGATGCACCTCACCACTCCAGGGGATTTTTTATATAACAAAATTGGGACTCCCTACACCACATGTTAGAATATCCTTATATTTTCATACATCAATGGAACACGTCACATCACAAGTAGTATGAAACAAACAAACATAAACACTGGTATTGTGGCCCTAAACGCGGCATCAAACCTTCCCACATAGTGAGTTCTCGCAGATCCAAAGCACAAGGAACTTGACCGTTACAAAAAGTGGGCATCTCTTTCCCCATCAAAATCATTATCTTTTATTTATTCATATAAATAATAACAAATTCAGTAAAACATTCATATATTCATAAAGTTTATTATCATAAATATACAATATCAACAACAAGATTCATTAAACATACCTATTTACCCTTAGCCAGTTACCTTTCAATTGATTTTGGATTTATGTTCATTTCCTATGTTCATCATGAATGATATTATAACGAACTTGGTATAGATATCACACTATCTAACAAACCAAGAAGAAAACTATTCTATTGGTATAGAGCAACAACATTGCTACAAAATTGATAAAAATTCATTAATCTAGTAAAATTTATTATTATATTAATTTAATTCTGATCCAATGTGATAAATATTGTTATCTCTATGATTGCATGTAAATATATAGGGTTGAAATGAATACAATACCTTAAAATTGTTTCTATTGTTCTTCACACGAGAACAAACCATGCAACAGATCATGATATCCTCTCTTCTAATGAATGCATCCACCTGAGGACGTCGTTGTTCAAACACATCAACCAAAACCAAATAATAATCAATTATAACTTGGAGGTAACGATCCATCACATGGAAATATGAAAGGAAAAAATATATCAAAGAACCCAAAATAATAAGGGTAAAATAGACCTTGTATCAAAACTGGATCAACACTTCATGGATTCACTAAAAATGTGGCATGCATGTAGTTGGAAGATCTATAGGGAAACACAATCCAAGGGCTACACCAAAATCACAAAAAAAAATCGGATATAATGGTTTGGGGATTCCCATACTAGGAGAAAATGAAGAATGAATAATAGGGGTGGAAGATATCACGACCCTTTTGAAAATATAAACGGATCATTTTTTTGAATTGCTTTGAATTTTATATTAAAGGTGTAATTTGTCAAGATAAAATGTTAAGACCATGTTAAAGTCCCCAGGATCATTATAAATGTACATATAGATGTTTTGAGAATTGAATTAGAGTTAAACCTATTCAAACATGGATTCAAATTCTATTTTAAATAATGGAAATCATCAAAGGGGTGAAACTGTATGAAACTAGAAACATTGTTCCTGTCTCAAAATTGGATGACCAACTATTGGGTGAGTCACCGTTCAATGATCTACTAGTGGACGAGTCATAATTTGATGAGTCCGCATCTCATGTCATCATTGGATACCTACCTTCAGCAAGATACATGTGTGATTCACTACTACAAGTCACCACTTTGGACCTACTATCAATGACTCCCCAATGGAGTCACCATCACATGTCACTAGTGTCACTGTCATGACCTAACAGTACAAGTCACCATTGCAAGCTACTAGTGTGGGTTACTATTTCGGGCTACTAGAATGTGTCACCATTGTGACTCACCAGTGCAATGTAATAGTGTGAGTCACCAACGTGACCTATTATTGGAGAAACTAGAAATTTTTAATTCTGTTGGAATAAGCTTCCTTGTCCTCCCAGAACATATCAAACACCGGATATCATAAATGGAATGGATTATAGAGGTTAGAAAAATTAAAAATATTTTCAGTTACACATTTCATATATAAATATAAATAGTTTATTATTATCATAATATTTGACATTAATTTTTAGAGATGAATTAATTACATAAAATTCATAAGAAATGCCAACATAGTGATTGTCTAGTTAAGAATTTACATTTATAAATGATTCTATAAACATTAAAAGATAAATAAATTGAATGAATTATTACCTATAATTAACTTTTTAGATGAATATATCATGTTACACAACATTGAAATTAATATATTTTAAATCAAATATTGTTTTTTTATTTTAAAAAATAAAAAAATAATGTAATAATTGACATTAAGGGTATTTTAAGGTATCTGATAATTTTTAAAATAACATAAAATTAATAAAAATAATATATTTTGAAAAATGTTTTGAAAGTTTTAATAATTATTTATTATATTGTACTAATTGAGGAATTTGTATTTTATAATTAAGATATTGACCCTTAGATTGTAAAACCATTGTGAGGATGGTCTATGTTAAAGTACTAATATTTCATGTTACAAGTTCTTTTTTGAAATTAATTTTTAAAATTTATGTGTTCATTATTTCATAAATTACATATAAAATTTACTATATATTGTGTCTATTTTTTATAATAAATTTCACTTTAGTATTTTTATTCTAAAATTACCTATGTTATAGAACTAGGTACTTTAATAAAAACCAAAATGATACAATTGAGGAATCATAGATGTTAATGAAATGAATTATATAATTGGAATTTTTTTGGTCATTTTTATAGACCATTAGTAATTTTGAATACATTAGTTTTCCGATTTTGATTCACATTATGTAATGGATACCTCCCAGTAGTTCATAGTTTTTGGTATTTATAGAAATTCCACTCATCCTCCACTATAAAAAAATTCACTATTCCACTCCCTATCACCTCTCAAGGCACATTTGATCAACAATGGTATTAAAAAATAGCTTATATAGTTTACTACCCTCCACCTAGAATCCTAACCTTGGTAACCAATACATCAAAGTATGTGTTTTGGTGAGAACGAAAATAAATTACCCTAATTTGAGGTAACATCAATCTGTTAGCTCTTTCATGTTATTTATCTTTTGATTGTTTCAATTATTTATATTCCATGTTTATTTAAAAACAATATTATCATGAATATACTATAATTTTTTTCTATTATGTATTAATTATAAACATACATACACTTCCATCAAATGGTTAACAAACATACCATTCTGGCGAACGGTGAACTACCTCCTCAAGAAATGAAGTTTAATTTTTTTAATTAACCTCAATTAATTGATAATAATTTTTATATAAACAATATTTATATATGAAATATATATATAATAGTTTTTATTTCAGTATGCATATATATGTATTTTATAACACATACCTTTATACTTCCTATTTTTTGTAAATATGCTAACTTTGTTTGTGGATGTGTGGGAGACCGCCCCTAAAAGAAATGAGATATGTTCACACAATAAATTGAACAAACAATGTATGTTATTAATTAATAAAATTGTGACATAAATATAAAATATATAATAGTAATTAAATTAAGAAATTTACATATTTATAAAACATCAGTTTCTTTATCTCCCTTCTCACACACTAAAATGTGATAATTTTATTCAGGGATGTGTAGAATATCTCCTTCCAAACACGATCTGAATCCTTTTACATCACTAGAATAATTTATAAAAGTATATATAATTAAATAAAATTTTATTCGTGATATAATTATCATTATTTTATTACATGAAATTACTTACCTTATTTATATAATGACCAATGAAAATTTGGAATGTTACTCATGAATACATACGACCTACCATATCTATTATTGAAATGTTTGAAAATTATTCCTAACCATTATTCATGATTGGTTTTAAAATAATAATTTATGAATAAATATGATAAGTATTTCATGATTAATATTATAGATAATTTTATATAGTAACCCCTTGGATCATACTTGACATACCAACGTTGTTTTTAACATGTCCAGTACATTTTGTCATAACACCAGACATAAAATTAATTATTTAAGTAGTTGTTTAGAACATTTTTATATGATAAATAGAAGTAATGATAAACATGAAAATGGATCTGAAAAAATTATGTAATTATCATAAGTTTATTATTTAGTAATATAAATTAAATTTTGACAAGTCATACTCAAGGTATGGTGTTTCGTATCAATTGAAATTACATTTTATATTATCTATTTTTAGGTTCCAATTCACTTTTATATAGTGTATATACTTATCATTAACTTGTTATATCAATAATATCCTTATTATATTGATATTCCATGTTTCATTTAATTTTACACCTTCACGTGGATTACGATTCAAATGTTTCACAGTGTTATGGTGAACTATGAAATCATTGAAGGATTATTCTTAATGAATGATTTTTATGATATTTGAATGTTATTTCCATTCATCAACATCCACTACCCTTTTTTAGTTGTCCTCCACAGAGAAATTATTGATAAGTCTACATTATTTATTCAATATAGATATTTTATGATAAGTAACAATTTTTTTAATTAAATTTATAATTAAACATATGAGTAATGTATTGGATTTCTTATATGTCGGTCAAGGCCCACTCCACCCACTCGATGCATCAGTAAGATTCATGGGAAAAAATTGAAATAGTTTAAACTAGGAAATAACCCTTTATTAGATTCATGGAATGATTTTTTCTAAAAATTATATTTTTGGCATGAATACATGATAATATTAGAATCTTGGCATGAAGCATTAACAAAATTGGATTCTGGGCATGAAGCTATGAAATTATTATTTTCAAGTCATGAAGCCTCAAATAAAATTTTATATATCCATCATTATGAAATCCATCAGAACATATACAATTATTATTTATCTATTTCATTATTCTATTAGTAATAATATCCATTGATAATTTTCATTTAAATATTTTGTTTAAATGGAATGTGTTATCACTAATTAACCGTTCCATATTGATTTATTCCCATCGATTCATTAATTTTTTTGACAAAAGATGAATTCATTGATAACGAAGATCAGCAGAAGTACAAGTACATAACCATGATGGGAAGTGATAAAGCCAGAGCATATCATAGAAAGGAGGGCCAACGGCTGCCAACTGGTAAGAGGCCTCGTTTCCTTCCCTTTGAAGGAATGTAAAAATGCAGGATGTGAAGCTTGACTGGAGAGAGTGAATAATTCGAGTGATGGATCCAAGATATTTTAGCCCTCCATCATTGAGATTGATGGCATTGATGATGGTGAGACTATCTAATTCGATGTGAATTGAGTCCCATCCATTGTCTTTTGCAAAATTTAGCCCAGCGAGAATGGTAGAGGCTTCTGAAACTGAAGGCTCCCAAAGTGCGTGGTGTGATTTGTGTTTGGGTGCAATAATATGTCCATAGTTGTCCCTGGCCAGCATACCAAGTCCAACAGGTCCATCCTTAGGGAGAGAGGCATCCACATTAATCGCAATAGTCCCTTCTAGTAGAGGGCACTAATGTAGGGAGTGAGGAGGGGGATAAAAAAATATTTTCTTCTCAGTGTGGTGCTGCCAACCCGTAATCCAAGATGATGCCCAATCAACCAAAAATCTGGGGGACCTAAGAAAAAGATTGAAAATAGATTCGTTACGCCTGTCCCATATAATCCAGGACAAAATTCTTAGAGATCCAGCTTTAGCCGGTGAAAAGGAGGAACACCATCGCATAAAAGGATAAGTATGGTCCGAGACAGCGTCCAGGTAAAAATCTTTGGAAGATCCCCAGCAATTCCAAACCTCCTGAGCCCCCGGGCATTGGATGAGAGAATGAAGCGGGGATTCTGGGACAGATAGGAAGAAGGGGCATGAATTGTCGTATGAAAAGTGTCGGAAGTCAAGGAGGCTCTCGATTCATTATTGATCCCTCTTTACATACCTGTAATATTAATTTTTGAAAACCGTTATTTTTCTTCCATTATATATTATATAAAAAATAAATCATTATCTGTATAAATTTTTTATATCCTAGAGGTTTTTTATAATGCACACTAACATTATTTGGTTTTAGAAATTATAACTCTTTATCCAAGGCCATTTCATATTTCTATAATACATTCACTACTTTAGTGAAGTCTTGGCACTTTTATATATGTCTTGGTATCTTCAATTGTTTATATACATGATTATTTTTTACTATTCCATAGAATACACTTCATGTATTATTTCTCTATATTTTTTCACCTTTGATATTACCCTTTATTTTCTATCTTACTTCAATACCAAATAAAATACACCCCTCAATATAAGAGGGTGGAGTGTTCATATTTTATTGTCCATTTAAAATGGATTATATTTATTGATTTTATTAAAATTTTATGTGATTTATTATTCAAAATCACAAGTAATAATCAGTTTAAAATTTTAAACATCATATCTTATTATATTTTATAATGTTTCAAAAATTTAATAAATAGATAAATATTTTTCGACAATTTGAAAAACAAACACTTGTATTTTTTTTTGAATTCTAAATTATTGGATCAGTTTTCGTAGTTTTGGGAAATAGTTTTTCCTTTAGAAGAAATATGAGATTAATTTGTAAAGATAGTCATATATTGTTTTGTATTGAGACATTTTTTAGAAAAAATTGAACCTATTTCACTAAAATATATATAAGAACAATTGAAAAACACAAATTATGTTTCACTTTCTGCAATGTTTAGAACGAACTAAGAGTAAAACATCGATATTCTATGAAATATTCTAATTTATACATTTTAATAGGGATATAGGAAGATCGATTGGATATGAAAATATGGTATCTATTTCCCTTCCTATAATTATAAGCCACCATTTTAAATATGTCATAATGAAAATGATCTAAACTCATATAAAACATTATAAAATTAAAGGAGAAAAAGTAAAATTAATATTATTCTTCAATAAACTCTCAAAATTACCTAATCTATAATCTATTTTTAAAAGTTTATATAGATGAAAGTAGAATGACCACACTATGGGTCTGTATTGAAAATGACATTTTTTACATACTTCCAACCCATCTATTTCATATCTACTCTTATGGGATGACATAAAAAGATAATGGGACAAACAATGATACATAATTGATTATTTGAGGAAATTTTGGTGATGGAAATGAGAGTGAGTGGATGTGTTTTTCCAGATTTACTCTAGTGCTTTTTTTTCTACACACATGTTTGTTTTTTATTCGATATTTCTATAATTAGTCAATTTTATTTATTGTTTTTCAATATTATAATCTGATAATTTTATTTAATCAGTGATTAAATTTAATCTAGATACAAATATTTTGAAATTCATAATATAATCGTCTAGAATTCACTATTTTATGATTTTATCTATTTCGATTCCATATTTATTAGTGACATTGATTATTCCATAGAGTGAAATACATAAATTGAGGGTTAACCCTCTTTGCGATTGAAAATTTATATTTCATGGTGATACATTTGATTTTATTTCACATTCACTAATTATGAAGTAACTATAAAAAATCATAATTCATTTAGTAATGATTTACTCCTATATACTGAGTTAATTTTAAGCATATACAATCCTTTTATTAGAATGATCCATTCTATTAATCATTTAATAGAAATTAATCAAAATCTTTTTAGATGTATATCCTTGTGTTTGTTAAGTATTAAACTAGTTGGAAAGTACGTTTTATCTAATGTTTTTAATGGATCCATATAAAATTTATGAAAAATATATCCTCTAAAAATGAATTTATCCATTATAACATTATAAATATCTTCATATCAACACATTGCCTTTTGTTGACTTAACATAAATAATACTATATCACAGGAACCCAAATAAAAATTTCCTTGATGACGGTAAATTTATATAAAAATATCACACTATAAGGTTTATGTATCATTAGGTTCTTTTATAGCTCTATAAAATATTGGTATTCATAATAGTTCTATGAGTAACAACTTCAACCTATTGGGTAAATATGGATGAACAAATTATTGATATAATTTCTAGAGACACAAGTAAGAGATCATATACACACTAATTCTATTCCTACCGCATAAACCAATTTTTAAAAACATTTATATTATGATTTCCCATTTATGTTATTCCTTATATGTCCTCATATATCCATAACCACCCAAACTGACTTATTTTTTAAGATAAACAACAATGTGGGGAGTCTATTATAACTAGAGGCATTCATTAATCATATCTTACCCATAATTAGAATATAGATTCAAAATATGAGTCTAGTCCAATAGTGTTTCAACCATGATATCTAATCATATACCTTGGTGGGAACCAAATGGAAATGAAAATAATTTGTCACCAAACCTATAAAATGGGGTAGATCAAAAAATTAATAACAACATCAATCCTTGTTGGACCAATTCTCCCTATTTCAACATATATGATTCCCTGGGATGATGCCACTTCTTCATCAATATTATTTTCTTAAGAAATCTTCCCAACATATACGGTATTGAGTAAGATATTCCTTAGATTTATTTTAGGGAGGTAAATGAAATTTTTGGGACTATTAGTCCCTAAAATCAAATTGAGTCAACTATGAAAGAGTTATTTACTTTTCAATAAATAATTGTGTTAATAAATATTTTTAAATTTTTATTATAGAATTCCTCCTATGTTAGGACAAAGGACTAGGGTTTTTCTATAAAAAATAATTTTCCACCATAAAATAATTTCATTTTAAAATATAAATAACAACATTTTGGGAGAATATATGAGGTTATTATTTGAATCATAGTTATATTTAAAAGATATAATAAACCTAGAAACTCACCATGGGTTTTGAATCAAATAATAATTGAGAATATTTTATGAATTTTTATGATAAAGAAAGAAACTATTCATTTACATGATGTGTAAAAGGAAATTCAAAATCAAGTCCCTAAATAATGATTATGAGTATTTAGAATGTTGGATTGAAAAAATAAAACATGGGGAAACTAATAATATTATGAGAAGCCACCAAAATATTGGTGGAAACCCACTCTTTGGGAGTATTATAACTTAGGTTTAAACTCATAATCCACAATATTAATTTTTTGTAGATTTATATTAGTATATTATAAGAAAATCAATATGTGTATGAAATTTGCATAATTTTTTATAAACATAATTAAATGCTAGAAAAATTTGAAAATTTTCCCTCTAGAAAGTATGTTATCATAGGTGGATAGGTAATGATGGTATGAAATTTAAATTTTCAACATCCATTATAGAAAACCAATTTCAATTTATTCTATAATGAAAATAGAAGATTTAATTTGAGTGATTTTTAATATCTCAATCCATCGCATGGCCAAAATCCCTAAAATGCAGAAAAATTTACATCAATTGGGTAGTTTTGTTTCATAGCATGTAGAACTTTCACATCCCCCAATTGAATTGAACAAAAATTACCATTAACCCATCGAATAGGATAAATAGACTCATATGAAAAACCAATAGGATCAAACCACATCACATTATATTAATATACCATTACATGATAAATTATTTAACTAATGGATATTTTTATTAATGTTTCAACATTAAAACATGATTTCTAAATCATTAATACTGATATGGAACTCATTCCAACTTAGGACATTCCATCCCAAACCATAAGAAAAGAATATGATTGGAAACAACCATTTATCAAAGCTCTCATTGAAGTTATGTTGGTATATTATCAATGAAATTTCCTAGAGAGAGATGGGGTGAATTAGGGGAAAACATATTTTAATCCTTAAATCCCTTGATTATAATCATTTTATCTTAGTTGAAGGAAAATTGTTTTATCTCAAACAATATCTATTAATAATTGGTAAAAGAAATTAATTTCAAAAATAAAATTTTTCTTTCTTCACCCTAATAGTGAAAGTTAATGAATAATATGATCATTTATATATTGATGCACTAAAATATTATAACACACTAATTTTTTTGGATTTAAAATTTGATGGGTCTCAGCGTCCTAAAAAAATAATTAATAGAAGATTGTAAATCTTCCTGCATCTCAACAAAGATATGAAATCAGTATTCTATGTCTAGTATCCATGATCATCCTTAAATAATATAAAATATAGACAAAACAAATAACATGGTGTGTCAATTGTACACTAAAAATTTATTTAATTACGAGATGAAGATACTCAAATTCCCTTTTTATTCATTTCTCTTAATCATCTCGAAAAAGAAAATTGAGATATTTTTTAAAGGTTTCTAATTATTTTAGAGGCTCAAACCACATTTATTTTTAATCAAATGGTTAAGATTTAATATCTATTTTTCTATGATTGATTCAACTATACCCAGTGAGTAAAGTGATCATAATTTGTCATTAAATTTAATTTAAACACATGCATATCCATATAATTACCACTTCTATCAGTTTATATCTGAAACATCCTATTGAATTAAACTACATGGATGTGTAAGGGTTTATATTTTCTATAGAATACAATCCCCTTTACTAGAATCTACAAAATGGTAATATTTAATATAGTTAATCCTTCATTTTTTCACCTCCCATGATTTTTTCACCCAATGCACTACTATGTGAGAATATATAACAGAAAAGATCCTCAAAAAACAGTTAACCCTTTAATTTTTCCATGTTTTCTACACATACATAATAAAACCTCTTAACACACTTTACTATATATGGTGTAAGAACATATAATATTTCATGGTCTCCAATATAATTTGAAATATTTTCTCATCTTTTGGGCTTGAAAAAATTATCTATGTCATAATTCTTCTATATAGGTATGGCTTCCTCCACATTAGGGTATCCACCAGGTGGAATTTGATATTACCAATATCCCTGAATATATTAAATTTAAAACCACTATAATGCATTTTTACCTCTAGTGTGGTAATATCATCCTCTAAAAATACTTTGGTATAAATATAATCCATGATTCTGACACCTATTCTTTTTTAATTTCACTTAATATCATTGAAACTTATTTTTGATGGATATTACACTATTGATGATTTTATGTTTTCATCTAAAACCCATTATAATTCCATATGTAAATTCCTAAATAATAATGGTGTGATAAAATAAACCAAATTAATTAGTTTCAAATTTATTTTATATTGGAATAATTATTTTCCAACTATTTTCAAAACTACCCCATGTGTGGTAAGATAAACACCACCTCTCATGGCTTCACTTACATAATGTAATTATGTCACATGAACAAATTCTTATATGAATTATTTCTCACACTCATATTACACTTTCAATTGTATTTTTATTTTGTGCTCCTTGTCTTCTCCACTACCCTGAGTGGAGGATTTTCAAGTGCTATCCATGACTGGGATTAGCCACACTATTTAAACCTTCCATGATTTCATATGGTGTAACATTTTATACAATAGTATCGATAACGATTGAGGATACCTTGATATCCTGACATGATATCCTCTACAATGTACCCAACTTTATAATAGTCTATAAAAATAAATAATACATATTATATGGAATGAGGTATAGTCTACAGTGTGGAGTTTTTTTTTCAAACTAATCTCATCATCAGAAGATTCTAGAAAAATCAAATGATTGATTAGCATGATGAAATAATAATTATAGATAAATCACATATGAACACTTATTCTACATGACAATAAGAAAAAAACCACTTAGGGTTTTTGGGTAATAATATCCCTTATTCATTTATTGAAAATACTGATGAAAAGAAAAAATATTAATTTCACTGATATCATTTCACAAAATACATATATATAACTAGATGATCATTTTACTTGTATGATTTAACTAATTATTCATCAATAATAATACTATTCTCACATTAGTAAATGATTTACTTGAGAAACATGAGTTAAATATAAGAAATATCATGTTATGGCACATTATTAAATTTTATCTAAAATCATCCATTAAATACCTTAAACCCATGTATTTTTTTAAAAAAAATCACTCACCTTGAGTTCAATTTGTCTATTATTTTTAAACATATCTTATTAGCTATTTTAAATGAATCCAATGATCGCATACATAAAGATAAATACAAGAAATATTTAATCACATAACATTGTAAAATATATGATAACATACCTTCAAGTTGAAGAATATCCTACAATATAGAGGGCATCTTGTCGTCATGTTCATCTATAGAGAAGAATTTGGTTAGACTACATTACCCAATGGATTTTTTTTCAAAATATAGTTATTGTAAATCCTTAGTCATGTTATCAAACATTGGACCTCATTTCATCAACTGATCAATCACAACAACATGTTTACCCACCTCCCCATTTAATAAATGGTAATTTATTTAAATTTTATTCTCCCATGAATGTTAAAGGGGATTTTTTTCAATTTTTTATAGCACTGGAGTTTTCACACAGGATCATAATTAGAGAATCAACCATAACACTATTGTATTAATGATATTTTTATATCCATATAAACAATTTAAATGCATGAGTTTCCACCCAATGTTCTATATTTTGTGTTCTTATGTATATTCATTTTTAATTAATCATTTCACAATTATTTAATGTGCAAAAAATATTAATCAAACCTTGAATGGTATAATTTTATTCATTTATTAAACCCACCCAATAAACATCCAAATGTCCCATTAATTATTACTATGTATTTTCAAAATAATATTGCACATAATTAATTAATTTTTTTGAAATATAGATATATCCATATAATAGATTTCATATGACATTACATGGGAAAACATTGATTTCTTATAGGTTAAAAAGTTGAAATAACAATATGTCATTGTGTAGATATAATATAATGTACGATGTTATTTGTTTTCTCATATAGAGTTTGATAAAATTATAACTCTAATAGTCTTAAAATAATTACATAAGAGTTTTCATAAAAATTTCATGTGTTTGGAATATTCCATTTTAAATCATTACAGCAACACATCGCCATATCTATTTGGGAGATAATTGTAACCTTTTTATTTTTATGTCCATTTAACCCATGTAACAATAAAAATTCACCAGTTGAATAGATGTCAACATCACACCTCATTAAATTGGAAAATAATTCTTTATTTAGAAAACATTTCAGCCACTAAAAATTATGTCATCAATATTTATTAAAATGACCACCAACTACCATTTATTCTTTTTATATAGTAGTTGTGATTGACCACAACATGATGACAAATGAGTATCCTTGTGTAATATTATAAATTTGTTTAAAATGTAATGGATATTTTTTCAACCCATATAACATTTAGAAATGATTGATTGACATCTAATTATTATATATAAAAACCCTTATACATATTGATCGATTAAAATAATAAAATTCTTCTATGCTAGGCCACTAGTGCAAATATTTCATAAACCTTGATCTCTAACAATAAGTTAATAGCCTTTTTATCCAAATATTTTACCCATTTTTTTAATAGCACTATATTTATTTAGTTTTTTTCAAAACAAAACTTGTTTTTTATCACATTGTTATAGACATGAGATAAATTCCCAAGTCTTGGATTTTGAATTTGATCAAAATAATCATTTTTAGCCTTGATTATTTGCACATCAAGAGAATTATCATCAAATGATTTTAGTTACAACTAAAAATAAAATGAAGATTTATTATTCACCCTTTTCATTCATCTTTGAATCTAGGATATCCAATCAATGAAAATGTCAGTGTTTATTATTTCAGCTAACTAGACTAATTCTGTGTACTAGATTTTACTCCAACACTTTCCTCATCATCACATATATTAACAGAGTTTGTTTCACCCCTATAAACTTCCCCTCATCTAGTAACATTATAATTTCTTTCGACATAACATTATATAATAATTATGTTAGAATTATACCATTTTAAATTAAAATATTTTAGTTTTAAAACATGGTTTCAAGATAAATTTCAAAAAAATTTATAGGTATTTGTTGTCGTAGAGATGCCCCTCTCTTTTCCATGGATTTACAATAATGACTCCTTCATCATTTTTTACTATAAACATTCTATTATTTTATCTGTTTAATTTGTAACACCTAATTCCAAATACTAAAAAGTATTTTAGTACGTTCTACCTTAGAACGAACCTTTTATAAAACCCTAATCTTTTTAATTTTTTTAATAAATATAAACCTTTTAACATTTTATACAAATAATTATGATTTTATATATCATTTCACATCGTATAGAGTTGAATATATGTTCAATATAATATTTTGTTTAAACAAAACATGACATACTATTAATATAATATTATTTTTTATGATGGTTATCACCTAGCACCTAAAAATTTGGCTATGAATAGTATTGAATAAATTATGAAAATATATTGTATAAATATTTTTATAAAATTAATTCCATGGGTACCGATTAACTAGAAAATGAAATAATAATCATTTTAAAATAAAAGGAATCATTTTTTGAAAAAATATTTTTATATGCACAATGATGTTTTACGAAATTAATTAAATTAATAAATATTGGTGAATTATTTGAGTGAAATTTATATATTATATATTCAATTAAATTTCTAACATTTATCTTATGTGTTTCCTAAAAAAGAGATAATAATAAATATAATTTCACGCGATAAAATTGAATTTTTCTAAAAATCAATTTTTTACATTTTTTTAAAGTATTTTAAAAATAATTTTTTTTGGTTATAAAATAGATTGGAGTTTTTTAAAAAAATTAAATCAATATATTTGAAT
This sequence comes from Viscum album, assembly GCA_963277665.1. Lineage (NCBI taxonomy): Eukaryota > Viridiplantae > Streptophyta > Magnoliopsida > Santalales > Viscaceae > Viscum > Viscum album. The sequence goes on from OY728154.1 coordinate 10,289,762, forward strand.
TTTTTGGGAGATTTTTATTATTTTTCAATAAAAATAAATTTATCGATAGATATGTGAAAATGCTATTATCTATTAAAGACTGTAATATATTTTAATGAATTTAAAATATTAAATGTTATTTTAATATCGGTATTAATTAAATTTATTTAAATATATATATATATATAGAAATAATATTTAGTTCATTGGAATCAATTTCATATTGAATTTGTACATAATAACATTGTTAAATATTGATCATTTTCACATTGGAAAACCACATACTCATTGTATTTAAAGGATTAGTTTTAAATTAAAATTTCACACATATGAGAATTGAATTTTGAAAAATGGATTCCATATCTCTAACCATCATAATTAATATTTTCTATGTAGTTAAGCATAATTTTATACTATAATAAATAGTAAATACAGTAAACATTATCTACATCGGTTAAAGGTAAATTGTTATTAGTTGGGTTAATATAAAATGATAAGGGTTATAAATGAAAAAATTAATATACATCCCCCATTTACTTTTTGTATACATTTTGGCTTCTATGTCCGAAATTGGTCCATTTTTATTCCTTTTTCAAGTAATAAACATGGGTACATATATTTCTTTTCAAACATTACAGATGTGTCACACACCTCATATATAAAATTACACCCCTCTATTATCCTCTTCACATTTCCAAAACCCTTTGGTTCTACTAATAACTTACTATATAGCATCCATAATTTCCAACCATATGTATCGTTTTGGTGGTGACTAAAATAATTTTTCCGAATAAGAGGTAATATATCAAAGAGAGTGTTTTATTTAATTTCATCATCCCCCTAGTTGAATTATTTTTAATAAATGATTATATAATACTCTCATTATCTTACAAATAATTATATATTATTATATTAATTTCATAAAATAAATCCTTATCCTCTTATGTTAAATGGTTTATAAAATCAATATTCATCTGTATAGTGTACTACCGCTTCACCGACATTTTTTCATCATTTTCAAACACAATATCTCATGGAAATATATTATAATGGATTTTTTATATAGGATATTAAATATATTATTATTATTTTTTAATCTTGAAAACTTATGTGAATTATTACCTTTCGTTCTATGGGAATTTAATAATGTCATTTGTGAGTATAGTAGACTATCATTGTGTGACGCGATGTGATTTGTTCACACATTACATGGATAGAAAAAATTATGGTTTTAATGAAATTATTTAATATATATGAAATAATAATAATTGAAATGGAAAATTTTCTTTTCTTTATTTCTTTCCATTGGAAATATTGAAACAATGTTCATGCATGCGTATGATATACCATCTCAATGAACGGTGAATTATATTTTCTCTCACTAAATTTTATGGATAACTAGAAATACATATATACTTAATATATATATTATTTAAATATTTTTTGGAAATAATATATATTTTGGAACCATGATATGAGTTAGAGGATAAAAAATTGAAAATAAAAACATACACAAAAAACAAAGAACTTTTTACTCGAATGAGATATAAGTTGGAATTTTAAATAGAAATTCATAAATAAAATAATAAAATCTTATATAATTTTATATTTATAGGTATGGTTCTATAATATATGTATAATAATCAAATATTTATCATACATGAGGTTTGTACTTGAATAAATGAATTCAGAACTCATGGAATGATATTTTCTTCCCATGTTTATGTTATATAGGACACATTCAATATTTACTATGTGTTTATTTTATGACAGTTATGTACCAACCATTAATTTATTTTTTGATTATTATACTGAATATTATTGGGATTTACATATCGATTTTAGGATATATCATATTTGGGGTTTACGGTAAAAATATTACCAATGTGGTAAATGTTTTATTATACAATCCTGTCATTAATCTGGATTGTTTAGGATTATGCTAAAAATGATGAAATTTTATCGTCCATATCTTAAGAACCTCTTAACAATTAGTACCCTAGGGTAATTTCATGAGAATTCAGGATGACACTTTATTTACCCCTATTTATGTACTCATGATTTCTAAAGAATTTGTTCCAAATAATATTGACTTTATTTCATTTTTTGGATGAAATTTAATTTCAATGAGAATTTTTTTTATAAAAATGTTTTCTAAAATTATTATAAATCCTCAAAATTATTTATAAAAATTTTTTATACCCATGCATGAAATATTTGAAAATAATTTTTGATGGGATCTTTATGTGATTTTCTAATGAATTCCCATTTCCATTTCACCAAAATTATGAAAGGGATCTAATTTTTAACATCCAAGACACGATTGGTATTTTCAGCCACCACGACTAATACATTGCACTAATTCTATGTTTATAGTATAAAATTAATATTTTCTAGGAAAATTATTTCCAAAATGTTGTATAATTTTTTTAAAAAGTGATTTTAAAACTTAGAAAAGTTTTTATTCAGAAATGTTTCAAATGATTAATAATGATATTAATATTAGCATCGAAGGTAATATTTATAGAAAAAAATTAGAAATAATTTATGATTTATAAATTTTTTTTCAATGTGGAAAGGGAAATACTCCCCAAAAATGTTACAAGTGATCATTAAAAAAAATTTCTAAATCATATCACATCCTTCAGGGTCACATATTCTTTATAGGGGATAATATTCAATGATAAAATACCCATTCTTCATTTTCAGGGATAAATATAATTTTGATGAAATTATTGTGAATCCCTATTATTTTTAAGTGGTTATGATATGTGGAATTAATGAAATGTTTACGAAACATATTTTTCTTACATGGGAAACGATTTGATGAGATGATTGATGCATTATGATATTATAGAAAACATAATTATTGTTATCATTGTGTAGTTGGATGGACCAATATCTCCTTCCAAATAAATAGGTAGATTATTATATATCAAGATTAAATAAAAGGAATCTAGTTGATGGGTTTGATCGAAAATGGGGAACAAGTACATCGTGATCTGCTATTGGAAAAAGGTGTATCATAATATACAATGGGGAAATATTTAATATGTCATGATCCCCAATATTGATGCTATTGGTAGTTAACCTTTTCATCTGAATCATTATTCTATATTTATGATGGTGCTATATTTTTATGAAATATGATTAAGGATAATGATTGATATATGATGATTTATCACCCATATAGCCCACGTTATATAAAATGATAATGTATAATTCTATGAAACATGATTATGATATATGAATGGTTTGGTATGAACTTTATCATCCATGTTCATAATCAGATACCATTATTCATATAAAATAATTTCATATGATCATAGACTGGAATCATCTATTTTAAACCATAATCAGCATATCATATCACCATTTTTTATGTTTCTGTCCCAAGGGTAAGAAAAATATTTTAGGTGGAGTATGCCTAAGAGGAGTACTATGTGATTAGATCACTGTTGGATATATTGAATATATTCCACCCAATTGTAATATTTCTTTAGTTTCATAAGACCATTAAATATTATATCTCTCAGGGATCTATTTATAAAATATATTGAATATTTATCTATAAAGATGTTTGATTTATCTATACAAGTATGGGTTTATGTAGTTTGTTTTAGAGGAAAGGTATAAAAAATTATTATAGATTAGGATTAGGGATAAAAGATTTAAAAACCAAGGTATTTGACACTGTATATGTCTAGGAATGTTTCCTAGGATATCTCTAAGGATATGTTTAAGGATAATTCTATATATATATATATTTCATGGGATTTTTGTAAAAGAATGCAGAAGAAGTTGCTAAGAGATTACGTCAATTTATAGATTGTATATGATAATATGTCTCTATAAATCATCATGAATGAATTAAATAGTGACCAAGAATGAAAAATGTTAGGAATATGGTTACATATATTTAGAATAATGTTTCATGATTTATACATTATCTAAATGAGTTTTTAGAATTAAGTGGTTTTCAACTATGATTAAGTTTTCTTGTGTGTTTATGTGTGCTTTAAGTAAATGGGTGTAACCCAAAGGAACCATACTATTGATGAGTTCAATGAGACATGTAATCTATTCCTCCTAATAAATCAAATTTTGGAAGATATATTATTAAAAATCATTTTTCTAATATCTCACATCTTTCTCAAGACATGAATCTTGTTGACCTTCTAAATTTGAAAAAGAGGGAACAATTTTTTGTTAATTACATTATAGGGAAAATAAGATTGTCTATTAGTCATTTAACTAATCCACTAGTGGATGAGAAATTGATTAATACCAATGAAAATATATTTTCTTTTGTTTAGTGTTTTAATCATGATTTTTTTTTGGTTTTTTATCATTTGGATGGAAAATCATATCATTGTTGGAATCTTATTAAGAAAATGAGGGAACAATGTGAAATTGAATCTATGAAGTGTCAAGTGTTTATGATTATATATATCTAATAGTGAATCACCCGTATTCTATAAACATAATTGGATAAGGAATTACATGATCATAAAAAAGGATTATGAATAATTTTCTACAGGTGAATCTAATTTTTGAAGACTTATACGATAATCAATTGTTTTAATCCTAATACCAAATAAATGATAAATTATTACAAAGTATTCAATAAACATTCATATAATTGGAATTAATAGATTTGAATATGCAATTAGTTGTTCATTAATGGTAGAAATTAAAATTGGATATTACACTTATTTATATGGTTTTGAAATAAAAGGAAGGGAGAGTCTCAATAAACCTAAAATAGTGGAAATACATTCCAACCATTGATATGAATATAATGGGGAGATAATAATTTAGTGAATTTATTTAATGAATATAAAAGGTTCATCCAAATAAATTGTGATGGTAGTGATGTTCACATCCATTTAACAACACATAAGGAAGCCACAATGCTGAGAGAAATGTTATGTTGATACTCATTTACACGATCTAGAATTTTATGACTCTAAGATGGACTTTCTAGGCCTGTCTCCATAGATGGAATAAATTTGAAATAATCCCTAGGTGAATCGGTCCCATTGAAATAAATTGTCGTATCATCATATTAGGATATAATTTGGTACTTCCCTTAATCTTCTCTTAGGATAAAAATATGTTACATGTACATCTCTTAAAGAAGCGAATACCGGATCTATCATATTTAATGAATTTAGAGGACGTATTACGGGAGCATGGTCATTCCTATAAGGAAAAATTAGTTTAGATTCTTGATAAATTATAGAAAATTTAACTAAATAAGACCACTGACATGGTGAATTAATTGTGAAAAAATCGTTACAGTGAAGAAGAAATGTGGGAACAAATGTATTTAATTATTTATCTGTATCCTCACTTTTTTTACCGAATGGATGAATTTTGATGGAGTAATTCATTTTAAGGGGTGTATAATAAATCACATAAATATTTTTGAAAATACATATTTTTTCAAATAAATTTAATATTTTTGATCTTTCATGTAACATGTAATGCTGAGTTTTTCATGTCTTAAAGCAATAAGTTTATCATATGTTACACTCAACACTGATTTTAAAAAATGTGACATACTCTGAAAATATTAGTATTTTATATGACTGATATCACATAGACATTTAAATGATGGTGATGAATACGATTAACTAAATTATGAAAATATATTATTCACATATGTATTTATAATTAATAACTTGGTTACCAATTAATTAGAAATTAAAATAAAAACCATTTGAAAAGAAATGAAATCTTTTTATGAAAAACTATTTTTTATAAAAACAAGTGTTATAAACCAAAAAATTTAAAAACATACACTGGGTTAAATATTTTATTTAAATTTTATATTATACAATAAATAAAAATTTTAACATTAATCATATGTTTTTTTCTTGAAAATAGATAAAAAACCATCCTATTCATTGCATAAAAATATAATTTTCAAAAACAAATTCTCCCCTTTTAAGAAATTATTCTAAAATTAATTATTTACAATTTTAAATAATTCTATTCAATAGAAGAAATTAATTTTTTTAAATAAAAATATCACATCATTCTTAGGGTATTTGTGTATTTTTTTGAAATTTCCAAGCACATAATTTTTTTTATAAATAGTAAAATAGTTTTATTTTTTATAAGGAATTATAAATTATTTTAAAAAATTTTAAAAACATCCAAATTTTTTGAAATTTATTTTAGGGTTATATTACATATTATATATATATAATTTATTTAATTAGAATAAATTTTATATTAAATTTTCAAATAAACGTATTTTTATCGTTTGAACATTTTCTCTTTGAGAAACTGCTTCCTTATCTTGACATTGAGAATATTTTTAAATTAAAATATTCAACATCTGTGATTGGATTTTAGAAGAATTTATTCAATTTTTATTTAAAAATAATTAATATTATATAAATAATTCATCATAATTTTTTACTAAAATTAATACTAAAAAACCGTAAAAATTATTTATGGTGATTTATGTTAAAATGGTCTAACTAGTGGTTAAATTAAAAATATGGGGACAAAAAGGAACCTAAATACTTCCAAAACATATTTTATTGAAATATATAAACAAAATATCGTATAATTTGTATAATTTAAAAAAATATAATTTGGCATGTGAAAATATTTTTATATCATTTTATTTGAAAAAATTACAATAGTGTCACTCACCCTATATATAAAAGGTAACCCATCTCCTCTCCTCATCACACATAAAATAACTGTTGGTAAAATAAATAAATACCCAAATAAATTAAAATATTCACTAAGATTATAATAAAATATATAGTTTGGTCATAAATAAACCCTATTAAGCCTTTTATTTCCATCCAAAAGAAGTTCTCCCAAAAAGTGGTAATGTCCTTAACAATGATTTTTATGTTATTTATTCCCCCACCTTCATAAATTATTATTTGAAAATTATAATATAATAAAATTATTATATTACCCATTCAAATGTTTTAGTTTATAAATTTCATAACAAAAATCATTTTCATCTTCTATCAAATGGGTTATGAAATCATCATTCGAGTGTACAATGGACTACCTCCTCATGTACCGATGTTACTCGTTTTCCAACAATCCCTCTCAATGATGGATATAAAATGGTTTTATTATTAATTACGATATCTATGATATTATTACTTATATATAATCATTATATCACATGTTTGTTCTCACATTAAAATCTGGAAGAATAAGATAATATTGGTCATTTGTATGACAGACTAGTGCCTCAGGAAGTGATCTGATTAGTTCAAACTTTATGTGGAAAGTATTATGGATGTGTATAATTAAAATATGTGATATATATGAAAAAAAATATTTTATAGGAAATATATTATTTATATTTCTATCATTCTTTCCATTAGAAAAGTGGAAATAGATTTTATGTTTACGTATGACTGACAATCTCCACGAATGATGTATTTCATTTTTATCTCTAAATTTTATGCATCAATATAAATGTATACATAATTAATATATATTAAATATAATTCGTGGTTATAATTATATATATTATGTAAAAATAATCAATTTTATAGAACCAAAAATAGAAATTCAAAACCAAAACATAAAATAAAACATTTTCTTCCCGAAATGTTACTTTAGCATAGAATTCATAACAAATAGGTAATACAATGCCATAAATAAATTATAATTATATATGTAATTATTATAAATTAAAATATTTATAATAAAATTATATTAATTAGACAATTGGATTTACTACTTTTGATTGAATTCTTGACTTATGGTAAGGGACTTCCATCTTACTTTTATTTTTATTAAGACACTTGTCATACTGACCATGTGTTTCTTTTATGTAGTGTATATACACCCCCTGAATATGATATGTTATTATTCTCCTGAAATTTATTTTTATTTAGATAACCTATTTAAGATATCATATTTGTGGGGGTTTCCATACAATATATACCAATGTGGTAAGGGTCATATGAGAAAATCACATCATTTATTGGGATTGTTTATATTGATGCATCTGAGGGGCGAATATTATATTCCATATATTACTAAAATCATGAATTTTTTCGAGGATTGTTATTTATTTAGGATACAAATTTCTAATTAATTTTACTCTTTCTATGAAAACAATATATCCGAATATTGTTTTTTAAAAATATCAACATTATTTCTCTCTTCTGGTGAATGTCCTTTTTCATCCAAAATAATATTTATAAAAATATTTTCAATTAATCTAAATCCTAAAAATGATTTATTAAGAAAAATTTCATATATTTTATATTTTCCTTCAAATGAATATTTATATCTTTTTCCAAAAATTACTTTCATTCATAATACAACAAATTCAGAAGGAATATTTGTTTTGTCATATACCACATGAATAATACTTTTTACAATCATAACCAAATCTATTTTTTGAAGATTCATTTATAATATACCATTTTTATTTTCAACGAAGAACATTTCCAAAATTTTTAAAAATTATTTTAAAATTATTTTCAAATTATAATTTATATTTTCATCATGAAATATTTTAATTGTCTCTGAAATATTCCTTTATATGTTTCCATGATTATTTTTAATGAAAAGGATTTTGAAAATGTTTTATTTTTTAAAAGTGTTTTAAAATTTGAAGGGATATATTCCTCCTGAAATATTCAATTTTACCTTTCCAAAATCTTTTTCCATCTGAGATGACTTCAATTGATGATACATATTCTTAATGTTGAAAAAAATTGAAGGTTAACACCATTTTATTTATCTGGATGATTAATGTTTATGTTGATGAAATGTTTATAAATCCCATTTATTTTTCAAGGGTTATTCTATGGTGAAGTATTTAAAAGTTTATGAACCCAATTTTCATTACATAGGTCATGATGTGGTGATATGATGAGTGTTGTATGATATTTTCTCAAACATAGTGTTATTTTCATCATGATGCTGGTGGGTCATATATATCACAAAAATTAATAGGTTAGATATTTATATATACTGAGATATAAATTTTATACAAGTCAATTTTAATGATCGAATATGTGAAACAAGTGAATCATAACCATTTTTGGGAAACATGTGCGATTTGATCCCCAAAGGGAAATAAGTGATAAGTCTCAATTGAGAATGTTAATAGTCCTGGTACATAACCACTAATTTTGTGATGTTTTTTATATTTATGATATTTTGAAACAATTTTGAAATGATTATATGGTGAATGATTGATTTATGACAATTTCTCACTCTTATGGGCCATGTTTTTTTAAGAATAATTTTTTCTGCCATGACATATCTTTATCATCTATGAAAGGTTCGGTATGAACATCCAATGTTATTTTAATAATCACTTACACTTATAATAATATAATAATTTCATATTATAAAATATTGATATCTCCTCTTTTTACCCTTAACAAGCTTCTAAGATCACCCTTTCCATTGTATCCTTCTGCATGTAATGATGAATGTTTTAGGTAGGGTAAAACAAAGTGGTATACTATGTAAGAAGATTGTAGTGGGGGATGATGAAGATCATTATTGAAATGAAAAGGGTTTTGTATACTCTCTCTAAAGAATTATAGTCCTCTATATTTAATTTATTAAATATATAGATTATGAATATAAATATATGTGATATTTATGTTCAAAATTCCGGGCCTATAGCCATTTTATATGTAGTATTGTATTAATTTGGAAAAAACAACACATGATTAGATATGTACACTACTATTAATGTAATATGCATTCAATATGTCCATGGTAGGGATTGTTCAATGATCATAGTTTAATATATGTTTTTAATAATTTAATTTCATATTTTAACAAAATCAGTTTAATGATGAGTTCTCACCGAGAAATTTGATGTTAAATTCCTTATTTTCCAATAGAAGTCTTAAATAGAGTATTTGTGAATTTTATGGCCTTATTAGTGTGTGTCATCTTAATTTTCAACCAAAATATTCGATTATATTCTATTTAATATCTATTAATTTAATTTTATACATTATTATTTTGAATAATCATAATCCATCAAGGCGCCTTGTTGAAATCACCAAAAAATAGATGTTAATAACTTTTTCCATGTAATTATTTGGGAGTAATCAACCCAAAAATATAAACTTTAAGAAGCTACAAATCACTCGTGATTTCCCTAATAATGGATGTAATGTCATCTAGAATATTCTTAATTTTTTTTAAAATATTCCCATGCATATTCGTTATCACATATGAGATTTGGAATGACATGTTCTCAGTCAGCCATCAAATTACTCAATAAAAACAATTTGCTTATTTTCCCACGGGATATACTCCATATCTTATTTTCATATTATTTGGAAAACGTGAAGCAATTTTCTTTAACAATAAAATATCTATGTCCTATGAATCTATTCCTTTAAGTACACATGAGATATAATTTAATTGATTAATTCAACCATTCATATAGTACTCCAAAGCATGTGTAGAGTCACACTGTGGACATCTATGATGTATATCCACTATCCAGAACCCATAAGTTGTCGAATTTTTTTTTCTATAAATAAAAAATAGTAAAATTTTCCTTAACTTATCATTTCATTCTATTTCACGACTTTAATGATTTTTAGATGCTTTCTACTCATTAATTACTTTTTGTTCAACCAATTTACTCTTAAATTAAAAAATAAAAATAAAATATTTTTCTTATTAAAACCTGCAGGATGAGGATATCAACAATTGATTTCATCCCTTACATGACTCATGAGACACATATCATTAAATCCATAATGAAGAATATTCAACCATGTGTCCATAGCCATCACCCAAAAAACAATGACCATTAAAATCATAAGAATATGACTAATTATTATTTCCTATATTTTATGTTTCCCTCTAAAAATTATTTTTAAAATAATGAAAATTTATTTTATATGCCCAAATTTTCCATTGTAATAATTAATAATAATTTGTTTCATTAATTAATTTTTAGCTTCATGAAATATAATATTTTAATCATCCATCAGAATAACATTCTTTTAGGTAGTTGATGCATATTTTTAAGAACAAAGAATGACTATCTTCTCAATTATATTATTATCAATCATAGTTTTCCATTTTTTTATATAAATGGATCCTTATAATATGAATACACACAACTATACATACTACTAGGACATAATGAACCCCAACTAGGATTAGTTTCTTTAATCTTGCTGATATCATGCCATGTATATGGATAATTTCTTATTCCTCATGATTATGATTCAAAACCATGTATTCATCTTCATGTACATCATTACTTTTGACATTTCCCTTCATTTTTCCAATCCTTTGATTATTATATTTTATTTATCCTCTTTGAGGTTAAGTTCTCTATAATTTTCACAGTTACAAAAAATTATAGATTTTAATTTTTCATTCACTACATTCAATTATAATATGTTTTCTTATAGTTGTTTTATGTAATTATTTGACTCTTGAGAAACTATATTTTAATTATTATTTATCACTCAATTTAACTTGTTCATAATAGGAATCCTCAATATCAAATTTCAGATCAACTGTCCTTAAAATATCATTATTTTTAGCATATTTTAATCAATTTTAGGAATTTTGATATCACCCACTAAAGAATCGTAATATTGTTCCAAACAATCGTTAACATAATCTACTTCAGACACCTCAAAACAAAAATCTTCATGGGATAATCAAATTTTATTCTTAAATGACTATGTATTTAGTTTTCTTTTACTATTATCATATGTAATAGTTATCTTCAAAAAAAATTTATTTATAGTATCCTGACGTTTTTTAAAATGTTTAACAATGATAATACCTATCTTTTCTACATTATAATTATGAAAATAATGGCTTCACTTTGATTATACCATTTACCCACTAAAGGTTAAAGGAAAAAAGTTCATCACATTATCATCCATATATTTTTCTGTATCTATATTAATAGATAGAGTGTCTTCATTAAATTTAATCCAACATGAAATAAGATTTCCTTTGATAAAAAATAAATATAATCATTTTCCATTTAATATATAACAATTTTTAAATGAATTTTATCCAATGATAAATACTTCTGATAATTATATTCATGTAATGAAACATTTGAATTTAACTATCGGGGGTGACTCTTAAATATTCATTTGAAAAATGATTCATCATAAAAACATAACAAATACATCACATGTACAAAAATAGTTCATTCAGATGAATGTGACTGACATCCATGTTTATGTTAGACCCATTCTTAGATCTTCGTAGTTATTAAATAGTATGGGTAGCTTTGCACCATGAACATTAGAATCACCTTCACAAATTTTCAACAGTTTTGTAATATAAAACAATTTTTTTTTGGAAATTAAGTTGGTGTAGATATGGTTTACCAAGGATACACTAAAATAATTGATTTCCATTCAAATATCATTAGGTTTTTTATGGTCAATTTTTGAAAATGATTAACCTTCTAAATTCACTAAATTCCTTGAATAGATTTTATGTATACTTCTATTTCCAAATATCTAAAGAATTATTTCTTCTTATTCTTTCATAACAATAAAACATGACCCTTGTCCATTGTTACACATTTTTAATTCACCACTTTTATAGATGGAATTATTCTGAAGAGATAACATCACCCTAGAAACCAATCTGTTTATACCACTTTTTGGTCTCTTGTCGTGTAAATTACAATGAGGGGGTGAATCAGAGTAGCATAATTTTTAACACTTAAATCCCTTCATTATGATCTTATTAAATCTATGTGAGGAGAAAATACTTTATCTATTGTACATTATAATAAGAAGTGATAGAATTAATAAATGGTAGACATAATTTTTAACTGGTTCTCCCTGACTAGGATAATACAAGGAGAATGAAACTGTTAATGTGTTGATAAAAAACAATATATCCAACTTATTCATTTTATGTATGAAATATAGTGGCCACACTAATAATGTGAACATACAATTCATATAAAATGATTATATAATGAACCAACCTTAAAACATTACATAATCTTGAATTAAATGAATGATTCACATTTAGGATCTTTTCAGGTTTAGAGTTATAGAGAATTAGTCTATAACTAATACATTTCATTTAATAAAAAATTACAAAGTAGAAACTTCTACTCAGTTTCCATTTTTTCCATAAAACCAAAACACTTAAAAACGATTCATGTCTAGTTCCATGATTAAGATAGCATGACTTTTCCATGATCCCATCCATGACCCTATTACACATTATGTCCTATTGAAAATATTTCAAAAACATGGGATGATCATAAAAATCTCAGTAAGGGATACAAAAAGATGGAAAATTGGTGGTTTTTCAAAACAAGAAGTAAACCATGTATACCTTAACTTAAGTAATACATTTCACCTTTATAAAGTATTATATACTCTTCACTGAATAAAAGATCACTACATACCCTTTTATAACCAAAATATTACCATAAAACCCATATAAGGAACACATAACATATAATGGTAACTTGTGACATAAACATACATAAATGGAATAAAAATAAGGTAGAATTCCACACATATCACTAAATGGAATAGCCATATGACCAAATTCTATACCCAATGCATTAGAGGTTATAACCCGTCTTGGTTTATCATGGCCCCACCTATCATTTGGTTTATCACGTAACCACCCATCATAAGTCAAAGTACCATTATAAAATCATAACACATAAATCTAATATAAAGTAAAGAAAACATTTCCACAATTCAATAACAATATATCACATAAATATATTGACATAACAAATCCATTATCAAAACCATTTTCAATACCAAAATACATAAAAGAATATATGGTATTTATTCTCATTTAAAAAAACATTAGGGGTTGTTAAAGAAGCCAAAGAACAAATAATACTCGTGGTGGGGGAAAGGTGGTTATCACTGCTTACGTTATAAAGAAACATTAAATTGTTTTGTTTAGTAAAACGATTAATAGAAAAATATTCCCTGTGAAAATTCAAGTGTGTTTATATAGCATATAAAATAAGGTCATGTATTAAAACAAAATATGCCTCAATGAAAGGAGATTGAGATGAAGTCCCTTACCTTGTGTGTGGAAAGACCCATTTGTTCTTTAATAACTTGAATAATAACCTAATGTTAATTTTTATAAGCTTAAGAACTTTTTTTATTATTACTTTTATATCACATATTGCTATGTTATAATCATTATGTAATCATTCAAGTTAATAATGTTCGTTCTGTCGATATTTAGTACTTGAGTAACAAATGAACTCCATATAGTTACATGTTGTTCACATAGTAAATATTTATTATATCCTAAATGATATTCATGATTTAGATATCATATATACCGAATATTTACATGTATTTATAATAGTACATAACATTTTCAGATAAGATATGAAATGCACCGTTCATGAAGATGGTAAGTTGTACGTACACATGAACGCTAATTTCATTTGTATTTCTTATTCTAATGGAATTAAAACATAATGATACATAGGTATATTATAATTCCAGTATATTAATATATATAATATCATTAAATCCATCATTTACATGTCCCACGTATGCCATGAAGGAGTCATATCACTTTGAAGGAGCGGTAGTCCGCACTTCCTCAAATAAAATTATCGCATTTACCCATAATGGAAACCATAAAGTTACACTATAAAAAAATACAGAAGCATAAATAAAACATAAAAATAATATATATCATATATAAATATAGTGTTATCTTGATGGCCACCCTGAGAGGCGATAGGAAATAATCGAACAATCATTGTTTCACGAGGCATTAGTTTCCCATCCACAGAAACAGTATGTTCTTCACCCATTAGATAAAGGTGTGTGTATGTTTAGTTTGAATCCATCTCATAACAACATCGTAGTATATTGAGGATACTATTTTTGTTATAAAAGAACAAAATAAAAACAGTTTAGGGGTTGAAGAAGTAAAATAAAATAAAAGAAGTTAAGAGGAACTGTTACCTTTAATTTGGGTAACTCCCTTTGGTATGAACCAAAATGGTTTGATGATATACCTTCTGCCTAAGGTAAGGATTCTAAGAGGAAGAGAGGTATATTGGGATCTTAATTGGGAAAAGGTGGGATGAGCCAAATAGCTTTAGAGGTGTGAGGAATTGGTTACAAATGGTCTCCTTTTATAAGGGGGACGAGGGTCTCTTTTGTAAAGTGTGAAAATATTATTTTATTATATAATGATATTCGGTTTCTAAAAGTCCAAAAATAATTAAATTCAAAGATAAGATGACTCATATTAGAAATAATAATATCCAATAGGAATTGAACACGTTTTGGATAATATCCAAGGTAATAATTATAGATAATAATTAGAAATATTTTATCTTTTGGAGGTCGTATCTCGCTTGTGAATAGTGTCTTTTCGGCCATCCCATTCCATGCACTATCGGAAACCTCTGTGACGAAAGGGGTGGTAAAATACATTTACAAGCTTTTTTCTTGGTTTATTTGGGATGGGTCTTTGGAAGGAAAGAGGCATTGGGTCTCATGGGGGTAGATGTCCCGGCCCATTCGTGAGGGGGGGATAGGTGTGAAGAGCCGAGAGGTTACGATCCAGTGTATGTACGCAATGTTAGCTTGGGAGGTGGTTGAAGAGCAGTCTTTGTGGGGGTGTCTCATGGCACGCAGTTACATGGATAGTGTTGGATCTTCTTCAGTGAGGTGTCATATTTGTGGTTGACGGTCAGCAATATTGTTCCAGACATCTGACAGCTCTATCGGAGGATCGTCGGGGAGGGGAGTATCCTATTTTGGCACCACAACTGGTCGGGAAATATCCTTGGTTATCTGAGATTCCCTACACCGATGAATTCCTTCACAGAAGAAGAACAATATCCTTCCTTTTTTAGAGACATTCTGGATTCCGACCTATGCGAGACTTTTTACTCTATTCTCATCAACACGGAAAGGGTTTGTTTTGTCTTCACCCCTGCTCCCTCAGGAATGATCACGGCGAAAGACTTCTGTAGGAGTAGTGTCCCCAAGCGATAGCAAGTAGGGAGGAGTGGCTGGCTCTAGTTCTAGGTTCATCCAACTATATTTAACTTTCTCACATTGAGGATTCAATGGGGTGCTCTACCAAGTGATGAAAATATCAAGCGGTTGGGGATCAGTATGGAATCTCACTCCTTCTGTTGTGTTGACTTACATGAGGAGACGTTGTCTCACATTTTTGTAGCAGTGGATTGGGAGTGTTCGGGGTGGGCGTTTCTTGGTGGCTTCTTCAGGCTGCCCTTCCAGGTGGATAATGTGGAGGTATTTCTGTCTGGCTGGTTCCTGGGTGTGGATGAGGCTAGTAAGGAGAGGGAGGCATGGGCCATTGCTTGGAGCGTGGGCTTTTGGGGGCTATGGTAGGCCAGAAATTAGGTGATGTATGAGGGGGTACTATCTATGGTGAGGGAAATCATCGATAGGTCACTCATCATGCTGGCGGACTGTTCATCACTCACAGGTGCTTGTAAGGATGTACAGGCGGTGCAGGAGATGCTCAGAGCTCGCGGACTGGACCATGCATCGGGTCAAAAAGGCTAGGGGAAATGGGTGAGGTGGAAACCACCATGTGAGGGATTGAGGCAGAACGTTGATGGATCCTACCAACAGGAGGGATGCGTGGGGGGGGGGGGGCTATGCGGGATAGGTCGGGGTGCGTGCTTCTGGCTTTCTCTGCGTATTTTGGTAATGAAAGCTCTCTGTAGGTGGAGACGCGAGCTGTTCACACAGGTCTCTCTTTGTGCAATCAGAAATGAATCGGCATATCGCAGGTGGAGATGGATTCCCGGGCTATATATGATGCCCTCCAATGTAAAGGTATCTTCCCCTGGTCAATAGTCTATATAATAAGGAAATGAAAAGCCATCGTGTCCAAGAATACAAGTATCACACATACATGGAGGTAGGGTAACAATGTGGCAGATCATCTGACGTCCCTTGCGGGCGATGACGTGTCAGTCACTTTCTATTCTAATGTTTCTCACCTGAAGCCATAGGGGGTGAATTTTATCCTGGTGGATGCCCTTGGCATGCATTAAATTCAGCCTCCCTAGTTTTGTTTCCTTGTTTGAATGCTTCTGGAATAAAAAATGAAATGATGATGAAGGGAAATATTCCTCAAAAATGTTACAAGTGATCACTAAAAAAATTTTACAAAATAAGATCACATCCTTCAGGGTCACATATTCTTTATAGGGGATTATATTGAATTATAAAATACCCATTCATAATTTTTAGGGTTAAATTTAATGTTGATGAAATTATTGGTAAACCCTATTATTTTTCAGGGGTTATGCTATGCAGAATTAATGAAATGTTTACGAAACCTATTTTCCTTACATGAGATATGATGTGATGAGATGATTGATGCATTATGATCTTATAGAAACCATAATTATTTTTAACATTATGTAGTTGGATGGACCAATATCTCTATTCAAATAATTAGATATAGAATAATATATAAAGATTAAATAAAAGGAATCAGGTTGATCGGTTTGATCGAAAATGGGGAACATGTACATCATGATCCTCTTTTGGAAACAAGTGTATCATAATCTAAAATGGGAAATATTTAATATATCTTGATCCACAATATTGATGGTCTTGGTAGTTAACATTTTCATGTGAATTAGTTTTCAATATTTCTGAGGGTCTTATATTTTTATGAAATATGATTATGTATAATGGTTGATATATGATGATTTATCACCCATATGGCCCACATTTTATAAAATGATAATGTATCATTCTATGAAACATGATTATGATATATGAATGGTTTTGTATGAACATCATTATCCATGTTCATAATCAGATACCATTATCCATATAAAATAATTTCATATGATCATAAACCGAAATCATCGATTTTAAACCATACTCCGCATATCATATAACCATTTTTTATGTTTTTTTCCCAAGGTTAAGAAGAATGTTTTAGGTGGAGTATTACTAAGAATAGTACACTGTGATAAGATCATTGTGGTATATATTTAATATATTCTTCCAAAGTATAATATTTTTTAGTTTCTTAAGACATTAATATAGTATAGCTCTTAGGAATCTATTTATAAAATTTATTGAATATTTATCTATAAAGATGTTTTATTTATGTATACATGTATGGGTTTCAGTAGTTTTTATAAGAGGAAAGGATTATCCAATTATTAGAGATTAGGATTAAGGATAAATGATTTAGAAACTGAGGGATTTGACTATGTATATGTCTAGGAATATTTCTTGGGATATCTCTACGGATATTTTTAAGGATAATTATATATATATATATATATCATGGAATTTTGGTAATAGATTACGGAAGATTTTTCTAAGAGATTACATCAATTTATAGATAGTATATGATAATGTTGCTCTACAAATCATCATGAATGATTTAAATAGTGACCAAGAATGAAAAACGTTAGGAATATGGTTTCATATATTTAGAATAAGTTTTTAGGATTTATACATTATGTAAATGAGTTTTTTGAATTATGTGGAATTGAACTATGATTAGGGTTTCTTGTGTGTTGATGTCTGCTTCTAGTAAATGGGTGTAACCCAAAGGAACCATAATAACGATGAGTTCATTAAGACATGTAATTTATTCTTCCTAACAAATAAAATATTTGGAAGATATAGAATTAAAAATAAATTTTCTAATATCTCACAACTTTCTCAAGACATGAATCATGTTGACCTCATAAATTTGAAAAATAGGGAACAATGTTTTGTTATTTACTTTATGGTGAAAATTACATCATCTATTAGTGGTTTAAGTAATACACTAGTGGTTGAAAAATTTATTAGTACCATTGAAAATATATTTTCTTTTGTTTAGTGTTTTAATTATGAAAAATCATTTTGGATGTTTATCATTTGGAAGGAAAATCATATCATTGTTAGACTCTTATTAAGAAAATGAGGGAACAATGTGAAATTTAATTTATGAAGTGTCAAGTGTTTATGTTGATACGTATGTGTTAGTAAAGAACTCATATTCTATAAACATAATTGGAGAAGGAATTACTTGATCATAAAAAAGGATGATCAATATATTTCTACAAATGAATCTAAATTTTGAAGACTTATAAGGTAATCCATTTTTTTTAATCATAATCCCCAAAAAATTATCAATTATTACAAAGTATTCAAAAAACATTCATATGTGTGTAATTAATATATATGAATATGTAATAAGATGTTCATTAATGGGATAAATTTAAATTATATGTTACACTTATTCATATGGTTTTGAAACAAAAGGAAGGTCGAGTCTCGATAAAACTAAAATAGAGGAAATAAATTCCTACCATCGTTATGAATATAATGGGTAGATAATAATTAAGTTAATTTATTGAATGAATATAAAAGGTTCATTAAATGTGTAAATTATTATCATAAATCCCTTGAGTATTGAAATTTGATTAATTTTACAGTTAGTGTAATAGAGGAGAAAAGGATAACAAGAAATTCACCACACCCAATATATTATTTCATGAATAAGGATTTTGGGAATAATTTGATTCAATTCCCAAATCCAAATACCAATGAGGATGATAATAACCAAAACCTATATTGACAATGAAAAAGGGAATACTTTTTAAATCACAATTTATGAAATATATCATCATAATTAGAGAACACTTGTCTATCCCACCACATATTGGAATTCCAAGATTTATTATATATTAATGAGCCATGGGAAAATCATATTGTTCATATTTGAGGAAAATTTGAAGTGATTATGTCTCTTGATTTTGATTATAGAGAGTGAAATCACATTTGAAATTTTATTAGTACATGGATGAACCCATGCTTTTAAGGAATGTTTTTTTGAATAATTTAAGTGATTATAAAATGATGAAATGATGAATTAACTTCTGTATATGTATATGTCACAAAGTATTATTAACATTAGAGTTATGGATACCATCATAGGTTTATGAATTTAAGATTGGTCATAAGATTAAATTCATTGACAAACATTTCTAGGTTACATGTGATTAAATTTTATAAAGATTAAGGTATTTTTAAAATATATTGTGTACATATAAAAATTTAGATATTATTATTTTAATGAAACATTATTTGAAGAGGAATATCATGATTTTTTATATATATTATTAATGGTAGTGGTAAGCATTAATATGTATCTTATATTTCCTATTGATGTAATTTTGTGTTGGATACACAGAATATACATCACGGAAGTGGTAATGTTTCATGGAGTCCCATATTACATTGTTTTTTATTAGCATATGATTTACCCTGATGTTTTAGAGATTTCATATAGAACCACATGATATAGATATGAGTTTCAAAGATGTTTATCATCCTCATTAAAAGGACAATATGAGATAAGAATTAATACCTTAAAGGATATGATCCGATATTGTTATGTGAAATTTAAATGTTTTTTTGGTCTCCCCCTTATACTAGTTTCTTTTTAAATCATATATAGATTTTACTTGAGAATTAAATTAGAAACATTTGAATCCTATTATGGGATGATGTGTACAACTCTATCATACTAGAATGATGTTTCTTAAATGAAGATATTGGGAATTTACAAATAAATTATGATGGTAGTGATGTTCAAATCCATTTAACAACATATAAGGAGCCCAAAAAGTTGATAGAAATGTTTTGTTCATACTCATTTACATGATATAGAATTTTATGTAATTAATAAGTACTTACCAGGTCTGTCTCCATAGATGGAAAAAGGATGAAATAATCCCTAGGTGTATCGGTCTGTTTGAAATAAATTGTTGTATCATCATATTACGTTATAATTTGGTACTTCACCTAATCTTCTCTTCAGATAAAGATGGGTTACATGTACATCTCTTGAGGAAGTGAATAACTGATCCATCATATGTACTAAATTAAGAGGTCGTATTGCTGAAGCATGGTCATTCCTATAAGGAAAAATTAGTTGAGATTCTTGATAATTCATAGAACTTCTTACAAAGTAAGATCACCTTCATGGTGAATGAATTGTGAAAAAATCACTACACTGAGGAAGCAATGTGGGAACCTATGTATTTAATGATTTATATGTATCCATACTTTTGTTTACCAAATGGATGAATTTTTATAAAGAAATTCATTTTAAGGCGTGTAGAATAAATCACATCAATATTTTTGAAAACATATATTTGTTCAAATAAATTTAATATTTTTGATCTTTCATGTAACCAATAATGTTGAGTTTTTCATGTCCTAAAAAAAATAAGTTTATCATATTTTACACTCAACACTGAGTTTAAAAAACGTGACATACTCTAAAAATATTAATATTTTATATGATAGATATCACATAAACATTGAAATGATGGTGAAGAATACGAATAACTAAATTATGAAAATATATTATTCACATATCTATTTATTATTAATAACAAGGTTACTAATTAAATAGAAATTAAAATAAAATCCATTTGAAATAAATAAAATATTTTCTGAAAATACCTTTTTTTATAAAAAAAAATGTATTTAAAAGAAAATTTTAAAAATTACATTGTGTAAAATATTTTATTTAAAATATTATATTATACAAAAAATAAACATTTTAACATTAATCATATGTTTTCCTTGAAAATTGATAAAAATTCGTCCAATTCCATGCATAACACTATAATTTTCAAAAAATAAATTTCTCTCATTTTGAAAAATTATTCTAAAATTAAATGTTTACAATTTTACATAATTTTTTTAAAAATAAGAAATTTATTTTTGAAAACTAAAAATATGACAACATTCATAGGGTAATTGTGTATTTTTTTTTTAAAAATTCCAGGAACATAAATTTTTTGATAAATAGTAAAATGTTTTGTTTTTTTAAGGAATTATAAATTATTTTAAACAATTTTAAAAACATCCAAATTGTTTAAAACATATTTAAGGGATATATTACATATTATATTTCATATTATTTATTTAATTGGAATAAATTTTATATTTAATTTTCAAATAAAAAGTATTTTTATCGTTTGAACATTTTCTCTTCGGAAAACTACAGCCTAATCACGATATTGAGAATAATACTAAATTAAAATATTCAAATTCTATGATTGGATTTTAGAATAATTTATTCAATATTTTTAATCAAAATAAATAATATTATTTAAAAAAATTCATCATAATTTTTTACTATAACACATACTAAAAATAGAAAAATTATCTACAATGATTTATGTTAAAATGGGCTTACTAGGGGTTAAAATAAAAATATTAGGACAAAAAGGAACCTAAATATTTCCAAAACATATTTTATTGAAATATATAAACTTAATATCATATATTTTTTATAATTAGAAATTTTTTTTTGGCATTTGAAAATATTTGTATATCATTTTGTTTTTAAAAATTAAAAGTTTGTCACTCACCTAATATATAAAAGGTCGCCCCTCTCCTCTCCTCATAACACATAAAATAACTACTGTTAAAACAATTAAATACCCAAGTAAATTAAAATATTCACTAATATTATAATGAAATATGTAGTTTGGTAATAAATCAACACTATTAAGGCTTTTATTTCTGTCCAAAAGATGTTCTCTAAAAAATAGGTAATGTCCCTAACAATGGTTATTATTTTATTTATTACCCCACCTTAGTAAATTATTATTTGAAAATTATAATATAATAAAATTATTATATTACTCATTCCAAGGTTTTTTTTAAATTTCATAAAAAAAAATAATTTTTGTCTTCTATCAAATGAGTTATGAAATCATCATTAGGGTGTACGTTGGACTACTGCTTCATGAATCGATGTTACTCATTTTCCCAAAATACCTCTAAATGATGTATATAAAATGGTTTTATTATTTATTTAAGATATCTATGATATTATTAATTTTATATAATCATTATATCACATGTTTTTTCTCACATTAAAATCTGGAAGAATAAGATAACATTGGTTATTTGTATGAAAGACTAATGCCTCATGAAGTGTTCTGATTAGTTCACACATTATATAAAAGTATTATGGATGTCTATAATTAAAATATGTGATATATATGAAAAAAAATCTTGTATAGGAAATACATTATTTATATTTCTATCATTATTTCCATTGGAATAATAGAGATAGTGTTTATGTTTACATATGACTGACAATATCAACTAATGATGTATTTCATTTATTGTCTCAAAATTTTATGGATCAATATAAATATATATATACTGAATATATATTACATTTAATTCATGGTTATAATTTATATATTATGTAACCATCATAAATTTTATTGAACCAAAAATATAAATTCAAAACCAAATCGTAAAATAAATCATTTGCTTCCCAAAACGTTACTTTAGCATAGAATTCTTAATAAATAGGTAATAAAAGGCTACAACCAAATTATAATTATATATTTAATTACTGAAATTAAAATATTTATAATAAAACTATATTAATTAGATAATTGTATTTACTAATTTTGATTTAATTCTTTACTTGTGGTAAGGGATTTCCATCTTACTTTTATTTTTATTAAGAAACTTATGATAATGACCATGTATTTCTTTTATGTAGTGTATATACACCCCATGAATTTGAGATATTATTATTCTCCGGAAATTTATTTTTATTTACATAACCTATTTAGGATATCATATTCAAGGGGTTTTCCATACAATAGATACCAATGTGGTAAGGGTCTTATGAAAAAATCACATCATTTATCAGGATTGTTTATTTTGATGGATCTGTGGGGGGAATATTTTATTCCTTATATTACTGAACTCATTTTTTCTATGATTTTTATTTATTTATAATAAACATTTCCAATTCATTTTACTCTCACTATGAAAAAAATATATCAGAAGATTATTTTTCAAAATAATCAACATTATTTCCCTCTTTGGGTGAATGTCATTTTTCATCCAAAATATTATTTCTTAAAATATATTCAATTGCTCTATATCATAAAAATTATTTATTAAAAAAATTGCATATATTTTTTCTGTTTTTTAAAAGAATATTTATATCATTTTATAAAAATTACTATCATTCTCAGAACTACAAATGTAGAAGGAATATTTGTTTTAACATATACCACATGAGTAGTACATTTCACAGTCATAACCAAATCAGTTTTTTGAAGTTTCATTTATAAGATACCATGTTTATATTAAATGAAGAAAATTTCCAAAATATTTTAATAGTTATTTAAAAAAAATCGAATTATTATTGATATTTTCCTCATAGAATATTTTAAATGACTCTGAATTATTCATTTATATGTTTCCATGATTATTTTTAATGAAAAGGATTTTGAAAATGGTTTATGTTTTAAAAGTGTTTTAAAATTTTGAGGGCTATATTCTTCCTGAAATATTCAATTTGATCTTCCAAAATGATTTTTCAACTAAGATGACTTCCATTGATGATACATATTCTTTACGTAGGAAAAAATTGAATGATAACACCATTTTTATTTATATGGATGATTAATGTTTATGTTGATTAAGGTTTTATAAAACCCATTTATTTTTCAAGGGTTATTCTATGGCGAATTATATAAGAGTTTAAGAACCCAGTTTTAAATAAATTGGTTATGATGTGGTGATATGATGAGTGTTGTATGATATTTTCTCACACATAGTATTATTTTCATCAAGATATTGGTGGGCCTTATATGTCCAAAAAATTAATAGGGTAGAGATTTATATCTACTCGGATATCAATATTATACAAGTCTGTTGTCATGATCGAATATGGGAAACAAGTGAATCCCAACCATTTTTGGGAAACATGGGAGATTTGATCCACAATGGGAAATAAGTGATATGTCTCAATGCATAATGTTAATAGTCCTGGTAATTAACCACAACTTTTGAGATGTTTTTTTATATTTATGATATTTTCAAACATTTCTGAAATGATTTTATGGTTATTGATTGATTTAGGAAAATTTCTCAGTCTTATGGGCCATGTTTTTTTGATGAATAATGTTTTATTCCATGACATATGTATATAATTTATGAAATTTTTGGTATGAACATCCAATGTTATTTTAATAATCACTTACACTTATAATTATGTAATAATTTCATTTTATAAAATATTGATATATCCTCTTTTTACCCCTGAAAAGCATCTAGGATCACCATTTCTTGTGTATCCTTCCCCATGTAATGATGAATGGGTTAGGTAGGGTAAAACAAAGTGGATAACTATGTAGGAATATTGTTGTCGGGGATGTTGAATATCATTCATGAAACAATAAGGGTTTTGTATACAGTCGCAAAAGACACTAAAATTTTATTGTCCTCAAGAGTTAATTTATTAAATATATAGATTATAAATATAAACATATGTGATGTTTATGTTTAAAATTCCAGGCCTATATATATTTTATTTGTGGAATTGTATTAATTTTCAAAAAACTACACAAGATGATATTTGTACACTACTATTAATATTAGATGCATTCAATATGTCCTTGTTAGCGATTGTTCAATGATCATAGTTTAATATATGTTTTTAATAATTGAATTTCATATTTTAACAACATCAATTTAATGATGAGTTCTCACCATGAAATTTGATGTTAAATTCCATGTTTCCCAATAGAAGTCTTAACTAGGGTATTTGTGAGTTTTCCCCCTTATAAGTGTGTATAATCTTAATTTTCAACCAAAACAGTCAATGATATTCAATTCCATATCTATTAATTTAATTTTATACATTATTATTATGAATAATCATAATCCATCAAGATTCCTTGTTGAAATCACCAAAAAATAGATGTTGATATCTTTTTCCATCCAATTATTTGGGATTAATCAACCCAAAAATATAAACATGAACAAGCTACAAAACACTAATGACTTCCCTACCAATGGATGTTATGTCATCCAGAACATTCTTATTTTATAAAAAGATTCACATGCATGTTTGTTATCACATGAGATATTTGGAATTACATGTTCTCAGTCGACAAACAAATTACTCAGTAAAAATAATTTTCTTATGTTCCAATGGCACATACTCCATAGCTTATTTTCATCTTATTTGGAAAACATGAACCTATTTTCTTCAACAGTAAAATATTTATATCCTATGATTCTATTACTTTCAGTATACACAATACATATGTTTATTTAATAATTCACCCATTCATATTGTATTCTAAAGCATGTGTCGAGTCACACAGTAGACATCTATGATGTATATCCACGATCAAGAACCCATATGTTGTCCAATTTTTTTCTATTAAAGAAAAAAGTAAAATTTTCCTTCACTTACCATAACTTAATATTCGATGAATTTTAACGATTTTTTATTATTTCTACTCATTAATTATTTTTTATTCAACCATTTTACTCTTAGATTAAAAATAACAATAATAATTTTTCAAATTTCAAAATGCGTGATTAGGATATCAGTAATTGATTTTATCCCTTACATAACTCATGAGACACCTATCATTTAATCCATAAGTAATAATATTCCACTATGTGTCCATAGACTTCACCCAAAAAACAATGACCATTAAAAATCTAAGAATATATCAAATTATTATTTCCTATGTTTTATGTATCCCTCTAAAAATTTATTTTTAAATAATGAAAATTTATTTTATATGCCCACATTATAATAATTTGTGTCATTAAGTAATTTTTAGCGTCTTGAAATATCAGATTTTAATCATCCATCATATTAAATTTTGTTTAGGTAGTTAATGCTTGTTATTTTAGAACAAATAATGACTATCTTCTCAATTATATTATTATCAATCATAGTTTTCCATTTTTTATAGAAATGGATCATTATAATGGGAATCCACACTACTATACATACTACTAGGACATTATTAACAACAACTAGGATTAGTTTCTTTAATCATGCTGATATCATGCCATGTATGTGGATAATTTCTTATTCCTCTTGTTTAGGATTATAAACCATTTATTCATATTCATGTTCATCAATACTTTTGACTTTTCAATTAATTTTTTTCAATCATTTTATAATTATATTTTATTCATCTGCTTGGAGCTTATGTTCTATTTTAATTTTTCAGTCCCTACATTTCATTTTAATATATTTTCGTATAGTCATTTTATGTAATTATTTGAGTCTTGGGAAACTATATTTTAATTATTTTTTATCACTCAATTTATCATATTCATAATGGGTAACCTCGATATCAAATTTTAGATCAAATACCCATAAAATATCATTATATTTAGCATATATGCAATCAATTTATGGACATTTGATAACACCCACTAAAGAATATTAATCTTGGTCCATAAAATCATTAACATCATCTACTTATGACTCATCAAAACACAAATCTTCATGTGATAATTATGATTTATTCTTAAATGACTATGTTTTTAGTTTTCTTATACTATTATCATATATAATAGTTATCTTCAAAAAATTTTAATTTATAGCTTCCTGATGCTTTTTAAAATGTTTAACAATGATATTACATTTCTTTTCTACATTATAATTATTAAAATAAATTCTTCACTTTTATTTTACTATTTACTCATTAATAGGTAAATGAAAAGAAGTCATCACATTATCATCTCTCTATTTTTCTGTATCTATATTAATAGATAGAGTTTCTTCATTAAATGTAATAAAACATCAAATAAGGATTCCTTTCTTAACAAATAATTATAATCATTTACAATTTAAAACATAACAATTTTAAAATGAATGTTATCCAATGATAAATAATTCAGATAATTTTATTCAGGTAATGAAAATTAGAATTGAAATAACATGGGTGATTCCAAAATATTCATTTTAAAAATGATTCATCATAAAAAACATATCAAATACATCACATGTATTCAAAAAGATCATTCAGATGAATGGAACTAACATCCTAGTTTATGTTAGACCCATCCTTAGTTCATCATAGTTATTAATTAGTATGGGTAACTTTGCACCATGAATATTGGAATCACCTTCACAAATGTTCAATTGTATTGTAGTATGGAACATTTTTTTTCTGGATATTACATTGGTGTAGATATGGTTTACCAAGGATCCACTAGAATAATTTATTTCTATTCGAATCTCATCATGTTATTTATGGTCAATTTCTGAAAAGGATCAACCTTCTATATTTACTAAATTCCTCGAATAGATTTTATGTACACATCTATTTCCAAATATCTAAAGAATTATTTCATATTATTCTTTAATAAAAAATAACCACGATCCTTGAGCGTTGTTATACATTTTTAATTCACCACTCTTATAGCTGGAATGATTTCGATGAGATAACATAACCCTAGAAACCAATCTATTTATACCACTTGTTGGCCTCTTGTCGTGTAAATTACTATGAGGGGGTAAATTAGGTAGCATAGTTTTTAACCATTAAATCCCTTCATTATAATCTTATTATATCAATGTGAAGAGCACATATTTTATCTATAGTACAACATCTTTAGATTTGATGGAATTAAAATATGGTAGACATACATTTTTATTTGGTTCTCCCTAACTTGGATAGTACAAGGAGAATGAAACCGTTAATGTGTTGATAAAAAACAATATATCCGACTTATTCATTTTATATATGAAATATAGTGGCCACACTAATAATATGAACATAAAATTCATACAAGATCATAATATAAGGACCCACCATTAAAACATTACATAAAATTGATTAAATGATTAATTCACATTAAGGATCGTTTCCGGTTTAGTGTTTTAGAGAATTATGATATAACTATTACATTTCATTTAATAAAAAATTACAATGTAGACACTTCTACTTAGTTTACATTTCTTCCACAAAACAAGAAAACTTAAAAAAATAGTCATGTGTAGTTCCATGTTTATGATAGCATGAATTTTCCTTGATCCCATCCTTGACCCTATTCTGCATTATGTCCTGTGAAAAACGTTTCAAAAACTTGGGATGATCATAAAAAGCTTAGTAATGGATACACAAAGATGGAAAAAATTTGTTTTTTCAAAAAAAGAAGTAAACCATGTATATTTAAACTTATGTAATACATTTGACATTTATGAAGTAGTAAATACTCTTTACTGAATAAAATATCACTACATACCCTTTTTTAACCAAAATATTACCAAAAAACCCATATAAAGAACTCATAAAATATAAAGGTAACATGGGACATAAACATACTTAAATGGAATAAACATACAGTCGACTTCTAACTATATCACTAAATGTAATAGCCATATGACCAACTTCCATACCCATAGAAATAGAGGTCATAACGCAACCACCCATCCATGTTTGTCACTACACCACCCGTCATTTTCTTTACCACGTAAGCACCTGTCATAAGTCTAAGTACCATTATAAAATCATAACAATTAAAACTAATATAAAGGAAATAAAAAATTTCCACTTTTCAAAAACAATATATCACATAAATAAATTGTCATAACTAATCTATTATCAAAACCATTTTCCATACCGAAATTCATAAAAGAGTATATGGTATTTATTTTCCTTGAAAAAAACATTACGCACTGTTAAGGAAGCCAAAGAGAAAATAATACTCATGGCGGTGGAAAGGTCATTGTCACTGATTATGTTATAAAGAAACATTATTTTTCGTCATTTAGTAAAATGGTTTGTAGAAAATGATTCCCTTTCAAAAGTCATGTGTGTTTATACAGTATATAAAAGAAGGTCTTGTTTTGAAACAAAATATGACTCAATGAAAGAGATTGAGATGAAGTCCCTTACCTCGTGTCTGACACGACCCGTTTGTTCATTAATATCATGAATAATAAACTAAAGTTAATTTCTATATGCATAATAACATTTTTTGTTATTCCTTTTTTGTCACTTATTACTATGTTATAAACATTATGTAATCATTCAAGTTAATAATGTTCTTTTTTCGATATTTGGTACGTAAGTCACAAATGAACTCCAAATAGTTAAAAGTTTTTCACATGGTCTATGTTCATTATATCCCAAATTATATTCATGATTTAGATATCATATATATCCAATATATACATGTTTTTATAATAGTACATAACATTTGGAGATAAGTTATGAATGCACCGTTCATCGAGATGGTAAGTCGTGCATACACATGAACTCTAGTATAATTTCTATTTCTTATTATAATGGAATTAAAACATAATAATACATATGTATATTATAATTCCAGTATATTGATATATATAATATAATTAAATCCATCCTTTATACATCCCACGTATGGCATGAACGAGTATATCAATTTGAGCGGGTGGTAGTCCACACTTCCTCAAATCAAATTATCACATTTACCCATAATGGAAACCATAAAGGTATGCTATAAAAAGAAAATACAGAATCACAAATAGAACATAAACATAAGATATATCATATATAAATATTGTGTTATCTTAATGGCCACCATGAGAGGTGGTAGGATATAAATGAACAATCATCGTTTCGAGAGGTGTTAGTTTTCCATCCACAGAAAAAGTATGTTCTTAACCCATTAGATAGAGGTGTGTGTAAGTGTAGTTTGAATCCTTATCATAACTAAATTGTAGTATATTGAGGATACATTTTTTTTATAAAAGAATGAAATAAAAAGAGTTTAGGGGTTGGAGGAGAAAATTAAAAGAAAATAATTTGAGAGAAATTGTTACATTTAACTTGGGTAACTACCTTTGGTTTGATCCAAAATGGTTTATTGAAATATCTTCTGCCTAAGGTAAGGATTCTAGGAGGAAAAGAGGGATATAGGGATCTTAATTGGGTAGATGTGGGATGATCCAAAAGGATTTACAGGTGTGAGTAATTGGTTATAAATGGTCTCTTTTTATGAGGGGTAGGAGGGGCTCTTTTGAAAAGTGTGAAAATATAATTTTATTATATAATGATATTGAGTTTCTAAATGTCCAAAAATAATTAAAGTCGAAGATAAGATGACTCATAGTCTAAATAATAACATCCAATAGGAATTGAATAGGTTTTGCATAATATCCAAGGTAATATTTATAGAAAATTATTAGAAATATTTTATGATTTATAAAGTGTTTCTCAATGTGGATTGGAAATATTCTAAAAAAATGTTACAAGTGATCATTAAAAACAATTTTCTAAGTAGGATCACATATTTCAGGGTCACATATTCTTCATAGGGTATAATATTGAATGATAAAATACCCATTCTTCATTTTTAGGGATAAATATAATGTTGATGAAATTATTGTGAATCCCTATTATTTTTCAGGGGTATTGCTATGTGAAATTAATGAAATATTTACGAAACCTATGTTCCTTATATGGGATATTATGTGATGAGATGAATGATTCATTATGATATTATAGAAAACATAATTACTGTTATCATTATGTATTTGGATGGACCAATATTTCTTTACAATTCATTAGGCAATGAATTTTATATCAAGATTAAATAAAAGGAATCAGGTTGATGGGGTTGATCTAAAATGGGACACAAGTACATCATGATCCGCTATTGGAAACATGTGTATCATAATATACAATGGAAATATTTAATAAGTCTTAATCCACAATATTGATGGTCTTGGTAGTTAACCTTTTCATGTGAATGATTTTTCAATATTTATGATGCAGTTATATTTTTATGAAATATGATTATGCATAATGATTGATATATGATGATTTCTCAACCATATGGACCACGTTTTATAAAATAATAATGGATCATTCTATGAAACATGATTATGATATATGAATGGTTTTGTATGAACATCATCATCCATGTTCATAATAAGATACCATTATTCATCTAAAATAATTTCATATGATCATAGACCAAAATCATCTTTTTTAAACCATACTTATCATATCATATCACCATTTTTTATGTTTCCATCTCAAGGTTAAGAATAATGTTTTAGGTGGAGTATACCTAAGAGGATTAATATGTGATAAGATTAGTGTGGTATATATTGAATATATTCCACCAATGTATAAGATTTTTTTATTTTCTAAAGACATTAAAATATTATATCTCTCAGGAATCTATTTATAAAATTTATTTAATATTTATCTATAAAGATGTTTTATTTATGTATGCAAGTATGAGTTTCAGTAGTTTGTATAAGAGGAATGGTTTAGAAAATTATTAGATATTAGGATTATAGATAAAAGATTTATAAACCGAGGGATTTGACTATGTATATGTC
The DNA here is from genome assembly GCA_963277665.1 of Viscum album. Classification (NCBI taxonomy): domain Eukaryota; kingdom Viridiplantae; phylum Streptophyta; class Magnoliopsida; order Santalales; family Viscaceae; genus Viscum; species Viscum album. Next base: position 10,321,910 of record OY728154.1, read on the forward strand.
TAGGAATATTTCTTGGGATATCTCTAAGGATATATTTAAGGATAATACTATGTATATATATATATATAAATTTCATGGAATTTTGGTAAAATATTGCGAAAGAGTATTCTAAAATAATACATCAATTTATAGATAGTATATGATAATGTGGCTCTACAAATCAGCAGGAATGATTTAAATAGTGACGAAGAGTGAAAAACGTTAGGATTATGGTTTCATATATTTAGAATAAAGTTTCATGAATTATACATTACGTAAATGAGTTTTTAGAATTATGTTGTTTTCAACTATGATTAGGGTTTCTTGTGTGTTGGTGTCTACATTTAGTAAATGGGTATAACCCAATGAAACCATACTAACGATGAGTTCAATGATACATGTAATTTATTCCACCTAATAAATAAAATTTTGGAAGATATATAATTAAAAACCTTTTTTCTAATATCTCACAACATTCTCAAGACATTAATCATATTGACCTTCTAAACTTGAATAAGAGGGAACAATGTTTTTTTAATTACTTTATGGGGAAAATTACATTATCTATTAGTGTTTTAACTAATCCACTAGTGGATGAGAAATTGATTATTACCAATAAAAATAAATTTTCTTTTGTTTAGTGTTTGAATCATGAAAAAACATTTTGGTTGATTATCATTTGGAAGGAAAATCATATCATTGTTGGACTCTTATTAGAAAAATGTGGGAACAATGTGAAATTGAATCTATAAAGTGTCAATAGATTATGTTGATATGTATCGGTTAGTAAATCACTCGTATTCGACAATCCTAATTGGAGAAGGAATTACTTGTTCATAAAAATGGATGTTGAATATATTGCTACAAGTCAATCTAATTGTTGAAGATACATAAGGTAATCAAATGATTTAATCCTAATACCAAAAAAAATGATCAATTATTAAAAAGTATTAAAAAACATTCATATAAGTGTAATTAATAGATATGAATATGCAATTAGATGTTTATTAACGAGAGAAATTAAAATTCGATATTACACTTATTCATATGGTTTTGAAAAAAAAAAGGAAGGTTAGGTATCAATATAACTAAAATAGTGGAAATAAATTCCAACCATCGATATAAATATAATGGGGAGATAATAATTTAGTTAATTTATTGAATGAATAAAAAAGGTTCTTTAAATGTGTAAATTATCTTCATAAATCCCTTGAGTATTAAAATTTGATAATTTTTCCAGTTACTGTAATAGAGGAGAAAAGGATACCAAAAAATTCACCATAGAAAATCTTTTTTTTCAAGTATAATGATTTTGTGAATAATTTGAATCAATTCCAAAATCCAAATGCTAATGAGGATGATAATAACAAAAACATATAATGAAAATGGAAAAATTTAATACTTTTTAATCACAATTGATGAAATAAATCATCATAATTAGAGAACACTTATATATCCCTCCACATATAAGAATTCCATGTTTGATTATATATTAATGAGACATGTGAAAATAATATTGTTCATATGTTTTGTAAATTTCAAGTGATTATGTCCCTTGATTTGGATTATCAATAGTGAAATCACATTTGAAATTTTATGAGTACATGCATGGACCCATGATTTTAATGAATGTGTTTTTTTATAATTTAAGTGACTGTAAAATGATGAATTGAGGAATTGACTTTTTTATGTGTATATGTCAGAATTTATTATTAACATTAGAGTTATGGATACCATCATAGGTTTATGAGTTTAATATTGGTCGTAAGATCAAATTCATTGAAAAACAATTCTAGGTTTCATGTTATCATGTTTTACAAAGTTAAAGGTATTTTTAAAAGATATTATGTACATATAAAAATTTAGATATGATTATTTTAATGAAACTTTATTTTAAGAGGACTACCACAAATTTTGTTTATATATGATTAATGGTACTGGTAAGAATTAATATGTATCATATATTTCATATTGATTTAATTTTCTGTTGGAGTCGGTCAATTTATGAAGTCATCACACTTCATTTCTACCGGTGAATATTTATATATGGATACACATTCAATAATATTCCTCATAGAAGTGGTACTGTTTCATTGAGTTCCATATTACATTGATTTTTATTGGCATCTGATTTACCCTGATATTATAGAGAATTCATCTACAACAACATGATATAGAGATGAGTTTCGAAGTTTTTTATCATCCTTATTCAAAGGAAAATATGAGATAAAAATTAAGACCTTGATGGATATGATCAGATATTGTTATGTAGATTTAATAGGTTGTTTTGGTCCCTCCCTTATACTGGTTTCTATTTCAATCATAGATAGATTATACATGGGAATTCACTTGGAACCATTTTAATCCTATTATGGGATGATGTGTACAACTCTAACATACTAGAATGATGTTTTATAAATTATGATATTAGAAATATACAAATAAATTATGATGGTAGTGATGTTCAAATCCATTTATCAACACAAAATGAGGCCACAAAGCTAACAAAAATGTTATGTTGATACTCATTCACATTATCAAGAATTTTATGACACTAAGAATGACTTCTTAGGCCTATCTACATAGATTTAATAATGATGAAATAATCCCTAGTTCTATTGGTCCCTTTGAAATAAATTGTCATATCATCATATTAGGTTATAATTTGGTACTTCCCCTAATATTCACTATGGATAAAAATGTTTTACATGTACATCTATTGAGGAAGTGAATACCTGATCCATCATATGTACTGAATTTATAGGTCGTATTACTGAAGCATAGTCATTCTTATAAGGTATTTTTTTGAGATTCTTGATAATTCATAGAAATTTATACAAAATAAGACCACTCACATGGTGAATGAATTGTGAAAAAATCGTTACGTTGAGGAAGTAATGTGGGAACCTATGTATTTAATTATTTATATGTATCCTCATATTTTTTTACCAAATGGATGAATTTTTATGGAGAAATTAATTTTAAGGGGTGTAGAATAAATCACATCAATATTTTTGAAAATATATATTTTTTCAAATAAATTTAATATTTTTGATCTTTCATGTAACCAGTAATGATGAATTTTTCATTTCTTAAAGCCAATAGGTTTATCATATGTTACACTTAACACTGAGTTTAAAAAATGTGACATACTCTGAAAATATTAATATTTTATACGATAGACATCACCTAGACATTGAAATGATTTTGAAGAATACAATTAACTAAATTATCAAAAATATATTCTTCAAATATGTATTTATAATTAATAACTCAGTTAACAAATAATTAGAAATTAAAATGAAATCCATTTGAAATGAAAGGAAATATTTTTCTTAAAATATTTTTTTAAATGTGTTTTAGAACAAATAATTTAAAAAATTACATTGGGTAAAATATTTTATTTAAAATATTATATTATACAATAAATAAAAGGTTTAACATTAATCATATATTTTTTTCAGGAAAATAGATAAACTTCCATCCAATTCTATGGATAAAACTATAACTTTAAAAAAATAAATTTCTATCCTTTTGAAAAATTATTTTAAAATTAATTATTTACAATTTGACATAATTTTTTAATAAAGAAGAAATTATTATTTTTAAATAAAAATATCACAACATTCATAGGGAGATTGTGTATTTTTTTTGAAATTTCTAGGAACATAAATTGTTGATAAATAGTAAAATGTTTTGTTTTTTATAAGTAATTATAAATTATTTTAATCAATTTTAAAAACATCAAAATTGTGTTCAATTTATTTAAGGGTTATATTACATATTATTTATATATTATTTATTTAATAGGAATAAATTTATATATAATTTTCAAATAAAAGTATTTTTATCGTATGAACATTTTCTCTTCGGGAAACTGCTTCCTATTCTGGACATTAAGAATAATTTTAAATTAAAATATTCAACTTCTATGATTGGATTTTAGATGAATTTATTCAATATTCTTAATCAAAATAATTAATATTATATAAAAAATTCCTCTTATTGTTTTAATATAATGAATACTTAAAACTAGTAAAACATATTAACAATGATTTATGTTAAATGGAATTATTGGGGGTTAAATTAAAAATATTGGGGGAAAAATGAACCTAAATATTTCCAAAACATGTTTTATTTAAATATATAAACTTAATATCTTATATTTTTTATAATTAGAAATATTTTTTTCTTTTTGAAATGTGAAAATATTGCTATATCATTTTATTTTAAAAAATTACTACTGTGTCACTCACCAAATATATTAAAGGTCACCCCTCTCATATCCTCATAAAACATAATATAAATATTGGTAAAACAATCAAATACCAAAATAAATTAAAATATTCAATAATATTATAATAAAATATGTATTTTGGTCATAAATAAAACCTATTAAGCCTTTTAGTTCAATCCAAAATAAGTTCTCCAAAAAAGAGGTAAGGTCCCTAACAATGATTTTTATGTTATTTATTAACCCAGCTTCATAAATTATTATTTAAAAATTATAATATAATAAAATTATTATATTACTCAGTCAATGGTTTTATTTTTTAAATTTCATAACAAAAAATCATTTTTGTCTTCTATCAAATGGGTTATGAAATCATCATACGGTTGTATGGTAGACTACCGCCTCATAAACCAATGTTACTCATTTTCCAACAACACCTCACCATAATGGATATAAAAGGGTTTTATTATTTATTTAATATATATATGAAATTATTACTTTTATATAATCATTATATCAAATGTTTTTTCTCACATTAAAATCTTGAAGAATAAGATAATATTGGTCATTTGTATGACAGACTACTGCCTCATGAAGTGATCTCATTATTTCACAATTTATGTGGAAAGTATTATGGATGTGTATATTTAAAATATGTGATATAAATGAAAACAAATATTATATGGGAAATATATTATATATATTTCTATCATTATTTCTATTGAAAAAATGGAAATAGAGTTTATGGTTACACATAGTACATCCTTAGGATGACCTGTAAGGGGCGCCGCTGTGAGAGCTCTCCCCCATCACCACTGCCACCCTCATCCAGCTAAATCTCCTTTCCCCTTGGTTTCAATGTTCACGATGACAGCCACCATAGCTCAGCCTTCTCAATGGTGCACTTTATTTGCTGGATTCTTGGCTCGACTCCACTCTTTGAATAGGGTTTCACGGCGGAGCCACTGTTCAGAGGACGAGTCCCAGTTTCTGCTGGTTGAGGGAGATACTTCTTCTATGGATGTGTGCAATAAGTGGTGAAGTGTGTCTCCTACGGGCTTGATTGATGGCAGCGATGGGATCTGGATCTGGTTCTCTCCTGGTCTCTTGTTCGGTATTTTGGGTGATTTCTTCTGTTTTCATGCTTTAATCTTTTGAGTAAGGTGATGTAGGTATGATGTTTCAGAACTTTTTTATGGCATATCGATTTTGGTGTGGATTTTCACCATAGAGGGTTGGAGGTTTGGTTCTATACCATCGATGGGGGAGTCAATGGTTGATAGTGATGCTCTCTTGTGCTACAGTGTATGCAGATGATGATGTTTACTTGTCTGTTCTAGACAGGTCATGGTTCATGGTTCATTTTTTGTTTTTCTAGTGGTCGAGATGCTAGTGGTGGTATGTGGGTGCTTCAACACTGATGATTGATGTTGGTCCTGATGTGAATGATGTGTGGCTCTGACAAAGGCTCCACCTTCTTTCGCATGGTGGCGCATGGTGATCCGGCGATTAGATGTGATGTTGGTTTTGTCACGTTTCTCGAGGTTGTGAAGCTCTAGGTGTCACGTGGTTTTGTATGTTTTTGGAATTTTGAATTTCTGATGGTGTTTTTCTTTTGTATATTTGGGTTTCGTTGGACCTGTGGTTTCGAAGGTGGCGGTTTTGTTATGTGGTTATCGGTTATCCTAAATCGACTTTATGAAAATAAAAAAAATAATTTCCAGTAGTTTATGTTTACGTATGACTGAAAATTTCAACGAATGATGTATTTTATTTTTTATCTCTAAATTTTATGGATCAATATAAATATATATATAGTGAATAATTCATGGTTATAATTATATAGATTATGTAACCCTCATAAATTTTATAGAACAAAAAATAGAAATTCAAAACCCAAACGTAAAATAAATCTTTTGCTTCCCGAAACGTTACTTTAGCATAAAATTCATAATAAATATGTAATAAAAGGCCAAAACTAAAATATGATTATATATTTAATTATTGGAAATTAATATATTTATAAAAAAATTATATTAATTGGACAATAGGATTGGCAACTTTTGATTGAATTCCTGACTTATGGTAAGCGATTTCCATCTTACATTTATTTTTATTAAGACACTTGTCATACTAACCATGTGTTTCTTTTATGTAGTATATATACACCCAATGAATTTGATATATTATTATTCTTCTGAAATATATTTTTATTTACATAACATATTTAAGATATCATATTCATGGGGTTATCCATACAATATATACTAATGTGGTAGGGTATTTTGATAAAATCACTTCATTTATCGGGATTGTTTATATTGATGCATCTGAGGGGGGAATATTATATTCCATATATTACTGAACTCAATAATTTTTTGTCTGATTGTTATTTATTTAGAATACACATTTCAAATTCATTTTACTCTCACTATAAAAACAATATATCAGAAATTTTTTCTCTAAATAATTTACATTATTTCTCTCTTAGGGTGAATGTCCTTTTTAATCCTAAATAATTTTTCTAAAAATATTTTCAATTTCTCTATATCCTACAAATTATTTATTAAACAAATTTCATATATTTTAGCTTTTTTAAAAAAAAATATATTTATTTTATTTTCTAAAAATTACTTTCATTCTTACTACTACAAATTCAGAAGGAATATTTGAATGAACATATACCACATGAGTAGTACTTTTCACAGTCATAACCAAGTCAGTTTCTCGAAGTTTCATTTATAAGATGCCATGTTTATTTTCAATGAAGAACTTTTCCAAAATGTTTTAATAATTTTTTAAAATTATTTTTAAATTAAATGTGATATTTCCCTCAAGAAATATTTTAAATGACTCTGAAATATTCATTTAAATGTTTCCACGGTTAATTTTAATAAAAAGTATTTTTAAAATTGTTTAGGTTTTAAAAGAGTTTTAAAATTTTAACGGCTATATTCCTCATGTATTATTAAATTTGATATTTCAAAATCATTTTTCATCTAAGATGACTTCCATTTATGATACATATTCTTTACATAGGAAATAATTGAATGATAACACCATTTTTATTTATCTGGATGATTAATGTTTATGTTGATGAAATGTTTATAAATCAAATTTATTTTTCAAGGGTTATTCTATGGTGAATTATTGAAATGTTTATGAACCCCAATTTCATTACATATGTTATGATGTGGTGATATGATGAGTGTTGTATGATATTTTATCACACATAGTATTATTTTCATCAAGATATTGGTGGGCCTTATATATCCCTCCAATTAATAGGGTAGAGATTTATATATACAGAGATATCAATTTTATAAAAGTAAATTTTCACGATCAAATATGGGACACAAGTAAATCCTAACCATTTTTGGGAAACAGTTGAGATTTGATCCACAATGGGAAATAAGTGATAAGTATCAATGCAAAATACTAGTAGTCCTGGAACTTAACCGCAACTTTTGAGATGTTTTTTTATATTTATGATATTTTCTAACTTTTTTTAATTTATTTTATGGTTAATCATTTATTTATGAAATTTTCTCACTCTTATAGGCCATGTTTATTTTAGGAGTAATGTTTTATTCCATGACACATGTTTATCATCTATGAAAGGTTCAGCACGAACATCCAATGTTATTTTAATAATCACTTACAGTTATAATTTTCTAATAATTTCATATTATAAAATATCAATATCTCCTCTTTTTACCCTTGACAAGCATCTAGGATCACCCTTTCTTATGTATCATTCCCCATGTAATGATGAATGATTTATGTAGGGTAAAAAATGTGGAGTACTATGTAAGAATATCGTTGTGGGGGATGTTGAAGATCATTCATGAAATAATAAGGGTTATGTATACAATCTCTAAAGAAACTAAAATATTATAGTCCTCAAGAGTTAATTTATTAAATATATAGATTATGAATATAAAAATATGTGATATTTATGTTTAAATTCTGGGTCTCTATACATTTCATATGTGGTATTGTATTAATTTGGAAAAAACAACACATGATGAGATATGTACACTACTATTAATATCATATGCATTCAATATGTCCTTGGTAGGGATTGTTAAATAGACGTAGTTTAATATATTTTTCTAATAATTTAATTTCATATTTTAACAACATCAGTTTAATGATGAGTTCTCATCGTGAAATTTGATGTCCAATTCCATGTTTCCCAGTAGAAGTCTTAACTTGGGTATTTGTGAATTTTGTGCCCTTATTAGTGTGTATCATATTAATTTTCGACCAAAACATTCGACGATATTAGATTCTATATCTATTAATTTATTATTATACATTAGTATTATGAATAATCATAATCCATTAAAATATATTGTTGAAATCAAAAAAAATAGATGATAATAATTTTTTCTATATAATTGTTTGGGAGTAATCAACCCAAAAATATAATCATGAATAGGATACAAAAAACTCGTGACTTCCCTACTAATGGATGTTATGTCATCCAAAATATTCTTATTTTTTGAAAAGATTAACATGAATGTTCATTATCACTTGTGAGATTTGGAATGACATGTTCTCAGTCTGCCGTCAAATTACTCATTAAAGACAATTGGCTTATGTTCCTATGCAACATACTACATTGCTTATTTTCATCTTATTTGGAAGACACGAACCAATTTTCATCAACAATAAAATATCTATATCATAAGATTATATTCCTTTATGTACACATGAGACATAATTTTATTTAATAATTCACCCATTCAAATTGTATTCCAAAGCATGTGTCGAGTCATATAGTAGACATCTATAATGTATATCCACTATCAAGTACCCATATGTTGTCCAATCTTTTTCTATTAAATAAAAAATAGTAAAATTTTCCTTTTCATACCATTTCATTATATTACATGTTTTTTTAATGATTTTTTTTATTTCTACTCATTATTTACTTTTTTTAAACCATTTTACTCTTATATTAAAAAATATAAATAATAAGTTTTCATATTTTAACATGCTGGATGAGGATATCAACAATTGATTTCATCCCTTACTGAATCATGAGACACCTATCATTAAATCCTTGAGGGAGAATATTCCACTTGTGTCCATAGGCTTCACCCAAATAACAATGACCATTAAAATCATAAGAATATAATGAAAGATTATTTCCTATATTTTATGTTTCCATCTAAAAATTATTTTTTAAATAATGAAAATTTATTTTAAATGCCCAAATTTTCCATTGTAATAATACATAAAAATTTGTGTCATTGCATAATTTTTTAGCTTCTTGAAATGTACGATTTTAATCATCCATCAGATTATTTTTCTTTTAGATAGTTGATGCATGTTTTTTATAACAAAGCATGACTAACTTCTAAATTTTATTATTATCAGTCATAGTTTTCAATTTTTTTAAAGAAATGGATCCTTATAATGGGAATAAACACTACTATACATACTACTAGGACATAATGAACCCCAACTGGGATTAGTTTATTTAATCATGTTGATATCATGCCATTTATATATGGATTATTTCTTATTCCTCATGCTTATGATTCTAAACCGTGCATTAAACATCATGTTTATAAGTACTTTTGACCTTTCCCTTCATTTTTTTCAATCCTTTGATAATTATATTCTATTCATCTACTTTGAGCTTCAGTTCTCCATAATTTTCACAGTTACAATAAATTATAGATTTTAATTTTTTGATCCCTATATTTAATTATAATATGTTTTATTATATTAGTTTTATGTAATAGTACGAGTTTTGAGTAACTATATTTTAAATATTTTTTATCACTCAATTTATCATGTTCATAATGGGAAACCTCAATATCAAATTTCAGATCAACTATCCATAAAAAATGTTGATTTTTAGCATATTTGTAATAAATTTATGGCCTTTTGATAACACACACTAAAGAATCTTAAAATTGGGCCATACAATCTTTAACATCATCTACATCAGACTCATCAAAAAACAAATCTTCATGTGATAACGAAATTTTATTCTAAAATGACTATGTATTTTTTTTTCTCATAATATTATCATATATAATAGTTATCTTAAAAACATTCTTATTTTCAGCATCCTGAAGTTTTTTAAAATGTTTAACAATGATATTACCTATCTTTTCTAAATTATAATTATGAAAATAAAGGCTTCACTTTTATTTTACCATTTACCCACTAAAGGTTAAAAGAAAAAAATGTCATCACATTATCATCCCTATATTTTTTAATATCTATATTAATATATAGAGTTTCATCATAAAATTTAATGGAACATCAAATATGGTTTCCTTTCATAAAAAATATTTATAATAATTTACCATTTAATACGTAACTATTTGAAATGAATGTTATCGAATAATAAATACTTTAGATAATTTTATTCATGTAATGAAACACTGGAATTGAAATATCAGGGGTGACACATAATTATTAATTTGAAAATGGATTAATCATAAAAAACATATCAAGTACATCACATGTATTTAAACAGTTCATTCAGATGAATGTGATTGAAATCCTTATTTATGTTAGACCCATACTTAGTTCTTCGTAGTTATTAATAGTATGGGTAGCTTTGCACCATGAATATTTGAATCACATTAACAAATGATCAATGGTTTTGTAATATGGAACAATTGTTTTTGGAAATTTCATTGGTGTGGATATGGTTTACCAAAGATCCAATAGAATCGTTGATTTCCATTCAAATATCATCATGTTATTTATGGTCAATTTCTCAAATGTATCAACCTTCTATATTCACTAAATTCCTTGAAAAAAATTTAATGTAGAAATTTATTTCCAAATATCTAAAGAATTATTTTTTCTTATTCTTTAATAACAACATAACATGACCCTTGGCCATTGTTGTGCATTTTTAATTCAACATTGTTAATTTGGAATGATTTCTATGAGATAACATAACCCTAGAAACCAATATGTTTATACCACTTGTTGGTCTCATGTCATGTAAATTACCATGAGGCGGTGAATGAAGGTAGAAAATTTTTTAAACATTAAATCCCTTCATTATGATCTTATTATATCAATTTTAGGGGAAATTATTTTATATATATTACATTATCATTAAAAGTGATGGAATTAATAAATGGTAGACATACATTTACAACAAGTTCTCCCTAACTAGGATAATAAATGGAGAATGAAACAGTTAATGTGTTGATAAAAAACAATATATCAAACTTATTCATTTTATGTATGAAATCTAGTGTCCAAACTAATACTATGAACATAAAATTCATAAAAGATTATAATATAAGGACCCAACCTTAAAAGATTACATAATCTTGAATTAAATGATCAATTCACAATAAGGATCGTTTTAGGTTTATAGTTTTATAGAATTAGGCTATAACTATTACATTTCATTTAATAAAAAATTACAAAGTAGACACTTCTACTCAGTTTCCATTTTTTCCACAAAACAGGAACACTTAAAAAAAGTGTCATGTCTAGTTCCATGTTTAAGATAGCGTGACTTTTCCTTGATCCCATCCTTGACCATATTCCACATTATGTCCTGTGAAAAAAAATTCAAAAACATGTGATGATCATAAAAAAGCGCAGTAAGGGATACACAAAGAAAGAAATATGTTTGTTTTTCAAAACAATAAGTAAACCATGTATACATTAACTTAAGTAATAAATTTCACCATTATGAAGTACTAAATACTCTTCACTGAATAAAATATCACTACTTACCCTTTTGTAACCAAAACATTACCATAAAACCCATATAAAGAACACAGAACATATAAATTTAACTTGGGACAAAAACATACTTAAATGGAATAAACATACGGTCGACTTCCAAACATATCACTAAATAGAATAGCCATATGCCCAACTTTTATACCATATTAATTGGCGATTATAACATAACCACCCATCCTGGTTTATCATGGCACCACCCATCATTTGGGTTATCACGTGACCACCAGTCAGAAGTTCAAGTACCATTATAAAATCATAATAAAGAAAAATAATATAAAGGAAACAAAAAATTTCCACAATTAAATAAAAATATATCATTTAAATATATTGAAATAACAAATCCATTATCCAAACCATTTTCAATAACAAAATTCATAATGGAGTATATGGTATTTATTTTCCGTGAAAAAAACATTACAGGTTGTTAAGGACGCCAAAGAACATATAATACTCGCGGCGACGGAAAGGTCGTTGTCACTACTTACGTTATAATGAAAAATTACTTTTTGTCATTTAGTAAAATGATTCATAGAAAAATATTCCCTTTGAAATTTCATGTGGGTTTATACATCATATAAAAGATGTTTGGGTAATAAAACAAAATATTCCTCAATGAAAGGAGATTGAGATGAAGTCCCATACTTCATGTCTAACATGACCCGTTCATTCATTAAAATCATAAATAGTAAACTAAAGTTAATTTATACATGATTATGAACTTTTTTTATTATTCCTTTTATATCACATATTACTATGTTATTAACATTATGTAATGATTCGAGTTAATAATGTTTGTTTTGTCAATATTTTGTACTTTTGTCACAAATGAACTCCACATAGTTACAAGTTGTTCACATGGTAAATGTTCATTATATCATGAATGATATTAATGATTTAGATATCATATATATTCAGTATATACATTTATTTAAAATAGTACATAACATTTGTAGATAATAAATGAAATGCGCCGTTCATGGAGACGGTAAGCCATACGTACGCGTTAATGCTACTTTCATTTCTATTTCATATTTTAAAGGAATTAAAACATAATGATACAAAGGTATATTATAATTCCAGTATATTAAAATATATAATATCATTAAATTCATCCGTTATACATCCCACATATGGAATGAACGAGTCATATCACATTGAGGGGGCTGTTGTTCGCACTTCCTCAAATAAAATTATCTCTTTTACACATAACAGAAACCATAAAGATATTCTATAAAAAGAAAATACAGAATCATAAATAAAAAATAAACATAATATATATCATATATCATATATAAATATAGTTTCATCTTAATGGCCACCATGAGAGGTGGTAGGAGCTAATAGAACAATCTTTATTTCCTGAGGTGTTAGTTTTCCATCAACATAAATAGTATGTTCTTCACCCATTAGATAGAGGTGTGTGTAATTATAGTTTGAATCCTTCTCATAACAACATAGTAATATATTTAGGATACAAGTTTTGCTATAAAATAATGAAATAAATATAGTTTTGGGGTTTGAGAAGTAAAATAAAAGAAAAGAAGTTAAGAGAAACGATTACCTTTAATTTGGGTAACTCCCTTTGGATTGAACCAAAATGGTTTAATGATATACCTTATGCCTATGGTAAGGTTTCTAGGAAAAAGATAGGGATATAGGGATCTTAATTGTGTAGAGTTGGGATGAGCCAAAATTCTTGACAGGCCTGAGGAATTGGTTAGAAATGGTGTCCTTTTATAAGGGGGAGGAGGGGATCTTTAGGAATGTGTGAAAATATTATTTTATTATATAATGATATTCGGTTTGTAAGAGTCCTAAAAAAATTAATGTTGAACATAACATGACTCATAGTAGAAATAATACCATAAAATATGAATTGAACAGGTTTTGGATAATATTTTATTCATTATAATTTTATTTATTTAAATCATTTATTAATGAGGTAAATACTGCATCATTATTATGTCATAAATAATTTAGTTTATTCTTTGTCTAATAATTATAAAAAAATACTACGATTTAAGAAGTCATTTTATATTTCTAATGAATATTTATAGTTGAATATATGACTTATATAATTTACCATTGTTGTCTATTACACATCCAATGAGGTTAGTACAAGTGTTAAGGTAATTTTGAATTATTATAATATTATTTTACCTTGAATTACCATATTTATCTTTAACCGTGGAAAATAAAAGTCAAAAGTCACTATTCACCAGCAATTATTTTTATCTTATAGAACCACATTTTACATACTAATAACAACCATGTATGTCATATTTTCGAAATTAAAATCATAGAAGTGGTAAAATTTCATTTAAATGAAAAAGTCAATTTTTTTAGCTATTACTAAGGGGTTTCACTCTTCATCAAATATTGAAGTTTTTCAGAAAAATACCAAACATTTAGCCTAAGATATATTGATTATTACAAACTCAAAATTGATGTCTATTTTACCAAATTATAAATATAGATGTTTCATTAATTAATTTAAAATAAATCCCTATTGTTAAAACATATAGCATGTTTTTAAGAAAAAATAACTATCGAAAGATTGACACTTGTTTACGTCCAAATTCAATGTGAAATTAATTCCAATGAACAACATTGGATTAGATAGAAACGATTTATTATAATTATTAATTAAAACAAATTAAAAGGGTAATATATCCATATATGTAAATTAGATTAAAACGCACTTTTGAATTAAAATACAGTATTTTTCACTATTCATTAAAAAAATGAACTTTATTAGAAAAATAACAAGAATTTACACAAAGTAAATTTAGGTGTCCTGATTCTAAAGAATAATTCTATTTGTTCAAAGAGAATATATAATAATTAACAAAATTAGGTTTATATAGGGTTTTCTATCAAAAGGCAATAAATTGACCTTTTAATGTAAATAATGCTTAAAATTAGATTCATTCACATTTTAGGCCTCTAATCTTTATTGGATAAAAGTAAATACATTTTGAAAACATGTTTAATCATATTGTAGTTAGTTTTTTTCATTCCATCCAATAGAAAATCTATGAGTTAACTTTCATATAAATAATAATATTTTTTTATTATTGTTCAACGTAAGATTTCAATGAAACCTGTTGTGGCATATCAGGTACACTATCGTACATAGAAACCATTTTAAAGTAAAATTAATATTTAATTCACAAATATTAATATGTATGAAAGACTATAATTCTATATTTTCCTAGGATGTTACATCGTTCCTCACTTTTGGAAATTTCATTGTCAGAATTTTTATTCACTTATAAAAATACGTGGGGGTATTTATCCCACATAGCATTTACAGATTCTCAAGATGCCTCTTACACCATATGGTTTTTCCAAAAAAAAACCATTACCTGGTGAATTACCTTATTCTTCAAAACATGCTCTCTACGATCAAGAATCTGGACTGGTTGTTCTTCATAAGAGAGATTCTCTTCCAACTGAACTACCTCTGGACTCAAAACATGAGATGGACCTTGTATAAACTTTCTCAACATCGAAACATGAAAAACATTGTGTAGCTAGGATAAACAGAGAGGTAAATCAACTCTATACGCAACTGATCCAACTTTATCTTGGATTTCATAAGGTCCAATGAACCTCGGACTCATCTTTCCCTTCAAACCAAAATGCATGACAAATTTCCATGGAGAAACATTTTGAAAGGCAAGATCACATACCTAAAAAAATATCCTTCGTCCGGTAATCTGCATAACATTTCAGTCTACTCTGACCAGTTCTCTTGTGCTTCTGAATTAACTGAACTTTTTCTGCCATCTCTTCTACCAATTCTAGTCCCATTAGATTTATTTCACCTACTTCATCCAAAAAAGATGGAGTTCGAAAACACTTTCTATATAATGCCTCAAATGGATCCATCTGTATACTAGAATGAAAACACTTATTATAATAAAATTCAAACAAATAATTAAGTCGGTCCCAACTTTCCTGGTAATCTAGTGATCATGCACTGATTGAGGATGAAAAGCTGTATGAAAATTCAATTCAGTACCCAATTACTGCTGAAGGCCTTTCCAAAAGATATAAGTAAACCTGTGATCAAGATCAGATACAATAGAGAGGGGAACTCCATGCAACCTGACTATCTATTTAACATACAACCAAGCAAGTTGATCTATAAACAAAGTATCTCGAATAGGAAGGGAATGAGCATATTTAGTCTATCGATCAGTTATAACCCAGATTTCATTATTACCATGAGATGTCTTTAGAAATCCCCCAATAAAGTCCATGGATATATTTTTCCATTTCCACTCTGCCACCAGTATAGACTTAAGAATCCCTTACAGTAACTGGTGCTCTATTTTAACCTATAGACAAGTCAAACACTTCAGAGTAAAATCAACAATATCACTTTTCATTCCATCCCACTGGTAATACTATCGAAGATCATTGTATAGCATAGAACTACTAGGAAAAACTGAATATAGAGAACTATGAGCTTAACATAAGAATCATTATTCAAATGTGAATCACAAGGAACACAAAATCAATTCATAAACCACAAAACAGAATCATTATAAATTTTAAAATCAGGAAACATACCCTACTGAACTAACTCTACCTTTTTCTGCAATACACTGTCTTCTTTCTGCTCTTGCTTTATTCTTCTTGATTAAGATGATTTCATTAACACCTGATGCAAAACAAAACAATTTCCTACACCAAAAACTTCTATTCAAATGTTCATCAAATAAAAAAACAAAGGATATAGTTCCAAATGTAGCATGGTTAATGAGAAATTACTATTTCGAATCAAAACATCATCCACTTCATTTTCTTTTCTTGGATGGTAATGGATTATGAAATCATAATCCTTGATTAATTCCAGCCATCTCCTCTATCTCATGTTCAATTCCTTATGAGTGAATATATAATTTAAACTTTTGTGGTCAGTATATATTTCACATTTTACACCATAAAAATGATGCCTTAAAATTTTTAAATAAAAAACAACATCAGCTAATTCCAAATCATTTGTAGGGTAATTTAACACATGAGGTTTCAATTGACATGAAGCATAAACAATTACCTGATGATTATTCATAAGGACACATCCATGTCCTTTCAATGAATAATCACTGTAAATAACAAACTCACCATTTCTGTAAGGCAGTTCCAAAACTGGAGCATTCACCAATCTTTTTTTCAAATCTTGAATACAATCATCACATTCTTTTGTCCAAATGAACTTAAAACCTTTTCAAGTTAACTTAGTAAATTGACTAGATAACCATACAACGTTTTTCAACAAACCTCATATAATAAACTTCCAAATATGAATTCTATGGATCTCGGTTATATTTGATGGTCTTATCCATTCTTCAACAACTTTTGTTTTAGAAGGATCAACAGTTATTCCATTTTTTGAAACATCATGACTAAGGAAAAAAAAAGTTTGTAACCAAAACTCACACTTTCGGAATTTCCCATAAAGCTTCATTTCTATTAAGGTTTTCAAGATGACCAATAAATGACTTTCATGCTCCACATTAATTTTAGAATAAACCAAAATATCATCAATTTACCCAACCACAAACTAATCCAAGAACTCACTAAAAATTCTATTCATAGGATCCATGAGTATAGCAGGTGCATTGGATAACCCAAAAGGCATAAATACAAATTCATTATGGCCATAACTAGTATGAAACATAGTCTTATGAATGTTTGATTACTTTACTAGAAACTGATGTTACCCCAGCCTCAAGTCAATCTACGAAAAATATTCATCTCTCTGGATCTGATCAAACAAATCATCGATATAACGCAAAGGATACTATTTCTTAACAGTGATGTTATTCAATGCTCTATAATCTATGAAATGTGTCATTGAACCATCTTTCTTTATAAAAAACAAGATAAGAGAACCCAATGGTGATGGTCTAAGTCGAATGATACCTTTATCTAATAACTCATGCAATATATTCTTTAACTCTAAATGTTCAATTTGATCCATTTGATAAGGGAGTTTTGAAATTGGCATAGAATCAAGAACTATATCAACAGTAAAATCAACATCTTGGTCAGGTATAATACCAGGTAACTCAACAGGAAAAACAGCATGATATTCATTTAGCATTGGCACATCAGTAATCTGAACAGTTCATTTATTTTCAACAATATGTGGAAGGTAACATTCATTTCTATCTTTTTTACTAGTTTCTCAGCTTCCTGATATGTTATCAAAATCAAGGGTACATTATTCTACACAAATTATAAATATTTCTGAAATAAAACCTTTTTATCTCAATATTAAATCTTATCATGATAAAAAAACATCCAATCCATGCCCAAAAATAACATCAAACTCCACTGGAGAAAAAACAATAAGGTTTGTAGGTAGATTCTTCCCGCACACAAGGACATGAAGATTCTTATGTTTTCTTTTTTTCTCAACACTTCCTCCAGGTGTTTTTACCATAAGTTATGTATTCATATATTGAGATGGAACTCAAAATTTATTTGAAATCTTCTCAGAAATAAACATGTGTAGACCCTGAATCAAACAACACATTGGCCTAATCTGAAAAAACAAACAATGTACCTTATACTGTTTCGTTTGATGGCCCAACATCTGTTGATGTAGATTCCAAGGATTTCACCACCCCTTTCTACTTTTAGTCTGGTTTATTTCACTCAGTTGAGTTTATCACTGGAAACTCATTTGCATAATGAACCATTTCATTACTCTTAAAACATCTTACCGATGGATTTTTAATTTCCTGTTTGATCATCTTCCACACAGTTTCGAGAAAAATGACCAGACTTACCACATTAGAAGAACATTCCAGACATTGATAAACATTATCCAAGATGCTTTTTACAACACTTTTCACAAGTTGGATATTTTATTTTCTTACCTCTTGGCTTCTTTGATGAATACTTTCCCTTTTCTTATGAATTGGGCCTCTTATTCTATTGTTTGTAAACGAACACCTGATCTTCGACAAACCCCATTTCCACAGTATCCGCACATCGAACAAGTTTTTATAAATTTTGAACTCACGGGAGGCTAAAGCCCTTCGATAATTTGGCTTTAATCATGACTAAAAATGGTATATTTTACTATCAATATGTCGTATAAAATTTGGAGCATACCTTGCCAGTCGAATGCATTTTTCTTCATAAGTAGCCACTTAGTCATCCTCCTTCCTTAATTCCAAGAATTGTTTTTTCATCCTAAGACAAACCAACTTATGAAAATATTTCTCAAGAAATATACATTTGAATTAATCCAAATCAAGAAAATCAATATCCACACTATCCCTGATATTTTTCACCATCGAAAACCACTAATTATCTTCACCTTCAAAATGTTAAATAGCGAGAAAAACCATTTGATGTTCTGAACAGACCCATGAAATCAAAAATCCTCTACAATGCTTTAATCCACCCTTCATCAAGCACATGGTCAGATGAAGCTCTGAATGATGGGGGATGTTGCCTCATGAAATGCTCAACTACTGACATATTCCTCTGCGGTTGATCTGGCTGATATCGTGCATGGATACGAACACCATTTATAGTCTGAGCCAATTGTGTCGTCACTGCAACAAACGTTTCAGTTCTGATTCTGACCATGGTAATCGGTTAATGCTATATCATTTTAATATTACAAAAAATTAATTTATGGACATTTATTTAACAATACCCTTACTCCTAATGTTTTTTAAACCGACCTCTGATACCAAAAATAAGGACCCAGCCTTAAAACATTACATAATCTTGAATTAAATGAATAATTCACATTTAGGATCTTTTCTGGTTTATAGTTTTAGAGAATTAGGCCATAACTTTTACATTTCTTTAAAAAAATTACAAAGTAGACACTTCAACTCAGTTTCCATTTTTTCACAAAACAATAACTCTTGAAAAAGAGAGTCATGTCTACTTCCATGTTTTAGACAACATGACATTTCCTCGATCTCATCCTTGAACCTATACCACATTCTGTCCTATGAAGAACATTTAAAAAACATGGGATGAGAATAAAAATCTCAGTAAGGGATACAACAATAAAGAAAACTATAATTTTTTCAAAACAACAAGTAAACCATGTATAAATTAACTTAAGAAATACATTTCACCTTTTTGAAATAGTAAATACTATTCACTAAAAAAGATCACTACATACCATTTTTTTAACCAAATGATTACCATAAAACCCATATAAAAAATACATAACATATAATGGTAACTTGGGAGATAAACATACTTTAATGGAAAACCATACAGTCGACATTCACACATGTCACTAAATGGAATAGTCATATGGTTGACTTCCATACCCAATGAATTGGAGGTTATAACATAACTACCCATCCGGGTTTATCACGGAACCACCCATCATTTGGTTTATCATGTATCCACCCATAAAATGTCCATGTACCATTATAAAATCATTACACATAAAAAATATATAGGAACGAAAATATTTCCATATTTCAATGACTATATATCACATAAATATATTGACATAAAAAATCCATTATCAAAACCATTTTCAATACCCAAATACATAAAAGAGTATATTGTATTTCTTTTTCAGGAAAAAAACATCATGGCTTTTTAAGGAAGCCAAAGAACAAATAATACTTATGGTTGCGGAAAGGTCGTTGTAACCAATTATGTTAAAAAGAAACATTATTTTTTGACATTTAGTAAAATGCTTCATAGAAAAAGATTCCCTTTTAATAGTAAAGGTTGTTCATATGATGCATAAAATAAATTCGTGTATTAAAACAAAATATGACTCAACAAAAAGAGATTGAGATGAATTCCCATACCTCATGTATGACTTGACCCGTTCATTCTTTAATATCCTGAATAATAAACTAAAGATAATTCCTACTAGATTAAAAACTATTTTATTTTTCATTTTAAATCACTTATTACCATGTTATATAAATTATGTAATCATTCAATTTAATAATGTTCTTTTTGTCGATATTTGGTACTTGAGTCACAAATGAACTCCATATAGTTTCAAGTTGTTCACATGGTCAAAGTTCATTATATCCAGAATTATATTCAGGATTTAGATATCAGATATTTCATATATATCCAGTCTATATATTTATTTATAATATGACTTAACATTTGTAGATAATAAATGAAATGCATCGTTCATGGAGACGGTAAGCCATACGTACGCATGAACGCTACTTTCATTTCTATTTATTCTTTTAATGGAAGTAAAACATAATTATTAATAGTTATATTATCATACCAGTATAATAATATATATAATACCATTAACTCCATCTTTTATACATATTGTGTATGGCAGGAATGAGACATATCATTTTGAGGGGGAGGTAGTCCGCCCTTCGTCAAATGAAATTATAGTGTGTGCACATAATGGAAAACATAAAGGTATTCTATAAAAGGAAAATATAGAAGAATAAAGAAAACATAAACATAATATTTATCATATATAAATATAGTGTAATCTTAATGGCCACCATGAAAGGCAGTAGGAGAAAATCGAAGAATCATAATTTCGTGAGGCGTTAGTTTTCCATCCACAGAAACAGTATGTTTTTCACCCATTAGATAGATGTGTGTGTAAGTGTAGTTAGAATAATTCTAATAAAAGGATACTAGTGTATTTAGGATACTTGTGATATTATAAAATAAATGAATAAGAAGAGTTTAGGGGATGGAGAAGTAAAATAAAATAAAAGAAGTCAAGGGAAATCATTACCTTTAATTTGGGTAACTCCCTTTGGTTTGAACCAAAATGGTTTGTTGATGTGCCTTCTGCCTAAGGTATGTATTTTAAGTGGATGAGGGGGATGTAGGGAGATAAATTGGGCAGAGTTTGGATGACCCAAATGGATTGGGAGGTGTGAGTAATTTGTTAGAAATAGTCTCCTTTTATAAGGGAGAGCAGGGACTCTATAGGAATGTGTGAAAATATTATTTTATTACATAATGATATTCATTTTATAAAGGTAAAAAAATCATTATAGTTGAATATAAGATGACTCATTGTTGAAATAATATCATCCAATAAGAATTGGACAGGTTTTGGATTATAGTTTAATCATTATAATCTTTTTTATTTAAATCATTTATTAATGAGGTAAATACTGCATCATTATTGTGTCATAAAAAATTTAATTTATTCTCTTTATAAAAATTATAAAAAAATACAATGATTTATTAAATCTTTTTATATTTCTAAAAAATATATATAGCCTAAAATAGGACGTATATAACCCCGTGTAAAAATTAATTTACTAAAAAAATGTTTTTAGGTCATTTTTGTCTTTACTTTAAGTTAATTAATCTAAAGTGTCATTATCAATTATAAGTAGCTCTATGGAATCCTAGAATCAACACAAGGATTTCCATGATTGGACAGTACTAATCAAATAAGGTTAGGACAACTGTTAAGTTAATTTGGAATTATTATAATATTCATTTTTCCATGAATTACCCAATTTATCTTTAACTGTGATATATAGAAGTAAAAAGTTACTGATCACCAAAAATTATTTTCATTTTATTAAACCAAATTATACTTATTAATAACAAAAATTTATATCAGATTTTCGAAATTAATTTCACAGAAGTGGTAATATTTCACTAAATTGAAAAAGTCAGTTTTATTAACTATTACTATGTGATTTCACTATTAATCAAAAATTGAAGTTTTTCAGAAAAATAACAAACATTCAGCCTAAGCTATAAATGATAATCCGAATTCAAAAAGTATATCCATTTTACCAAATTATAAACATAGAAGTTAAATTAATTAATTTAAAATTAATTTTTGTTGCTAAAAAAACTGTGTGTTTTTAAGAAATAATAACTATTAAAAGATTAACACATGTTTATGACCAAATTCATGGTGAAATTAATTCTAATGACCAAAATTGGATTAAATGGTAAAAACATATTATAATTACTCTTTAAAACCAATTAAAAATCATAATACATCAATAATAAAATTTTAGATTAAAAGTCACTTTTGAATTAAAATATCGTATTTTTCACTAATCAATAAAAATGAACTTTATCAGAAAAATACCAAAAAATTTACCAAATTAAATTTTCGTGTCCCAATTATAAGAAAGAATTCTATTTTTTCAACTAGAACATATAAAAATTACCAAAACTATATTTATAGAGTGTTTTCCATCAAAAGGTGGTAAATCGAACTTTTATTGTAAATAATGCTTAAAATTAGATTCATTCACATTTTAAGCCTCTAAATTTTATTGGATAAAAGTAAATAAATTTAAAAAACATTTATAATAATATTGTAGTCGGTTTTTTTCATTATCGAAAATACAACGGCCAAGAGTTAACTTCAATCTAAAATAATAATATTATATTATTAGTATGCAACGTAAGATTTCAAAGAAACCCGTTGTTGCGTATCATGTACGCTATCGAACATAACTAACCTTTTAAAGTAAAATTAATATTTAATTAAAAAATATTAATAAGTATGTAATTGTCTTATTCTTCATTTACCTATGATGTTACAGATAATGTTTTCTATCTCTCAATCAAATGATGAACTAACTATTCCTATTATAGCTTCATGGATATTCATCAGAATATTTAGATATAGATTATAACCCAAGTTTTTTATTTCCATAATGCCAAACTAATGTTTTTATAGTGAGATGAAGATCTATAAATTCCCTTTTTTCTTGCTTACTCTCAATAATCCATAAAAATTTATTGTGGTCTTCTTTGAAGGCCTCAATTTTTAATGATAATAAACCTCTATTTTTTTCTTTCAACATAACAGTTTTGAGTAAATTTTTTTGTTCTTTGTCTATTATATGGTTCTACAATGATTAATGAGATCATAATGTGTCATTAAATATAAATTTGAAATTTTAGTATCCATGTAATAACTACATCAAGCAGTTTCATCCAAGAAGATCTAGTTGACTAGAATTTATTTTGTGTGAAATGGTCTAATGATTTATAGCATATCATGATTTTTTTAAATACTATGGTGTCATCAACATTACTAGGATATGGAATATATTTCCTCATGTAACAGTATAGTGTAGTCTATCATACATTGTCTTGGGAACCAGTATTTAACCAGATCAATAAAAATCATTTCTCCATCATATTTACCAAGATATCCAAAAAAACATTACATGGTGGGGCCAATTTCATTTTGGTATGGATTCTTGTATAATTAAAAAAAAATTAAAATATGTTCTACTAATAATAAATCCTCTAGACATAAATATTTTTCTACAACCTAGATTCCTCCACATTATTACAGCCACCATCAATAACTGGATATTTCCATTGTATTGACCCGAGCATTCATGAATAAAATAACATTTAATTTAATGAATTATGGAAATATAAAACACATTAACATTGTATTGGGTTTTAATAACCATTATGTACCACTATCATTGATAATATAGTCATTGATTAATGATCACATGATTAGTATATATATAGGGTTCTAACAAATCCTTTTGACAAAGACCAAATAAGTGATGTGCTCAACCAGTAGGATTGTTCCCATTGATTCCCATTTATTAGAGCATTAGAGGGTAATAGAATTTCTAGTGTTTTTCGTAGACCAATCCCAAGACCATATCCAACAACAAAAGCTTGATAGAAACTATTTATATGGGATGTTCAAGCTCATCAAGTTCACGACCCAATCCATGTTCACCAAACGACCCAAACAAATCCCCACCATTTCACACCATACTCTTAAGGAATATTATGGTGTACTAAAAGGATATGTAACAAGACCCTATAAATAGGATTATCTGCATTATTTTTATATAGAATAATATTATACGTTCATTTTATTATTGCTACTTTAAATGGTTTTTGAAGTACAAATAGTATTTTTAGTTAATATTTAGATTCAATTAAGAAATTTATTTTGTTGAATTAATGGTTTGTTGAATTAAATAATATTTTCAAAAAATATGATTACTAAATTACTTTTTAGTAAATATAAATTAAAACCAGAATTTTATGAATATAATTGTAATTTTTATTACGGTTTGAAAATTTTTTTTTTCAAAACCCATGAATTTTAAGTTAATGTAGGTTTTAATTTTTAAAGTAAAAATTCAAATATTTAAAAAATTATTTTCATAAAATGAATTTTATTTATAGAATTATGATGTAGATAGTGTCTAATTGTGATTTTTTCATAATTATCTGAGACAATCTTATTTTTAGATAAAAATTAAATAGCTTATAAATATATAATGTGTTTTCCGACATCATAATGACCCAAGAGTGATGTAATAAAATACTATAAAAGGGTTATTCTAATAATATATGTTTTAAATTTAATATAATTTTATTTTAGATTTTTTTGATTAATTTGATGTGACCTTAGTAGACCCAAAAAACTTATATAATATTTTAAAATGTTAAAATAATTTTTTAGAGCGTGACTCACATACACATAAGAAAGAATAATATTTAATAAGTTTAGGCACTGGCCATTTAAAATAATTATTCTCCCTTCAAATTGGAAAAACCCTTGGGAAAAACCATAGGATGGTTTGTGGTTTTTAATATTTAATTATATAGATTCCAAAACGTATGTCTGTGAAATATTAAAGAATTCTCCTGTCATTTCAAATATAGACCAAGCCATTCTACCACTTCTCTTCACCCGAAATCCATAGACCATGTACCAAATATTCATTTTTCTCTATATAATCCTTGAAAAGTTCCCAAGCTCTAATGAAGCCCCTTGTCACTCTCTTGAAGTCACACACCCACGTAAGGGATTTCTTGATTTTTCATTTTGTTCCATGTTTCTATATGCTGTAATTCCCATGTATTTTCAATTAAAAATGTTGAGGTATTATTTCTAACCTCCCATTTTATTTCTCCTAATTTTGAAATAATGAGATACCTATTTCTCTATCATTAATCCCCCCATGTACACCTATTACCATGCCGAAATTCTGTAGGAGATATTCAACTTCTTCTCTTTCTTCAGGTTTCATTATTATGTTACACCTTATATTTCTAGATTTCATGTGTTGGGACATGTATTAATATGACCCAATACTTTCCATTTCTTAAAAATATGACGACATGACCATTTTTCTCTCATCAACAAAATTTATTAATTCTTATGTCACATCATTATGCATATGAAATTGCACTGTGTGTTTCTAAGCGAAAATCATTGAGTAGTGAATAAAATTCCCATTTCTCTATCATGTTTTCTAACCATTATGCACATATACATATTGAATGGTACTTATATTTATTGAACACTATTTAATCATGTGTCACACTTATGGATGAAATGAAAGTTTTATAAAGGGTGTGTCTAGATAGAGCTTCAATGCATTGGGTAATGTTTAATATCATGATAAGTCTTGTGCAGTGAGGGTTTAATAATGATAATTCAAGTGCTATGTGGGTTTAATAATGATAATTTAATTGAAATGTGAGTTTAATCATGATAATACATGTTCAATGAGCCTTGGGTCAGGATTATATCGTGTTGTATGTCCTTGACACATTTCCATTTAATGATAATCATGCTATATCATGGATTTATGTTCATGTTTTTCTTGTGCTCCATTGAAATTACTATTTCCTACCATGAACTATATTATTCATGTTATTCCTTTTTTTTCTCCCTTACTGAGATTTTATATCCCACCCATTTCATATGTATGTGTCAGGTTATCCCATGCAATGCTATGTATGATGGAATATTGTGGTCTTTAAAGGATGTTTTTAATAAAGATGTTGTTTTTATGTCTTAAGTTGTCATGTAAATTTTATAAGCCCCAAATACACTTGAAATCGTTATTATCAGAGTTTTATTAAGTTCATGTTTATGTAATAAATCATGATTTAGTGTGTAATAAAGATTAGGGTCGTGATAGCTGGTATAAGAGAGCAGGTTTAGTTATTATTTGGATTAAGATTATAAAACACTAGTGAATGCCTCAGGGACAATACTAAGTATAATAAAGACATACCTAAATTTTGGTGGGTATAGAATATGTTGTTTATCAAACAAATACAACCCTATTTGGATACAAACATGGAGTGGTGGCTCTGGCATATGTTTATATAGGGGTAAAACCATAAAACACCACATTGAGCAAGACTCGAAGGGGAACCGGTTCATGAAAATGAGCCGTGTTGCACTATCTATTTGACACTCTTAGAGGATATGCTTTGGAAAATTCATAATTATAATATGAAACTTTATTAAGGAAAAAATTCCCCTAAGAATATATGTTACGATATAGATCATGGATAACATATATTGAATCCTATAAATTCATATATTGAGAAAATAAATGTAACTTATAAGTTATCAATTTTTTTAATGGATTCCAATTTATGTGTTACCCCTAACATTCCTTTTATTCCATCCAATTTCCTGTAATGGTAGTACATCGGTAAACCATTGTTGAAAAGATCAATGTGACTAATATTTTAAGGAGATTCCCAATCCGATGGGAGATAGAAACACAAACATTCTCATGATACTCTCATAGTTAACTCATGTTTTGAATAGAAGAATGGGTCAAGAAGAACCACCAACCCCCCCCCCCCCTAATGAACATGCTGAAATCAAGGGAATCATGAGACAAAAGCCTCCAACATTTAATGGATCATCGGATCCTTCAATTGTCAAATGGTGGATAAACTCCATTCAGATGACCTTCTCCTTCCTTTAATGTTCTAAACAAGAGAATATACTTTTGGTTGCAAATCATATGGATGTTGCAGCTAATAAATGGTGGGCATTGATCAAAAATACGAAGCATGAGTAAGAGATCGAGGTGTTGGAATGGAAGGATTTCTAGAAAAATGTTTTTTGATAGATATTTTTAACTCACCCTATAAATTAATATGTAAAATTGACATCCTTACCCTCAAAGAAAATGATTTATGAATCCATCAGAACAAACAAAGGGAAAAATCACAATGCTTTATGATATGCCTCTAGATTTTCTATTACCCATGAATTCAAGGTTGAATTCTTCTTTTGTGGGATAAAACCTAGCCTATAAAAATCCCTAGAAATCTGTGATGTCGATATCAATGTTGAAAATTTCCAATGTGCCCTCATGGTCTAAATGTAGATCAACAAATCTTAGGGACATCATGGGGATAAGAACCAGAATGAGGACTTTAATTCTTGTGGTCCGGTGGACAAATCTAATGGAGCTACAAAATTATAGCACCCCACTTTCCTATGGTGTAGAAAGAAGCACCCCAGATATTGCTTGATAGGGAAGAGAAGATTCTATAGGTGTGGATGAGAAGGGATGTTGGCCATTAATTAACATAAAGAAAAATACATTAATGCGGAAGTGGATAGGAAGGCTTCAATCAACCTTAAATGCACAAATCATTTCTTCAGCTATAATGAACTAGTGCACTTTACAAAGAAGTGCAATAAGACAAGTGTTTTTTGAGGGAACAATCAACCTCCAAGTCAGTAAGGGAGAGGTTTTTCCATCACAACCACTAATGAAAATCCCAACAATGAGCTGGTAATAGGTACACTAGTTATTCTTTGAAGAATAGAAAATGTACTTTTTTATTCTGGTTCTACGCATTATTTTATATCCTAAATGATTAGTATAACAATCCAAAAAACACCAAAAATCATGAAGGTGTATATTTTGGTGAGGACTTCAATTGGGGAAATTACTACATCCCTTGAATATAAATCCTTCTCTATCACAATTTGTGGACTGAACATCATAGCGAACATTGTCATTCTCCCTCTGGTGGAATTAGATACAATTATTTGCATGGATTGGCATTCCCTAAATAGAGCCCAAAAATTTTCTATGAGAGGTAATCAATTTCTATATAAAGAATCGACCCTCAAATATGTACAAGTGCAAAGAGGGGAATGATGATTTTTTAGAACCATCATATCAAGTGTGGATATTATTACCCTATAAGGTAGTGTATATTTCTCACGTGATTGAGTCTAAGGAATGAACCATCCTTGAATACATTCTTATTGTCATGGAATTCACTAAAGTGTTTCATGAGAAATTCCATGGTCTTCCTCCTAGAAATGATGTTGAATTCTTGATTGATCTTATACCAAGAGATTTTCCAATAACAAATAATCCATATAGAATAGCTATTATAGAGATTGGGGATTTAAAGAAACAACTATAGGAGAATTTGGATAAATATTTTACACACCCATATGATTCACCATGAGGTGCACCAGTCCCCTTCATCATGAAGATGGATGGGTCAATTTTTTTTCATTGATTATCGTGAGATCAACAAAAACACAATAAAGAAAAATGATCCTCTTCCATGAATTGATTACTTGTTCGATCAGATTTGTGGAGAACAATACTTCCACAAGGTGGATCTGTGGTTGGTATATTACTATGTAAGAGTGAATAAGGATATCCCCAATAGTTCTTTTCATACAATGTGTGTGCAATATGATTTCTAAGTAATTCCTTTTAGACTCATAAATTCTCCAAAAATGGTCATGGATTTTATTAATAGAGTCTTTAAATATTACCTCAATGAATTTTTTGTAGTCATTATAGATGATATTATAATATACATCAAAACCAAAGAAAAATATGAGGAATATTTAAGCATTGTACTAGAGACATTGTGAAAGGAGAATATCTATGAAAAGTACATCAAATGTGATTTCTGGTTGATGGAATTCTCATTGTTGGTCAAATAATCACAAGAAGTTGGACATGTTTGGATCCCCCAAAACAAATAAAATTTAGGGATGAATGAGGCAAACATCTTTGAGGGATATCCATATTTTCTTTCGGTAAGCTGGATATTATCTGTAGTTTGTAAAAACCATCTCATAATTATCAAATACTCATACCTAGATAACGTGGAAGCGAGTCATGTTTCCTGGGAGTGATGAATGAGAATATAGATTCATGGATATTAAAAAGAGGATTGTCACTACTCATGTGGACACACTTACCAAAAGTTAATAAATTTTTATTGTATTCGGTGATTCTTATAATAAAGGAATTAGCTGTGTGTTGATTCCAAATTAAAAATTAAATTCCTATACTTCAATTCAATTGAATGTTCATTATAAAAACTATCCAAAATAAGATATGGAGTGTGGTGAAGTAATCATCGCTTTAAAATTTTAGCATCATTACATCTTTAGGGAGAAGTGTGAAATATATACATATCAAAAAATATTGAAGTATATTTTCACATAGAAACAGTTGAATACGGGCCAATGATGATGGTTAGAACAGATAAAGACTATAAATACTCAATTTTTTACCACCCTAGGAATGATAACAATGTTTTTTATTCTTCTTGTATAAAGGACACCGTTATTCTATCATTGATATAATTTAAAAGGATCCAATCATCTTTGATTTGGTGAAAATAGACATTGGAATCATAAATAAGGAAACATCATCAATATTTTCACATATGAATGCTCAAATTTCACATTTGATATGGTTATGGGATACTACAGAGGATAATTTTGGAATTCAGAAGAAATGGGAAACTATCAAAAAATAGAAATCCTTAGAGTTAAACATTAATGAAGAAGTAATTGTGAGATTTGTGTCAAGACTATATTTTTCTTAAAATCCCGAGTTAAAAAATTAACATATGGATGACACATATAGATAGAATTTATCTATTCACCCAAGAAAAACAATGATGTATCGAGATCTTCAAGATAATTATTGGTCGGATAAAATGATGAAGGAGATCATTGAGTATATATCAAAGTGGTAGGTATGTCAGTATGTGAAGGCTATGAGGAAAATGACTAAGTGGATGATTAAACCATTACCCATACTAACATAAAAATCGAAGAACCCCACCATGGCCTTTGTCACAAGACATATGAATAAATACAAATAAAACAATCATATCTAAGTTGTGGGGGATCATCTTATGAAGAATGCACACTTCATTACAATTTGACAGGATTTATCATTGGATAAACTGGCACAAATATACATTAGAGAAGTGGTAAGGATGCATGGAGTACAATTATCAATTGTGTCTGATCGAGATCCATGATTAACTAATAATTTCTTGAAGTGTCGCCAAAACTGTCTGAATATTGAGATGAACAACAGTACGTCTTATAATCCTAAAGCTGATGGATAATCTATCAAGACTATCCAAACACTATAGTACATATTGAGAGCATCCTAAATTGTCTTCAAATGAGTTTCGGATAAACATATTCCACTGCCTGTGTTCCCATAAAATAGAAGTTTCAACTCAAGTATCCAAATGGATCCTTATGAAGCCCTTTATGGGAAGAGATGGGGAACACTGGCATATTGGGATGAAGTTGGGGAGTGAAAAATCATCAGTACGGAAATTTCCAAAAAAAAGATGGAGATGGTTAAGACCATCTAGTAGCATATTATATCTTCTATGTTTCGACAAAAGAGCTATGCTGATAATCACTGACGAGACCTAGAGTTTAATTTTTGATAAATGGTGTTCCTCCATATATCACTGTGGAAGAGAGTTATGAGATTTAAGAAGAAGGGAAAACTTAGTCCAGGTTACATCGGCTATTTTGATATTCTTGATCGCATTAGAGATGTGGCCTATCGACTAGAACTGCCACTGAAACTGGATCAAGTACATGAAATATTCTATGTATCACTCCTAATGAATTAAATACCCGACCCATCATATGTACTCAATCATGAGGTGGTACAATTAGTGAATGACATCTCCTATGACGAGAAGCTGGGAATGATATTGGATCACAGGGAAAATGTTCTATGGAATAAGACAATTCCCATCATCAAAGTGTTGTGGATAAACAACATGTTGAAGAAGAAATGTATAAAACCAAGGGAGTGATGAGGCGGAGTTAACCACATCTGATTTAGTGTTGGAAATGGAAATTTTGAGGGAGAAATTTCTTAATTGGTGAAGGTTATAATGACAGGTACATTCATAAATAAAATTCACTTTATTTGAATGTCTTATGGATATAGAAAAAACATGAATGTTTTTTAACTGGGATTAAGTAACAGTAAAGTATCATTACCAATGATAATATAGTTGTTGAATAGTGATAAAATTACTTGTATAAGTATATGGTTTTAACAAATACTTTTGACACAAACACGGGAAGTCATGGCCTCGACTAGTAGGATTGTTCCCTTTAAAGCCCAGTTATCGAATCTTTTGAGGATGATTGAATTTTTGTGGTTTTCTCTAGACAAATACGAAGCTGATATCAAAAAAAATAATCTTGAAATAAACTATTTACTAGAGTTCCTCAATCCCATCGATATTATGGCCCAAACCATGTTCACCAATCGGCCCCAAGAAACCCCCCCCCCCTCCCATCACACACCATACTCATAGGGAATATGTTTTTGTAATAAATGGATTTGTTTCAAGACCCTATCATTATCATTATGTTCATTATTTTTTCATTGAATAAAGAATATACATTCATTTGATTATTGTTACATTGTAAATGGTATTGAAAGCACAAATAGTATTTTTAGTAAATATTTAAATAGAATTAAGAAATCTATTTTGATAAATTAATGAAATTTTGAATTTAATAAAATTTTAATAAACTATTATTTCAAAATTAAATTTTATTAAAGATAAAATATCGTGTAATTATTAGGAATAAAATTTTAATTTTAATTATGGTTTGAAACCCGCTTTTTGCAAAAACCCATGAATTTTCAATAAATGTATGGTTTTAGTTTAAAATTTAATATTCACATATATAGAAAATTATTATGATAAAATGAATAAAATTTTTATAATTATGACATCGAAATTATCCAATGATGAAATTATCATAATTTTTTGAGAAAATTAAATATTTTTGTAATAATTAAATACCTGATAAATATATAATGTGTTTTATGACATCATAATGACCTAATAGTGATATAATAAAACACTATAACATGGATATTTGGAAAATATATTTTTTACCTCTAATATAATGTGAATTTCGATTTTTTTTGATTAATTTAATGATATCGTAGTAGTCCCTCCAATACTTATTAAATCATTTATCATTTTTAAATGATTCTTTGGATTTTGTGACTCACCTCCACATAATAAAGGATAATATTATAATATGTTCGGCCATTGGAAATAAAAATTCCACTCCAAATATGAAATCTGTGGGAAAAAATCATGGGATGGTTTCTGGTATTCAATATTTAACTATAAAGATTCAATAACCTGTGTTTGTGAAATATTAAAGAATTATCCTCTCATTTCCTATATAATCCCACCAATGCTCCCAGTTCTCATCAGTCAAAAGACATTGATCATGTCCTTACTCTTCTATCCCCTCTCTATAATCCTCCCATGCTTCCCATGCTCTTAAGAATCCCACCTCAAGATCTTAAGGTCACACACTCAAGTAAGGGATTTGTTCCATTCACATTTTTCCATGTTTTGTTATGTTGTTATTTCCTTTTATTTTTCAATTTAAAAATATTGGGGTATAATTTAAAACTTCTCCCATACTACTCTATTTATGTTTTAATTATTATAATTCTTTCTATCTCTCAATAATCCCTCCCATGTACAATTTTTACAATTCTAATATTTTATTAGTGTTATTCCATTTATCCTATTTCTTCAAGATACTTTATTATGTTACACATTATATTTCCAAATTACATGTGTAGGGACATGTATATATATGACACAATTACTATAAATTTAATGTAAATATTATGAGATAGTATTTTCTCTATCATCAACTTTTTTTTGAATTTTTATTTAACATTGTTTTGCTGCCAAAATTGCTCCGTGATTTTCCAAACCAAAATCATTATTTTGTGTATACCATTCCCATTTCACTATCAATGGTATGGAACTTTATTAACCTATACATATGAAATGGTTCATACATGTATTTATTCTATATTACTTAATCGTTTAATAACATATTTTGTTGAATGATTCTATTTTATATGATCCATGTGGGAATCTTATACATGAAATGAAATATTTATAAAGGGTGCATCATGATAGTACTCCAATGCATTGGTTATTGAGTTGTATCATTATTTTCCATGTGAAATGAGGATTTAATCATGCTAATTCATGTGAAATGAGGCTTTACTAATGCTAATTGAATTGCAATGAGGGTACACTCATGATAATCGATGTTCTATGAGCCTTTTCTCATGATAACATAATGTTGTATGTGATTTCCACATTACCATATTATGATAAAAATTCAATATAATGTCTTAATGTTCACATTTTTCATGTGATCCGTTGATATAGCTATTAAATAACATGTACAATATTATTTATTTTATTCCTTCTTTACTCCCATATTGGGCTTTATATCTCACACGTTTCTTATATATATCCTTATGTTATCCCATGCCATGAAATGTATGAAAAATATTTTGTGGTCATATAAAAGGAGTTTCTAATAAAGATATTGTTTTTTATGTCTTATGTTTTCATGTAATGTTCCTATTCCCCAAAGATAGAACACCTCTCACTCCTCACAGTTCTCTTAAGAGAATGTTTACGTAATAAATCACGATTATGTTTGTAATAAAGAGTAGGGTTGTTATAACCATGTTATTTTGTTCTATTAAATATAAAATCTCTATGATGCAGGTTTTTTTGTTATGAAAACCACCAATTCCAAAAAGTCTATAAAGTATCAATATATACATGATGTGGAATAAATGAAATTTATATCTCAAAAAATCATCAAAACATCCAATCAAATGCCTATATATCATGGTTTAATTGACTATATTCTGGTAGAAAAATATTATATCAATCATTGGAAATTGCATCAAAATTACATCACACGAAAATTAACTAAGATCATTAGTGGCTCATTACAGAAAAATAGGAACCATTTCTCACCTATTACCTCCCAGTTTACCCAACACATGGGAGGAAAAAAACATCCTCTGAAAGATTCACTGGTGTTGTGTCCAATATTCACAAGACATATGCATTCACACATAGGTTCCCACATGAACATTCCACTTTCTAGAATACACATGAACATAGATCCTGGGCGTGAGCAGTATATTGACATGAGGATACTCATTGGACAAACATGGGTGGGCTTCGCCATAATATTTGAATAGTTGAAACATAATTATAGAGAAGCTGAGTAGACTGCACTGGGGAAAACATTTATGTTACCTTAATATCTTTCCAAGATCTTTTCTTTAATATGGCTAACATCATTTTGAAAAATATATCACAACTAAAACATATCATAGAGAGTAGATCAGGGTATTAGTCAGGTGGTATGTCTTAATAATAGACCATTTAATTAACGTCTTTATGATGATAATATTCAAATAGATTAACAAGAATCCAAAAAAATAATACAAGATTTAATTTGTTTCCCTTCATAAAATATTCAATAAACATAACCTACACAAACCCCCATTTGAATGTTTTAAAAAAGTGTATATCAAGATAAGTTTGAAATCATTTGAAAATGATAATCATCCATTCCAAAACCATGTCAATGTTCAAACTCATACGATAATTATAAAGAAATACCCTCAGAATAAATGAAATGTAAAGTAAATATAGAATAATAATCTCCAATATAAAAAATATAAGTACTGTCTCCATTCTATAAATGAATTTGAAGATTGTCTAAATTTGAGTTGAATAAAAATTTAAAAGAAATTCTCCACCTGATAAGATCAACAGTATTGTTCTCAATGCAATCCAAACCATACCAACTAACTATATATTCCCTAGAGAATTTTTAAAATTATAATTTTTACAAAAACCCAAGTATCTTTTTAAACTACTAAAAGAACCCCTATCCTTGGAACTCTTCCTAATATGTTGAATGATCATAATTTTTTAGAAATCATTGTAATAATGGTAGTGTAAAATCTTTTGAAGCATTATTTGATTTATGTTCCAATGTTAATCACATTCGATATATCATGTACCATAAGTTATGTCTAGAGGAGATCTAGCATACACCCTTCTCTCTCTAACTCATCAATAATAATGTTCATTTTCGTAAGTATATATTAAAGGGTGTTCTTGTAAAACATGAAATATTAATATACTATTTTGACTAAATTGTCCATGAAAATAATCTAAACTTGAGTTATTTAGAATAAACATCTATCATACATTTTTTTCATTAGATATAAATAGTACACTTGTTTACCTATGATAGGAATTCGAATGTGGCTATAACTATGAAAAACATGATACCCAATTTAATCATTTTCAATGGAAGATGTGTTATCATGGATGGTTATGAGGATTATTGGATGAAATTTATTGGTAGTGTTTAATGTTAATTAGAATAAAATCAATGAATCTTTGTAGAATTTTTTTGTCATAATGAGATCAATGTCGTTTTTCAAATGAGTAAATTTTTTCCATTTTTACTGAATATCGTTAATATAGAACTTATAATGATTGTTTGGGACCTCCAATAAATATAAAAGTTGTTGAAGAAATAAAAATTTATAACAACGATATAACCAATTTTGTGGTAAAATATTATATTTTAATGAAACTAATTATATATGTAATACAAGAAAAATATACATTGTTTGACTAAATTCTCAACATGCATCCATAAAATTTAACAAAAAATGGCTAAAATTAAATTTACAACATGCCTCACTCATGTATGCAGTAAAATTAGAAATCTAAACCCTCCATTATTTCCATTTATTCTTTCCTAGAATAAAATAAATAAAACATTCATATTTTGTTTTTGAGAATGAATAATAAAAAAATTGGATGGTTCCCTTAAGATATTCTTAATATTACCACTCTCATAAGTGAAATAAGATTGTTCTTGAAAACCATTATGAACTATTATAGTAATCCCAATGGATAATCAATCCCAATGTAATGGTTTTAGTATATATGTATATCATTATGTATTGAAAATCTTTTTCTAGTCACGCTATGTCTATTTGTGAATGGGTAAACATAATTCATGTGATTTTCAGAAATAATGGAATTAAGTCGATTATGAATGAGGATGGTGATCTTCTCCCCCCTAGTGTGAATATTTAATGGAGATTGTACAATTAATATAATAATTTAAAATTATATTAGAAGAGAGTTAGTTATCCATCTAGCTATTTTTATCATTTCTTTGAGAGAGTGGTGGGACATAGAGTTTATCGCTTCCAAGATGTGTATTAAAGGAACAAACAAGTTTAGGTTCCCTTAGAATATTAAAAAATTTCAAATTTAGCTATCCATTCAGCACTTTTCTATTAAGAGAATGTCATTTGTACTATTTAAATCCCTTAGTTAGTATGAATAGTTCATATAGTATGTATATTTTATTATGAATGTATTCTATATCATTGAAGAAACAAAGGTGGGTTTCCTAAAAAATGTTGAGAAAATTACTTTTAATATTTTAGGATGATATTCTTCTCTAGAATTAGGAAAAACATAAATTTAATTTGATAACAATGACTAATAATTATTAAAAAACCAGATAAAAATGAATTTATAAAATGAATTATATTTCTATAATTTTTTTTGTCAAACATAACCCTGAGTTTTTACAAACAATGACATATTTTAAATATTATCATATAAATGTGACTATTATAAACATGATATTAAATATTGGTATATGAATATGTTTAACCACAATATTAAAATTATTTATAATGAATTTTGATAAATAATATTTATTGGAAATATGTACAATAAGTTTTTGAAAATTCAATATATCCTTTGAAAATATATTTTCTCAAAATATTTTTTTATTTCATTCTTTTAAAATTTAATAAATTTAATTTTAGAAAATTTTAGAAAATGTATATAAATAAATTGTATTCATTATTTAAATTTTTATTTAAAAATTATCATTGGATAATGATTTTGTAAATTTATATAAAAGATTAATTTTTAAGGGATTACTGGAAAATGATGATTTTTGTTAAAAACTACATTTTTATTTATGTAAATTACATGAGAAATTTTACTTTAATATGGCTCTAAATTGAAATTTTTTTCAATTTTATAATTTTTCATCCTATTTAATAATTGGGGACCAATCTTATATTGAATTTTTATAATCTAACTTTATATACATATGAAATGCTTTTTTTGGAAAATACCATTGTTTGGAACTGTATGATTAATTTTAATTTAAATTATGACACTTATATTATTATAATTTCTAAAAAAATTGATTTATTTTTTTTAATTTCAGTAATTAATGTTTTATCACAATTTGAATATATTTTTTGCTCAAATTTATTCGTAAACTTGGTTTCAATTAATTACAGATGTTAAGGTTAAAACGTGTTTATGGGGGGGTTAAACTCAAATAAAAAGTCATAAAATGACTTAGAAACCTTTCCATATCACATTGGATTAAAATATTTCAATATTATTACCTCTAAAAACTAATAATGAGCTATTTATTATTCCTTTTCATTATTAATAAAAAATGGTACTCATTATTTTTTTCAAGAATTCCATGTATCATATTCCACACTTATAAAAAGAAACACCCTCCCCAATCAACCTAAAAATTCTAAAATATATTTTTTTATTTAATTAAATACAAATATAAATTCCATAAATCCGTCA
The DNA here is from genome assembly GCA_963277665.1 of Viscum album. Taxonomy (NCBI): domain Eukaryota; kingdom Viridiplantae; phylum Streptophyta; class Magnoliopsida; order Santalales; family Viscaceae; genus Viscum; species Viscum album. Next base: position 10,360,488 of record OY728154.1, read on the forward strand.
TTCCATCCAAGAGAAACTTTTGTGATCCATTATCTAACCAGTTACAACATTGAATTAAACGTACGTTGATTATCCAAAGAAGATGCATCATTATCAACCGAGATTTTATATTTTATTTATTATTCATTCTATATAAAATATTTTACAATTATGTATATATATTAAAACAATTATTTCCCATATAATGAGATTTTATTATATTCATATCACCAAAGACACTCATGATCAATGAAATGTGAAACAAAACATTTAATCATCTGTAAGACATACTACCAACTCAATATCTGATGTATTACATTTTCCATCACCACCACTTATAGATGGATATAAATATGGATTAGAATTATTTTTTATATTAATTAGATAATTATAATTATGAAATTATAATATAAAATACAACTTCTTATATTCAATTATCAGATAATGCAATTACATTGTTGGTGTGAAGCTTGACTACCACATCACTGAGCGATGTCACTAGTATTTCCTTTACTTTTACATGAATGATAATAAATAAATTATTAATAATATATGTGATATAAATAAAACATAATACATATTTTTTAAATGTGATATATTATTTACATTTCATTTATTCTTATTCCTGGGAAAATAGAAACAACGTTCATGAATACGTATGCCCAACCTTCCACTTGAATGATTTAATTAATTTTTCATCATAAATATTTATATATTTCAATAAATACATATATAATTATTATATACAATATTAATTTCATGTTTAAATCCTTTTTAATTAAATAAAAATGATAAAAATAAAAGCACCAGAAATACCATACCGAATCTTATGTGAAGAAAAATTATCTATTACCCAAAACATGATTTTAGCAAGGAATTGATAATAATAATTTCATAAAAGGTAATAAATAAATAATATTTTTTATTATATATTTCATTATGGATGAGGAATTAATATATAATGATCCTGTATTTTTTTACTTGATGTTTGAATGATTATTGATGAAAAAAATACTTTAGGTTGTGGATTTTGTCTCAAATTGTCTCTTTTGAGACATAGGTTATGTTATGGACCGATCTTATTTAATGAGGATTCTTTATAGAAACTTTTACATATTATATCATGAATTTATTTATTCTTAGGATATTTAATCATTCATTTTAATTGATTCCATCATGGGGATTAGGATTCATAATTTTTAGAAGCATGTAATGAATTTTCATCAATTATTTATTTCTAGAGAACACATAGAATATAAACCACTAGTATCATTTATATAGTGTATATAGTATCCATGATTGAATTTTATGATTATTTTCCTAACATTATAAATTATAATGATCTATATACTATTCTTTATTCCATAGGTTCTACGATTCAACATATAACTACAAGTTAAAACGTTTTATATTAAAATATTAATATTATCAAAATTATTTATGATTATGTTTCCAATGATGAAATATTTTAAAATATATATATCAATAAAATGATAAAAATTTTCTCTTATGGTTATTTCATAAATCCAAATTTCTTTTTTCTATTTTAAATTCTTCTATTTTCTAATTATTGCAAAAGAATGATTTTATAAAAAAGTAGAATTAATTTTCTCTTCAATCGATATCCCTTTTTTAATTACACATCCATTTTTTATAAAAATCATTTAAATAGTCTTTTATTATTCTATTATTATTTTCTATTGAAATTTATACAATTTTTTTATTTTAAAAAGTAATTTAAATAGAATATTCATTTAATTTAATGAATGAGTTAGTTTTTTCTTTTTTTCTATAAATGTGAAAGGACACATAATTTTAATGTGTATGATATGAAAAATACTTATTTTCAACATGTAAACTAAATTATTTGATGTTTACATTATATGTAATCATGATAAATTTCAATTAAATATTTATTTAATACTTTTATTAGTTTTAAATTTTAAGGAACTGATTTTAAAAAAATGGTATTTACTCAAGAATATTTTAATGCCCTTGTAATTAATTTCCATTAATAAAAAATATCAACCATTAGAATCACTTATGTTTTTATTGGTATATGATATAATTGTAAAACCTTTGTTAATATTCTGGATGAATTGTGATTATGTTTACGATTATGATCAAAATAAGTTTACTTAAACTCATTCATTTTTCATGGTTTATGATATAATGAATTCATGAATTTTTTATGAAACAATTTTATTTACATTGGATTTGTTTATTATGAAATTTTATTGAAACATATTTATTTTTCATTGGTTATGAAATAAAAATTGATTATTGATTATTTGAAAAAATATATATTTTATAAGATGGGTGGGACCTATATCTCCCTCAATACTTTGGGTAAATATTTATACCAAATATGATAATGATGAGAAATGAGCTGATGTGATTTATTTTATATGTTAAATAGGATTATGTACTTGATTCACTATTGCAGACATGTGAAGATGTATGATCCATTAATAAATGGGAAATAGGTGCTGATTACTTTACTATTATGATTTGATGGTCTCATGTGTTAACCTTGAAAGATGAATTTTTTATATGCAAATGATGTTTCCAAACTTATCTGAAATGAACATATGCTTGAAGATTTATTTATGAATATTTTTCACTCTTATATTTCATGTATTTTGAAATTTGGATTTTTTATTCGATGGATCAAATTTTCAATGGATTATAGTATGGGTCTGAAATTTTCAATTTATAATAATAATCTCTTACCCATATGATTATATTATACTTTTATGTGATCTTTAGTTAATATCAAACATAATTATCATAATAAGCTTCTGATATCTCCATTTATTGTGTCTCCTCTCTCCATGTTAAGATTAGTGGTATAATTATTGTATCTCTATTAAGTGTAATAAATAGTAATATATTTCTGATAGATATTAAATATCATTACTAAAATAAGATGAAGGGTGTCTTGTCTCCAATGGCATAAAATCATTATGTTCCACACGAATTTATTAGTGTATATTAACGAAAATTAAACATTTTAAATGTAATATCTACATATAAAAAGCCTGGGTGTTTAGTATTTGTATTAGAGATAACGTTTAATAAACCATTTGTAACATGGATGAGAAAAGCATTAGTGATATCCCTAAGGATATTTATAAATATAAGACTAAAGATAAATCATTGTATAGTAATTTCATGATATTTTTTAATATATAAAAATTGTTTCCTTGAAATTACATCCTTTTCTATGTACTAAATGTTGTTCTGTATCTTCCAATGTACTACCCAGTGATAATTACTCTATAAAGGGACCATTGAGATGGACTTGATTGTAACCTGGTGCAAAAAAGGGCCATGAATCCCAACGACTAAGACACTCTTTAGGGGTATGTGTTGGAAATTCACAAAATATATACTTATGATCATTAATTTTTTTAATAATGTACATGGATTACCTCAATTATGGTTATTTGTTTTACATATTTAATAGAAGTTTGCATGATTTATATCATTAATGGATGTTCTCTCATGGTCCATCACTCTAAAAAATAATCATGAGGTTGAGGATAAGTATTCTAATTATATAAAGGTAATATAGATTTAATGATGAAGGTGTAGTGGTAATATGTTTCCTCATACATTGAAGTAACCTATTTGATATTAGTCATATAAATTCATTTATATCATGAAATGTTTATAAGAATATCAGTTCAAAAAATCAATTAATATATGTTGAATTGAGAGTGAGAAAATTAATGATATGTAATTTGTACCTAAATGATATTATTCTTATAAAATTAATGGTTTTGGAAAGGAGATTTTTAAAAAACCTATTATTATCACTATAGTATAATTTGAAGGTATCTTGGATTTTATTGGATTTATCTATATAAATAACACATCAATTTCCATGGAATGAATGTGACATTTGATATTCTGAATCACTATTTAACTGTATATAAGTGCGATAATAATTATGATAATTAAATGGAAGTTAACCAACTTCAAGAAAATATATTCACATTTAATATGGGTGTTTATCTCAAATGTTTGGGGGGAAAATAAACATCAATGATATGACTATTGTAAAAGAGTTTATAAATGTATTCTCTAAAGAGATTCATACTCTTCCACCAATATCTAATGTTGAGTTATTAATATAACTCATACCTAGTTATAAAAATACTTTAATGACCCCCTAAAAAATTCCATAATTGAGTTATAGTAATTATTGAATAAACTACAAGATAAACATGAACTGGGAATAATTTATCCAAGTGTGTTACCTTGGGTTGAAAATGTTCTATTATTTGAAAATAACAATTTATCAATGTGTTTTTTTGATTACCATGATCTAAATAAGATTGGAACCATGAAAAAGTATCCTCTACCATAAATTGATGTCTTTTTTGTATCAAGTACAGAGAGATCAAAAAAATTTCGTGATCAAACATCATTTAGTATATCATCAGTTAAGGGTCACAATGGAGGATATACTAATGACATCATTCCAAACAAGGTATGAATATTATGTGTATATAGTGATTCCATTAATTCATAGTAATTTCCCTTCTATATTCATTGATTTAATGAAAATAAATTTTATATATTACCTTGATTGATTTATTTTATTCCTTATAGCTGATATTATCATTTATTAAAAGAGAATGTAAGAGAACAAATATCTCTTGGGAATTTTGTAGAAGACCTTATGAGGGGAGAAAATTTATGCGAAATGTTTTATGTATGATTTCTAGATACAAATTTATGAATATTTTTGGTCAATAAACTTTGAAGAGGTACAATGAAAGGATCAATTAAGTATATAGGATATATAATTAACTATGACCATATATGATAAATTTGGTATGATGGTTTTATCGTTCATGGGATATTATGAATGGAATTTAGATAATTTATCAGAAATATATAATCTGATCAACATGTTGTCTAAAAAGGGAGTGAAGTTCCTATAGTTAGAAAAATTCGGGAAATTTTTAATCATTAAAGAGAAGATTAGTCAGTACACCAATACATACATTAACATATAGTAGAGATGGTTTTCTAATCTATATTGATGTATCCATGAAGTTATTGGGATGAATTCTATTATATAATGACATATATGTTATAAATGTTGATATTACATGGTTTTTAAGAAATATTACCCAAATTTTGTTTTTGAGTTAGTTGTGGTAGTATTAGAATTAATGATATCAAAGCATTGTCATTTTGGAGAAATTTATGATATATATTCTAATAGAAATTGTTTAAATTATATATTTACATAGAATGAGTTGTACATGAACTAGATATAGAGGTTATAGCTTATTAATGAATATGAATGCTCAATACAATACCACATTGGTGACTATAACATGGTAGGTGATTCGTTGATTCGAATGGATCATGCCAGGTAATACATGATGAGGATCCCAAAACATCGAATATTTCACTATTTTAAATGGATGGATCTAGATATCTTACAGGAGGGGAAGAAGTATTATCTTTATCAAATAATTAATCAACCGTCTTCATAAGTATTGGTTAATGAGGAATATAACGATGATGTAGAGATATAAAAGAAGTTAAGAAGTGTTATTTAGTTTAACCATGACTATGATGGAATGATATATTTCAATAACCATGTATGTGTTCCCACTACAATAAATTTTATGAATAATCTATAATAAGAGGATCATATTTCTTCATTCATTATTCATTATGGATGTATAAAAATATGTGTGTATTTTAAAGAGTTATTATAGTAGTATGGATTGATGATTGTCATCATAGAGATTATATCATGGAGTATAGTATTTGAACACAATAAAACGGTTGTAGAAAACTATAATAGGATCTTATAACCATTACCTATACTACAATGGAAATTGAAAAAAATCACCATGTATTTGGTATTTGGACTCCTCAAAATGTCTAGAAGGCATAATGATGTATGGGTTTTAGTCGATCTCCTTAAATATTCATAATACTACATCTATATCAAATATAATTTCACTCTACGTAATATTTCCATAATATATATTAAAGAATTGGTAATATTAAATAGATTACCAAATTATATTATATGTGATTGGAATCTGAGGATTTCCTCGATAAACTATAAATATTTTCAGCGGGAGATGGATATAGAGTCTTTTTTTAGCATTTCATATCATCCTTAAATAGTTAGCTCATCAAACAGAATAGTTCAAACCCTATGGGAAACATTAAGATCTTATAATTCATATTTCAATGGTGTTTGGGATAATCACATTAGTTATGATTTCATTCTAAATACATTTCACTCAAGAATTCATATTTCTCCTTATAATGTCATAAATGGAATGAATTGTACAACTCTAATGTGAGGGATTGTATTTGTATTAAAAAATATATTGGTACCAGGTCAAGATGAATAAATATAAGGGAATTCCATTGAGTAAAATACATGGGAAACATAATGCTGATAGGAATGTTATGTTGGAAATAATAGTTGTGATCTGTAATTTGTTGTTAGTGAGAATAAGTTTCTATGAATTTTTCCATTGTTAATGGTTGTGATATTTAGGAATAAAGTAAATCTGAAACATGTTATATAATTTATTTAGAAGTTATTAATATTATCAGGAACATATATTATTTCAGGGTACTTCCACTAAATCTTTATCTGGAAAAGGATGTCTTCCATGTTTCGTTCTATGGGAATTAGATTCCTAATCCACGACATCTTCTGAACTATGAGGTCGTACCACTTGAGAATGATCATTCATATGAGGAATTAGTAGTGTAGATTATGTATTATGAACTGAAAGATATATGAAACCATACCTCTCATATGTTTATTGTTTTGTTGCAAAACCATCAGCTTAAAGAATCTATGTTGGCACCTGAGTATGTAATGAGGTAGAAGTATCATTATTTTTTTGCACTGATGTGAAACAAAATTGATGGTAAAATTATATTTAAGGGAGGTGTTAGAATACAACACCCCATGATTTCATGAAATATATATTTTTAAAGTAAATTTAATTTATTCTTTTGTTTTCTTTATACATAACACAGAGCATTACTTAACCATGATATAATGTTAATATTATTATTTAAACTTTTCTATTATAATCATTCCATAACATTTGGTATCCCGAATATAAATAACCACATTTTTATAATTATGTATAGTTTTTTAGATAAACAAAATATATTCATAAAAAATACACATATTTTAGTAATGAATTTATATTATTCCAAATTATTTTTTTCTCAGAAAATAATTTTTATTGATTTTAGTGAAGAAATAATAAAAATAATTTTTGAAAAATTTATATATATTTTTTTTTAAAAATATCATAATTTTTTAATTCAACTTGTCAAAATTATCATACGGTGAATTTTTCATAATTTTTTGAATAGATAAACTTTTTAGTGAATAGTGAAAATGATGATTTTTATTAAAAACAAAATTTTCAATTAAAGAATATAGAAGATGCATTTTATTTAAATATAAAATTAAAATTATATTTTTTATATTATATTTTTAGTAATCAAATTTTGGGAATTGGAATTCATTTCACGATGAATTTAAAAATTAAATATATCTATAAGTTTAAAAAATCTATTTAGAATCCAAAAATACTGTTATGTTTTTATATTTAATTTTTAATTTAATATGGAAACTTTATTTAATGTATTGTGGTAAAATTAATTCCATATTTTAAATCATAATAATTAATAATATATTATATGTTCAACTTTATTTTTTGTCAAAAATGTATACTAAATAAAATAAAAATTATTTGTCATTTTTAATGTTAAAATGGGTTTATTGTTGTATAAAATAATAAGATATAGTTCAAAATTATAAATAAACATTGATAAAAAAATATTTATGGAAATATTTTTACCTAATATCATATATGTTTAATAATGATCCATTTTTTTAGTCTTCTCCTTAGTGAAAATATTGGTACAATTTATTTCATTCTGAAATTTCATCAGTGCCCTCTCCCCACTTTTAAATGAGAACACTATAATGTCTTCTAAAAAAATATAAGTCTTATTGGTTCAGGAAATCCATACCAAAAACATTTTCTTACACCCCTCACCATATCACAAAGGCCTCTTTGATAAATGATACAACTTTGGATTAATTTTTGTTTAAATAGAAGGAGGATACCAGAAAGAGAGGTATCTTTCTCAAATTAGAATTTATATTTTATTTCTTATTTAACCAATATAAAATAATATTAAATTATGATGATATGATAATTTCATTACCTTCCATATTCTTAGATTCAATTGTTCTCATGGAATAACCAACATCTATCTCCTATTCCATTAATTATGAAACAAAATAGTCATGATTTTTTATGAAATATAAATGAATTGCAAAGAAATATAATTCATTTTTCATCACCACCTCTAAAATATGTATATAATGACATATTTAATATGGCTATAAGATATTTATTACTTAATTACACTTATTTAATTATAATTTCACATTGACATTCATATATTGATTTTTTTGGGAATAAATAAATGTCGCTCATCTATAAAACAAACCATGAGCTCATGAAGAGATATGATTAATTTTTCCCTTACTCATTAAACTGATGGTAATAAGGATAATGTAAATAAATATATTTGATATATAAGAAATACTAATTATTTTTTAATGGTGAATTATTATATATTATTCATTTTTTCCTTCCATCAATTAAATGAAAATTATGATCACATGTATGTCCGACCTATAGCCCCTATGATTTGTTATATCATGAATTTGTTTATTATCAGGATGTTTACAGTTTAAATAAATATTATTCATTCATGGGACATTCAATTAAAATGATAAAAAATAATGTAAAGGATTTTTATCTCATGAAACCAATTTATGATAATTCTCCAGAAATTATGGAATATACATATCTATATAATGTTATATCATTCATGTGAATTATGATTCAGAATATACAAATTTGATAAATGGTTTTATGTTGCAATATCATTATCACCATGATTTTTTATGATTTAATTTCTATTAATTAAATCATATAATTAATCTATCAATAGACTCATGAATTTATTCTCATTTAATTATTTCATAAAAATAATATCCTTTCATTTATTTTCTTCTAATTATGTACTCATGATTCGAAAAACTTGTTGTAACGAAAACCGAAATTTATTTCTCTCTTTATTCGAAAACTACTTTTTTCTCTACCCCTTTTAGCTAAAAAAATATTTTAATGAATATTTTATTATTATAAAATTAATTTTTAGTGAAATTTCTAAACAATTGATAATTTTCAAAAAATAACTAAAAGGATTCTTCTTGTCCATTTCTGAGTAAATTATTTTTAAATTTTTAATAAATATTTGAAAACAGTATTTTTTTTAACATGTACGACAAGAAAAAAAATTAGCCATCAAGATCATTCAATTATTTAAAGCATGATTTAACTGTATTCAAGGTTAATTTGAAATAAATTTTCACCCATAATATATAGTAAATTTTATGATTTTAATGTAGTGATTGAAAATTAAAATCATATTTTCTCCTGAATTTTTTAATAATATTTATTGGAAATTATATTAATCATGGATGAAAACCATTTGTGTTTCTTATAATTTCATATTTATATGATCAAATTTTTCAATTTTTTTAATTATATGGTATAGGTTTATGTTTTTTAATATAATGTTAATAGGTTTATGATAAAGTTTCCTTCATTATGGGTTTCGATATGACAGTTTGATGAAATGATTATGAAACCTATTTCTTTTACTCATGTTATTATATGATGAAATTTTTATCATAAACATTTCACTTTACATGGATTATAATAATATGAAATGTTTATGATCTTGTAGCACACAAATTTATAGACATTGTTATGGTTGGGACCTATATATCACACTAATGAATTTTTAAATTATCCATATCCCATGGGACAATGATAGGAAGAAATCCAATGTGCTTGATATATTATGGAAAACATGTTGATGTGGTTGATCCAATATGTGAATCTTGTGATGATTCTAAATAAATTTTATAATGTTAAAAAAAGTACATTATCTGTTATGATTTTACAATATTATTTGTTATCCTCGATGTATAAAATGATATATATACTTACACTCATTCACAATTATATTATATGAACATATGCATTATGATTGATTTATAATAATTTTGGAATCATATGGTTAATGTATTATAAAAATAAATTTTTTTGTGTCATGAATTATATTTATGATCCATGGTATATTGGGTAAATTTATTTTATGTTATATTCATAATATCATTCTATTTTTATAATAGTGTTTTTTAATATGATCATCTATATTTATCTTCCATGTTTACGCTTGATGAGAATCTGATCTCACCCTTTCTTTTATCAACCTTTTCTAGGATATGAATAATGTTTTTAATAGTTTATTTCATAAAAATGTACTAAATTGGAATATCTATGTGGTAGTCGTTGAATATAATTCATGAATTGTTTATCGAGTCTCCAAAAACACTAAACATTTTTGGTTCTGGAAAATTTAATTTTGAAATGTATTTAATATTACTATATGAAATATAGTATCCATGTTATAGAATCATGGGTCATTACTCATTGGGTATATTTTATCTTATAAAATTTATGATTTTGATAAATCCTAAAAAAAATTAATTAAACAAAATTACTCTATAAAAACTATTAAATAATCCTGATCCTTCTAAGGATATTCTAGCTTCTATATATGGTTTATTAGAAGAGTGATCTCTATTACATTATACCTTTATGGTATAATTTTTATTGTTTATTATTTTGTATCGATATAAAATTGTGTTTAATACTTATAAACAATTTTTTCATGTATTATCTATCCACTAATAACAAATATTTATAATTGGAAACATTTTTTCATGGTCGTGTGTGTTTTTGGTGATACTATTGTATGATATACCTTAGGAAACTGTGTTATCAATTTGTATTTTTTTGTTGATCATCTATGTAAATCCCTAAATAATGCAAAAATAAATTTTCTAACGTCTAAATAAAACCTATATTATGTTATCATTAACATAGATTCTATTAGATCATACATATTTGGATTCCCCATCAATATTTTAACCAATATTATAAATTTGATATACCCTTCCCAAAAATAATATTCCAGGAATATATTGATTATTTTGGTCCTTATATTTTATAAAATTTCATAACAATTAAGGATTAAAATACTGCAAAAAATGTTATTTCTAATTACAATTTCATGTTGGAATTCAAGGGTAATTCATCTAACATATCAATATGAAATTCATACCTTGGTGAAAATCTATATTTTGTTAGTGAATTTTAATTCTATAATAATATAAAAAACTATTATATTACAGATATAATTCCAAGTATTTTTATATAATATGTTTCTTAAATAAATCATTCTATATGTCAAAAGCTTTCTACTCGATTATATGTACCTCTATAAGTTCTATAACAATTATGTCATTAAGATATGTGCCAAAAAATTTGGTAAAGGGGCCATTCTATATTTTTTTGTGGTGAGTAATTTTAACATCACTATTTTATATTGAAAAAAATTGTTTTTTGAAGTGGTTAATTTTGGAATACCATCATGAAGGATTCCCCCACATTTTGTTGATATCTCTTTTTTTCCATCGCCATTTATCATTCATTAAAATTAATTAAATACTCCGTACTATAATTCTGATTTTATAATCCATTTATTCTTATGTAATTTATTTTAGGGGTATATTCATAAATAGTAGAATATATATTTATCTTCATAGTTTTTTATTACATATATAATTTTTTTGTGTCCACTCTCGCCAAATATAATGATCGTTTTTCATTCATTCCCTTCATCATTGAATTTTTTTTTCATTATGTGAAATTATTTATGCTATCAAGATTGATCATGGAACCCAACTCTATAATCATCCATTATCATCATTATCATCCAATGATTTTATATTTAAAACGAATTATGAATCCTACCACTCTCAAATACATGGCCTACTTGTTTTGGCTAATATGTAAATAAAAATGTATTCTTGAAAAAAGGGTCAACCCGTTTATGCATGATTTGTCTATGAATCTATTGAATTTCCTTTAGGAATATCTATCCACAAACAATTTTCCCTAGTATAGTCACTATATAATTTTTAAAGAAAGTATTTTTGTATAAAAATTTAAATTGAGAACAATTATTTTATAATATCAAAAAAATGAATATTTTAATTTCCTTACACGAAAAAAGAAAAAATAGGAAATTAATGAAAATGAGGAACATAGGATGGAGGCTTATAAAAAATTAGTGATCATGAAATCTACAGTACAAGACAAATAATATCGGGATATTAAAGTAATAAAATTTATATTGTGAAATTATTTCTCCTACACAACATTAATAATCATTTGGTTCTGGGGATGTTATGTATGATATGATCAGTGTTTGATATTGTGCATGCTGTGAACCCTCATGAGCTTGATTAAATATTATCTCTCTCTTGTTTTTATGTATTTATGACAAATTTTTATTAGATATAAAAATTAATTAAATCATAAAATAATTTAAATTTCGACGTTTTTAATGAGAAAACCAATTAACTGGACATCACTTGATGTTTTTTGGTTCCAAAAATAAGTTATGTAAATTAAATTAGGAACATAATGCAGAGCAATCCAACCACTACATAACTTTTATTTAATATTATTTTATCTTTATGTTTCATTGTGTTATAAAAATAAAAAATTTAATATTTGAGAAACTAATCGTGCAAAAAAATACAGAAATGAAAAATAAAATATAAAATTAATATTATTTGGAATTGGGAATCCATTAGGTTGGGATATATCCAATAATGATCAATGTTTTTGCCGGGATAAACACATGGATATTGGAAAACAATGGGTAACACCTACCATTTAACTATGTAGTTTCCTAATTATAAATTCCACCATATATATATATATCTATATTTTGTTATTTATTAATATATATATAAGATATTATTTTTGTTTTGAATTTCTGACAAGTGAATTGAATCATTTTTTTTAAAATTGATACAAAAAGGTAGAATTTTCTTTATTTTGATTAATTTTTTTATTCATTTTTTGTTAATATAACTCCATGAGATTTATATTGTGTTCGAACATTTCAATATGTTGGAATTAATGGATATTGACATTGATGGTATCATAAATTATAAAATACATTTCTGATTTTAAACAGAGTATTCCATCATCGATGAGGAATCCATTAATGTTATTTTGATTTAATGATTATTGGTTACTAAACGGCCTTCATATTTAATCTACGTCGTCACATTTTTCCATAACATTACATTAAATTACATTTTGGAACTCCTTTAGTAACCCTTCTTAATTTTTAATTTTAAAAAACAAACGTTTGTTTAATAATTGGATTGGGGGTGTGGAAGAAAATATAACTTTACTTTAAAAATGGGAAATAATATTTAATTATCCTTTTATGTGATAATATAAATTTTGATCCTTAAAACTGAATATAAAATAATTTTTCATTCCTTGATTATATTTTTAGGTATTTTTTTCATGAGTATACTTTTTTGAATTTATTTTTATTCAATGTGATTTTTCTCAATATATATTTTCATCTATTTAATTAAAATGTCTCAATTTTATTCCATTGGCTTATCAAATGTATATTTCAGTCAATTTGTATCCAATATAAATAGAATAGGTTAAATGATAACAATAATTTTTAAATTTGTATAAAACATAAAAAAACACAAAAACATTAAATAAAACTCTATATTTCTATTTAGAGTAATGGATTGACATAATATGTCACTTTTGACCCATAAGAATAATTAATCCATAATTTTTGAGCATAAATATGGGAATTATATCACTATTTTTATTAGATTGAATTTTTTTATTTACGTTAACCCAATATGAAGCTTGAGAATATGATCTTTACATGTAACCATATGGTCAAATTGATAGGGATTCATCAAAATATTTCATCATAAAAAGGATGAAGTGGTTGATCATAATTTCAATAACTATTTAAAAATTAAAAACAGGAAACTAATATTTGTATAGAAATATGTTTCACACATATCTCTTCTATATATTAACCTTTAATAAAAATAAACCCCCATGTCTTTTATGATTCATAACACATCAGCAAGCCCAATTAAAATTGTTGGAAATAAGAAAAATAATTTTTTCATTGTAATGGGCTTTGTCTTGGGATATTATTGGTAAAGTAAATTCATTATAAGTTTTTTGTGTGTCATAATTATTGGATGTGATATTTTAAAAATAATAATTGACTGTAAATATGTGTTTGGAAAAGTGAACTTAATTTTAATCATTTTGATACAATTATTTTCTCAGGACATGAGAAATTCGAATTAGTTTTTGGTGTTATTATCCACTAAAAGTGGATAATATTATTTTATATTGAATATTTATGTTCATTAATATTCATAAGAACATGTATTAGTTTATATTTCAATTTAAACTCATCACTGATCATTTTATCAATTAATTCATAATATTCACTATAAATCTAAACATTTTTCATCACTTTATGAAACCCTAAGGGTCGTGATTGGAATTTTAAATTATATTATTTGTTAATTATAGTCATGGGGAAAAAATTACTTTTCGAAAAGTGAGAAATTCTATTTCTAAGGTAATAATTTTTCCCATAAATCCATAATTTTATTGATCAAGTAATCATGAATTAAGTTCCCTAAAACAATTTTTACGGACATATTTCAAATTTTTAAATTCATCCCTAGTAAAAATATTTATCCTTAAAATTTCATGGATATGACCTCCTTACCAGATGAGGGTAGTTCTTATTAATAACATCCTCTAGTTCTATTTTTGCTTCTTCCATTTTTTTAATTTCTTCAAAAGAACCTTTACTAGCCAATTCGTTCGATTCCTCAATAATTTCTCCCCAATAGAATTAATATGGATGGGTTATTCAATGAATGATAGACTATGAACCAATAATATTTCATCAAAGGTGAGAACATATGTTGGTTTTGAAATTTATTTCATTTATAATGACATGTGGAATACACTATGTTTTTTTGAATGATTTTGTGCCATTTATATGTATTAAAAACATATTCACTTATTATAAAGATTCCAGAGGGACCAATGTATATTGGGATTATTTTTCCTTTCTTTACTAAACCTTATGTCATATTTATATGGAGGAAAACATAGGAAAACATGATCTACCACATAGAATTCAAAATCCTTCCTCCAAATTTCTATATAACTCTTTTATCTTCATTGAGATTTGTTAATATGAGAAGGAATAGTCGTTAACATTATTTTTTTATATTGACAAAAATATTTTTTCTATAATTTTAAATTCACCCAATTCATCAAAACTAGTTTTTGTATGATACCTATTTTCATATAAATTTCATATTGAGCCATTTGAATACATGAATGGATACTGTTTTCATAAGGAAACACCACCTAATGTAAATAATGATCCCAAAAACACTAAATGTTAAAGGATAATGTCCTAAAAAAGTATTATGTTTTTTGAATAGACATTTGGGACTCTCCACAATTTTTAGGATTATAGGAAGTGCTCAAATGAATATCTCTTTCAATATACTTTTGAATAATCAATAATAATTTGGTATAAAATGGTTATTAGATTCAGATATAAGAAAAATAGGTGCACTATGTTTTCTTACAAATATAATAATATAGAGACATATGAAGTGATTAATTGATAAATATTCCCTTTTAGAGGTGAATTTTACAAAATTGTTTTATGAAATCAACAATAATACATATTGCATCATTAATCATAGGAGTGTTTTTATTCCCATAGAAAATATCATAGAACTGTTATCCCATTTCCACCCCAAAATAAGAATAGTTTTCATGTAACATATAAAATGTTGTGTCAAATATTTAAAAAATTTAAAAACCGAACATCTTGATACATAGACCAAAATTTACCATTTCATGATTTCCAAATATAATATACCCTATAATCTATATACATCTTGGTACTACTAGGGTGTATAGATAAATTCGAGCTATGTGGGATATACAAAAATTCGATTTTTTCTTGTATATATAGAATACATAATCTCTTTCAAATTTTCAAAACACTGTCATCACAATTGAATTATTATAATTTCCCATCATTCACATTTATAATTTTTTATGTAGGTTCCCATCAACAGATTGATAACTATTTTACTTTTCTAATTAATATGATTTCAAAATTATTAGAAAATGGAGTGATATATATTATTCCTTAATAATTCCCATATCCATATTTACTAGATCTACGAACTTAGTTTTTCTCTCAAGCATCATTTGATTCATAATTTTATTAGATTTCATTTTCAATGCTTCTACTGCATTATTTTCTTTCAATGGGTGTAAGTGTATCGAGAAATAATATTCATTTAGTAGCTTTATTTATCACTTTTGTATAATATTTTTGTACTTATATGGAAAGAAGTATTTTATGATTTTATGGTATGTGTATATCTCTCATGTTTTACCATTTATGTAGTGTTTCCATTTTATCAACGAAAATATTATAGTTGGAAACTGATAATCATGGGATGGATAGTTCAATTAATTATTCCTCAATTTCCAAAATGCATATGTAATAATATTATCATTTATCAATATAAAAGACCAATGTAAATTATTTTATGCAACACTATATATCGGAATACATTCATTTCTAGATATTAATCCTAAAATTTAAGCTTTGTCTAGTATCCTATATAGTCCATGAAAATATTATACACAGTCCTTTGTCTAATTGAATGTAACCCATTTCTATGTAATTTCAGTTAATAGGCTATCCAATCGGTGAAAATTCTGAACTAATCATTAATTGTAACCTTCCAACCAATGAAACTCCATTCCCACATCATGTTCATATGTATAGTCCATTTCATGAATACATTTTTCATTATAGGATCAATTGAGATTCCATATGTGGTGATAAAATAGACATGAAAAGAATAATCATAAATCCATAAATAAAATTTACTAAATTTTCCAGGTTACTAATTACACATAAGAGTTTCAATAATAATATACAAGTTATTCTCTTATCCCCAGTAGCGTATATAATAAATCCTATTATCACAAATTAATTTCACCAAAATATCATCAAGATATTTCATGATTACACCATTCATTAACTACCAATAAATAGAGGGTTAATTAATCCATCCAAATTAAAATAATGAAATTATATAATATCCAAAACCAATTTAGAAAGTTATAACATAATTTCATCCTTTTTTAGGTGGAATTAATGATACTGAAAATAATGGTAAATATTTGAAAAATAATGTTCACTCTGAAGATGATAAAATAATTCATTAATGAGAGGAATATGACATGTGTTATTTATAATAATATATTTTATATCTTTATAATAAGACCACATTCTCATGGATCCATCATTCTTATTAATGAAGAGAATAAGGGCTCCCCATAGTGATACACAAGGGAAAATAATCCCCTTATTATAGAATTTCCCTTGTTTTTTCAAAAAATTAAGTAATTCCATAGTATCCATTAAATAATAAGTTTTGATATTTTTCTCATATTTGGGGATAAATAAATATAAAACACGTCATCATTATCTAATGTATGTCTATGTAATTATTTAAGAAATCCATCAATTTAAAAATATAAAATTTTAGCATCGCAAATTTAAATATTATATTATCAATCTATAGAGTCATTTACTCTTCCTCCCTAATAATTCCATTTAGTAAAGAAATAGTTGGTGGATATAAACATGTCTTTAATTATGGTTCATATTATCTAAAGATAAAAAAATTATATAACTTCATCAAGAATCATAATTTTCTTCTTCTTGAAATAAATTATTTCACCATCTTTTTAAATTGAGTCAATACCATATATTATATTAAATTCAACAATACGATTGATAATAATTTCAAAAATATTGCATGTCTATGTTTTATAATATGGACTTCCTGACACTTACATTTTGTATAGATACATACATTGGTAGTTTTTGTTAAGAAATGTTTCTTTAATATGCTATGATATTATATAATGTTCATGGAAACATTAAAAATAAATATTATTGCGAGGATATATAATCAAAAATAATAATTCTGTTAATTTAAATATATGGTTAATGTACCTTAAAACACAACATTGTGTCATTAAATTACAACTACATTGATTTTATAAGATTTTCCTACTCCAATCGACCGCTTTTTTGGTTTAATCCCTTCATGCATCCAGAATATTTTGGCATAGTGACCCATCTCCTTATAATGGAAAATAATAAATAACAACATATTCATTATTACCTTAACATTATTTTTTATGATAACCATTCTTTCCACACATATAAAAAAATACCAACCCCATTAAAACATTTCCAATAATAATTCATTCCACAGTTCTCACAAGATGGAAATTGATTTATTATCATCTTATTATTTGATGCATTTTGTTTTTATTAATGTTTATTGAAACTATTATTTTCTTAATTTCCCTTGATCATGTTTGATCTTGAAAAGTACATTTCTATTTTTATGTCACATAAAACTAATTCAGAAAATGAGAAATTATTTAAGATACCAGAACCATTTAGAATCTTAAAAGAACACCTTAAAATAAATTCTCAATCTTTCTCTATTTGTTGTGAATGTGTTTCGTAGCGTCATGGATAAAACTGTAAATGTTTCCTAAAAACTAAATAGATACTTATTCCATTAACATTATCTTGTAGAACATTATATTTATTTTAGTTTTTTTTCTAAAATGGGAAATCTTTTTCATATATTTTACCATTAAAATATTTTTTATTCGATGAGTTTTATTTCCTATACCTCCATAGATTTATGGATGAACATCAACCAATAATCAGTATAACCTTTGATAAAATAGACCACAATTGTGACCTTTTCCTTGAAATTGCATCCTAAAGCCCTAAATATATACTCAAGACACATAATTATTTCATAGATTATATTAAATTATTAGTCCCAACAAATGATGGGTTTGTGTATAGCATATAGCGATCCAACACAGGTGAATCTTATTTTGTAATTAGTTTCTCCAATATAGACAGTTTATTTTCCATAAACTTGTGATCCCTCCCTAATATATACATTATATTCTGAAATCTAATACCAACAATATTGGATATAATAGTATGAATATATCTATATTTTCCCAAATTATTGATAACCTTATTCCATCCAGGATACATTTTTATGCAATTTCATATAATTTATTAGTTCATAGAATGATAAACATTAAATTGTAATGTATAATTAAAAATATGGTGTAACATATAACATAAAAAAATCATTGTATATATCATAATCATAAATTTGATTTCATTCACGATATTTTATTTTTCAAATCCCACATAATGGATTGTAAACAAAATCATAGCTATCTACAAATATCCCTAGGTAGGTTCAAATAATGCTTCTAGGATGGTTTTTTGTACCAGACAAGAACAATGTCCCCTTTAGATATTATTATATCTAGGTACATTTATTCAATAAACATGTTCTCTTACTATATCTCAGAAGGGGTGTATTTCATGTAATACCAAATATTCTCTTCCTTATCAAATCATTAAGAAGTTCTTCTATACTTATCATCAAAATATATCATATGGTTACATTACCTAATATATTATTTCATTAATATAGTTCCAATGGATTCTACTCAAAAAACATTGATAATAATTCAAATGAACCAGAATCTAACATCCAGGGATCTGGTGTTAAATTTATAATATTTTATACGAAAAAAGTGTTGAATCCCAAAGGATAAATTAGTATAGCAGTTTTGGAGAACTATATGCATAATTCACACCTGTTTTACATAGGAATATAATAAAAATATCATAGCAATGGTAAACATTAGGCATCAATGAACCAATGACTACTATTCTTCAGTATGTACTATAGAATGGTAAACAAAATAATGGTGTTCTCAAATGCTCAGTAAAGGTTTTATATATTGGAAGCATTCATGAATCAATAAAAAACATTCAAAGGTAAATAAGGGAACAATCATTATGTTTAATAAAATAACTTGAAATTCATAATTAGATAAGTTATATTTAATATAATATGGTAAGTAACTGAAAACTAATATAATTTAATAAATAAAATAAAAATTATTATTGGATATTTCATAATCAATATGACTAATAAATAACTAAAAAACATGTCATTTAATCAATGTAATAAAAATAAAATTCCTCTGTATATCATATAAATTCAAAAATTACATGGATAATAATAAATATGGAATCTCATTGAAGGTAACATTTACTTATTGAATATCTTGACCTCTGTAATTGTGAATAACTATGATGTCAATACCTTTCACAAGATAGTTTAAAACAACTTGGTAAAAGCTCATCTAATTTGTCCAACTAATTTTTCTCATTAAACGAGTCTATTCATCAGTTGTATATATATATATAATTAGACCACACCCATCACTACATTTCTATATAATTTCTCATATATCAAATTATATACATAACTCATGAACCAATATGACATATTATTGAATATATGTACCATGTAAGGTAACTAATTTATCATTATTTTCATTGTTAACTAAATAAAATTCAATGTGAACCACAAATAGAATAGCTTAAAACATATGAAAAATAATATTATCGTTTCCTTCAATAATATGTATATCTAATAGAAATTTATTTTCTAATGAAACATTGTTAAAATATAGTGATTTTTTAGAGATAAGTTATACCATAAAAAAAGGTAGTTGGAAATTTAATAAATATTTACCACTTTTATAAATTTTAAATTGTAACCCCTTGAATAATTAATGAGAAATGTTACAGTAATCATCATGAATAAATATTTATTCCTATTAAATACATAAAAAGGACTGTATAAAAACCATATAAAAATGTATTGGTTCATGTGAACCAATATGTCCCAATAAAGTTAATATTGAGATGAAATCCATTAACTCATGCACTAAGGCAATCATGTTTGTTTTAAACTCTTATACAATGGATATAATCAGGGTATAAATTTAAACTAGAGCCATATTGTAATGTCCCAACCTAGGTTCCACATACTAATACCCCAATCTGGTTGGTTATTTTTCCTCATGTGTTCCTTCACATATGCTACAGGTTGTGGACTAGCATTTAAGATCTTATATAAACATGAAGATATGTACCTTCTTTATGAAAGTAATAAATGTGTGGAAATAGATAACAAAAAGAATAATTTAAAACCCAAAAAATTGGATAATACCATGACCAATATATACCAATATCAAAAGATAAACCATTAATGAATAAATGAAAATAACTAAAATAATACATATTTCATCCATATAAGTGTCAAGTGAAAAATGAAAAAAAACTAAAAACACTACCCAATAGGGTCCTGAATTTTTCTATTTTCCTTCATCCAAACTCCTCCCTGACTCAAACATCTAACATAGGGATCATTCTTGTAACAGCCCGACCCAATTGGATGGAGTCGGTGCATTACTTATGATATTGGCATCGTTGGAAGGAATAAATATCCCAAAGGAACAATTAGTTTTGTAGTATCGAAGAAACTAATTAAATAGATGTAACTCCAATTACATTGGGAAGGGTTAAAAGATAAAATACATAACAAAAAACTCAAAACCGCATCCACAAGATCTAAAAAAAGACCTTCTCTTCATCACCTGTTGAAAATATACAATGAAAGGTGTGAGCTCAAATTCTATGTAATGGTAAAAAATAGCGGAATTATGAGTACAATAATAAGTGATTCATAATCAATCTGACATAATCAATACGGCATAGTGAGTAAATGAAAAACAAATTCCATTAATAAACTGAAAATGAAACTGCATCCATAGATTTTGTCATAGTGAAAACTTCATGGATAATACGAATAACTGATAATGAATAAAGGGAAGGATTATTAACTAGAATTCATGTATCAGGCACATGAAACCATAATACTGTAAAAACAGTTTAGTTCTATGGGTAGAAACCCGTCTGATTTTTTTGGAAACAAACTTGAAGGGTTTTTCGCCAGACTATTTTGTCTCATGAGACCTACCGATGCATCGAGGGGCTATAGAAGGCCCACTCAACACTTAATTTCCAAATTATTATTTATACATTGATTCAATACAAGAGAAATATTCCCTTTCAATATCCATATAGAGTAGAGTATACAGATTCATCAATATTTCCATAATTAAAATAACTTCCAAATAAACAACATATGTAAAATGGTATGAGGTTTAGAAAAAAAACAAATCCATGACATCATAGTATTGATATCTAATATAAATATAATTTAAAATGAAAAGTGATATCAAATGGGAAGTATGTAAACCACATAATTATTATTAGTTTCACAATACAAAGATAGTCACAACGAAAACGGTAGTTGAGACAAAGTCCCTTACCACAATGTAATCGGTCGAACCGTATGACCATAATTTAATAACAATCAAGGGAAAAATTGTATAAAATTAATATAAATAGAATAATTTTATTATATATCAAATGTAATTACACATATATTAAATATAAGGATTAATTTTCCAACAATTGAAATCTCACAGAAATGAAAGTGAGATGATAAACCCCTTACCTTATGATTGAGTGTGTTCTTCATTTGTTTTAATGACCTGAATAATCAAATTTATGTTCATTAATTAATATTTCCAGAACCTCATATACATTTTATTTATTTATTATAACCTTATTATGTCCATTCATGGCCCTTTCTATGGGTTCAATTGGTTCAATTTTCATGTTCTGGAACCATTTTCCCCCTTGCTATTCATGGTTCATTACTTATTTCCATGAATTGAAGTTCATTTGAATCATGGTTAAACATCCAGAATTGTTAATACATATTATTAACGAAATAATGGATATATAAATGTTGTTATTATGATTTTGGTTTATATACCTTGATGATGACTCATTAGTTAAAACATTAATGATGTTCGTTTAGATCGTTTTAGTGTTTCTTTTATAATAACAACATCATTTTGTATTATAAATTAGAACCATGAGTACCAAAGAATTACATAACCATGGGTGATTCATAACACATATATTATAACATGTTTCAACCCTATAAATGGTTTCATGATCAGACATGAAATAATTAATGTGAATTGATATCACATCGTCTACAATGTCGGTAATTTGACACGTCACATTCAATGTTTTTAATTCTTTGAAAAAGTGGGGAGAAGAAGAAGATTGATGATGAATTTATCATGAACATTATAACTTCAAGAATATACAATATTCTGGATATTTCATTCCTATTGAGTTAGAATAGATGATAAAAGAATAAATAAATAACTCAAGATAAGAGAATAATTTTGAAATCGCTTACAAAACTTCAGCTGCCTAATGGCTACACAACATGATTTTAGAAAATATTAAAAAGAGAAAGGATAAGATCCACCTATCCAGAAATGAATCATATTATATATTAGATCAAGAATAAGAATAAAAATATGAACATGGGTTGGAAATATGGAACATATACCACATAAAAGAGAACATCAAAGGAAGAAGAATGAAATTGAGAATTTTCTTACCTTGGAGAGTAACCCTTAGAACATGAGGGTTGGGACCTTGGGGGATTGAGGAAACCTTAAGAGGACTAATATGGAGGTAATGAGTCCAGAACTTCTTTGATGGAGAATTGTTAATGAATTCAATGAAGGGATGAGTTGGTATTTATAGGAAAAGTGAGGGATTGTTTTAATAATTTTCCAAGGACGCCTCATGAGTGGTTTTTTGCAGAACAATGGGTTTTCCCATTGTATTTTCCCATGGACTATGAAACTGGTGACACCTCACATCTTATTTAACTATACACAAGTCTAAAAGATTTATTACATCATTAATTTATTATTAATGATGTCATTAACACACTGATACTAAAAACTGTATTTTTTACAATTCACTGAAAAATCAATTGTTTCATAAAAATTCCCAAAATCCACCCTATCCATTTATAGACATGTAGATTTCAAAGTTAAAATCCATTTTTCAAAAATTATTTTTCTATTTATTATTATTTTAATTTTAAAATAAGGTTATTGGTAATTTGAAAAATAACAATCTTAAAGTGCAACAGGTTTTATGTCTCATTGATGAAATAATTAAGATATCATTATCAAATTTCCTTAAGAAAATAAAATAATATTAGTATTTACTATTCATAAGGGTATTTTTCTATTCATATTACTATTCATATTAGTATCCATATGGGTATGTTACTATTCACCAAAAATCATTTTTGTTCTATCAGACTCCAAATGACTTACTGAACACAACACTAGATGACCATTTTTTGATATTCAAAACATAAAAGTGTAAATTTATATTTATTGGATAGGTTTTAACTATCTCCTAAATAACCATGTTTTGTTTTATAGGAGCACAATTATTAATAGAGAAAACATAAAGTAAAAGTTTTGGGGCACTGCAATATTCCCTCCTTCAAAAAATTTCTTCCTCAAAATTTACAAAATATTACCTAAAGAGATTCAAGTATGTCTTTAACATAAGCTCCTCAGGATCCCATGTTTCTTCCTCCATCTTATGGTTCCTCCAGAGAACCTTTACCTAATGAGTCATCCGATTTCTCAATACATGTTCTCTAATATCAAGAATATTGATAGGCTCTTCACAATAAGATAGATCTGGCTCAAGGTCTACTTCTTCATATGTGAGTACATGTGTTGGGTCTGGCATGTACTTTCTTAAAATTGACATGTGGAACACATTGTGAACCTTAGAGAGACATAGTGGAATTTTCAAATGGTAAGCTACGTCTCCAATTCGGTCCAAAATTTCAAAAGGACCGATGTGCATAGGACTTAATTTTCCCTTCTTACCGAAACGTATAATAACCTTCCATGGAGATACCATTAAGAAAACGTGATCAACTTCTTGAAACTAAAATTCCTTCCTTCGGATATCTGCATAGATCTTTAGCCTACTTTGAGATATTTTGATATGGTTCTAGATATTCTTCTCCTTCTCCGTTGTGTCTTCAACAAGTTCTAGGCCCATGAGTTTTCTTTCACCAACATCATCCCGACAAGTTGGTGTACGATATCTCCTCCCATACAATGCTTCATAGGGTGCCATCCAAATACTTGAATGGAAGCTATTATTGTAGGAAAATTCTATGAGTGGTTAATACTGATCCCACATGCCTTGAAAATTAAGTGAAAAAAACCTCAACATGTCTTCCAATGTTTGAATAGTTCGTTCTGATTGTCCATCAGTTTGTGGGCGATAGGCAGTGCTCAATAGAAGATCAGTATCGAGGTCCTACTGAAGGCTTTTTTATAATCATGATGTAAAATGTGGATCATGATCAGAATCAATCGATAGAGGTACTCCATGAATTTTCACCACTTCATTAATATATAGTCTTGCAGGACGTTCAATTGATAGATCTTCTCTTATAAAAACACCATGTGCTGACTTGTTAAGATGATCAATAATGACCCATATTGCATCGTTTCTTCTAGGAGTATTTGGAAGTCCCATGAAAAATTCCATCGTGATATTATCCAATTTCCACTCAGGTATGGGATGATGATTCAATACATTTCCAGGTCATTGCCTTCTAGCTTTCACTTGTTGACCTACCATACGTCATGACACAAAATCAGCAATCTCCCTCTTCCTGTGGTCCCACCAAAATGTTCCTTCAAATCTCTATACATCATAGTGCTACGATGGTGTATAGAGAAATTGGAACTATGTGCATCATCCAAAAATTCCCTTTTTAGATCAAGTATATTGGGAACACAAAGTCTTTTTCCAAATCTCAAAATTCCATATTCATATACGAATTCAATCAATCTCCCGTCATTCACATCATTAATATTCTTTTGACACTCCTCATCATCATCTTGAAAACTTTTTATCCTTTTTAATAAATATGGTTCATAAACCATTTGAAAAAGCATTGATGTTTCACGTTCCATCGTTATTCCCATATCAATCTTTACTAGATCCATGAAAATAGGATCCCTTTCAACTCTTATCTTGTTCGAAACTCCCTGATCCTTTCTGATCAAAGAATCTGACACCTTATATTCCTTCCACGGGTGGTACTGTATCATGCAATCATAATCATTGAGTAGTTCGAGGAATCTCCTTTTCCTCTTATTGAGTTCTTTCTATGATAAAATATACATCAAACTCTTGTGATCAGTATAAATCTCACATTTTTCACCATAGAGTTAATGTCTACATATCTTGAAAGAAACTTTTATAGAAGCTAACTCAGTATCATGAGTATGATAGTTTTTATCATGAAATTTTTGCTGTCATGTTGCATAAGCAGTAACCCTATCATTTTTCTTAAGGTCATAACCAAGTCCATTCATCGAAGCATCACTATAAATAACAAACTCATCATTCCCCGATGATAAAGTCAATATAGGAGCATTGACTAATCTTATCTGTAGTTCTTCAAAACCTTCCTCAAAATCTTTTTTCGAAACAAATTTAACCCCTTTTGTGTGAGGGTCGTTAGCGGGTTAGCCAGTCAGGAAAAATTCTACACGAAACCCAGATAATAACCTGCTAATCCAATAAAACTACATACCTTAGATACATTTGTTGGCATGGGACAATCTTGTATTTCCTTTTTCATTGCAGGATCAACTAGGATTCAATCCTTATAGACAAAATGGCCCAGAAAAGAAACATATTGAATAAAGAATTCGTACTTGCTAAACATCCCATATAATTAATTTCTTTTAAGAGTTCTCAGAATAACTCTCAAGTGACTCTCATGGTCTTCATATATTTTTGAGTATATGAGGATATCATCGATGAATCTCACAACAAATTAATCATGATATTCCTTGAAAACTATATTCATTAAATACCTAAAAATAGATGGTGCATTCGTCAGTCCAAAAGGCATCACTATAAACTCATAATTCCAATACCTGGTTCAAAATGATGTCTTTGGAATATCTTCCTTCCTCACACTCAGTTGATGATATCTGGATCAAGTTCAATCATTGAAAAGTATTGAGCTCCATGAATTTGGTCGAATAAATCAGCAATCCGGGGTAGAGGATACTTCTTCATTATTGTAATTACATTGATTTCTCTGTAGTCAATGCATAACCTCATGGATCCATCTTTCTTATTTGCAAACAAGACTGGGGATCCCCAAGGGAAAACTCTAGGTTGAATAAATCCTTTTTCACTCAAATATTATAGTTGTTTCTTCAGTTCCACTAGCTCCATAGTGGCCATTCTATATGGGGTCTTTGATATAGGTCTTGCACCAGGAATTAAGTCAATGGAAAACTCAATTTCCCTTCTTAGGTGGATGTCCAGTTAAATCCTCTGGAAACAAATCAATGTATTCTTTCATTATATAATCATCATAAATTTGAATTTTTATTTCCTCATCCATAGATATTGGGTTATCTTCATCTCCATGAATTTCATTCAAAAGAGCTACTAGGGGTTGGTCTAGATAAGAATCTGATGCCAAAGTCTTTGCTCTAAAGATAAGAGATTCGACACCATTTTAAAAAATTGTACCTTCCTTTTTCAAGCAATAAATCCTCTCATCATAATTTGATAGTCAATCCATACCTATAATTATATCAAAATCAATCATGGGTATGATGATAAGGCTAGAAACTAAAGCTCGTATTGGTCTTTGGAGGGGGACTAGTCGACATTCCTTTGTTGAAATGATACATCCCATGGGAGTTTTGACTAACAACTCCTTTCTAATATAAAATGTGACATATCTAATTTTCTTAGAAAACAGAGAGGATATAAATGAATGCGATGATCCAGAATCAAATAAAGTGTTGGCTATGTTTGAGGAAACAATTAAAGTTCCAGACACCACGTCACTAGGAACATCATCCTCCACGGTTGTAATCGCATAGGCACTTCCTAGCTCTCTTGTATTTTTCTAAGGCATGTTTCCTTGGCACATAGGATAGTCATTTGAATAGTGTCCCATCTCCCTAAAATTTTGGCATTGAACATCATTGAATTGTTTCATCCCCTTGCATTCTTAAAATTGATGACCCTTTTCTCCACAGTTTTAGCAGACTCCCTTGCCTTTCATGCATTTCCTGAGATGATTCTTTCCATAGTTCTCGCATAATGGGAAATTGTTCATTCCCTTGTTCTTATTTGGTGCATCTACTTTTCATTTTTTATCATATTGACGCTTATTATCTTGGTTTATTTTGAAAAAATTTGATTTAGAAAATTCCTTCTCTATTTTGATGGCACGTGATACAATTCTATCATATGATGAAAATGATTGAGAAGCCAGTTCACTTTTAAGACATGTCTTAATAACTTCAAATAAATGATCAATCTTGTTAGCTGAGTCACAAAAGTAATCCATGGCATACCTGGATATCCTTGTGAAGGTAGCCTCATATTCCGTAATGTTGTCATCTTCCCTTTATTTCAAGCCAAAGAATTTCCCCTTCATTTCCATTAGTTTCCCACGAGGGAAATATTTTTCATTAAATATTTCCTTAAAAGTCCTCTATTCCATATCCTCTATATCTTCTTCCTCTGTAGAGATTTTAATCAAGGACCACCATTGATCAGCATCACCATTGAGACAATATACTTCCAGTACTACCATTTCATTTTCATTGCATCTTAATGCCATGAATATCTTTTCAAGGGACTTGATCCATTTCTCTGAAACCATAGGATTAGTAGTCACGCTGAAAGATGGGGTATTTGGCCGCATGAAACAATCTAACACAGGTGTAGAATGGTTATTTGTTATAACTTGAGTAAGTTGTCCAAATATGGTCATGATCTGATCTGCTCCAACGTTGACTGTGTTTACTTGCTCAGTAAGGATATCCCTACCTTTCCCATGAGTATTGATTCCTCTTCATCCATTAGAATCCATTTATAAATAATTTGATACACTAGATTATTTTATGAATCTCAAATATAAAATCACAAAACATATATTGAAATTCTATGAATAGCTAATCTTATAAATATGGTTCTTCTAAGGATAAATTTATATTAGCTCCTTCATAATGGCTTGTATTGAAAACATGAATTATACTATGCATAACCCTAGAGAGTGTCATAACCAAGAGTTAAGAAAGGCTCATTGTCTTGCACCGATTCTCGTTCGAGTCTAGCTAAAAGAAGTGTTTTCGGGTTTTACCCGTAGGTACATCTGTGCTAGAGCCGCCTCCACCTGCTGCTATCCAGACAGGGATGTATTGCTTAAAAATTCCACATAATCTATTCTTTACCAAACTACCATGATGTTATTTTATGTTTATCCTCAAATAATACATTAGGGATTTGTTCCCTAATATAAGTTTCCTAGTCTAGTTTCCAATTGTTCTATTAAACTTCCTCTGATATCAACTGTGGAAACCCAACCCCACTAGGTTGGAACTAGTGCATTAATTATTATATTGGCATGGTTGGAAGGAATTAAAATCCCGATGGAATGATCATTTTAGTAGTCTTGAAGAAACTAGATACATATATGTATCCCCAATTACATTGGGGAAGGTTACAAGATACAATAAAAAAACACAAAACTGCATCCACAGGAACATAAAAGAAGACCTTCTCTTTATCACCTGTTGAAAGTAGACAATTAAAGGGGTGAGCTCAAATGCTCAGTAATGGTTACAAAAGTGGAATAATGAGTTCAATAATAAGTGAATTATAATCAATCTGACATAATCAATATGACATAGTGAGTAAATGAAAACCAAATTCCATTAATAAACTGAAAATGAAACCGCTTCCATAGATTTTGTAATAGTGAAAAAATCATGGATAATAATAATAACTGATAATGAATAAAGAGAATGATTATTAATTGTATGTCATGTATCTGTCACATGAAACCATAATACCATAAAAACGGTTTAGTTATATGGGTAGAAACCCATCTAATTATTTTTGAAACAAACTCGAAGGGTTTGTCGCCAAACTGTTTTGTCTCATGAGACCTACCGATGCATCAAGGGGATATAGAGGGCCCCACCCACCAATTAATGTCCAAATAATTATTTATACAATGATTTGATACAATAGAAAAATTCCCTTTCTATATATTTATAGTGTAGAGTATACAGATTAATCAATGTTTCCATAATTAAAATAACTTCCAAATAAACACCGTATGTAAAATGGTATAATGTTTAGACACCAAACATATACGTGATATGAGATTATGGATATCTAATATAAATATAATTTAAAATGAAATTTTATCTCAAATGGGAATTATGTACACCACATAAGTATTATTAGGTGCACAAAACAATGATAGTCACAATGAAAACTACAGCTGAGACAAAGTCCCTTACCACAATGTAATAGGTCGAACCATATGACCAGAACAAAATAACCATCACGTGAAACATTGAATAACATCAATATAAATAGAATCATGTTAGTATTTATTAAATGGAAGTACACATATACCAAATATAAGTAATAATTTTCGAACAATGGAAATCTCATAGAAATGAATGTTAGATGAGAAACCCCTTACCTTATGCTCGAGTGTCTCCTTCATTTGTTTTAATTACCTGAATAATAAAAATTTTCTTCATTAATTAATATTAACATAACCACATATACATTTAATTGATTTATAATAACCTTATTATTTTCATTCCTGGCCCTTTCTATGGGTTCAATTGGTTCAATTTTCAGGTTTTGGAAGCATTCTCTCCCTTGATTTTCATGGTTCGTTACTTGTTTCCATGAATGTAAGTTCATTTAAAACATGGTTAAACATCCAAAAATGTTAATACATATTATTAACAAAATTATGGAGATATAAATGATCTTATAATGATTTTGGATTATATACCATGATGATGATTCATAAGATAAAACATTAATGATGTTCGTTTATATCGTTTTAGTGGGTCTTTGATAATAACAAACTCATTTTGTTTTATAAACTATAACCATGAGTAACAAAGAATTAAAGAACCATGGGTGAGTCATAACACATATATTATAACCTGGTTCAACCATATAAATTGTTTCATAACTAGACTTGAAATAATTAATGCGAATTGATATCACATCGTCTATGATGTCGGTAATTCGACACGTCACAGACAATGTTTTTAATTCTTTGAACATGTTGGGGGAAGAAGAAGATTGATAATGAATTTTTCATGAAAATTAGAACATCAATAATATATAATATTCTAGAGATTTAATTCCTCTTGGGTAAGAAGAGATGAAAAAATAATAAATAAAGAAATCAAGATATATGAATAATTTTGAAATCACTTACAAAACTTTTCCATACTAACGCCTACACAACATGGTTTTAGAAAATATTAAAAATAGAGGGGATAGTGGTCACTTATCCAAAAATGAATCATAATATCTAGTATATTGTGAATAAGAGGAAAAATAAGAACATGTTTTTGAAACATGAAATATATACCACATAAAAGAGAACTTGAAAGAAAGAAGAATGAAATTGAGAACTTTCATACCATGTAGAGTAACCCTTAGAACATGAAGGTTGGGACCTTGGGGGCTTTAGGAAACCTTAGGAGGACTAATATGGAGGTAATAAGGCTTGAAATTCGTTGATTGGGAATTTCGAATGAATTCATTGATGGGAAGAGTTGGTATTTATAGGAAAAGTGAGCGATTATTTTAATAATTTTCAAAGGACACCTCATGAGTGGTTTTTTTTCAATACCATGGGCTTTCCCATTGTTTTTTCCCATGGTATAAGCCACTTGAGACACCTCAAATATTATTTGACAATACACAAGTCGACCATATTTATTAAATCATTATTATATCGTTGATGATGTCATTAACACACCGAAAATAAAAACTGTATTTTTTTACTATTCACTGAAAAATCTACTATTTCGGAATAATTCCCAAAATTCACCCTAACTATTTATCAACGTGTAGATTTCAAAAGTGAAATCCATTTTTCAAAAATAATTTTCTAAATATTATTAATTTAATTATTATTAAATAAGGTCCTAGTTTATTCAAAAAATAACAATCTTAAAGTGCAACTAGTTTTATTTCTCATTGAAAAACTAATTAAAATATCATTATCTTATTAACTTAAGAAAATAAAATATTTTTTTTATTTAATATTCATAAGGGTATGTTACTATTCATATTACTTTTCATATGGGTATTTTACTATTCACTAAAAATCAATTTTGTTCTATAAGACTCCAAATGAAATATTGAACAGAACTCTAGATGACCAATTTTCGAAATTCAAAACATAGAAGTGAGAAATTTATGTTTAATGGCTAGGTTTTAACTATATGCTAAATAACCTAGTGTTGTTTCAAAGGAACACATGTATGTATAGAGAAAACATAACATAAAATGTTTGGGGCACTAAAATTCTCGTACCCTATCAACAAAACATGAATTCTATTTGAGTGTTAATGAAGTATCTATAGTAGGGTGTGAGTTCTACTCAGTGGGACACCAAAAAAGGTGTCTTACATAGTATCTAGTCATTAATAGTGAAATAGGATATATAAGATATACGGGAAAATAAATAAATATATAGTTTTATAATTGATTAGTCTTTAATTAACTATTTGATTACCCCAACAAATGATGACACCCAAACCATCAATACCTATTTCTCCCACAATCATTTATTAATAAATCACATATGGGCTTTTGAAGCATCAGTCTGTACCCCACACAAATTATCAAATATATCATAATTTCATATACATAAAGGATAAGTATTGTTATCCTTGTTATTAAACCTTCTCATTAAATAATAACAATTTCAATTTATTAATCCAATGAGGTTCATCACATTTATTCACTTGAAATAGTATGATTAATTCACCATTAAACAATTTATCAACATTTATTCATTTAAATCAATAAAACCTTAATGTTATTCCAGGAATCCTTTAATTCCAATTATCATTACATTCAAATATTCCATTAATTAACCAATTTCATATTTACAATTTAACAAATTCCAACATCCCCATGTTTGACCCATTTCGTTATAACATAGAAAATCAATGTAACCAATTCTATTTCAGATATAATTTCTTGATAATGAAAATTAATATTCCACAATTTCATACAAAAAATTAATATTAAGACTATAGAAATTGACATGTAGAGATCGAACTCATGGACATTGATAGATGTTCACTAAAGAATAAATCCACCAATTGAAACATAATGATCAAAATCATAATGGCATAGCGGATATAAGGCTAAATCCTAAAATCCTGATTAAACAATTTAGATCCATGAAAACATATATATAATCCTACACTAACAGGAAATAAAATATGACAGTTTATCTTTAAATAGTTACATGAGAGAGAGAAATTTAAATAGGATTAAATTACATGTCCACATTGGCGGTGAATTTTAAATATTATCTTGTATTAATTATGAATGGGGTTCATAAGGCCCTTTCATCTGCTGAGAGTCCACCAAAATGAAGGATAAAAACATTGGTCAAGTGTGGGAGAATTATGGTGATACCTAGGGCGTCGTGAATTTAAATTAACTTTTCTGCGATTAAAAATCGTATCCACAATATCCTAAAAAGGGACTAAATGTTTTTCAAAATAGACATCTGATTGGTATCTCTATTATTTAGGGTGTATGGTTTCTAAAAAGAGGGATCATAGTTTGAAAATTACCTTCCAACCTTAAATGACCCCATTTTCATTCCAAATTTTAAATTTCAACTCAGACTACATAAAAGAAAAACCCAGAAATGATATCCCAAATTAAGGTTAAAAGAGTACCTATAAATTAGCCTGATACATCTCTAAGAAGTTATATATCATAAAATCTCACCACCTTATAACTACTCATCCTTGAGTATTACTCCCATTAATATATAAGTTTCTATGAAGAAAATATTTGAAAATTATCCCTGCATATATGCTTCACTCTCTCATGTTTATTCTTGAACATGACAATGTTTCCAAAATACATAAAAATTCAGCTTGGTATTTCCCCATATCAATAGTTCACTGGGATGTATAACATGTATAAAATGCTCTTTAAGGGATGTATAATTCTCAATATCAACATCACCATCCTATATCACATGGGAAGGGTCAAGGTCATATCACCTAAGCTCTGATACATGAAAAGAATCATGCATAACGTTATATCTCTGTGGAAGACAATAGTTACACTATCATGAACCATCCCCTGGGGCCCATACCGTGACTACCCCAAGCATGCCTTCCATAGGACAGGGTCTGGCGACTAGCAATGGAAAGCCATATCCATAAAACTAGGAAGGCTTTGCCTTTTATACTGCAATCTCAAACAACCCAAGCACAAAATAAGATAAACATAAAAAGTAAACTATATATTAAAAAGGGTCAGTACAGTAAGTAAAGGGGCTGTAATACAATCCCAACATGAAAATTTAGGAAATACTGAAAACATCTCCTATGAACACCCGCAAATGATCCTACCAGAAGGGTAGGTATAGCTCTCGAATGGTCATCTCTGTGATACGTCTTGTATAATGTTCCCCTTCTGAGTAGCCCCAAGTCCAGGCACCCTCAGCCTCGATCAATGTTTTCTGTCATCTGAACAAGACAATGCAAGGTGCAGGCATAGCCCGTGTAGGGGTGAGTATAACAATACTCAGTAGGGAACCTGATACCCTCGAATGTCTTTCAGTATCCACAAAGGATAAACCAAGAATAAAACCTCAATCTCAAAGCATGAAGCAATAGTCATCAACATTACTTAAATATATGCCCATACTTATACCTAATTTATCAATATATACTCATCTCACATGTGAGGGAAGTATACAACAAAATTAACACCATGAATGTAGAAGTACCACACTGGTAACACCATGAAGGTAGAAGTACCTCATAAGTAACAATATGAAGGTAAGTACCACAAAGGTAATTCTACATTGAAAAATAAACGTAGGTATCACCACATAGAAGTGTGTCACAAAGGAAAAGACTCATCTCACACTAGGTATAACTTTTGTATAGACATATAGATGATTTTTTGTATTGTTAGATCATCTTACATTGTCGAGAAGCTCTATTTTTGACACACACAGTATCTGAAGATGACCCACATAGGATCTGAAGAAGCTTTAAGTACCGCAAGCCACAGGTTTCCCACCACTAAGCATGCTTGATTCTAGGAGGATCCACTCTTCAAGACTTCATTTGATACTTCAACTAACATGAAGTCACATGAATAAGAATATCAAAGGCCCATGATGTCATAAGAGACCGAACACATTAGACGACATGTCAATCAGATTCTCAGCCTGTATATTAATAGTGTTTCCATTCCGAGGCCAGAGATGGATTCGAGTTCGATCCAACCCCGTCGTACTCCAACTTTATCTAATACTTCAGTGGAGTTTACCAAAAGGACTATCTCAATAGTTGGAATCCAGTGTCGTATATGGTTCTTCAAACAGACACACAATTCTCAATATATAGAAAAAAAGGTTTATCTGGGACAAGATGGGTCTGGGTCCAGTATGACCCGGTCAAACCCGACCTGAAACGAATGGTTCTTGGCTGACTCGACCCAGTTTGGGTCGACCCGAACCAGTCCGACCTTCAATATTTGCATCCCGGCCTGCTAGGTGCGGCCCGCTCGGCTGGGTGCAATCCGCCCGACTAGGTGAGGTCCGCCAGTCTAGGTGTTGTTCGCCATTTTGGGGCCCGCCCTAGCCGCCACCCAGGGGGGAGGCGCCCCCAATAAATTCGAATGGTCAAATGGAAAGTTTAGCATTTTCCAACCCATAGGCCCCATGTGGCGCTGCCTGCGGGCTTGAGGTACCCCCCGGAGCAGTCCCGCTCAGAATTATGCGGCCGACCGGAAGTGCGGCATTCTCCCCCTTCCAACGGTCCCAGCGTGTGCCAGTACTGCCTTCACAGCTGTCTGGGTGCTCGCCGCCCTCCGGGTGCACCGTCTTCTCAAATCGTGACATGTCGGGTGTCGACCGCCCTCTCTGTGAGCTTCCTACTCAAATTGCTTCCGGCCTGTTGTCAGCCACCCTCTGTGGGTGCCACCTGCTCGAACCACGACCACCTAGGTTCTGGACGCCCTCTGGGTGAGCCGCCAACTCGTACCGTGGTCGGCCAGGTGCCGGCTTCCCTCCTGGTGCACCATTGCAGCTCGACATCTGTGACCACCTCCTCTACCGATGGTGTGAACGCTCTACCCCTTCAACCATGGGACACCACAGCTTCATTTTAAGCCCAAACAACGTGACAGACACATACTCGTGATCCTTGAGTCGAGATCTCCACGATCATATGCCGTGCGAAATGATGCATTGTGTTTTTAGCATGCTTAATTATTTGGCGTCGAATAACGCATAAAGAACACCCAAAGAATGAGTTGAAAAGATCATGGTATATGGGCGGATCGATGGCTATATTTATTTGACCATCGTCATTGAGAATCAAGAATTTGATGAATACTAAAATAACTATTTATCTTATTTCGAAATAAACTCTCTTCATCGATTTTTTGTTGGAGGTTGTGTGAGGAGGAAGATGATGTGTCTGCGATTCTCGAACGTTGTTTCCTCATTACTCGTTCTTCATTGAAGGATCTTCTTCATTGACGAATGCTCTTCTTTCAAGAGTTCTCCATCAAATTGATTTTCCAAAAAAATTTCCAAACCCACGAGAGGTGAGGAGCCCCTATCATTTAAGTTAATCTAAGATAAAGATCAATTAATATGTCTCTTCAATTGGGGGGTCTGGGAGTTACAATGATTCGGGTGGTCCCCACCACCAAAATTCAAATGGGATGGTTCAATATATAAAATAAAATATATTTATTTTATTTTTTTCAATTCTCCCATGAAAAATAGGAAAACAAATTCCACCCTTGACATACTGCAGTCGAGTTGAAGGTCTCGTTAAGAGAATATCGGCACTGTGAGTTCAACGGTGTACTCAGATTTCAATTCCGTACACCGGTTCAAAAGTTAAAAAACTCTGGTCAAATGTTTACTGAACGTACCCAAAATAAATGTTCATAAATTCATTCAGAGATCATCGAGCCTTGGAACATGACACCATCATTTTTCGCTGAGTTGTAATAATAACATATAAATAAAAACATTACATGGAAAATTTTAGGTCTATACATTCTCCCCAACCTCGGTATTTTCATCACCGAATACCAAAACAAAAACTATTGAATCAATTGGGGGTACTGAGGACGAATCAGAGCCTCCCTATACCATGTACTCTCTTGGAGGTTCCGGTGTTTCCCACAATCACATACCAGAGGTGTTGACCACCCACGAAGGACACACTTCTGTCGATCCTCAATATTCACTAGAACCATCGAAAACATCTCCCCATCGTTGATGTCTAGCTCTCCACAATCAATGATGTGTGATGTATCACGTACGTATCTTCTCAGCTGGGATACGTGGAAAACGTTGTGCATCCGGTGCAACTGAGGGGGAAGAGCTAAGCGGTATGCCAACTCACCAACTCTGCTACGGACTTGGAAGGGTCCGATGTTCCTCATAGATAACATGTCACCCCGAAAAAATCTCGGCAAACCCCATTGAGGTGAGACTCGTAGGAAGACATGGTCACCATCCTCGAACTCAAGAGGTCTCTATCTCTTTTCAGCATAATACTTATACTTTCAGAGTGAATTTTTCATCCACTCCTGGATGCCCTGCACCTTTTCCATGGTATCATGTTCCATCTTTGGCCCCATGAGTGCTGACTCCCTGGGGTCATTCCAGCATAGAGATGATCTGCAAGGCTAACCGTACAAAGCCTTGAAAGGATCCATACTGATGGTGGAGTGATAATTGTTGTTTCTTGAGAACTCCACCAAGGGTATGTGACCCACCCATCTATGGAGAAAATCATGGATGCAAGCACACAACATGTCTCCAAGGGTATGAATGGTCTACTTTTTCTTACCATCCATCTGAGGATGAAAGGAGGTGCTCAAACGAAGTTGAGTTTTGAAATCCTCCAACAACCCCTTCCATAGTTGAGGTTTCAAACATGCATCATGATTAGTGATAATCGTCGAAGACACTCCATGAAGCTGTACAATCTCTTTCACATAGAGGAATTCCAAGACCTCTACTGAACCATGCTCTATGATAGGTTGAAAGTGGACGACTTGGTGAGTCATTCAACGATCACCAAAATGGAATCATGTCGCTTGGACGTGCGTGGAAGTCCTATCACAAAGTCCATAGATATTCCATCCCACTTCCACTATGGAACCTCTAGTGGATGAAATAACCCACTGGAACCTAATGCTTTGCCTTCACATGCTGAGAAGTGAGTTAGATTGAGACAAATTCTTCAACCTCTTTTTTCATTCCTATCCACCAGTGCTGATGGTGGAGGTCCTGGTACATCTTTGCAACTCTAGGATGTACTATTAGATGGGACATATAGAACTCCCTCAATAATTCCTCATGTAGCACCACCAGTACCATAGTATATCCTCTGAAGAGGATGACGTGCTCCCCACCTTCAAAAAATCTATCAGGTGCCTATCATGTGGATATCTGATCACATCGAGTCTCATAGACAGTGTCTCCAAGATGTGCCTCCCTGACATGCTAACGGAGTTAGGGAGTGACTTTCAGGGACTGAAAACAAGATTCTCTGTCCCGATCCATGTAGGATACCCCCAATGTGTCTAGAAACTCAATCTCCTCACTCAGAAACTGTATACCAAATCTCTTCTGGAGTGCATCAACTACTACATTCCCCTTCCCAGAAGTATAGACTATCATGAAATCATAGTCTTGGAAGAACTCCAGCTAACGCCATTGTCTCATGTTCAGATTCTTTTGAGAGAATATATATCTATGAATCTTATGATCATAGTAGACTGTAAAACATTCACCCATAAAGTAATGTCACCACATCTTTCGGGTAAAGACCACTACTACTAAATCCAGGTCATGGGAAGTGTAGTTCTTCTCATGTTGTCTCGGCTGTTGAAAACCATACGTGATCACTTCTCACTCTTGCATCAGGACATATCTAGGCCCAATCCTTAATGCATTTCAATAGACTACATACCCAATGCCCTCCTCCGATAACTTCAAGATATGGGCACTCCTCAGTCTCTGCCTTAGCTCCTGAAAACTCTGCGGGCATTTCTCCAACTAGACGAATGGTTTCCCCAATTTTTTGACATTGATAATGCTGCTGCAACTCTAGAATGTTAGGAAGAATCCTCCGGTAGTAACTGAAAAAACCCAAGAAACTTCTCAACTCCATCACACTCATGGGTGGCTCCCATGAAGGCATAGCCTCAATCATCTTTGGATCCACCCCAACTCCAGCATCCAAGTTTTCGTGTCTTAGAAATTGAACCTCTCAGTTCCAGAACTAGCAATTCAGGATCATACGACAAATATGGTTCTCTCGGATTGTTTCAAGAACTATCTCCAGATGATAGGGTTGCTCTTCCTCCTTAGCTGAGTAAATCCAGACTTCCTCTATGACGACTACTACAAAACGATTGAGGTATGGATTGAATATTTTGTTTATGAGTCCCATGAACATTTCTAGGGTGTTTTTCACACTGGATGGAATAACCAAGAACTCATAGTAGCCATACCGAAAATAGAAGGTCATCTTCTTCACATCCTCATCTCGTACCCTGAGCTCGTGATAGTCTGATCTGAGGATTATCATTGAAAATGGTCGTGCTCTCTTCAACTGATCAAGATATTTTAAATCCATGGGAGTGGGTAATTTTTCCTCATGGTCACCTAGTTCAGGTGTCGATAGTACACTGAGAGTATCAAACTCCCATCCACATTCATGATGAACAAAATCGGGGCTACTCAAGGAGAAACATTTGGCCTATTGAATTCATTGTTCTGTAATTCCTCTTGCTTTTCTCGCAGCTCTCGAGGCTATTAATGAGCCATATGATATGCTGCTATAGATATCGGTGCCATCCCGAGGTAAAAGTCAATATAAAAGTATAAATCTATGCAAGTAGGTAGACCTAGAATATTATCAGGGAAAACAATAGTGTACTGGTCTACCACTATATTATATCTCAGACTCTCAACATCAATCACTCTGAGGGTAAGGTTATCCAACTAATGTGTTAATGGATTCACTCTCCTCTAGGTATGTCCATCCTATGATGAAATGGTTCCCTATTCACTGATGAAGGAAAACTAGTCTTTTCTTCATAGACACACCACACATTTCTCCTAATACAGTCTATCCGAGCCTGGACTGTAGATAACCAATCCATTCCTATGATGAGGTCCTAAGGCCTCAACACTACTACTAGATTATCCCTACTGAAGTTATCACCTCCTAGAGTAAACTAAAAATGATGGAACCGGTGTATAGTCATCGAATCCTCTTTTATAGGAGTATCTCGCCATAAGGATCCAACCAATGGATCCACTGAAAGTTCTGAGCTCCAAACAAGGAAAGTTTCAATAAAGGAGTGATTGAACCATGTGTATGTATGTACTAAAACTAAGGTAGAGTAGACATATATTATACCTCGAATCATATCCACAGCATAGTGGTCATAGGACTCCGTTTCTTGGAGCTATGTGCATCCACGTCCACCTACACCTTGTAGTCGGGGCGGACCACCTATAGGTGGTGGCGATAGAACCTCGAATCGCCACCCACCGCCTGCTTCATGACCAGCTCCTCTGACATGTTGGACTGCTCTATGCGGACCTCCTCGATCGAATCTTCACATCTTCACAAGAAGTTCTACGACCATCTGATGGACTTCCATACGGTGGGTCGGGCAGTCGCAAGCCATGTGCGCCTTCCCACCACATGAGTAATACGGACTGCTTCGTGTATGTCATGATCTATCTCGAGAGCCATGCAAAACTGACCATGTATCCTCCAGTCGTCCACCTATAGGTCTGGTCCTCTTAGAACTCTGCATCATCTATATACTACCAGCTACAGATGACTCTTCTACTTCATGTCTGGTGGTGGGTCTCGCTGCTGGTGACTGCTAAACAAAGAAGCTCTCCACTAAGAGTTCAATCTCTAACACCCATGACTACGTTGGGATGCAGATAGAATTCATCAAATCCCTAGTCTCCCATCGGATCCCCTACTTGAATTTCTGGGCCCCAAAGAAAGGGCCTCGCACCATTTCAGTGGAGTAGCAAAAGAGTGTTAGGTGTCGGGACAACCTAGTGGAAACCGGTGGGCCGGGATTTTAAAATTTTATACATCGCTTAAGTGACATGACCCTGTCAACTCTTGTGATACTATCCCGGTTTGGTCTGAGGATATATCAAGGTTTAAACAGTGCTCAAAAATAAACTCTATATTTACCTAGCTTGGATTTTATGTGTGCATGTCCGCCGTAAGATTCCAGTGATCGTTTCTTGAAGACTCTGATGTCGAAGCCCTCTAGATCATCGGCACACTTTTCTAGAATCTCATTGTGTACCATTCATCAAGATCTGGGTGCTAGCGTGGATCTAAAATGCTCACTTCAGCGTAGAAATGATCACTGCAGGGCATGAAGCATAAATTAGAAATAAATGAACTTGAAGATATTATTTCACTTAATACTCTCTCTCTAGATTACAGAAGGAGAGAGAAGCTATCAATTCCAATAAATAAATAGTTAACATGGGGAGATCCTCTCTCTCTTATATAAATAATGTTTAAAACATGCAGTATGGGTTCTCAGCACCCATGTAATACACGTCTGCTATATAAGTGTTATAAATAATTGTTTATGAAAAATAAAATTATTCCATAAAAAATACTTATAATATATCACTTACAATTAATATATATATAAATATATTACATGATAAACATGGTCCTTTAACTTGACTCACAACTCCTACTAATTTTAAATGAACCTAGGAAATTGAAATCCATTTGATTAATATTAATACTTGTATTTACTATATAGCATATAAATACATGTTATAAAAAAATTAAATGAATTATTCTAAACTTGAATAATTAATTAATTAATTAATTCATTGGTGATCCATAGATATTGGATAGTTCTCAGACCCTTTGGAGGGGCCAACCAAGTTCTATATTACTATTCCCAAAATATGGATGATTCTCACGACACTATTTTGTGTGACCCTCTAGGGCATTACCCCAATATCAATGAATAATATCCACTGACCATGAGAAGGGTCTCACAACCCATCGATGACCCTATAAAGGTAAGGAAAAGTCAATGAAATGAATTCCTTCCTACAAACACGGTCCGTGTAATATAATCTCTTAGTCATTTATATATTAATAAATCAGAATGCACA
The DNA here is from genome assembly GCA_963277665.1 of Viscum album. Taxonomy (NCBI): domain Eukaryota; kingdom Viridiplantae; phylum Streptophyta; class Magnoliopsida; order Santalales; family Viscaceae; genus Viscum; species Viscum album. The sequence goes on from OY728154.1 coordinate 10,402,870, forward strand.
TTAGTGTCATCATTCTTTATCTTGCTTTATTTTATTTGTTGACTTGTCTAGACGGTCTTACCTTCCGCTGCCATGGACATTGATTTACGGAAGGTGCAACCATCTTAATCAACCTGGCCAGAGATATCTCATCCTAAAATCAGAAGTAACAAATCCTTTCTCTATCATTCAATAAATTCCATGCAATTAATGACGTACCTGATATAAACTACCTCACCATGACTTTGTCACCATGGTTTTCACCTTTCATAAAAAATACGTAATTAAGTGAATTCCATTGAAAATGATCTCAAGTCTAAAAACAACTACACATGTCCATAGATAATAATGACCAATGACAACTAAAACATGTGGTGTTCCTATTATGCAGGTCTTTCCTCATGTTCTCAACTACTTGAGATCATCATGTACGAACTTCATGACAAGAAGTCTCAATGCCTATGATCCCCCAACACTTGATGGTCACACATCATCTATGTCCTTTCAGAATGATGCAACTGGACCATAAAATTTTACATTAAAATTACTGTCATCGCATCTCAGGGTTCTCATTTTATCCTTGGATCTACTATAACCCTTTGATGTGAGAAGTAATCTATGGACATTTCTATAAACAATGTGGATGAAGAAGTATCTACACTCTTTGGAAATGATAAACACATATATGATAACAAACTGAATACATGTAGTTGTATTAAAAGTACAAAACACATTAGGTATAGGGAAACCACTTTGAACACTCCCACGTGCACTAGATCCAACTGGTAACAGGTTTCAATCTGCTATCTCTCATATGTGAATCAGGCTTCTGCTGAAAAATGGCTTTCGTCAGGGGGTCTGCCACATTGTCCACTGTGGCAACACTTCTAACTGTCACTTCACCTCTTTGAGTAAATTCCCTCAAGAGATGAAGTTTCTAACGAATATGCTTTGTCTCTAGTGAGACCTAGGATCATTGGAAAGCACCACTATAGTAGTGTCATCACAATATATTGGATCATGGTCTCAACATCTAGGTACAACACCAATGTTTGAGATAAAGTTGTGTATCTAGACTGCTTCCTTTGCTGCATCTGAAGCTGTAATATATTCAGACTCTGCTATAGAATTAGCTACCAATGATTTCTTTGAGGTTATTCATCTTAATGCACCACAATTCATGCAATAGACGTAGCTTGACTATGATTTCATATAATCAGGATCTGTCTAGAAACCTGCATCGGTGTATCCCCTCACAACTATTTCTCCGTCTCCCCCACACACCATGAACATATCCTTAGTACGCCTCAATTACTTTAAGATAGTTTTAACAGTTGTCCTATCCATCTCTGCTGGATTATCATGATATCTACCCACCATGCATAATAAAAGTGCGACATCAAACATATTAAATAGAATGACATACATGATAGAACCCACTACCGAAGAATAAGGGACTCTACTCAATCTGGAAATCTCCTCTTGTGTTGTGGACACATTTTCTTGCAGAGATTTACACAATGTGACACAGGTAAAAATCCTCTTTTGGACTTTTCCATACTCTACCTTTTGAGTACCGTGTCAACATATATACATTGACTTAGCCCATATATCCTTTTAAATATATCTTGATATATCTTGATCCCTTGACGGTAGAGTGTCACACCTAATTCGTTCATGGAGAAGCATTCATTTATCCAAGTCTTAACTGACTAAATGACTTTCCCCTAGTTTCCCATAATTAATATTTCATCAACATATAATACTAGGTAAACAATGGAATCCCCTTAAACCTTTTTATAGACACAAGCCTTGATTTAATTTTTGACAAATCCAAAATCTCCTATGGCATTATCAAAATGATCATTCAATGATCTTGATTCCTTCTTCAATACACAAATGGATCTCTACAGCTTGCATACATTATTGGCATTAATTGAAATATCAAACCCTTCGGGTTGAGTCATATAGAAATCATTAAACAACTTCCCATTTAGAAAAGTAGTTTTGAAATCCATTTTTAAAATTTCCTTATCATGAAATTTTGCTATTGCAAGCAATATTCAGATGGATTTATGTGTTTCTACTGGTGAGAAGGTTTCATCATATAAAATTCAGTGAATATTCCAGAAACGCTTTGCAACTAGACTTTATTTAAAGGTATTAACCTCAACATCCATGTACATATTCTTATTGAATACCAAGTTGCATCCAATGGGCTTAAATCAGCTAGAGGGTCTAACAAAATCCAAACATGATTTTTGTACATGGACTCCATCTCAGAATTCATGGATTCATTCCATTTAGTAGCTTCATTTCCTTCTACTGCTTCCTTGAAGGTTGGAGATTTGTCATCCAAAAGGACTAATGCGTCTCCAAAGGTGGTGACAAGAAAACCATAATGATCTGGTTCTCTAACCTCTCGTGTAAACATATGCACTATATGTTTCTCAAGAACAACATCTTCTTCAGCTTGCTCTTGTAGAGATTGTTCCTCTACCAACTCATGTGCATCTGGAGCATTATCATCATAGTATTCAATAATGATCCCACTATTTCCAATAAAAACACGTTACCTATCTAGAAATATGGGGTATCTTTCCACAATGACTTTTCTATCTAAAGGGTTATTTAGGTAGAATCCCATAGTTTTCTTAGGATAACCTATAATGATGCACTTAGAGTTTCTGGTTGCTAATTTGTAACCTGGTAAAGTCTTGAAAATAATCTCACACCCCCATACACGCATGTGTGTCAGGTTGGGATTCCTTCCATAGAAAAACTGACATGGAATCCCATCTGCAGATTTAGTTGGTAATCGATTAAGGGTATATGTTTTTGTCTGCAAGGCAGATCCTCAAAAGGATAATGGAAGGTTTACATGAATCATCATTGATCTGACCATGTCAAGAAAGGTCATATTCCTCCTTTCACTAACACCATTATATTCTTGTGTATAAAGAAGAGTGATTTGGGATACTATCTCATACTCCTTCAAGTGACCAAAGAAATCATGGTTAAGATGTTCTCTTCCTCTATTTTAGCAGAGTGCTTCTATATTATTACAAAGTTGGATTTCTAATTCATTTTGGTATTTCTTATATATCCAAAAGGAATTTGACTTATACTGCATTAATTATATGTAACCATACCTGCTATATTCATCAGTAAAATTAATGATGTATAGAAAACCACCCATTTCCTCCACTAGAAATGGACCACACACATCAGTATGCCTTAATTTCAGTACTGCATTGGATCTTTCTCCCTTTCCTAAGAAAGGTGCTTTGGTCATATTTCCTTGTAAACAATATTGAAATACATCTATGGGTTCTAACTGTACCGAATCTAGATACCCTTCTTGATGTAATGTTCTTAATCACTAATCGTTTAAATGAACAAGCCTAAAGTGGCATATGAAGGTGATATTTGAGTCATGTTGGCCATATTTTTCCCTGATTTCCATTTCCAAGTTCTCCAGTTCCAACATATATAAACCATTGTTATGATGTGCCATACCATAACTGTAACTCCCTGACCCAAGTTACCCAGAGTTGGTGCATTATTGCATAACATTTGCATGATCACAGAAGATCAAGTCTCGAAAGACCGATTAGATTAGTAGCCTTGGAAACACTAGATACATTCATAAAATATACATTAAATCATAAAGTAGAAAACTATAATAACATGGTCTCCATAGTCCACACTCATATCCCCTTATGACTATCCCTGCAGGTCATTCATAAAATACATCTTTACATCCTGGAAAATATTAAAACATTGAAAGGGGTGATCTCAGATTCTCAGTAAGGATAACAATATAGTGGAAGCGTTCATAAATAAACAAAAACATTTAAGGCAATGTATAACTAAAACAAAAGCCTTTTAAACATGAACTTCAACATAATATGGCAAAAGTAAAATGAGATAATGCCATTTACTTATTCACATGGATATTCTGCTGGTCGAATAATCACATGCAATATCAATAACCACTTTCATAATGATGGAATGAATATTACCAGACTATCATAACCACGTAGCCAAGGCCTCGTGCCAAGACCACAAATAAGATTTTGTCAAGGCCTCATTCCAAGACACTATTTTGTCTCATGAGACCTGCCGATGAATCGAGGAGCTATAGTGGGCTCCACCTGTCACTTTTTAAGTCCAATGCATTCCTCATATGAATAGGTTTAAACATATCGTAAACCATAACATAATTGTATCACATAAAACATGCATAAAGGGAACATAAAACATCCACATTTCATTCACAAGATATCAATACAACACATTGATATAACAAAAACATTATCAAAACCATTTTCAATACCAAAATAAATGAAAATTAAAACGTGGTATTTATTTTTCATTTAAAAAAAAGTTATGGCTTGTAGAGGAAGTTGAAACTCAAATAATAGTCATTGCGGTGGAGAAGTCATTGTCGCTGCTTACGTAAGAAAAACATTCCTTTTTTCGTTTAGTAAAAACGCTTCGTATAAGAATATTCCTTTTGAATAAAAGTAAAAGTCAAACAGGTTTATACACCGTATAAAGGAAATTGTGTATAACACAAAATATGCCTCAATGAAAGGAGATTGAGACGAAGTCCTTACCAAGATCAATTTTTTTAATAAAATAGATCTATTATGTGTATTAAATATAAGTACACATAAAAAATGTACAAATACAAGATAAGACATAATAATTTCATAACATAATTTGAAATTAGGAGATTAACCCAAAGAATGGAAATTTTTTAAGAAATTCCCTTACCTCGTGTTCGACCTGACTCGGCTGCTCTTTAACCTCCTGAATAATAAACTAGAGTTAATCTCTACCTGATTAAGAACCTTTTTCAAGTTCATTATTTCTTTTACATCACTTATTACCATGTTATGAACATTATGTAATTATTTAGGTTAATAACGGACGTTTTGTCGATCTTAGGTACTTCGGTCAAAAATAAACTTCTTATAATTACACTTAGTTCATGTGGTAAAATATCCATTATATCCATAATTATATTCATGATTTATATATCATATAAATTATAGATATCTAGTATATACATTTATTTATAATATTACATTACATTTAGAGGTAAGAAATGAAATGCACTGTTCAAGGAGGCGGTAATCCGTACGTACGCATGAACGCTACTTTCATTTATATTTCGTAATTAATGGAATGAAGTTATAATTATATAATGGTATAATAAACTTCCAGTATAATATAATGTATAATACCATTTAATCCATCCTTTATACATCCCATATATGGCATTAACGATTCAAATCACTTTGAGGGGGCGGTAGTCCACACTTCCTAAAATGAAAATATCGTGTTTACCCATAATGGAAATTTTAAAGGTATTCCATAAATGAGAAATAATGAATCATAAGGAAAAAATAAACATAATATAAATATCATATACGAATATAGTGTCATCAAAATGGCCACCATTGGAGGTGTTAAAAGAATATTGAACAATCATCATTTCATGAGGCAGTATTTCGCCACCCACAGAAACAGTATGTTCTTTAACCATTAAACAAAGGTGTGTGTAAGTGTAATTCAAATACTTGTCATAACAACATACTAGTATATTTTAGATACTTTGGTTTTATAAATTAAAGGAATAAAAAGATTTTATGGGGTTGGAGAAGAAAAATAAAACAAAAGAACAAAAAAGATGACATTACCTTAAAATCGGGTAACACTTTTTGATTGGAGACAAAATCATCCTTGGGAAGAATTCTGCCCAAAGTGAGGCTTCTCGGAGTAATATAGGGAAGTTGAGAGTGTATTTTGGTAGAGGTTGGCCAAGCAAAAAGGCTTTTAAGGTGTGATTAAGGTGGTAGTGGTGGGGGCCTTTTATAAGAGGAGAGGAGGGGCACTCTTGGAAAGTCATGAAATGTTACTTTATTATAAAATGAGTTTCGGATTTTAAAGGTCCCACACTTATATATTTCGAGGCTAAGGTGATAAGGGTAAGAAATATACTAATAAAATAGGTTTTTGAAAAGTGTATGTCTTAGATTTTACATTATCTTTTCATTTTATTTAAATTGTTAATTAATAAGTTAATCACTACATCATCATGGGGTCATAAATAATTTAATTTATTTAATGTGTAAAAATTATAAAAAAATATAATGATGTAGGAAATATTTTTAGATTTATAATTAATATTTATAGTAAAAAATATTACTTGTATAACCCCATGTAAAAATTGTTTTAGTAAAACAACTCATGTTTGTGACATTTTTATTTTAACATTAAATAAACAGTTTTTAATGTCATTTTCCTACCAAAGTGGCTCCATGGGGTCCCCAAGTTGACTCTTGGATTGTCTTGGTCTGCCATGACTCATCCAATAGGGGTAGGACATGTTTCATGGTCATTTCAAATTATTATAACATTATCTTTACCTTAAATTTCACTAATTACCTTTAATTGCGATTAATTAAACTTAAAAGTTACTATTCACCAAAAAATTAATTTAATCCCATTAAACCAAATTTTCCTTCATAATGACAAACATGTATTTCAGATTTTTAAAAATCAAATCACAGAAGTGGTAATGTTTCATTTAAACAAAAAATCAGTTTTTTAACAACCACTTAGTGGCTTCACTATTCATCAAAAATTGAAGTTTTTCAGAACAATGCCAAAATTTCACCCTAAGATATAATTGATATTACGAATTAAAAAATGATGTCTATTTTAAAAAATTCCAAACATATAATTTTCATTAATTAATTTCATAATTAATTCCCGCTGTCACAACAAATAGCGTGTTTTTAAAGAACAATATATATTAAAAGATTGACAATTGTTTATGTCCAATTTCAAAGTGAAATTAATTCTAATGACAACCATTGGATAAAATGGTAAAAATATAATCTAATTATACTTTAAAACCACTCAATAATATAATTTATCACTATAAATTATTTTTATTAAAAAAGTTGTTTTTAAATACTTTTCACTATTCATAAAAAAATTGGAAGTTCTCAGAAAAATTCCAAAAATTCAACATAGGATAATTTCGATATTACGAATCCAAAAATGAAGTTCATTTTGAAATATAAAATATATATAATTTGAAAAAGTGGTTATTAATATTCATAATGGCTATTCTAATTGGTCGTGATGTGTTAGAATCTCAAACTTCCGTACAATACAAGCTATTGCATTATTGAAAGAGAAACGTATCGTGGATGCTCGGGGTGTTACATTCTCCCCTCCTTCAATAAATTGCGTCCTCGAAATTTGAAATTTTTCTTTGAAAATAAAAGGATTAATATAGAAAATACCTTTTTGGAAAACCCACATCGGAAATAAGGTTAATAAAATTTAGCCTTAATAAGAGGGAAATGGAAATGAGAATGTCACCACAAAATTTGGGTTTATAATATGAGGACATTGGTGACAATTATAGACACATAATTATAGGAAAAACATAAATATTTATAGGGATTTATTGAGGTCATCAATCACAAAAAAGTGTAAAATTGAGGGCCTCAAAACCTTCAATCTATGGTGATTTAAAATATCATCTATTCAACAAAACATAAGGTATTAGGATAACACATTTTTTTAATATCCCTTTTCCTAAAGTTTAAGAATTAATTTATTCATAGAATAATAGAGAGGAATATATATATATATACTTGATAAGGAGAGTTTCAACCTTCAACTAATTTCTAGCACAAACTCATCTTTCCCTCAAAAATATAATAGAACTCAAAAATATTATATTTATCTTAATCGTACAAGGTTCAAAATATTAACACATACCATTTAGATTATGAAAACTATTTTTTAATAACCAGGGACTTCATGTAGGCTAGTGGTAGGTAATAAAGCCCTATCACACTATGGTTGTGGGTTCGATTCCTGCAGCTTTGTCCGACACGACGGGTTATCCCCCAACCTGCAGGTTGTCCTTTTCCCAAAACTATAGTATTATAATATTCCAAACATATAATTCATAAATTTTTTAACCTTAAAAATACTATCCAAATTTCAACTTAATCCATTCCAACCTTTATAGTTATCAAAAATACCTCCGTCTATTCTTTCTCTAAAAGGTCTCTAAATTCCAAAATCAATTGTATCATCAGATTCCTCAAACAAAGTAAAATTTCTCTTATTGTCACCTACTAAAAATATGATTACCTTCATTATATTAAAAACTTAATGAAAACAAAAGGTACTGCAGTACAATCCTTATATATATCACATTATTCTTATAACCAAAATATAATCCTTGTTTCCAAAAGCACCAATACATTAATTATTCCACTTCAACTATAGTAACATCATAAGATAGTATTTGATCCCTTGTCCTTTTCTAAGGTAAGGTTCCCTGACACTTAGGACATTAATTTGCATAATTCCCCATTTCTCTACAATTAAAGCATTCAACATTGATAGCCTCTTTCTTTCACATGCAATCACGATCCTGGTGACCTTTTTCTCCACATTTATAACAAACTCCCATTCTTTTTAGGCAAGTACCGGGGTGATTCTTCCCACAATTATCACATAATGGAAAATCATTCATTCCATTCTTCCATTTATCTGTCTCTTGTTCCGCCATTCTCTTCTTCTCTTTCTTTACATTGTTGTCATAAGACTTAGAGAATTCCTTTTCGGTCTTGATATAACACGAGACAATATCTCTGTACGATGAGAAGGATTGTGATACTAAATCTCGATAGAGAAATTGTTCTAACCCATCAAAGAAATGATCAATCTTACTTCTTTGGTTACATATATAATCTGCAGCATACCTCGCTAACCTTGTAAATTTGGCCTCATACTTTGCGAAATTCTCATCCTCCTTTTGTCTCAGACTCAGAAATTTCCTTTCCATATCTGCTCGATGGTCATGAGGAAAGTATTTTTCTATGAAAAGATCTTTGAACTCTCTCCATTCCATACTTGATACTTCTTCATCTTCCTTTGTATTTTTAATCAATGGCCACCATTGATCGACATCTCTAGTGAGGCGGTAAACTGCCATGATAACCTTCTCCCTTTCGCTACTCCCCAAGGTGTGGAATATTTTCTCTAAGGAGTTTATCCATTGCTCACCTACTAATGGATTTTTACCCCAATTAAATGTTGGTGGTTGTTTCCTCCTGAAGATGTCTATAATTGATCCTCCACATTGCGGATCAGGGTGCTCCATACAAGTAAGGTTATTATTCATAACCTGAGTGAGTTGTCCCAGTATGGTAATAAGTTGATCAGCACCAATTGTATCTCCAGCTCCACAATAATTATCTTGATCAGGAGGTAAATCCCTACATGGAGTGCGTACATTGATATGCTTTCCATTCCTTCCACTAGGCGCCATTTGTAAACAATGGCATAAACTAGATTAGTTTATGAATCAAAATACATAATTCCATACTTGTAAAACACTTAACATAAATTGAACTATTTATGGATATAATACATAATCATAAAAATGTTTTTTTGAGGAATTATATACTCATAATCCCTTCATAATGGTTGGTAAAGAAAATGAGAATTATCTTAAGCATATCCCCCAGGAGTGTCCTAACCAAGAGTGCAGCAAGGCACGTTGTCGTGCACCAGTTCCCGTTGAAGTCTAGCTCAAAGAGGTGTTTTAGGGTTTTACCCCTAGGTACATCTGTTCCAGAGCCGCCTCTACCTTCTCTTATCCAGATAGGGATGTATTGCTCGAAAAACTCACAAAATATCTATAATACGAAAATTCTATGAAGTTCTTCTATACTAATCCTCAAATTCTATCATAGGGCTATGTTCTCTAATTAGAGTTTATGTAAATATAGATTCCAAAGTTAGTACTAAACTGCCTCTAATACCAACTGTAATGCCCCGAACCCAGTTACCCAGAGTTGGTGCATTATTGCGTAACATTGGCATGATCACAAAAGATCAAGTCTCGAAAGACCGATTAGTTTAGTAGCCTTGGAAACACTAGATACATTCATAAAAGTTACAATAAATCATATAGTGAAAAACTATAATAACATGGTCTCCATAGTCCACACTCATATCCCCTTCAGACTATCCCTGCAGTTCATTCATAAAATACTTCTTCACATCCTGGAAAATATAAAAATATTGAAAGGGGTGAGCTCAGATGCTCAGTAAGGATAACAATATAGCAGAAGCTTTCAAAAATAAACAAAATCATTTAAGGCAATGTATAACTAAAACAAAAGACTTTTAAACTTGAACTTCAACATAATATGGAAAAAGTAAAATGAGATAATGTCATTTACTTATTCACATGGATATTCTACTAGATGAATAATCACATTCAATATCAATAACCAGTTTCATAATGATGGAATGCATAATGCTATACTATCATAACCACGTATCCAAGGCCTCGTGCCAAGACCACAAATAAGATTTTGTCAAGGCCTCATGCCAAGACACTAGTTTGTCTCATGAGACCTGCCGATGCATCAAGGAGCTATAGCGGGCTCCACCCGTCACTTATTAAGTCCAATGAATTCCTCATATGAATACGTTTAAACATATCATAAACCATAACATAATTGTATCACATAAAACATGCATAAAGGGAACATAAAATTTCCACATTTCAATCACAAGATATCAATACAACACATTGATATAATAAAAACATTATCAAAACCATTTTCAATACCAAAATAAATGAAAATTAAAACTTGGTATTTATTTTTCATTTAAAAAAAATTATGGCTTGTAGAGGAAGCCAAAACTCAAATAATAGTCATGGTGACAGAGAAGTAATTGTCGCCGCATACGTAAGAAAAACATTCCATTTGTCATTTAGATAAAACACTTCATATAAAAATATTCCTTTTGAATAAAAGTCAAAGTCAAAGGGGTTTATACACTGTATAAAGGAAATTGTGTATAAAACAAAATATGCCTCAATGAATGGAGATTGAGCGTAAGTCCTTACCAATATAATTTTTTTTAAATATAATAGATCTATTATTAGTATTCAATATAAGTACACACAAAGAATGTACAAATACATGATAGGACATAATAATATCAAAAATAATTTGAAAGTATGAGATTAAACCAAAGAATTGAAATTGGGTTAAGAAATTCCCTTACCTCGTGTCCGACTTGAATCGACCGCTCTTTAACCTCCTGAATAATAAACTAGAGTTAATCTCTACCTGCTTAAGAACCATTTTCAAGTTCATTATTCCTTTTATATCACTTATTACCATGTTATGAACATTATGTAATTATTTAAGTTAATAACGGTCGTTTTGTCGATCTTAGGTACTTGATTCAAAAATAAACTTCTTATAATTACACTTTGTTCATGTGGTAAAATATCCATTATATCCATAATTATATTCATGATGTATATATCATATACATCATATATATCCAGTATATACATTCATTTATAATATTACATAACATTTAGAGGTAAGAAATGAAATGCACCGTTCATAGAGACGGTAAGCCGTACGTACGCATGAACGATACTTTCATTTCTATTTCCTATTTAATGAAATTAAGTTATAATTATATAAAGGTATAATATAATTACAGTATAATATAATTTATAATACCATTTACTCAATACTTTATACATCCCACATATGGCATTAATGATTCAAATCACTTTGAGGGGGCGGTAATCTGCAATTCCTAAAATGAACATATTGTGTTTACCCATAATGAAAATCTTAAAGGTATGCCATAAATGAGAAATACATAATCATAGGGAGAACATAAACATAATATATATATCATATATGAAAATAGTGTCATCAAAATGGCCACCATTAGAGGTGTTAAAATAATATTGAACAATCATCGTTTTATGAGGCAGCATTTCGCCACCCACAGAAACAGTATGTTCATTAAACACTAGACGAAGGTGTGTGTAAGTGTAAATAAAATACTTATCATAAAAACATCCTAGTATATTTTATATACTTTTGTTGTTATAATGGAAAGGAATAAGAAGAATTTAGGGGGCTGGAGAAGCAAAATAAAACAAAAAAAACATAACAGAAGATATTACCTTAAAATTGGGTAACTCTTTTTGATTTGAGCCAAAGGCTTCATTGGGAAGAATTCTGCCCAAAGTAAGGCTTCTAGGAGTAAAATATGGATTTTGAGAGAGTATTTGGTCAGAGTTTGGCCGAGCCAAAAGGCTTTTATGGTGTGAGTAAGGTGGTAGTGGTGGGGGCCTTTTATAAGAGGAGAGGAGGGGCACTCTTGGAAAGTCATGAAATGTTTCTTTATTATATAATGAGTTTCGTATTTTAAATGTCCCACAGATATATATTTCTAGGATAAGGTGATAAGGGTAATAAATATACTCATCCAATAGGTTTTTGACAAGTGTAATTCTTAGATTTTACATTATCTTTTCATTTTATTTAAATCGTTAATTAATAAGGTAATCACTGCATCATCATGGTGTCATAAATAATTTAATTTATTTAATGTCTAAAAATTATAAAAAAAATAACATGATTTAGGAAATCTTTTTATCTTTCTAATTAAAATTTATAGTAAAAAATATGACTTGTATAACCCCATTTAAAAAATGTTTTAGTAAAACGACTCATGTTTGTGACATTTTTATTTTAACATTAAATAAAAAGTTTTTAATGTCATTTTCCATCCAAAGTGGCTCCATGGGGTCCCCAAGTTGACCCATGGATTTTATTTTTTGGCCATGACTCATTAAATACGGTTAGGACATGTGTCATGGTCATTTCATGTTATTATAACATTATCTTTACCTTAAATTTCATTAATTACCTTTAATTACGATTAATTAAACATAAATGTTACTATTCACCAAAAATTTATTTTTTTCCCACTGAACAAAATTTTACTTCATAATGACAACCATGTTTGTTGGATTTTTGAAAATCAAATCAGATAAGTGGTAATGTTTCATTTAAATGAAAAATCAGTTTTTTAACTACCACTTAGTGGTTTCACTATTCATCAAAAATTGAAGTTTTTCAGAACAATGCCAAAATTTCACCCTAAGGTATAATTGATATTCCGAAATAAAAAATGATGTATATTTTAAAAAATTCCAAACATATAAGTTGCATTAATTAAATTTAAAATTAATTTCCACTATCACAACAAATAGAGTGTTTTTAAGGAACAATATATATCAAAAGATTGATAATTATTTATGTCCAATTTCAAAGTCAAATTAATTCTAATGACCACCATTGGATAAAATGGTAAAAATATATTCTAATTATAATTTAAAACCACTCAATAGTATAATTTATCACTATAAATTATTTTGATTAAAAAAGTTGTGTTTAAGTATTTTTCACTATTCATAAAAAAATTGGAAGTTCTCAGAAAAATATCAAAAATTCTACATAAGCTAATTTCGATATTCTGAATCCAAAAATGAAATCCATTTCGAAATATAAAATATATATAATTTCAAAAAGTGGGTTTCACTATTCATAATGGCTATTTTGATTGGTCGTGGTGTGTCAGAATCTCGAACATGCGTACGATGCAAGCTATTGCATTATTGGAAGAGAAGCACATCGTGGAAGATCGGGGTCTTACAATAACATATGTTATCCCTATAAAAGAGACAACAGTTATTTCCGAACATGAAATAAAAACCCTTTGTGTTTATACTTAACCCAGAGATAATGTTTCCTATAATAGAAGGTGCATAATAGCAATTGATTAAAATTAGAACCAAACCATTTGGCAAGGTTAGGTGATAGTATCCCACAATCATGGTTTCTAGACTTGCACCATTTGTAGCTCAGAGATCCACTTGACCTTTTCCAATTTTCACAAACCTACATGGTTCCTGTATTCGAGTAAAAATTTGTGAGCCACATGCCATATCAAATAACCACCATGTAGATAATGATAGATTTAATTCAATGAAAAAAAACACCAGAAGTAGAAGCATCATCTTGCTTCATCATCCATGTTCTGCAATTCCTCTTCCAGTGGACTTTCTTTCCACATCCAAATCAGACAGCTTCCTACTCATTACTTTTCCTCATAATCCTTGGCTTTTTTATAGGACGATGCATTGGTGTCGTCGGCCTTTATTTGTCCTTAAACCCCATTGCCTTACACATTTTCTTAGTCATCATAAGGACAATTGAATTGGTATTTTTCATATCCTTATCATCTTGGTGTAATAAATCCCAAAGATCCATGAGAAACATTTTTAAATTAGTCATTTTATAATTTACAATAAATGTCTATAATCTTGACAGTAAATAGAAAGGAATGAGATCCACTACTAGTTGTTGGTTTAGTTTGAACACAAGGGCTTCAAGCCTCTCAATATACCCAATCATCTTGAGTACCTGAGGAAAGTCTTGGTGCCCTTCTTCTAGCCTTCACTTATAAGGCGCACGTGATATCTCATACCTTTCTTTCTTGGCCCTCTCCTCATATAGTTCTTGGAGATGTGAAAGTATCTTGTAGGCATGAACGTCCTCATTCATTTTTTCAAGTTGGCAGGACATAGATGACAACATGATTTATTGTACATCAAGAACATCGTCTACATGCTCTATCATTTTATCTATTTCTTCCTTAAATTATCCTTGATTAGGCTCAATAGTAATTGGGTATTCAAGAACATATAACTTAATTTATTGGCGTAGTACTATGTGCAAGCGCCTGTACCACTGCTGGAAGTTATTTCCATTCAGGATATTTTCTTTATCAAAAATCGATCGTAGTGATAAATTAGTTGTGGGGTTTGTTATTGCAATTTTTAATGTACATAAGATAAAAATTTCGCAGTTAGTAATTTTTCTTGATTACCTTTTGACATTTATGATTAAGAAATTATTATATCATTTCAATGTCTCCTACTATTATAGTGAACCTTAATATCCCTCAATATTAGATTCAGAATACTCTATCGCTTGAGTATTCTAGTGGCATGGATCCTTGAAACCTCCCTTGTAGTCTATAAGATATGGATATTCCACTACTTGTAGGGTTTCAAGGTAGGAAATACGCAGGCCAACCACTTGTTATTGTGGTTCCTTGTGTTGTTGAGTAAAGTCCTCGCTTTTGGAATCTGAACTGGATTCCCTCAACATCATTCCTCTGAAGTGATATCAAGTTAGCTAAGGCTATTCCATGACTACTCACATTAGTTACGTAGACCATGTTCTCTCATGAAAACTCCCTGGTAGTAAGAGGAACTCTCAAATATGGCTGACGAGCAGCCCAAACATCCAGTTTTGTTTAAATGTGAGAAATGGAATCCATTTATTTTACATAATATATCATTAAGGGATTTTTAATATTTATTAATTAATATAATCCATTACAATTTATTATGTTCAAACTGGGTTGTCGCGCTCACAACTAAACATGCAATAGAATATAATTCGTCACATTTTTATGCATTTTATCTTGTTTACTATTCAATGTGATCAAGCAATAATCATGAAGATACATACAATAATAAACTATGCATAAATTAAATCATTCAATATAACTGTTCTTGATCATTTAATAATGATCGATTGATAACTGATCAATCATCGCCTAGGGGCATCCATACCTGAGTGGAAACGTGACTCGTGTCGCTGCTAGCACCAGTGCTAAGTGATCAACTCTTGTCTGGACTACCACCTCAACATGGCAGGGTCTGCATCTAAGATCATCACCGTATAATTACAAATATACTCACACACAGGTGAGGGGGTCTGGGGTATAAAATACAACTAGTTCAATGGACATGGTTTCCCTTATACATATTTTAATTAAAATATGATTCAAATAACATCATTTATCTAATTAAATATTACAATCATCAGATGCATTGTATAAATAATTAAATAAATAAATCCAGACATGCACATATCAGTCACAATCTCAAGACCAGTTGGGGTAAAATATATGCAATAAAATTTAATTGCAATAAATATAAATAGTGAGAAGGTGTTCTAATAAATTAAATGAATTTGATTAAATTCAAATAATTTATTTATCATTTCCATTTTTTTAATTTAATTTTAAATGTAAAAATATCACTAAAACATTAATTTAATTTTATTCTTTAATTAAATTAAAATTACGGAATAAAAAAAATATAAACCCCCAAATTAATTCTAATTAATTTAATTTAAAAACTATATTAAAAAAATTAAATCAATTTGGGGTTACCTCTAACCGGGGATGCGTCCGACCGGACTGCGAACCGCCGTGGGCTGTCATACTGAATTAGGGCCGAGTAACGGCAGTACCATGGCATGACCGTGGGATGAATACGGTGGTCTGATCTAGCGACATCCACGGGGAAGCTTCTTCCGGCCAGGTGCGAAGGGAGCGGGGGGAGTTCGGGCCACATTTCAGCTAGCTGCATTACAAGAAGCCCATGGCACCAGCCAGCCGATGGGGTGGTAGCCCAGTCTGGCGCATCCTGGACTGACAGGGGCCTGGTCTTGAGCGGTCAGGACCAAGGCGGTGCGACCATGCCAGTTCAGTGAGAGGCCAGCTAGAGTTTGGGAGCGGCGTGGCGCGACGGTTCGACGGGGTCCGGTCTGAGGTGGCGTGCTCGCGAGTATCTGGAAGGGTTCAGTATGAGGCGTCGCTGTGTGGCGGTCCTGCGGGGCTCTGTCCTATGCGGTGGGACCAGGCTGTCCGGTGGGGTTCGGGGCGGCGGTCCGGTGGGCAGGGGAAAAGTGGGTCGCCGCTAGGGTTTTTCCACCAAGGGGGAGGTGGCCTCCTGTACACCGTATGAAAGTTAAGACCCCATTAGGTCTTCTATTTTTTTCTATAATTGTCCTTAGAAAAAATTACCACCTTCATGCGCCTTTTTTTATATAAATATAATAGGACCCCAAAATGGGGTCTTGGTCGTTTTTTTATAAATAAAAGGAAGAAGACCCCAGAATGGGGTCTTTGTCTCCATTTTTATAATCATTGTGAAAGATATTTTCCATAGCCCTTTAATTTGAGGAAAATATTTATAATAAAATATTATATTATATTTATAAAAATAAAATATTATATTTCTATTTATGTCAATATTGATTGAGATTAACATCAAATGTATGAAAAATCTATGACGTCGATCTGATAAATTTTTTTAAATTATTGTTGCTTGATCATTTGAAAATGAAACAATGTGCAGTTGGATCCCAATGAATAGTTTTAATACCCTACACTTAAATATAAGGAATTTTAATTTTTTTGGACTCTAAAAAACATCTGATCACTCTGATACCACGATAAGGTAACAAGCCGGTGCATTAGAAGCTAGTTGGTTGGGATATCAATATTTTCTGCAGCACTGGAGTGACATGACCCTATCAACTCTGGTGATCGTTTCCAGGTTTGGTTCGAGGATATCACAAAGTTTAAACAGTGCACAAAAATAAACCGAACATGTACCTAGTTTGGATTTGATGTGTGTATGTCCACTGTAGGACACCAATGATTGTTTCATGATGAATCTAATGTCAAAGCCCTATAGATCATCCACACACACCTCTTAAATCATCTTGCACACCATTCATCAAGATTCGGGTGCTAACATGGATCTTCAAAGCTCACTTCATCACATCGACGATCACCACAAGGCAAGAAGCATTAATCCAAAATGGGTGAACTTGAAGATCTTCCTTCACTTGAGAGACTCTCTCTCCAGTTTCTAGTAGGAGAGTGAATCTCTCAATCCCAACACACTAATAGTTACCAAGGGGGGATCCTCTCTCTCACATATATAGATAATCTTTAAAACATGTGATATGGGTTCCAATCCCCCGTGTAATAAATGTCTACTATATAAGTGTTATAAATAATTATTTATTACAAATATAATTATTCCATAGATAATATTTATAAACTATCACTTACTCGTAATATATATAGATATATTACATGATAAACTTGAGTATTTAACTCGACTCACACCTCCTGCTAATATTGAACAAACCTACTATATTAAAATCTGTACGATTAATATTAATACTTGTATTTACTATATAATTTTTAAATACATGTTATAATTATATTCAATGAATTATTCTAAACATGAATAATTAATGAATTTATTTATTCATTGTTGATCCATACAACTAGGATAGTGCTCGGACCCTATGGTAGGTCTCACTACGTTCTATATTTCTATTCCAAGAATATGGCAGATTTTTAAGGAATTATTGTGTGTGACCCTCTAGAACCATACCTAAATAGACATGAATAATATCCACCAGACAAGAGCGGGGTCTACAAACCCATTGAGTCCGTTATAAAGATAATTCAAATTCAACGAAATGAATACCTTCCTACGAACATGGTCCGTGTAATATAATCTCTTCATCGTCAATATCTTAATAAAGTAGAATGCGCACTTGTGCCATCATTATTTATCTTGATTTATTATATTTGTTGATTTGTCTGGACGGTCTTACCTTCAACTTTAATGGCCATATATTTAATGAAGGTGAAACCATCCTAATCAACTAGGCCTGAGATATATCTTCTAGAACTCGGAAGTGACAAATCCTTTCTCTATCATTCAAATAATGCCATGAAATTAATGACATACCCCATACAAACTTCAGCACCACAAATTTGTCACCATGGTTTTCACCTTGCATGAAATTTACATAATTAAATGACATCCATTGAAAATGATCTAAAGTCTAAAGACCACTACACATGGTCGTAGATAGGAATGACCAATGACACAAAAAACATGTGGTGTTCCTATTATGCGGGTCTGTCCTCATGATCTCAACTACTAGATCTCATCAAGTGACAACTTCTTGAGAAGAAGTCTCAATGCCTATGATCCCCCAACACCAAATGGTCACACATAATATGTGTCCTCTCAGAATGATGTAAATAGACCATATGGCATTACATTAAGATTACTCTCACATAATCTCAGGGTTCTCATTATATCCTGTAATCTACTATCACCCTTTGATGCGACAGGTAATCAAAGGGAATTTCAATAAAAAAATTGGATGCAAAAGTATCTACACTATTATGGCAAGATAAAAAAATTTATTATAAAAAAATGAATACATGAAGAGGTAATATATGTAAAAACAATGTTGGGTCTAGGTCACCCACTTTCAACAGAGTGGTCGGTAAACCACTTTTAATACTGATCCACAGACATGTTTCCCTCCTACATGTTGAGAATCTCTTGTATACGCATAGAGCGTAAGGTCTCGGGGTTGAAATATGCCCTAAATAGGCTCTTGATGTCCGCCCAGATGAAATTCATCTCATCATGAACCTGGAACATCAAGCTCCCCCATCTACCCACTGCTTCCCAAGGAAGACTAGCGGCAAGGATTAGCATAAGATCAGCTGGTTTCCTTTCTAATCGAAATAATCAAACCACAACCTCCAGCCAGTCCTCAACTGCATGAGGATCCATCTCTCCCCGAACCTCGAAGGCCAATAATGCTGAAACTCGTGGAATGCACTCATGAGACATGGACCCTTTACTTTTGGGGCAGCTGGCATCAGATGCCCAACGGGTAGTGCTGATTCTGCTACACCACCTGATGGTACAACCACAGAAAGGGGGACCTGCACCGAAGCCTCGTCACCCAATGTCCTATCATCACGTACTCCACTGGAAACCATGTCTTGATGTCTTCTTGGAGGAATCCTGGAATGAAACAGTTGTGCCACAGTCTATGAGTTATACCTGGTGATTTGACTCAAAGATATCAAAAGAAAGTTTTTTAAAAAAACACATGCAATTAGTGTTTTCGTGTACTAAGTTGGAAATCATAATTCAGGGTCCTGGTGTATCGTTAGGTCTGCCGAAACACCAACACTGGATTCCCAAACTGATAACCACACTCATAACACTTAACACAATTTCCAAATAAAAGATCAGAGTCCATGTTTTTCAGTAGACCCAACTTTTCTGATACCAATTTTTCACGACCCGTCCCATGAGGCCCATAACCTAACTACCCCAAGCCCACCTTTTATAGGCCAGGGGTTAGCGACTAGTACCCTAAAGTCATATCCCAAAAACTGGTAATGCATTGCCTTTTAACTGAAATCTAACACATTCCAATCACACATAAAGATAGAAGCACAAAGTAAACTATATAGTAAAAAGGGTGAGTACAACAAGTAAAGGTGCCAGAATACAAGCCAACTGAAAAATACAAGAAAAACTAGAAAACAGCTCATGTGAAAACCTGCCATGAATCCTACATGAAGGATAGGTACAACTCTTGAATGGTCATCTTTGTGGTATGCCTCGTCTAATGGTACCCCTCCAACCAGGCTCTAGTCCCGGCACCCACAACCTCGATCAATGCTATCGGGCGTCTGCACAAGACACCTCAAGTTGTTGGCATAGCCCGTGTAGGGGTGAGTATAACAATACTCAGTAGGGACCCCAAGACCCCCAATGGTCTCTCAAAATCCACAAAGTATAAAGCACGAAGCAAGAAATCAATCTCAAAGCACAAAGAAATAGTCATCAACAGTACTTAGGTATATGCCCATACATATACAAAAGTTATCAATATATAATCATATCACACATTAGGGAAGTTTAACACAAAAGTAATACCACGATGGTAGTAGTAACACATAGGTTACACCACGAAGCTATAAATACCACACAGGTTACACCAAGAAGGTATGTGCCACAAAGGTAACACCACATTGAAGAATACCACGAAGGTTTCACCACATAGAAGTGTACCACCAAGGTTAGAAATCATCTCACACCATGAATAACTTAATTACCGATGCATAGATGATTAGCTGTATCGCTAGTTCATTATAAATAATCTAGAAGCTCTTTTTTTGACCCACACAGGATTGATGATCACCCAAACCAGATCCAAATATAACCCACACTGGATCTGATGATGACCCACATAGGATATGTAGATGCTAACCCACACAGGATCTGACGATGCATCAAGTATAGCCAGCCAAAGGGTTCTCGCACTAAGCATTCTTTATTTCGGGAGGATGCACACCTCAAGCATTGGTTTGATACTTAAACTTCCATGAAGTCCCACAAATAAGTATCCCAAATGTACTTTAGGTCATAAGGGACCCAACACGACAAACAATGCATCAATCAGATGCCCGATCTGTATTATATTACTGTTTCCATTCTGAGGGCATGCTCGAATGGGTGTGGTCCGCCCGGCTGGGTGTCGTCTGCCAAGATAAGGGTGGTCCGCTGGGGCGGGGCCCACCCCGACCGCCACCCGGGGTGGGGGGAGGCTCTCCCCGGGATTCTGAATGGTCCATGGAATCGTTTGAATTTGGGAAACCTGGCGGTACCATGTGGCGTCACCTGCTGCCATGCACGATCCGGCAGATGTTTGGCTGACACCCCCTTCCTGTGGCGTCTGGGTGCATTGTTGCTGACTTCGTGGCCAGACGGGTGCCGGCATCCCTCAGGGTGTGCCGCCAGCTCGAACTGTGGCCGACTAGGTTTTGGTAACCCTATGGGTGTGCTTCCTGCTCGAACCGCGTCTGACCGGGTTCCAACCACCCTATGGGTGTGCCACTGCGGCTTGACAATCACAACCTACTCCTCTACCAACAGCGCAAATGTGCACCGACCTTCTTCCACAGGCCACAAAAACATCGTTCTATGTAGGAAAAATGAGACGTCCATATATTCACAACCCTCAAGTCAAGATCTCCATGTTCATATGTCACACTAAATGAAGCATTGTGTTTTTAGAATGCTTAATTATTTCGTGTCAATGAATGCATGATGAACACACGACAAACCAGTAGAAAAGATCATGGTATATGGGAAGATCGCTAGATGTGATTGTTTGGACATCTTCATTGAGAATCAAGAATAGGAAGAATCAACAAATATCTATTTATCAAACTTCAAAATAAACTCCCTACCTCGATCGTATGATGGAGGAGGCATAATGATAAAGAAGTTGCATCGATGATTCTCGAACGTTGGTTCCTCTTTCCTCATTCTTCGTTGAAGAATCTTTTTATTGAGGAATTTTTTTCCTTTGGGAGTTCTCCACCAAATTTATTTGCCAACAATTTCCCCCAACCCATGAGATGTGAGGATCCCCTCTCATTTTTTATCTTAAGATAAAATCAATTAATGTTGGCTCCTCAATTGGAGGGGGTGGGTTCCAAGAGTTACCAAGTTTCAGGTGTTCCCCCAAACCAAAATTCAAATGTGTTGTTTCACGAATGAAAACAAAAGTTATTCATTTTATTTTCTTCAATTATCCTAGATAAAACCAAAAAAACATCCACCCTCGACCTACTATGGTTGATGTAAAGGTCTCCATAAATGAATTTCGGCATTGCAAGTTCAATGCTGTCCTCATATTTCAATTCTGAGCACCTATTAAAAATTAACAAAACACCACTCATGCGTTTACTAAACGTACCCAAAAAAAGTTCAGAAATTCATTCTAGCTACACAATACCTCAGAATCTCGCACCATCAATTTTCACAGACTAGTAAGAAGTCCATATAAATAAAGAAAATTACATGGAAAATTCTTAGTCGTTACATACACCCTAAGAATGATTATCTCCACTGTCCAAAAAGATCCGACAAACCCAAGGCCCAACATCCAAGTCTCTGAATCCTATAGTGGCCCAATCAAGGTGACAACCAAAGGAAAAAATGAATTATAACTATAAACCAAAGATGTTATTGATGTTTATCAGTTAAAAACTTCTTCATAAATCGATCCATATCAATAATTTTTTAAATTAGCTACACCACATATAATGCCACATTCATGAGACTCGGTCCCGACATCTCTGACACACCTACCTCCATCCAACCTAGAGTTGATCTACATGTGATACCCTATATATCAGGTACGGTATGTTCCAAATTTCCCAATGTTTATTTGTGGAAATATATAATAAAAAATACATGCAATCAAATAAAATTTTGTAATCAATTTCATATGAATGGATTAAAATGATATTCATGTTCTGATACTATACTCTGAATCTCTTTATGAAGAAAAAATATATCAAAAAATACAATCCTCCCAAAAGTTTCACTGAGAAAGCCTTTATTATAATAATAAAATGTTCTCATGTGGTTAACTAGCACACAATCATTAAAATAGAATTATAAATCCATGAATTCAATTGGAGACCGCCTAAAAAATACCTTCTAATTTCATCCCACTTCTATTCTGATGTGGGAAAATATTTTAGAAAACCACCATGATTTTGATGCTCAGTCATCCCTGGTGACAAGTGTAGCACCTTTTCATGAACCATTAAATATTAATTTTCGTGTTAGAGATAAATAACAGTCATCATAGGTGACTCTAAAATTTCTTCAAACCTGAATTCAACACAAACATTGAGGTATGAAACTCACGCATTAGATCCTCATATATATTAAAAGGTTCAAAGACCTGGTTCATAACATAGAAGAAATCATACTCTAATATTTTCCAATCTATAGGTGACTCCCCAACATCAGAAAATTTCCTCTTGGAAAAACACTTTGGATCCTTATACATCCTCTCCCTGAACTAAATCAATAGTGTGGATTCATGCAATAATGATATGAGGGTCATATTCTCATGGTCCTACAAAACCAAAAATGAAATTCTGCCAACATGGATATCATTTTCCACTCAAAACTAGAGTCCTGAACTTCCTGATCATTTTTTCTAGACCTATGTGAATGCAACATTGTTAATATTTCCTAGCATATATTCTATCTCTAAATAAAATGACTCCATATACTCAAACAACATACAATATGAAAGATTCAAATATTGTTCATAAAATCTATACTTTAAGATCAGGTTATAGGTATACAAAGTGAAGTTTTCACCCAACAAACATTTCCACCAACACTTCATATAATAAATCAATCCATCTAACATGACGTTCTATATTGGGTATTTTTGTCCATGTGACCTTATCTTCTGAGACCCACATGCCACAACATGATCTCCACACATCAACGCCGCTACATTTCATATCATAGGTGCATTATAAAACACTATATACTCCTCACCAAAATTTTTTTGGATTAAAATTTGTGTGGTTTTCATACACATATTCATCATCTTTAAAAAATTATCTCATAATCCAGACCTCACAATCTTATATCCCATTTTCATCAAGAATTTATCGGGTCCTTCCATGTAGGAAAATACTTTTATTAACCTTGTATAATACCACTCTAAATCAATAAATCTACAGATTTCAGATAACTTTTTTATATTCTCCCAAGAAAAAAATCTTGAACATTTTATGTGTTCAATAACAGACATTTCTCATAGAGTAAATAACCCATGAAATGTACCTAATTAATACATAATTTTCACTTAGATGGATATTTATATATCTGATGTTGTCTTTGTGTATTCAGGGTGAGTTCTAGATGTTGGAAATGATCATCATGAGTCTTAGAGTACACTGAGATGTAATAAAAAAAATTCCACAAAATGATATAGGAAATGGTGGAGATCTGGTTCATCAATTCAATAAGAATTTCATTAGTTTCCACCTACACAAACTACATCAAGATACACTAATAAAGGTCATAATTACTTCATAAGTTTTTGTTTGGGATATTTTAAGGTCTAACTGTTAATGGATGATAACCCATCCTCAATTCAATCATGATGAAAAGAAAAGATTATATCAAATAAACAAATATAATTTTGATATAGGGATGGGTATACTAGTTTTTCACTATAATATGGTTCATCTTCTAGTAATCCACTCAAAACTAAAATGTTTTATCAGCCTTTAAAAAAAAGATCGAAGAAGCCCAATTCCATATAATAGTATATATAAATCATGCATCCATCAACTCATATAGTTGGGTATTAATATCTTTAATATCGATTATTTCAATTAAACCAGTTTGAATGGAAAATAGATCATCTCCATGCATGAGTTCAATAGAAAACTCTACATCCCTCCCAGGTGGTAGCCATGCCTAGTCCTCCAGAAAAACATCTTGAAAATGGTCTAATATGGGTGGAATGAAATACCACTTTACACCCCCATCATCTAATAGCAGGATAGCACCATGGGATCTGATCCCCCCCCCACAATTACTGAGGAATTGTGACTAATAAACCCACATTGATCTCACACTCTCCATGGTAAAAATAATTTTTACCCTCATGAGACATAAAAGTAACACCCATGCAGGAACAATATGAGGGGGATAAAGAATGATATTAACTAGTCCATACCCAAAATAAAATAAAAGAATTAAAATTCATGTAGGAAGAGATCCTAAGTGAAATGATAATCCCCACCATAGTGACAACACTCCTTGAATAAACAGATGTATATTGGATGAACTCCCAAAGGTGTATCGATCATAATACCTACTCCCAACCTCATTCATCAAACTCAAACCATTCAAAAGTTTAATTGATATAATGTAATGAGAGGAACCAATATCAAATAAAGAAATAGAAAGTGTAGATGCTATAAGTATAATACCAAAAACTGTTGATGGTTAAAACGTTTTATCCATAAGTATAGGCTGAACTGCATCTAATAGTCCCACCCCTCTTCCATGTGATATAGCATGAGTCCCCTTAGCAACACCACTATACTAATACTATCACTTTCACCCATAAGTAAAATATCCCCTTCATAAATATCCACATCCATAAGAACATTGTCTTCATGAATTATATGGGTTAAATGACCCCCTTACAACACTCTTATTCTTATTAAAACCTCTATGCTCACAGGTGGTGGGGGTACTATATATGAACCTAATATAGACTGCCTCCATTGTGTTAGATCTCTAAAAAAATTCTTGAGTAATTGAACCTTCTTCTAACAACTCTGACTTCCACAAATCTGGATAAAATTATCATAGCTATGCTTCCTATATTGATAAGGGGTACAACCAGGTCATTTAGCAGAAACCACTTTCCCCCTTACAAGCCTCCTTTAAGTCTCCCTTTTATATGAGAACCTAAATTACCACTTAAAGTATCATCACATTCTTAATGATCTCAACTCAGTACTTAATCACACATTAATGTCCATCATGGAAATATTTTTATAAAGTATCCTCATACCCTACCAACGTTGGAGAAAATAGCTTCAAACCATTAGAGCCAACAACAGTGTCCATAAAAGAAATGATCCACCAGGTCACCAAGATAAACTAAAGTTCTATCCTCTACTTAATCATCTTATAGTAAAAAAGGCTCCATAAAAATCTCTAGATAGTCCACTCACTCAATATTCTCCAACTTTCTATCCAAAGAATGTATGTCCCCGCAATGCTTCACTTGACCACATAACATATAAGAAGCTAGTTTTACTCCCTTCTCAACAAGAGTCATTAAGTTGTCCAGAATCATACCAATAGAGTCAATATTTAACTAAGCTACCTCAGGTCCACACTATCTGAAAAATTTTACAGGGATATAAAACTGGAACTCCCATCTTATGTCAGATATAATTATCACAAACTATCCTGCATCTCTTTACATAAACAATAGAAGGAGAGAAATGTTTTCACAGAACTACTCTCATAACCTATCACCTAGAAAAATTTAGTACCCATGTTCAACTACAGATGGATCATTTACGACCATAACCTTATTCTCTCATATCAACATTCTCCATTCTGGACACAAATATCTACTATTTCAAAAACACAACTTACAACACATTACACAAGATTATAAAATTTATATCGGTGGTATACAAAATAATCCAACACAAATCATACCCCATTCCTCTACCACATTATCAAAATTGAGGAACCCACACTACCCCAAACCACCCCTCTTATAGGTCAGGGATAACATATTCTAATTATTTTCAATGATCAAGGTTCTATATAGACACCCATTTATCCATTTTTATTAAATATATAATCATTTTACAATTTTTAATTTTATAGTTGGAACCTTTTACTATTTAATTTTTTAGATGTAAGGAAAATAAATTACATTTATCCAACTCAACCAAAACCTACCTGTCCATGGATGCCAAAAAATAAGCATGTCATATAAAGTCATGAGTGAAAAAATTGATTCACATATAAAAAAATCTCATTCAATATAAGGAAATGAATAAAGTCATAGAAAACATTAATAAATTCACAAAACAATTGAATCACACAAGGTCAAATAACATCAAACTATAATAGAATATATGAATAAAAAAATCCCACCATTGATACATGGGTTTTCTCCCATTCATATGTTAGCTACTCTAATGCATGAACTCCTTACTAAGGATAGAATCATTATAGTATCATGTCTACCATTACAAAATAGCTAGAAAAAAAAATAATGGTGAACTTTGCTCTAATAAAACATATTAACATCAATACCTGGGTTTTATATATCAATTCCCTGAATGGGTTTGTTTTATGACCTCGCCTACTACATAATGTACACCTATGTTTGTTGAAAAAGATTGACTATATAATATAAATAATGGGGAGAATATAGAATATTTGACTTATTAATACAAAAATGGAAATATAAAATCATTAACTATATGATAATATTAAATTACCATAATAATACCATGATCAATACACACCAATATCATAATATGCCTCAATCATTAATAACTGGCCATAACAAAAGTAGTAGATATGAAATGTCATATATGTGTCATGTGTCAAATGAAAACATAAAAGTGAATACAGTAACAACATTCCCAAGAGGGTTTTGAATTATGTTTGGTTCCTTTATCTAAGGTCAATACAAATTCAACCATATAACACCGATCCTTTTCCATTATTCTAACATATAAACATGAATTTAATTCAAGAACCAATCTGGAAACCCAAGTAGTGTCTGGGTACAAATTAGTAGGCCACCACTAATGGAATTTAAATCAATATCCAGTCTAAACCCATGTTTTCAGTGTATGAACATAACATATAATAAATAAATAACTACTTCCAAAATTCATTATTAGAAATTATCCACATAACGACTTGGGTTCACTTTGAAACCAAAATTATCAATTCCTCATTCGACTTATGCTACATTCTGAACCTATTCATATAGAGAAATCATAATTCAATTTATCATTGGTTCCATTATCCATTTTTTTCAAATTTAATATCAGGGAAACATTTTAAAAATGTATAATTATAGAATTTTGGTGATTTAATGTCATGTATACCATGACATAGTTATTTCACGCGCTAGTTTTTGACCCACAACTCATTGTAATCACATATAAAATTTTAATGTATCATTCAATGACCCACACTATTATATTGGTCTGTTGCATAATTTATTTTTAATCATCATTTCATGTCCCACATAGCTAATCACATATAATACAATATAACATATTTCACAATTTCATATAAAGCAAGTTTAGTGTCAAAAAAATTATTATAATAATTTATCATTAAAGTGTACCTTTTCAATTAATTAGTCAAATAAGCTTTATCAAATTAATTCAAATGGAATAATATGACTAATTCAACATTAAACCATTTATCAACATTTATTCGTATACACCATTATCCCCTTATTTTTATGAAAACAATCCCTTAATACCCTATTATCAATAAATTCAATATCCCATTAATCAAACAATTTCATAATTAAAAATTGAAAAAATTACAATTTCCTCATGTCCATTCAATTTATTTATCACATGTAAATTCAATTTATCTAATTCAACTTTTGATGTAATTTCCCTATCCTGGAAATTTAAATTTCAAAATTTCATTCACATAATTAAAATTAAGCCTACAAGAATTAGCATTTAGACCACCTACCACAAGGTTACTGAGGCGCATTCTGTAAAAATGAAATACCAAAATTTAATCAAAATGGTCAGAATGACAATAACATGATAGATAAGGATAGATTCCTAATATAATTATTAAAAAAATTAGACCGTAGAAAATGAGATTCAATACAATTTAAAATGGTAAATAAAACATTAAACGTTTAGTTTGGAAAAAGACATATGATAGAGGTAAATCCAGACGTGAAGATACAATATATATGTAGTGGTACATATCTATAAATATGTTCATTGATTCGTCATGAATGGGGTTCAGAAGCCATTAAAATCCTCTCTGGAACCTCCCAAAATAAATTACATCCTCATCGATTGATAGGGGGATATGGGGGGAGGGGGAGATCAATATTTTGAAATATAATATTCAAGGGATTTAAAATGTTGATCATAGTTTCTTGTGGAGGGGAACATAATTTACCAAACCATGTCCCTTAACTATGCACCACTCCCTTGGGACACATAATATCTCCTAATATGGGCTTGATTTGATTGATCAAGGTCTAATTGTAAAATTACCCAATGATTGGGGTTTCATGGTTTTCATGGGGTAGGTACATGGTTTGGGTAAAATGTGTGCCAACTGTATATAGCACTATTTTCTTCTAAAATTCTTAATTTTACCGGGACACACCCCGAAACATAAACCATCCCATGATAAACAAAACTATGTGTAAAAGAGTACATGTCAATGATTGTGATACAAATCTATAAAATTTTAAGATCATGTTCCAAATCATATTTAAAATATCATATATGATCTTATTACGAAACGATTCCAGTAATTTGTTAAAAATATTTGAATATTTTTATTTTTGGGTGTTAATTCCCTTTTTTATCATGCCTTTTATCATGAATGTTTCAATTCATATATATAGGATACAAATAATTCAACTAATAAATTATAATTATATTATAAATATCATATTTAATTATTAGATACATTATTATTACCGTTAATGAAAGGTGGGAATAGAAAATGAATTGTATCAGTTCGTTAGGATTGTTGGTCATACATATGAATGAGTGATGATATAATAACCTTAAAAAGTGAATGGTTAAGGGAGTGTATGATATATAAATTTTAAAAATTTATATCATGTCAAATATATCACATATATTAAATAAATTATTAATTATTTCTTATATGTAATGATAAAATGAGAAACAAATTAGATCACTTCGCAAGATGATAGTCCACCATATACATGTGTGACAATATAGTATTTTAAAGTGAATGGAAATAAATAAATTATATATTTCGAGTAATAATTACATAAGTATATTTATATCATAAATATAATATATATATATATATATATTAAAAACATTATATCCAACCATGACATGTGTTGATTGAAAACGAGTTCCATTAGTTTGTGAGGTGGTAGCCTAATTTATACATGATTGAAAGTTCCATTCCCCATTTCATTGAACCAGAGATGGAATATGTTATTATTATAGTATAAAAATAATCTCATTATATGTTAGATATATTTTTTATAATTTAATAACTTAATAACATTTAAATTATGTAGAATATGAAATAAAATAACAATGTCTTATTAAGAACATTTCATCTTCTTTGGATGACCCCTTCATGTTTGGACCTAAAGAATTCGTCGAATGGATTTATGATCAAATAATTTCTCTCTGATGTTGTAAGGATATTGTAAAGCTGATTTATAATGTTCATGGATGAACCAAATTCTTGTGTATTTGTGAATTGGGGTAATATATGGTGGACTTTTATTAGTGTTGGAGTTTGTAAACATGAGTTTTATAAAAGAACCAATTACACCCTAATTTTAATCATTAAAAAGACTCCAAAAGAGGTTATTTTCAATCATTATATGTTATATAGTCTAAACATGTACAAAAAATGGGTTCTTGACAACTGTGTTTGACATTTTAATTATTTTCTATTTTGTTAAACCCTATGTAAATGAGTTTATTTCCTTAACAGAAACAAATATTTATTGATAACTTTATAATTAATAGTGGTATAAAATAATTTTGACCAAATTAGTTAATAAAAATTATTATGAATAATAATATTGAAATTTTGTTCTATAATTAAATTCAATTATGTTGAAGAATCCAATTTAAAATTATACACTCAAAGGTGATTGAAAAGTGGGTTTCCACATTGAAACATTTGATAACTATATTATGTTATAATAAAATAATTAATTATAAAATTAACAAAATTAACTGGTATTTTATTTATTATAATATTTTATCAAATATTTTTATTTATAATTAATTAAAAATATAATTTACCTTTTTATCTAATTTATATTAAAAGGAATTTTTTATAACAACTAATTATTTCAACTATTCATTGAATGGTGAGAATTTTAAGAAAATAAATTAAATTTACCCTAAGAAAATTTTTATATTATTATTTCAAATATTAAAATCATTTTATAAAATGAATATTCCAAATTACTAAAAAAATAATTTATTCATAACGGCATAATAAGTGACAAAATCGTTTTCATTAAAAACAATATTTTTTAGAAAAACATTCCTATTATTTCATTTTATATTTATTTTATTTCTATTAATTATATAAGAAAAATTTAAATAATTTATTTATTACTATTCATATCGTCCATCAATACAACTATCTTATAGTTTTCATTTAAAAAAATATTTTAATAGAGTATCATGATTCGTTTAAACACATTGTTGTGTGGATTGTTGGCAAACAGATAACTTGAATTTCTTTAAAAGGAAACCAATTATAAGGTATTAGGGTGATAGAAAATATATTTATTTAATTTTATAAAATGGATTACATGATTTTGATAATCATAAATAATATTAGTTAATTTTATAAAATTAATTTTGTGTCATAATGTATATGAAAAAATAGTTAAAATTTGTTATTGTGGTTATAGTCATAATATATTTACCAATGGTTGAATAAAAATGATAAGAGTTTGAGTGAAAAAATAACATTCCTAATTTTTATTGGATGGAATATCTTGACATTAATCATCTAAGATTATATAATGGACTATTTTTTGAATAATTTGTACAAGAATGTGACATGAAATATTTATAAATCATTGGAAAATTACAAGTGTGTTAGTCAGATCATTTATAAAAGTGAACCCCTCGACTATCATATTAACACTAAAACAAAATTGATTTTTATTAATAATTACCCAATTCTGTCATTACATCAAACCAATTGAATTAATTTCCCTATTTTTATCATAAAACCATCTTCGTAAGGGATTAGTTATATACGAAAATATGTTTTCAAAAGAAATGGTGTAGTTCTTAACCATGAATATTTGATTTATTTCATCTTCTTAATGGTTTAAATATTATTAAAATTTAATTATATTAAAAAACCTAATATATTCAATATATTTACATTTTATAATATTCCAATGTAACCTAAATTCATCACCTCTACCATCAAATGTGAAACAAAAACACTGATCATGTGTACGGAGGACTACCACCTTGCGAACCGATATAATTTGTTTTCCATAACCAACTCCAAAATATGGATATAATAGTATATGTGAAGTATATAAATGATATTCATGACATCATTATACATTTGGAATTATAATATCACATCTACCATTTTAGCTTCTAATCATTTGGAAAACGTGATAATGGCTCATTCATATGTGTGGACTACTATGTATAAGAAATTATGTTATTCATTTTCATTTATGCGTTCTATAGAAAATGTAACACCCCAAGCTTCTACGGTACGTTTCCCTTTGAATAATGCGATAGCGTGTGTTGTACGCAACCTCGAGTTCTAACACACACCACAACTAATTAAACTAGCCGTTGTGAATAGTAATACCTAATTTTTGAAATTATATATATTTTATATTTGAAAATGGACTTCATTTTTGGACTCGGAATATCGAATTTAGCCTAAGGTGAAATTTTGGTACTTTTCGGATAACTTTCATATTTTGATGAATAGTGAAAATTACTAAATTTTAATTAAAAACAACTTTTTTAATCAAAATAATTAATAGTGATAAATTATGAATTTTAGTAGTTCTAAAGTATATTTAGAATATATGTTTACCATTTAATATAATGTTGGTCATTGGACATAATTTTACAATTAAACCGAACATAAACAAGTGTAAATCTTTTGATAGTTATTATCTCTTAAAAACACGCTTTTTGTTTTGACAGCGGGAATTAATTTTAAATTAATTTCGGCCACTTCTGTGTTTTGAATTTAGGAAAATGGATTCCATATTTGGAATCAGTATGTTCAAATTGTGTAAATAGGTAACTTTTATTTTTACACATTTTGAATAATTACTGCCTTAAATATTTTATTTACCATGGTTAAAGGGTAAATCCGGTAAATAAGGGTTAACAAAATAATATTATAATAATACTAAATTACCCTAAAACGTGTCTTAACCCTATTGGTTGATACATGGTCGACCATGGGCATCTTTGTGTCAATTTTGGGACCCCATGGATCCACTTGTAAGTGATAATGACACTTTATTTTAATTAAGTTAAAATGAATACAAAAATGACACAAGCATATATCCTTTAGAAGAACAATTTTTACATAGGGTTATACATGTTGGATTTTCGATTATAAATATTACTTAGAAAGCTAAAAAGATTTCCTACATAATGATATTTTATTTATAATTTTTAGACATTATATAATTTATTTTATTTATGACACAATGATGATGCAGTAATTACTAAAATAGTGAAAAATAAAAATAATTGATCTTATAAATACCCAAATAATTATAATATGAAACTTTTAATGAATTAAACTAATTTTCTATGATAATATGATATATTAGGATTGATTTAATTGACTTTTTTCGAAGTAATCAATCTGTTAGGAGTTTCACAAAAATCAACTATTGAATAGTGTCAAAATTGACATAAAAGAGTTCTTAAAACAAATATTATATTATTAATTGATATTAAATTCCTAAAAATCTAAGGTTCGGCCAAGAGACTTATATTATGATAGGTTCCTCATTAATGGACCACTTGGGGGTCTCTTGGATGTATATAGTAAGTTTATTAATCATATTATATAAAAATACAAAGAGACATTGTAAAAGTGAAACTAATTAACTTAGAGTTAATACTTAAAGATAAGGTTAATATAAGTACCCAAACCTGTCTAAATTCTATTGGATGAGTTGTTTTCGACCTATCCACACCTCATCCTTTGAAAAGTCAACTTTGGAGCCTTTTTAAACCGAATATTAATTTATTATAAATTAATATTTCTAACTTTTCCAAAGGTGCCCCTCACCCCTCTTATAAAAGGGCACTCCTCCTTCTCATTTCTTCACACCTTCAAAGCCTTTTGGTTCGGCCAAACTCTGCCCAAATACTCTCCCAACATCCCTCAATACAACCTAGAGGCCTTAGTTTGATCAGAAAGCCAACCTAAGGAGCCCTTTTGATCAAATCAAAAGGAAGAACCCGAAGAAGAGGTAATGATTTCACCACCCTTTTCTAAGTTCATTTCTTCTTCCACTTCTTCTTCCTTTGTTCTTACCGTTCTGAAATAATAACTCCAGTATCCCACATATACTATGATGTTATTATAAATATGGTACAATCATATTCAGTATTCTATCCACCCTTTGAATAACATGTCACCATACGTGCGTACGTACGGCTTACCGTCTCCACGTCGTGGTGTAATTGTTATTCAATATAATATTATTTGGATGGGTATAATAATGATGTGTAACTCATGTAAATAATAAATATAACATGTTAATGATTCTGTATATATGATATACCATCCATTTATATATTATTTTAATATCAAAAGAATGATATTGTCGCTCGTGCGTACGTACGGACTACCGTCTCCACGAACGCGATGAGATTCATTCTCCATCGTATCCATTCAAGTATAATTATCATTTGATGATTTAAAAATGATGTTTAAGGATTGTATATAATTCTGGATATGAATAAGATACAACAACCATGGCTTATGTAACAAAACATATAAAAGAAAATGAGTAAGTTAACTCCCGAAACGACGATAATTCTAAGATATTATTAACAAATCAATGTTAAAAGATCATATATGATATCATATTAATATATATGATTCTTGTATAATTTAATAACAACTATTTCACCATTATACAGGAGGTTAACCTACCCCAACCAAGGAAAAGTACAAGGTAAGGGTTATTTCACAATCTCTTCTTTATCCGAGGTTGTTTATACGTAATAATCTACTGGGATCTCGTTATCATCCACATCCATGTATCTTCAAAATGTATTTCAAAACATTTTTACTATTTACAAGAATATGGGTTAAAGTCATTTATACCCTTTTTTGACTTTTTATAAGAGGTTTATAAAGGAATCTTTCCGTCGTTTTCAAAACAAGGTCCTTTTTAACCTTTTCGACAGAATTGAGGTAAGAATGTTTTTTTTAACTTATACGGCGGGTGCGGTTATTTTCCGCCGTTATAAAATCGTCGAAGCTTTCCATACAAGCTTATAAT
The DNA here is from genome assembly GCA_963277665.1 of Viscum album. NCBI lineage: Eukaryota > Viridiplantae > Streptophyta > Magnoliopsida > Santalales > Viscaceae > Viscum > Viscum album. Next base: position 10,438,173 of record OY728154.1, read on the forward strand.
AATATTTTCAAAGAAAATGTTTTATTTTATATGGATCTTAAATGATTCAAAATAAAAGGAGATACTTCTTTAAAAATAATTTTGATTTCATCTATGTCAACATCCTTTGATGGATTTTAAGATTATTTGAAGTTGATTTATTATGATACAAAACTTCTATATTGTATTGAAGGTTTTGTGATATGTTTGACTGTGGATGTGCTATTTTTATACCATTCATAGTTTATTGTGAAAGTATTGACATTTCGTATGCTAGTTTTAATACGAATGTTTATGTTATGTTTAAACCTTTTCATATGGGAATGCATTGGACTTAATAAGTGACGGGTGGAGCCCGCTATAGCTCCTCGATGCATCGGTAGGTCTCATGAGACAAACTAGTGTCTTGGCACAAGGCCTTGACAAAATCTTATTTGTAGTCTTGGCACGAGGCCTTGGCTATGTGGTTATGATAGTCTGGCATTATGCATTCCAACATTATGAAAGTGGTTATTTATTTTTGCATGTGATTATTCGATTAGTGGAATATCCATGTGAATAAGTAAATGGCATTATTTCATTTTATTTATGCCATACCATGTTGAAAGTTCATGTTTAAAAGGCTTTTGTTTTAGTTATACATTGCCTTAAATGTTTATTCTTATTGATGAAAGTTTCCGCTATATTGTTATCCTTACTGGGCATTTGAGCTCACCCCTTTTCTATGTTTTATTTTTCCCAGGAAGTGAAGATGTAAGTTATGAATGACCTGCAGGGATATTATGAGGGGATTGTAGTGTGGACTGTGGAAACATTATGTTGTTGTAGTAGTTTTTGATTTTATGATGTAATGTAAAACTTATGAATATATCTAGTGTTTCCAAGGCTACTAAACCAATCGGTCTTTCGAGATTTGATCTTTCTTGTGATCATGCCAATGTTATGTAATAATGCACCGACTCTAGGAAACTAGGGTCGGGGCATTACAGTTGGTATCAGAGGAAGTTTAGTACAAACCTTGGAAGCTAGATTTAGATAAACTCTGATTAGAGCACGTAGACCTAAGATGAACTTTGAGGATTAGTATAGAAGAACTTCCTAGAATTTTGGTATTGTAGAGATTTTGTGAGTTTTCCGAGCAATACATCCCTGTCTGGATACGAGCAGGTAGAGGTGGCTCTGGCACAGATGTACCTAGGGGTAAAACCCGAAAACACCGCTTTGAGCTAGACTCGAACGGGAACTGGTGCACGACAACGGGCCTTGCTGCACTCTTGGTTACGATACTCCCGGGGGATATGCATAGGATAACTCTCACTTTCTTTACAAATCATTATGAAGGGTTTATGATTATAAAGAAAACATATTTATGATTATGGATTATATCCATAGATAGTTCAATTTATGTTTAGTGTTTTATAAGTATGGGATTATGTATTTTGATTTATAAACTGATCTAGTTTATGCCATTGTTTAGAAATGGCGCCTAGTGGAAGAAATGGAAACCGTATCAATGCACGCACTCCATGTAGGGATTTCCCTCCTGCTCAAGATAATTATAGTGGGGCTGGTGATGCAATTGGTGCCGATCAGCTAATCACCATACTGGGACAACTTACTCAGGTTATGAATAATAACCTTACCCGTATGGAGCACCCTGATCCGCAGCGTGGAGGATCAATGTTAGATCGATTCATGAGACAACAACCACCAACTTTCAATGGGAGTACAAATCCCTTAGTAGCTGAGCAATGGATATTTTCCCTAGAGAAAATATTTCAGGCTTTGGGGAGCAGTTAAAGGGAAAAAGTTATCATGGCAGTTTACCGCCTCACTGGAGATGCTGATCAATGGTGGTCATTGATTCAAAATACGAAGGAAGATGATGAAGTATCAAATATGGAATGGAGGGAGTTCAAAGATCTATTATTAGAAAAATACTTTCCTCGCGACCATCGAGCAGATATGGAAAGACAATTTCTGAGTCTGAGACAAAAGGAGGATGAGAATGTCACAAAGTATGAGGCTAACTTTACAAGGTTAGCGAGGTACGCTGGTGATTATATTCGCAACCCAAGAAGTAAGATTGATCGTTTCTTTGATGGGTTAAAACCATTTCTCCGTCGAGCATTAGTCTCACAATCCTTTTCATCGTACGAAGACATTGTCTCATGTGCTATCAAGACCGAAAAGGAATTCTCTAAGTCTTATGACTTTAAAGAAAAGCAAGAGAAGAAGAGACCTTCTGATCAATCTGGGAATGGAAATAAGGGGAAGAAAGGAAAGGTTGAATATCCATATTGTGGTAAATGCGGGAAGAAACATCCTGGTACTTGCCTGAAGGGAATGGGAGTCTGTTACAAGTGTGGTGAAAAAGGCCACCAAGCTCATGATTGCAAGGGGAAGAAGGAAGCTACCAACGTTCAGTGCTACAATTGCAGGGAGATGGGGCATTATGCAAATGCATGTCCTAAGCGTCAGGAGAACTTACCTCAGAAAAGGCCAAGGGATCAAGGCCAGGCTTATGCTATCACTACTGCTGAGGTAGAAGCTCCGAAAGACGTGGTGGCAGGTAATTTAATGGTTTCCTCAAGTTTAGCAAATGCATTATTTGATTCTGGATCATCGCATTGTTTCATATCTTCCCAGTTTGCTAAGAAAATTAGATATTTCCAATTTGATTTAATAAGGGAGTTGTCAGTTAAAACTCCTAAGGGAAGTATCGTTGCAACAAAGTTTTGTGAATCAGTCCCCATTAGAGCACATAAATTTTCTTTATCTGCTGATTTCATCGTCATACCTATGATTGAGTTTGATATAATCCTCGGTATGGACTGGCTTTCGGACTATGATGTGAAGATTTATTGTAAGAAGAAAGAGGTTACAATTCTTGATGATAATGATAAGGAGCACCTTATTTTTAGAGCAGAATCGTCACCACCTAATTCTTATTTAGATCCACCCCCTGTAGCTCAACTTAATTCAATTATCGGGGAGGAAGAGAATGAAATAACTGTCGGTGGAAAAGGTGAAGGTAATCCAAAATCACATCAAAGCAGCTCAAAGTAGGCAGAAGAGCTATGCCGATAATCGAAGGAAGGATTTGGAATTTCAAGTCGGTGATCATGTTTTCCTAAAGGTATCTCCGTGGAAGGGAGTCATACGATTTGGTAAGAAAGGTAAATTGAGTCCCAGGTACATCGGACCTTTCGAAATTCTAGAACGAATTGGGGCTGTAGCTTACCGATTGGCAATGCCGCCAAGTCTCTCCAAAGTTCACGATGTGTTCCACGTATCTCTGTTGAGGAAATAAATGCCTGACCCAACGCATGTACTCACCTATGAAGATTTAGAACTGGAACCCGATCTGTCTTATTGCGAAGAGCCCATCAGGATTCTTGATACGAGAGAACAAGTGCTGAGAAACCGGACGACGCGTCTGGTAAAAGTTTTGTGGAGGAATCATAAGATGGAAGAGGCAACGTGGGAACCCGAGGAACTTATGATGAAGAACCACCCGAGTCTTTTTATGCAATAATACCCTAGAAATTGCGAGGACGCAATTATTTTAAGGAGGGGAGAATGTAACACCCCAAGCTTCTACGGTACGTTTCCCTTTGAATAATGCGATAGCGTGTGTTGTACGCAACCTCGAGTTCTAACACACACCACAACTAATTAAACTAGCCGTTGTGAATAGTAATACCTAATTTTTGAAATTATATATATTTTATATTTGAAAATGGACTTCATTTTTGGACTCGGAATATCGAATTTAGCCTAAGGTGAAATTTTGGTACTTTTCGGATAACTTTCATATTTTGATGAATAGTGAAAATTACTAAATTTTAATTAAAAACAACTTTTTTAATCAAAATAATTAATAGTGATAAATTATGAATTTTAGTAGTTTTAAAGTATATTTAGAATATATTTTTACCATTTAATATAATGTTGGTCATTGGACATAATTTTACAATTAAACCGAACATAAACAAGTGTCAATCTTTTGATAGTTATTATCTCTTAAAAACACGCTTTTTGTTTTGACAGCGGGAATTAATTTTAAATTAATTTCTGCCACTTCTGTGTTTTGAATTTATGAAAATGAATTCCATATTTGGAATCAGTATGTTCAAATTGTGTAAATAGGTAACTTTTATTTTTACACATTTTGAATAATTACTGCGGTAAATATTTTATTTACCATGGTTAAAGGGTAAATCCGGTAAATAAGGGTTAAACAAATAATATTATAATAATACTAAATTACCCTAAAACGTGTATTAACCCTATTGGTTGATACATGGTCGACCATGGGAATCTTTGTGTCAATTTTGGGACCCCATGGATCCACTTGTAAGTGATAATGACACTTTATTTTAATTAAGTTAAAATGAATACAAAAATGACACAAGCATATATCCTTTAGAAGAACAATTTTTCCATAGGGTTATACATGTTGGATTTTCGATTATAAATATTCATTAGAAAGCTAAAAAGATTTCCTACATAATGATATTTTATTTATAATTTTTAGACATTATATAATTTATTGTATTTATGACACAATGATGATGCAGTAATTACTAAAATAGTGAAAAATAAAAATAATTGATCTTATAAATACCCAAATAATTATAATATGAAACTTTTAATGAATTAAACTAATTTTCTATGATAATATGATATCTTAGGATTGATTTAATGGACTTTGTTCGAAGTAATCAATATGTTAGGAGTTTCACAAAAATCAACTATTGAATAGTGTCAAAATTGACATAAAAGAGTTCTTAAAAAAAATATTATATTATTAATTGATATTAAATTCCTAAAAATCTAAGGTTCGGCCAAGAGACTTATATTATGATAGGTTCCTCATTAATGGACCACTTGGGGGTCGCTTGGATGTATATAGTAAGTTTATTAATCATATTATATAAAAATACAAAGAGACATTGTAAAAGTGAAACTAATTAACTTAGAGTTAATACTTAAAGATAAGGTTAATATAAGTACCCAAACCTGTATAAATTCTATTGGATGAGTTGTTTTCGACCTATCCACACCTCATCCTTTGAATAGTCAACTTTGGAACCTTTGTAAACCGAATATGAATTTATTATAAATTAATATTTCTAACTTTTCCAAAGGTGCCCCTCACCCCTCTTATAAAAGGGCACTCCTCCTTCTCATTTCTTCACACCTTCAAAGCCTTTTGGTTCGGCCAAACTCTGCCCAAATACTCTCCCAACATCCCTCAATACAACCTAGAGGCCTTAGTTTGATCAGAAAGCCAACCTAAGGAGCCCTTTTGATCAAATCAAAAGGAAGAACCCGAAGAAGAGGTAATGATTTCACCACCCTTTTCTAAGTTCATTTCTTCTTCCACTTCTTCTTCCTTTGTTCTTACCATTCTGAAATAATAACTCCAGTATCTCACATATACTATGATGTTATTATAAATATGGTACAATCATATTCAGTATTCTATCCACCCTTTGAATAACATGTCACCATACGTGCGTACGTACGGCTTACCGTCTCCACGTCGTGGTGTAATTGTTATTCAATATAATATTATTTGGATGGGTATAATAATGATGTGTAACTCATGTAAATAATAAATATAACATGTTAATGATTCTGTATATATGATATACCATCCATTTATATATTATTTTAATATCAAAAGAATGATATTGTCGCTCGTGCGTACGTACGGACTACCGTCTCCACGAACGCGATGAGATTCATTCTCCATCGTATCCATTCAAGTATAATTATCATTTGATGATTTAAAAATGATGTTTAAGGACTGTATATCATTCTGGATATGAATAAGATACAACAACCATGGCTTATGTAACAAAACATATAAAAGAAAATGAGTAAGTTAACTCCCGAAACGACGATAATTCTAAGATATTATTAACAAATCAATGTTAAAAGATCATATATGATATCATATTAATATATATGATTCTTGTATAATTTAATAACAACTATTTCACCATTATACAGGAGGTTAACCTACCCCAACCAAGGAAAAGTACAAGGTAAGGGTTATTTCACAATCTCTTCTTTATCCGAGGTTGTTTATACGTAATAATCTACTGGATCTCGTTATCATCCACATCCATGTATCTTCAAAATGTATTTCAAAACATTTTTACTATTTACAAGAATATGGGTTAAAGTCATTTATACCCTTGTTTGACTTTTTATAAGAGGTTTATAAAGGAATCTTTCCGTCGTTTTCAAAACAAGGTCCTTTTTAACCTTTTCGACAGAATTGAGGTAAGAATGTTTTTTTTAACTTATACGGCAGGTGCGGTTATTTTCCGCCGTTATAAAATCGTCGAAGCTTTCCATACAAGCTTATAAGAATATTTTCAAAGAAAATGTTTTATTTTATATGGATCTTAAATTATTTCAAAATAAAAGGAGATATTTCTTTAAAAAGAATTTTGATTTCATCTATGTCAACATCCTTTGATGGATTTTAAGATTATTTGAAGTTGATTTATTATGATACAAAACATCTATATTGTATTGAAGGTTTTGTGATATGTTTGACTATGGATGTGCTATTTTTATACCATTCATAGTTTATTGTGAAAGTATTGACATTTCGTATGCTAGTTTTAATACGAATGTTTATGTTATGTTTAAACCTTTTCATATGGGAATGCATTGGACTTAATAAGTGACGGGTGGAGCCCGCTATAGCTCCTCGATGCATCGGTAGGTCTCATGAGACAAACTAGTGTCTTGGCACAAGGCCTTGAAAAAATCTTATTTGTAGTCTTGGCACGAGGCCTTGGCTATGTGGTTATGATAGTCTGGCATTATGCATTCCAACATTATGAAAGTGGTTATTTATTTTTGCATGTGATTATTCGATTAGTGGAATATCCATGTGAATAAGTAAATGGAATTATTTCATTTTATTTATGCCATACCATGTTGAAAGTTCATGTTTAAAAGGCTTTTGTTTTAGTTATACATTGCCTTAAATGTTTATTCTTATTGATGAAAGTTTCCGCTATATTGTTATCCTTACTGGGCATTTGAGCTCACCCCTTTTCTATGTTTTATTTTTCCCAGGAAGTGAAGATGTAAGTTATGAATGACCTGCAGGGATATTATGAGGGGATTGTAGTGTGGACTGTGGAAACATTATGTTGTTGTAGTAGTTTTTGATTTTATGATGTAATGTAAAACTTATGAATATATCTAGTGTTTCCAAGGCTACTAAACCAATCGGTCTTTCGAGATTTGATCTTTCTTGTGATCATGCCAATGTTATGTAATAATGCACCGACTCTAGGAAACTAGGGTCGGGGCGTTACAGAAAATAATAAGGATATGTTTTATGAATCTATATGATATATATTATATTATAATGATTCTATAAATATAAATTAATATTACATTTTCTTTTCATCCATCAATCAATAAATGAACGCATCATTCATGTTTATATACGACTTGTCATCTCTATAAAGAGTGTAATTATTTATTCTTTTTATTACATTTATGTATGACTATAAATTTTTAAATAATAGATTTTTATTATATTTATGTCCTTTATAAAATTATGGACAGTATCGAACCATAATCAACATATGCGGAAAATAAACTACAATCCGATGATATTAATGAAAAATTGGGTCGTTATTACACAGAAATGTGATTTCAATAAGGAAGATAAAATGATATAATTAAATCATATATTTTATCATATATATGATTATCATGAGGAAATATATATAAGAAATAGTTATTTATTATATTGGAGTTTTTAACATAAGATAAGAAGGAAAACTGGAGATAAGGTATTTTCATCAATATTTTAATTTTATGAGATTAATATTACAAATATTTATCTTTTATGTAGTGAATATTTTGACGTCCCAGACCTAGATTCCACATAACTCGTTCCCCTTGAACATTTTTCCATGTGACCCCCAGAATTTATCCCCATAATCCTGGGGAAACCGACTAGAAGTAGGGTTGTATAGGTAGTACAACAGGGAGACTATAACACTATGTCAGTGTAATAGAGTAGAAAAACCAAATAGAAAAAAGTAGTGGAAACATAATCAGAAGAATGAAAAAGTTAATAGATGATAGATAAATAGATAAAGTGATAGAATTAATAACTAGATAGTATAGAAAAATATTTTTAGGTTGTTTCTGATACAAACACGTATGTATGGAATGCTATTTTAAAAGGAAAACTAGAAATATGCCTCACTCATTCTAAACAAAATGTGAAAAAGTGAGAAAAATGAAAAAACTGCTCTATAGAGTCCCAAGAATATTCTAATCATCTGATCCTAAGATCCATCTATAAAATATTAATGAAAACCCTAAAAAGTGTTGTTTTCCACTATCCATCCTTATAGGAAAACAAACTTCTCAGAACTAAAGCTTTCTCGAGCAGGGTTTGAGAATGAAATTTTTGTATGAAAACACTAATAGTGACTACTTATAATCTAATTAGGCACATTTTATTATATATCATGTAATACTAATATGGAAAGTAAATAAATATTTAATAACTAAATAACCTGCCAATCAGGTTCCTAAAGATTACCTTGTGGGTTTCCCGTCTTTTTCTCAAATCTTGTTTGTCTAATCAAGTCACCATATATATCTATAGAATATAACTAGCATGGGTAAGAAGACTACCCACCCATACATGTATATTATAGATGGAATGGGGTAATATTTCCTTTAATCCATACATTTATATATACATATATATTAACACTAGAAAGGGTTATTATTTACTCACATCCATACATGTATATCATACATAGAATGGGGTAAAAATACCTCCCACCCATAAACATATTCAATGTTCTCATGTGGTTAGAATACCACCCATATATATAAAAATTCAAATATGTCATGTGGTATGAGTGACTCCTATCAATATACATATTCAAAAATGGAAAGGGCTAAGAATTACTACCACCCATATTCATATATCTCATTCATATCATTAAGCTAAAACAATTCGTGCCCATCCACACTGAATTTATCAATTTATGAAATAAACCAATTCATACAATGAAGTTATAAAAAATCATGACATAAGAAAGGACATGCCATACAATTAAAACATAATATTAAAAAATAATTTAAAAATTATAACCCATCTAATACTATCCAACATGTACAAGCCAACCAATGAATTTTTCGGACATTGAAATTTCATTTCAAGGAAAGGTGTTAAGGCAAATCAGTCGAGGTCAAATACCCACATGCCCATTCAAAAAATGCCAATTCAGTAGAAGATAACCACTATTTAGGAACTTTTCTATTTAGTAGTTAAAAATTTGACCAAAAAGTTTTCAATTAGAAGTCATGCTAGGATATAAATTTTGTTCCATGTATTTTGTACCTTATGGCACACAATTTACATTATCTAGGTGGAACCCCTATAGGAATCCATATAGTGTATGGGGTGATGTATAAACTCTTAAACAAAGTTTAACTAACCTATTCTAGTATACAAGGGTCAATTTAACATGAAAAAATAAATGCAACAATGGATCTTGGTAGGGATCAGCTCACGACCTAATGGAATAAATACGAAACAACCAAAAATAAAAATTAAAACAACATGACCACCTACCTTAGGGACATAGAAAATTAATCACTTGAAATTGGACTAAAAATCAAATAAAGTTGGAAGATATCTACAATTTAGTCCAATTCCATCAAAATATAGAAAATTATCTTACATTTAAAAAATTAAATCGATGACAGGATTAACCAAGGAAGTAGGAGTGCAAGGTTAAACATTAACATGGGACATTAGATGATTCCATTTGATCTAAGACCACTCTCTGGATGAAGGATTTTCTAGTGTTCCAATATCTGGTGAATATTTGATCTAATAAAGGGGAAAAAGAGGAGGTTTTTTCTACAAGATGTATAGGACAATGAAAATTAGAATTTATTTTTGAAATTGGTAAATTGGTTAATTAACCCCATAAACAATTGTGCATGTTTTATGGACATGGTCTACAAACCATGCATTAAGGATATGTCCCTCATATTTTATAGGTCGTAATATCATGCTTTTAGTTCACATGATTGTAGAAAAACTATGAAGATTTTTTTGTTTGCAATTTAAAGCCACACCATTTACATATACCATGTGTCCTCGGTCGCATGGTTTATACTAACTATGTGGCCCATCCTGCATGCCACTTTTTTGGACCATGGAAACTAAACAATCCTCAGATGATACATGGGCCTTTCTTTGGATACATTATATCTATATGAGGATTAAAATAAATATTCAAACAAAAAACCCAATAATTCTTAGCTTAGTCAAAAGTTGGTTCGTTTAAACACGACCTCTTTATAGAAAATCATCATAGAGTTTTATTTTTGAGGGTAAATAGGTATTGTCCGAAAAAGGTTATAGCTATTAATATCATATATCAACATCTTAATCCCATGACTAATCGTGTAACTTCCAATGTTTCCATAGTACCCATATAATTGGAATAGACCTTCCCCATAGTTTCTTCATGCTCCAATCAACAATATAAACCATATACTCCTCAAAGGAATCATCCATATCCATCAAAACCTCATGATGTTGAAACTTAATGATGTGATATGGGATTAGATATTCGAAATGAAGATCAGAAACCTGGAATAAATTATGCATGTACATATATCTATTAAGATGTACCATCTAGTAATCCACTGATCTGAATTCCTTCACTACCTCAAAGTGTCCCACGAATCCTGATGACATCATTCCCTACTTCTGAATATCTCTATTCCCTAACATGGGTGATACTTTCAAGAAATTTTTTTTCATTGAACTCATAATTAAGAAGTCACCACCATCTATTGGCTGAAGAATGATTTTTTGTACGGAGCTATCAAAATGTGTTTCCTAATCAAGGGTACCAACTCTTTATTCTCTTGAAAAATATAATTCAAATGAATAGATGCATCCTCTGCCTCCATCCCACACTGAGGTCAGCAGAAAGTCCTACCATACAAGGGTTCATAGAAATCCATCTCAATTGAATCCTAGATTATATTTCTATAATATAACTCTATTATAAGAATGTATTTCTCCCATGAACCCCCATTGTTGAGAATTCTTGAATGCATCATATCCTTTAGCACATGAATTATATTATCCATATGTCCATAAGTTTGTGGGTTATATTCCATTGTCAAAAGTACCTCTGTACATAACTCCATCTATAAACATTGGGAATACAGTGATGTGAAACAAAATTCCCTGTTAGTGGAAATTGAATAAGGTGCGCCATGAAGATATACCACCTCCTAGATGTACATTCTTCTTAACTCGTCAACCAATATGTTCTCTTGCATAGGTGAGAATTGTGAACCCTTCATCAGATGATAAACAAAAACCCACACTAACTCATTCCCATGAGTTGATTTTGGAAGACCAGTCATGATGTTCATCGAAACATTTTCTTATTTCTACTTAGTAATGGACAATTACTTAAGAAGAGATGCCAGAAGCTGATGTTATGACTTGACCTACTAACATGTAGATCACCAAGTGATTGAACTACCTATCTTACATTACAGTCTAGGCTTCCAACATTGATTATGTATATCATGATACATTTTAGTGAAACTGGGGATAAATTCTCCTTCTAAAGCATGAAAATCTTTAATTATCTCCCCTGTGATGACTTATGGGACTCATGCACACAATCAAAATTGTGTATCATTTCATCTAACCATCCAACCAGAAAATGTATCATCATCTAAAACACATTTCAATAGGACATGACCATCATGATCATATAGTTTTCTTGACCTCATCTATTCCATAAATGTATATGTCACTGCTAGGGCTGAGAGAAAATTTTGACCATATTCTTCTTGAACCTTAATAGGCATCCACAATAATAAGGTCATATGCTTCCATAAACCATTGGATTTATGAAACATCAATGTTCGTGTATTTCAGCTGAGATCCTTGGCATCTAAATCCCCTTACCCTAGATTGTAGGTTGGTTAGAAATAAAAAATTATATTTACCCAACCCACATATGATTCATGAGATTTAGATCCTAGTATGTGAAGATGTATTTGATGGTTTTGTGTTATATGAATACTGAAAAATGCTCTACCAAAAAATAGTGCCTCCAATAACATAAGGTATGTACAAATGTAGCGATCTTGAGGTTTTTCATTGGGTAATTCCATTTTTGAGGCCATAAAGATGAGAACCATGTGAAACTATATGCTTATTAGGTATCAAAACAGAACCTTTTCCGTCAAATTATACATCAAAGAAGACTATATAAGCCTTACCTTGCCTTATATGTATTAGTATTGACACCAAATAAGTATTCCCCATAAGTCCTAAAAGTATTATTCAAATTATTTAGACCATTAAAATTTTGATCCCTTATTTTTCAAACATTTATGCAACACTGCACGGTATGATAAATCCTAAATGAAGAGATTATAATATCCCTAATGACCTATGAATCGTTCAGTACCAATGATTTTGTTAGGTTGATTCCAAGGAACTATATATCTTACATTCTCTATGTCTATAAAAAGTCTTGAATCTAAGATTATTTGACCCATTAATTGGATATTATCATTCTATTAGAGGAATTTGATGAGATTAAAATAGACTAGATGCTCTCTTAGTGTATTCAGAACGATATCATGATGGGTTTCATTGTCATGTCTGGGGCATGAATACAGTAAAATTTTGTCTATGATGAAAACCACAAATGAATCCAGATATTGGTGGAATAAAATTTTAATAATATCTATTAAGAAAGTAGTTTTGTTTGTGAGTTTGAAAGGCATAACCTAGTACTCATAGAGACTATACCTATTCCTAAATGTTTTTTGAGGTATATATAAATTCCTGACATTAAAATGATGATATCATGACCTCATATATATCTTTGATAACACTGTTTCTCCTTACAGATTATCTAAGATGTCTTCTCTAAAAGAAAATGGATGATGATCTTGATAGTCAACTGATTCAATCTGTGATATTCTACTGAATTCATTAGAGTACCATCTTCCTACTTGGAAATGTGGACCAGAGAGCCCCAACATGATGTGATGGTTCATTTAAAGCCTTTCACCTCCAGATCCTCCAACTTATTCATGAGTTATATATTCTCCTTAGGTGTCATCATATATGTAGGAATGGTCACATGTACTTATCTAGGAATAAGATGAATAGTAAACTCTACCTCTCCCATTGGATATAGACAAAATAACTCATTATTAAAATCAAAAAAAAAATGTTCCACCACAGGAGGATTGAAAGTAGGTTATAAGAACTAATATTCAACGTAAAGACTAGAAATAGGTTTTGTAACACTATCCATCATCTTCCAATTGGGTTCTCTCTCATTTCACACTGACATCCTATTCCCCCTTATGCTTCATTATATCGACCTATAGTGATGTAAACGTCACACTATAATGGTATCAGTGAAAATATGCTCTATAGGGAACAATATATCACATCCTAATGATTACATAAAAACATGAGATTTTGAGATTTTATAGGTTCCATTTGAATTGGTAACTTCCTTTTTTTAATGGTAAAATATTAACTATGGTGAATACCCTATGAATAGAAATATAAGGGGGTATCTAGAAACATGACACCATAATAAAACACAATGGTGGGTCCTAGATATTTAGTGATTTCATCTGATATAGACATTTCAGCCACACCAATATAAAATAAAATAAAACACAAAAGTGGAGGATTCTAGAATAATACATGATATAGTAGATGGTATGATACTCTACTCATGTAGCATAGGATGGACCGCTTGTAACTGGCCTATACTGTAGCCTAGAGATACAACATGACCCTCATGAGAATTCCCACTATAATGACACTAATAATCATATGTATAGTTTCCTTTTCATTAACCTCCACCATGACAGGATTGACCAGTGGTATTGAAGCTTATTGACTGTTTTGATCATGTACACACATCTACTAATAGAAGTCAAAAAAAATATTCCTTCTCACTAGGAAATTGTGGCAATTTCCAACAAAAATTATGGAGACGACCCATCCTACCACAACCTCTTCTCTCAATGTGATTCCATAAACACTACATCTTGATCTTCCCTTCCCATCTATGCTGAAAATTTATAGGATAAATACCTATGAAAGGAGTATTACCACTAATACCTCCCTGATATTTTTCAAAGCATCTTTTTTGTTTAGAAGAAGATCTATTGGAAGCCTTTGTTTCCTTAACAGCCTCGATAGCACTGTCTTCATCCATCAAATTTTTCTCTATAATTAGCAAAGCATTGATGATCTCTTAAATTGTCATCACCAAAATCACATTATCCTGTGATTAGATGGTGTAACAAAGATCATCCAAAAATTTCATAGTACTCATCATAACATCAGTAATTAGAGAGGTAATAAAACATTAGAGCTATGTGAAATGGGATTAATATTCCATAACTGACATGGCCCACTACTGAATATTCATAAAATCTCTATATTTGTCTTCCGTAATAGTTCGATGAAAGATTATTCAAAGAAGAAGAACTAAAAGTCAACCTAGAACATATCTCTATGATGACCAACCTAGGTGATGACATCCCAAATCATCTTGTAAGAATCACATAGCATTTCTGTAGCTAGCTTGACCCTCTTCATTAGAGTCATATCGATATCCTCAAATATAGATTATATCTCTTCAATCAATGACTCCATAGAAATTGTTCCACCATCCACTAAGAAGGTAGGGGTTACTACTACTGAAACTCACAAGTAAACTCTTCTATACTCAATGTAGGTCACACTCTAATATGCATATTCTGAATCAAATGAAGGGACCCACTGGAAAATATAAATCATCACCCAAATTAGGTATATTAGGAGGATCCATAGGTGGATTTATTGGATAAAAAACAGGAAGATCATGGTCTACCACATCTGGAACATAATCGTAACCGCCTTCAGGGAAAATGGAATAAGGAATTCACGGTCTAATATTGCCATAATTCTTATAAAATGTATCAATGTCAAAAAAAATATTTAGATGATTGAATTCAAGAATCTAGGAAAAGTATTAATACCTTTCTATAAGAACGAACACACTTTCACTACCTACTTCAAAAGCCCAGACTAGATGTTGGAGTTGACCATTATAGGCCATAATTAGTGAGAAACACCCACTACCTACTACCAAGGTTAGGATAAGTCACTTTTCTATTTTAGGCATGTTTAAGATGGTTGTTATAATGTTAAATTACATTTCATCTTAAATATTATAATTTAAACTATTAAAAACTTTTAATTGGTATAATAATATGAGGTGACATTTTTTTCCCATAATACCCCATACACCATATGAATCAGAACATATAACTCAATTGGATGTCATTTATATGAAATTGTTTTTATTAAATTTATGATATCATTTATTAAAATTTTGACCTTACGGGAATGCTATTTTCTGATCCAGAAGGTCCCACAAACCTTATGAATCAATGAGTTGAACCCCCTAAACTCATACTATTATAATTTCCATTCTTTCATGATGATTCAAAATAATTGTATATACATAACAAGACACATTAAATATGCAAGAGTTAATTCCTAGTAAAAAATAATCTTTCAATAGAAAAATTCATGGAATATTAATGTGATTGCTATCATTTTCCAAGTTCTAATACATTACCCTAATTTCATTAGGTCTAGCAATGAAATCAGAATCCCAATATCAACAATATCAATAACATCACATAACATGTGAACCAACCAATGGTTAAATGATATCAACCTTAATAGCATAATAAAAAATATATATATTTTAAGGAAACATGGACTTTAACCGGTACCAAGATTCACGATTCCAAGAAATGACTTGGAAAAAAGTATCATGTATTCATATTCTCCAATATATTGTCTACAAATAGTAATGAATGAATATAACCCCTTTGACACCAATTTTTGACATCCCATACCTGGATTACACTTATGTCATGCCCTGAGCCCGATTGTCCACACGACCTCTATCATGTCTCCCCATAATCCAGGGATTGCAGACTAGCAGTAGTGGAGTGTAGGTACTATAAGAGGGTGATTATACCCTCTTGTTAGATAAATCAATAGATACAACCAAAAAAATATTGTAGTAGAATAATAATCAAAAGAAAAATATAGTAAATAGTTGGAAGATAAATATGTATAGCATAAGACTGAATAACTGGAAAATATTGAAAAAGACACAATGGATGTGTCTGATATAAACATGTATGCATGGTATTCTAGAAAGAAAGGAAACAATAAAATATTCAATATGGATGGTAATCCAAAATAAAAAAAGTGAAAAAGAAACAGAAAATATTTTCGATATCATCTCAATCATATGCTTGAGAATGTTAATCAGAAAATCATAAGTGTGGTGTTTTCCCCTACCCTTACTTATAGTAATATAGTCTTCTTGGGTTTCAACATTGGCTTGAGTATGTTTTGAGGTAAAAATATCAGTAGGCCATAACCAATGATGTCAATGTGTAATATATGTAGGTGATGAAAGGTAAATAGTGAGAAATACTTAGCTTCAAAGTAAACAACTACAGAATAAGTATATAACATGCTTCTCTGATTCCTAAAGAATACCTAGAAGGTCCACCTACTTCATCTCAAAACTAGTGCGTCTGATCAAGTCACTATATATATATAGATTACAACTGATGTGGGGTAACAATACATCCCAAACATACATGTATATCATATCTGGCATGGGGTATGATGTTCTACCACCCATACTTACATATTATTACAATACGGGTTAAGAATGCCTCCCATCCATACATGTATATCATATCTTGAGTGGGGTAAAAATTCCCCCAACCCTTACACATAGTCAATGTCTGTAGAGGGTATGAATTCGCTCCATCCTTATACATATTCAAATCTATCATTGTGTAAGAATGCCTCCCATCCATTTTCACGTTCAATGCTGGAATGGGGTAAGAATTCCTCCCACACATATACATATAGTGTTTTTTCATGATATTTGTATACTCAGACCATTTACGGTTATCCACATTGAATTTATAATTTTACAATGCAAACAATATCATATTACGCATTTATAATAAATCATGATAATGTAATGTCAATTCCATCCCTTGAAACCATACCATTAAATTAAATTTATTTAAAAAATTTATTTCCTTCTCATCATATTCAACCTATAAAGGAAAAACATCCAATTTCCTTGACATGTAAAACTAATTTCAAGGAAATGTGTCAAATAAAAATTCTAAAGGTCAAATACCCATATGTCCATTTCGAAAATTACTTTTCATTAATGAATAAGAACTATTGAGTCCCCATGTTAGAAACTAATTACATATAAAAAAATTATATTTCAAAGAAAATTCACATTGGGAGCATAATTTGGATACTTGTAAATTGAACCATTTCGCCCCAAATGGCCATTATCAATGTGGTTCCCCTATGGGAATCCAAATATATTAACAGTGATTTATAAAACCATAAAATTGATTTAATTGACATATGAAAACACACTAGGGTCAACTAGACGTGAAGAAATCAATGAATGATAGGATCTCGACAAGGGACGATACAGTGCATAATAAAATAAATAAGAAATGTACAAAATTGAAAATGAAAACTATGTGACCACCTAACATAGAGACATAGATTATTACTATGTTGATATCGACCTTGTAAGAACCTGATTATTAGTTTTGAGGTACAAGTATCTTCTTTTCTATTTTCCTTAAGGGTTTTTGAGAAAATATGGAAAATTGTGAAAATCAAAAAAAATTGAAGTACACACCTTGTACTTTTCCACACGCCGTGTACTTTTGGGCATGTGGGATGAGTACACATGGTGTGTATCCATGTCAGTGATTAAAGGTGTAAAAACCGACTATACGACGTGTAGTTAATATTTTTACACCGTGTAGTCAGTAGGTAGACGAATAGTAAGGAGGTGACCAGATGGGTGACAATACATGCCGTGTAGACAGGCTTACAGACCATGCACTCATGCCAATAGATGAATAGTGACACACTGGCGAGAATCTTCCAGTGGAACAGTTTAAAAAATGAAAATTATACACTGTGTTCTTGAGAGTACACAACGTGTATTTTGTTTTTTTCTCATAAAATGGGACGTAGCCTCCCATGTTCATAGGGAAGGCTTAGAATGCTGTAGGAAAGCTCGAGGAGATGACTGGAGCTTTGGAGATCCACCAATCATGAACCAAGAATCTGATTCTGCCTCTGTCGATCTTGTTGGAACCGTTCGGGTAAGAGCATCCTTCCCCTAGAGTGTTTATTTCCAATTCTTCCACTAAGTAAAGATATCTAATGTTGAAAAAGAATTATTTTACATCATATCTACAACTTTCTTGGACGTATTAGAAGGCTTCATTCGGGTCTATCGATAACGGGTGATCGAGGTTGGTGGCTTGGTGTTTAATTTCCAACTGATGTGCATTTTTGTGTACCATTGTGATACGCGCCCATGAATGGGGTGTCATATGGCTGAGGCCTTGTTGAATTAAATTATTGGAATTGTTTTGGAAATTTAAATGTGATAATAAACTATTTTTTGGGATTAGTCCTTGGATCCAGGACCACCCATGTGTTGTGTTCCTCTATTTAGCCGTTTTGGCCAGGGTACCAGAGGGTATGCCTTTATAATAATGATTATGGAATTTCCTTGAGAGGAATTGCATTTGTATTGCATGTATATTGCATGTTTACATATTGGGAATGGCTCGATTAAATATTTAGCCTAAGGGCAGTGTTGTGATTAGCCTGAGGGCAATGTACAACTTAGCCTGTGGGAAACTTCTTCTATGCCTGTGGGCAGTTAACTCTGTGCCTATGGGTGACACCTGATACGCCTGTGGGCAATATTTGATATGCTTGTAGGCTGATTCATGTGTTTAAATTATATTTACCTCAGGGTATGGTTTTACGCGTCTGAGGACACTGGCTATTTTACTTAAAATATTCATGTGGTGATATCATAAATTGAATGTTAAAATGAATAATAAAATGGAAATTTAACTGGTAAAGTTAGTTACTTTTGAGTACTTCTTAGTTTATTTCATTTTACTACTACACACTGTTGTTGCATATTTTCACATTGTTGGGCACGGAAGTTTGGTGCGTGCCTACTGGGATTTATTTTTCAAGCCCTGCTTGGGTCATGTCTTCAGCCCAAAAATATTACGTTTCTGCAGGTGTGGATAATGTAAAGGGACCCTATACAGGTACTTGATTGTTGCTAGGAAGTAGGGGAGCATGGGACCGAGCTTGGGCTCGCTATGCCACTGAATGTTCTATTTTTCTTTTCTGTACTCGAATTTCAGTTTTATTGTACTATAGTGTAACATGTTTTGGCTGTTTTATAGAATAGTGACATGATACATTTTCATATATATATGACTGCAAGTTTCCTTGTTATTATTAGTTATACATTTCAGTTATATTTATTTTTTACCACTTCCGCTTCCTATATACAATTTATCTATTCTACTGCACTGCACTTTGAAAAATTAGGTAATAGTTTCCCCACTATCAGACATGGGCCCTTGCTGCTAGTCGGTAGCCTCTAGAGTTTGGGGAAATGCACTTGAGGTCACGTGGCAAACCAGGTTCGGGGAACCCGTTGAGTGACACCCAGAACCAGGACTTTACAAATTGGTAACATAAGTGGTTATTCTTTTTTGACATACTATTTAGAGACTTAGTCAGAAATAGGACGAGAACGGTTGTTGGTAAGAATCTGTGCCTGAGCGTAGCTAACCCGTGTACAAGGAAATCCAATTTACCTCGTGTTTCAATTTTTTTGATTTTTCAATTTTACAGGTTAATTGATTTTCACCAAAGGGTGACACACTTGTATTGTGCTGTTTATATTTTATTCATGGGTTCTATTTAGTTTCAAGCCGATGAGATGAGGGTATGCCATCTCATGCATCATTTAGGCACATGCTAGAAATCACATCCCATTCATGGTTTCAATGCCATGTCAGTGCATTGGAAATTTCATGTTTTTTTGATAGATGTTGTGATAGTAAAAGCATACTATTGTGATAGCTGCTTGGATAGATACCGGCTGTTTGATAGGGTATTATTCTATGAGCCTGTTTATAGAATGGACGCAAAAATTTGGTTTTTGGGGAGTATGTGCCCTCATTGACTGAAATTTGGTGGATCACTAGCTGTTAATCCAGTTATAATACATATAAGATGCCATCCATTGATTTTCGGGGAGTATGGGCCCTCACATATTGGAATTTGGCACTTAGGTGTTGTTTATCAGTATTTTCTGGTTTCCTGAGAATTTTCTGAGGCAAAGTCTCCAGAAACCCATTATACATGGCATGTAGTGCCTTAAACACGCCGTGTATGTTCTTCTATTCGGGAAGACAAGAAAACTTTTTGAGTACACACTGTGTACCCTATGTACACGTTGTGTAGTCTCCTTCTGTGTCATTGTCTGTGTGGGCAAGGACACGGGGAACAGAAATGCTTGGGGCGAACACGTCGTGTACCGTATGTACCCGCTGTGTAGTGTTGATCGAGAGTCCACCCGTGTAACTAACAAACACGGACAGATGAGAAATTATGTCATACATTCCACGTCCTCTATACAACACATCGTGTTGTTGAAGCCTTGAATCCAGCCGTGTAACGAAATACACAGGTCGGAGAAGCTCGTCTAGTACACACTGTGTTCCTGTGGCACATGCTGTGTAGTGGTGACAAGTGACAAACTGTGTGGACCTGACCGTGTGGCTAGGAAATGGGGTAGTGTACATGCCGTGTGCAGGTGTAAAAATGCCATGTAGTATCAATCCGAGTATTCAGTCGTGTCAAAAATGACATAGGAATTTAAAAAATTACACCATACACACCGTGTACATTATATGCATGCTGTGTAGTTTTGTTTAATAGGAGTCATGTGGCTTGGCCGGGTAGAAGGACCCAGGTAGGGGAAGAGATGTCAGGTATACACCGTGTAGTTAGTATACAAGCCGTGTAGTCTTGTTGTGCAATCTTAAATACCTTATTCCTATTATTCCCCTTTTGGTTCCTTCATCTTCAAAATGTGATAATCTTGATCTAAGGTGTGCGTTTGACCTTGTAGCTTCATGCTGCTGAGATGTTCATGTGTTGTTTGCCAAGAGAGCAGAAACAAGTATACACCGGAGATGGTGGTCCATGGGCTACAAGTTGATCCTCTAGCCGAGCCAGATGCAGCGCCAACCGTATTACCGAACACAGGCGCGGAGGCGCAGTTCTATGAATGATTTATGTGGTTCATGCAGAATATTCAAGGAGCACCACCCGCTACCCCATATATGGCCAAGCTGACTCGTATCTTCCAGTAGCAGCATCCACCTACGTTTTTAGGGGATGGAAGACCACAGGCTGTGGAGACATGGAAGGGGTCGATGCAGACTTTTTTTGAGCACCTAGAGACGCCTCTGGGGTGGAGGGTCAAGCTCACAACTTATATTGTGTGTGATTCCTCCACGAGGTGGTGGGATGTTACCACCCAGTTAGAGAATCACAAAGACATGGCGTGGGATGATTTCTAGATAGCCTTCTATGACTTCTTCTTCCCAAAGACGTTGAGGGTAGATCGAGCTCGAGAGTTTATGAATTTGCAGTAGGGCGCTATGTTGGTGATGGATTATTATGCTCATTTCACTGAGATTCCGCGTTTTGCACCCGTTCTGGAGGGAGATGAGATGCTGAGATCCAGACTCTTTGAGGATGGTCTTCGATATGACATCCAATCACTGGTGAATGTTTTCAGGTTTCCATCATTACATGCTATTATGAACCAGGTGCTGATTATAGAGAGGAACCTGTGAGAAGCTAGTGGTGTGGGCCATGGTGGTTTAGCACCCGTTTCTCGTACTATTTCTACTGGTAAGAGGAAGAGACAGATGGACTTCTCTCAGGGTGGTAGTACCAGCCATAATAATGCTTTTGGTGGCTAGGTCATGTGCTACTAGTGTGGTAAGGAAGGGAACAAGCGACCTCAGTGTCCACGTGACCCAGTGGAATGTCAGGTTTGTGGCAGGATGGGTTATCTGCAGCGCTTTTTCAGGGAATTTCCACCAGTGGCTAGTGAGAGGGGTTCTGTGTAGACTCTGTGTGCGGGGGTAGGACCAACAAATTCTTACCAGCTAGTGAATCGGAATACATCAGGTCATGCAATCAGAGATGGTGGTCGTAGACATGGTACCCAGACACCAGGATCTCATATGCAATAGGGCGGGACTGCTCAGGGTAGCCAGGCTATGTCACAGGGCATGGCACTGGGCAGGCATATGCTATGCAACAGACCTAGCAGGAGGAGGATCCCGGACCTTCTACAGTCAGAGGTACTATTCTAGTAGCATCTGTTTTATCTTCAGTACTTTCCAATACGGATGCTACACATAGATTTATATTTTTACCCAATGTAATGAGCCTTGGGCTCGGTATTTCTACTTCCTCTGATGTTATGACCGTAGACACTCTATTGGGAAGTAGAGTGGCTAGTGTGCATCAGTGTAAGGAGTTCCCCCTTGAGGTTGTTGGGTGTCACCTCCTTTGGGACCTTTATGTCCTAGAGATGATGAGATATGATGTCATTCTCAGGATAAAATGGTTGGTACCCTTTCGAGAATTTGTGAATTACTATTGTCGCAGGGTGAGTTTCACATCACCAAAGGATAGAGAGTTTATATACAAGGGTGAGTGGGATTCTCAGGTGATTCGAGATGGACCAGAGCATCATCGGTGAGGTGGTATCAGAACACATATTGGGAGATTACATATGAATATCCAAGGTAATTGTTAGAAGGATTTCCCTCCTGTGGTTGATCGTTTCAGGGATGTCATCCCGAATGAATTTTCTAGTCTTACTTAGGAGAGAGGGGTGGATTTATCTATAGATCTTGTGTCGGGAGTAGCACCACTGTCTATTCCTCCTTATAGGATGGCTACACCTGATTTTTAAGAGCTAAAGAGATAGTTAGAGGAGTTTCATGCAAAGGGTTTTATCCGAACCAGTACATCTCCATGGGGTTCTCTTGTCCTTTTTGCGACGAAGGCGGATGGTACTCTTAGACTCTGTGTGGATTATCTAAAGCTGAACCAGTTGACTATTAAGAACTAATATCCCTTCTCGAGGATTGATGATCATTTTTATCGTCTTTATGGAGCATGAGTGTTCTCAAAGATTGAATTGAGATCATGATATCATCAGCTGTGCGTTAGACCATCTGATATACCTCTCACAGTTATCAATATCAGGTATGTTCTGTATGAGTATGTAGTTATGCCGTTTAGACTCACGAATGCTACATAAGTTTTCATGGATTTGATGAATCATGTGTTTCATCCTTATATACATTATTTTGTAGTAGTATTCATGGGCGACATGTTTGTGTACTCTCACACTCAACACGACCATGCCACCCATCTTGAGATCGTATTGAGTGCAATGAGAGAGAATCAACTATATGATATGCTCTCAAAGTGCTACTTTTAGATGGACCAGATACACTTCCTTGGTCATATCATCTTAGAGGCAGGAGTTGCAGTAGACCCAAAGAATGTGAGAGCAGTAGTTTACTGGGATCATCCTAAGAACATGTTGGAAATACGAAGTTTCTTGGGGCCGGTTGGTCACTACAAATGCCTCATACAGGAAATCTCCCGCTAAGCAGCGCCACTGACAGGTTTGACTAATAAGGGTTTGAAATTTTTTTGGTCAGATGCTTGCGAGACAGCCTTCCAGGAGCTGAAGGGAAAGTTGACATCAGCACCGATCCTGATACTCCCAAAGCAGGGGAAGAGCTATACAATTTACTGTGATGCATCAGGTATTGGGCTTGGAGATGTGTTGATGTACGGTGATCGAGTACTTGCGTATGGGTCTCGCCATTTGAGGCCACATGATAGGAATTACCTGACGCATGACTTGAGTTGGCTGCAATTGTTCATGAGTTGCGCTAATGGAGACATTATCTCTTGGGAGAACATTTTGTGGTATTCACGGACCAATAAATTCTCAAGTACATCTTTACCCAGCATGACATGAACCTGAGATAGCGAAGGTCAGTTGAATACCTTCAGTACTTCGATTTTGAGCTTGCCTATACACCTAGTAAAGGTAATGCAGTAGCTGATGCATTGAGCAGGAAGACATAGATACAGGAAGTGCTGGAGGCCAATGGTGAATGTCGGCTTATGGCTTTGTTCTCTGAGATGCATTTGGAGGTGCATGACAGTTAGGGGCATACCTATATTTTGTCTTTATCTGTGACTTCTATCCTCCTGGATAGAGTGAGGATGAGACAACTATCTGATTCAGAAGGCCTAGTTCTATAGGAGTCGGTGGCATGTGTGGACCCTTCTCCTGGTTGTACGATAGGCGAAGATGAAGTACTGCATTTCCATGGATGAGTGTGGGTTCCAGAGGATATACGTGAGGATCTGATGCGGTAGTTTCATGCTTTAGCTTGGGCAGTTCAACTTAGGGTTACTAAGATGTACCGAGACTTGAGATGTCAGTACTGGTGGCCGGGAAGGAAGAAGGATGTAGCTAGTTTTGTTATGAGGTGTTCCACCTGTCAGTAGGTGGAGGTGGAGCATTAGAGGCCAGTTAGGCTTTTGCAGCATTTACCCATTCCGGCATGGAAATGGGACGATGTTGCGATGGAATTTGTGACTAGGTTATCGAGGCCACCTCGAGGCAATGATTTCATGTGGGATGTTGTGGATTGACTCATAAATGCAACTCACTTTTTGTAGATCAAGGAGACCATCAGAGTTGAAGAGATCGAGATGATGTATATCTAAGAGGTCATACATCTTCATGGGGTCCCTCGTTCTATCGTTTCAGATAGGGATTCTTATTTTAAATCTTGTTTCTTTCAGTGTTTTCAGAGGGCACTAGGTAGACAGGTTCTTCTGAGCCCAACCTACCTCCCTCAGACCGATGGTCAGTAAAAGGATACGATACATGTTCTTGAGGACATGTTGCGTGCATGCATCTTAGACTTTGGGGTCTCCTTGGAGAAGCATATACCCCCAGTCTAGTTTTCATATAATAATAATTTTCAGGAATCTATTGAGATGGAACCATACGAGGCTTTATATGGTAGGCCAGGCTGATCACCATTGTTCTCATTAGAGGTAGGTGAGGAAGCTTTAATGGGACCATGTCTCGTACAAGAGACTTCTGATAAGGTCCAGTTGATTCAAAAGTGGATGACTACCACACAGTCTCGTCAGAAATATTATGCTAATCACCATATATGACCCATGGAGTTCGTGGTTGGGGATCAGGTTTTCTTGCTTGTTTCACCGAGGTTGGGACACAGGCGGATCAGGAGAGGCAGTAAACATTCACCTAGGTATGTAAGGCCATTTGAGATTCTGGAGAGAGTCGGGCTGGTTTCCTATCGGTTGGAGTTACCACAGAGGTACCAAGCCATGCACGACATCTTCCATGTAACTCAGTTGTGTCGCTATCATTCAGAACTGTCTCATGTCTTTCAGCCCAAGGAGGTTGAGATTAATGTAGATGCGTCCTTTGAGGATCATCTAATTCGAATCGTTGATAGGAGCATGAAGGTTTTCCAATGCCAGACAGTTCCTCTAATACGGGTGTTATTGTAGCATGGCCGAGTGCAAGACGAAACCTGGGAGCGAGAGACCAACATATGTGCTTAGTGGCCGGAGTTGTTCACGACTATATCTTCACAACCATTAGAAGGTAAATTTGGGGACAGGTTTATTTAAGGGGGGAAGTTTGTAAGAACTCGGTTCTTAGTTTTGAGGTACACGTTTTTATTTTCCCTTTTTCTTAAGTGTATTTGATAAAATAATAAAAATGGGGGAAAATCCCATATTTTAGAAGTACACGTTGTGTAGTTCTCCACACATCGTGTACTTTGGGCCATTTGGGATGAGTACACATGTTGTCTAGCCATGTCGGTGATGAAAGGAGTAAAACCCAACTACATGTCGTGTAGTTTATATTTGCACTCTGTGTAGTCAGTCGACAGAAGAATAGTATGTTGGTGGCAAGCTGGGCGATAGTACATGCCCTGTAGAGAGGCATACATTCCATGTACTCATGTCGACAGATTAACAGTGCCATGCTGGTGAGAAGCTGCCAGAGGAACAGTTTAAAAAATGGATTGTACACGTTGTGTACTTGAGAGTACACACCATGTATTGTTTTCGCTTAAAATGGGAATTAGCCTCCCCTATTCATATTAAAGGCTTAGAACAATGAAGGGAAGCTCCGTGATATGGTTCGAGCTTTGGAGATCCTCCGATCGTGAACCGAGAATCTGATTCTGCCTTCGTCGATCTTGCTGGAACTGCATGGGTATGAGCATCCTTCTCCTTGAGTGTTTCTTTCCAATTCATCCTCTATGGGATGTTATTTGAGGTTGAATGAGAATTATTTTACCTCAGATCTATGATGTTCTTGGACTTTTTAGAAGGCACCGTTCGGGTATTTCTATCACGGGTGATCGAGGTAGGTGGCTTGGTGTTTAATTTCCAACTGATGTGAGTTTTTGTGTACTATTGTGATATGCACTCATGAATGGGGTGTTATATGGGTGAGGCCTTCTTGAATTAAATTCATAGAATTTTTTTTGTAATTTAAATGTGATAATAAACTGTTGTTTGAGATCGTTGCTTGGATCCAGGACCACCCCAGTGGTGCATTCCTCTGTTTAGGAGTTTTGGCTAGGATACCCGAGGGTATGCCTTTATAATAATGATTATAGAATTTTCTTGAGGGGAATTGTATTTGTATTTCATTTATATTGCTTGTTTACATATTGAGAATTACCCAATTACTTGTTTATCTTGAGGGAAGTGTTGTGATTAGCCTGTGGGAAATGTACTACATAGCCCGTGGGAAACTTCTTTCATGCCTGTGGGTAGTTGACTCTGTGCATGTGGGTGACACCTCAAATGCCTGTGGGCAATATTTGATATATCTGTGGGCAGATTTCTCTATTTAGATTCTCTTTACCTAAGGGAAAGTGTTTACACATCTGAAGAAACAGGTTGCTTTACTTAGAATATTCACTATGGTGATATCTTAAATTGAATGTTAAAAAGAATAATATATTGTCAATTTAACTGTAAAAGTAAGTTAATTTTGAGTACTATTTAGTTTATTGCATTTTACTACTTCTCACTATTGTTTCATATTTTCACACAGTTGGGCACGAGCCTTTGGTTGGTGCCTACTGGGATTTATTTCTCACACCCTGCTTGGGCATGTCTTCAGCCCAAACAGATTACGTTTCCATAGGTGAGGATAAGGGAAAGGGACCCTATACAGGTACTTGATTGTTGCTGGGATGTAGGGGATAATGGGACCGAGCTTGGGCTTGCGATGCCACTGGATGTTTTGTTTTGCTTTTCTGTACTCGTACATCATTTTAATTGTATTTCAGTGTAACATGTTTTGGTTGTTTTATAAAATAGTGACATGCTGTATTTTCATATATATATATATATAACTGCTGGATTCCTTGTTATTATCAGTTATACATTTCTATTATATTTATTGTTTAGAGCTTCCTCTTGTTGTATGCTATTTATCTATTCTGTTGCGATGCACTTTGACAAATGAGGGAATAATTTCCTCACTATCATACATGGGCCCTTGCTGCTAGTCGGAAGCCTCTGGAATTTGGGAAATGCACTTGAGGTCATGTGGAGAACCTAGTTCGGGGCACCCATTGAGTGACACCTGGAACTGTGATGTTACTGAACTCATATTCGAAGTAATTTGGTAGAGATATGAATTTCAATTAAATATTTTAAAATTTTGTTAAATGAGCTTATACCTAAATAGCACAACTAATGGTTAGTTTAACAGAGGATGGAGGATTTCATGAGCTAATATATTCTATGGGAAATATAATGCTTCCTTTGGATAGGATATCAGTCAACAGATGAAGGAGTAGAAAGAGTGATATTCCTGGGAGGAAATTTCATTAGGAAGAGGGGAATAAGAGGAGGTACATTCCACTAGAGTGAGGGGAAAATCTACAATTTATGTTGGAAGAGGAGAAATGGTAATTTTATGAAAAACACAATGTGCAAGGTTTATGTGAAGAATTTAAAAATTGTGTACAACCCATGTGTTAATGATTTGTCCCCCATATCTAGAAGTCTACTCAACCGTTTTCCGGGGCAACATGGTTGCAGGATAATTATGCGGAATTATCTATTCCCTATCTACAACCGCTCAATTTACACAAATCATGCATCTTGGGCACATGATTTTTACTAACCGTGAGGCTCATCCTACAACCAATGTTTCCAAACCTCTCGGCTCTGGACTAGCCCCAGACGATCCATGGACTTTTCCTAGGCTCTAGTATACATCAACCATGATTAATGCAGGGAATCAAAAATGAAAAATGCAATTATTCATACATCATTCAAAATTCTAGTCTCAAAATTTAGACTACCCATGAATGTATTTTATATTTATTATTACAAAAATTAGAGAAATTTACAATCTAATGTATGGTTTTTTACTCAATGAGTGCTAATATTATATCAATTTTCTATTCTATATGTGATTTATATTAAAATCTAATTGCTTGTCAAGATTATTCATGATAATTGTTCTTATTATAAAATTTCATTATCGATTTCAAGAGAATATTTTTAATTTTATTATGCTATATTTATTCATAGAAATTAAATATTTTTTGTTAATATCCCTCTCATTATGAACTAAATATATGAGAAAATGTTTTTCCAAGAAATTTGAATTAATCACTCTTTAGTTGAAAATATGTTCTATTCCATGAATTTGATTTTTGAAAATGTTTTCAATAATGGTTTTACTATCCTACACAAATTTTTTAAATAAAAATTTTCCCAAGAAATTTTTTTGGTAGTGTGGTTTAAAATGATTCTACCTTGGATTTTTTAAATTTTCCTATTTTTAATTTTTAACAAAAAATGAGAATGTAGTAATTTTTTTAACCAATATGGGATGAATAGAATTTATCACCATTATGACTGATCAATACATTGAATAACCTCATTTGAGTTTCCATGGATCTTTTAAATTAAAACTTCCTGATAAACATTTTGGAATATTTTATATTTTAAATAATTTATTTTATTGTGGATAGGGGGTTTTCCTTATGAAATGTTCTATGTGATATTTTAAAATCACTTTTATGTATAATTAAAAACATTGATGATTTTTAATCATTAATATGGGTATGATAAAAATATATTTTCCAAAATCTATATTTGATGATTTAAGGATTATGATAAAACAATTTGAAAAATATTCCTTTCTAGTATGTAAATATATGATGAACTATTTAAATGATTTAAGAACAATTTTTCTCTGGGGTTCTGTATGGATTAAATGTTATGAAATATTATTATTTTATATGGTTATGATATGATTAATATTTTATTATTTCATGGAAAACATCTAAAAGATATTCATTATGTGATGAGAGGGAACAAAATTTCAAATCTCTCCAAACAATTAGGTAATGAATGATATATCTTGAGACAAATTAGACCGGATGAGAGACTAAACCATGTTCAGAAATTGACTCTTTCCACTATCATAATATTGGAAGTGAAATTATTATACAATTATTATATGGGGAGTGAACCCATTATAGTATGATTATCTGGGAAATGACCCTTTACCATTTAATAAATTAAATTATCTTCTTATGGGTATTCTATAATTCATTTTATTGAAGTTTAAGATCTAATGTATTAATTTATTTGATTTCCTTATTATTCTTACCCTATGAAGTACATAACTATATGAAATTATTGGAATTTATGATCATTGATATGCATGGTACAATTTTAAAATGTTATGATTATGTTTTAATACCATCTTAGTCAATCTATTTTAAGTGATAATTTATATCTCCCTCATTTACCCTTATAGAGTATTTATGATTACCATGTCATAACTTTCCATAACAATTTTTATAAAGAGTGGTATTAAGAATGATATTTATAAGAAGGTATCATGTTAGGAATACCAATGTGGAACACGATGTAGATTTCTTGTTAAACAGTTTTTAAATATCAATTTTTCTTAAAATACTAGACCTATATGATTTTGGAGTGGATCATTATGTCATGTGATGATGATTACTCTAAAAATATGTAATATTTATATATGAAAATAGTAATTTAATTTTTTTTATTTAACAAAAGAGCTAGTTAATAATGTTTTCCATGATGGTCAGAACTCCATATCCCATGGGGTTGAGAATCTCATTTGGGAATTAATCATAATGGTTGATGAGTCGGTTTCACTTTAATTAATCCACATACATAAATTATGGAATAATCAGGGATGCAAATATTTACAAAATTAAACACATAAATGGAAAACCATGAAAAATAAACTGATCACTCATAAAAGAAATATATTCCTTAACTCTTGAATATCTATTTATTAGGATATGTTAAAAATAATCTATATCATCATATAAAATCTTATTGTATTTTCACTTTAATATTGGTTCACAAAGATATTGTGAATTTACCAATGCATACTGCCTAAGTGTGTCAAACCAGGTCTGTGGAAAGACCCTATTTTAGTGCACCAAGAAACAAAAATCAATTCCGATGTGGATATTTAATGTTTATTACCACTATATTGAACTATGGAAGATCCAAATCCACCAATAAGTTCTAGAAATGCATGTATTTTTTAGAAACCACTTACTCAATACATTATGAAAATATAGGGATATATTACTATTGTTTGTATTATCCATAAATGTTTCACATTGGTTTTCATACCCTAATCCCAAAATAATAACTAATCCTCCCACTGGTACCTACCATTATAAAAAATATTTTAACACACCTTAATTTGTGATTTATTACCTAATGGTACACATAATAGCATTACATAAGTTAACGATTCATGTAAATTTTGGTAATTATGTACATAGCATAATTACATGGAACATGGGTATAAAAAAATTATTTTAATCTCTATAATATACTTCTAAAATAATATTTCACTTCCAAAACTACATGGGATAACATAGGAATATACATAAGATAGTGGTCAGATATATATTCCATGGTCCGAATAATCAATCAATAGAATAATTTAAAGTAGTACATGTGAGTCAAGCGATATATCAAGGTAATATAAATAGTCTTATTATAATAAATATATATATTGATGTATGAAATAAGACTAAAACATTAACAAAACATGGGAATTCAAATAAAAAATAAAACATGAAATCATATAAAGATGTTAATGATGAAATCCATGAAATCATAACATAGTTCTACTAGTAATACTTTTGTGCACTATACATGGAATCACTTGTGATATAGAAATTACTCAATGAATTTGGTGGCTATATAATTACATGTCCATGTGTCCCATTTATATTATGTAAATGCTTAATTTTTTAATATATATAAAAAACATACACATGTATTTCATCATTTTTAATCCCAAAATTAAGGAGTGGGGCTTACATATATGGATTTCTACAATAAATGAAGGATATGTATATCTAGTTGAATACACTTGACAGTAAATGGGTATGGGTATTCATTATAAAAATGTTTCTCATGGATTATCACAATATGATTTATAATACATAATTGGGGTACATAAATATTTACAGAGGGATTTTATGAGAGTGGAAGGGGACACTCATCGCATGAATATCATCAAAATAGTTAGTTGTCAGTGTGAAAACATATCACAGCATGAACAATTATAAATGAAATGGAATAATATAAACACGAGGATTCAATAAAGCATGGAATGAGTGGATCCCATACCCTAAGGGTTGATTCAAGAATCATTGGAAGATATTCTTATGTTCTTCGGGGATCGTTGTGATGGATCTATAGAGACATAGGTAGAGTAACTTCTTGATCACATGGTTTAGACTAATGAGTAATGTGATTATATGTTGGATTTTATATAAAAATTGATAGTACATGTCTATTAATTTATAATCTTATTTCTTGGACTCTATGAGATAAAATAGTGAGAAAAAACACAACACTATAGTTTTTATATTGTTTCATACAATGTGGATTGGATTCTAATATTTTAAAATCCATTGAACCAAAATTATTACAATAACACCATTGATAATTTTGATTTCAGTCATGCTAAAAATTAATTAATTTTAAAACCATAAGATAAAATATTGTGTTAGGATGATTAATTCAGTGTTAATAAAATTATTCAAATAACATCAAAAATTAATTTCAAGGGAAACCTAATTTTGTTCAGGGGTATTATTTTTTGAATTTATTTCATATCCTCTGATATTTTTTTCATATCTTAATACATGCAGTACAATTATATTTTATTTAACATTTTCAAAATGGATCGAGAGTCTAATGAATAAGTATTTATAAATAAATAATGATTTTTATTTAAAATTTTAAATTATTATATATATAGAAATATTCTAATAAAATATTTCTTTGAAGAATGATTTTACAATTATAAATATATGAATTTTTCATTATTTTTGAAGAGAGTAGATTCATTGGAAAAAAATTAATTAAAAAATAATTATAGTAAATGTATTAATATATGTATATTAAATAACATATCATCCATATATCACTCTTAAATTTCATCGTGAGACAGTCCACTATTTCAAAACATCAATCTTGTCAAAAAATAGTTTAATTTTTAAAGGTGTAAACCACTAATTCTATATGAAAAATAATTTTTCCTAACATTCATGGTATTCCATTACAACACATTCCATATAATTATCCTAATAGATTGGGATTTCACAATCCTTCATGACATAATTATACTCAAATAACTATAGCTATAGAAAATAATTTTAAATTTTGTTGTGACATGACATAAAAAATTTAAATCAAACTTTATTTTATGTATTGCATCATTGTAGGTGATCTCATGTAAAAAAATATAACTGAAAATGAGAAGGATAAATAATGAAATACTATTACAAATTAAACAACACCTAAAAAATATGCAGTGTACCAAAAACATGAAACACAACTAGGTATGGAATTGAAAAAACCTTATTTATTCAATGAAAGTTATACACATTTCCTAATCTAAAAAATTTCAAATATCATAAGAATGTTAGGATTTATGTTATCAACTATCGAGATATATTTTATATCTTATGTGTATAAAACATTTACCAGTATCCTTTTTTGAAAAAAATCTTTTACAACATCCTTTTCTGTATTATTAACCATGTGGGCATCTTTACCATAAAAGATTATAGGTAAAATTACTTAAGAAATTGATAAATAATCATAGATCATTACTAATGGTGTGATACTTCATTTTTCATCATGGTTTTTTCATAATAATCAAAAAATACATGTGAACATATTATTTCAACTTCTATCTACATTTAACCAGTTTGTACAACATTCAAAGACATTCCCTTAACATATATAGATATTGGGTTTTCTCTTTTAGCTTCTGCACTATTACTATTATATGATCATTTTCTCTAAGATATGAAAAAACATATCCCAAAATTATTGCATGAAAATTTCTCCGACTATAATTGACAACAAATTAGACTAAGAAATTACTTATAATTTAATTTCATCAATTTTAATGAATAACCGTGTAAGATATTGTTAATAAATGTTTCATCATAAATAACAATATAAAACTATCTAAACATGACTTCATGAACCTTCAAAAAATATAAAATACAATTATAAATGTTTTTAGAAAACCATTAATAACTTTAAATCATATAAAAATTCATTCAATTCAAAAAAAAATCAGCACGATCATTTCATCTAATACATTTATTATTTAAAATTACACTATTTAAAAATAACACTTTGAGTTATATTTAAACCCTTTCATGAATTAATAATATTATTTAGAACCATAATTTTAACCATAAATAACTTCAAGATATATTTTTTCCAAATTAATTATGAACACCAAATTATATGAGAGTAATTTTTCACATTTATTCTAAATTTTTTCCATTGATATAACATTGTTTTGAAATTAAATTCCTACTAAACATTAGGGAAACTAGTATAATCAACATATAGATATATTTTTGAAAAAAATAATGTTTTATATTTTAAGTATCATGACCATAAATTGTAATATGAATTTCAAAAATTATTCTATGTGAACATAAATTTATACATTAAATTATTGAAAAGTGATGATGGATTGGATTATAAAACATTATTTCACACTCCACATATGAAAATACCTATGATAATTTATTTTTTTCTTCTGTATTGTGAAATAAACATACAATGAACCCTATATTTTAAGAGAGGGGGATAAAAAGAGATTATTAAATTTGAAAATGGAAACATGAGTGGAAGTATTTCATAGAAACATCTCCTTCTGGATCAGATATTTAAAATTTCTCAGGTGTGGGGGAATGTAGATATCTCTCCCAATATTCATAATAGTATTCCAAAAATAATGATGGAAGCTAACTCATCCTCTTCATTTCTGTTATATTATTATAATAATAATATAATAATAATAAAAATGTTGACAATAATAATATTAAATATAAAATTCCATATCAATATTATAATATAAATTCAGGAATACTATACACATTTTAATCATGAAAATCATCAATATATTTCTAGAACCAAATTATTTAATTATAAAATATATTATTCAATACTTAAAATACATAATTTACCTCGAGCACACATTTATTTTTTTTAACAAAATAAAATAAATAGTTCAAAAACCAGACAAAATATTATATAAATATAATAAAAAGTAAAAAATAACATTGAGTTATCCTTTTGTCCATTTTTAATGTTCTAAATATGGTTAGACATGGACAATTATATTTAAGATAATATATATGGGGATTCATAGTTATAATGCATTATTCCCCAAATTATGCACCAACATTGTCATACCAATCATCTCAACATTACATTGATGTAATGTCATATTTCATTGTTTTTTTGTCATTCGGTTTTAAAAATATTTTATATATTTATATTTCATTATCTTTTTTTTCTAAATTTTTATATAATATAAATTTTTTAGTAATAAAAAAGATAGACCCTAAATAAATTTTTTAATTATTATATTTTTATACTATACTAGTTTAGTCTATTTTAACTAAATATATTTTACATTATTATTTACCTTAATAATAATTATTATTAAAATATACAATATTATTCCTCTTTCTTAAATATAATGTGATGATTCCAAATATGGACACCATTTAATCAAACAAAAATTCAAGAGAAGTAAAATTTAAATTTCAAATTTAAAAATACAACATATGATAATTTTATTTTGAATAAAAATATACCATTGATCATTAAATCTTACTACTATTATTTCACATCAATTAGTATTCATTTTGTGTGTGTGAAACTTGTGTGTGTGCGTGTATTTTTTATTATTTGAAAAATGTTTTAAATGTGGTATATTTTATTTGTTAAATTAAAATTTCTAGTGTATAATGTCAAACCTTTTTTTGGAAATTATATTTCAATGAAATTAAATAATATATGTTTTACTTATTAACATGTTACAATAAAAAATTATTTTTATTTTAGTGTATAAAATTTTAATTTATAAATTTCTCAAAATTCATTGATTTATTGTTATAAAAAAAGTGTAATAATACACATTATTTTGAAAATAAAATTTATTTAGCAATAAATAAATAAATTTTATTTAGTGAAAAAAATTATTTATTATGGAATTAATATATATATATACATATATAATTTTAAAACATGATTATATAATTCTTTTAATATTATTAAACAATTTGATGTACCTATTATATATATGTTTATCCAATAAAGATATATCTGATGGCCTTATCACAAATGAAAATATAATGACCATAATACCCCTTAACATTGATATATATAGACTTGAATAAATGAACAAAATCATTCATCATATCCTCTAATTAATTATTAAGGAATTTTATTTTATTTCAAATGATTTTTATTCTTTCATTAGTTATCATTAGTCTTATTATCTTTATAATTGATGATGATAATAGATATTCAAATCGTATTTTATATTTATTTACATTTGGTATAAATACAATAGTATTTTTACCTATTATGTTTTATTTATTTATCATGTAATTTTTATCTTAATATGATAACTTGATGAAATAATTAATTGATTACATCAGTCTAAAAATGATGGTAGGAGAATATATCAATAATATTTAATTATTAAAATGGTATTTTTTACAAAACTTATGAGATTTTGAATATATATTATCCATCAATGAGTTAAAAATATAGATTTTATCTTTAATTTTGAGTGTATGTTAACTTTGTGACACTAGAATTAATGTTATAATCTAATCACAAGGACTACTAAATTAAATGGATAAATAAAAATAATGTGGTGAAATGAATGATAAGAAATTGAAATCGTTTTGAATTGGATAATAAATAATTCTCATGTATTCTTATAGTAGATGTGAATAAAAGAGGTATCAGTGAAACATTGGTAATATAATTCAACCTAATAGAGAAAATATTTCAAATTTTATGGTAATTATTTGTATTCCTATCATGAAAATATATAGTGAAACGATATGTGATGGATATATCAGAGGGGAACGATTTGAAATCCAAAAACTATGATGAAAAATAAGGTACTATATTTTATTGTCTAGATTTACAATAATATTTTTGAAATTATTACACATAATGTGGTAATAAATGAAATATAATTTATCTCATTTATAGACAGCAATATTATGAAAAAATATGGAAGGATTATGTATAAAAGGAAAGAGATCACAAAGTGTGTGAAATGATTACATATATGATCTTATATAGAAATTAAAACGATAGAAAAAAACTATACATAACATAGGTATAAAATAATGTACAAATAATGTAAAAAATTACATAGAGAAGAAGAAAATTCACCACAATGTATCCGATGAGTTAATTTAATTGAATAATATGTGTTTCAAAGTAGGAACAATATTTTTAACGATATAATAAAAGTACTCATCATGAGTGGAATCTTGAGCGAATATTTGAAAGGGTTAGTAAATGGGGAAGTGTACACTCAAAATAATAAAATATTATTTCATAATAAAAAGTTCATGTCATATGATATTTATAATGATTATATTTCAAACTATTTTTAACTCATTTCATTTAATTTAATTTTTTAATTTGATAATATTAAATTTATATTGAATAATTTAGAGTAGTTTATGTTTTTCTGCCAAATTATTAAAACTATTATATATATACTTAATCATGATTTGATTAGTACATTTTAGGTTTATAGTTAATTTATTTTTCATTGATTAATTTTTAGTAAATCCATGATGGGTAATTTTTATTATTGAACTGTTAAAGGATTGATTTTATATTAAAATAAATATTTTATGGTTAATTTAATTTTTTTTAAAACTTTAATTCAATTATTTAAAACTATATATTCTCTTAAATTATTAATTTTAATGTTTTTTTAATTGCGTATTTTAAATTAATCTAATATTTTTTTCTTTTAATTAATTAATTAATTAATTGAAGTTTAACATTAACTTTATTTAATTTAAATAGTTTTATATAAAGTAAAACTAATTTTTTTCAATTATTTTATAATTTTTATCATTATTAAAATCTGTTAATTATTTAGTAGAAAACCTAATATTAAATAGTTATTTAAATTATTAATCTTATATTGTGTTGAAAAAATTATGTGTTTAAATGTATTTAAATATTTAGTTAAATTTACAATTCATTAAATAATTATATTATATTTGACTTTATGTTTGATAAAATATTCATTCACTAATTTTATAATATATTTGGGTATAAGATGTAATGAATTTTGTGCTTGAAATCAAATAATAAGTACAACTTTTCCAATTTTCTAAAATGCCCCATTTATCTAATTTCAACTTTGGGAACCAGGTTAGTTTCCAAATATTGGAGTTCATATATCATAATCAAATATGTGATCCCAAGAAATCTATTTCTCTCTGAGAGAAAAATGAATGTTAACCACTAATGGTGACGAAGCATGTAGAGACCCGAAGCTAGACGTACATTGACATTACATTACATTTTCGGAATACTTAGTATATAACAAAAACACACACACAAGGATCGTAATAGTTTAGTGTCTTTGGAATCTCGGAACGTACTCTTCTAATAGTGGTGAAAGATCTTCAATATCTCCCATAAAGATCTTCCCTTTTTTTACCTAAAACCTTTCTTTATATCCTGAGGAAAAGAAGACATAAAAGGGTGAGCTCAAATGCTCAGTAAGGGTAAACAAAACAAAAATCAATCACATCATATTCATAAGAACATAACTTTTGGAAATCTTAACCTGCAAAAGAGAGCATAATTTCATAACATGGGATAAATTATAGTAGTGAAATGAAATACCAATAATCATAACTTCAAACATGAAACTTTGTGTCATACACACATAATCATAGATAATCATTTCTTGTAAGTCAAGACTCATTGCCAAGACTATCTTAGTGGACAAAGTCCCTTTCTGAACCGAGTCACCCTCGTTCCAGTCCTGTTTCACTGAACCGGTATAACCTACCGTTCTAGACATGTCTATCTCATGAGATATAAAATCTTTATCCAATGCATTGGAGGGAGATATAGGTCCCACCCATCTCATAATAATACCATTCTTATGTGTGCCACAAAATCATAAAACATACATCATAGCATAACCCATGTAATAAAAATGGGAATCTTAAACATCATGACATCATAAAAAAATTCATAAAAGATAAAGGAATTCATAAAAATAATTCCATCACAACATGATCAAATCAATGTAATAATAGGGATAAAAACAGAACGCTTTATTATCTTAGATGGAAAATAATTTTGATAAAACACTTGAACTCAATTCTTGAGGAAAATATCATTTCTTATTCAAAAATATTTTTCCTTTAATATCATGTCATACGACTTTAAAATAAAAGAAGTTGATTAAAAATAAACTTGAAAACTTGTAACGGAAGCTTCTTGGAAATAATGTTTTAAAAAACCATTCATGCCGTATAAGTAAAAAAAACATTCTTCTCGAACTTTTGTCGGAAAAGTCAAAAAGTACCTCGTACGAAAAATGACAAAAGATTCCTTTCATATTCTTTAATAAAAACTCACCGAAGGGTAAAATTGGATTTAAACTATTGTAAGTGGATGTAAACAATATTACATATTTAGGGAACATGGATGTGGATGATAAAATACACCCCAGTAAATTCCAAAGTAAAAACAATCTCGGATAAAAATGAGATTGTGATATTTTCCCTTACCTTAGGTCCGACTTGCTTTGTACGTGTCCCAACCTCCTGTATAATGATTTAAATCATGTTATTGACTTATTTAAGAATCATATTCATTATTATTATATCATATATGGTCCACTTATGACTTTATATTACCCGTTCTTTTGTAAATTCATGTAAAAGTAGCGTTTTGGGTAAAATCGTCTCATTTATCGTAGGTGTTTGGACTTGTTTTTCTTGACATTATTATTACTTATATCATGATTTACTTACTTCCAGAATATAAAGTATGATTTATATATCATATATATTCAGTATATATATATAATAGATAGATAAATGAAAGGAAACACACCGTTCATGGAGACGGTAGTCCGTACGTACGCATGAACGCTACTTTCCTTTCCTTATTGTCTTGAATGGAAGTAAGTAGATGACATATATATATATATACATAAATACAGTAGATTTACCATCTCATATATTCCATTATTATTCATTATATATACTTTATAGTCATTCTGGAATGGTTAACATGGATAATGAATCTCATCGCGTCGTGGAGACGGTATTCCGTACGTAAGCACGCGCGTTGATTTCATTTTCCGTAGGATGGATAAATGGTTAAATAGGGTTGTTTCATACTTATAATAAAATATTAGTATATGAATGATACTGATGTTATTACTTCATAATGAAACAACTAAATAAGAAGAAGTTGAAGAAGAAAGAAATTGGAAAGGATCGGTAATGGGTATTACCTCTTCTTTGAAGTGCTTCTTTGAGACCTCCTTTTAGGGCACTAAAATTGGACTTTAAGAAGACCAGGACCTCTAGGATGATACTAGGGAAGTGGAGAAGAGATTTTGGCAGGGTTTGGACGAGCATGAATGCTCTAATTGGTGTGAGGAGGAGAGGGAGGAGGTTCCCTTTTATAAGGGAGGAGAGGGGCATCTTAGGAAAATCTCAAACTATTATTTTATATTAAGGTCAAATTCGGTTTATAATGGTTCTAAATGGTCTTATTTCGAAGCTAAAGTGGGGATGGGTCTAAATCCTCTCATCCAATAGGATTTAGACAAGTTTAGGTTATTATTTTAACCTTATCAATTAGATTTAACTCTGAGTTAAATAATTTATCTTTTACCATGTCTTTTTGTTTTCTTACACTATATGGTTAATAAACTAACTATATGAATCCAAACGAACCCCAAGTTGTTTATTATTAATATATCTATCCTTATCTAAGTCATTTGGCCGATCCTTAGATTTTTAGGAATTAAATAACAATTAATAATATAATATTTTTAAAAAAAACTAATTTATGTCAATTTTGACACTATTTGGTACATGATTTTTATGAAATTTCTAAAAGAATGATACGTTCGAACCAAGTTACTTAAATCAATACTAACATATCTTATTAACCTATAAAATTAGTGGGATTCATAAAAAGTCTCAAATTACATTTATTTTGGTGTTTATAACATCAATTATGTCAATATTTTCTTAAAAAGGTGATTACTGCATCATCATTGGGTCATAAATAAATTGAATTATTTAAAGTATAAAACTTACAAATAAAATACCATTATGTAGGAAATATTTTTATCTTTCTAATTAATATTTATAGTCGAAATTATATTATGTATAACCCTATATTAAAAATGTTTTAGTAAATAAACTTTGATTTTAACTCTTTTAACTCTTCTTTGAATTAAATAATAATAAATGTCCTAATCTAATCTAAGTGGGCCTAAATGATAATATTTTACACTTAAGGTTTTTTTTGGTCGAGATACACTTGTCCAATAGGGTTAAGACATTTGTTAGGGTAATATTAATATCATTTTTACCCTTAATTACCCTATTTACTTTTAACCGTGGTAATTAAAAGTAAAAAGTTACTATTCACCAAAAATTATTTTCATCTCATTGAACCACATTTTACTTACTGACATCAACCGTGTCTCCCGGATTTTTGAAATTCCATTCAAAGAAGTGGTAAAATTAAGATTTATGATGAAAAATTAATTTTTTAACTACCACTTAGTAGTTTCACTATTCATCAAAAATTGAAGTTTTTCAGAAAAATGCCAAAATTTCACCCTAAGCTATAATTGATATTCCGAATTCAAAAATGATTTCTATTTTACAAAATTCCCAACATATAATTTGCGTTAATTAATTTTATAATTAATTTCCACTGTCACAACAAATAGCGTGTTTTTAAGAGATAATAACTATCAAAAGATTAAGACTTGTTTATGTCTGGTGTAAATGTGAAATTACATCCAATGACCAACATTGTATTAAATTGTAAAAATTTATTCTAAATATACTTTAAAACCACTAAAATTAATAATTTATCACTATTAATTATTTCGATTAAAAAAGTTGTTTTTATTTATAATTTAGTAATTTTCACTATTCATCAAAATATGAAAGTTATCCGAAAAGTACCAAAATTTCACCTTAGGCTAAATTCGATACTCCAAATCCAAAAATGAATTCCATTTTGAAAAATAAAATTTTCAAAATTTCAAAAAGTGGTTATTACTATTCTTAACGGGTAGTTTTAATAATATTTTAATAATATATCATTGTTTATTAAAACCCGGTATTGCGTACAACACACGCTATTGAGGAAGGTCGCGATTGCGTGTAATGCAAGCCAAGTCAGGGTTGTTTGTTGTGAAATAATCCTTCGTTGTTTCGTATAACAGAATCCAACCATATTTCATTTATACATTGAATATATATATATATACTCAATGTTGCGTAGAATAACTATTATCAAAATTGTGTGTAACACGGTCCAAGAATAGTGTTGCGTATACTGCAAACTAATACGGTGTTGCGTATAGCGCAAGGTAATCTTGGTGTAGAATACAACATAAGACATTAATGAAATTAAAATAATATTTTTCATAAAAATCTCGGGGTGTTACATTCTACCCCCCTTAAAGTGAATTTCGCCCTCGAAATTCGTCGGGGTTTTAAATGGTTTACTACTTGAAAGTTTATTTAATAGAAACCCACATCGTAAAAAGGAATACCAAAACCAATCTTTAAAAACAAATGTATGAAACGTAATGGTTACCCAAATAAACTAATCACTGGGTTTCCACATAGGTGAAAATATGGATATGGAAGAAAAATCTAACCATCACGTTCTGATGGAGAGTGGTAGAGAACATGGCTATGTAAAAGCCAACAATCACAAATCCATAAATTTGTGACGATCTAAGGTACCATCTGATTAATCAGATATAAGAGCACTAGGACAACATTTTTGGTTTTCAGGATCATTTCCCTAAAGTTGAAGAATTTGAATTAGAATAAATACTTACATTATTTTGGTACAATCTCACTGTTGTTCGTGCCTTGAACAATTTCTACTTCATCTCTTAAATAAATGAAGTTGAATTTGTTATTCGTGAAGTGTTAGCAGATCATGTGATAGAATGATGGGTCATTCCATCTGTCTCAAACAAAAGGTTGGCAAAAGTTATTAAATATACATAAGTCATTCTATAGTGAGATTAATCATATATGGTTCCTAAAATGGACTTATACTTCATATATCATACTGCTTAATATAATAAAACTAGTTTCTACTAAATAGGGACTTCTTGTAGGCCAGTGGTAGGCGATAAAGGCCAGTCGCACTTCGGTTGTGGGTTCGATTCCCACAGCCTTGTCCGACGCGATGGGTTGTCGCCCGTCCTGCAGGTTGTCCTTTTTCTAAAGCTATATTACTATAACATCCCATCAATAATATCGAAAAATGTTTTATCCTAACTTATGTCCAACGTAATCCATTCTAATCTTTAGGCTTATCTAAAATACTTCAGTCCAAGCTCATAGTATAAAGAAAATGGTTACTTGAAATGTCACAGAACAATCACGTGAATGCCATCATTTATCCCCCATATATCATAAGATATATCTTGTTGGTCAAATTACAAACATGTGAATACCTTAATCATGTATTCTCTTGATGAATAAATACCCATTGAACCTTAGTGAAAACATGAATGCTGTCAAAAGTTAACTCTTTCCACATACCAAAATCCAAAAATTCTATATACTCAAACCATGATATAACCTTCTCCTTATATCAGTCATGATCTCATGAATACTATCAAACATTTAATTTTCTCTTTATCCCTTCATTTTGTGCATATCATCTACATTCCAAAAATATCTGAATAACCTTTCATGGATACTAGTAACATTAATCATACACTTTCATTACTCAAGGAAATACAACAGTGTAACAATCCATAGATGTCTCTTTATTCCATAGTATCATCAGATTACTTATACAACATTACACATGATAAACATTTAATCATTCCACTACATTATTAAACCATTGACCGAGCATCAACAATTCTTTCATCTCACATATCATTTGTAGTCTCTTCATCATCATCCACATAAATACTACCCATACGAC
Source organism: Viscum album (assembly GCA_963277665.1). Taxonomy (NCBI): domain Eukaryota; kingdom Viridiplantae; phylum Streptophyta; class Magnoliopsida; order Santalales; family Viscaceae; genus Viscum; species Viscum album. The sequence continues at coordinate 10,482,022 of OY728154.1, forward strand.
CATACTGATTCTCTTCATGAGACTTTCCCTTAGGGCATTGGTTTGCATAATGCCCGTACATTCCACATTTAAAACATTTAACCATTGTTGATGTCGTAGCAATACCATTATCCTCATCCCTAGTGTTAACTGAACCTTTTCCTTTGCACTTACTGGCTTTGTGTCCTTCTTTTCCACACCAAAAGCATCTTCCAGTTCCTTTGAAACATTCTCCTTGATGCCTCTTCCCACATGATTTACGTAGGGGAAATTGAACTTTCTTTCCTCTATGATCATCATGAAACTCCATCTTTCTCTTATTATCCGAGTCAGGAAACTTACCAAATTTTACTTTATTGATCATATTATGAGATTTCTGATTCGGCATAATAATGATGTTTGGACTTCCAAATCCCATTTCATTTGTTTGCTCATGAAGAATATCATTCCATTGTCCATCATATCCTCCATTATCGTGAATCATCTTGTTTCGAGCCATTTTCTAAAACCCAAAAAGAATAGTGTGAGAGGCAAAAATCATAATAAAGGGGGATTAAATTCAATATCTAACATCTTTGGTTGAATCTAATATCGTTACCATAGTTCTAGGACTATATCCTATACGTATACTTATACTTAGGGACATCCCTAGACACACCATAGAAATATCTCTAGGGATATCACTAACGTTTTCGCATCCTAGTTTCCAAAGATTGACTAAACCTTTCCTCTGATACCAACTGTAGAGACCCGAAGCTTGACGTACATTGACATTACATTACATTTGCGTAATACTTAGTACATAACAAAAACACACACACAAGGATCGTAATAGTTTAGTGTCTTTGGAAACTGGGAACGTAATATTCTAATCGTGGTGAAAGATCTTCAATATATCCCATAAAGATCTTCCTTTTTTTTACCTAAAACCTTTCTTTATATCCTGAGGAAAAGAAAACATAAAAGGGTGATCTCAAATGCTCAGTAAGGGTAAACAAAATAAAAATCAATCACATCATATTCATAAAAAAATAACTTTTGGAAATCTTAACCTGCAAAAGACAGCATAATTTCATAACATGGGATAAATTATAGTAGTGAAATGAAATACCAATAATCATAACATCAAACATGAATCTTTGTGGCATACACACATAATCATAGAGAATCATTTCTTGTAATTCAAGACTCATTGCCAATACTATCTTAGTGGACAAAGTCCCTTTCTGAACTGAGTCACCCTCGTTCCAGTCCTGTTTCACTGAACCGGTATAACCAACTGTTCCAAACATGTCTATCTCATGAGATATAAAATCTTTACCCAATGCATTGGAGGGAGATATAGGTCCCACCCATCTCATAATAATACCATTCTTATGTGTGCCACAAAATCATAAAACATACATCATAGCATATCCCATGTAATAAAAATGGGAATCTTAAACATCATGACATTATAAAACAATTCATACAAGATAAAGGAATTCATAAAAATAATTCCATCACAACATGATCAAATCAATGTAATTATAGAGATAAAAACAGAACCCTTTATTATCTTATATGGAAAATAATTTTGATAAAACACTTGAACTTCATTCTTGAGGAAAATATCCTTTCTTCTTCAAAAACTTTTTTCCTTTCATAACATGTCATACGACTTCAAAATAAAAGAAGTTGATTAAAAATAAACTTGAAAACTTTTAAAGGATTCTTCTCGGAAATAATGTTTTAAAAATCCATTCATGCCGTATATGTTTAAAAAACATTCTTCTCGTACTTTTGTCGGAAAAGTCAAAAAGTACCTCGTATGAAAAACGACAACAGATTCCTTTCATATTCTTTACTAAAAACTCACCGAAGGGTAAAATTGGATTTAAACTATTGTAAGTGGATGGAAACAGTATTACATATTTAGGGAACATGGATGTGGATGATAAAATACACCCCAGTAAATTCCAAAGTAAAAACAATCTCGGATAAAAATGAGATTGTGATATTTTCCCTTACCTTAGGTCCGACTTGCTTTGTACGTGTCCGAACCTCCTGTATAATGATTTAAATCATGTTATTGACTTATTTCAGAATCATATTAATTATTATTATATCATATATGGTCCACTTATGACTTTATATTACCTGTTCTTTTGTAAATTCATGTTAAAGTCGCGTTTAGGGTAAAATCGTCTCATTTATCGTAGGTGTTTGGACTTGTTATTCTTGACATTATTATTACTTATATCATGATTTACTTACTTCCAGAATATAAATTATGATTTATATATCATATATATTCAGTATATATATATATATATATATAATAGATAGATTAATGAAAGGAAACACACTGTTCATGGAGACGGTAGTCCGTACGTACGCATGAACGCTGCTTTCCTTTCCTTATTGTCTTGAATGGAAGTAAGTAGATGACATATATATATATATATACATAAATCCAGTAGATTTACCATGTCATATATTCCATTATTATTCATTATATATACTTTATAATCATTCTGGATTGGTTAACAATGATAATGAATCTAATCGCGTCGTGGAGACGGTATTCCGTACGTACGCACGCGCGGTGATTTCATTTTCCGTAGGATGGATAGATGGTTAAATAGGGTTCTTTAATACTTATAATAACATATTAGTGTATGAATGATACTGATGTTATTACTTCATAATGAAAAAACCAAAGAAGAAGAAGTTGATGAAGAATGAAATTGGGAAGGATCGGTAATGGGTATTACCTCTTCTTTGAAGTGCTTCTTTGAGACCTACTTTTAAGGCACTAAATTTGGACTTTTAAGAATACCAGGACCTCTAGGATGATACTAGGGATGTGGAGAAAAGATTTGGGCAGGGGTTGGCCGAGCTTTAATTCACAAATTGGTGCGAGGAGGAGAGGGAGGAGGTGCCCTTTTATAAGGGAGGAGAGGGGCATCTTAGGAAAATCTCAAAATAATATTTTATATTAAGGTCAAATTCGGTTTATAATGGTTCCAAATGGTCTTATTTAGAAAATAAACTGGGGATGGGTCGAAATCCTCTCATCTAATAGGATTTAGACAAGTTTAGGTTATTATTTTAACCTTATCAATTAGATTTAACTCTAAGTTAAATAATTTAACTTTTACCGTGTCTTTTTGTTTTCTTACACTATATGGTTAATAAACTTACTATATGAAGCCAAACGAACCCCAAGTTGTTTATTATTAATACATCTATCATTATATAAGTAATTTGGCCGAACCTTATATTTTTAGGAATGAAATAACAATTAATAATATAATATTTGTTTTAAAAACTAATTTATGTCAATTTTGACACTATTTGGTACATGATTTTTATGAAATTTCTAACAGAATGATAAGTTCGAACCAAGTTACTTATATCAATACTAACATGTCATATTAACCTTTAAAATTAGTGGGATTAATAAAACGTCTCAAATTACATTTATTTTGGTGTTTATAACATCAATTATGTCAATATTTTCTTAAAAAGGTAATTACTGCATCATCGTTGTGTCATAAATAAATTAAATTATTTAAAGTATAAAAATTAAAAATAAAATACCATTATGTAGGAACTCTTTTTAGCTTTCTAATTAATATTTATAGTCGAAATTATATTATTCATAACCCTATATTAAAAATGTTTTAGTAAATAAACTTTGATTTTAACTCTTTTAACTCTTTTTTGAATTAAATAATAATAAATGTCCTAATCTAATCCAAGTGGGCCTAAATGATAATATTTTACACTTAAGGTTGTTTTTGGTCGAGATACACTTGTCCAATAGGATTATCACATTTGTTAGGGTAATATTAATATCATTTTTACCCTTAATTACCCTATTTACTTTTAACCGTGGTAATTAAAAGTAAAAAGTTACTATTCACCAAAAATTATTTTCATCTCATTGAACCACATTTTACTTACTGACATCAACCGTGTCTCATGGATTTTTGAAATTCCATTCACAGAAGCGGTAAAATTATGATTTATGAAGAAAAATTATTTTTTTAACTACCACTTAGTAGTTTCACTATTCATCAAAAATTGAAGTTTTTCAGAAAAATGCCAAAATTTCACCCTAAGCTATAATTGATATTCCGAATTCATAAATGATTTATATTTTACCAAATTCACAACATATAAGTTTCATTAATTAATTTTATAATTAATTTCCACTATCACAACAAATAGCGTGTTTTTAAGAGATAATAACTATCAAAAGATTAACACTTGTTTATGTCTGGTGTAAATGTGAAATTACATCCAATGACCAACATTGTATTAAATTGTAAAAATATATTCTAAATATACTTTAAAACCACTAAAATTAATAATTTATCACTATTAATTATTTCGATTAAAAAAGTTGTTTTTAATTATAATTTAGTAATTTTCACTATTCATCAAAATATGAAAGTTATCCGAAAAGTACCAAAATTTCACCTTAGGCTAAATTCGATACTCCGAATCCAAAAATAAATTCCATTTTGAAAAATAAAATTTACAAAATTTCAAATAGTGGTTATTACTATTCGTAAAAAATAGTTTTAATAATATTTTAATAATATATCATTGTTTATTAAAACCCGGTATTGCGCATAACACACGCTATCGAAGAAGGTCGTGATTGCGTGTAATGCTAGCCAAGTCAGGGTTGCGTGTTGTGAAAGAATCCTTCGTTGTTTCGTATAACAGAATCCAACCATATTTCATTTATACACTGAATATATATATATATACTCAATGTTGCGAAGAATAACTATTATCAAAATTTTGTGTAACACGGTCCAAGAATAGTGTTGCGTATACTGCAAGCTAATACGGTGTTGCGTATAGCGCAAGGTAATCTTGGTGTAGAATACAACACAAGACATTAATGAAATTAAAATAATATTTTTCATAAAATCTCGGGGTGTTACAAAGCATGAACGTTATTCAATCACGATGAAAGCTCAGATTAGGTGAAACCATCAACTGATGTAGGTTTCTTCATCATTGATAGATTTATAAATATTTCACCATTCATCTAGTCAAAACCTAGAGAGGACTATTAAGGTCGGTTATACCTGATGATAGAAATGACTAACACCATCAATTTGGATGATGAATGCAACCGGGGCCAAATAATTTCCAATAACACACTACCACAGATCCGGGAAAAGGATGCACCATATTTTATCAGTGCTTAAATAAAAGAGGTGATAAAAGGGGAGGGGACTTTATTAGAGCTAGCTAAAACTGCTGATAAATAAACCCATTATCATTGCTTATTATTAGCTTGAATAGATGTTTTTAATAAAAAATATTATTAATTTATATAAAAAAATATTATTTATAATTATAAATAATGTATAGGTGTTTACATTAAGTAAAAACTCATATTTATAATTAATATATATATTTTAATAATTTAAATATATATATAAATAAAGTTTATGAAAATTATTTCTAAGATTTTAATTTAATAAATATATATTTAATAATTTATAAGAATATAATAAATTTCAAATAATAAATATTTCTATTATAAATATATAATTATATATTTATAATTATATATATATTGATTTTAAAGATATATATTTATTATAATAATTACAAATAAATAAATATATGTTTCCATGCAATTTGGTCAATAAATATATTGATACATGAGTTTAATTCGCATGAATATATGTTATGTATTCATCACGAATGTTCATATATTCCTTAAAACATTATTATTATTCATGTTTTATATATGTGATGAATCATTTTTTATTATCTACAATTTACAGGATATATGATTTATTCATTTCATACCCATGAATATATTATGTTCTAAAAATAGTTATTAAATTTCCATAGAAGTTTTTAAATAATAAATATATTTATTATATTTATAGCTATACAATTTTAATAACATATAAATACATTTTAAATATATTTATTTATAAATATAATATTCTAAATATATATATAAATTATTACCTTTATATCGTTATCAATGAATTTTTAGGGCTCATACTGATAGGAATTTATTTGCACCAAAAAAGTTCTGATAAATTTTGACTTTATCAGCGTAATAATTTATACATTTATAAAGACACCTTTTATCAGTGATTTTTCAATGCTAATGAAACATAACATTATTAGTGATTATTAACTAGTGCTAATAAAAACATTACTAAATTTTATAAATGAACCCTAATGGTCGGCCTCTTCTCTCGTGCACCTCAAGCCCTCATGATAGATGATTTTTGCCACTATCGACACGTCCTTTATCCCAACCCATCCTTTTCCACCGTTGACCCCTCCAATGAAACTGAGCCCTCCTCCTACCTGACCCCTTCTCTAACACCGTGAATGACTTAACACCACTTTGAATCCCTCCTCCTTCGCAAACACCACCTCTACCACATGCCAAACTCCAGCAGCACCATTAACCCCTCCTCTGCCTAGAACGAACCTTCACTGAGAACCCCACCTCCAAAACATCACCTCACCTCCACCACGAACCCATCCTTCACTGTGAACTAACCACCTTTATGAAAGAAATATCACCTATAAATCCTTATATGGCCTCTACAGCCGCCTACCCAAAATCTATCACCACTGCACCCTATTACTACTTCCAGACCGTCATATCTATGATATGTTGTAATTTGATTTCGAATGCTAAGATTGTGAAAGGATAATTATATTGTTTTAGTGTTCAAAATCATTCTTATGATTGAATTATGTTTTTGGGTTTATTCATTAGTGCAAGATAATAGTTCTTTGATTTGAAAAGTCTATGATTTCTTTTTTTTGTAATATTAAACGAAATGTTTTATAATTTCTATGTAAAGTTGTATAAGACATTTTTTAAATTAAAATTCCTGAATTTGGATTGATCTAAATTTTGGAACATGTTTGGATGTGGTGGATTGATATATTTGAATCATTATTGGGATAGTTTTATGTGAAACGTTTTATTATTGGTATTATAATAGAGTTAATGTGATGAGTAGTTAAGATTAAAAATATTTTTTCATTTGATAAATAATATAAAACACTTTTTGGTTGGAACGTATAGTGAAAGTGGGATCTATGTTTTTTTTATTACCATTTTAATGATTGATTTGTGTTGAATTGATGTGTTTTATAAATATTACTTTTAATATATCTTTTAATTGTTGGTAGATACTTTGGAATTCAAGAGACATGAGTTATAATAATATTTTCACACAATAATAGTACCCCTATATTAGGTCTCACATGAACTACTAGAATTGAATTCTCTATGAAGCCATTAATAGTGAGTTGGTTGTGTTTAATTTCTATGAAAACTATAATATAAGGTAATGATTCCATTAAATTTTTAATAATTTTACCTCATTATTCCATTATAAGATATCCTTTAATGGTTTCTTGTTATTTATTATTATTTTATCTAAAATTTGAATCATGGAAAATTATATTTCAATTAAAATAAAAATTTATGTTTTTAGTTTAATTAACTCAATCCTATGTAACAAAATTATTTTCATCAGTTTCCCAAAAATGTTGTGTAATTATGAAGAGGAATTAGTGTAAATGGTTTGGTTTTTAATGTAATTTAAAGTGTTATTTTATAAATTCTTCTCAAAAGTCATCTGGAACCTATTTTTTCTACTACACTTTCAATTTCGATTTATATATAATTATAAAAAATCATTAAATTTTATAGGGAAGACCATTAGTTTGATAACAACTCCATGGAATGGGAGGGTCACGAAATCTTACAAACCCATATGATATCCCCTGGAACCTATCTCCAAAAAAAGGTAAATTAATGTTCAGCACCACTGTAACTAATAAAAATTCATCCATGATCACCTACATGGTTTATATTAGAGTGCATCTTGTTTGATATGTCCATTTAGGAATTTTCCTTAGGGGGATTCAATTGATTATTAATATGAGATGATTGATTCTTATTAACTGATGTGAAATGGTTTTTTCATGTAAGGATGATAGATTAGACTTATGATTTAATACATATATTATATTTATTCATGTGATGATCATTGGATTGTTGTTTCTCACATCCACTATCTTGGAATCCTTAGAACCCTATAAATTATGAAATTTGTTTAGATAAATACTAATCTAGTTATCTCAAACACTAAATAATTTCCCTTATATGTATGGTTTTCCTATTCTAAAATAATGTCCCCAATGTGTAATGTTAGGTTAAGTGAGGTGAATTATCATTTTTTTTAGGATTCAGCATAGGATAACTATTTTCTCCATTGTAGTGTGAGTACATGATGGGGGAATAATTGAATTCCCTGTCTGATTTTGAAACATTGTAGAAAATAAAGATGTTACTCAAAAAGAGGGATCTATAGGAAAATTATATTTATCATATAAATGAGAAATTAGATGATAGGAAATTGTGAAAGTTGTCCCTAGATTTAAATGTATTTCAATAATAATAATGATTAGATTTTAGTTATATTTTCTCTTATTGTGTAAATAAAATAATAATTTAAATGGTTATCAGAATGTTTTCCATTGAAGGATTATTTCTAGAACAAATAGTTGTCATGGTTATATTCATTCATGGAGATTAAGATGAAGAGATATAAATATATCATGTGGAATGTTTAATGCTGAATGTAATAGATTGATCGATTCAAAACTCAAAAGGAGTTTTTGATTTATTATGTTGCAATTAATATAATATAACTATAATTTCAATGAAATCATGGTAGAATTAATGTTCTTGTAGTGTAATGTAAATAATTGCTACTATATTTAGATGTATTATGATTGTAGTTTTTGTCATTTTACTTTTTTAGGTGGATGAATATTTATAGTTGGACCAATACAGAAAAGGTTGGAATAGCTGGAGATTTATTTATCTATAAGATAAAAAATGTAGGTATTTGTTTATGGGATGTGGATATTGGGGTTAAATATAGAATGATACCTAATGTATATAGTTTTATTTTTCCCCGGTTAATTTTTATTTCAATGTTTTATGTATTTATTTTGTTAAATATTAATATTACCGAACCAAATAGGATATATTTTAATTAATAATGGTTGGAAACCAATAATTGGAAAAAAATGTATGAATATGATGACCAATAGTTCATCAAGATTTAAAAAGATCATGCATGTGAACCTTATAAAATTATTTGATTGTGTTTACATAGATTTTAATCAAGGGTAATTAATCAAGATGAGATGGAATAATACTTCATCTTTGATAGAATAGATTGAAACTATAAATGATCGAATAAACACAAGAAAAAAAATACAATGTATCCGTTACATGTGATAACAAATAATTTTATAGAACATGTAATATGATTAAAAGTGTGTATATTAAAGAATATCGTATCAAGGATGTTATTAAAAATTTGAATGATGATGGAGATCATTTGAGGAAATGATAATTATTGTTTAAGATGAACATCTAGATTGCCTAAAACTGTTTGAGAAGTTAAAGAGTTGTTGAAAGACAACATTGAACCCAGATTGAAGTAAATATACATCATTTTCACCAATACTGATGCTGTATAAATTGAATGTAGATATTGGATTGAGTTACAACAGTTTTATAGATATACTTTCTCTCTTAAATGATTTTATCCAAGAAGATACACTACTACAAAACAATGTTCCTCTAGTGCAATGGATTTTATTGGGTATGCTAAAAATGTTGCTAAATACCCCTTTCTCGGTGCTAAAAAAGAGCTGTTAAAGGGGGAATTCTGTCATAGTTGTTTACCAGAGTTGTTAAATGTATACATCAAAAAAATTATATTTCATTAAAAATATATATTAATATATAAATATATTTATATATTTATATTAATATGAATAAAATATATATATTTTAAAATATTTTTTAGATAGTGTAAATAATCATTTACACTTGATAGATAATATATTGATTGAAAATAGATTATAAAATAAAAAACAAATATTATTAATTTTTAATTTTCTTATTATTACAGAGAAATAATTACTTTATATAAATTTGAAGATAATAGGAATAAAAAAAATTAATAAAATATCAAAAATAATTTGAAAACAGAACTCAAACATCAAATCCTGAAAATAATTTATTCGGGTGTCTGTTTGGGATATACCACCTATAAAATCAATGCTTGTGATGATTTCTACAAAATTGGTGACACTAGTAAATATGTATCACATTTTTTTAGGTTAGAAAGGCCCAAAATGACTCGAATATTGAATTTTTTTTTGGGGTGCCCTTAGTTTTTTAAATTTTGGTGGTTTATATGCCTCATTTATGGTGGAATTTATTCTTATTTTAGTGGAATATGAATTTATTCACTAGGATTACATTCATATTATTAGTCTGAACATAAAATTATATCAAATTTCACAATGTACGATTATTTATAATCAAATGTATAATAATGTATACATATTTTTTTGTATTTACACATAATTTTTTAATAAATAAATAATTAAACATAATCTCATTTAAATATATTTGTTAATATATAATCATATCTTTATATATATGGATACAAAATGAAACAAAATATATATAAATATATAGATTTATCCAAAAATGTAAAGAAAAATTGTATATGGGAGTGGAAAAGGCATTGGTGTATATGAATGATTTGATATGATTGAACCTCACTAGAGGCAAAGGAGTGCACAAGAGGGTATATTTACTTAAAGTGGTGATAACGGGGTTGGGGATGCATATATAAAAGTTTAGGGGGAGTGCTGTTAATGGACCCATTTTAAATGTTATTTTTAGCACACATAAAGGGGGGGAATTTATAGTGTTTTTTACACTATTAAAAGTTTTGGGATCCTAATTATTTTTAGATTACCTAAACTATTTAGAGCCGATAAAGTCATATTATAGTGCATTAAAAGGAATAATTTTTAGATGTGATAATGAGCTCATGAGGTAAACATACGATGCCAACCGAATGCTACTCTCAGTGGCTATGGTCTCTAGAAGAATACTTGCCTTTCCAAATGAATCTATACATTTTTGAAAGTACCTAAAATCACTTGAAGAATGCCAAAGGTGTTGTGATTCTTGATACAATTATGGTTATTGCAGTCTTATGAACATTGTATGGTAAATTAAAATCATTCAAAGGGTAAGGAACTTATATGAAATTGATTATACTATAGGGAATTCAATGTTGAATGAAGTTATAAGGGAAAAATATGGGAAACTATGTCAACTAACAAACTCTGCTCAGTGGAAGAGAATTTATCATGGGTTTCATGAATTTGAAAAAAAATCTATGAAACCATCATCTTATGTTAACTATATATGGAGTGAATTATATTAGTTTTCAAAGTAGCACTCATAGTACATGGTGTGTTATGTTTGTAAATTATCACTTTCTTTAATGGTTATGCATGAAATGAATATACATCATATTATCTATGCTCATATAAGGACAAAAACAACTGATTAATGGTATTGATATTTATTTGGCTCCATTGATTGAGTATTTGAAATTACTTTGGGATTTAGCTGTTATATTGTATGATGAATACAAAAATGAATATTGCACATTGAGAGTTTTGTAGAATGTGAGGACTAATAAAATTCATATTTTATGAAAATTTTCAGGATATAGAATTATATAAACTCATGGTAGTTCCATTTATGAACAAGGAAGGTAGTCCATTAGGCTAAAACATTCATCTAAAATGGGGCTTCAAGGACACTATTGACATCTACAATGATGAAATAAGTACTGATCATGGATGACATCATTTGATGGATGTTTAGAAGTTCATGAAACACCATATCCAATAATATGTGATCAAATGATTGATAATGTAAATGATGTGACCAACAGTTTTTCAACACAATTTAAAAAAACATATGAAAAATGGTTGGAAAAAGAGATCATTTTTTATTAATTATTAAAATATAATATTCTATAGGTTAGATATTTTATTGATGTTATGCATGTTTAAAAAAATTTATGTGTTATTTTCATCGGTGTGTTGGTAAATGAACCCAAAAAATAGATGATGTAATTAAAGATAAGTTTGACATGGTTGCCATTGGAATATGAGGCGTTTTCGTTATAGTGAAGTGTGGAAAATGAACTTTTATTCCTCCAACTGCATACCCTCTCTTGTATTGGAGGGATATTAGTTTTGAAAGTTATTGAATACTGTAAAAGTTTTCGAGGTCTACACATTGAATATCAAGAACATCATGCCAATTAATGATTTAATGTTAACGATTCTAAAGTCACATGAATAATATTTTATTAATGAAAGATATAATTATTATAGCATTACATGGAAAGTTTCCAAAGAATTCAATCACACATTAACAATGCTCATTTTATTATTAAAATATATATACAAACAATTTGTACACCTGATGAAATTTCCTACTATAGAAAAAGAAATTAATGTAATATTTTATAAATTGGAAATTTACTTCCCAGAAAAAGGCATTGATATAATGGCTCATTTTATGGTTTCCATCGTGAGACAGATTCAACTATGTGGTTCCATACAATACACATGGATGTAACCCATTAAAGAGAATATAAATATATTAAATGTGTATATCAAAAATCTATATTGGACAACTTGTTTTATTTCATAGAGATATATTTGTTGTATAAGTCATTATAATATATATTGAATACCTATATGGTGTTGAAAGCATTGGTCTACTGAAATCTCATCAAACTTGGTGGTATACGTGTGAAGGAATTTCTGGAAGAGATGTTTTCATAATAAATATTACATATCAGTAGTATGCCCACCATTATGTTTTCTAATAAGATTTTGGAGGGTTACCCATATATTAAAACCCATAATGAAATTCTTTTTAATTGGAATCATTTAAATGATAAAATATGTATATCAAATACACATAATCAATAGTTTATAAGAAGGTTTCAGACCATATTTTTATGGAGTCTGATAAAAATCCAAATTTAGTTTTAGAATGATTTTGATAGCAATATGGAGGACTAAGTGTGTTTTTATTATCATAGAATGGTTATGTAATTAATTTTTGTACATTATATACAAACAAACATGATGAAGGTAGTACCATGAAAAATAGTGGAGTTTCAATTGATGCTAAATAAATGATTTTTTATGGTTCCAAAAATAGAAATCAAATTAATGTGAATATTTCATTCATTTGAATCATCAAATAAAAATGGGAGTTGGATTTTACAACATTCCATGTTCCAATTTTTCAAAGCAAGTTGGTTAATAATAGGAGTGATGTTAAAATATATTAATTCATATTCAAGAAAGTTTATTTGATTAATGATGGTCATAAGGAAGAATTGTTTATAATGGAATTGTAGGTAGTAAAAATATTATATTCTTTAGATCCTAACAACTAATAGTGTTCAATTTTTTTATTATTAACCAAAACCATAGAATGGTTAGATGAAAATTCAATTGATGATGACCTTTTCATTGGGACATCACATTCATTCCACAGTGGTCCTAGTGTATATGGAATTATTTATGTCATATTAGACCAAAATTATGGTATTTCGATAATAGATAGTAGGTTGAAATACATTATTATGTAAAAAAGAGATATTTTAAAAATTATGTTATATTTTTAGTAATATAAATAGCGTTACCTCATGTTATTATATATTCATTACTACATATATTTAATTTAAATTAAAATTAAAATTACATATATAGAAAATGAATTTTTCATGTGATGGTGATCCTAATCCCAAGGTACATGAAGTCTCTCAATCTAATGCTGCTTGCAGTGCAAAGGAACAATAACCTTTTACACATGCTGGTGCTCTCAATCCTAAGCATCAAAAGGTTTCCCAAACATTTTATACTCCTAGTGTAGGGGTACGATGACTATATACATATTCCAATGATAACACTCTATATTAACATATTAACAATGAATAATACAAGGAAATAGTAATCGATAAAGGATCAGCGACATATAAAAATTGGATCATAGTAGTTTTATTATGTTAGAAAAAATCATTATGGAAGAAATTAAAGGCATCAAATATGAGGTTCAGTGGAATGAATGCGGACAATATTTTAACCCGAATAAGTCCATGTTCAACTATTACAATGGAATTTTCAATCAGCAATGTGTTCTGATTGATGAAAATTCATGGAATAATGTTGTACTCAGACATAAGACACTGATGTGGGAATAGATTATAGTAACAATATGAAATCATTTCATTATTTCACTAAAAACAATAATGAAATAATTACATACTTTTCATCATCCATTGTAAAGTAAATTTATAATAGTTTACTCCCATAATTAATATGTAATATTGCTTGGTGGAAGGATTGATAGAAGATTTTTCACAATTTTAATGAGACATCATCTTAAATCTATTTATTGAACAAACATCTGATTGCATCTCATATCTATCAACATACTATAACATAAGAATTATGGGATGTGTTTACTAGATGTCATGTGGATGTGTCTCTTCAGGTACATTGTGTCTAGTAATACGTTTTTTGATTATAAATGTACTCATATATTCGATTGAAATTTTTAATTTATAAAATATAAACTCAATGATAGAAATAAGGAATGGGTAGTGAATCCAATTTACCCCTATAGTAATGCAAGGACTAAGTATGCTTCACATGAAAAATTAATTGATATGTATTTTAAATGTACCGTAATAAATTAATGTGACATGACATAACAACAAAATTATGTCACTCAGTTTATATGTATATTGATGACTCCAAATCTAATGTCTCTTTCTTCCTATATTATGTACTATGGTATGTGGAAGATGTACATAAATATTGGATACTAATTTATGAAAACACCCAAAATGTGGGGGATACATATTTAAGTATTATATAATATTATTTTTATTTAAATCAATATTATATAACAATGGTCATTAATTTTATTATATTTTCAATATGGCATTGCCACAAGAATTAACAACACATGTACAAATGAACACATTCAACTGGGGCTGCTGATTTAGCCAGAACATTATAGTCTCATCAGAGGTATAGTATTTGGTGTGACACTCCAAACATATTTTGAGGAAAAAATAATTATATGGTAAAGGTGAAGAAATTAAAGATATCCAAGAAATATTTATGGGGGATGAAAAGAGAAGAAAAAATCAAGAACAACCATCGTGGGGATATCCCGACCAAAACCCACTAGCTCTGAGGTGAGAAATTCCCCTGAAAGACATTTCTTAGCTGAGGTACTCAATGTCCAAGTAATATTTTTTGTTGAATGTGATTCATATTCACACTGATTCCATTCCAGTACTGATTTTTTATAGGGTGATAATGGTAGTGATTTATATCATTCAATGACCACCCATCGGCCTGTATAGGGGTATACAATATTCAATATCCAAAACAACATGTTACAAAATAGAAAACTCCCAACAGGTCTTGCGAGGTTGTTGATTATCATTTCCCATGAGCTGAGCGCTGAGCTGCCTATTCTAATTGTTTAGTAAAATATTAATATAGTCTAAAAACTATTGTAACATTCATTTTATGGTCATAAAACCATTTAAAAACATGTTGACACGGAGATATTCATTTCCATTTTATTTTTCACCCTCAACATTTAATAATTAAAGAAAAAATGAATTAACCAAATATTATTATTATATAAGGATAAAGGTAAGGAAGTAAAACACAATACCCTCTCAAAACCATATAAAGGATCGACAAACCGATCAAAAAGATATAACGAACACATTGTTACCCTACCTGTTCTATATCAGCATATACTAGAATTGAAGGTTAAAGTGGATACAATGTTAAAATATGGTATTAGTCACATAGTTGATTTTGAAAAAATATATGTATGGATATTTATTGGAAAATAAATTTATTTTTATAATATAAAATGAATCCTAGACTATGATTGACGTGGTATCTTTGTTGTAAATGTATACATGTGGTAGGTTTTTATGATTTGATTTTCCAAAATCTATTATATTGTGTTAATTATGACTACATATATTTTATATTTATGGAAGTAATTTATATAAAAAACAATTGAAGGAATTTTTCCATGAAAATAATTGGACTCATTATTCATTACATTACTTTTGTAGACCATCCAAAAATTGAATCCAAAAAAAGGATGAAATAGTGGAAGGTCTGGTCAAATGTGATAAAAGAAAACATACAATTGACATACTCATGTTAATACAATTGATTCATGGTTTAAATATTATAATTAAATAATATCAAACAAACTTTTTTTTAATTGATTAAATATTCCTTTTTGAGTTTTTAGGAATCATTGGATGCTCATTACAACAAATTTGGATACTCCATTGATTTATTTCATGGATGGGATTCATGGATATCAAAAAAAATTCCCACACATGACAGAATTTGTGAATTTGTAATACACTATATCAAATGTTATACAACTAAAAAACATGTTATATAATTTATATTATCATATAATGAGAAATATGTTTATGTAGGATAGTCCATAAATATCCTGAAAAACAATGAATGAGGCCATGGTCAAATCCTGAGGACCCTAAAAAGTTCCATGTCTGGACATGTATCAGGGTATATATAATAATATTTCTCTATCCAATCACATATCAAAACAAATTACATATTCTCCTCAATGTTTCTATACATTTTTAAACAAAAAATAGAAATGATTGTGGTAATTATTTTTGTATATTTGTCAGAGAGATCATAATCCATGAAAAAACTAACATCCCCAAAGTTGTAAAGTGGAAGATAATTATTTTTTCAATTAAAATAATTATTAATACCATGTGTATATTCATTTTTATAATACCACTATGACTATTGAAATGAATTATATTTACAAGACGATATATATTCTATTAGAAAATAATGGATACCAAGTATTATTGAATAATGTACACAAATAGCATGAAAGTGTGACTTATATTGAAGTAGTAAATTGTTTCATATTTATCATTAATTTACATCTTTTTATAATTAATCACTTATGAATTTATTTCATATATAGGTGGATTATTTTATACGTGTTTGGGTGGTTTGTTTCATGATGCTCATTCTCATGAATGATAGGATGTTATGACAACAACATAGAAATCAATGAAAAGGTATGGTTTTTGAAATATACTTCGTTCTTTCACAGAATATTTTCTATTCTATGATTCATTTAAATATTCAAAATAAAATGTGTTACCTATCAAGAAATATTTCTTTCCATATAGTTATTCTCCCTAAAAATAATTTCACCCCTTTAGTGTCGAAATTTATTACTTTCCTATAAAAGTAGTGGAGGAAACATGTAAAAAGTGAAAAATGACGACATAGATGTGTTTCTAGTTAGAAAAAGAAATAATATAGAAATCATGGTAACATTTACAGTTCGGAATGTTTGGATACTTATTAAAAATGATATGTAAGTCGTTTTTCATATGTATGAATCAACAGTACCATAATAGGATTCACAGTGTGGCTGGTATAACACAAAATTCCTCTTTATTTTTGAAATTGATATTAAATATTGAAAAATAGAACAAGTGACCTACTCAAAACTAATGAAAAACATTTTTATTTGTTAGATAACTTATAAAAATGATTCAGGTGTCATTTGGGATGTGTAGAAGTCAACTACACCTCAAAACAACACGTGGTGTGGCCGGTATGACTCAAAGTGTGACATTTTCTTTTTAAATGGAATTAATTTAATTAAAAAGATCACGTGACATACTAAAAACCATGAATATGAATTGATATTATATTCATACCTTTTTAAAATATCCAATGTTTCATTTTTGATATAATGGAATCAACCACACCTCAATTTGATGAATGGTGTGAATGGTATAAATAAAAGTATATGTTATCAGTTTAAAATCAACATTTTATTTCCAAATATATCCCTAAATTCAGTCCATGTAAACATGCTCTGACTTTCATGATATTTTTGGAAAAATATTTATAATTCATTGTGGATGTCTATAAAGTAGTTTGATGTCAAATAGACACACAATGTGACCCATATGAATCCAAAGTCATGTATCAATCTTGAAATGACATTTTAGTAAAAACACTAAATTAACGTTTTGAAAAATGATAAATTGAATTTGGATTGTTTTGATACTTCAATAAAATAATAAATAAGTCATATGTGTTTTTTTTGAATCAATTTTACCTCAATAAAATTAATGGTGTGACTTGAATAACACAAAGAGTCAATTTTTAATTAAAAATGACATTAATTTTAGTAAAAAGTGTATGTGACATTATGAATACTAAGAAAACACATTCTTTTTGTAATGATAATTTTGTAAAACGATCTATCAGTCATTATTAGTGTGTTTGAGTAACAATTACCTCAATATGACTCATATTGTTGCTGGTATTACTCAAAGTGTGTCTTTTTATTTAATGTTGACATTAATTTAAGTAAAAAGAACAAATGAAAAAAATGTAAAACCAAGAAACTCATATTATTTGTTTTGATACTTTAGTAAAACAATCCATTGTAATTTGTGACATGTAATAATCAACCAAATGACAATATGATGCACATTGTGATCGGTATGACTAAATGTGACAGTTATTTGTTCAAAATTTTCATTTTAGATCAAAAGATGCCACTCATGAAAAACATGAAAATGAACTATGATTTCATTTATAGTTTAGTATAGTAATTCATAATTAAATTTTGATGTGTATGATGGATTATCACATCAAACTGATGCATGATGTGACCGGTATGACACAATTTGTGTGTTTCCTATTTGGAATGATATTTTTTTAAACATTGAATTGGGAAACTGAAAACCAATAATACATATTTGGATTGTTTTGATACATTAGAAAATTAATCTATAAGTCATTATTGATGTCTTTTAGTCAATCTCACCACATTAGGATGCATAGTGTGACCAGTATAACTCAAAGTGTCTCTTTTTTCTAATTGACATTAATTTTAGTAAAAATAATAATTGGCATACTAAAAACTAAGAGAATGCATTTAAAATATTTTTATAATTTAAGAAAGTGTATCATTAGTCATTATTGTTGTCTTGGATTCAACCCCACTTCAATATGATTCATGGTGTGCCTATTATAACTCAAAGTGTCTTTTTATTTAAAATTAACATTAATTTAATTGAAATTAAAATGTGACATACTGAAAGGAGATAAAACACATATATATTGTTTCGAAACATTATAAAAATGATCCTTGAGTCATTTTGGATGTGTATCAATCAACCACACCTAAATCCAATGCATGGTGTGATTGGTTTAAATAAAGGTTTTTGTTATCATTTTAATGTAGACATTTTAGTTCAAAAATGTTAAACATTTAAAACAATGAAAAAAATCCAATTACCTTGATAATTTAAGAAAATGATTCATAAGTCATTTTTTGAAATGTATGATGTAGTCTCGTATGATACAGAAGTATAATTCAACCGGTATGACTTAAAATGTCTGTTTACATCTTGAGATGACATTTTAGTAAATCAGAACAACTGTCATTTTGAAAAATAAGAAAAATAATTCTTATTTTTTTTGATTATTTTGGACAATTATTCATGAGTCATTTGTAATGTTTATGAGTCTAAATCACCTAAATAAGATGCATGGTGTGACCTGTGTGACTCAATGTGGAATTTTTATTTAAAGTTGTCATTAATATTAATAAATAACAATTGAAATTTTGAAAACAAATAAAACACATCAGATTGTTTTAATACTATATTAAAATAGTCCATGGGTTTTCTTTGATGTACAAGAATCAACCGCACCTCAATCAAATGAATAGCGTGACTGGTATAAATAAAAGTGTCAATTATCATTTTAAGATCAGGATATTAGGTCAAAATGTGTCTCTCAAAGAAACTCAAGAAAACAAACTATTATTATATTGATAATTTATAGAAGAGACTCATAAATAACATTTGAAATGTCTAAGATAGATCCATGTCAAACTAGCACACGATGTGTCCATTATGGTTCTTAATGAATGTTTCCCATTGGAAATGACATTTTAGTAATAATATGGTATGATAAAAACAAAGAAAACACAATCTAACTATTAATATACTATCAAAAAACAATCTGTCAGTAATTTTTTATATATAGTAATTAGTTACACATAAGTCCAACTCAATGTGTGATCATTATGACTTCAAATCTGTTGTCATTTAAAATTGAAAATAATTGTATTAAAATAATGGGTGACAAAATGTAAAATGAGAAAATACATACAAATTATTTTGACACTTTAGGAAAATTATCCATGAGTCATTTCTAATTTTTAATAATCATCCCCACCTTAATTTGACACACGGTGTGACTAGTATTACTCCAAAAGTGTCTCATTGATAAATATTGATGTTTTATTATGTTATTCTATTGTATTAATGATTAATTTATTTAATTATATTATTAATAACACAATATTTTTTCATATAATATTTGAGTCTTTTTATTAGTATGAGATGATTTTATCAGCTACTTATACAATGTGATGACATTTCTGAGAGGTGATAATGGGTGTCAAAATATGAGAAATTATTGTTTTTAAAGGTTTCATATAAAATAGTAAATGTATTTATATAAAACATTGTTTGAAAGGTATATAGAAAAACATTTTATATACCATGTGAAGATATATATATATATATATTCATGAAGTCACATTAAATATATATATTCTTGTTTAAAATTACATATTTTTATTCAATTCACATTTTTATTAAAATCACATTACATCTATGTAGGTCGTCATCAGTGATATTTAGAGTGCTTATAAGTAGTGGGCTTTATCCGCACTGCAATTATCAACATTGTTTTACTGCTCTTAAGAGCTTATTTGTGTGTTGATAAATTGAACATGTTTATTTGTTACTATAATGAGATTGAAGAAAATTAGTTGAATCCATTATCAATTTTAATAATAATCCTCCTTGAATTCATACGGAACACATATACCTCTCCAGTTGTTTCAACTGGAGTGTGATAATGGAGTAGATTACCAACTAATGATTTTAAGAAGTTATAGTCAATTATATACCATCCAACTCTGAAACCTCAAATTTCAATGTACACCTAATGACACTGAACTCCATGAAGAATGAGTGGATTTGTGGTCCTATGCAGAAGATTCATAAAACCCGGCTTGCTAAGGATAAATTTGATCATGGTACCTATGATTGAATCCATATTCACACTCCACTCTTCCAACCTATGAAAATATATAATAGAGTTTCATGATCACATATGAACATACCAAACTAGATTAGATTCCAGGAACATTTTGATGTGTGAAACCTATAACAATGATTAACAACTCAAGTTGATGTTTAAACTGTTTATGAATTTAGAACCCAATATGAAGGTTATAGAATTTTTATTTTCTTATTTCTCTAGGTGTAAGTATTGAGTTTAATATGGGGGCTGGGAAAAAACCATCCCATTTTAATTGGGGTCAAAGAGTGTTTCACTAAGGGTATGTGTTGTAATGCAACATGGAATATGCTACCGGCAAAGACGAGTCTTGAAAATTTAGTGTGGTGGCTGTCAAAAGATTGCTAGTAAATTTATTTGAAACTATATAAAATAATAGAGATGATTTAATATTTAAAGGGAGTAAACGGGGGCTATCAAATTTTAAGGATTCTTACTTAGATGGAGGCATTTTTATTAGAATAATTTTTCTGAGATAAATTGTATTCTTACATAGTTTTCATAGTTACCAATGTATAAGAACTGACCAGAGACAACCACCCAGAAATTTTCTCTATGATACAAAATGGATATATACTATGGTAGAATATTTGGATTTTCTTTCTTAATAGAGAATAGGGGAAAATATTTTGTGTATCTTGATTTATAATTAGAAAAAAAACACAAATATTTTTATTGAACAAAGAATTGGGAGAAAAACTAGATGGCCATCTAGGGAAATACTTACCATCCCAATGAAAATGAAGATTATTGTTATTTCATCACTGATAATATCTTGAAATATTTATTTTAATCAAATCTGGTAGTTTAAAATGATGATTTCATTTCAATAACCATTTTTTGGAACATTTTACATTAATTTCTTGTCATAACATTATTTGTTCAAATTTGTTAAAATTGTGAAGAATATATTTTCTATCATTCGATTATTTATTTTAATTTGATTTTAAAATATTCATTACTCTGATAAGAGATTGATAATTAATGTGTGTTCTCTACTAATTCATGTTGGGAAAGATATTTATTTCATAAAAATTTATATTTCTCAATCATCAGTCATTGATTTTTTGTTTAATGGAGGTCATATGTGTCTTCATCATTAGGTAATTTTTAAGAGAATAGATCATCTCTTGCTGAATTATGGATAAAACTATTACATTATTTTTTTCTCAATAATTAATTATGAATTATATTCACACATTTATATTTTAATTAGTTATTTGAGAGGGAGATGGATTAAATATTTTTTAGTGATTAATAATTATTGAGCCATGAGATTTATTATGTTTTCTACTTCTCTCTTTCCTATAAACATTATAAATCATTCTTATTTTTTATTTTGTACTATGATTTTATTTTTAATATTTTATGATGATGAAAAAATATATAATGGTTTCTTTTATTTTTTTAATGAATTATTCTTTATAAAATATTTAAAACAGTGAAAAACAATTAAATGATATAAAAAGAATAATGGTAGAATAACTCTTATATGAAAGTATTCTTAGTATAAAATATAAGGTAATTATATACAACAATATTTATGTTAAAATATTTTATTATAGTTGAAATTACTAATAATACTTCACTTTCCAATTAGATCTATTTCTAGGGAGGCTACGAAGGAGTGTGAAATAAGAAAAAATTTTAAAATGTAAAAATCTTAATCTACTTAAATAAAATGGTTTTTAAAAAATATTCTAACATTCAAAATTCTATTTTATGTCCAAAAATTAACTAAAACTTCTTAAAATTGGGAACTTCTACAGTCCTTTGACCAGATCAGCATAAAATATTGTCTTTAAAATGGAAAATATAGATAAAAATGAATCATATCACAAAGAAAAAACACAAACCAATTTCATAAAAAACACATTATGATCTATTGAAACAAGGATGATTATAGTTCTTGGAGGGAGACCACTGTAGGTGAGTTTGTGGACATTAAAAAATGTATGGATTAACTAGTAATGGTATGATGTCATGAATTGTTATCGAGAATAATTCACTACTTACCAAGGTTTCATAGTATAATATGAGTGTATCCATGACACCACCTAAAAGTGTTTCACATGTTGTGTATCCCTGTGATAGATCAAGAAGTGAGTTTAGAAAAGATAAAAATGAGGTTATTTAACTATTCACTAGATGAGGTTTCTAAAGAGTGGTTCAGTTATACCATATACACCATTATAGAGAGTTCATATCAAATAATGAAGATCTTCCTTGAATATTTTACCTTTATATTGGACGGCCTCAGTAAGAAAGGATATCTATGGAATTAGGTAACTATAGGGGTGACTCTATGAGTACAAGGATACCTTTTAGAAATTATTTTCATCCATCCCTCTCCCCCATATTCCTGAATAGATCTAAAGCCTGTATTAATTTTTCTATTATATTTTGATAGATAAAATTATGATATATGCTTTAGATGGAGAATCATTAGTTGATAATACTCGTTTTGTTTCCATAATGACATATCACTCACGAGAATGAGCATAATGAAAATATTTCACTCATGAAAACCATGAAAAGAAACTATGATTGAATTGATAGTTTAATATAGTGATTAATAAGTAAATTTTTATTTGTATGATGTAGTATCATATTAAACCGTTGCATGATGTGATCGATATAACTCAACATGTGTGTTTCCTATTTGAAATGACATTTTATTTGAAACATAGAACTGGGAAACTGGAAACTAGGAAAACTCATTTGGATTGTTTTGTTACATTTAGAAATTTATCTATATGTCATTTTTGATGTCTTGTAATAGATCTAATCTCATTAGGATGCACAATACGGCCAGTATAACTCAAATTGTCTATTTTTTGAAAAACATATTGACAACAACTTTAGTAAAATGAATAATTGACAGACTAAAAACTGAGAAAACAAATATGGATTTTTTTGATAATTTAAGAAATTGTTTCATGACTCATTATTGCTATCTTGGAGTCAACCTCCCTTCAATATGATTCATGGTGTGTCTATTATAACTCAAATTGAGTCTTTTTATTTAAAATTAACATAACTTAACTAAAATTAATAGTTGACATTCTAAAAGGAGATAAAACATATTTATATTGTTTTTATACATTAAAAAATCAATTAATGAGTAATTTATTGATGTGTATGAATCCACCACACCTCAGTCTAATGCATAGTGTGATTAGTTTAAATAAAATATTCTGTTATCAGTTTAATGTTGAAATTTTAATTTAATAAATTTCAATCACTGAAAACCAAGAAAACAAAATCCAATTACAATGATAATTTAGTAAAATGATTCATAAGTAGTTTTTTTATAGGTATTAAGTAGTATCATGTCATATATATGCATAATTAAACTTGTATGAGTCAAAATGCTTGTTTACAGTTTGAGATGACAATTTAGTAAAAAAACACATTTACAATTCTGAAAACTCTGAAAAATAATTCTGATTGTTTTGATAATATTGGAAAATTATCCCAGAGTCATTTCTAACATTTATGAGTCAACATCAACTAAATAAGATACACAGTTTGACCAGTATGACTCCATGTGGTCTTTTTATATAAAATTGACATTAATTAAAATAAAAAGACCAATTGACATATTGAAAACAAATAAGACACATCAGATTGTTTTAATACTTTAAAAAATCTTCCATGAGTCATTTTTTATGTGTAGTAATCAATAACACCTCAATCAAACGAATAGTGTGACTGATATGACTAAAATCACCCTTTATCAGTTAAATATCAGTATTTTAGGTCAAAATGTGTCACTCAATGAATCACAAAAAAACACACTATGATTGTATTGATAATTTAGAAAAATGATTCATAAATTACATTTGAAATTTCCATGGGAGTCTCATGTCAAATTAGCACACGATGTGTCCATCATGGCTCTTAATGCATGTTTCTAGTTATAAATGAAATTTTAGTTAAAAAAATCAATATGCTAATAACTAATAAAACACATTTGAAATTTTTTTATACTGTAAAAAAAATCTTCCAGTAATATGTGATATGTACGAATTAGTTACACAAAAATCTGACCAACTATGTGATCATTATGACTCCAAATGTGTAATTATTTAAAAATGACAACAATTGAATTAAAATAATAATTGATATAAAAAAATGGAGAAAAAACATTTGGATTGTTTTGATACTTTAGTAAAATTATCCATGAGTCATTTGTAATGCTTAAGAATCCTCCTCCACTCAATGTGACACACTGGGTGACCGATATTACACCAAATGTGTCTTTTTGATAAATATTGACATTTTATTGTTGTATTCTATGGTATTAGTGATTAATTTAGTTCATAATATTATTACTGGAAGTATATTATGTTTTATAAATGTGGAAAATTTTATTGGGATGAGATTATTTGATCGGAAACTAACATCATGGGATAAAATTTTTGAGGGGTGATAACGGGCATCAAAATGTGATAAACTATTGTTTTTAAATATTTTATGGATAATTGTAAATGTATTTATATAAAAATATTGTTCGAAATGTATAAATATGTTTTTTTGTATATTCCATGGGTTGATATATATATATATATTTATTTATTTATGATGTGACATTAAATATATATATAGTCTAGTTTGAAATTAGCTATTTTTTCTAGGTGCGCATTTATATTAAAATCCCATTTCATCCATTTAGATCATTATCATTGATATTTATAGTGCTTATATGTAGTGGCCCTTATCCGCACTGCAATTAACATCCATTTTTTACTGATCTTTTGAGCTTATATGTTTGTGGATAAATGGAACTTATGTAGTAGTGACTATGATGATATTGAAAAAAATTGGATGATTCCATTATCAATTTGTATAATAATCCTCTTCAAATTCATATAGAACACTTATCCGACTCCAGGTGTTTTAACTGGAGTCTGATGATGGAGTAGATTACCTACTGATTATGTAATGTTGAAGAATTTCTAGTCAAATATGTTCCATCAAAGTCTGAAACTTCTAATTTCAATGAACACCTAATGTCATAGTGCTTCTTGAAGGATGAGTGGATGTGTGTTCCTACGAAGAAGACTCCCTAAACTCAGGCTGGATAAATAATACTTTGAACACACTACCCATGCTTGCATCAACATTCACACAAGCCATGCTACCACAATATTAAAACATATACTAGAGTTTGATGATCACATATGAATATACAAAACTTGAATAGATGTCAGGCACATTATGATGTGTGAAACCTATAACATTGATGAACAACTCAAGTTTATTTTTACACTGTTCAT
This sequence comes from Viscum album, assembly GCA_963277665.1. NCBI lineage: Eukaryota > Viridiplantae > Streptophyta > Magnoliopsida > Santalales > Viscaceae > Viscum > Viscum album. The sequence goes on from OY728154.1 coordinate 10,508,514, forward strand.
GATTTTAGAAACCAATATGAATATTACAGCATGGTTACTTTCTTTATTTCTCAGGGTGTAAGTGATGAGTTGATTATTATGGACTGGGAACACAACCAAACCATATTAATTGTGGTTGATAGTGGTTTTATTAGGGGTATGTGTCAAAATTCTTCTGAGAAGATTCTACCAGAAAAGATGAGACTGCAAATTTAGTGTGGTGCCAGTCAAAATCGAGCTAGTAAGTTTATTTGAAACTATAGACAATATTGGAGATGATTCAATTTTAAAGTGGAGTTAATGGGTAATAATAGAGTTTTAGGATTCTTAAATAGCTTGAGGAATTTTCATTGGAATAATTGTTTATGAGATAATTTTTTCTTACATACTATTCATTGTAACCAATATATAAGAACTGACCAGAGACTACCACCTAGAAATTATGTCTATGAGGAGAACTGGACATAGACCATGATAGAATATTTAGATTTTTTTTCTTAAAAGAGGATAGGGTAAAATATTTTGGGGATTTTTATAGATAAGTAGAAAAACTCACAAATTGTTTTATGGAACGATGCATTAGGAGAAAAAACTAGATGATCGTCTAGGGAAATACTTATCATCCCAATTAAAATGAAGATTATAGTTTTCTCATCTTCAATAATGTCTCGTTATATATCTTTTAATAATATCTTGTAGTTTAAAATAATGATTTCATTTCAATCATCTACTTTTTTAACATTTTACATTAATTTATCTTTATAACATTCTATGTTTAAATTTGTTAGAATTTTTAAGAATATATTTTCTATCATTCGATTATTTATTTTAATTTGATTTATAAATAGTTATACATGTAATAATAGAGTGATAATTAATGAGTGTGGTCTACTAATTAATTTCAGTAAATATATTTATTCCTAAAAATTTTAAATTTCTCAATCCTTGGTCATGGATTTTTGGTACAATGGAGGTCATATTTGTCTTCCTCACGAGGGAATATTTTAGTGAATATATCATCTCTTTCTAAATGATGGATAAACTTATTGCATAATTGTTTTTTCAATAATTCTTGTAGAATGAGATGCACAAATTTATATTTTAATTATTTCATCGAGAGAGCCATGTCTTAAATATTATTTAGTGATTAATAAAAATTGTACATCAAGATCTATTAGGTTTTCTACTTCTATATTTCCTATAAAAATTATAAATCATTATTATTTTTTATTTTCTCCTGTGATATTATTTTTTCTATTTTATGATGATGAAAGAAAATATTATCACTTTTAATTTTTCAAATAATTCTTCATTATAAAATATTTAAAACATTGAAAAATATTAAAGGATATAATATAAATAATGATAGAATTACAATAATAAGAATTCATTCTTGGTATATAATCTAGGGTACTTATATACTACAATATTTGTGTTAAAATATTTTATTATAGTGAAAATGACTAAAAATACCTCAATTTCAATTACAGCTATTGCGAGGAAGGCAATGAAGGAGTGTGAAAAAAAGTAAATTTTGTAAGATGTTAAAATCTTAATCTACATGAATAAAATGGGTTTTAAAATATATTATATCACTCAACATTTAGTTTTATGTCCAAAAATTAACTAAAATTTCTTATTATTATGAAATCCTACAATCATTTCACCAAATCAAAATTTAATAATGTCTTTTAAATAGAAAATCTAGAAAAACTGAATCATTTCACAACGAAACAACACAACCCAATTTCATCAAAAAAAAATGAACAAAGGAAACTTGTATGAATATAGTTCCTAGTGGGAGACCACTGTTGGTGAGTTTGAGATCATTCAAAAATATATGGATTACCCAGTAATGTTATGATGTCTTGAACAGTTATCGAGAATGATTCACTACTTACGAAGGATTCATAGTACACAAGGAGCATATCCATGGAACCACCTAAAAGAGATTTACTTGTTTTGTATCCTTACTAGATATCCAAAAGTGACATAAGAAATGATAAGCATAAGGTACATTACCTTTTCATTAGATGAGTCTTCTAAATAGTGGTTCTGTTATACCTTATCCACCTTAATAGATAGTTGGCATCATATAATGATGATCTTCCTTGAATTGTTTTACCTTTATATTTAAATAACTTGGTAATAAAGGATACCAATGGATTTAGGTAGCTATACAGAGTGAATCTATGAGTACGAGGATACATTTTAGAAATTTTGTTCTTACTTACCTTGCCACCATATTTCTGACTAGATCGAAAGCATAAATTTCATGTATGTTTAAATTTTGATAGACGAAATCATGATATATGCTATGTAAGGAGGGTCATTATTTGATAAGAAACATATTGATTATAGAAACCTCAAAAATATATTGAAATTAACAATAATTTTTTACTAGGGGATTCATTCATGTTAAACCGACTATGAATGTGTGTTCTTCAAATTATGAAAAAACAGAATAGATGGTAAACTATGTTATATTGAAAGAACGATGAGACCGATGTTGAATAAATCAATATCTTTAAAATCTCTACCAGAACCAATCTTATCAATTTATATGGACTAAGGTATCTTATTACAACTTATCAATTTTGTTATCAATGATCTCAATTGCAAAAGACTACTAAAAGTTGTAATTTAAACATTCCTATAAAACCATTTCTGAACAACCAGAAAAATCAGATTTTCGAACTGTTATTTTCAATCATGGAAAATTTAGTCATATCAAAATGTTATAAAATGATATAATAATAAAAAACCAATTTTTCTAGGCCTAATGATCAACTAAATTGGAATCTCCTTCCACCAAATATTGTTCAAAAACCTATATAGAATCAATGTAAATTTGGAAACCAAGATGGTAAGAATTTATCAAAATTTTCAAATAATGGAAAACCATGAAAACAAAGTAATAAATGAAATTAATCACATCTTGAAGAGATAGTTATGAATAAATGTAACACCCCAAGCTTCCACAGTATACTTCTCTTTGAATAATACAGTAGTGTGTGTTGTACGCAACTTCAAGTTCTAACAAACACCACAACCAATCAAACTGACCATTATAAATAGTAATAGCCACTTTTTGAAATTTTATATATTTTATCATTCCAAGTGGACTTCATTTTTGGATTCTGAATATCAAAATTATATTAGGGTGAATTTTTGGTACTTTTCTGATAACTTTTATATTTTGAGGAATAGTAAAAATTACTAAATTTTACTTAAAACAACTTTTTTAATCGAAATAATTAATAATGATAAATTTGGAATTTTAGTGGTTTTAAATGATATTTAGAATATATTTTTACCATTTAATACAATTTTGGTCATTGTACATAATTTTACATTTAAACCAGACATAAACAAGTGTCAATCTTTTGATAGTTAATGTTTCTTAAAAACACGTTTTTTGTTTTGATAGCGGGAATTAATTTTAAAATAATTTCTGCCACTTCAGTGTTTTGAATTTGGAAAAATGGATTCCATATATGGAATCAGGATGCCCAAATTTTTAAATAGGTAACTCTTATTCTTATAAGTTTTGATAATTACATCGGTAAATATTTTATTTACCATGGTTAAAGGGAAAATCCGATAAATAAGGGTAATCATATAATATTATAATAATATTAAATTATTCTAAAATGTGTCCTAAACCTATTGGATGATACATGACCGACCAAGGGCATCATTGGGTCGATTTTGGGTCCCCATGGATCCACTTTTATATGATAATGATACTTTATATTAATTAAGTTAAACTAAATACAAAAATGACATAAGCTTCTATCTTTTAGCAAAAAAAATTACATAGGGTTATATATGTTATATTTTAGAAAAAAAATATTCATTATAAATATAAAACAATTTCCTTCATAATGGTCTTTTATTTATAATTTTTAGACATTTAATAAAAAAATTTATTTACAACACAATAATGATGTAGTATTTTCCTTATTAATGAAAGAATCAAATAATAGGTATTATAAATGTTAAAAAAAATATAATTTGAAATTTTTGATCCCATAAAAGAATTTTATTGGTTAATATGACATGTTATGATTTCATAAATGAATTTGGTTATAATTAATACTTTTTTACGTCTTTAACAAAATTTAATTATTGAATAGTGTCAAAGTTGACATAAATGTGTTTTTAAGACAAAAAATATATTATTAATTGATATTGTATTCCTAAAAATCTATGTTTCGGCCAAAGTACATATATGATGATAGGTGTATCATTAATGGACCACTTGGGGGGTCTATAAAATGTATATACTATGTTTATTGAATATATAATATAAAAATACAAAGAGAAATGGTAAATATCAAACTATTAAACTAAGAGTTAAATCAGAAAGGTAAAGTTAATATAGTGACCCAAACATATATATAACCTATTAGATGGGTGATTTTCATCCTATCCCCACCTTAATCTTTAAATAATCTACTTTTGAAAAATTATAAGATGAATATAAATTTATTATAAAATAATATTTCTATCTTTTCCAAAGGTGCCCCTCACGGATCTTATAAAAGGGAACTCCCCTTTCACTAAAATTCATACCTTCAAAGCCTTTTTTCTTGGCCAAACCCAGCCAAAATATTCTCTCAACTTCTCTCACTTAATCCTAAAGGCCTTAGTTTGATCAGAAATCCAACCTAAGTATCCCTTTTGATCAAATCAAAAGGAATAACCTCAAGAAGAGGTAATTTTTCCCCACCCTCTTTCAAATTCCATTCTTCTTACACTTCTTATTTCTTTGTTATTTCCATTATAAAATAATAATCCCAGTATATTGAAGATACATTGACATTATTTTAAATATTTCACAACTATATTCATAATTCTATCCATCTTATGAATGATAATGTCACCATGCGTGCGTACGTACGACTTACTGTCTCCACGTTGTGGTGTAATTTTTTATTCAACACTATGTTATTTGGATGGATATAATGATGTTTAATATGTATAAAAATAATGACAATAACATGATAATGTATCTGTAAAATTAATATACCATCCCATTCCACACCTCTAAGTAAATGATATTATCGCTCATGTGTATGTACGGATTACTGTCTCCACGACGCGATGAGATTCATTTCCAGATTCAGCATTCATCGACGATTATAAAAATATATATTACTAATATGTTTGTAATATATGTAATAATAATTCTACTGGAGAGATATGTATATATATATATATATATTTACTTATATATATTTTATTCACTTAGTTCCATTCAATACGTTATGATAACGGAAACAGCATTTATGCATACGTACGGACTACCGTCTCCATAAATGGTGTCTTCCATTTAATATATTTGTCTATTATACATATTTATATTCAAAATATATATGATATATAAATCATGTTTTTTATTCTGGAAGTATTTAAATCATGATCTATGTGATACAATCATGAGTAACAAGTCAAAATACGTACGATAAAGAAAGCGATTATTAGCCTAAATATTAATGTAACATGGAAATTATTATTAAATTGGTAGTATAATGTCATAAATGAATAATTTATGATATAATAAATATTATTATGGTTCTAGTATAAATTAATAACATACTATAGTATTCATACAGGAGGTTAAACGTACCGTCAGCTAAAGGAAAGTGCAAGGTAAGGGGTTTTTATCTCACTCCTTATTCCCATGAGATTCATTATATATTGCCACTATTACCTTTTGTGTTGTGTATCTACGGCCCATAATTGTATTATTTGAATAATAAACTATAATTTATTTTTATTTACATATTCATTGTATGATACTTATTTCATACGGTGTATGATTCATAAGTAACCAAATTAGTAAGGATTAATTCCTCAATCTCATTATTATCCGAGATTGTTTATGTATAAGTATTTACTGGGACATTTTTATCTTCCATTTCCATTTTCATAAAAATGATTTCAAAATAAATATTTTAAGGATTTGTGAAAATAATGGACATTTCGAATGCTAGTTTTATTATGAATGTTTGTGTTATGTTTAAACCTGTCCATATGAGGAATGTATTCGATTTAGTAAGTGATGGGTGGAGCCTTCTATTGCTTCTCGATGCATCGGTAGGTCTCATGAGACAAACTAGTGTCTTGTCACTAGGCCTTAACAAAATCTTATTTGTAGTTTTGGCACAATGCCTTTACTATGTGGTTATGATAGTCTGGCGTTATACATTTCATCATTATGAAAGTGGTTAGTGATATAGCATGTGATTATTCGACTAGTAGAATATCCATGTGAATATGTAAATGACATTACATAATTTTATTTTTTCCATATTATTTTGAAGTTCAAGTTTAAAAGGCTTTTGTTTGGGTTATACATTTCCATAAATGTTTATGCTTATTTATGAATGTTTCCACTGTATTTTTATCCTTACTGAGCATATGAGCTCACCCCTTTCTATGTTTTATTTTTCCCATGATTCCAAGAAGTGTATTGTGATTCATATTCAGGGTTAATGTAAATGAATTATGGAATTCATAAAGAATTATTTATGTTGTTTTTTATTTTATAAAGTGTAATGTAACATTCATGTATGTAATCTATTTTCCAAGATTGCTAAACTGATCGGTCCTTAGGGGATTGATTCCTTGTAATCATGTCAATGTATAAAAATAATGCACCGACTCTTGGTAACTGGGGTCGGGGTGTTACAGTTGGTATCATAGAAAGGTTAGAAATAACATTGGAAACTATATTTAGATAAACATTAATTAGATAACATAGCCCTAAGATATAATTGGAGGATTAGTATAGAAGAACATTCACGAATTTTGATATTGTAGAGATTTTGTGAGTTTTCCAAGAAATACATCCATGTCTGGATACAAGCAGGTATAGGCGGATCTAGCAAAGATATACCTAGGGGTAAAACCCAAAAACACCGCTTTGAGCTAGACTCGAACAGGAACTGATGCACGACCAGAGGGCTTGCTGCACTCTTGGTTATAACACTCCTAGAGGATATGCTTAGAATAATTCTCATTTTCTATAAAAACCATTATGATGGGTTTATGAGTATATACTTCCTCAAAGAAGACATTTTCATGAATATGGATTATATCCATAAACTGTTTAATTTATGTTATGTGTTTTACATGTTTGGGATTACGTACTGCTATTTATAAACTAATCCAGTGTATTGCATTGTTTAGAAATGGCTCCTAGTAGAAGGAATGAGAACTCCAATAGTACTCATGATCAAAAGAGTAAGAAGGATCATATCTTTCATTGTCTTAAACCAAGATTTGGAAGGGATATAGTCTCCCACGTATTATCGTCATATGAATAAATAGTATCATGTGTTGAGAAGATAAGTAAAGAGTTTTCAGAGTCCTATGGATTCGAAGGGAAGCCGGAGAAGAAAAGGATGGTAGAGAGAGGGACGGATAAAGGTAAAAGGTAAAGAAAGGATTTCCCATATGTGATAACTATGGAAGGAATCAACATGGAAAATTCATGAAGGAAATGGGAGTATGTTATAAGTGTGGAGAAAAATCACACCATGTTCATGATTTCAAGGGTAAGAAAAAGGTTTCAAAGGTACAATTCTTCATATGAAAGGAGTGGAGACACTAGACGAATCAATGTTCAAATAATAAGAGTATATTCCAAATGATGTTATTGGATAATAATGAATTTATTATACTACCACAGGTGAGGAGGAATGATTAATGTTCTTATGTCATTATTAAGGAATTATGTTATTTGAGTGTTGTATCAACAATGTACTAGTTATAATAATTATGGAATATATAAGGATTGTACTATAGTACTATTTCATTAAAGACATTAGATTATGTGGAACCCATAAATGTGACTCAATATCATGTTAAATGTTTGGATAATATATGGTCGATAGAAAGATAAACCATAATATTGTTTTGATATCGAGGTAGTGATTTTGGAATAATACATGATTGATTGGGATAAATTATATTGGATATTCTTGACTACCTTGAAACTGATTAATGATTTGTATATTCCATCATTGTTGGATTTTAAAATATTTATTGATAGAAGGAGTACATCCAGTATTCTGTAACGAATAAGGGATCATGAATGTAATCAATAAGGTTTTATGGTAATTCAGGATGTTTCAGTGTTTTAAAAGAATACATGATGATGGTGTTCATATGATATTAAGTGGAAAAAAGGATCTTCATTGTGTTTAACTTCCTTATAAATTTTGGACTGTGAGTTTAGATAGAATTATTTTGAATAATTCAAGTTTGAGATTATTTTTGGATTTCCATAAAAGGAAAACCTGGAGGTCGGGTGGCAACCCGTCGCGTCCGGAAAGGCCACGAGACTTGAACCCACAACCAAAGGGAGACAAGGGTGTATCACCTAACACTAGCCCACGTGATGTCCTGGGTTGAATAATGTAGTATCTTAAAAAAATCGAGTAGATAAATTATAAATTCATTTTTTTGTGCTCTATACGAATTGTATTAATAGGATATTAATATTAAGTTCTAATATCCTTTATAGTGAAAGATGAGTTTGTGGTAGAAATTAGTTAAAGGATGGGACTCTACTTGTCAATTATATATATTTTTTTCTTATCTTATTCTATGAACAAATTAATTCTTATACATTAGTGAAGGGATCATAAAACCAAAAATGTGTTATTCTAAGACCATATGTTTTGTTGAACCAATGGTATTTTAAATCATCATAGATTGATGAATTTAAGGCCCTCAATTGTACACTTTTTTTTGATTGATGAACTCAATCACTACCTATAAATATTTAATTCTTCCTCCAATTATAAGTCTCTAATTTACACCAATTTTCTCCTAATTGAGATCATAATTTGGTGGTGACCCTTTTTTCCCTTTTCCTCTTATTAAAACTAAATTTTATTAACCTAATTTCTGATGTGGGTTTTCCCAAAGGTATTTTCTATTTTCGACCATTTATTTTTGAAAAAATAATATTAAATTAAGAGGATGCAATTTATTGAAGAAGGGTAGAATGTAACACCCCAAGCATCCATGATACACTTATCTTTGAATAATACAGTAGCATGTGTTGTACGCAACTTCGATTTCTAACACACCCCACAACCAATCAAACTAGCCATTATGAATAGTAATACCCACATTTTGAAATTTTGTACATTTTATCATTCAAAATGGACTTCATTTTGGGATTCATAAAATTTAAATTATATTAGGGTTAATTTTTGGAACTTTTCTGATAACTTTCATATTTTGATTAATAGTGAAAATAACTGAATTTTAATTAAAAACACTTTTTTTAATAGAAATAATTAATAGTGATAAATTCTGAATTTGAGTGGTTTTAAAGTATATTTAGAATATTTTTTACCATTTAAACCAATTTTGGTCATTGGAAATAATTTCACATTTAAACCGGACATAAACAAGTGTCAATCATATGATAGTTATTGTTTCTTAAATACACAATTTTTTGTTTTGACAGCGGGAATTAGTTTTAAATTAATTTCTACCACTTCAATATTATGAATTTGGAAAAAAGGATTCCATATTTGCAATCAGGATGCCCAAATTGGGTAAAAAGATAACTCTTATTTTTATACATTTTGAATAATTATCTCGGTAAATATTTTTTTTACCATGGTTAAAAGGTAAATCCGGTAAATAAGGGTAAACAAATAATATTATAATAATATTATATTATCATAAAATGTGTGATAACCCTATTGGATGATACATTTCCGACCATGGGCATCTTGTGGTCGATTTTGGGTCCCCATGGAGCCACTTTTAAGTGATAATGACACTTTATATTAATTAAGTTAGTTTAAATAAAACAATGACCTAAACATATATCTTTTTAAAAACAATATTTACATAATGTTATATTTATTATATTTTAGACTATAAATATTAATTATAATGATAAAAACATTTCCTTCATTATTATATTTTATTAATAATTTTAAGACATTGAATAATGAAATTTATTTATGACACAATAATGATGCAGTATTTTCTTTATTAATGAATGAATCAAATAATAGGTATTATAAATGATAAAATAAATATAATTTGAATTTTTTGATTCCATAAACGAATTTTAATATTACATGTTATGATTTATTAAATTCATTTTTTTTCGAATTAATAAAGATGTTAAGTCTATAACAAAAATAAATTATTGAATAGTATCAAAATTGTGATAAATGAGTTTTTAAAACAAATATTATATTATTAGTTGATATTCTATTTCTAAAACTCTATGGTTCTTCCAATGGACTTATATAATGATAGATGTATCATTAATGGACCACTTGGGGGTCTTTCACTAGTATATAGTATGTTTATTGACTATGTAATATAAAAATAAAAAGAGACATGGAAAATGTCAAACTATTTAACTAAGAGTTAAATCAAAAAGTGAAAGTTAATATAGTGACTAAAACCTGTCTAAAACCTATTGGTTGAGTGTTTTTCGACCTATACCCACCTTAACCTTTAAATCATCCACTTTGGAGCCATAAAAACCAAATATAAATTTATTATTAAATAATATTTCTAGCTTTTCCAAAGGTGCACATCACCCCTCTTATAAAAGGGGACTCCTCCTTCTATCAAATTTATACCATAAAATCCTTTTGGCTTGGCCAAACCCTACCCAAATATTCTCTCAACTTCCTTAACGTCAACCTAGATTCCTTATTTTGATCCTAAATCAAACCTAGGGATCACTTTTGATAAAATCAAATGGAAAAACCCGAAGAAGTGGTAATGTTTTCACGACCCTATTTCAAGTTCCTTTCTTCTTACACTTTTTCGTTATCTGTTATTTTCATTCAAAAATTAATAAACTCGGTATCTACAATATAATGTGATTTTATTATAAATATTTCACAACTGTATTAATTATTTTACCCATCTTTTGAATGATAATGTCACCATGCGTGCGTACGTACGACTTACAGTCTCCACGCCGTGGTGTAATTTGTTATTCAACACTATGTTATTTGGATGGATATAATGATGAGTAAAATGTATATAAAAATAAAAATAACATGATAATGTCTTTTTAAAATTAATATACCTTCCAATTCTACACTTTTACCGAAATGTTATTATCGCTCGTGCGTACATACGGATTACCATCTCCACGACGCGATGAGATTCATTTCCACATTCACCATTCGTCGACGATTATAAAAATATATATTACTAATATGTTTCTAATATATGAAATAATAATTATACTAGAGATATATATATATATATCTCTATATATATATGTACTTACATATATTTTATTCACTTAGTTCCGTTCAATATATAATGAAAATGGAAACATCGTTTATACGTACGTACGGACTACCGTCTCAAAAAATGGTGTTTTCCATTTCATATATATGTCTATTATACATATTTATATTATAAATATATATGATATATTAATCATGTTTTATATTCTGGATGTATTTAAATCATGATCTATGTGATACAATCAAGAGTAGAAGTTAAAACATGAACGATAAAGAAAGCGATAATTACCCGAAATATTAATATAACATGGAAATGATTATTAAATTGATAGTATAAAGTCATAAATTAATAATTTATGATATAATAAATATTAATATGGTCCTAGTATAATTTAATAACATTCGATAGTCTTTATACTGGAGGTTAAACGTACCCTCGACTAACGGAAAGTGCAAGGTAAGGGGTTTTCATCTCACTCATTATTCCCATGAGATTCATTTCATATTGCCACCATTAACTTTTTTGTGGTGTATTTACTGCCCATAATTGTATTCTTTGTGTAATAAACATTATGTTATGTGTATTTACATATTCATTGTATGAAACTAATTTCATGGGGTGTTGGTTTTGTAAGTTAAAAAATTGGAAAGGTTTAATTCCTCAATCTCATTATTATCTGAGATTGTTTATGTGTAAATATTTACTGTGACATTTTAATCATCCATGTCCATTTTCATAAAAATGATTTCAAAATTAAGATTTAAAGGATTTTTGAAAATTACTCTTTATCAAGATCAGAATTTTAAATGTTTTAAATATTTATATTTCTAAACCTTTTTAATTAATTTCCATGTTTTCAAAATTATTTTAAGGATTTATTTATATGAACATTAAAGTTTTAAAATGAAAACTACTTTTAAATGATTAAAAGTGGTATGGGAATCTTTGAATCAAAAATATCTTTTAAATTACTTACATTATAAATTTGTGACTTTTCAATGATATCAAAAAAATTAGATATTTCTCTCAAATAGTTTTTATTTCATCTATGTCAACATCCTTTGATGGATTTTAAGCTTATTGGAAGTTGATTTGTTATGATACCAATCATTCATGTTTTTTTTTGATGATTTTGTGATATATTTAACTATGGATGTGTTATTTTTATACCATTAATGGTTTATGGAAAATTATTGAAGTTTTGTATGCTAGTTTTAATATGAATGTTTATGTTATGTTTAGACCTGTTCATATGAGGAATGCATCGGACATAGTAATGATGGGTGGAGCCCGCTATAGCTCCTCGATGCATCGGTAGGTCTCATGAGACAAACTAGTGTCTTGGCACAAGGCCTTGAGAAAATCCTATTTGTATTTTTGGCACAAAGCCTTGACTATGTGGTAATGATAGTCTAGCATTATGCATTTCATCATTATGAAAGTGGTTAGTGATATTGCAAGTGATTATTTGACTAGTAGAATATCCATGTGAATAAGTAAATTGCATTACTTCATTTTATTTTTTCTATATTATTCTGATGTTCAAGTTTAAAAGACATTTGTTTTGGTTGTACATTTCCTTAAATGTTTACGCTTATTTATGAAAGTTTCTACTGTATTGTTATCCTTACTGAGCATCTGAACCCACCCCTTTCAATGTTTTATTTTTCCCATGATTCCAAGAAGTGTATTGTGAATGATATGAAGGGTTAAACAAAGGGAATAATGGCATTCATAAAGGATTATTTATGTTTTATTGTATGTCATAATCTATAATGTAACATTCATGTATGTAATATATTTTCCAAGGCTGTTACACTGATCGGTCCTTTGGAACTTGATTCCTTATAATAATTCCAATTTATTAAAATAATGCACCGACTCTGGGTAACTGGGGTCGAGGAGTTACAAGAAACATGATATTTATCATCAATAAAAAGTGTTATTACAAATCATAGAAAAAAAATGGTATAGATGGAAATGGAAATTAGTGTGTTGAAAAATAAATGAATTGGTAAGTTAACATCATAATTTGAAGTGAACCCTTGAGGAAGAGAAATACTTAGTGAAATAATATTGAGAAGAAGAAATGAAATTAAAAAAACATAATGTAATCATAATGATCAGGAACCAAAAATAGTATAGTTATACATCAAAAAATTAATGGAAAATCACTTGATGTAGTGTAAAAACCTCTTTCTAAACCTATTAGTCCACCTGGTAAAACTGTTTTAAAACATATTGAACATATTCTTGAAGAGGATGTCCACAAAAATGAAGTATAAGAATAAAATAAAATGGAAATAAATTCATCATGAAAGTCCCTATGTTGATTTTAGAAATATAATGGGATCTTATGAATTTAAATTAAAAGAAGAAGATAGCGTGAAATATATATGGAGCCTCTACCTTATCTATTTTCCTACCCTCCAATCTAGAATAATTTGAAAACTGAAATTGAAAAAGAAGTACTTGAAACTTTTAAGAATATCTATTTTTTATATATCTTTGAAACATGTTGCGTTATAGGACCCTCTATATTATTAATTTAATAAGATTTATGTACTCAAAAAAATAAAGTTTATGGGAGGTGGAAAAGTGAATTTGGGAAGACCTATTTCTTCTTTGATCCAACATTACATCAAAATTAAATGCAAAGACCCTGATACGTTTTATATCTCATGTGTAATTCGAAATCATTAGTTTGAATATAAAATGTTCGATTTGGATCCCCTAAAAATGTTTTCATTATTTAATAGTTTCATCTGTGTGGGTTGGTGAATATATGAAATCTGGTACTGTTACCCACCTAGCTAATAAGAGTGTAGCTATACAAGTTGGTTTCATCGAATATGTGTTTCTAAGGGTGTATTATTTAGTTTTACGTACTATTTTTTAGATGTTCGACATGGAGGATGTTACATTTTATAAACATGGAACATTACTTTTAGGAAGACCATTATTGAAAGTTGTTAAGGCAATAATTAATGTACCCAATTGGTCACATTCATTAGAGGTTGAAATATTTTTTTTAAATTTAATATATTTAAATCAACGAAACACCCTATAGTGGACTATTCTGCACACTAGGCTAAAATGATTGACTAGTTTTCCATATATTTGATTAATATTTTTATACAAGACAACCAACCTCAAATACATGAGAAATATTTTTTTGCAATGAGGAAGGGCCACGTCACAAATATTCCATCGAGAGGGACTGTTTGTGGTGACACCCTCTTCTCATCATAAATAATTAGTTATTTTCTATAGGGAAATGGATTCCATTATAAGAGGTTTGTCCATAGTTTCATGCCAAAATACAGCAAGTGTATTTGTGATAGTTTTTCATATCATTTGAAAATACCCAATAGTATTTTATAGTATTTGTTATGGGTCCCATTGTAAATATCTTATTAACCACCTCCACTAACTAATATGGGACATAGTATTTGTGATAGGATTCCCGTAGTAAATAATATTGTCAAAAATAATATAACCTACATATACCCCCGTCTTTTTTCTCATTCCAATCCTTTCTCAACCCTACTCCCTCTTTACATACATTTTATTCTCAAAATGTTTCAATGTTTAAAATTCTAAATCGAGGTTGTATTTTTGGATTATATCCTCTTAAATATTCATTATTATGGTATTTCTCTATTTTATTTACTTTTCAGTTAATTCATTTTCATTTATATTAGATCTAATTATAATTAACAAGTTCCAATTAAATTAAATTTGAATTAGAATGTTTTATTTATAATTTTTTATTTATACCAATAATTATGTGCGATTAGTAGTAATTAGTATTAATTAATAGTTATTATATTACTTATTTTTAATTAGTAGTAATTAGTATTTTTAGAATTTTTTAATAAGTAGTCATAATTAGCGATAATTAGTAATAAATCGGAATAAATATTTATATATAGTAATAAATTGGAAAAATAAATGATAACTAGAAATAATTAGTGGAAACTAGTAGAAATTAGTAATAATTAGGAATAATTAGCAGGAATAAGTAATAAATAGTTTTAATTAGTTTGAAATTGTAATAATTAATAATAAATTTTAATACATAGTAATAATAAACAATAATTAGCAATAAATATTAATAATTGGTAATAATTCGTAATAAATTATAATTATTAGAAAATAATTAGTAATAAATTTTAATAGATATTAATAGTAAGTAAAATTTTTCAATAATTAGTAATAATTAGTGATAATTATTAATAAATTGTAAAAATTAGTATTTAGTAGAATAAATTATAATAATTAGTAATAATTAAATAAATCATTAAAAATTGTAGCAAATTTATATATTTAGTAATAAATATTAATAATTAGTAATAATTACAAAAAATATTAATCAATTGTAATAAATAGTAATAAATAGTAGGAATTAGTATTAAATATAAATAAATAGTAATCAATAGTAACAATTAATAATACATTATAATAACTAGTAATAAATTTTAATGATTAGTAATAAATTATAGTGATTAGTAATAAATAGCAATAAATAATAATAAATAATAATATTTAGTAATAAACTATAAAAATTAGTAATAAATTTAAATAATTACTAACAAATTGCAATAATTTGTATTAAATTGTAATAATTAGTAGTAAATTGTAATAATTATTAGTAATTGGTAATAATTGGAAATAATTTTTAATATTTAGAAATAATTATTAATAAATAGCTATAATTACTAGGAATAAGTAATAATGAACATTAATTAGTAATAAATTGTAATAATTAGTTATAAATGGTATTAATAAGTAATAACTGGTGATAATAAGAAATAATTAGTCATAATTAGCAGGAATTCGTAATAATTAGCTGTAATTATAAATAAATTATATTAATAAGTAATAAATTATCAAAATTATTAATAATTTGTAATAAATTTTAATTATTAGTAATAATTAGTAATAAATTTTAATTATTAGTAATAATTAGTAATAAATTGTAAAAATTCAGTAATAATTAGAAATATATAGTATTAATTACTAATAATTCGTTATCAAGAGTAATCAATTGTAATAAATTTTAATAATTATCAATAATGAGTACTAATTAGTAATAAATTGTTATAAATTTTAAAACCTATTAATAATTTGTAATAATTTGAAATAAATTGTAATAATTAGTTATAATTATTAATAAATTGTCAAAATTAGTAATAATTAATAATAAACATTAGTAATTAGTAATAATTAGTAATAGATTGAAATAATTAGTAATTATTAATATTAATTAATAATAAATTGTAATAAAATCAAATAATTAGTAATAATTAATAATTATAAATAATAAATAGTAACAATTAATAATGAATAGTAATATATAGTAATAAATTATAAAAATTGGTAATAAATAGTAATATATAGGAATTAATAGATATAAATAGGAATAGATAGAAATAATTATGAACAAATAGTAATAAATAATAGAAATTAGTAATAAATATCAATAAATTGGAGTAATTTATAATAAATTGGAATACTTATTAATAATTAGTAATAATTATTAATAATTAATAAAAAATAGTAAAAAACAATAATAACAATTATTAAGAATTAATAAATAGTAATAAATATAAATAATTAGAAATAATTATTAATAATAATTAATAAATTAATAAATTGTAATAATTACCAATAATCTGTTATAATTATGAATAATTATAAATGATTTGGAATAAATAAAAATAATTAGTAATAAATTGCAGTAATTAGACATAAATAGAAAAATTATTAAAAAATAAAAATAATTAGGAATATGTAACAATAGCTTGGAATAATTAGTAATAACTATGTATAATAGGAAATATTTAGAATAATTTTGAATAATTAGAATAATTTGAAATATTTTAAATAATTATCAAAATTTAAAATAATTAGCAATAATTTCAATAATTATAAATAAATCAGCCTAATTTCCAGAAGAGTATTAATTAGTAACAAATTGGTACTATTTCTAGTGGAATGGAGATAACCCTTTTTTCCCTTGGATCTTCTCCTTGCAACTTTCTCTATTTAAAATAAATTTAAAAATATGATCCTATGTACGAATATCCACTTTGATTTCCACAGATTTGGAGTGCATCATAGAGACGCCTCATTATTGTCAATTCTTATGCATAGGAAAATGGATATGTGTATGTGAGAGAATATTTTTAATATGGATTTCAATCAAATAAATATTCAAGGAGATGATCCATCCATAAAAAGAAGCTATTTTTTTCGACACCTCCTCTATTTACAACATTATCCCATTGAAATAACTACAGAAAATCGGCTCTAAGGTATGGATATCCATTTTTATATACAAGATAATTGAGGGAAGCACAGAGAGGCCTCCATACACTCCAGTTTCATGCATACCAAAATGGATATTCATATATTGAACCAGATTTTTTATTCTGATTTCAGTTAGTGAATGTTTCAAAGAGATGAGTCGTCGGGAAAAAGAATTGCCACCAATATAGATTACAATGTTTATTTATGTCTCAGAACACAAGGAAAATGATTGTTATCGAACAAATAAAATATTTCATAACTTAAAAGATTAAATCAAACCTTTTATAATGATTCATGTTATTATTTGGACTTTGTTAGTCCTCATTTTTCTTTATAATCCTGAAATGTGATATTGGGTCATTCTATATATAGATTAAATCCATTGGCTATTTACAGTAGTCATTATTCATGTTTTCCTTACTTTAAAACTGAGTACAATTAAAATCATTGGATGTTGAAGAATTATCCATATAATATTTTGACCATATTAATTCAAAGACATCTAAAAAGAATAATATTGAAGTTTAATAAGAACCATTGATTGAAGAGTTAAATTAATAATTGAGTAATTGTGTAAGTACATGTGTTGATGTTGAGAAACAAAATTTTCTTCTAAAAGATGAATTGATGTAGACAATTATTTACTTTACAACATATGTAATGTTTTCTGGATGAATTACACATTGCCCAAAATATTTTCCCTATTATATGTGAGACAAAAAAGCATATATCCTTGTTATTGGAATAAAACTCTTTTTTAAACTTTCATTTCTCATTCCGTCCAATTGATCATCATTTTCAGAGGGAAATATGATTTTAGAAAAGGAAAAATTGAATTAGTAGACCTTCAAATGTAATATCATGTACAATTTTAAAATAAATTGTCTCTTCATTACTTCCCATCACATTCGGTCCAAAAATAAACCAAAATAAAATTGATGATGTTTATGAAAGAACACATTTTTATAAAAGCAGAGTATTTTTTGGGATCTTCCATATAAAAATGATTTTTTGGTTGGTCAAATATTTGATGTAATGCATATTGGGAAGAACTATTATAGTTGTTTATTTCATACAGTTTAAGATAAACTAGGTAAGACCAAATATAAAGTAAATTTATGGTTACATCAATTCCAAATTTACAGGTGACTAGAACTGGAACAGTTTGAAAATATCAGATCACAAAAGTTAATGGAGCCGGAAAAAACTTCTACATTGTCCAAAGAAAAATAAATAATCTTTTGTATTTGGATTACTAATTTAAGGCATCAAAATTATTATTCTTATAATTTGGGAAGATTTTTCATAAATGGTCATATTACGGGATTAAAAATTATTGACTATAATGTCATAATGGGAAGGCTTATTCCGATTGGTCTTAGATATTTTTTCAAATATATTATTTGGTATAGGATAACAATAATATCATAATTCTTAGAAATGTATTTGGAAAAAGGTCTATGATGCCATAAGAAGACAACAAAAAGTTGTTTCATTAATTTAATGTAAACCAGAAAAAAAATTTCCCTCCATATTTCATAAACTCAATGGGCCATTTGGTATTAAATTTTCCACATTATTGAAAAATGTGGAAGATTAGTATAGTGTTTATTGATGTACACATTCACGAGATGCATTCACGAATTGAACAAAAAAGTATATAATAATGAATCGGGTGAAGGCTCAATTAGAGAAGTATATTGGAAAGAGGAATTTTTTTCTAATCCCATTACTTTAAATTTTAATATACCTTTAAAAACAACATAATAGTCTATAATTACAAAATTGTTGATTATGATTTGAACAATCAATTATTAGTTTTTATTCATCCCAAACATGACATCAGTGGAGTTCAGGAATGATTATTTTCAAATGATATACATCGCATAGCTCAAACATGTGATATTCTCAACTGTGAAAAGTGAAACCATTTTAACTATTAGTGCTCCTATAACTTCTTATATATTCATTTTTATATTAAAATAATTATTTTTTATTTTTCGGTTATATGATAATCATATCAAGAAAATGCTTCCAAAATTTTAAGAACCTTCTTTTGAAGAACATTGGAAAAACAATTTTTCATATTTTTTAAAAAACTGGTAACATAAATTATTTATTTTTTAACATATAAATTTAATTTATTTCTTCTCATATTGATAATTTGTTTTTAAAATTTTCATATATAAAAAACATGATGATATCATTGAAAATTTATTGTATGTATTGAATAAACCACCGTCCATAATTGTTATATATTTTATTGTATATGTGCTTAATAGTTTTCAATTTCATACACGTGCATGTGGGGAATAAAAATACAATGACTAAGGTTGTTTTTAAAAGAGGATCTCATTATTCAGAAAATGATGACGATCTTTATAAATCATAGAAATAATCTTTTCAACAGTGTTATCTGAGACCGAATTATATAATGACGTTTCAATGTCAGTGGTGAGATTCTGAGAGAGATTTGAATGTTAATTCGAGCCAGGAAATTAATGAAATTAAATATTAAATTATTCTTACAGTAAATGTACCATTTTTATTGGCTTATTATATACATAAATATTTTTATAAAAATAACTATACAACACCATGAGAGTTGGGTGATTGGTGGATCAAAAAAAAATTAAATCATGGGAAAATTAGTTTACCCAATGTGAATTTCATTTCACTAAAGTGGAATGAATTGAAATTTTTCATGAGGCTTCCCCTAATCCTTCTTTTTCACAAAGATAAACGAATATCATTGATGAAACCCCACTGTTAATGGTTGATGGTGACAATGATGTTAATAATTTTACAAATGAATTTGAAATTATAAGAGATAATTAAAGTAAAACTCATATAAAAATAGATGATGTTGAGGAGGAATATGATGACATTAAAATCATCCGATATGAAAATGAGCATGAATATGAACACTGGAACCATTAAATTATATTTATAGTCATATATATATAATAGTATTTTCAATTATTCTCTAACATTAGTAAATATTTTATTTAGATGGATGAGGATATATTTTTTAGATCGAGGATGTTGAAAATCCTTTTGACAAGTAGGATACTGTAACATTTAACTCATAGACTTCTAGTTGTTACGAGAGTTATAGGAGGGGTTGTGATCTTTAATGATTAATGATTCCTAACCCTATCCTCGAGCAATATATTCAACATGGTGTTAATCCACACATAAGGAGGTCTTCTTACTAAGGTATTTTAGTTAGATTTCATTAATTTATTTATATACTATTTTTTTATTTGATATTTTCTTATATATTATATCACATAAAGCAGTTGGACAGGTGAGGGATATATTGTCCCAATAGCTTTTTATTTTTGGCATCACATGAAATCAAATTCCCATTGACATTCAGTAACTCAGGTTTGATCATTGTATGGTATATAAATAAAAAATATTTACTATGAAATTTACTTATATGATAAATTTATATGATAAATTATTTGTAGAGTTTATTTTATCCCATCTATGAGATATTGTGTGATGCTATCTGGATGGCATGGTAGGGGTTTATGCATAAAAGTTGTTGTCAATTTACACAGAAATTAAGACTGAATGAATTGATGAAAAAAGGAGTTATATTGTTTGATTAAACATGTCGTAACCAGAAACTGAATTGTATTTCATCTTAGGTTTGGGATGGATTTTTTTCACACTGGATGGGGTTAATTTTCAGAGGAAATCAATAGTCGGTCAACAAAACTGGGTGAGACAGGAGGTGACACCTAATACCGGTAGTTATATATTTAGTACACCGAGGGAACATTTGGTATGAAAATTTTTTTAAATAATTTATATAACATTAAATGTAAAATATTAATATAAAATTCATATAAAAATTTGAAAATCCAAATATTATGGTGTTCGACATTTATAAGAGGAAATACAACGATCCATTCACTGGATAGATTAGAGGTAATCACCAGCGTCAAATTGTGGTCAGTATTTTTTCATTTTCAGTTTTAAAATTATAAAGAAATAATATTTTAAATATTCTAATTTTAATTTTCATTTGATAGAGTCATATGAGAGAATGAAGTCTCAGTCACCGACTGATAGTTAGACCAAAAATGATGATCAGACCAGTGCACCTAGATTTGATGAGGTGGCATGAATTCGTGCCACCCAGTATGACATTGAGAAATGCTATGTTATTGGTACCAGCTCAAGATTGTCACCTGAGAGTTATTATGGTACCGTTTTGAATGTAACACCATGATACTTCAGTTAATTTTCTTCAAAATAATTTAATATTTTTATATTTTTCACTTTACAGAACATGGAAATTATATTTTCACTATGCCAATGATTCCATTCACACTAAACTATCATGTCATATGTTACATGCGACAACGAGTTGGTATATGATTCACACAACACTATATTGTCTTACGAAACATGCAACACAATGTTTCTATGAAACATCACTTTTTATTTTTTTAATTATTTAAATAAGATAATTATAACATAGTCATTAAACATAGTAATATGAATATTAATAACTAATTTTAAAATATTTATTATAATTTGTTTACATAAATAAAACATTTTTATAGTAAAAGATATGATTCCTGGTAGAATCCTTCAATTTTTAAAATATCATTTTCTTGAATAAACAGATTTTGGAGTAATTTTATTAAAGAAAATTTTAGAAAGTCATGAAAATAGATTTTGGTAAAATAGAATTCATTTTAGTTTTTGAAATATCAAAATTATTTTATGGTGATTTTTTGGTATTTTTCTGAAAAATTTCAATTTTTGATTTTTTTTGAAAAACACTGCATTGTTGTTAAAAACTGACTTTTTCATTTTAATAATTATTTTAATATAAGTTGATTTAAAAGTAAAAAATGATAAATAATTAATATATTTACCCAATTTATGTCATTATTATAATTTTTATTATATAATTCGATAAAAGATTCATTGATCTTTTTAATGTTTTTTTCCACCATCTGGCCACATTTGCAGATTAGCATTAAATGTGATTTTACTGCTTCTGTGAATTTAATTTCAAAAAATAGACATACATTTTTGTAATCAATATTAAAAATTTGGATCAATACGATCAAAATAATTTTTTTAATAGTTAATTTGGAATTTTATTTACCTCGTAAAAGATAAATAAGGTAATTAAAGGTAAAAATAATATATATATAATATAATATTCACATAACACATTTCCAAATTTCAATGGATAAGTGTGTATGTAATAAAATAAATATTTGGTAAAAAAAATTCCCTTTTTAGGCCACTTTTTTTAGATTAATACATTTGTTATATTTTATTTTAAGAATAGTAATAAGTGTCATATTCAAATTTAAATATATAAATAATTTTTAATAAAGGGTTTTACACAAGATAAATTCTACCATAATTATTCATTAGAATGATAATAAATATATATATATATATACATCATGATAATTTATTTATAATTTATAGAGATTAAATAATTAGATTAAATTATGACATAATGATGTTGTAGTAATTGATTTATGAAAGAATAAAATAAATGATATTAAAATATTAGAATAGATATAATTTGTCTTAATTATTGACATCCAATAATATTAAAGATAATTTAAACATGATAGTGTATTATTGGATGTAATGGTTACAGTATATCATTTTGTATTGATATTTCTAAAAATACAAATACAAACTAGTATTAAAATTGACAAACATGATATTTTGAATTACATATTATTTTATTAAGTGATATAAAATTCTGAAAAATATACAGTTCTTCAAAATAATAGGGATAATGTCAAATAAGTAATAAATGATTAAATTGGGGTTGTTTTGTCATTTTATTGTAACTACATCAACCATATAGTGTAAAAATATAGGAAGACAGAGTAAGAGATAAACTGTTTAACAAAGGGTTAAATCCAAAATACAAGGTTAATTTTATGACCTAAAATTATCTAAAATTCCTTTGTTGAGGAGATTGAGACCCATAATCATATTATAGTAAATATAAATCAAATTTTATATATTTTAAATTGAGAATAAATTTATTATAAATTAATAGTTTTGGTGTTTCATAAAGTTGCCATTATCCCCCTTATAAAAGGGAACCACTACTTCTCTATTATTTACACCTCTAAATCTGTTTGGCTCAGAAAAAAGATGACCATATTCACCAAAATTCCATCCCTTAAACATATAATCTTTTAAAATAAGAAATCAAATCATCCATTTAGGTGTGAATATTGAATTCTGGTGTTTTGTGAGGAAAAGAAAAGTTTTCAAAATTTATGGAGTGCCCGCACTATAATTTGGAGTACACACCGTGTACCTGGTTTCCACGGGCGACTGTGTACTATCCATGGAACCACCAAGTAAATGGCTGTGTGGGGTGAGCTAGAGACTACATAAAGTGGGCTCTGTTTATGGAAAGTACACATCGTGTATCTTTAAATATAAAATTGTTTACTTTTCACTTTTTAATTATTATATTATACAGGGTTCATGTCTTGTTCTCAGAAAAACCGTCTTCTCATGTCGTCTCATCTAGGAGTGACATGAGCCAACAATTACTTTCCGAGTCGCCGACCAGCGGACTGTTCTCAATTTCAACCCTCATCGATTGCATTGGAATTTCCATAGTGAGCTCTTAATTATTCTAGAACCTCATTCTTTGATTTCTTCTTTTTCATGATATATCCTCAGTTGAACATTTTAGAAATTTTTGTAGCTCTATAGAATTCTAGATCGATTTAGAGAATGTGGTTCAAATAATTCGATCATACAACTTTGATGTAGGTGGTTTGCACCTTTTCATAGTTAGTCTTTGAATATTATGTGCAAAAGTGCCCAATACCCTAGAATGAGGTATTGTGTGTTTAAGGATGTGAGCTATGTTAATTCCTGTTATGCATTGTGTGCCTGGTTAGAGGATATTTTCTTGTGAATTGGGTTATTTTCCAACCATTGGATGTGTTTCCCATGCTTGTACTGATATTGACTATTTGGTCTAGCTTAGCCGGTTTGGCTGATTCTGTCCACCCATAATGTTGTCAGGATGGAGTGATTTTATCTACTATTGTGATATGATTTTTAGCTATTAATCCTAGTTGTTCTTGAGGATTACATTGTGAGGTAAACATCCTTTGTGCATAATTTTCTTACACAGGACTATGGGATCCTGGTGTAGTATGACCATAGGAGAAATGGATGCTGAGGGTTTTCCCAAAGAGACTGTTATACTTTCAGGTTGCAAGACCATATGGGGGATGGACATGAGTGAAACCTCTAAGTGTATGTTGTTCTACGTTGAAAGACCACAAGGGGAATTGAATTTTAGGTGCTTCCCAAGAGTGTCTATAGTTTATCTATAACTGACCCCATGGGTAATTGACTGTGAGTGCTTCCTCAAAGAGTCTTTGCTAATGTTGGACCAGAGGGGTTAGACTGTGAGTACTCTTAATGGGTTTCTTATGATAGATTGGATGAACCGGAGGGGATATTCTATGATTACTTCTTATAGGATAACTTGTTTTTGATTAGGTTCTTACTAGATATATATATATATATAAATGAATGCAATTGAAACATTATGATGGTTGGCTTTTATGTACATTAACGTTTACTGATTTATTTTACTTATTGACTCCCATATATATTCACAGACTGTTAGGCATAGATCATTTGGTGTTTTCCGATAGGGATTATTCTCACATCCTATTTGGGTCATGATTTTGGGCCCAAACATATTATATTGATTTAGGTATAGATAAGGGAAAGATGCCTTCTACTTCAGGTAATTTATTATTTTGGAGCTGGATAACATGTGACGAAGATGAGGCTTGTGATTCTATAAGAGTTTCCTTTTTTCGGTGTAATTTTTTTTTAATACATTATACCAGCATTGTGACTTGTTTTTCTACTTTCCTAGATATATTTATCATGCATCATTTATATATGTGTGTTTCTGTTTTTATTGCTTCTAGTTTCCATAGTTTATTTATTGTATGTTATTACTACATCTGCTATTGTTATCTATTTATTTACAATGCATTACTATGTCAATTATGGCATAGTTTCTCCACTATCACACCTATGTCTCTCACTAATAGTCGGTAACCTCTAACATTGGAGGAAATCTGCTGGAGGCCATGTGACCAACGGTGTACGGGATACCTCTGCGTGGAACCCAGAGTGGGGACATAACAATGTGGTATCTGAAGAATTATTTTCTTCTTGGCTTACTGTTTGGAGCTTATAGAGAGGAATTATAATTTATATTTAGATGGTAATAAGTTGTTCATAAGAGTAGCTAACCCATGTATAGGGAAAAGCTAAATTTCCTCATTTATTGCAACTTTTGTTGCTTTCTAAATTTATCAGTTGATTTGATTTCACCATTGGGAGATTCACATGTTTTGTGTAGTTATCGTTGATATCATTCAGGTTCTATTTCATTTGAAACCCAGCGAGATGAGGGTATTCCATCTCAGGAATCATATAGGAACTTTCTCGAAATCATATGTCATGCATTCTTGCAATGAAATTTAGTGTGCATTACAGATTTTATCTTGTTTTTATAGATGTTGTGCCAAATATGTATGATGTTGTGATAGATGCTTTAATCTAATACCTTCTATTTTATAGGGTATTGGATTGTATATGGTTTTATTATAATATATGCCAAATACTAGTTCTTGAGGATTTGTGGCTTCTCATGGATCATAATTGTGTATATCAATTCACTTTTATTCTTGTTTATGACATGTATAAGATGCCCAAAATTGATTCGCAGGGAGTATGGGCCCACACTGATAAGAATTTGGGACTTTAATGTTTTTTTAGTGATTTCTAGGTTCTGGAGTAGTTTCTAAGGATTACTATCCAGAAAACCAAGAATACACGGCGTGTAATGATAAATATATGCCATGTATTCTTTAGTTTAGGAAGGAACTATCTTTTTAAGTGCACACAGTGTACTATATGTATATGTCGTTTAGTCTCTAACTGTGTCACTGGATGTGTTGGTAGAGACACAGGTTGGGAAATATTTGGTGGAACATGCCATGTGTATAGACCATGTTCCTAGCCATGCGACCAATGATACGACTGTATTATGTGTAGTTAGTACATGCCATGTCTAGGAATAAACATGTTGTATAGATTCGTCCATGTAACCGACCCTGTGACAAACAACATGGGTTGGTGATGTTCTTTCTCATACAATCCATATCTGGCACAAACACGCCATGTATCTTTATTCTAGGAGAAAAACGTGGGTTGTTCATATAGAATAACTCGGGCATGGAAAAGAGATTCATCTACATGAAATGCCTAGGGAGTACACGATCATGTGAAGGCTTAATGTAACACATTGCACAGAAGACATACATGTCGTGTATACATGTTTTCAAAGACATGAATTCATTATTTCTCTTGTTAACTTCTTACAATTATAGTTTTTTTTCAATTATTATCTTTAAATAAGGGGTGAATTTGACATTGAAGAGCCATGCCACTGAGATGTCCTCTCGTTGTCTTCCAGTTACAGTGCAGTGACCAGACACTGGACATGGAAGATCAGAAACTACTAGCAGATCCTTCAGTCATGTCTGTCTAGGAACCAGTAGTTATTCCAGATACTAGTGTTGATGCACAGTTCTAAGAAGGCTTAATGAGGTTTATGCTGACCTTCTGAGGAGTACTGCCTCTTGCCCTTTCCATGGTAGATTTGATTCGGGTTTTTCAACAGCAACATCCTCTAACCATCACAGGGGATGAAGGACCTTATTCTACAGAATCATGGTTAGATTCCATGTTACCAATCTTTGATCATCTAGAGACACCTAAAGAGAGGAGGGTGAATCTCTCTTTGTACATGCTAAATGATTCCACTAAGAGACGTTTGGATGTGAACTCATAGGTTGGCCACCAGTAGCTTATGGCTTTAGATGATTTTTAGCATGCCTTCTACGATTACTTCTTCCCGATGTCATTTAGGGCCGATCGAGCCTGATATTTCATGAGTTTTGAATAGGGTACTCTTTTCGTCATGGAATAATCATCTCTCTTCACAGTGAAGAAGCACTTCACGTGCATCCCTTGGGGTTATGAGTTATTTCTGGGAAAAAAGTTTGAGGATGGTCTTAGGCATGACATGTGATCATAGGTCAACAACATTAGGATGACTTCCATCACCTCTATAATCGACCCAAAACTGATCACGGAGAAGAATATGAGGGATTATGGAGTAGCATGCCATGGTGGCCTAGCATATGAATTTTTTATCCCTCTTACTGATAGTAGGAAGCACCATAGAGTGTGTACACATGAGGATCCAAGGAAGCGTGATATATCATCTCGTAGCTAGGGGATGTGCTACCTATATGGGAAAAGTGGGAATATAAGGCCACATTGGCTGAGAGACCTAGTAGAGTTCTGATCTTATAGAAATATGGTTCATCTATAGCGATTCTATCAATTTTTCTCACCAACAAAAGGTGATAGAGGTTCTGTTTCGACTCCTCATTCCGGAGTAGGGCCACCAATTTCTCATTAGACTGGGAACTGGAGTTCTTCAGTCCATTCATTTCTAGGTGGTAGTCATGTCTATGGTATCTAGTCAACATGGTTTCAATGACAACAAGCTGGACTAGCTCAGGGTGGTCATGTTGTGTCATAGGGTTGGGGTGCATGAAAAACTCTTGTAGTGAAGTCGACCCAATAGGAGAAGGATCCTGAAACCACTACAATTTGAGGTAGGATTCTAGTTGCCTTAGTTTTACATTATTAATAATTCAATACAATGGATTCTCATAGTTTCATATTTATTGCTATTGTGGAGAGCCTTGGGCTCTATATTTTTACCTGTACTGATATATTGACTCTAGAAACTCAATTGGGGACTAGAACGACTAGTGTATGTCAGTGATAGAAGTACCCTATTGAGGTTTGTGGGTTTCACATCTTTTGGGACATCTATTTCCTAGAGATGACAGTCTATGATTTCTTTCTCAAAATGGACTGTTTAGTTCCCTTCTAAAAAATTATTGATTTTTATCATCACAGGGTGAGATTCACATCACCACAACGCAGTTTTTTTACAAATGGGAGAATTGAATGTCCAGGTGAGAAACGAAGGACCGAACATCATGTGTTGGGAGGAGTTATATCCCAGATTTCTAGTCTATATCTGGATGGCCAGGGGACTTCACAGATAGACTCTCCTCCAGTGGTCGATCATTTCAGGGATGTCATTTCAAAGGACCTTTCATGTTTTTCTGCAATGTGAGAGCTGTAATTTTCAATTGATCTTATTCCAGGAGCGGAACTGGGGTCCATTAATCCATATAGTATAGATACACTAGAGTTGTAGGATCTCAACAAGTAGTTTGTGGAGTTACATGATAAAGGTTTCATCCGACCCTGTTAAAATCCATGAGGTTCTCCCTTTATGTTTTCGAAGAAGGAGGATGGTAACCTCTAGCCTTGTATCGATTGTCATATGTTGAACAAGTTGACGTTTAAGAACTGACATCCCATTCCAAGGATTAATGATCTCTTTGATCAACTTTGAGGAGACCGGGTGTTCTCAAATATTGACACAAGATCATGTTATCTTCAGTTGTGTGGTATACCATCATATCTATTTATTACATCATTTTGGAGAAGTTATGGTCTATAAAAGTATGTAGTTATGTCGTTCGACATCAAGAACACCCCTATAGTTATCAAGGCTCTAATGAACTTAGTGTTCCATCCAAACATGGATTCTTTTGTGCTAGTCATTATGGGAGATAACCTGGTGTACTCTCACACTCAACATGACCATGATACACATATTGATATCATTTTGACTACACTAAGAGAGCATATGTTATATTTTAACCTATAAAAATGAAATTTTTGAATGGACCAGATTCACTTCTTAGGTCATGTTATCTTAGAGGAAATGTATAAGTAGGCCCAGAGAAAGTGAGAGTAGTATTGTCATGGGAAATTCCGAAGAACTTATTTGAGGTGTTTTGTTTTCTTAGGATGGATGGATACTACAGACATTTCATACATGACTTTTAATACTTATCAGAGCAACTAACGAGCCTAATGAAGAAGGGTTCGAAGTACATGTGTCCAGATTTATGCGATTCAAACATTAAAGAGCTGAAAGTGATGGTGACATCAGCACTGATACTAGTTTTTTCAGAGCCAGGTTAGAGTTGAAAAGTTTAATATGACACGTCAGGTATTAGGCTAAGAGTTGTTTTTATGCAGCAGGAAGGATTCATTACATACGGGTCTCAGTATTTGAGGCCACATGAGAGTAATTACTCGATGAACGATCTCATGTTGGCTTCAATTGTTCATGTTTTATGTTGTTGGAGAAATTATGTTTTGGGAGATAATTTTTTGGGTTTCATCGATCATAAAAGCCTCAAGTATATATTTACACAGTGAAATCTGAATTTGATACAATGATGGTGGGTTGAGTTCCATTTGTTTATTGATTTTGAGCTTGCCTACATGAATGTGAAAGGAAACTTAATGGTAGATGCATTGGGTAGGAGGACTTAGATACAAGCATCTTAGGAGGACAACAATGAGTGGATTCTTATGGATCAATTCACTAAGATTCATTTTGAGGTGCATGAAAATCATGGGTTTAAGTATCTATATTATGAGGTTGTTATATCTACTCTACTTGATCGAGTGTGAATGAGGAAAATATAAGATTCTGATGGCCTAGCCTGATGGGAGAGTTTGTCATGGGAGGACCCTATTACTAACATCACAATAGGTGAGGATGAGATCTTACATTATCATGGGTGTGTATGGGTGTCAGAGACATATGTGAGGAGCTAATGGGTGGTTTTCATTTCTCAGTTTGGGGAGTTCATCCTAGTGTCACCAAGATGTATAAAATTGGCATCGTTAGTATTGGTGGCCTGGTATTAAGAGAGATGTTGCTGGGTTTGTCATGAGGTCTTCCACCTAACATCAGGTGAAGGTGGAGCATCATCGACCGTGAGGGCTTTTGCAGCAGTTACCTATTTCTGAGTGGAAGTGGAATAATGTCGCGATAGACTTCATGATAGGTTTACCAAGGTCATCTTGAGGGAATGATGTATTTGGGGTTATCAATAACAGAGTTATGAAGGATGATCACTTCTTTCCTATCAAGGGGACCTTTATTGTTGATGTAATGGGAAGGCTATACATCTGAGAGATTGTATGACTACATGGGTTTCCACACTTCATTGATTTAGAAAGGGACACATGTTTCACATACCAAGTTTTGAAGGGACTATAGAGGGATTTTGGTATACAGGTACATCTGAGTGAAGTGTACCATCCCCAGATAGATGGCCAGTCCAAGGGTATGTTTTTGGTTCTGGAGGACGTGCAAGGAGCATGTGTCATAGACTTTAGAGGTTCTTGAGGGAAGCATATACCTCTTGTGTATTTTTTCTACAATAATAGTTTTCATAAAACTATCTATATGGAACCTTATAATTCATTGTACGGTAGGCCATACTGATCACCCATATGTATACTCGTGGTAGGAGAGGCAGTTATGATAGGACCTCGTCTTTTCCAGGAAACCATAGAGCAGATCGAGTTTATTTGGAAGAGGATGGTTACTACCAAGTCACGACTGAATTCATATGGATATAGATGGATCCGACCACTAGATATTAGAGTTATGAGATCATGTTTTCTTATGTGTCACACCGAGGATGGGACACTGGAGGATTATAAGATAGGTAAAGCTTTCACTATGATATGTTGGACTGTTTTGAGGTTTTGGAGAAAGTTGGGCTGGTTTTCTATCGGTTGTAGTTACCATAGAGGTAACATGCTTTGAACGATGTCTTACACATTTCACATAAATGACTTTAATTCATAGGCATGTCTTATGTTTTCCATCCGGAGGAGGTTGAGCTGGAGGTGGACAAATTGTTTAGGGATCATCCTATCCGGATAATAGATGACAGTGCGAAAGTTATCCATGGTCGGTCTATTCCTCTAGTACGAATGTTATGGTAGCCCATGAGAGTATAGGATGAGATATTGGAGAGGGATTCCAGCATACGATCATAATGACCAGTGTT
Source organism: Viscum album (assembly GCA_963277665.1). Classification (NCBI taxonomy): domain Eukaryota; kingdom Viridiplantae; phylum Streptophyta; class Magnoliopsida; order Santalales; family Viscaceae; genus Viscum; species Viscum album. Next base: position 10,540,184 of record OY728154.1, read on the forward strand.
GTTCGAGGATTCTTCTTTAATATTACCTTGCTAGTGAAATTCGTGATGCATTTCTTTAAGGGGGGATGTTTGTACGAACCCATGTATTCCATTCAGGTATTAATATTTTTTTCTAGTGTTTTGAGTAAAAATAATGTATTTGGAAATTTATGAAGTACACTCAGTATACCATGTTACTATGGGTAACCGTGTACTGGTCGTGTAATGGCAGAGTATAGGGTCGTGTGGGATTACCTAGAGGACGCATAAAGTTGTGGATTGTAATGGAAAGTACAAATCATTTATATTAACATGACAAATATTTTAATTTCATTTCTAATTTTAATATTAGACCAGGGTCTCGTCTCATTCACAGAAAAACCTTATTCTCAGCTCATCTTGTCCTTGAGTTACCAGAGGTGACAATTGTTCACCAAGCCCCAAAAGCACCCCATGTTCTCTATTTTAACCACTATTTATTACATTTCAATTTTCTGAGTGATCTCATCTTTATTGTAGACCCTCTTTCCTTGATTTCTTTTCTTTCATGAGATATCCTTGGTTGAACATTTTAGGCATTTTTGTAGTTCTATTGTGTTAAAGATTGATTTAGAGGGTGAGGTTCAATTATGTCGATCATAAAACACCGAGCTATGTGGTTTGTGACAATACATAGTTATCCTTTGATAATTATGTGCAAAAGTTCCCAATAACCTAGAATAGTGTATTGCGTGCTAAGGAATTTTATCATTGTTAATGCCTATAATGCCTTTTGTGCCTGTGTAGAGGTTTTTTTATTCTGAATAAAGTTATTTTCCATGCTATGGATGTGTTTACTATGCATGTTTTGATATTGAATGATTGGTCTAGCATTACCTATTAGGATATAGGTTTCTATGCCTAGTGTTTCTAGGATGGAGTGATTTTATCTGCTGCTATGATATACTTTGTAGCTAATTTCCAAGTAGTTCTTTGTGTTTAAATTGGCTGGTGAACATATTTTGTTCATGACTGGCTTATACAGGGTTATGGGAACGTAGTGTAGTTAGACCATAAGGAAAATGGTTTTTTAGGGCTTTCCCGGAGTGTCTATTATACTTTCACGTTGAGTGACCATATTGGGGATTGATGTGAGTGGTCCCTCAGAGTGTCTCTAGTTCCACGTTGTGAGACCACAGGGAGAATTTGATGTTGAGTTCTTCCCCAGAATTTTGATTGTTTACTGATATGAGACCACATGGGGGATTGATAGCGAGTTCTTCTTCAGAGAGTATTTTCTAATGCTGAACCAGAGGGGTTAGATAGTGAGTACTTCCTAGTGGGTTGCTTTGGATTTATTGGTTGAACCAGAGAGGATAGGTTGTGACTAATTCCCATAGGATTTCATGTTTGTAATTATATGCTTACCTAATATATATATATATATATATATATGAATGAATGAAATTGAAACGGTAGGATTGTTTATTTTTGAGTACTTCCTTTTTTACTACGTTTTGATTATTGACTTTCATATATATTCACTGACTATTAGGAACATATCATTGGGTGTTTTCCCACTAAGATTCATATCACACCCTATTTGGGTAATGTTTTTGGACCCAAATAGATTATATTGATGCAAGTATAGATATGGGCATGATCCCTTCTACTTCAGGTACATGATTTCTATGGAGCTGGAGAGCATGGGACTAAGCTGAGGCTTGCGCTGCTACTGGAGTTTTTTTGTTTTCTTTTTTACATTGGTTTAGTACTGTATTTCGGCATTGTGACTTGTAGGGATGATTTTCTAGTCATATGTATCAGTACTCTTATATATATATCTATGGGGTTTTTCTATTTTTATTACTTCCAATCTTCCTCTGTTTAGTTATTGAAAGTTATTACTGCTTATGCTATTTTTATCTATTTCTTTCTTCCACATTACTTTTCCAATGAGGTAATTATTTCCCCACTATCACACCTAAGGCTCTCACTATTAGTTAGAAGCCTCTGGCCTTTAGGGAAATGCGCTTGAGGGAATGTGACCAAATAGGTATGGGGCATGTCTAGGTGGCACCTAGAACCAGGAAGTTACATTAACATGGGAATTAGAACACTCGATGAGCTCTTCTATTAGAAAAAAAGGAGTTTCTCGGTTTAGAGGGAATGTCTTCTCTCAAACTCATTTCCTTTATTTTAATTCTCCACCCTTACACTCTCTTAATTAAATTATATATGAAAATAGTTGAACACTCATTATTATAGGAATTTTTTATTCTTCGGGTTCATCCTAGACTTACACACACTTCCATCTAATGGATATCGAGTATATTGTTTCTGCGTACGGAGAACTATTACCACATGAAATTATGATTGTTCATTTTTTTACAACCATTACTGGTGGGAATTTTTATGGACACTATTATTATATATATAATTTATATTTCTTATTTTTTCATTAATAATACTTATTAATTTTTACAATTCATACCATTTTACATGCCATTTGTTGTTAATATGATATTCTTGTTTTAGGATGTGTGGACTTCCACCCCCTCAAAGTGATGTGATTCATTAAAAAACAACAAGGAATGTTTTAATGATTATTTTAGTTAACATATATGATATAACAATGATACTAGAATAATTATATATAAGTATATGACATTTAAACACCTTCTTTCATCATGAAGATTAAAATTAGAAATAATGTTCATGCTTAGGTACGACTTACCGTATCCATGAATGGTGTATTCCATTTCAAAATTAATTATGCTTGAGATGATTAAAATGAATATATTTTGAATATACATGATATTTATATAATGATATACATTCTGGAATCATGAAATATGTATAAGGACCAATGATATAACAAATTAAGTCACATGCAAAGAACAAAGCGAATATTACCTGAAGTAAAACCTTGACACAAGATCGCTAACAAGAGGATAATATATGTCCATTATCCAACCATATATGGTTTTATGTAAAATAATATTATTATATAAAATATGTATAATAATATTATATATAATAAGATGAATCCTGTATGAGTAATAAGATAGCCAAGAATCATTTAATGTGGATTTCACCTCAATTTTAATTTCTATGAGATAAAAGCTATGTTCGCCACACTTTCAATTTATGTCATTTATGTACTAAACATGATTGTATCCAATGGTTATTTTACATAAATTTATGGGTATTCACATATAATTTTTATGATCTATCTTTCATGGGGATTATGATTCAAATGTTACAAAATTGGTTAAAATCATTTTGTATAAATTTATCTTATTTGAGACTCATGTATTATTATTTTCCTAGTCTCTTTTTTGAGGTGTATATACTTCCAAGTTATATTATGAATCTCAATATATTCAAGATATATTTTCTTAGTGAATTTTTCATTTCTTACATGGATGTTATGGTACCATATTACCTTGTTATAAGAGTTAATTGAGACAATCTCATCTCTTTTCATGATTTTTTTTATTATTCCTTTGAAGAAATCTTATTACCCATTTATCAGGAACACTCAAGAGTTTCAATATGGTTTTTTTATTCAAGAAATCTTCATGTATTGGAACCAATTTCCACTATTGGGTTCCTATGTTAATATAATTTTGTAAAATATGACCATCTGTGTCTTTTGTCCGAGATCTACTTTATCCTAAAACCATGTATTCAAAAGTATTTTTCATAAATTTTTTCAAAAGATCCATGAAGATAGTTTTCAATGGAAAATTATATTAATAATGATTTATTTTTTTAAAACAATATCTATATGTTTTCAAAGATATTTTCATTGATTAAGGTTATCAAAATGATGTATGTTATAAAACTCATTTTCAATGAATAAAGGATGTTTTCCTTAAGAAATATTTTTAAAAGATCATTAAATATTATTTTCCATATAATATAACATCCATTAGTGTCACTCATTCCATAATGTGAAAATTATTAAATATTTCCATCCATATTATTATTCTAAATGGATTATGTTTTGATGAAATTATTCTTATGAATTCCATTTCTCTTTCATTTGTCATATTCTTTTGAATCCCACTTATTGTTTTGAGTTATAATTATTATAAACAGTTTATGAAACCTTTATCTTTCATATGATATGATATGTTTACATTTTTATGATCCCCATTTAATTTCATGGGTTATGTAATGATTTTGAAGGAAAATTTAAAACATGTATGTTTGATTTCATTATTGGAGGGTTGGGACATATATGTCCCTCCAATGCATTTGGAAAAGATTTATATCTCATGAGATAAAATAAGATGATATTGGGAGTAAAGATTGACTACTAAGTTGGTCATGGGACTGAACCATTGAAACTAAGATGTTATAAAGAGTGAACTCTTTCTACAATGATTATATGTGGAGTGGACCCATACTGCTATAATGGTATCTCCAGTGATGTTGTGGATACAATGTAAATAGGTATATGCTTATGTGTTTTCCACATTTCAATGTATTAGTCATATTTTATGCTTTCATGGATTATGATCTTCATTTAAAATGATTCATGTCTTATGAACTACCAATAATTACCCCATTATTTATATTATGATCATTCATATGTAGGGTATGATATTCTAATTATAAGATACAATTATCATAGACTTATACTCATGTTTATGCTTACATGTGTCCATTGTTTTCCCTTTGTTAGAATTTGAGATCACCCAATTTTTTTTTCCTATCCCCCAGGTAAAGATGCTATGAAATATGACTGATATGCCTTAGAAGGTTTCAAGTTATGAATAACCTAGTGGGAGATGATATAGCATAATAATGTAGTAGTGTCTATGTTTCCATGTTTCTAAATGAATTACAGAAACTATGATCATTGGGAAACTATTTTGATAATGTTTATGTATTCTAAAAATGTTATGTAATGTTAATATTTTCAAATGTGAGGGTCTTTATGTAGATGTCAGCATACAACTTGAGTGGATCTCATAGAGAGTTGTCACCATCCAATATATAGTATTAAGAGAAGCTGTGAGGTCAGGCTAAGCATTTAAATTTTATGTAAAGGTAGCAAGAGGAGAGGCATTGATTGAAGCAACACCAACAGGAGGAACTCCTATGATTGTAGCTGTAATGGAGGAGGAGATGTGTCTATTGTAATAACAATAGCCTAAGCCGATGGAGTATATGAGATGTCTGACTCATGGTTTTGGGATGGAATTCCCTCCAATATATCCTTAACGTCCACTAGAAGACGGTCCCCTGAGTGATGTATTTTATATCAATGATAAAACATTTAAATGTAATTTTTATTGTAATTTTATCTTTTCACATTTATATATAGTGTATTTTTATACTGTTGAAAATATGTCATTTTTTATATTTTTTAAATTTTAATTTTTTATTATTTTGTTATTATTAACAAATTTTTATATTTTTTTATATTGTGGTTTTATTATTTTATTATTTTAATTTATTTTACTAATATTAATATATTTATTTCATTAATAATAATATTATTATTATTATATTGTATATATTATTTTATTATTATTATTATATAAATATTATTATTTTAATTATAATTTAATTAATAATATTATTTTTTTATATTTTACTCATATTATTATTATAATTTCATTGATATTAATATTAATAATATTATAATATTAAATTTATATTATTAATATTATTAGTTACTAATATTAATTGATTATTATTAAAGTTATTTTATTATTTTTTTTTAAAGCAATTTTATACTGTCTGTTACAACAATGTTTAAAAAAACTCAAGAAAAACTATTTTTGACGAGCCATAACAATAGTTTTTTAAAAGAACCAGGGGAATCTATTTGGAATGTGTTGTCACAAAGAATTTTTTTTTGCGACACCAATTTTTGTAAATGGGTCATTTGTGACGGTGTCCCATTATGAATGGCACCTCAAAAATAAACAAACTTCCACTAGTACTCTGAATTATTTTCAAAATAATTTTTTTTCTAAAAATTAAGATACTAGAAATGGAAAATATGAAATCAACTATAGTGATGAATTTGAAACTTAATTAATTTTTGAAATAATTTATGCAACTTTAGTATTTCTGGAAAAATAAATTAATAATGTTTTTTTAAAATCATATTGAAATAAATGTTTATTATATTGAGAATCATAGATCATGTAATTCCACTATAAATTCTAAATATTAGTGTGTAAAGGAACATGAAATATAAAAGACTGAATTATATATATATTTTAAAATGATTCAAATGTGGATAATTCTTTTTTTCACAATTAATATATCAAGTGAATCCAATAGTTAAAACCCAAATTTTTCTCCAAACATCATCGAGAAATAACGTTATGTTCATGAAATTGATTCTGAAATTTGTTGAGGTAGAATCATTTTACCCACTTGAATATTATTTCACAATAAGTCTAGGATTTTTTTAATTCTACTATTCATAGGGGTGATGTAATGGTTTAAATTCATGTAAAATAACCCATAAACCCTTTTCATCCAATGGTGACATCATATCCGCACATGAACCTAATACATATGATATATATTCTTATTATGCCATCTTAGTATAAAAACATTCCCTGTTAAAATGGTTATTTGTATTTCAAAGGATCATGAAAATCAATTTTTAGAGGTCATTAGGGAGAACATGAAGGCCAATGTTTTGGACATTAGGATTATTTTCCTTATTAAGTCATTTAGTGTGAATTCATAAGATATTAATAGGAAAAATTCCAATCATGTTTGATAAATTCATTGGAGAATGAATATTTCCCATTTAAAAGAGGCTAAAGAGGAGGTGTCTTTATTAATTCCAATAAGAATAATTTCCCCCATTTTTTATAGTCGATTGGAATGTATATTTGAAATTGTTCCTAAAAAGGGGGAATCACTATTGTCAAAAAAATATAAATATTTTATTTTAGGTTACCAAACATTTAGAGGGTATGTATTGATTATAGGTGGCTGAAAATAGTTACTTATAAAGACCAATATCCATTTTATTATCTTGATCAACTCATTAAAGTGTTAGCTATTATGTCCCATTAGTTCTTCCTAGATTGTTTTCATTATACTTATATATTCCAAAAACTCCATAGTACATTGATAAAATATCATTAAAATATCATTTTGTTATGTTTTCATATCGACAAATACTATTTGAACAATCTAATGACTTTATGACCTTTGCAAGATGTATGATTAACATTTTTCTAAATTTTATAAAAAGTATATGAGGATGTTTATTATAAAATTTTACAGTATATGGTATATCATTTTTGAGATGAATGATAACTTTTGGGTCTTTTTTTAGAGTGACCATTTATATTAACCTCATTTAGACCATTTTGAAATTCCATTTTTTGTTGAGAGTTGAATCATTCTTTTTCATGAGGTGTCAAGGAATAAAAATTAGTTCAAAAAGTCCATGTTTGAAATCATCTATTTACATTCTTTGCAAAAGACTATGAATGATATTTTATCTATTATTGGAAATTATTAGTTTTATAGAAATATTAAATTGACATTATCCATTTTACATTTCCATTAAAAATACATATAAAAATCCCATTTTCATTTGATTTGAAATATAAGGAATCCATTACTGAAATACAACAGAACATTTTGTCCCCAATTTTAGTTTGAGTATATAATTATGAAATTATTTATTATTTTTATCAACTATGGTTTGAAATTATGTATAGGGTCTATTCATGGGAGAGGAGTGGAGAAGAAGTCACCAATTATTTCTTATTCTTTTTGGACCCTAGATGTTTCATAATCAGATTTCTTCACAATATAAAACAATTTGATAACCATTTCTTTTACACATGATAAGTTAAGAATTTATCATTTTTATCATGTTTCTTGGTTGTCACTGATCATTCTCTATTTGATATATCAATGTAAAAATAAAAAATAAAAATAAATGCTGGTTTGATGGATTTAATTTCTTCATGAATTTGACCTGGAGATCCATTATAGTAAATTAATTGAAAGCAGTATGGTTAATCGTTTGACTTGGATATCTTCTAAATTATGTCATGAAAATTCATTTTTTGATCCAATTATAGTATTTTCCCTAGGGAAAAATTGTATAATTCTTTCATATACAAGATTTAATGTTTCTCAAAAAAATTTAATTACATGCCTATTGAGATTTCCTCACTAGGGTTCTACGAAACGACATGCTAAATTGATTTGTGAGATATATAAATATTTTTGGGATGATCCTTACTTAGGAAACGTGGAAAATTATAATTATTAGAATATGTATATCAATTTTTTTTCTAATCATAACTTTTTATATTTTATGAGTTATGGAAATCGCTTTTTCCAGAAAATAAATTTTAGTAAAATTCTAGAATTAGATATATTTTGGACTTCCGTATTCTATGATTCCCAAATTTATTTATGAATTTTAATTCATTTCTATTCCAAGGTAATATTTCTCTAAAACATGACATTTCATAACATCCTTTATTGATTTCCCACTAACATAAAATTTTTGTAATGGATTTTTAGTCACATTACGGAATTAATTTGTATTTTTTTATATCAATCATGTAGTGGGTTATGTTTCCAAATATATTGAATATATTAAAACTAGAAGTATTAATTCATGAGTGGTGAACAAATTGTTTAGAGAAATGTATAATGAATATTTTGGATAATATGTTATATTCATACAGAACAAATAAGTCATTTCTGCAATAGAATATTGGTTGCACTTTAGAAAAATAATGTGTTAGTAAAAATGATTTGACACTAAATCATCTTCAAATGAATGACATATAAGTAGAATAAATGAGATAGATTAAAAATATTTTTGAGAAAATTGTTAATCTAAATAAAAAATATTGGTTCTTATGTCTGGAGGATGTTATTTTGGCATATTGGACTACACACAATGATCTATAAGGGATTTCACATTCAATAATAGTTTTTGAATAAAAAACTAATTTTCCAGTGGATTTAGAGCATAGAACTTCTTGGGATTTAAAATCATGTAATTTTATTTTTTTAAATCAACAAAGGATGGGAAGAATTATTTTAATGATTTAGATTATATAATAAATATATACTATTAAATTTATGTGATTTTAAAGAGAAAATTGTTGTTGTTCATTAAAATTTGATAATGATTGATGATTTCTAGTTTGGAGATAGTATGATACAATAATACTCCATGATTTATCATTTGAATGATAAAATTCCTTTCAATTGGGATATTCCTTTTATTATAACACATATTACCCATTTTGTTTCTGTGAAAATTAGGGATCCTAGGAAGGGTGTTCCATTCAATGTTAATGTACACAGAGTAAAAAGGTTTCAAGATGGTAATAAAGAACCATTAATTGAGGGGATAACGTTGTTGGATGTTTAATATAACTAAATAGTACATGTTATTTATTAACATACATTATGTTTTTTTAATAACTGTTGGGAAGATAAAACTATTTTTTAGTTATAAACTATTTTTTTGTGGATCATTCTTGTGAATACATTGAGATTAATAGAAGATATTTAACCTACCATTAAGTAGGTGGAATCAATTTTGGGCCACTCTCCACTTTACAGGGAAGATAATTTTCATTCCTAACACTCATGACAACCCACAAGATGAGTAATAATAAATAAACACCCATACAATCTTTTTTCAGGTTATATTTTACAATATTGGACTATCATTTAATGTATTGTAAATATGTTCTCATCTTTAAGAGCTTGAATCTTATCTATGAGATGAAAATTTTTAGAAATGAGAATTTTATAATTTAATTAATTATCAGTGAGAAAAAATATTATTATTTTGGTAACTTTTGAATTTTTATTCATCTTGTTTTTATTTTTTTCAAATTAGGCATTATGTTACTGCTCTGGACATAAACTATTTAAAAAATATAAAATGAAATTTATATTTTATGCAACATGTTTTCAAAAAATATACTTTTTACTACTATTATTGTTATAGTTATTATTTGGTGGTAGTATCTATTCATGATGGATATTAATTTTTGTGTTGGTAATTAATTATAAACATCCTTGATCATGAACTTATATATATACCATGGTCTCGAACTAAAGTGTTTAAGCATTAACTAGCAGTAATATTTTGATCTACTTTTAGTTGTTAATTACTTATATTCTATGGAAAAACTATTTGTACAATATTTTAACCACCATAAATGTTTCTAATATACATAATTGGATAATTATTTTAATTTAATGATTAATCTACATGCTTCTCCCACTTGGATTTATCAATAGGGATAATATTGAATTTTATTGTTGGAGAGTGGGTATTTTAGTGTTATAAACAATAAAAAAATGTTATTTATATAAGAAACAACTAAATTATTTAATATTTTATTTTTTTTCAAGTTTAAATTTATCAATATTAATAGTTTTAAATTTTTTTAATGAATGAATGTTTTATATCCACTCTAAGGCGGTTAATTTTTGAATAACCATTGAATTATGTTTGATTGAACCATTATTAATTTCCATCTTGACAAGAGGTGGAATTTGGTAAAATATTGTTTGAATGTTATTCATTAATCATTTCCTATGTATTCAATGATTTGGATTAAAAATAAAAAATATATACATTGAAATGAATTATAAAATGAATATCCAAATTCATTTCTTACTCATTTGTTTTTTCTTAAAGTTGAGGGATGAGTTACTAATGCTCCATTTTAAATTATTATGTGTCTTTATCCAAAAATAGTGTTTTATTTATTTTGATTTATAATTTAGTGATTCTAGTATTCTCATGGAATATAGGATATTGGACATTCAATTGAATTAAAATTGAAGTTCTTATAATCAAATTTAATAAAATCCAAGTCAATATTCATTATAAAATATGAATAAATATTTCACTAAAATATTTAATATCATGATGGTTAATATTCTCATTTCATGATGAATATAATAGGGGTAAATCATTTGGACAACTAATTGTTTTTGGCTATGAATTATTTTAAACACAAGATACATTTGACTATAATAAAATTGACTAATTATTTACATGAGGCCACAAAAAAGCATTATTAGGGGGAATTTGATGTTGGTTTCTTTGATACTATTTTTCCGAACATATTAATTAATTTAATTTTTTTTTATAATACAATTTTTAATAAATAAACTTTTATTATTGAAATTGTTTTAATTAATAAATATTTTAAAATTATGTTTAAATATAATTTTCATTAGTTATCTTTTGTTTTCTGGTTAATTTTTTTTCATTGAGTAATTTTTTGTTAATATGTGTTGTGTAATTTCTTAGTGAATTGTTAAATTAATGATTTCATATTATAATATATGTTTTTATTTATAATGATATTTTTTTCAAACATGTTTTTGAATTTTTTATTTTGACGATTCAATTAAAATACCAATTTTATTATTTTTGGTTAATTTGTATCCTCATAATTCAATTTATCTTTTCCTTGGTTCTATATTTTATTTGTTAATTAATTATTAAGATTTAATTTCTATTTATTCAATAATATTATAGTTGTTAATTTTTAATTTTAATTCAATTTATTTATAAATTTTATCTTTCCTTAATCTTTTGTTAAATAATATTGTAATGGTTTAAAGAAAATTATTTTTCATTTTTGAATTTGGATTATTTAAAAAAATATGAGTTTAAATATATTATAATTTTATAAATTTTATAAATTATATAATAAATGTTATTTTATTTTATATATTTATATGTAATATATTTTCATTGAATCTATAAAGCATTTTGATGAATGGCTTGGTAGCATCAACTATAGAAATAAACTACTATGCCCTATGTTACTGAATTTTTAAAATACCCAATGTAGAAATTTTTTTTGAGATACTTATTATAGGAAATATAAATATAAGATTCATGTAAGGTAATTTTAAATGTAACAAAATTTTGATATCACATATACATTTAATAATATAAATGATCCCACATAACCAATTTATCTCTAAGATCCATGTCTAAGAAAACCATTGATAAAGACAAAGCCTGAGCTGGATCAACGATCACTGAAAACATAGATCTAGTGGTCCTAATGGACAATGTAGGGTTCCTCAGTAGATATCAATACATAAATGCCTCATTAAGAAGTCAATGCCAAGATAGACAACCTGATAAATCATGGACATGGGATAGAGATGAATGCCACTATAAAATTGGATGAAAAATCTAGACAAGGTTGCACCGTTTTTTGATAAATTTAGTTATATTGAATAAAATATGATGAATATACCATTAATTTGGATGATAATTCCATCCAATGTTCAGAATAACTATGATGCCTTTTTAGGTATACGAAGTGAGAATGTGATGATGTAGTTCACAACCAACCAAATATAAAGTGTTGAAAAGGGATCTATCGACAAAAATAGTTCCACATATGACATTTCCATGTTTTAAGAATACCTTATTCTATAGATCTATGAGAAAAAAGAACTCATTCATTCTCTCATGAATAAATTTCCATAAACTTGAGCTCACTAAGGAAAATTTCATAGTTCTGTATCAATTCTTCCTTGGACATTCAAATGATCCATGCCACATCATTATTATAATAATGGTTAGAGTTTGAATAATTAGTGTAAACAAAAAACAATATAATATTCCAATTATTGACCATAGTTTGAATCCCATTATTGTGATTATGAGACGAATTTCATTCTTCCATTGTTGATGTTTTAAAATCGTAACAAGAAGGTTCTAGAGTAATTTCTTTATAGAATTCTCTATTTTTAGGTGTTGATTTGAAGATAATGGGATTTGAAAACCCCCTAATCAATATGATATGAGGACAATTATATTTTCATGAAGGGTGTAATTTTTAATTTCAAAATGTATATTAACTCGATAGTGCTAACACTATAGGATTTAGTATTGTGGATGCCTGAGGCTAACCTATACATCTCAATGAAGCTGCAGTAGATAATGGAGATGATTGAAGCGTGGATTAGACTGGAAGATAATGATTATATTTCCTGGATGCATGGTGGGTTGGTGTAACATTCCCTGAAATAATAAGTTATGATAATTATTTTATTCTTACCTATAATTCACTTTAAATTGTGTAGAGGAACTAAAATAGTGTTGCACCTATACATTATTTCCATAGGGAGAGTTGGAGAATGATTTTAAACAAATCCATGTGTATAATATAGTAATATAGTATAAAAAACATGATTATTCGGAGGATTCAAAGATAAAAGAGTAATGAAATCTCACATTTATATTTTTTCAAAAATAAGATTAGGATAAAAACTACAGAATCATTTGGAGAGATACGAATAATTCCAAAGATGGTGAAGATTAGTGTTCTCTCCTTTGATGTGACCATGTCGGTCTATATTCCTTATAGAAGATTCATACAGTTTAAAATGGTGATTTCTTTTCTAGAATTAATACCAAGAAATAAAATATATTTTTATACATTGTGGTGTCCATGTTGTGTTGGAGATCTAATAATTAGTTACTGGAATTGCACTCAATTAAATAGTGTGGTATACTATTTCAATCCAATAAATATATTAATTTCGACAATTTAAATTTAAATTTTCCAATATCCAATCAACAATTTTGAGTATAATGAGATTTTATTGTATATTTATCACTCAATTATAGTTAAATTTATCAATTATCTTATACTAAAAGAATAATAAAAACAAATATTTTAATTTTCGTTCCCAATGTATTTATTTGAATGATATACACCTGTTGATATTTTAATTCATGCGTCAAGAGAGTTCCAATTAAATTATTTTCATGAGAGGATAAAATATTGAACCATGAGATGTATTGGATTTGGAATATTCTCCATTTCATAGTAAAATTTTTCTTCATGTTGCCTTTTTATTTTGTCAAGTGTGTAATTTTTTTGTATTTTATTTCAAAATAGATGTTTTAAATTTTTTCATTGAATTTCACATAAACAAATCATTGAAAATACTATTAAAATGTAATAAAAATCCTTATATAATAACTATAACATGGAAGTTTCATTAGGATGAAATCTAGGGAACAAAAATACTATATTTATATGATTATAAAATTTAGTAAGAATGAAAACGACAAGAAAAACCTCACAAATTAGAGATTAATAAAGAACATAAATCTATCTCTAATACATTTTAGAGTATTGAAAACATATTATACATAATTAAAAAGGAGATAAGAAAAGAAAATTTCATATTCGATTAGATATTTAAGAATTTATTTGTTTTAAAAAAATTTGTTATTCCTACACATAGAAAAAGAGTAAAATAATTGAAAACATATGTTTTGTTAAGGTTATTGATAAAAAATTTGGAAATTCTTTTTAATAATTAATGTGATAAAATTTGTGAAAAAATAGTATAATAGTGAGTTAATTTTTTGAGGGGTGAAATGTAAACTACATATGGATTATTTTCAGATTGATTAAATGGAATAATAAATAGTTTAAGTAAAACAATATGCAACTTAATGGGTAAAAATTGGGTATAAAATTCATTAATCATATATCGTTAGTAAAAAACTAATAAATTAAATGTTTAATGAATATGAAGCATTGGAGAATATAATTTTTTTTCACATGTGAAAAAAATAATAATTTATATAAGTATAAAATTATGATTCTAGGATTATATATGGCTGTCTAGATCTCAATCACTTTGAAACAATTAACATATCAGAGATCATGCAGAGGCCTAATGATCACAACCACATTAAAAAAAATATTTTTTCCAAAAATAGAGGGAATGGATTTGTTATTTAGATCACATAATGGTTTTCATGTATGTTTTATTTTAAAATTATGGGTATCTATATTCCAATTAAAATTGAATTTATGATGAAACATTTATCAATTAAATATTTTTAATTGTAGAAATTTAATATAGATTTATTATCAACCATATAAAGGTCTCAAACCCATTTATAAAATGATGTCCATAAAAATAGGTATAAATTTTTCATCTAATGTTTTTTCAACATGGTTATGATTAATTTAAGTTGAATAATCTCATATATTTATGAATTATAAACCTTGAGGTTGGTATGCTTGATTGGATACATTTTGATGAACTTTTAGTTGAAAATTATTGGTTTTGATTGTAACTAATTTTCAAAATGTCAATATAAAAATATAATACCTCACCAATGAATGGTAATTATATAATATATAATGAAAATTAGTTTTATTTGGTAGAATGTTACGCATATTTTATGTGATTAATGTTCAAAATTCCTATGTTTTGATAATATTCTAATTATTTTGTGTTTCATGTAAATAATAATGGTGAGGATGAATTTATCCCTCAATATATATATGGTAATGATTTATAGATTATTTTTTGAGGTGAATTGTGCATGTTTATTTTAACTCATATTAGTAATGGACTTAATCTATGGAATCATGAAGAGAAAAAATCTTTTATCCCTTCTCTATTAATGTGATTTTTTAATATCACTATATCTAATTTATAAATGGTCAAGCGTTGTTTGAATGATATTTTGGAGAAATGATCTAAAATAAAAAATATTTAAATGAATAAATGGGTGTTAAATTAAATAAGAAGTATATAAATGGTTTCATTAAATATATACTGATGTATAATGAAGGAATGAATAGAGAGGAAAAAGATTATTCTAATATATTCATGACTGGGGATATTAGAGACATAAAATTACCATTTGAAATAGTATTATTCATTGATAGTAGGTGTATTGAGTGTTATAACCAAAAATAAGAAAGTAAATTAGTCATAAAAAATTATGTAGACTATATTTTAGAATTAATAAATTTCAACAAATTAATCTATATGAATAAGTATCTGTAAGATCTTGCTATTGAAGATAATATTACCAAATTGATAATTTTTATATCAGATGTCTAATTACATTTTTGGGTAATTAAGTGGGGATTTTTTAAAAATAAACATATTGAAATATATCACTACATTACCAATTAAATGATATAATAAGTAATTAGTGAAGGAAATATTGTAATTAATCATCAAATGGGTGATATTTTTATAATCATTTTGGGCATGAAAATGTATGGAGTGAATAAGTTTAATATTTGTATTTGAACACCTTCCCTAAAAAAATAGGTTAGTAAAATCATGTCTCTCTATATGTTTTCATTATTTAATATTGTTAGTAATCTATTATAAGATAGAATATTAAGATCCCTTTAGTTTTATAATCAAAGTAGTTCTAGGTGAGAATATTATGTACACTAATATGAAAGGGAAAAACTACTCTTTATAGGGACTAATGTTTGAGTGAATTTAATGAATACAGGAGTAGTATGATCCATGGAAATTATAATATTAAAAATAAGGGTCGTAAATATTACAAGATAGAATGTAGACAAAGGTATATTTATGATTTAAATATAAATATTTGAAAAAAATAATATTGTGTTCATCTTAACTAGATAATTTATACTTAGAGTGTTAGATTATTAAATACAATATTTTTTATTTTTATTAAATATTATGGATGTATTAAAAAATTAAATAAATTATTATCATAATAATTTATAATTAATCTGAATGTGTATAATGTTTTATTCATTGTTTATTTGATTTGTATTATGACGTAAATCATTAAAATTGGGTTACATATTTTATGAACTAGTCACAAAAAATTAATATTTAATTGATGTAGGTTTATTTAATATTTTATTTTTTGGGTAGTTGATGTGGGGATGAAGTAAAAAACCCATCAAAAATTTTAATCCACATTCCATAACTATTTTTCAAGGGTTTTTATGAATTATAGTTGATGAAAAATGAGATACTTACAATATAGTAGTATTAATTGAAAATTTTTATTAATGATTACTTATAAAATCTGATTCTGATCTTTAGTACATCAATTCTAGCGATGTTCTAATGGGATGTTATAGTTTAAAATGAGTGGATTTAATTCAACACACTTTGTCTATTACACCTTAATGACAATCAATTCTTGACGAAGAATGTTTTCATCAAGAAAATATTCCTAGGATAATCAACTTGATTAAGGTGGTCATTAAATACCACAAATCAATATATATATATATATATAGATGTAATACATTCGGGTTTAATACATCATTCTATAGTGAATTTTTTGGATTGGTTTCTGAAAATTTCAAACCCATGGGTTTCATGAAAAAAGAGATCATATATTGTTTTTTAAAATATATTCTATTTATAGTGTAACCTGAGAGAATTAATATATTATTATAGTTTATTGTATATTTATATATATATTTCTAATATTACATATTTTACAGACATAATAAGGTATAGTTGGAAAATGGGATACATAATTAAAAAATTACAGACATTTTATGAATTTATTAGTTGGTGAATATTGGAATAGGATTTTAGAAATCATTAGATAAAAACCATGATGATATAAAAGGTTTCAAAGAAAACAAAATGAATATAGATGGAATAAAAAACTAGTAAATCTTGAGGAATTGTTGTCTATGTTAAATTTTGTGTGAGATTTTTTGTTCTATCTGGAGAAAAATTATATAATACATGATCGAGATGAAGCCAAGAATATTGTAACTAATAGAAGCACCATGAGAACATTTGTACATTGATTTTGTCTGATCCATTCATTGTAACAACAAGCATCATTCTATTTTATGACATTATCAAGAAGTTATTTTTTGAATTTTATGAAGTGGTTGTGATCCCAAGCAATTATAATGATGTAATGAATAAATATTATTCACTAAATTTAGCACTTTTAGATTTATAGTATTGTTATTTATAAACTCTTATACTACTTTGATAGAATAATTTTCTTTGGACCATGTAAAAATAATCCATAATATTATATATTAGACATTTTATAAGGTTATAAATTTATCATAATGAGAATTAATGATAGTTTTGTTTTTATAGATATATGATTAGTATTTATTCGATGACAATTCCCACTCCTACAAACTCAGCCAACTTTTTGAGAATGTTACATTTGGTTTTGTAAAAAAATATATTATAAAAAATTACAAAACATCATATGAGTTTTTTTGTGTGGTTTATAGGGTGAGGGTGAAGTACGGTTCAAACTATATCTTATAGATAATTCTTATATTTGATCTTTTATAATTAATTGAAAGGATGAAAAAAAATAAACTAAGGTGTATAAAATTTTGGATTTAACATGGTTTATCAAATTTGAAATATCTACGAACCATAAAAATGACTATGTGTTGTTATATAAAAAATATTAATTATGTATTCTGATTAAATGGTTTTGTTTTTTATCCCAAAAAAACCAAGTAGCTATATATATTCCTTATTATTTATACACATATATATCTAATAAAATAAAATAATATCCATCCATTTCACATAATAATGAAACTGATGTAAAATAAAACACTAAACATGTATCACATATATATTATGCTCTAAATGATCATTAATATTTTGACCATCTTCCCAATTATTCATATTTCCAATATGTATAAAATATATGTATTTATAATTTTCTTTAATTACTTATATCATTTATGAACTCTATGAAAATTTTAATGTGGTAAATAAGTAAATATCTCCCATATAATTATTATAGATCTCTTTTATTCAAATAAAAAAACAGTTTCAACTTACCCTAATTTTACAATTGGTTATTAGGTGAATGATTTGGTTACAATATTATAACCTCTTTAATTGGCCCATAAATATAACATATTCCTTAGGGAAAAATAAGGAATCCAAATACATCATTCATAATTTCTATTTTATCCCAAAATCCAGCGAAACATTCTACTATATATTCTATGAAATCATGTTAAAGGGTTATAATAAAAATGTAATGAAATTACTTTTCATTTTATTGATACAAATCATTCATTTTTAATTATTTTATATGAAACAATTATAAAATTTCAAATATTTCCCCAGAAAATTGAAATTAATTTCTCTTATTATTATGTAGTATGTGAAATCTGGTTCATGTAACATTATTATTCATTTCCATCATTCTTATCTTACTAGATTATCAATTAAATCTACCTATTTATATCATATATCATAAATCCTGTGTCACATATATTTTACTCGATCTCATAGATGATCCAAAAGTTATATCATTATTCTATTTTTTTATAACTTTTTTTAACTATCATATACATATTTATAAGTTTAATAATATTTAATATTTTATCTTATACAAATGATAATATTTCCTAATATTTAATGACATCTAATGTCTCTATATAAAATTATTTTATTCTTATTCTCATCCATACATTAATAAATAATATAATATTATTAAAAAATAACAATACATATGTTTCATCATATTCAAAAATTATAATTAGGACTTTCAATTACAAATTTCGGAAGGAATTTCCAAGAAGTCCGTCATTTAATGAAACCGTACTACAAAACATAGATAAATTCTTGAAACAACTACCTCAAAAGTATAAACAATTCAATATCAAACCCCATAAAAATATTAAAATCGATATGAATAAGTATTTGTATTATAATATTTCTCTACCAATAATATTTTCATCCTGATATTAAAAAATTCTTTGAAAAATACCCCAAATGTAAAAATACAAAATATACGTATACAATGAATCATAAAAATTTTCTCATTAAAATATTATAAAATCATCAGCAAAAATTACCTTTTAATATTAAATATAAATTATAAAATGTAAACAACTAATATATTTCATTAATACCCATCACAATAAAAATCCTAGAGTGAGGGTACATTCATTGCGTTAAATCCAAACGAAGCCATTAAGGCACTAAGGTAGGTCATTACACTAATAAATTTTACCAATCATAAAGGTAATTTAAATAATGTTAACCAGAAATATAATAGTACATTTTAATGTTATGAAATATGTGATTTCCCAATAGCATAAAATTATTTATGATGCTGTTGGATTTAAAATAATGTTGAATAAATGGTAAAGGAATCCATTATTTTTCTTTAAGTGTTGGGGATTAGTATTTTATAATGAGACTGAATAATAAGATTGATAATATACTAGCATTCTTCCCTATTACTGACACAATGTTATTAAATAGTTTTTTCTTGAATAGAACTATTTAAGAATGACTTTTTAGTATAGGTCGCTATAAATATACAATATATATTATAAACTAAGGATATAATCATTGAATTTAGTGATTTCAAAAATATTTCAATACTGATTTTACATTACTCCTTTGAAGGGATGAACAAAGAATGAAAATTAGTAATGATATATGATGGTGTAATGAAATATATTATTAAAGTTAAGAAATAACTTATTTCAAATGAAATTAAATATTTGAGGCCTGTAAAACTATTAATAAATTAATATAATTATAAATATTTGTGATCATAGTATTATAATTAATAATAATATTTTTAAAAGTTAGGTGTTTATAATAAACCAACGTCTTTTAATGATAGTATTTAAATGAATAATAATAAATAACATCACATACCCCATTACTAAAGTAATATCAAAATATAAAAAAAATATTTCAATATAAAGATAAAAGAATTGTTTTTTAAATTTTTTAATTTATTTTGAGAATTATAACTAAATTATTTATTCTATTGTATAGAAAATTAAAAATATTTTTTAATAAGCATATTAGTAATTAATAAATTAATCTCTATTGAATTAAGGTAATAATATTACTAAGATCATCATTCATTTAATACCCATTATTAATCACCATTTAAGAAATTTGTTTCCCTTCAAAATCATTCTATATTAATCTAATGTAAAGATTTTTTTTCTTTATATAAAAATTGGTTTTTTTATAAAAAAATTAATCCATAAGATGGCTATATTTAATTATAAATTATATAAAGAAAAGAACCCATTATAATAAATGAGGAAGATTTTTTATATTTTGAAAAGGAATTATCTCATTTTTAAGTCTTCTATGGTTTAAATATTTTCAATAAACTATTTTTAAGATTAAGAAAAAAATATTTAAAAGTTACATAATATTTTTTTTTTAAATAAATTTTCATTAGTACTATAACATATTAGTTTCCTTTAAAACTAATATTATTGAAGACAATAATTTGACTCACCTCATCAAATGTTGGCCTTATTATTTTGTTGCGTGATGTGAGATAATTTTTGTTAAAGATAATACACCAATATGTATGGATGAGATGTGGGATATGATAATTAAAATATTTAATTTTTTAACCCATAGATAGTAATTTTCTCCTTTAATCATAACTTTTCATATAAATAAATTTAATCAAAAATTTAATTTTATCGTTATATTATATAATATTTTATAATGCGAACCAAAATAAAGGTATTTGATGGTTATATTTATGTACACGGGTTTGAAATTTCATAATGTTGATTCATTAAGGAGGGGAAAAATATAATTATTTAATTTAATTTAATAATATTTTAATCAATATAAAAACTATTATAAATGTTTTTATGAAATATTTTGTTATATATGAATATTCTAGCATCAATTATTGTAGAAAAATGATTTTCTATACAAAATAATCCTTAGACCTCAGATAATGTTTATGTGGAATAGTAAAAGGTCACATTATTCTCTAAAGATAAAGGTCATTATGACTATGAATTATATCATCTAGATAATATATTATAATATAAAGTAAAAATATTCACGTATTTTATTCCTCTCAAGGCCTAAAAATCCGAATAATTATTTCATTAATTTTTTTTGATAGATGTGTAGAGAAAAATTGGATTTAATAATGTCAATTAAATAAATATTGAAGAAAATTATTTCAAATAATTCAATATAGGTGTCCCTTGATATAATGTTATAATATATAATATGTTACAATTGAATAAACATGTTCAATAATATTTTGATGAATACGTATAATAAGAATTTATAATAGAACATTTCTATAAATATATTTGGTTATAAATACAACTATGTTCTTATATAAAATGATAGATTATAAAATAATACATTGTTTCTATGATAGGATGTGAGTAAACAATTTCTAATAATTATACAAAAAAGGAAATATTAATATTGAAATCAATGTATATAATATTTATTATTGATGAGTAATTGTATATCACATCTAATAAATAAGGAATAATATTGATAGAAAAAATTACCCTATATGATATTTAGAAATGAATTGTCATATGAGTTTATAATATTTTATATAGAATTTATATGCACATATAAAATTTTCTCATTTGAGGCCCGAAAGTGAATTTGTTTTCTACTCCTGTAGTCAAAAGAAAATAAAGATGGAAATTTTGAACTAGATTGACCAACATAGATATAAAATATTGAATACTAATGTCTTGATTGATATTATCTTCTGAAATCTTCATAAAGTGTTTTTATGGGAATATATTTAAATTTACTTCACTTAATCCTTTTTATCATCTATATTTACTTAACCAATGGTAGGAAATATTCTTATATATATTTTATAATAATTGAAATATTAGAGGTTAATTGATCCTCATTTATTTATTTAACTACGAATAATTTTCTCCTATAAATTTCTTCTTCGTTAGGGGGCATAAAAAATCATCATACATAACATTATTATTTTCATGATTATAATTTTAATGCATAAATCATCAATCCTTTATATAAATTTAATTTTTAAAATCCATATAATATTTTTACCTCTAATCATCATCAAAGAACTAAAAATTTTAGCCCCAATCCAGAACTAATGTCAATAATGATTTTATAGTTTATGTGCATTATATATGGAAGGGAAATCATTTTATAAATAAAAATAAATAAATTTTGACAACTTTTTAACACATTTTGTAACCTTAGTGAATAATTTAACTGAAAATCAATACAAATTATAGAGAAATGTTAAATAATCATCTAAATAAATAATTAAAAAACATATTTTGAAAAAGGATATATAAGACAATTAAGTTTTATT
This sequence comes from Viscum album, assembly GCA_963277665.1. Lineage (NCBI taxonomy): Eukaryota > Viridiplantae > Streptophyta > Magnoliopsida > Santalales > Viscaceae > Viscum > Viscum album. The sequence continues at coordinate 10,563,078 of OY728154.1, forward strand.
CATTATTTTAAAATAATTTTAAATAACATAAGGCAAGGATATTAAATTGAAAATAATTCTATTATGAGAAAATCCGACCTTCATATGTATATTAATTTAAATAATTTATAAAGAAACAAATCACGATAAGTACAATATGCTTAACCTTATAATAAAAATATGAACCTTAGTTATTGTTCACAATTAAATTCTCCAGACCATGTTGTTAATCCAAAAAAATATAAATTTGAAAAAAATTATTGTAGAAGGAAATATTAATTAATAAAAAATGATTCCTAATAAAAATTGATTATTTTTAAAGAAATTTATAAGAAAATATAAAGCCTATATCACTATATTATTAAATTCTTACCTCTTAAGAAATAAGTTACTAATAAAAAAAGTGTTTTAAATAATTTATGGTTCTATAAACATAAAAACTACAACAAGATAATGAATATATAAATTAAAATTTATAAAACATGAAAAAAAAAATTAAAATACTTGAATGATAAAAAATATATCAATTATAAATGTAAAATTTATCATAATGTTGGTGTTGAAAAATCATTTATTTTATAATAACTATTCAACTAAATTCTATACATGTTTTATTTTTTAAGAATCATTATTCATATAATTATTGAGACAAAAAATAAGGTATAACTCACCACATAATGTTTTCATTGTTAAAAAAAAATTATTTTATATTCACAATGGATAAGTTAAAAACAAAAAAATCATTATTGCATTACACGCCATGAATAATCACCACATTTTGATTTCTATTAAAATATAAATTTTATTTGAATTCAATGTGAATACTCAAGAGAAAATGGGGTGATATTATTACATATTTATTTAATAAAAATTAACTCATGATCCTAAATAATATAATTATTACATCTATTTTGATGTGGTTTAATGATCCTGGTTTACCTTTTAAAATTTGTTAACTCGAGTCATTGTTTTTAGCTGTTTCGATCATCTTCATTGGTATGTTAAGAACCATATCATGGATTATTGAGAAATATGATATGATTATCATAGTTTTCATTTTTCTTCCAAAGTCCAATAATTTCATAAAATTAATTAATTTATCTAAAAATTTATAAATATATATATTTTGTAAAAATTAATATAATTTAATATCAAAAATTTAAATTATAAATACATATAATGAAAAGAGCCTAATTTTCAAAAAATTAATCACTTCATTATTCTCATAAAAATTTTAAATAAAATTTCAAATAAAATATTTCTATAGCAAAATAAATTTAAAGTCATTCATTATAGTTAAAAAAATTAATTTAATAAAAAAATTAAAATTCTCATCTTTTTAGTTACTCAATCATATAAAATTACTAAACTCAATATATATACACTATCTAATTCCATTATTATCATATAATGTTTACTTAAATAGTAATACGAAGATTTTTATTTACCCTTCTATAATTATTTGATCTCATTATAAGAGATCATATAATTTTAGTTATTCTCAATTTCAATTATATGAACTACATTAATTGGATTTTAAAACATTTAAAAATCACCAATATTAAAAAACAAAATTAATCAAGTTGAGTTTTGAAAATCCTATTATGATGTTATGGTTTAGAGGGAAAGTAATAAAAATTTGAATGTGTTAAGTAGAATAATTTTATATTTTATGTATATTAACTGATTTTAAATTATAAAAAATAGAAATATCTTCCTACTAAAATAATTCATTTGTCAATAATTTTATCCTTTAATAAATAATGATTTGATATTAAAATATAATTAAATAATTATGGGATTATACCTTCCTTCTTAATCTTTTCATTCATTATGTTTTTAATATTTTATCAAATGACAGAGAACCCTTGAAAAAAATAAAAAATAACATTATGAATTTTTCATCACTTTATGATGAAAAATTATAACAAATTTTCATTTTCAATATATTTTTCTAAAACTAAATTGAATAGTAATGAAAATATTCACATTAGTCTCAAATTAAATAATGGAAAAATAAAAATACATTTTTTGAAGGGTAATATAGGAAGGTAATATATCTTTAAATTTAAGAAATCCATGATTTATATGATATTAATGGTGTTTCAGTTTAACATTCTGATAGTTATTCAATATAGTTGAAAATAAAAAAAAATATTTTCTCAATTGTAATAATTTGAATCAACATCCCCTGGGTTAAAAAATATGTAATTTAATTTTTTTCGGTAATGACTTTCTTGAGTATCATTTAAAAATATGTGTATTCAGGGGTTTGAATCAAATGGATTAGAATACCTCATGAGAATAAGAATATGAAACTCTATAATCTCACTTGGAACGAAATAAATGTATTTAATAAATAAAATATACATTCAACTCACTAAAATATAAAATGTATCATGTCTATAATATTACAAAAATTAACCAATAATTGATATTAGTATTTTATTTTTTAAATCATCCACTTATATATTTGCACTTAATTTTCATGATATTTTTATTTTCGACAAATGAATGAAATATTTCTTTCATTCATATCTCTTTAATAAATTAATTCATGAAAATTAATCCATTCTTTTCATATAAACCCTCCCAACACATTATTCTAAACAGTGTATTCAATTTACGAGATCAAAATTTATAGGGTATGGAAATAATATGATTCTAATGAATGTAATAGAATAGTGAAAGAGTTTAAATAAATTCTTTTATTTTTTATAAATATTACTTCTTTTTTATTTATTTCATATTTTAGATTCATTTTCTCTAACAATTTACATTTTCTTATAATATAATAAATAAATTTAAATTATTGAATGTGTCATAATAATTCAAAAAATATAAATCAATGTAAAAAAATATTTATTCCTCAAACTAAAAATAAAATAAAATTTTATTTATATTAAATATCCCATTAATGATATTATTATTAACTCAAAAACCTTATTATAGATTGCAGGAAATATGAATTTTTTTTAAAATAATACACAAAATAATATAGCTCTTCAATTATCCTAGGATTAGACTCTAAATATTCTTATTTTGAGGCATCACAATTATATTAATCAAGTGAGATAATATAACATTCAATAAATATTTTCTCTTGAAGATATATATATATATATATAATATAAATATACATTAGTATGGAATGATATATTTAGTTGGTAAGACTAGATAAAAGTTTTCTTATTGCTATTGGGTTTCACCATGGATTGAAGGTGTGAGTACTAGGGCTATTTAAATTAAAGGTGCTGGATTTAAAGTTGAAAATTCTGTAAGAGTAGTGTAACTATTATCTTTAATAGTGAAATTGATAGTTCCTTTTATGAAATATATGATAAATTGACTAATGTAGTTAAACCACTAATGATGAATTCATAATAATATGCAATGATTTTAAAATGAGTTCGGTTGTATAGTAAAATACCAAATTTAATCTCTTACCTTTATTTTTCCTTATTTCTATAAAAAAATAATCTTTTTTGGAATTCCTATAAATCAATAATTTTACAGTTTTCATTAATTTTCCTGTATACATTTTTCATTTTCTTCTAGGGAACCATATCCAATTTCTCCATGGATATATTATCTACCTTAATATTTATAATGATATATAATATAGAAAGAGTAAATTATTATTAGATTTCAAAAAATGCATGGTAAATTGATATCCATATTAAGAGTACATAATAGAACATTGGATTAATAAATTATAATGTTAATAGGTTATTTGAACCTATCTTAACATCCATGAATGTAAGAATATGTTGTGGTTTAAATATAATGATAATTTTTTGAATAATATTTGTTGTACAAGACCATCATAGAATATAAATAATCATATTTTTATTATAGGATGTATATAGAGAACTTTGGAGGAAGGGAGGTGGGATAAGATAAGACTTTAGCTAGAAAGGGGGGTGGGGCTATCACATTTTCCAGAATTATTTGACAATGAAATTTTACATGGAATTGATGTAATTTATGATACGGAACAAACATGACCATAAATATTAAAAGAGTTTATTGAAAATATTTAATTATAATATGTTACCAAGATCATTTGTTTTTATATTTATATAGAATTAGTAAAAAAATGTGAACTAACAAAACCCTCATCTTTTTCCACCGAGGTTCATTTCCCCATAAAATAAAAAACTACTAAATATAAACCTTGTATTCAATATATTCATTAAATTCTAAACTGATGATACAATTATAGAAAAATAATATGTGTTAATTTTTCTCATAACATAGGTATATGGAAACAAAATAATGGATTGATCAATGATTCCAAGAAAGGTTGATCATAAATGATAAATATTTATGATCATAAGTGTTTATAAGGTGATAATATTTGAAAAAACATGTTTTATAAGAATGTTATACCAAATATATCATAGATAATAAATCATGATATAAGGAATCGAATTATATATTAAATGAATCAAATATTTTTGGAAATAGGATTAAAAAAACATGATCCAAGATAGTATAACATAGTCATATGAATAAACAAAAAATGGTGGATCAAACAAAAATATTGGATAACATTGTGAACAATTACAAGTATGTCCAGCCGTTATATTTTGATTAAATCCAAGAATGTATTAATTTTTAGTTTTAAATATATGAATTTATATCTAGATATCATTATCTCAAGATAAATAAATCATTTTCAAAATCATTGGAGGGTGATATAGAACCCCACCAATATTTTCCCATACATATGAGTTCCACAAGGAATCATATGATTTTTAGTACAAAAAATAATACATCGACATAAATTGTTTTCTTTTTCCGTTTCTAGTGAAACCATATACCTAAAATATTCCCAATTCCTTCAGTAATCATTAAATTATATAATCATTGAATTTAAATTGATATATATTGTTAGTTAAGAAAATTTCTTTTTAAATACACTACAACTAATACAAATGAGAATATATTATTTACCCCATATAAATAATTTATATACTTGTAAGTTAAAATTTTCCATAAATAAATCAATTTTTTCCATCTAGGTGAAAAAATATTTATCCTTGAAATGGATCAATTGGTATTAGAAAATAAATTATTTGGATGAAAATTTATACCGGTCAAAAGTGGATTTTTTGGAAAGACCGAAGATGTGATTGATTATTTACCTAATATAAAGTGAAATTTCACAATCCTTCCATAAAAAGATGATAAATGGTTATATTTATTGAATTCCAATGTCCATGATTAATATATAAAATCAATTTTTTTACAAATATGGAAAAAAAATTGATGGGGAATTAAAAGTAATCACAGTTGAAATAAAGAACACATTTAATAATTTTTGAAAACAATTAACATGTAAAACTAAGATAATAAAAATTTATTTTTGAAAATAGGAATTTAAATTGATTTATTTATACATAAAAATAAAATTATGGCATTATGATTTTCTCAAATAGAACTATTTCTGATGTTATTTTCATCACACATTGATTTAGATGACTCATTTGGAAAGTGTTAAAAATCTATTCAAAACCATTTAATAGAGGTCAATATAGAAGGAAATGATCTAAATAAATTTTTATGTTTTAATAATATATTGGATACAAACATGGAAAATGGTAGGTTCATGTTTTAAAAGTAGAAATGTGATCATTTTCACTTAATAAAAAATTGGGTAAAAGATAAGAAAAATGAAGATTAAGTTTTTTAGGGACATGTAAATCAACAATAATATTAATAATATAGTAATATACATTCATTTTATAGTAATAAAACAACACCCATGATATAATAGAGCATAGTAAGATTTATGATTCATTATTTTGGGATAATAAACCATCACCTTTATCAATTTCATAATAGAATATACATTATCATCCTACATAAAAAACATAATTTCCTTAATTTTATATTTTATAAGATTATTCAACTATATTATGTTTTATAAAATTCTTTTTCAATCATTTATTATTAAGATATTTTTATGTTATTTTTTATTTTTACTATATTTTATTTGTGAACTTCACAGTTTATCCCATGTTTTATATAAGGTACTATATTTTTTACAAGTAAATTCAAATTCAAATTTTTGTTTGATCCATATTATGATATAAAAATATTCATTGATTCCTATTAAAATTGATTTTTTATAGGTGTGCAAGGGGTATAGGGATATAATACTGAATAAGGTTAGAGGTTCGATGTATCATTGGACATGATGAATTGCCACTATCTATCCAGTGTAGATCACTGGACAACCAGTGGGAAATAAAGATATCAATAAGCCAACAAATGGATAATCAACTTACTAATTGTGTTATATATCCATGAGCGTGAACTGATAAAACCCACATTCTAGTTAATGGTTCTCTTAGATAGCTAGGGGCATCGGTCATGGTAATGAAAAATAGGGGGAAATATTTTTCCACAGTAAAATCCCTTCTTTTCATCTAATTAACCCTTATCTAACTCATATATAGGATGTATGAATTTGTAGTGTTCTATATGGATTATCTAACAACTAAAACTATTATCATTAATATATTTAGTGTTTCTTAATTTTGAATGACATTAATTTATTATTCTCTCTCAGTTTTGGTGTTTTTATTGTGTCGTATTCTTGAATATAATACCTCCAATATTCATAAAGTGTGTTAATCACACTCCATATAGGATTGTTGTGTAACTCATGTATCTATATGTTTTTTATAGTTATTTTTCATTGTTAGAGTTAGGTGCTCCAAAACGTATCTCTAATATATTTCTTTGTATTTATAGTGTGTGAAATTAGTGTGATTGAACTGGGACACCATGTTCACATACATTAATTTTTGGAATTTTTTAGTTATCCCTATTTATATGCCTACAATAGACCTCTTTGGGTCCATTTTTTTGACACCATGATTTTGTTACACAGGAGTAATGTGACTAAACTTAAATATATGATAAAACATTTAAAATATGAATATATGATCCTATGAGGAATTTGAAATACTTTATGGAATGTATTAAATTATTTATGTTCAAAACATGTAAATTGGGGAATCATTATTTATATATAATCACTAGGATTGCATATGGTATTTTGGAATGAAATTAAAATTCTCATAATTTCATACTGACTAAAAGGAACATTTAACACATTAGATTATAATAGGTAAATATATAAATGTTAAATTAAAATTTTAATGTTATTCTAATATTTTTGTAACTTGGAATAATAAAAATGTGGCTTGAATATCATTAATTTAGATGAGTTAAAAAAATTTCATATAATTTTTTTAAAGATACATAACTTTGAATGAATTTAATATCGTTTGTATATGATGTTGAGATGTTAAATTAGTTATATCATGGGAATTCATATAGTGTATAATTTAAACAAAGCTAGTAATTGGAACTCGCATGGGAATTTTCATTAGGAAATGTGAAAAAAAATTCATGGTAGGTATTGAACCATGGGAACATGTAAGCGGATCTAGAATTAGAATTTCTATAAAGTATATTATGCATGAATACATGATTCCTATGGGAAATACATATGTTTACATGATTACTAAGGGTGATATAGAATGTTAGCTAAGGAAAAAAATTGGTGATTCATCATTCATCGGAGAATATTCCAATGGTGTTGTCTTTTAACCTCAGTAGGTGAATATGAATATTTGAAGAGACATTAGGCATTGGGTTGAAGTGGGTTTGCAAAACTTTTTATGAAAACCAATATCCATTGGTTTGGTGTGATTATTTTGATATTTTTTATTAACATATTAATTAATGGTTCTAATTTTGATACGATAACATGCACAATTTATTCAGACTATATATGTTTATAAACCATGGGGGTTGTCCTACTAGGCTTTACTCAAACCACATTTGGGTTATATTTAGTTATCGAAAAAACATCATGGTTGTAGGTCTATAAATTTATAAGGGGTCCTATTTTAAATTATTAGTTTTTTGTATATAATTTTATTCTAAAGATGGGATTGAGTATGTGATATGAGGATAGTTTTGGGAATCATTATTTTAGTGCCTTTAATTCATTATAATGGATATATAAATTTATTATGTCTTGAAATTTTTTATTTTATAAGGATTAATTTTATTTTGTCTAATTATATACTATTATCTTTGTTTTGTTGACATGTTATTTTATTTATATTATGTTTCCACTATTTTCTAGAGTCTATTTACCCCCAACTATATTACTTGGTCCTTCAGAACTAGTGGTCATCCCATGGAATACAGAGATTCAGGTTTATGGTTATAAATTCTTCATGATATTACACACAACCTAGTAGTTATATACACCATATAAAATAAACTAGGAAAATATCATTATAATATTCTGTAATGAACCGAAATTTAGGTAAAATCACTTATCTCATATATCCTATTGGTTAATCATGTTTTAACCTACTTTATTTCTTATAAACATGTTATCAACAGATTATATAACCATATTAATCTTAGTACTTTCCTATATGATTCTTCTATAACACCTTATAACCATTCCATTAATAATATTTCATTATTTTCATTGTTTTGTGTGTAGATTTCATTAATTGTCATGTGTGTTTTATCATTAATGATATGGTTCATGTGTATTTTATATAGTTTTATCATAATCTGAATAATAATATAGACATTATTATTATAATTTTATCATTTTTACTTTTAATACCAATTATTAATAATGTTTATTAAAAATTATGTATTTTATGGTTAAGGAGATTGTAGGTTGTACGCTATTATGCGTAACATTTCATTTTTCCAATATAAATATGGAAAGGAGGTAAGTAAAATATGATATTTTTATAATTTAAATATTATCATATATTCCATATTATTTTTTAAAATATACTAATATATATCATAAATGTGTTTTAGTGGTGATAATAGAGTAACATCACTTAGTGAAGTCGGTAGTCCACAATTGCATAAACGATGCTATCATTTTTTGTGAAAAAATGATTTATTATAACGTTAGAATGATAAATATTTAATATTTATTAAAATAATTCATTTATATAACATATATTTGTTAAAAATGTCATTATGACCTTCTATATAAAGCAATAGTGAAGACGAATCACATCACTTCGTGTGGATGTAGTCCACCACACACACGACTGACAATATTGTATACCATACAAAAACATATGTAATAAGGTATATAAGATAAATGGAATAAAAATATATAATTATTATATATATATCATACATAGGATTTATATCCATTATCTTATCCAACTATTAGTGGTGGTAATGGAAAAAAGACATTATTTCGCAAGTTGGCAGTCCACATCACACGAGAATGATGATTTTATAAACCATTTAATGAAAGTGTGGAAGGTTTTAGGTCATAATATTAATATAAAACAAATCATTATATTGAATAAAATGATGTAATTTTGTGAGTACTATTTAAAAATAATTTAATTATTTGGAAGATGAAATGGCATGAAAATTTTCATTGAAGAACGTTACATCTTATTCGAGTATCCACATTAGGGTTTCATAAAAAACAATGTTGGATTGATTTCATACCGAGATAATATTTCTAATTTGAGATTAGGGAATCTGATAAGTTATTTTTGTACGTATTTGAATAAATAAATGGTTTTATGGTTTGAATTAGATAAGGTGAGGTGGGTTTACATAAGTGAGGTTAGTGGAACTCTTATAATTTTTAAAAATAAAATGGTGTATCCAAGTTATTAACATTATGAAAGGGTCAAAAAATAAGTATTATAGAACGTTATTTAGGTTATATTAAATATTTGTATATTCTATATATTTTATAAAAATTTTTAGGATATTTAATAACATATATTTTTTGTTTAAGCCTCCAATAAATCTATTTTTACCAGAAATTTGGTATTTAATTTTTATTATTATATATTTTTATTTTGGTAAAATAATTAGTTTTACCATGTTATACTATATAAATTTCTCTTATTCAAAATATTGTACCCTATTTTATAAAATACATTCATAAAATTGTAATATTTTAATTTAAAATTATTTCTGAGGCACGATGAAAAAGTAGGTTGTTAAAGAGAAAATGTTGAAAAGTTGACATGGTTTTTATATAAAGTTTAATTATTAAAATGATTCCAATGACCTAAATTTTATTAATATTAATATTTTTAAATAATTTTATATTAAATAAAATTCAAAATATAAATTACCCTTATAATTTATTTTATTTAAAATGAAGGATTTATTAATAATTTTATAATGATTATTATTCATAAAAAATGAATATTTCATAAAGATCTAAAATATTTACACAATTTTTTTTTGATAACCATAGTTCCAAAATTCTATTTTTTATGAAAATAAATGATATGAAATTAATGAAAATTATTTTTAAATTAATTTAACAAAGTGTGACTAAATCACCTTTTAAAAACAATGTTTCCAAAAAAACTATTTTCATATGATTATTATTTTATTTTAAATATATATACTACTATAATTTTAAAATTTTATTTTGGAAAATTTATTCATATAAACATAAGAGTTAGGATAGAATATTATACTATATTTTGATTAATTTGGACTAGGGTTTTCATGTTATGTGATCCTTCAATGAGATAAAATTTAAAAAAAATTGGTATGATTATGATCAGTGATTCATGTCACTTATGCTATCGAATAAAATGATAATATTTTATAATAATGGGGTGTTACATTCTTCCCACATTAAATATGTTTACTCCTCTCAATTTAATCCAGATCATGGTAATCAAGGGTTTTATATTTATAAGTAACTTTATTGTAAATTCACTTCATAAAAATATTAAATAAAATATTCTCTTAATAAGAGGGATTTTGATGTACCATAGTAAAAAAACTATCTTATTAAATCAAATATCATTGGTGGATCTTGATTATATTTAAATGGAATAAAAAATTAAATAATTACATTGATTTGAAAAGGTCATTTAATTAATAAAGTGAATGATCAATGAAATGTTAAGGACATCAAAACAATAAATCAGTGATGATTAAAATGTCATTATGATTAATTGAATTTGAATATAATTGGATCATTCTTTTCTAGATATATTTTTTAATATTGATGAATTCTTTTACAATCTAAAAATATAAGGAAAAATAAATTAGTTGATTCATTTTTATTTTATAATAACAGTTTTATGTTTTGGTTTTTTGTTGATCAATTTCTAATTCATCCCCAACAATAAGAAATGAATAAAAAAATTTAATATTTTTATGCATGAATCAATAGAAATCACTTTTAACATATCATTATATCTAAAAAATAGTTTCAAGTTATTATGTATGTCTCTAACTATTTTCCAGCACTAAAATGGTTTCACAAGTTTTCCAATAAAAAGAATCATTTTGAAAACCATTATAGTAACACCAATAGTTCATCATTAATAGTTATTTTAAAATTGATATAAATAAATAAATATTAATAATTAAACCACATTGTCTCGGGGTACAGATAAAACCATTATCGTTCATTGTCCATGGGATCAGGCCCCACAATCTTTCCATACATGTTTGGTTGGGAGTCGACATGCATGTTTCCATTTTTTCTATAACTATATTAATATCTTTCATATACTTTTCCCCCAAAAAATATTATTGACATCCTTGAAATAAAATAATTCATTAAATAACATTGATAATAATGCTTTCAATAACATTTTATTTTTTATTTTTCCAATATTTTATATAATATTATATGAATATTATTACAGTTACATTAGTAATCATGTTTTCTCTAATGAACATCAATAATTTTAAATTTATATCGATGACATATAAATAATTATTCATAAAATAAATATTCTAAAAAAATATATAATTTTTTTAAATTTCTCTAAAAATATACTTCCACTTTGTAGAATCCCATAACATGAATACTAAATTCAGTGTTTAGAAAATTGATCTTATGATCAATATTAAAATTATAAAACCATTATATTATCCACAAATATAATGTTAATGAAGAACTATATGCTTCTAAAATTTAAAAAATCATTAGTTGTTTCATAATTCTTATCATCAAAATATAATTATTAAAAAAAGTCTTCAATAATTTAACACTTTAACCCAAACATATAAATACTTCATCTATTTTAATTCTAGATAGGTCAATCCTAGGTCTAGATTTTAACAATTATAATAGGGAATTTAATTAGATAATGAAAAATTCCCCAAAAATTAAGACAATTATCTATATATGGTTGTCGAGGTTGGCATTCATTTCATTCCATCATACTTAACATTTTTACATAGAAGTTTATTGCTTTATGCCCTATATATTCATGCATAATGTTTTTTATCATTCTATTGAGATAAATTTTTTTAATCTAGAAACACTTTCGATTAACCTCAGTCATTCATTTCCATCATCTATTCAAATTTGTCAAAATAGATGGTAAAAAAAATGTAATTTATCCAACGAATATCCCCCAAGTTTGTCAAACCATGTGCATAGTAAAACCAATTTTCATGCATGAGGTGATGATTAATACGAGCCTAATACACCCTTTTCAAAGTTATTATACATAGGTACCAACATTTTATATCCCTGTCAACATATTTTATCCAGGTAAGGATGTATTTCAAAAAAATAGCTTAATCTAGACATTGCTTAATATTTTACATGATCTTATATATATATCTTAAAATTATATCATAATGTTATAATCCATAATATATGTTTTCTTAATTTGGGTTCCCACAATTTGTACAAAATGTTATATAAAACCAACTGTAGAGATCCTGAATTGAGTGGCCCAAAGCTAGTGTTTAATATATTATACTAGCGTAAGATACGAGGAAACATATATCATTGGACATAAACATTTACTGGTCTTGATAAACCAGATACATTCAGGATCCCAATATTATAAATGAAAATGAAAATTCCCAAATAATTGTTTTATAATATCATTATTCCCTCAATAATGTCCTTCAATATCAAAAAAATTATACTTCATATATTCATTATAATGGAAAAAAATAATTTTATCTCAAATTCTCAGTAAAGGTCAATTACAATAGAAGAAATAATCAGTAAATAAGAAAAATAAATATGGAATGTTAAATAGTTGAACAAACATTCCATTTAATTAATAATCTAATAAATATGTTCATCTAGATATAATATCAATGTAAAAATATCCTTGATAATAATATATATGGTAAGGTAATTAACTAAAAATAGATTAAATTTAAATAATAACTCAAATATAAATACAAGATAATGGATAATATTTAGTGAAAGGTGAATAATTTAAAACATATTCCATTTAATCAGTAACTGAGAATGAAATGCATCCAGAGATAATATCATTACATAAACTACATCAATAATAATTACTCCATTATTAATGAGGAACTAATAAAATATATTATTCCATTTATCATGAATAATATACCTCTACTATCAAGATATATCCTCAATAAAATTTAAATCTACAACGTACAAACTCACATGGTTTTGCCAACTTCTTTTATATTATAATACTAACTTGCTTCATAAAACTAGTATATGACTCATTTAATAATTTCAAAGAAATTTTATTTTCATAAAATGGAGTTCTTTTTTCAATTCTACATGTTTAAAAAAATTTGAATATTTCGAATTTCTCTAAAATCCTAGAATTTTTTATGAATAGTAAAACAGAAATATTTACAATAAAAACTAAATACAAGAAATATGGATTTATAAATGATGTATTCCTAATTTATGAAGAAAAAACAAAACCTCGATCCATTATTTAAATATTTTTATTGATCATTATAAAAATATTCACAATGGTGATCCAAAATAATAAACCAATGACATAATAATGAGAAAACACCACTCTCATCCACTATAAATATCACCCCTCACCCGCCCGTATCCTCACACCTATAAAAATTTAGACATGTATAAATTGTACTCAAATTTCCTTCTAATATTATACCCCAATTACATGATAGTTTTTTCCAAATAAATGTCTTAAACCGTTCCTCTAAGGAGGTTCGCAAGATGAAGAAATCAAGAGGTAAACCCGTTTTCTTCTTCTTTTACATTCTTTTAAAGTTCCTTTCATTTATTTTCTATACTAACCTAAAATTATCCAAATGGTATTAAAAAATGGTACATTATATGTAAAATAATTTTTCTAATATTTTAATAAGTCATTACCATCTCCCTTTTCAAATTATTTAATAATATAAAGAGAACATCGACCGAGATGTGTTAATTTATCACACTCAAGGACAATGAGTTTTCAATTTTAATTACAATCTTCATGGATAGTCATGAGTACATTTTTATGGTTCACCAAATAATAATATATGTATAATATCGTATATAATGTTTTGAATAATTATAATCATAGTATTTAAAATTGTAAAACAAAACAAGTTAATTGTGAGTGAAACTGCTCAAAATAATCCAAGCGATTATCATTAATTGTTTATTTAATGATTCATCCCCACCTATAAAACCAATTGTCTTATATGATCACTTAAACTTAAGTATGATTATTAATAACATATAAATTCAATTCTAAACTCTTAATTCCCATTTTACAATTACATTTATACTCCTATATATGTGATCCAATCATGAAAATTAAGAAAATTAACACTCATGAACAATGATATTGAACACCATAACTCGTCTAAAAAGAAAAAATGAATATAATAAAACCATAGTGAATAAAAATAATTTTTAAATGATTATGGACTTATTAATTAATGGTTATAAATTTATTATCTTGGACACTATGAGGAATAGAAGAATTCCATAAGACTTAATGTAAGGGATTCTACCTGGACATTCTTTATTCCTCCACGTGACACATACTCATTTTTTTACTGAAATAGAATTATCTTTTATATTTTTTTTCATATTGATCATTATATCTATATGTTCCAAAAAAATTATCCTGATCATTTCATCCTTATATTTGGTGATATATAGGTTGTTAAAGGTTTCTTACTTGATTTTTCCAGATATGTAATCTCGATTTAAGATGACGTCACAAATTCTTCCCCATTATTAAGAGAAATATATAATATTTTTTTTAATAAAAAATTATTTTTATTAAATAAATATTTTATTATGAACTCTTTCTAGGTTGAGTTCTGGTTTTATATGAATGATCATTCCCTTGTCTGATATAAATGATCTTTTATATTTCCCTTTAAACACTCCAAAATGATTCAATCAGTAAAGATTAGTAAATACTGTTTTACATGTCATCACATCATAATGACCTAAACAGTCATTATATATGAATATTTTCTTCTGTTAATGTCAATGTATATTTTAATTCATTTCTTTCATGAAAACTTTTTTTATATTTCCCTTTATTATGCTTATTGAAAAGATTATGATAACCAATCCTTACTATGGGTATCCCTTATGTTTGTGTTGGATTCCATATGCGTGATTATTCATGTGGAAAAAATATTAATGAACATGATGGGTGAACCTAGATATCTCTACAATTAATTGGGTAATGTGTAGTCTCATGAGGAGTTATATTCAATGGTCATTGTGGTTAACCTTGACTCGTGGTCCATGCACAACAGTCTTGGTGGATAGCCTTGAATCATGCTCCTCTAATTGAAATGATCCTTGATTAATTATAAAGTAATGATTTATATTTCTTCCCAATTACTATGATTCCATTTTTATATGTTCCCATGTTCCAAATTTTATTATTCCATGTGTTTAATTATGTTTCATTTATTTTTATATCAGTATGTCCTGCCTTCTAAACAATGTGCTAATATTTAATCATATGCTTATTCCCTTACTAAAATTTAAACTCATCCCTTTGTTAATTTTATCCACAGGTTATCCTATGATGATGTAATGAATCAACATAATTTTGGATTTCATTATTAATAATAAGTAATGAAATGTTTTATTTATTCCTATGTTTTCAGTTTTGTATACCATTCCTTCCAAGACACCAGACATTATGATACATGGATTGTAGTTTCATGTTTATCTATGATTAAAATAATGTATTTTATGTTTAATATTCTAGGTTATATTTTTCTTGAATCATATAAAGGTCTATTTATTTTGGATTATATGACTAGAGTACATTAATACAAACCTTTCAGATAAAACTATGTCTAAGAAAAAATCCAAAAATTTTAGTAATTATAGTGTAATAGGTTTATAAATAATATTCCCCCATGTTTCGATTATACAAGTGGGCGTGGAACTAGAAAAGATGTACCAACGAGTAACAAATCTGACAAGGTGTTCCAGTCTTAACTCAAGGTAACCCGATAAATGAAAACATGCCTTACAATATACCTGGTTTGACACTCCAAGGGGATATGCTTTGATAAATTTAGAAGTTCATTCTAAAAAATTATAAATGGAATAAAAAAATCTTATAAGAATATATTTTTAGAAATTGGTCATGGATAACCGAGATTAAAACATATCTAAATTAAATTTAGGATGTAATTTTTCATTACATGTTTATCATTTTTTGTTTAAGGATTCCTTATTATGTTTATTAGCAAAGTATTCAATACCCTTAATTGTATTTTATTTTTCATTGTTAATGTAGAGAAATAAAATAACACATTAAAACAATAAATGTGATAGGTAATGTAATGATTACCCTAGTGATATTCAGAATATTACGGGAACTAGTTCTCAAAACATTATGACAGTTCGTTCCCAATTACATGAAGTTGTCAATATAACC
This sequence comes from Viscum album, assembly GCA_963277665.1. Lineage (NCBI taxonomy): Eukaryota > Viridiplantae > Streptophyta > Magnoliopsida > Santalales > Viscaceae > Viscum > Viscum album. The sequence goes on from OY728154.1 coordinate 10,579,772, forward strand.
TGAATCATGTGGAACACTCTCTTCCTCTAATAAAATAACATGTTTCCATTAAACCCTTAAAACGATTCATTCCCCCCTTGTTTTGTGGATATTTCAATCCCCTCCTCACTGAGCTATGAATTATCTCCATTGAGATGATATTCTCCTTTATCCAATTCTCTGATTTAGTGAAATTTGTGCTTGTGTTTTATCATTTTGATGAAGAAGATGAAGTGTGGTGGACACTGATCCAAAATAGAAAGTATGAGGAGGAATTTGACTCCACGGATTGGGTGGAATTCAAGAAAAATGTTTTTTAAAAAATATTTTCCACAAAATATCATACTCAAGTTAGAAAGAGAGTTCCTCAGACATAAGTATAATGAAGATGATTCTATCTGATCATGTGAAGAAAACATTACAAGGCTTTTAAGGTACACCTCCATCTTTGTCATGAACACCAAAATCAAAGTGGATCACTAAATTAGTGGTCTAAATGTGAGTTTATACATGGTTATCCTATTGATCGAGAGGTTGATTCGTCAATTTTACTTATTCCTGGAACCCTATCTATATCAATGAATCCTTATAGAATGGCTATGGTATATATTTAAGAGCTGAAGAAACAGTTATAAGAGAACATGGATAGGGGTTTTATACTTCCATGAGAATTGCCACGGGTTTCACTAATCCTCATCGTCAAGAATAAGGATGGTTCAATGAACTTATAAATTAATTACCACGGGCTCCATAAAATCATTATAAAGAACAAGTTTCCCATACTATAAATAGAAGAATTATTTGGCCAACTATGTGCGGCCAAAAAATTCTCTAAGGTGGAAATTTGGTCTTGATATCCCCAATTAAATGTGTGGAATAAAGATATTATAAAACCACCATTTGGACAAGTTTTGGAACAATAAATTCATATTGATACCTTTCTAACTTAATAATTATCATAAAATTTCTATGGATTTAAAGAATATAGTCTTTAGAGATTACCTTGAAAAATATTTTGTATTATTTATAAAAGAAATTATGATATAATTCATGTGCGAGGAAGAACATGGGGATCTTTTCAACAATGTGATGAAGACTTTGAGAAGGGATAATTTTTATTGAAAATTATAGTAAATTTGACTTTTAGATGGAGGATGTATCATTATTGAGGAATATTATCACCATAAAATGGATATATAAATAAAATTTCAATATAAATGGAGTTAATGAATGGCATTGACCAACATCTATAATAGAGATATGTTGTTTTGTTGGCCAAGCTGGGAATTACCTATGATTTGTGAATAAATTCTCACATTTTTCAAACCTAATGAACAAGTTGACAGAAAAGGAAGTGATATTTTTTTAGACTCAAGAATGTGAAGAGTTCTTTAAGGAGATAAAAATATATGTGTATCTCTGTTCCAGTACTCACACTCTGGATAAGTGGAGAAATATTTGTGGTATATAGTATTGATTCATTGAAAAGACTATGTGATGAATTGATGCAGAATAATAATGAAATTTCCAAAACCTTCATGGATGTTGAAAATTCATGAGAAAAACAATACTACGCATGAGCTGGGGTTAGATGTTGTTATCTTGGCATTGAAAATATGGAAGTAATATATCCATGGGGAAATGTGTGAGATATATACTGATCAAAATAATATGAAATGTATGTTTACATAAAAGGCGCTTAATACACACCAATGAAGATGGTTGGAGCTCATCAAGGATTATGACTGCTAATTCCAATATCATCTTAGCATGGAAAATAATGTGGAAAATTATCTAAGTAAAAAATGATTCTTTATCTCTATCAATGATAAGAATTGTGAAGGATTTATTCATTATAGACAAAAAGGATGGATATGGGAATAATTAAGGAAGAAACATCATCAATCCTTTCTCAAATGATTTCTCATCAATCCCTCATTGATATAATAATATATGTTCAATTAAATGAGTTTGAAATTCAGAAAATTGTTAAAGTAATCATGAATATAATATCCTATGAGTTCCGAATTGATAAGGATGAAGTCAAAATATTTGGGTAATTTTTTTGTGTACCATATAATCTAAAGATAAATAACGATATTCTAAATAACACGCATATCTAAACCTTCTCTAGTCAGCCAAGGAATAGAAAGATGTATCATTATCTTTGAAAGATCATTAAGAGGGAAAATATTTATATGGTGATTGCTGAATATACATTAATGTGACTGGTATGTTAGAAAGTTAAGGATGAGAGGAACATTTATAAAGGGTTGATGAAATCATTACCCACACTAGGAGGGAAATGGGAAAACATCACCATGGGCTTTGTCTCTGGGATTCCAATGACATATAGATGGAACAATGTTATTTGTGTTATTATAGATCATATTACAATAACAAATCAATTTTTAACAGTTTAAGATAACTAATCATTAGATACAAATTCACGTATATATATCAAAGAAGTATTAAGGATGCATGGAGTACCCCTATATATTGTATCTGCTCAAGATCTTAGATTCACCTTGATGTTTTGAAAAAGTCTCCAACATGCTCTAAGAACTAAGGTGAACTTGAGTACAACCTATCAACCTCAAACTGATGTCTAATATGAGAGATCTATTTAGACACTAGAAGATATTTTCATAGAACTTTCTTATGGGCTTCAAAGGAGGATGGGACTGACATCATCCTCTATTTGAGTTCTCTTACAACAACGGATTCTAGTCGAGTATCCAAATGTATCCATATGAATCCATCTATGTAAAAATATGTAGAATACCTATATGGTGTGATGAATTGAATGAGAATAAACTTTTAGGACAATAAATGGTCGATGAAATGGTGGAAAATGTGAAAACTATTCAGTAGGACACCACCGAATCCCATAATCGACAAAAACAGTATTCTAACTATCATTGATGAGAACTTATATTTATGGTTGGAGACATGGTATTCCTCCACATATCTCCTTGGAAGGAAATCAAGATATTTGGGAAGAAGGGAAAGCATATTCATAGATATATCGACCCATTTGATATCCAGTATCATCTCAGTGTTGTCTCTTATGAACTGAAACTTCAAAATATCATTTCTCAATTACACGATGTATTTAATTTATGACACGTAAGGAAGCACATACTAGATCCTTCACATGTACTATCATCATAGGAGGTACAATTGGAGAATGATCACCCTTACAATGAAAATCTAGTGGAGATCATGGATTGTAGTGAAAATTTTCTATACAACAAGTCTAATCACCTTGTTAATGTACTATGGTTGAACCATAAGTATAAAGAGGAAACATGGGAACCATAGTAAGCGATGAATGAGAAGTACCCAAACCTGTTTTTAGCATAAAATTTAAAACTACATTTCAAGGGAGAAATATCATAAAGGGGTTGAGTGTAATGACACAATGTTTTATCAATGGAAACCCCCATATTATAATTATTTCATATAGTATAATAAAAAAACTCACATTATGAACAAAATTAAAACATTAAATGTGATTAATTACTGATATAAAAGGAAGTTCTAAAGTTTAGGAACATATACCATTGGAATAATAACATGACCATTTGAATAGTAACATGACCGTTATAAATAGTAAATAGGAAAAATCGATAGGAAACTCACCAATAAAAGTATAAATAAAATTTATCCATATGAAAAGTGACAATATGATTTAATTATATCATAATATATAAAAATAAATATTTTAAAAATTACTAATTAATTGTTTGAATTTTTATGAGTCATAAATATTTAATTACAATTATCTAAATAATTTAATGATTTTAAAACAATATATATTTTATTAATGTTTATTAATAAATTATTATTTTGTTATCCTATTATTATAATATTATTTTACAAAACCTTAAATAATCATTTAGTGATTTATAAAAGATATTCTAATTTAAAAATTGTTATTTTTTATGTAAATGATGTTTTTGTAAAACAAGGATATATAATATTTAGAAAATTACTTAAGAAATTGAATTAATTTATTTATTCAACATGTCAAATAATTATTATGGTGAATTTATTGGTTTTTTCAATAAAAAATGAATTTTTTATGAATAGAAAAATATGATAATTTACAATAAAAGATAAATACATGATTTGTGGAGTCATAAAAGTTCTAAGGAAGATGTGGTCCCAAAATATCAAACCCTCATTTAATATTTTTATATTTTTATTGATACTAATTTAACTATTCTATGTGGTTATCCAAAATAATAAACTAATGAATTTAATAACGAGAAAACACCCCTCTCCACCACTATAAATACCAACCCTCACCCAATTATGTCCTCACACATCTCAGGAATAGTTTATTATCTAAATTTATCTCAAATATCCTCTCAATTCCTTCCCACAAGTACAATATCCTATGTTCTTAATAAAATTCTAAAACCTTTCCCCTCATGAGGTTCTCAAGATGAAGTAATCTAGAGGAAAAACATTTTTCTTTTCCTTTTAATATCATTTCATGTTCCTTTCTTTTTCAACTTTATCATCACCACCCTCATAATAGTTTTAAAAAATTAATTACCAAAAATATACATGAATATTTTTTTTATAGTGGAATAATTTAGCATCATCTATATTTACCCCTCCTTTTATACTAGAAATGAAAACACCAGCAGAGATGTGTTAATTTATCACATTCAATAATGATAGATTTTCAATTTCTATTATCATATTCATGTCTGGTCCTCATCCCATTTTTATGGTTGAACTAGATCATAATATATGGATTTTATATTATGTAATGTTATGGAATAATTGTACACACATGACGTTAAATAATAAAAACAAAAATAGTTCATTTTCAGTGAAACTGCTCAAAATAATCCAACCTATTATCCTTAATGATTTATTTAACGATTCCTCATCACCCAAAATAAAAAAATTAATTATAAGATCATTATAACTAAATAAGTTTATTAATAACATATAAATTAAATTTTTTACTTTAATTTATATTTTATAAGAATTTTTATACAATTATATAATCAATCAAATCTTGAAAATTAAGAAAAAAAGCACTCAAAAACAATGAAATTGAACAGTATAACTCATCTAAAAGTCTTTGAAAAACAAAATTAGACAATAATGAATCAAATTAACGTCTTAATGTTTCTGTAATTTTTAATTAATCAATATAAATTTTTTATTTGGGATACAACGAACAGGAGAAGAATTCATTTAGACTTACGGTAACGGATTCTACCTGAACCGCTTCTATCTCATCGTGTCACTCATACTATATTTTTATCCAAAAAACAATATCTTTTATTTTTGTGTAAAAAATTTAAATTATGTGTATATGTTCCAAAATTATGTATCAATATCTGAACCTCTTTATTTTTGGGGATATACAAGTGTTTTTAAAATGTTTCCCTACTCAATTCTTGAAAATAAGTAAGCTTTATTTAACAAGGAAATATAAATTCATGACCATTTTCAAGTTCAATATATAATCTTTTTTTAAGAAACATTTAATTTTATAAAATAAAACTGTTATTATATAAAAATTTATTGTTCAATTCTTTTTCATATTAATGATAATTATTGTCTCTACTGTAAGAAATATTTAATATTTTCCTTAAACCAGACTAAAAATTTTTGATACCAAAAGATTCTTAAATAAACATTTATGTGTTATCACATCAGATTGATATCACTTATCATGATCTATGTCAATGATTATTTATGAATGTCCTTGTATGATTAAATTCTAGTCATGTATAGAAAAAAATTTGTTAAGACCATTTATTAGGCTGATTGACAATATTAAGATAGCCAATTCTTACCATGGCTAACCGTTATGTTTACATTGGATTCATAATGAATGATTAATCATGTGGCACAGTTATTCATGAAAATGTTATGAGGGGTCCACCCATATAGTGCTTCATATTCATGGGTAATAGTGTATTCTATTGAGATGTTATGTTAAACAATTTTAGTTGATAGCCTTGACTCGTGCTCCACTGCAACGGTCTTCACCAATAGCCATGACTCATGCTCCTCTAAGAGAAACAGTCTTTAACTCATGCTAAAGTCAAGTTTTAGGTTCAGTTTACATTACTATGATTCCTTGATTATATGATACCATTTTTTAAATTTTATAATTATTTATATTTAATCATGTTCCCTGACGTTTTATATAATAATGTTATGCCCTCTAAGCATTCTGTTAAGCTTTATTAGTATGTTTGTTCTCTTACGAGGCTTTAACTCATCCCATTTTACATGTTATCCCCACGGTATCTTGTAATGATGAATGGTATCAAAGGAAGTTATGATAACTTTTTTTATAATTATATAAATTAATTTGTTTTTATCCCCATGTTTTTATATTTATGTACCTATTCGTCCATGATAATAGACATTACGGTCCATGGGTTGTAATTTAATGTCTAATTACGCTCAAAATAATGGTATGTTATTTGTAAATGAACATGGTAACTATATAAATAATTTGTAGAAATATTTATAAAGGATCCTATGGAAAATATATTAAAAAAATAATTATTATTTTGAAAAACTATGGCTTTATCACATAGTTATAAACTATGCATTCCCAATTCACAATTTTTCCATGGTGAACTATTTTACTATTTCAATATACATTATGAACTAAATTTAAATAGATGATAGTAAAATAAAATTAATTATAATTATTAAAAATATAATATTAGTATTAAAATATTCAATTTATAGATGTGATATATTTTCATATATAAATAAACATTCTCAATGTGTAGAAAAATGGAATAATAAACATTGTCATCTAACATTTCAAGTTAATTTATACCAAAGTAAAGTATAAATTGATACAAAAGGAATTAAATGAATTGTTTTTATTAATATGGTACTAATGTACTCTTATAAATAACTCAATTAAAAATTTGGTTAAAAGGAAATTTTCATTAAAAATTAGTAATATTATAATTCACTAAAAATTAATATTTTCGAAAATATTGGACTAAATCAATCTCAAATTATGATATTATTATTTTACAAGTGATATTGTTTTTAAAACTATAGATTTATAATTTATTCATGAATTAATTATAATATCGATATATATAATTCATTTGAATCCTTTTTATAAAAAACATTTTTTTAAAACAGAACACGAATTTGTTGAAAATTGAGTACTTATTTATTTTTATGCAATAAATATGTATTCATTAATATAAAATTCATATTTTCCATAATTTTTTAATATTATAAATACCCACTAATACAATTTCTACGAGATATCTATCACATAAAATAATATAATTTTAAAATTATTTTCATTTTTTATCTTAATATTGTCTGCAAAATAAAAATGAAATAAATTAAAATTTTTAATGGAAAATATGACTTAAAATATCATGGTGTTATAAGATTTTTTTACATGCTTTCAATGGAATAAATACACTATGTGTTTTCACTTGATATGGTAAATTTATCATATGATATAGACTCTAAACAAAATGTCATAAATTCATATTCTATAGGATAATTATTTATTGGGCAGGGATATCGAGCATCATATTGATGAATGTTTATAAAACATGGGTTTACACCAAGATCCCATGTGTTGGTGGTTTTTTTGATATTCATTATTAATTTATGAATTAATCTACTTATATTTTATAATAATTAATTTAATATTTACATAGACTGGGTTTTTATAGATATCATGGGTGAAGGCCAACTAGTTTTTACTAGAAACATGCTCGGTAACAATTTGGTGTCATGAAAAACATCATGGATACATATATGGATACATGTAAGGGGAAATTTTGGGTTGACTATTTTTCTGGACGGAACTGGATCTGAGATTTGTGAACATGTATTTGATTAGGGACCATTTTTGGAGACTTTATGTTAATTTTATTTCATTATGATTGAGGGTATAATAAAATTTATTAGACATTAAGTATGAAATTACATGGTTTATTATATTTAAATTTACTATGTTTTATATTTTTTAAATTTCAATTATATATTTGGTTGGTTTCTCTTCTATAAATTATGATTGAAATATATTATAGTGGTTATGGTCACCCTGGTATTTATTAAACCATCACTGCTAGACTAGAAACTCTAGTATATGGGGGTGAGTTATTGTGACTACATAGTATCCTTCTTTGTCACATGAGGGAGAACCATTTTGATGATGCTTCCTTTTATTAAGTCAATTTATCGACTCATTCATTAATATAATGTTAATCATTCATTTATAATTTAATATAAAACAATATATTAATTATATTGACCGATAATGATATTAAATTAATATAATTGCATTTTGGTTATATTGCATCAAATGGGAATCAATGTCAGTTTTTTGTAATATTAGTTTTCTATGACGATAATAACAAAATGAGTTTAATATAAAATATAACCTATCATGGAATATGAAAAAAATATTTACTTTCTAAATTATAATAATATTTTTTTAATATCCCATAGTCATATTTGATTGGGTTCCATAACATTCATAAAAAATGTGGTTCGACCCACTGACAACTGTACGTAAGTTAATTAATGAATTTCTTTGGACATGAAAGTGTTTTATTTTTTTAATAATATTGATATATAAAAGAACAATTATTTTATTCATATATTGTTTTATTTTAATTTGATTTGACAAAATATTAATAAATAATAATGAAAATATATAAAAAAAGATACATGTAAAATTATGGAGGTGGTGGTATATTAAACTCAAAATTAACATTTTCACAACACATTTAATGAAGATAATAGATTTACATAAAGTAAAAAAAATAATTATGAAATGAAGTTGAATGATAAAATGTGGATATTTTTCAGGATTTTAAATAAATTTAATAGGTAAATATGATAATTTAATGGGTTGAAGTTAACCAATTTTATATGGGATGAAAATTGAAATTTTGTGATTTCCTTATACATTTCATTAATACCGTTTCATGAATCATAGGTCATTTTATAAAAAGGAGGAATATGTATTTTGGGGAGTTACATGGTCATAAACTCAATGACAAAAAAATTATAAACAAATATTAAACATATTTCAGTTCATTCAGTCTTATATTTCATCTCCAAACTTATTATATTTTTACATTAGTAACTAGTTTTTACCAAAATAAAATATATTAAACTAAGAAATACCAAAATCAAATATTTAAAAATTTGGTTACAATAATCGAAAATTTAACTTTCAATAAATATAACTAAATTTTTTAATTAATAAAAATTTAAAAATTAATTTTTTACATACAATATATTTAAATAAATAATTTGTGTTGAAAAATATTTTTTAACAATTATGATTCTTTAAATATTTTATCATCTATTACCAACAAAATATTTTAATATATAATAATATATGTTTTTTAATCATATTAAATTAATTATGTAAAATAGTTTAATTCAATTTATTATAATAAATCTAAAAAATATTAAAAAAATATTTCCAAATAAAAGCTTCGCCTTCATAACATTAAATAATAATAAAAAAATTAATATTTTTTTATAAATCAAATTTACATTTCCATTTTAAGTTAATTTTATTATATTTATTTTAACTATTGAGTCCATTTTACCAAATAAAATTTTGAAATGATATAATAATTAAATTTTCATATTAGCACAATTATGTTATCAAAAATCATTTTAGGAAAAGTGTTTTTTAAGATTTAATATTATCAAGGTTACGTATTTTCAACATATATATTAGTTCCATAAAAAAATAAAATATACATTTCATTAAGACTAATTTCAATTAAAATTATTCAAATATACATTTTTAATAAAAAATATATAAAATATTTTCTTATATTTGAAAATATTACGTAATTTCTGAAAAAGATAACCATCAGTTTTATAGCGTTTAAATGGTTGTAAGAAATTTTTAGTTTTTCCTCTTAATTTATGATTATATAAATAAAATGTTTTTCTAAACATATATGAATAAATAATATAATGATAAATTTGTTAAATGTAAAGGTTTATGTAAACAGTTATTTTTTACTATTCAACTAAAAATCATAAATTTTACAAAATCCAATAAATTCATTAGATGTTGATAAGGAATTTATTAAAACAAAAATTGAATCAATTTCATCAATTAAAATTGTAGTATTTATAAATATATCTTTAAAATCAAAATATATTATATATGAAAAAATATCTTTTATTGGATAACATCCATATAAATAAAATTTGTGTTTTAAATTTTATTATTGATACTTTTATAATATATTATAATATAATTATTTACTATTTGAATTAATATTCCTATATTTTATTTATAATAATCATATAAATATTTCAGATCATTTTAGTTTAGTGTTGCGTGTGAAACCTACTATTGACAATAATATTAATCTAGAAAAAAGTATATTCCAAATTATAATGTTGTTACATTCTCTAATGTAATAAAATTACATCGTCAAAATATTATTTTTCGTTTAGTAATATAATAATCTAAGGGTTACATAAAGATATATATTTATATATATTAAATTGATATACCCCTCATTATCATGGGTATGTTAATGAAACTATTTATCCCAAATATTCTTCTCTAATAGTTTATATGCACATATATTTTATAGCCTCATTTTCCGGATCCTACATCACATGAATTACTACCTTCTAAAGGACTTTGATAACATCTAATAAATTTAACATAATTAATCATATATTTATGAAATATCAATCCTAATATGTCTCATTCAATGGACCCATTATTTCAACATATGATATGATATTATAATTTTTTTCAACCAATTACTCTCTTGGTTAATCATATATTACTTAAAGTTATGTTATTTTATATATATTATTCTAATAGATTAATATAAAGTGAAAAGGTTCCGTAATAATTATCCATAAATAGAATATTATAAAGCCAACAATATCACCTGGGAATGTCAATCTAGGTGTGTATTGTTGAAACAACTCATTTTATAGGATAGAAAATATGGAGTTGATACTCAAAAAAAAATTAGGTGATTACCACATTGTGGGTGTTTATCTCAACTACATCAACTATTTAGGGTTTTGAAAAATATTTAATTGATATTAGTTAAACAAAATACTTTCATTATAAAAGCATAAAAATGTTATCCCATATTTTGAATTATCGCGTATAATAATAATTGGGTTTTTTGGATAATGATCTCTTTCTCAATTTAGAAAAAATTAAATATTATCAAGAAATCCTTAAAATATTTTCTATAACATTGTGCTTATGATCAACCATAATTATCAACGCTATAATTATTTTTATGTATCATTGTAACCAATAATTTTATATAAAACCTTTTATAATAAAATCTACTATGACTTAAAGATGTGATTATCTCAAATAATTGAAATTTAATGAAAATAATTCATTTCAAAATTTTCTATAATGCATCTGGTTTATATTTCTAAAAAGTTAGGAAAAAGATTAACTAATATAACCTATGTATTTTTTCATTAACTAGTCAATGTTTTTTCTATATAGGTTAGTCCATAATATGTAACAAGTATTCAACATATCTTATTCATTTTCCACCAAGTATACTCTTCATAGACCAGTATACTTATTAATTTTCTTATCAAAATGTAGAAATGGATAAAAAATAATGGGGTGGGGTAAAACTCTACATAAATCTAATTATAATAAATTTAAAATTTAACACCCTGAGATATTATAACCGCACCAAGTTCGATCTTGTACTCTACATGCACAACAATGTCTAACAATATACAATAAACTAGTAAAAAATATTATTTAATGTAATAAGTATCACAAAATGATTAAATTAGATGGTTAGAATATGACTGACTATCTTGTAAAAAAATACGATTTACACATTTATAAAATATATTTAGTTGTTATTAATTCACTAGAAATTTAATAAATAGACTTTTTAATTTAAAAGTGACGTTTAATGAGAAACTGTTATTATACACTTTATGTTTTCATTTGTTAATAATTTATAATTTTCATTATTGTTAAATTATTTTAATTAAATATAATAAATATATATTAAATATTTTTTTAGTATTCGTCTAATATTATCTAATATTGAGATATGAATAATATCAAGTTAATTTATTAAAAAATATAATTTTTTAAATGTTTTTTTCTTTGTGGGTTTCCCAGTTATTTTAAAATTAATTTATTATATATATATATACTAAATTTGATAAAAAAAAGTTCTATATTTGGATATAGGATGTTAATGTTTAGTAAAATGTTCTCTTTTAGCCATAATGAATAGTAAGTTTTGAAAATATATCACATCGAGAATTGGTAAATTGGGTAAATCTAGGATAATACATAGTGATTAGGTTAGGATATTTCATCATAACTCTTAATGGAAAATAGAAAAATTCACCTGTATCTTTTTATTCTCGAATTAGATATGTTTAATGGAAGTTTTTTGATGAGAATGAAGATTAAAATATTTAAATAAATGAATGTTCCAAACTACAATTATAATTTTTTTAAATAACAAATATGTTTCCACATAAGAAAAACAATATGAACAAATATAAATGTCACTTTTGTTTGAAATGAAATTATCATCATGATGATAATTTTAATATTATATTAAGTGACTATATAACAACCTTAAATACGTGTGAAACACTAATAAAATATTTATTATATTAAAATTAATATAAAATAAATATTAATAAAAAAATTTAGATGGGATTAAATTTTAGAGAATAATAATGTTCCACAAATATTGTAGATGGATTTGACATATTATTATTTTTAATTGAATTATATTCCATATAAAACTTTTTCATAATGTGTTTTAGGTCAAATTAACTGAATAGTGTCAAAATAGACGTTTCTGATAATTTCTCAAAATATTATATTATTAAATTACCTTACATGTAATATTACAACCCCTTATGTGTGAAAAATCAATTTCTGTAGTTAATGATAAAATGGGTTAAAAAAAGTTGTTAATCCAAATGACAATTTTTATAAAACCACACAAACTAGTAAAAAATTTATAGGTTGATAAATGTTAAACCATAAGAAATCGTAGTAATGAATACATGGCCATATGGATGCATTTCTTTAAGAATTGATTTAATATATTTAAATACTTTATGATACTGAAATTTTTTTCCTCCCCACAACAATAAAAAGGAACCATGTCCCTCACATATATATATCAAATTTAGTCTAATTTCATGACCATAACATAAAAAAACAATCTTCACTTCCTTATTCACATTGATGATTTTCTATTAATCCTCAAAGTCTAAAAGTATGACCTTTAAGGGGATATTTAATATATTTTTTCAATGTAGATTTAGTCTCCATAACCGAACATTTTTTACACATTCTCTACCTATTATATAATAATGGTATTTATAATAACATATTAACTTATGTTTCCTCACTATTGTGAAGTGGTAATTATGATTATTAAATCACTATTTTTTATCATCATTCCTGTCATGTGAGATCTGAAGGAATCATTCGTGAGCATGAAGGTTTTATCTTCTCCACATAGTGATACAATTCATTTTCCACCAGTATATTTATTTGAAAATTAATATTATGGTTTTAACATTTATATATGATACTTATGTAAAACTTTTACCCATATAGTTAAAATATACAATCTATCTTCTAACCTTTAAATTTGTGAAATACAATAACATTGATTATGATTTAGTGTGGACTAACACCTCTACAAAAATATGTTATTTGTTTTTTAATTTTTTACATTTATGGTAATAATTGTGGGTTTAATAAATATAAATGATGTATATTATATAATACATTTTTTTATGAATATAAATAATTTTTACATTTCTTTTATTACATTTTTCAAAAAATTATAATATTATTAATGAATACGCATGACCTTCCATCTTTAAGAATGATGTTATATTTGTTTTCTCTTAATTTAACTGGGTTACCTAAATTTTTTAATAATTAATATACATGATCATCATATCATTATTAATTTAACACCCCATAGTTTTACACATAGCACATGAAACAATAAGTCTCTATGAAGCACAACGTTTTTTTAATAATAAATTTCCTAACATGACATTAAACATATTTTGGTGTTTTGTGTTTTGAATTTCAAAAATATTATATAAATTTTTGCGATCAGTATGTTATTTGGTTTTTAATAGAAAAAAATAAATTACTAGTGAATAGTAACCTACCATAGTTCATAGATAAATACCCTTATGAATAGTATTATGACCCTTACGAATAGTAAATCGACAAAATAAATAGTGACCTCACCAATGAATATACAATAAGAAGGCATCTTATAAGTTACAAAATGACCATTATAAAAGTGTTGGTATTTTTTAAATTTTCAAATATTTAATAAAACACTTTTGGTAAATATAATAATTTAATTAAAAATGTATTTCCTTAAAATGTTGGCATAAATTATTATTTTATTGTGTTATGGGTATAATATAAATTTATGAGACCTTGATTAAATTTTCATGGTGTTATAAAATCAGTTAGAGTTTTAAAATTCTTATTTACTGAATAAATTACTATTTTAATTGAAATTATATTTCTCATATTTAGAAATAAATTTTGATAAAATATTTTCATAATATTAACTGAATATCATGAAACGAGCCCGTAATTATCGTAGAACCGCCAAAATAATCTAAACAAATATCTTTATTTTTTTAACTAATAAATAAACATCACATAAGAAAAAATTGATTAATGGTATAAAGTAATCTTCTAGAAAAATTTAAATACCATCTCATTTCACTTCTATAGTTTTTATTCCATTCGATAGGGAAATCCTTTAAGAACCCACCATGTAATCCATGTAAAGAACACACTTAAAACAATGTAAATAAGATAATATTACTAATTAATGGGTTCAATGACGATAACAAATTATCATATAAGTTTTTAATAAAATTGAATATGTTTCTGTAAAATTTTAGTAACATATTTTTGACAATAATATTGTTGTTTTAAACTTGTTTGAAGTAATACGATCCCAGGGTAAGGGAAGTTTAAACCCAATTTCCATTTATTAGGTTAACTTTATACATTATTCATTATATGGTATTAAGATTATTTGTGTGATAAATTTTTTATATTATGTTTTATTAGGTTTATTCATAGTTTATAAAAATATCTATTCACATTTATTATTTCTCTCTCCAATTATATTTTTCAAGGTATTTTTCTTTTAAAATGATTTTATAAGTCTCTTTAATGAAATTATAAAATATTGTTTTTTTATAATTGGAGTGAGTGGTTTCTCTTGATTTTATTATGAATTATTAATATGATATATTCCTTGGACATAATAATGTTGGGTTGAACCCATTATAGCTCATGATTAGTGGATTTGATCCAATTATAGCTTATGATATGATGGGAGAGCCCCATTATATCTCTCAAATTCATTGGGTACTCCGAAGATGGATGATGAGAAAATGGTTATACCATTTTTAAGGGTGATTGTAAATATCATATGGTTAATATGTCCAACGGATTATTCATGAGGTTTCTATGCATGTTTGTAAGTTTTTATGTGATGGTTTTAATAGATTTTTATGTTATCATGTAACTAATAATTTATTTATATCTTCTCTTGAGCTTTTTGTGCACATCCTATGTTTTTAATGTTTTTTGAAGGCTATAAGGATGTGTAAGAGATGGATGTATTACAATTCAAATGTTATGAAGAGTTTTAAAATAAATTACAATTTTCAAAAATGTTTTATATTTTGGAAAATGTGGACACAATTTTAGTAGTATCCTTATGTATGAATATGGGATGTCATGTATGTTTTATGTCATAATTATCTAAAGATATAAACCTGAAATGATCCCCAATGTGTAATAATTCTTGTTCTTGTATAAAAATAAATATTAGATAATTTTTTACGGATTTCTCTTTATACTTGGTATCAAAGTATGGTTTAAATTACATTAGTGGTTAAGATGATGTTAATGGAATACAATAATTTTTTTTAAGTAATGGTTAATTTAAAATGATATATAATTTAAAGATTAACATTTTGATTTTATAAGTCATGTCAGTTCAAAATGGTTTTCTGTAGATGAAATAGGGAAGCCTAGGTAGGAAGGCATAAAGAAGATGATATATATCCGAATGTGTAGCCTAGAATAGAGAGAATCAAAACTGAGTAGATAGTAACAACAATGGATAATCTTACTCAAGAAATAACCAGAGGCGGCATAAATTCTAGAGAGAAATCTAATAAACTTTAAATAAACATGTATTTTGTGGATTATTTTATGAGGAAATATCCTCCATCATTCAATAGAACCAAAAATACTATGACAGCCGAAGGATGTATCAATTCTCTCAAAAAGATATTTGATGTCCTTGGTAATTCAGACCATCAACAGTTAATACTATCCATTAATCATTTTGAAGGTGAATCCAATGAATGGTTGTCTCTAGTTAAGAATACGAGAGAATGAGATGAACATGGTAGTTTGGAATGTGAGTTTTTTAATATAATATTTCTAGGAAAATATTTTCTTAATATTGTTTGACTCAAAATAGAGAAACAATTTTTGGAACTAAATATGAAATATGATTATTTTGTGGAATCATATAAATCAAATTTTACAATACTAACCAAGTACATAACTGTAATTTACCAATCCTATATGGTCTATTCCTTTTGCAAAAATATAGTGTCTGAGGTGTTCTAGGAGGTCAATGTTACTTTTCCCCAATAGTTTTCCCAATTTCTTGTTCTGTGAATAGTGTTATTGGTAGCCTTATGTGAATAGTGCAATGATTGCATTTTGTGATCACTATCATTGGTAGCCTTATGTGAATAGTGAAATGGTAACCATATGGGAACAGTTTCAATGGTATCCTTAGGAGAACAGTGAAATGGTATCCTTATGTGAACAGTGCAATTAGTAGCTTATGTGAACAATGCAACATTGAGGTTCTAATGACTACCAATTTCCTTTTCCAAATTTTGAGTTCATGAATAGTGTTTCTGGATTGGTGAGGTTTCAACAATGAGGTTCATGAACAGTTTTTCTAGAAAGGTGAGGTTCCAACGGTGAGGTTTATGAACTGTGATTCCAGAACAGTGATGTTTCAATGGGGAGGTTTCAATAGTGAGGTTCATGAACACTATTTCCAAAAGGTTGAGGTTACAATGGTGAGGATCATTAGTAGTTTATCTAGAATAGTTTGGTTCCAACTGTTAGGTTTCAATGGTGAGGTTTATCAATAGTGCTTCTGGAAAGGTGAGTTTTCAGTGCTGAGGTTTCAATGGTGAAATTCATGAATAGTGTTTTTCCTTTTCCAAATCTAAAGATCATTAACAGGGATTCCAGCTTTCTACAGTTCTCCCCTTTGACATTTCCTTTGACAAAGAATTCATTTAAATTGATTTTATATTCTCTAAGTCCAATTCAATGGTTATTACTCCTATAATAATTTAAATAAGGGTAGAGATTTTTTTACTTGGTCACCCCGTGTGGTTTAATGTTAGCTTCATTTAATGGAAAATCTAGCGCATCTTAAACTATTTCATCATTAAATCTTCTAGGGGGACGAGATATCAGCCTATCAAATTCTTTTTCCTTGTTCTCAACTATGAGACACTCAAACCTTTCATTCCATCCCATAAGATTTTTGTGATCAATCTTTCCTCCTTGGATTTTTCACCTCTATTTGTGATGCAACCAAGCTGTATCAATCTTTCTTAAATTTAAGGTATGATCTATCGTAATTTTTTTGATTTCAAATCTTTTCTTCAATTTTTTTGGAATTCTATATCCATGTTTCTAATGGGATTTTTATGGGTTCTAACCGGTGTAGTTGTGTCTCAGTTTCCTTGGGTGAATAAAGCTATCGCAGGGGGAGGATATCATAACCCGTTGTGGGTCTTGTTCTCATATAATGAACGTCAAGAACCATTCGAGGTAGGGGATTATTTGCATCTATTTTCATTTATGTGCAACTGTAGAGTCGACATGTTTTATCTCTCATAATAACAATGTAATTGAAATAATAAATATTTGAATCGGATAAATAAATTGATATTGATCGTATGTTATTCCCTATTTTTTTCTAGATATTTTAATATATATTCTTTCTTTTTTTAGATTTTTGTTGTTGAGGGAAATTGGTAAAGAACGTAAACATGGAATTAATTGATAATTGTTTGGATAAAGATAATGAGGCATTTAAATGAATCTAGTTTTTCATGTTATAATTTGATGTTAACCAAATTGGTGTATTAAGCATGTTTAATTATTTGTGATAGATAATTGTTTAGATTTCCAAAAATTTGGAACCTATGAATAATAAATCGGATAATCCATGATGGATTAATGAAATGGTTATTTGATAAAAGATAATTTCGTGTACGGGTCTATGTTACCATATTGATTGATTAAGGTCTAAGATCCTAATTGATATGATGGTTGTTTCCTACTACTTTTATTGTGATGTGAGACTGGAAGGCTGATGTGATATGTGGGGGTAGGGAGGCTGATTGGATGTGGCATCAGTTGACGTCTAGGTGGTGAGATGAACCAATTTATGCATGTGGGTGTCAGGGAGGACATTGGGGATGATGGAAGGTGTTAGATGTGAATGTTTGGATGCATACTCATCATGTTGGATGTTAATATTCTTTACATTCCCCGTGCTCAAGGAAGATGGTTTTGATAACCCACCTTCCAAAGGGGGGAAGACACGCACGGTATGCCACATGAATTTCGTGATTAGATTCTGGAGGGAGGATTGGTATATGCTCTTCTTATATGCCGAAAAGACTTGATGGGTAGTTCATATACTCACCGTGTTGATCCCATTTGTGTCTAGTAGAATATAAATTTTTTCTAGAATACCTGGGAATATTGGAATGTAATGCTATAAATAAATAATTGAATAAATGATGTTAACCCATGGCGTTTGAGTTTTCTAAGGTGTAATGCTGAGGTTGTAATTTTAATGAAATGTGAAATTTGGGTGTTATTCTAATGAAATATAATGTTGAAACTAGTAATGGATAATTAATTTTTAAATAATTAATTAATGTAATGCCCAACTTATAAAAATGGAATGATGTAATGTAATAAATCTCTTTATATGGTTGTGTTCTTATATGATACCTAGTCATCGAAGTGGAAGTTGGATTCTGAAAGAGATTAGCTACAGTTGAGTCAAAGACTAGGTTATTACCATAGTGTGGTTGTGATATATAGTATACTATTCATTTTGTGTGCTTCTATATGTGACTCCACCCCATATGTTTGAGGAACTGACACCGCAGGGATTCTGAGACCAGGGGGTGTTTTCCCCAAAATTCTGGTTGGTGGATGGATGGCTGATGACACCCCTTGGCCCCAATCTCTTTTCATGGTAGTTACTTTTCCTATTAGGCACAGTAGTTAGTTTTCCAAATATATTTGTGTGGATGGTTGTAATGGAATGTGGTAATTCATACACATATATTATTGATATTGTTTTTTATAGACTATTATAGGTGTAACATATATAGGATATGATGGCTTGAGGATCAGTACACAGTATATGGACTATAATAGCATGAGGTTTAATACCGGGCATATGATACATGTTATGTGAGTTGTTGTGACTCCTAGAAATGACATGGTTACTTTTATTATGTGCATGTGGTGGTTTTTTTCATAAGGTGCATGTTGTGGTGCTTTGGCCATGTGTCTGTTGGAAATCAATTTTGGAGGGAGATTCATAGGACGTACGACATTGGGGAAAAGTAAGAAACCAGTGGGGATGTAGTTGCAGGGTACCCATGATATTTAATTTTACATTAGGTTCTCTTAGTTGAGTTACTTGGTGAGCGTATCAATGCTGAGGTTGGGAACTTAGTATACTTCTTTAGGTGACGATTTAGTTTCACTTGTTGTTTTCTATGCTTTAGCATGCTTTTTAACTTTTTCATGAATGGATTCGGGGAGAATATTACTGAGTATAGTATTATAATAACCCAATGTATATATAAACTACATTCAAGTCATTTGGATATGGTTGGAGATCAGGCTGGTTTCTAGTAGCTTGGGGTTGCAGGAGATGTTTGGGATTCGTGGTCCCTATTATTTTCACTTTCTTTTCGGAACTTGCAATTTTCCCCTTTCAGTTGTAGTTGTTTTGAATGACATTACATTTTTGTAAAAGGGATTTCATTTATATTGTTTTCTGAGTTTTATTTGGTTGGTGTCAGTCTTTCCTCTCTCTTTCACATTTCTTATCTTAGAGGGAAATGCCTCCCATTTGTGTGTTTACTATACCCTCGACGCTAGTCGCCATCCCGTGATCTACAGGAGTTGGCACTCAGGGGTTATCATCTCCCTTCTCACATTGATGTCCCATGATGGGTACACTTTGTGATGGTGGTGGGGTCATTTCAATACTATATTTTACATACTATTTTGATTATAAAATTAATAGATTTTACTCAGGTTTGAAACCATTATCACAAAGAGAATTCGATTAATTAATGTTTATAATATATGGGAGAATTTTTCACTTTTATAAAAATGTTGAGATGGAGTTTGATGACTTGTATATGCCTCATGGTGACAAAAATATGCAGAGGTCATGTTGGTAGTATTTGGGGAAGAACTAATAAAATATATAAGGACGTAAGAAAGTAAATTTCCCATCTTGTGAAATGTTTGGAAAAAATATTCAGGTAGATGTTCAGGTAAATTCTGGAAAATTATACTAATGTGGAATGTTTTTGAACATATCTTGTGACTGTAAGGAAAAAAGATTCAATAATTAAAGAGATACAGATGTTGAGATTCTTTATCTACAAGGAATTTGGTCATTTTGTTATAGTCTGGCCAAAGATCTCTACAGAAGCTAGTAATCAACAATATTTAAACTAGAATAGTGGGAAAAAGGAACAGCAACCAATTCAATAGATGTTGATCCATCAAATCAGGTGATATATTTCACAATAGTGGATTTTATAGATTTTTCAAATGTGTTTTTTGATTTGAGGTCTACACATCCCTTCATTATGTAAACATTATCTATAACATTAGGAACACCTCTACATAAAATGAAACATGATATTTTGTTAAGAACACCATGAGAGAATATTTTGGAAAATTGAAATTATAAGAATTTACAAATCTATTTATATTGAAATATTTTACCACCAATCCTTTAAGTATTTCCTCTAGTAATGTTTGATATAATTTTGTGGATGAACTTGATTTCTTTTTATCATTCTATGATAGATTTTAGAGAAAAATAAGTTGTTTTTTAGAAAGAGTTTGATTTTGTCTACATGTGTTAAAAAATATGATTAATTACATATCAGGAAGCTAAGAATATTTTATAATATGGATATGAATGTTATCTTTCAATAATTATTTAAAATAATGGATCTATTCATATTTTTGACTCTATAGTGGTAAATAAATATCTTTATGTATTTCATTATTATTTTCCTTGTGATATTCCTGATCAAGATGGTGAGTATACTATTTACATTATTCTCGATGCTAAGATAATTCCTAAACACCCATATTGAATATATAAAATCGAATTTCAGAAAATGAAAATGTATTTGCAAGAATTTTTTCATAATTTCTTCATCATACCTATCACTTCAATATGTGGTGCTTCTATCTTGTTTGTTAAAAATAAATATCGTTCATTGATTCCTTTCATATGTTATAGATCCTTGAATTTAATCACTATTAAAAAAATTATATTTTCCTCATATTGATGATTAGATTGATCAGTTCAAGGGAGAAGAGTATTTTTTGAAGTTTGGCCTATGGTGGATGTCCCATCAGCTGATATTAAATGAAGTAGACATAATAAAGATAATGTTCTGTACTAGATATAGAAATTATGAATTTGGTTTTATATTGTTTGGGTTATCTAATTAACTTGAAATATTCATAGAGCTTATGAATATAATATTTCATTATTTATTTTATAAGATTGTGGTTATGTTAAATGATGAAATTCTTGTATATTATAATTTTAAATCTGAGCATTAAAAACTTTTATGGGGTTTTTAAAACCTTGAATAAAAATAAAGTGCATAGAAAATTTAGAAAATTTGTATTTCGGTGGCAAAAAATTCCATTCCATGGTCACATTGTATCTAAATATGGAATAACCATTGATCCTTCTAAATCAATATTTACTAAAATAATGTCTAAGACCAAAAATATATATCAAATATTCATATATTTCTTGGGTTGGTCGGATATTTCTAGATGGTTTTTTAGAAAGTTTCATGGTTATCAATCCCACTAACTAAGTTAACTCGAAGAGGGGTTAAAATTTTTTGGACAAATGATTATGATGAATGTTTTTATGAATTGAAAGGAATGTTGGTGAATTATCCATTTCTGAAAAAAAACCATCCAAAAAAGGTGAATTTTTAATCAACATTGATGCTTCATTTAAGGGGATTAATTGTGTTCAATTTAGAAAGATCGGCTAATTGCATATGCTCCATGTTAGTTGAATCCTCATGAGTTGAATTACACTACACCTGATTTTGAATTAACATCAGATGTTTTTTCATTAAAACTTACAAGGAATCCATTTTATGGAGTAAAATGTGAAATACATACTGACCATAAATGTTTGAAGTATATATTTACACTGGATGAATTGAATATTAGACAGAGAATATTGAATGAACTAATCAAGGATTATGTTTGCATGATCCATTCCCATCTTGTAAAATCAAATAATGTGGTTGATACCTTGAGTTAGAAAAATAATTATACATTAACCATGATAAATTTGGAAAAGAACCATCATTTTAATGATTTGATGAATTTTTTCTTATATGTTGTTAGTGTAGAAATACTTATGTTTTTTTAGGGATCATTGCAGAGATTATTGTCAGAAAAGATTAAGAAAGTGCAGAAAGACTACAGAGAGTTACAGAAAATGGTAGAACATGTTAAAATGGGTATGTTGCCAAAATTTAACCTCAATAAGTATTGTGTTTGGTGGTTTTGGAATAGATTATGTTTTCCTTGTGATTCTTAGTTGAAGAAATAATTTTTATTGGAAGCCCACATTTATCTTTTCTCAATTCGTTCTTGCCTCACAAAGCTGTATAGAGATCTTAGAGGGTATCACTTTTTGGATGGAATGAAAAGAAATATTTCTTATTATACCATGAAATATTTGACATGTGAACGTGTCAAAACATAATGGTATATATGAAGGGGATTCTTCAAAAATTACCAGCTCTGAATTGATATGAGAAAATATATCAATGGACTTTATATGGTGAATACTGAAGAGATATCGAGGTAACATAGCAATCTAAGTTATTGTTTACCAAGTCAATAAATATACTAATTTACTTCTTATTCAAGATAATATGTCATTGAATCATCTTTTATAAATATACCTCAACACGATTTTCATGTCACATGGAGTTCCTCTTTCCATTATTTCTAATCATGATCCCAGGTTTACTTTTATCATTTGGAATGGCCTTAAAAAATCAGTATGTATAGAATTAAAATTTACCATTGATTGTTATCCTCTATCTGATGAATTGTTTGGGAGAAAAATTTAGTAATTGGATGATATGATATGAGCTTGTTCAATGGACTACTTGAGAAGTTGGGATCATTATTTTTCTATAGTTTAGTTTTCTTATAATAATAGTTTTCATTCTAGTATACTGATGACACCTTTTGATAAATTCTAATGAAATTGGTGTTGAACACCATAATTTTTGGATGATGTTGGGTAAAGGAAGTTTATTGGACAATAATTTTTAGAGGAAGTGGATGAAAAATTTAAAATGATTTAGAAACATATGTGGATAGCTCATAATAGGTAGAAAGGTTATGCAGATAATATGAGGATCGTCATTTTATTTGAGGTAGGTGATCATGTTTTCCTTAAAATATCTCTTTGGAAATATGTTATTCATTTTGGTAAAAAGGTAAATTTAGTTACATGGTTCATTGGAAATTATTAAATCCTCGATAAAGGAGGAACAATCACATAATGGGAAGCTTTGAATCCAAATTTATCTCAGGTACAAAATGTTTTTCATGATTAATTGTTGAGAAAATATGTTACTAATTCCTCTAATGTTTCGAGCCCAGAATTAGTTCAGATGAAAGAGAATATTTATTATGAAGAAATATATATTCATATTTTTTATCATAGAGAGAATTTATTGATGAAAAAGATAATCCACCAGGGGAAGGTGTTGTGGAGAAACCATATTCTTGAAAAAGTATCATGGAAAATCTAAAAATTCTACGAGTTAATAGTACCATCATTTTTTTAATAAGTTAATAAAATTTCTAAGGACGCAATTTACACAAGGCTGGTAAAATGTAACAACCCAATTTTTAAAAAATAATTAATGAAACACTATGTAACTATGATGAAATAAATTGTTTTAATAATATAGAAATTAATTAGACATTAAACATTGTTTTTAATTTATGTGTTTGGAATTTTGAAAATCTGAGATACATGATTATGACCAGTATGTTATTTGGTTCCTGAAAGGACAAACATAGTTTGTGTTGGATATTAATGGACCCTAATGAACTGTAACCCACCCTTATAAATAGTATTATAAACCTTATAAATAATAAATCTTCCAAAAAAATAGTAACCTCACTAATGAATGTACAATAAGAAGGTATTTTATAAGTTATAATATGACCATAGTATTTGTGTTGGTGTTTTTGTAATTTTAAATTTTTATATAACTATATTTGGATTAATTTAAAATTTGATGTGAAAATTTATATTCATATAATGTAGTCATACATTATTATTTTATTTTCATATTGTTATAGTATAATTTTATGAGACCATGGATGAATTTTGAAGGTGTTATTAATTCATTTCTAGTTTTAAAATTCATATTTATCAAATAAATTATTATTTTATATTAAACTTAAATTTCTAATATTTTGAAATTTATTATTATATAATGGAGATCATTTTTAAATTATACACATCAGAAAATGGTTGTAGATAATTTTTGGTATTTTTCTGAGCTACATTAATTATAGTTGTATAATGAAATTCGACAATGTAAAAAATGTGCTAAATAAATGAATTTATACACCAAGCTTGAGTTATGGAAGATGTAAATAGAAAAGGGTTTGGACTAAAAATAAAGTATTATATTTTTGGTCACAAGAATCCATAATATTTATAATATTGTGAAAATTTATTAAAATAATGATTAAAATAATGAAAACACACTCCTCTCCTATGCTATAAATACCACCCTCTCCCCCTATTCCTTACACATCTCTCAAGCTTTGAAAACATTCCAGATTCTTCCAAATTCCCTTCCCAAGCCTCTTCCCCACTTCCAAAACCATATGGTCTCACCAAAAGGCCAAACCGAAATCCCTTAAAGAGGATCTAAAAAAGAATATATCAAGAGGTAAACACCCTATTTCATTTCCTTATAATTTCATTTCAATTCTTTCCATAATATAACTTCACCTCCCCATATCCAAGGGTCATTAAAGCACCATTATTATTTATATTATGTATTTTTTTATCGTTTTTATGGAATGGTTCATCTATATACTTCTTATTCTCTCGCCATTATTCTAAATATAAAAACTACATTTGTGATGTGTTTATTTATCAACATCTTGGATGATGTGTCCTTATTTTACTCTACATCATTAAAATATGATGTTTAAAAACAATTTAATAGTTGTTATAAATTCTAAATAGAATTATATTACCTCTATTATGATATGGAATTAACATAAATGCATATTATTAATGGTATATAATGTATCAAGTTTATAATTATTGAAGAACCACCAAAATGATGTAAACGAATATCATTACTATTTTAACTAAAAAATAACATGTGTTTCATAAAATCTAATTGATTAATGATATAATAAAAAATTATAGTAAAATAAAAATACCATATCATTTCACTTCTGGTGTTTATTTTACAACTGATAGGGAAATCCATTATGTACCCACCATGGAAACCATGTAATGAACGAATGGGAAACTATGTGAATAACAAAATATTACTAATTAATGGGTTGAATTATTTAAAAAATGATCATATAAGTTATTGTAAAAATTAATATGTTTTTATAAGATATTAATAACTATATTTTAACCATTATAAAAGTTGTTTAAACACAATTTATGCAAGATGAACCTATGTCAAGGGAATTCTAAACCAAATTTCCATTCCATGGGTGAACATTATACTTTATTCATTATATCGTATTTAGATTCTTTGGGTGATATATTTTTGTTTATATTATGTTTTATTATGTGTATTTATAGAGTACAAACATTTCCATTCCATTCTATTATTTTTCACTTCAATTATCCTTTCATGGAGTTTTCTGTCTATAAAACTTTTAAAAGATTCATTAATGAAATTAAATGGCTTATTTTTTATATATGACATGAGTGGTTTCTCCAGATTTAATGAATCATATATTACTATGATATGTTTCTTTGATATATTTATGTTGGTTTGAGACAATTATATCTCATTATTTGATGGGTGATACCCATTATATATCTATAATACATTGGGTACAATGAAGATGGAATTTTACTGAATGGTTATTCTATGTGTTAGGATGATTATATGAGTGATATGGTAAATATATCCAAAGGATACTACATGATGTTTCTAGGAATGTTAATATGGTTTTATGTGATGGGTTTCATTTGTATTTTTGTTATCACATGCCAAACAATTTCATTATATCCTTTAGAGAACTCTTTATTCACATCCTATGTTTTTAAATTTTTTATCATAGGTTATAAGGATGTGTATGTGAAGGAAGGAATATTATTTTAATGTTATGAATATTTTTCAAATAAATTATTTTTTATTTGAAAAGTATTATATTCTAGAAAAAATTTGATAATGATTTAGTAGTATCCTTGTATATGATTATGGGGTCCTATGTATGTTTTATGTCCTAATTCTATGAAACTATAGACCTGAAAATATCCTCAATGTATAAGAATGCAAGATCTTATCTAAATATAAAGATTATATAATATTTAATGGCTGGTTACTTATAAATAAATTATTTATAATACATATCTATGATCAGTGTAGATATTCCAAAAAATTAAACAAAAAAATACATGAAAAAGAAGTAGTAATCATTATGGAAAATGATTATAATAAAAATTTATTAATGAATAGGTGAAATGGTTATAATTTAATCAAATATATTATGATATATATATATGGTTATGGAATATATTTATATTAAATCTAAATTTATTATAATTGATGTATTAATTGATACGGATGATGTCTAATTTGAGGCCATGGTTTTTTAATCATTTTACCCATTATTCAATATTGTTTCCTCTTGGGTTGTAATTTCATAAAATTATAGATTTTATTAAAAAAGTATTAATATTTTTAATATAATCTAGTTATTAATTATTGAAATTTATATCTATGGTTTACCATTTTATTGGATGTTTTTTAAAGAATCTTCACGTTTTTTATAATGTACTTTTAGAATTTTATCAAAAGTGTAAATGGCATGTTTTCTATCTTTTATTCCCTGAAAGGAATTCCACATATTCATAAACATATAATTATATGAAAATTAAAATATAATTTTAAGTGAAAATTTTCATATAAAATGATTAATTTAATATCTATGATGTTTTTAAATTTAAAAAATGTTTTTTCAAGTGAAAATATTATTTTCCTCAAGAAATATTCTAGTGGCCTAATTAATGTATTTCCATATATGTAAACATTTTTTGTTTAATATTTGTTGAGGATGTTATCTAATGATATTATCCAATATTTTTTTGATGGTGTATAATTATATGGACATGGTAATGTATTGATATTTCTTACACCAGTTCTTAAAATATGAACAATTATTGATTTTTATGAAATGTGGGTTATGATTTATTGTTTATTGATATGGTGAATGAATTAGAAATCTTAAGTGATCATAGTGACCCACTATATACCCTCAATTATTCAATAAAAAAATTAGAAAACTATGTTGCGTTTTGTAAAAGGTCGTATCCATTTATTTTCAGATGCCTTCGTATATTGAATCAATGATGATTTTAGATGTCTTTTCTAGGACCTTGACAGTATGTTTCAAATGTCATGCATTATACATTCCATCATTATGAAAATATTTATTTTTTTATGTGTTTTTATATGACTTTTTATTACACCCATGATTGATTATTTATGTAATTATTATATTTATATGTCATTAATTTAACTATAGTTTATTCATGCCATATTATTACTACAATATAAGATTCCACTGTATGCATAACATTAATAAGATTTTGAGCTCACCCTTTTTTTATTTCCACATGATATGATGAAGGACATTATAAACTATATAAATGATGAAATAATTCATTTATTTTATGTATGTTATATTTAAATGTAATATGGTAATCCTATTTTTATGTCATCATTAAAAAAAACTAAACTTCTTAGTCATTTGGGATGTGATTACTTGTTAACAGTGTCGATGTAAGAAATTCTCGACAAACTCTCAGCTACTAGATTGTGTGTATTTATAATAGGTATCAGTGATTTTTTTAGAAATAAGCGAGATATATTTTGGGAACCATAGATGAAATTTAATCTAATGGTAGAAGTTTAATAATATTCTCCAAGAAACAAAGCTTAAGATTTTGGGATTATGTGAACATAACTTTTCAATTTATGTTAATTGTTTAACTGTATTTTAAATTTATAATTATGGTTAATAAGGAAATTTTAATTTTTTTTAATATTAAATGAGATATAATAATGTCAAACCACTTCATGATTAAACAACTTGTGTCATTTAATAGGACAAAAAATACATTTGTATCTCAAAAATTGATATTCTCCAATGAGATGATACTTTTCACATTAGGATGTCATTAATGGGAGAATTTATTTATGAAAGTTTATCTCCTCTTAAGGGATGAATATAAACAATTTTCATTATTTCAAAACATAAAGGAAGAGGACGGAATGACAGGCATGGAATGGAATAATCTGAGGAACTTATTTATCGATAAATATTCTCTTCCTGAAAAAATGAGCTAATATGGAGAAATAATTCTTGATTCGATGAATTTAGGAAGAGTAAAATGTTTCTATGTATTAACAAACAATTAAATTTATATAAAGTCATAGTGTTTATAAAATATTTAATCTAAAGAGTAGTATTTATCATTTATTTTATGGATTAAAAAAATCCATCAAATAGAAAACTTCTCCAAAAAATTATCATTATATGAATTTATAATATGATGTGTATAAATATATAAAAATAATTCAACATGTCATATGGACTTGAAGGGATGAAAGAGAAGAAAAGTATCACATAGAAAAAATGTATTATAGGAATATGTGAATTAAGGATTTTCCCACATGTTATTGTTATGGAAGGAAGCAACATGGTACTTGATTAAAATGTATAGATATTTTCTACATATTTACGGAGAATGTTTATATGGATCATTATTTTATGATAAGGAAGAAACATTCTAATGTAAAATTATTCAGCTATAAAGAGATGGAGAATAACATAAAATAATTATCCAATCAATAATGTAATATATCTTAGAATAATGAATGGGACCAAGTCTAGGATTATTATATTACAATATATGAAGATAAATAAATAAGTTACATGGGTATGTGGGAGTCAAGAATTGTATTCTGGTTATAATATTTATGAAACATCTAATGATTATGATGCTATTTTTTTCATTAAGGATGTGTAAGAATAAGTTAAATAATACAGATGGAAAATAAAAGTTATTTAATGGAAATGATGTATTTTATGGAAAAACAATAACTGAGGGAAGCATATCCCATAATTTATTCCCAATGTTGAAAACAAAAAAAATATTTGGGATAATGAATTTTTTTCATAATGTAAAAATAATAAAACTATTGATCATGGATTTCGTTTTTTATTCATGATAGAGTTTACCACATTTTTTCAATTTATGAAATATATTTCATAATGTAAAAAATTCATATAATTAACAATTTGAGTGTTATTTCCTTCAAGCATGCATGTTTTCATTAGGGATTTCCAAAATTTTTCATGTTTTAGATAATATCTGATTAAGGTATTTCAATGTCACATTAATATGATCTTTATATGGTATTAGTGATACAATTATTTCAGAATCTTATTGAACTTATTTTTTTATTTTTTAATTAGGTTATATAAGTTTTAATAGATCTTTATGGTTATCTTATTATTTAATAGATTATGTTGAGTATTCATTTTTTTTAAGGTTAAATAATAAATTGTCATAGTGAATAACCTATTCCAACCATTTTGGATTGGTAAATATTTAGAGGCTGAATAAATAAATTGTGGATCTTATGATTCATTAAAAGTGTAACAAGAATGAAGATTTCATTTTGAATAAAAAATTCTTCTAATAACAGATGATGTGGAAATAACTCGAAGAAAAACAAAAGGATACATATATTAATACTAAATTGAATGAAATATGTTATGATTATTTTCAGAGGTTCTATATCTTCTTAGTAAAATAAAATAACAACATTCGGAAAAGGTCACTACAGAATAACATTATCAATTTACTTTTATTTATGAGAAATCAATGGTATTTTAACCCATCATTGTTTTTTGGATTTTTTGTTATTAATTAACCCAGGAACGTGTTCTCTATCACTCTATTTTTACATTTTGTTATTTGTTTTATCGTTGATATAAATATTTTCTCCTTCCATAGACATTCTACTTTTTTTGAAAACCAAGATTTCTGGTTACCTTGTTTACTTTATATTCCCTCTTATTGTAATAATGTTTGGATAATCCTTTTTATAAAGTGGGGTTTCAAAAAGGTAATTTTCTAATACATAACCCTTGAATACCACACAAAAGTTTAAATTTTGAAGAACAAATATAATTAGGGGGAAAATGTAACACCCCAATATTTTAAAATAACATTATGTCTAATTGTGTACCCAAAACACATCATCGATCCTAAATGTAAAAAAATATAGTAATAAAATATTATTATTTAACATTAAAAAATATAATAGAAAATAAATTTTTGGATTTTAATTGGGAAATATAAATTAGGAAAATTACATGGTTTACACATTCATAATATTCCTTTATTTTTTATCAATTAACTATTAATAAGAATAAAAATCATTTAAAAGTTAAATGTATTCTATTCTGAAAATGTTTTTTATGTGCACATTGGGTTTTTATGTTAATAAATTAAATTTATCACTGTTAACAACTTATAAAATGAAATTTTCTTAACATATATTCAATCTTATGATATAATATTCCTCCATTATTTTCTATGAATTTGGTAAGAATAAAATGTCGTTTTATTCTCAAAAACATTATTATACAATTTGAAATTATTATCCCATCATTAAAAGATACCTATTAAGATTGAATTTGATATATTTGATTCTTTATATGGAATCAATATATTCATATTTATTATATAAGTCTCATTTATTTTTAGACATTATTAATAGTAACTGTGGCAATATTTATCACCTCAGTAAAGGGAAAATCTTGTTAATGTATGTTAAAACATAGTAATAAATTCAGCATATTTCGTATTAATTCTTATTTTTTTTTATTTAAACTTTTCCATTAAAATTAAATCTGTATATTTAAATTGAAGCACATTATAAAAATTTCAAACATTTAATTTCAAACATAGTTTATGTGTTTATATAGGTGGAAAATGTGATGATCAAATATAGATTTGATTTTTTTTTAATAATTTAATTATATCCCTTATGGTAAATTTGTTAATAATTTTTAGTGATTATATAATTATCCAAAATTCATTCCCAATAATAATAAAATATTTATTCTTTTAAATATAAATAAAATAAATGATATCACATAAATTTAAATATATATAATTTGAGTTATTTATTTATTTCCACAAATTATTTCGATTAATATGACATTTTAATTTTTTTTTAAATAAAATATAGTATACACAACCATTATCTTTATGTAGATGATGTCAAATTAAATAAATAGTGTACAAATTAATATTAATAGTAATTTATTAAATTAATTTTTTTTAAATTATTAAAACATCATTTAAATATTTAATGAGAAAACCCAGTTATATATGATCTAATATATCATCACATGTCAATTTATAATTCATTAGCCAAAATGTATTTAAATTTATTACCATTAACAAGTGAAAAATATGTTGGTCTGGTTAATGTAAAAGTAGTTTAACAAGGGGGTTAAACAAAGAGATAAAGTTTAAACACCCCAAAAATTTATCAAAAATATATTGGTCGATTAAATTTCGATGATATAATATACTAGTTTCAAATTCCTAAGAATTTGGAATCATTTGAATTGATGATCACTTTATTTTAATTCATTCTTAATGGAAATTCCAAAAGTTCCCCTCAACTAAATTATAAAATGGATCCTCCTCGATCACTTTGTTACACAAAATTTAGACTTTTATACTGATAAAACACTGAAAACACCCTTCCATCTTCATTATCCATATTATATAGGATTTGGTTGTCGCCAAATTCTCGCCCTTTGACCATTGAGAGTAGATTTAAGTCATTTCATTCAAAGGAAATGTAATCACCTTAATCGACCAGTTTCTATTTAAATATTATGTACATCATCTAAATAGATGATAATTGTAATAAAATAACAAAATTATTCTCCTAAATAAACCAAAAATTCATTATGATTGTTAAATAACTGTTATCTAATCACCTTTCCTTCAAATTGGATGTGAAGGTACATGTCGTGCATACATACTGTTTACCATCTTCACTTAGTGATATAATTCATTTTCCACCGCTGAATTTCATTTTAGTTTAATATGGTGGAGTTAATATTTATTCATTATAAATATTAATTAATTATTCCCCTATATTTTTACTATCACATCTATTGTGTTACCATCCAATCTATTGGAATCAAATAACATCTCTCAAGAGTATAACTACACGATAACCTACATGCAGTGTTGTGATGAATTTTTCATTTATGATTGACATGGATGGTAATACGATAATTTCAGATGAGTATATATGATGTTTTTAATTGAATAATTATTTTATAAATGGTTTTTTTATTTAATTGTTTTTGGTCTAACCACAGAAAAATGAAAAAAGCTTTCGCCTATACATATGTCTTACAATCTCCATGAATAGTGTAATTCATTATCTCTCTATAACATGTAATGATGATAATTAATATTTTTATAATGAATATAAATTATTATTATAACATTATTAAAATTATATATATTATATAACCTTGATAAAATTACATGGGCCAAAACTACCAAACCAAAACATATATGGAAAATGATGTACTTATCACCAGGAACAATTATTTTAATAAGGAATTATGAATACGATGGAGTTGAAAAACTTATATGTAAATAATATATGGTATAATATATATTACTATATATATGGAATATATTTATAATTAATATATATTTTATTATAGTAGGTATAAATTCATATAGTGGATGCAAATCCTAATTTGAGGGTTTATTTCCCAATCTCATCACTATTCAAGATTTTACTTTTCCGATAGTCATTTATTACACATCCTTACTATATAAAAATGTTTGAAATTATATATTAACTATAATATACTATTTAATTTTAAAAAATATCCATTTTTAACATTTTTAGAGATGGATTTGTAATTCAATATTTTTATCTAATTCTGAATAACATACTTTTTAACTTTTACCCGATGTGTAAAAGGATGTTTTTAATGCTATACATCATGCAAAAAAATTAATTTTAATGAATACTCTATGATTTAATATATAATTATCCTTTTTACTTGAATTTGCTTCAATGAAAATGGTTTCATTCATTTGTGATACGTTATTTGAATTGAAAAATAAATTTTAAAGTGAAAGGGTATTTTACTCATGAAATATTCCATTAATATGTTGAACTTATTTTCATTAATTTAAGTGTAAATTATTTAATGATTTACTAAGGACATTATCTAATTATACCATCCCAAATATTTCTCTATAGGGGTTATGATCCGTCTTACTAGGGAATGTATTGTTTTTTCGTATGGTATTTTTTTCCAATATTTCCAATTATTGATTTTAAGGCATGATGATTAAATTTTATTGAATGATAGTATGAGAGATAAATTAAAGATAATAAGTGGTATAAAGGGCCCTCTATATCCACTTGAGGCATGGTTAGGTCCCCATAATGAAATAAAATTATGTTTCAGTTGCAACCTTAACCATATATATTCATATGTATTATCACAAAGCATTAATGATGTTTTTTAGATATCTTTCATAACATTTATATGGTATGTTTCAAAATTTTGTAATTTTGAATTCCCTCACTATGAAATAAATTCATGATTTAATTATGATTATTTTATTTTTCATTAAACCCCTGTATGATTTTCCTATTGATGTGATTATTTATATTGAATTATTTTGACTCCCGTTTATTCTTTCCATATTATTAATTACTTATTGTATTTTTCTCTATGAATACCATTAATAATAATCTAACATCACCCATTTTTTTTTCTTTGGGATCTGATTACTTATATCTAGTGGATATGTATTAATTTATCTGCACTCTCTAAGGTATTAGAGTTATGGTCATTAAAAAAATTAAAAAAAAATTAGAATAAGTTGATATTACAGGTATATTAAAGATTATTAGGACCCTATCATTATTCAACCAATATTGTTTTTGAAAAGAATTAATTATCTTTAAGTCATGAAAACCGTTTTTGTTTTAAAAAATAACCATTCATTAAAATGTAGGCAAATCAACTTGTTTCCAATTATCAACAATGATACAGTTTAAATATCAGAATCATTTTCTTTTATTGACAAATATTAATGATTTTTAACGTGACATCATCACTGTTCCCTAACATAATTAAAACGTATGAAAAAAATTAAAAAGCATAGGATAATTACAAAAATCACATTTATGGACATATTAAAAGATGAAAATAAATATATTAGCCCTTTCCAAAAAATTATATCACATAAGATAGTTTGCCTCATAATAATCATTGATCTCAAATAAGAATTTACATACATAATAAATAATATTAAATTCCCATCATTTTTTCATAAAACACTTTATAATAAAAAAATAATTGAGAAAAATAATCATGATGGTTTCTTAGAAAACATAATAACCCATGAAAAATATTCTCATAAATAAAAACAAATTTCCATTAATTGTAATAAAAATGACATTAAAATAATGATTAATAGATTACCTTATGAAATAGATAAATTTCATTGAAAATTAATTTTAAATAAGAGAAACGACTTTAACGTTCAATGGAATATTATATTTTTAGAACCATTTTTATAATGCCTCTATGAACATGTATAAATAGAGTAACTTACTATATTAATTCTCACATAATTCTCTAAATAACATAATAATTACCCAATGCATTGGAGAGTAATATTTGGCTCACCAATTATCATAAACTATTTCCAAGGTCCATATCACACGTGGATCATATGATATATATAATTTTGATAATAATAATCATAGAAATAATGATTGGAATAAATTAGTAAAACATTTTCATATATGGATATACACATTTCTATTAAAATTTCAACTTCAAAAATAAAATACCCAAAATAGGGTGAAAGGATTCATATTTGAATAAAATGTGGATGCTTTTAAATGTATTCATATGTGAAATTATGGTTGTTTCGACCAAAAATTCAATTGATTTGCTACACATTAAAAAGTACATTCATTATTCACATTTAAAATAATATAATAATTTTTGTTTGAAATATGAAAAATATATAATTTTTAGTAAATATTCAAGAATGTAAAACGAGATGTAAAATGGTATTTTTTATTAACATATTTATATATTTAACCAAATATATATATTATGTTAAATATATGTTAACAAAATCCTTGAAACCTGATAAAACTCGGTATTAAGATAAAATATCCCATTGGACTTGTTAAATTTTGAACTAACGAAAAATTGAAGGAAATAAAATTGAATTGTTTTAAAAGTTTATTTCAATTTTATATAAAAATTATAAAAAATAATTCAAAAAGTTATTATATGTTACACAGAGAATAAAATAAGAGATGAAAATAGCTTATGACTTAACGAATTGGTATTGAGACTAAAAATCCTTTACATCATGTCCATACATCATATGTTCGTGATCAAACTCATATATAAAAATAAAATATTAATTACATAACTATTTACAATCCATTTACATAATTATACCATTATCATCAATAAATTTAGTTCATTTATTTAAATTAAATATTTAATTTTATAATTAGTAATGTTCTCGTCGGGTATTTTTAGGACATTATGTTCATAATTTGAAAACAAAATTGCTATGTTGACCATGGTAATATATATTATTATACATTAATTTCTAGAATAATAATGATTAAATAAATATATTTTTTATAATTCATGTTTAATTTTATATAATTTCATAATAATCAGTCTTGTATAACAAAATAAATTGGCTTGGGAGGCAGTAGTTTGTATGTACAGATGAGTGATATGTTTTTATTTTTATTAAATAGAAAATATATAAATATAATATAATATAATATTTATAAAATCTTTATAATTTTATTAAAAATTAAATATATATGTTAGATATTTACTCATGACCATCCATTATAGTCAATTTGGAAAAAACGAAGTATATCACTACATGGATACTATAGTATGTTCGTACATATGTTCCATGATTTTTTTTAATGATGTGAATGCTATGAAAGTAGATGATATGTTATATTAATATAATAATAATTAATTAATAAATATATATATATATATATTCATATGAAATACATCATAATAACCATCCATGAATGGTAGTTATGTGAACAAATTTACATTCTTTACGAATGGTAATATTTCATTCGTACGTTGGAATGATGGTTACATTTTCAATTTTATGTTAAAATATATTAATAAAGGTATTAAATTAAACTAATTAAAACACATAATTCTGTAGTCATAGATGTTTTTATATTTTAATGGCAAGGTTAGAATATATATAGGTATAAGAAGTATTAAAATGATAATGCAGGGTGAGGATGATTACCTCCTTCTGAAAAATATCCTTTTTATTACACATTATATCTTATAGGATGACATTTTGTTGAGAATAAAACCATCTTGATGTGGTTAGGAAAATTTAAACCTAATTTTGGTTGATTTCATATGAGCTACATGGCTCCTGATTTTTGAAAAGTGTAACACCCTGACCCTAGAAGCCTTGCGTTGGTGCATTATTATATATCATTATCATGGTCACAAAAAATAAAATATCCAAATATTGATTAGTTTAGTATCCTTGGATGTACTAGATACATTCATAAGGTTTACATTACATCAAAAAAATAGAAAACTACAACAATATTTTTTCCATATACAACACCGAGATCGCATAGACTATCCCTGCATGTCAGTCATAATATTCTCTTTCATATCCTGGGAAAAATAAAACATAGAAAGGGTTGAGCTCAGATGCTCAGTAAAGAAAACAATAAAGCACAAAATTTCATAAATAAGCATAAACATTTATGGTAATTTATAAGACTAAAACCAATAACTTTTAAATTTGAACATTAGTGTAATATAGCAATGATAAAATAAAATAATTCCATTTACTTATTAACATGGAAATTATACTAGATGAATAATCACATGAAATATCAATTACCTCATTCATAATTATGGATTTCATAATGCCGGACTTCATAACCACGTAGTCAAGGCCCTGTCCCATGACTAAAAATAAAATTTTGTTAAAGACCTTGTTCCAAGACACTAGTTTGTCTCATGATACATACTGATGCATCGAGGAGCTCTAGTGGGCTCCACCTGTCACTTACTATGTCCAATTCGTTCCTCATATGAAATGGTTGAAACATTACATAAACATTATTATTAAAACTAGCATATGAAATTTCAATACTTTATCCACAATCCATGAACGGTATAAAAAATTTCACATCCACAAAAAAATTAACTCATTTAATACAATATGGAAGATTGTATTGTAACAGATTAAATCAATCGAGAATAATAAATGATACTAACATAGATGAAAATAATCATCAAAACTATTTGAGAGAAATTTCCACTTTTTCTTGAAAACATTTAAAAGTCACACTATTTTTCAAGAATCCATTTAGAAATATATTTTTGAATCAAGGTGTCCCATACAACTTTGAAACTTTTAAATGGAATTTTATTTTTAAAAAATTAATATCCAGGTTAATAAAACCTTAAAACCATTTTTAATACATGAACATTAATGAGAAATATTTAGAAGAATAAAATTTTAAAACATTTAAAATGGTATTTTAGTTAGTGATACTATCCAAATGAGAGATGCTTGAATAAAATCAATTGAGGTAATATAAATTTTATAATTCCATGATAATAAATTATTTCATTATATACTATGTAATAAGATAGGATATAAACCATATAAATGTGAATTGCTGCATAACAACAAAGAAGTCTCAATAGAATGTAAATTGAGTTGAAATCCCTTATAAAGATAGAATCCATAGGTAAATGATATATCAATGACATAATTATATGAAAAAACTATAAATACACTCAATATGATTGGATATTTAGTGTAAATAATTAAGGGTACAATCAAAAATATTCTTGTAAAAACAACACAAATGACTTGATGTTTAACTCAATGAATGGAAATTGAGTTAAGGTGAAATATATATCGATGACTTGAGAAATTATTAGTGGATTTATTATGTGTATCAAAATTATATCCACACAAAAAAGATTGTAAATTACTACATAAATAATAAATAATGATTCCACACATAATCTTGGAGTAAAATAATCAATGAAGTATGCATAAATCCCACTGAGTGGAAAATGAAATTTAAAATTCTCTTACCAATTTGGTAAATTATAATACATACAACCCATGAAAGATGTATCATAAAATGAAGATGTAAAACTCATAAATGAAAGTATATTAACCATGAATACAATCATTGAAAGTACATACGCCACACAAAAAGAAATAGTGTCCAATATAGCATTAATCTCACGGGAATAAAAAGTGTGATGAAAAACCATTACTTCATTGTAATCTATTGAGTACTATGAGAAAAAGGTAATAACCACCAAATTAATCACATAATAACAAGAATATAAATATAATCATGATAATATATATCAAATGTCAGTACACAATCCACCACATACAATTAATATGTAGTGAACAATGTAAATCTCACAGAATTAAATTTGAGATAAGAAACCCCTTACCTTGTACTTTTCCTTGTTCAAGGGTACATTAATATATTTTATAATGGTGAAATAATTGTTTTTAAATTATACAATAACCATATACATTAATATAATATCATATATGATCTTATAATATTGATATTTTAGTATTATCGTCATTTTAGGTGTCAACTGATTTGTACTCCTTTATATGCTTGGTTACATAATCCATGTTTGTTATGGATGGGATTTATCTAATTAATATTCATAATTATATTAATTCTTTAAACATTATTTTTAATAATATATGGAAATATATTCTTGGAAGGATATGATGGGGAATCAATCTCATCGCGTTCGTGGAGACGGTATTCTGTACGTACGCACGAGCAACAATATCATTCTTTTGATATTAAAATCATATATAATCTGATGATATATCATATATAAATAATAATTATAATGTTATATTTATTATATTATTCAATTATACATCATTATTATACTCATCCAAATGCTAATGTATTGAATAACAATTACACCACGACGTGAAGACGGTATGCCATACATACGCACGTATGGTGACATGTCATTCAAAGGATGGGTAGAATAATTAATACGGTTGTAACATATTTATAATAACATCATAGTATATAGAAGATACTGGATTTAATAGTTTAGAATAGAAACAACAAATAAATAGGAAGTGGAAGATGAAAGGAACTTGAAAGAGGTGATGAAATATTCACCTCTTCTTTTGGATCTTTCTTTTAATTTGATTGAAATAGCTCTATTGGTTGAATTTATGACTAAATAAACACCTCTAGGATGAATGTAAGATATTTAGGAGGTTATTTGGTCTGGGTTTGTCCAAGACTAATAGAATTGAAGGTGTGAATTTGAGAGAAAGGGTAGTGACCCTTTATAAGAGGGGTGAGGGTTACCTTAGGAAAAGCTAGAAATATTATTTTATAATAAACTAATTTTCCATTTATAATGGATCCAAAATGAATTATTTAATTTATAAGGTGGGTAAGGGTCTAAAAACACTCAAATAATAGGTTTTATAAAGTTTTGGATAACAATATTAACTTTAATATTTATATTTAACTCTTAGTTAAACAGTTTGACATTTACCATGTGTCATTTTATTTTTATATACAATGGTTAATAAAATTACAATAAACATCTAAAAGAATCCCAAGTGGTTCATTAATGATACACCTATCATTATATTAGTCTTTTTTCTGAACCATAGATTTTATGGAATAGAATATCAATTAATATTATAATATTTGTTTTAAAAACTCTTTTATGTCAATTTTGACACTATTGGGTATTTCGTTTTTGCTAAATTCATAACAGCATTATTACATCAACAAAAATAAATCTAACCAATTCTAAAATTCCATATAAACTTATAAAATTATTTTAATTATTAAAATGTCTTAAATTATATTTATTTGGATATTTATAATATCAATTATTTTAATAATTCATCAATTAGGTAATTACTGCATCATCATTGTGTCATAAATAAATTTAATTATTTAATGTCTCAAAATTATACATAAAATACCTTTATGTAGTAAATATGTTTTTTCTTTCTAATCAATATTTATAGTCGAATTGTTCTTATTTGTAACCCTATATTAAAAATAGTTTAGTTATTAAATTTTGAATTTAACACTTTTAACTCTTATTTGAATTAAATAATAATAAATGTCCTAACCTAATCCAAGTGGATCTAAAGGGTCATATTTTATTCCTAAGGTTTTTTTGGTAGAATTAAACTTATCCAATAGAATTAGTACATGTGTTTGGGTAATAATAATATCATTTTTACCCTTAATTACCCTATTTACTTTTAACTGAGGTAAATAAAAGAAAAAAGTTACTAATAACCAAAAATTATATTCATCTTATTCAACCACAGTCTACATACTTATATCAATTTTTTCTCTCAGATTTTTTATATTCAACTCAAAGAAGTGGTAAAATTATGTTTTATGTAAATTTCCAAATGTTCTTAGGAGGTGGATAAAAGATGTTAAAAGGTTCAATAACATTTGATACATCTAATTTTATTATAAAATGAGTCTTTTGAATTATATTTAACTTATATAAGTTTTATATATCTATTTTTACTGAAAATAAATTTAAATAATAGAAATAATTATTTAAAAAAAATTGGTTTTAAACTATAACACAATGTTTTTCACTATTCATCAATAATTTAATGTTTTTAGAAAAATACCAAATATTTACCATGAGCTAATTTTGATATTCCGATTTAAAAAATAAATTCTATTTTAAAAAATTCAAAACATAGAAGTCACATTAATTGATTTAAAATAAATTCTCATTGTCAAAACCAAAAACCGGGTTTTTAAAAAGTAAAAACAATCAAAAGTTTGACAAGTGTTTATGTAAAATTTAATGTGAAATTTTTTATAATCAACTACATTGTAATAAATGATGAAAATATAATCTAATTATACTTCCGAACCATTAAATACATATTTTAACTCTATAAATTATTTCATCTAAAATGTTATTTTCAACTAAAATTTAATATTTTTTAGTATTCAACAAAATATAAAAGTTATTAGAAAAGTACCCAAAATTTATCAAAAATTTGTTTATGCCCCCGTTCTAAAGATGAATTTAATTTCATTAAATTGAATATATTAAAGTTTAAAATAGTGGTTTTCAAAATGGTCTTCTATTAAAAGGTTGTAAAATTGTATTTTTTTAAAAATACTTCTTTTATCTGAAAAAATGAATTTGTTCTTATATTATGCCTAAAAACACATAATATGGATTATAAAAACATATGGAGTATATAAAATTCAAAATTCTGTAAATTCTATTTATAACTGCTTTTGAACGGCTAGTTTGGTAAGTCGTGGTGTGCTCGAACTCGGTGTTGCGTGTAGCGCAAGCTATTGAATTAAAGAAAATTACTTACTATGAAATATTGGGTTGTAAAAAAAAGATTGTTGTGGTGACGTCATAATATAAAAGATGATATGGGAACCCCTGAAAGTACTTAACGCACTCGATTATTATCAATTAGTTTTATTATTAAATTGACACAAAATTTTATATAATTAAAATCAAGGATTAAGTTGAGTAAAATAACCCTCATCCAATATACTTTTTAAAGGAATATTAAATTAATTAACCAAAATCACTTTTTTTAATCCCATATTAACCATTTTTATGATATATACGATATTATTTTGTTTTACAATTTTAGGGTCCAATAAAGATATCATTGAATGAAAATTGAACCATTTGTTGATTATGGTTAATATTATTTACCGTATACCATTACATTATCAAAATATATGTTTTCAATAAATATTTTAATTAATTATTGAAAAGGTATTTAATCATAAGAGACTATTAATGTCATTTTTGGGAATGTATATATAATTTTACAATAAAAAATATCTTAAAAATAATGAACTCTAAATATATACATTTACTACATTACTGAAAAATTCAATTTTTTAAATATATATTATAGAAAACAATAAATCACATAAAAATATTACTATATTTGTTTTTAAAATCATTAATATTTTTTTCAACTGCATTCACTAGAATTGTGTTTGTGTTACATAATAATTTA
This sequence comes from Viscum album, assembly GCA_963277665.1. Classification (NCBI taxonomy): domain Eukaryota; kingdom Viridiplantae; phylum Streptophyta; class Magnoliopsida; order Santalales; family Viscaceae; genus Viscum; species Viscum album. Next base: position 10,622,752 of record OY728154.1, read on the forward strand.
TTCTAATAACGTCGTCACTAACAAATAAAATTTAATTTTGATTATAATACAATTTATTAAATTTTAAAAAAAATTGGCAAACACCCATAACTTGTTTTTATCCTAGTAAGATAATCTTAAAAGAATTTAAATCATGAATGTGTCACCATAAAATTTCCCTTCACATAAAACAATATAAAGGTGTTTATTAATAAAAATGGTCACAAAAAATATATATTATCAAATAATGTAACGGGTTAATAGATTCACACTCATCAAAAGAAATTTAGGCATGAGTAAGAATGATTTTGACGCCTTGTTTTAGACTTTAAACATTGATTATCTCATTTTACCTTTTATTATAGTGATAAATCTTAATATATTAACTAATCATTTTGAAAAATATAATGATGACCTATTCTCCATATTTGGAAATTCGAATTTCAATTATAGAATGTATTTTATCATATTCAATCACTATAAGTTGTAAAAATTAGTGAGAAAATAACCCATCAAATCATGACGAAAAATAATTTTATAAAAACATTCATTTTAATTAAAAAAATTATAAAAATTAATCAAACAAATAAGTTTGGAAGAATACATATTTTGGGAATATATTATAAAAATACTAAATTATAGTTCTTATTTTATAATAAATAATCCAATAATTTTTATTTTAGTAGGACCATGAAAGTAAAATGAGGAAATTTTGACCTTCCAATGGTGCCAATAAATATAAAAATTTTGTTAAAATATAATAACTATAGTAAATTAATTAAAATTTAAACAACAGTGAGTTGAGGTCTAACCCATGAGACTGTGAGAGTTGTTATTTTTAAGATTATTTAAAATGGTTTCTTTTTTAGAAATGAAACAGATTAAAGTGCATTGATTTATTTAATGTTGTTTGATTAAAGAGAATGGAGATCTAAAAATAGTTTGGGGTTAGAAAATAATAGTTAAAGTAATTTTGGGTTTTATTATCATTTAGGGTTTATGCAAAATTGTATCGAGAAGTCAAATTCATTGTTAAGGATTTGAATCAGAGTAATTGGGAGTAATATTTAGTGGATTGGGTGTCAACTCATAAACAATGTATTCCCTAATCTCACTTTGTTGAGTAATTCATGGAATTTCCAATTTGAGTGTCTCACGATACCATTTTAAACATATTTACATTAAATTACTTATTGATCATTGTGTAATTTATGTAAATAAGTTTCTAAATTAAAAATCATCATCAGATTCATCAATTAATGGAAATGAATTAAAAAATATAATGGGATTTGATGTTTTATTCAAAATTAAAATATCCAAAATACATGAAATTTATAAGAATATAAAATTCCAATGAACCCTCCCTCTTTAGATACATAAACCTATCTCAAGGGTGTACTTAACACCAAATCCTAATGATATGGGAGAAATGGGGAATGAGAGGTGAGAAATAAAATAGAAATGAAAATTCTAAGATTAAAACTAGTGGGGACCCAGCATTGTGAAACTTCTCACATAAATCATTGATCTCTAGATCAATGATATGAATAAATAATCATATAATATTATTTATACATCATTATGGAATTCATGATGACATTTATTCAACATAATTTTTTTTAATACGAACTAGAATGACTTTGGTCCAAATCACTAAAATTCAAAACATGCTTTGAAAAATGAGGTCACTAATTTTGGTGTTGACTGGGGATCTACATTGTGAATAGTCAATTCAGGTTGTAAGAGAAAAATTTATTTTTTTTAAACCATATAACATTGCATTATTACAATATAAGACATGTTTAATGGCATAAATCGGTGTGGTTCTTTATTTTTAATTTCATGTCATACAAAATCAATTATTTTTATGTAATAATTCTCATGATGTTGTGGCCTTGAATAACCCATTAATCGCATGGATTTTTCCAGTATATCAGTGGAAAATAAAAATAAAAATGATATTACAGTGTGAATCATCATCATTCAAGATACTATAGTTATAGTCATTTCCATTACAACTTTTATACCATTCTTGGATTCAAAATTATAGTGTCATTATGTAGCGTAATGTGTCCCACTATGAAGTATCCTCTTCTTGATTTTTGATATTTTTAAATGATAACCATTTTCACTTTATCTCCATATTATCATTTTTTTAAAAAAATTATATCATTCAAAATATTACTAATTCTACTAAATTTCATTGTATAAATTAATCATTTAAGTAATAAAATAATTTCATTTTATTACATAAAATTATGAAATAAATATTAATGTCATAACATTAAATATATATCATAATTTGAAACTTATATTAATATATAAAAATTCAATGAAAATGTTATAATTTTTAATTATAAATAACAATATTTCATTTTTCTTTTACACTCTGGGGGTTTGTCTCCAATACATTATTGAACATAGTGTGATTATAAAATATCATTATATTACATGGTTTCGTAATATCATTATAACCAAAAAAATAATATATCATTACTCATGAAATAATTCAAGGACTAACAAAATAGATAAAAAATTTGTCTTTAGTCATGGGTATATATAGCAATACCATGAGTAGATAACTATAATGTCCTAGCTCGGGAGACACACAACGGTGCCTGAGATGGTTGGTCACATCACATAAAGCACACCTCCCCATATACTAGAGGCCACATACTACAAAAATGTTCTAGAAATTCATCCATGGGGATACAACACTCTGCTTTGTCAGAGTAAACCATCAAAAGAATTAAATAATAAATTAAAGAGTCATATATTCACAGAAAAATACTCCTGACAGAAGATATCCAAATAGGAAATACAATACTAAATTCACCGGGAAAACATGTTATTTCAATATAAGTGTCATGTTTCGATAATGAAAATAAAATTAAAGACACTAAGACTCCCCAAGAGGGTTATGAACAATGTCTGGTCCCCTCATATAAGCTCCATCCCAAATCACCAATCCATCCTAGGGTCCTTTCCCTTGATATGTCCTGCAAAAATATAATCAATTCAGGTAATGATCAGGCAGACCAAATAGGGTGTGAGAAAAACATAGTAGGACACCACCAACGGTGAATAAAACATGTATGGTAAAAATATAGTGTATTCAGTTCTATAATAACTAATTATAATAGATAAATAACTATTTATTCAATTATAATTTATTCTTATCTAACTACATCAAATCGAGATTTTCCAAGCAGACATGTACCCCAATACTAGTTTCATCTCATGGTAGAACCCAAAGTGTCGCTAGGTAATATCATATCTTAAACCTACTTCATGTAGAAGTTTGAAGTATTCAGTGGTGAAATGATATCTCCGGACCATATTTGACTCATCCCGTAGTTTAAATATTCTCATGTGTGGTCATAACATAGAGTTCGATTATCTCCATTACATAATTTCTCATTTATAATCCACACTACCAAAGATAAAAATATCATAAACACAAGTATTATGCCATTTTTCCATGCTTACTCTTCAATAGAATGACCATGTTCCCATTCTTTTACTCACAAGTATAATGACCATGTTACCATGTATACTTACCAATAAAATGACCATGTTCCCAATCTCGTACAAATGTGTATAATGACCATGATAAAATTTTCACTTATCAATTATGAATGACTATGTTCCCATTCATTCACACATAATTAATACATAATAATGTACAGATAGAAATGCCATTAATAATTCAATAATTCGATAGATACAACATATCCATTAGCTAACTCAATTGGAAACTATAAATATTGATCATCATTAATTAATTCAATTAATTAATTAATTAATTTCCCAATTCTTATCAAAGTAATTAATTTTTCGTGAACTAGTTATCCCATTAATAATCTCAACTCATTATTATTAACCCCAGAAATAATTATCTTGATCATAATATCAAATCCCATAATTAATTCACTGTTAATTATCTCAACCTATCCATTTGAAATATTATAATTAATCCAATATTAATTATCTATATTTCAATCCATAAATCTAATAATCAATTTCCCATTTTGATCATCTAATAGTTCAAACCCTTAGTCACCCAATTAACTCTTCAGTTAATCATTAAATTCAACAATGCTTCGATGAATCCTTTGGAAAACTAAATGATCCCAAGTTAACGATGTAAATTTCTAATAAAATATAAAAAATTTACTTTTTTTCATATAATTATCAAATCCAAGACTATGAGAATTATATTTTATACCACTTTCCTTAATTTTTGATGAGAAATCACTCAATATTAATCTCCATTATTTGAGCAGCAAAATAACATGGATCTGATTTCCGGATCTAAATCAGTAATATCAAGATCAATGATATTAGGACCTTATCAATACAGATCTATGTCAATAATCATATATCTATATATAACCAATTACGTTTATATATAATGAAACATATAATACACTCTTCCAAATTATCATGGAAATAGAGGGGATACGCAATGGGATGAGATCCACTTACCTGGAGAGGATAAAATCATCTGTTTGAGTATGGTATATTAATGAACAGAAGTCAAATAACCTTATTACCCATTATAGAAAGCTTTGAGATCACCTAAAATTTACAAATCCTGTGGCAAGGTCAAATAAGGGGTGTTTTAGTTGTTCGGGGGATCTTAAAACAACTGTTTTGGTGAAAAGAAACCACATACACAATTTCTTTGGGTTGGGGCACATGGTTAGAAAAAAACCATGCACCAATAGTCAAAACCTCTCTACATAGGTTCACACAGTTATCTAGGGCGGGTTCATGGTTAACCATAACTATGCACCAACCATGAAAACAACCATTTTATCAAATTCTCTTAAAATTTCCACTGAAACACACCTCAATTCATAACTCCAATCAAAGGTACATTAATAAGAATGAGATGTACCTGAATTTCATACCAAGATAACTCCATAAATGGTCATGAGCATGCCATATCCTCAACTATTAATAACTCATCATTGACCATCACTTCCAAGCATTTGTATGATTTCGAGCCAGAATGATTGGACCATTGAGCCCTCATATATGAATGAATTTCTAATGTTTCCTTTTATACACATCTATGTTTCCATAACACATGAACTATTAGCACATACTTCTCTGCATCACATTCTCACTGTTATCCCAAAAAATGTATGTTTCTCCTCAATTGATGAATATATATCATGTTCAACCACATCCACATTAATCATAGGATAAGTGTCGGGGTGATACCACTGAAGATGTCATAAATGGAAAAAATCTCGCATAACACTATATCTCTGTGGAAGATACAATTAGTATTCCACAAGCATGATTCTCTCCACTATCTCAAATGATCCATATATCTTCCAATAGCCCATAAATCTATTGGTGGAAATTTTTAACTCAATAAAACTTATATACCATGACCATTATGTCGGACCTACTAGATGCATGATGTAAAGTGTGAATCACGATCTAAAACAATAGTATATGGAAATCCATAGAGATTAACTATATCACAAACATACAGTTATCCAAACAATTCTGCTGTAAAGGATTACCCTATAAACATTAAATGTGATACCTTTTTTAGTTAATCCACAATGACCCAAATAATTACATTCTTACTAATATACTTTGAGAGGCCCAATACATAATCCATGCAATGTTTGTCCCACTTCCATAACAAAATAAGAAATGATGGTAGTAATCCCCAAGGTCCTTGATGCTCCGCATTCCCCTAGTGACATGTAAATCATCTAGTCAAAAACCCTAGAATCTTTCTTTTCATGTTTTTCCACCAAAAATCTCATTACAGGTCATCATAATTTTTTGTTACACCCGTAATCACAACCCAGTTAGATTCAGGAAATTCTAGCATGATATCCTCTTACAAGCTTGTTGGTACCAGAAATAAATTATTCCCATAGATGATCTCATCATCATCTGTCAACCAGTCTGATGATGTCCCCCAAACATCAATCATTTCACTCAAAGTTAAGCACTATATATCATCATAATATCTATCCCTAATCTATATCAAATGAATAGACTATACTACAACGGAAACCAGATTCATTTGTTCTTATCTCTCTTAATCCACGACATTCATTTTTACAAGCATGGTGATCATCTTGCACTCTGCACTTGACCCATATACAATCTATGTATGATACTCCTTGCTCAAGGCATCAGAAATTCCAGTTCCCATACAATTCATTTATTACAAGTTAAAAATGTAAAAGATTTATATACTCAACCTATCTTTACTGCCAAAGATTCATGTGATGTTGTGAGAAGATATACTCCAAGATATTCGGATCCGCATAAAATATTATCATTTCTACCAAAATATAGTTTCAATAAAACTTAAGATTATAAAATCTGCATCTAACTCAAGGTTATGCATAGGGTTATTTCATTCAAGAGGCATCAACTACTGAGACCCATATTCCATAACTCAATCTCCATCCATCTGCACAGCTCCAACTATGAACCCAGAAGCATCAAAATAAACTATATACTCCTCACCTAACTTTGGTTGGATCAATATCGGTGTTGATGTTTAATATTTATTCATCACATGAAAATATATATCCCAAGACTCTAACCATTAAAACATTATTAAATTTTCAATCAAGACCAAATTTGGATCTACCAAATGGAAAAATTATTAGAATAATTTATTATAGTATTTAGATAATCACATGAGGCATCAGATATTAAAAATAATTATTGGGATTCTCACAGTAAACCACTACATAAACATTCTCATGGTCTACTGACACACCTTCCTCTGAGATGATGTGCACCATGTTTTTTATATAGTCAATCCAAAACATAAACAGAGATAGATTGAAGTATAATTGATTCTCACTTTGTATACCTAGAATGGTGTCATGATGTTGGGCATGATCATCATGAGTGTTGGAGTACCCCAGGATAGAATCCAAAAAAACCAATACAAATGTATCTTAGAATGGATGAAAAATCATATTCATTAAATACCTAAACCTTACTGGTGATTTTCTAAGCCCAAATGGAATTATAATAAAACACTTAAAGGCCATGACTACTTCTGAAAGCAATCCTTGTTTCATTAGTAGTCTGTATTCTCATGTAATGATACTGTAATTTAAAATCGATCTTTCAGAACACGCACCCTCCTTTTTTTGGTCGAACAGACCATTGATACATGGAAGAGTATATTGGATCATCATAGACATTTTTATCAAATTCTATTAGTTGATAGACAAATTAAAACTCCCATAATTTATATTTGAAAACAAAATAGGTGATAACCATGGTAATGTACATGGATGGATAAATCACTTACCCTCAAACACCTATAAATGAGTATTATGATCATGAAGCTCAGTTGGTTCCACTCTTTATGGTGGAATAAATTCTGGCTAAGCCCCATCATGATCTCATTAGTTAATTCTATATATCTCTCAGGTGGTATCCCTAAGATGTATTGAGTAGTGGAATCATTAAATTGATTCACTAATGGTTGAAGGAAATCATTCATAACATCCCTATCATACAAAAATAGACTAGAATATTGTATTGTGAGCTCTCCATGTTGATGATTAATTTTCCATTGCGTGGACTACCTGGATATCCAAATCTCCATGATGAATTTACTAGTTACCTTAGAAGACACAAAGGTCACTCTCCTATGGTAACAATCAATGTGGGATCTATAGGAAAATATCAAGTCCATCCATATAATCATGTCGAAGCCTTTCATATCATGAACATAGAGATGGCAAAGGAAATGATATTATATGATATATATTAAATATACCTTACATAAAAAAATATATCTTGACCGCACGACCAAAAATTTATTTATTGTCATTACCCACTCAAAAAACCCACTGTCAAGATCAAACCATCAAAAATATTTTCAGATATATTGGAAGGGGAACACCAGTATCAAACATGGAACTAGTTCTTGTAGAATCTTTTAGAATAATACATCTAGCTATCAATGGACCATAATCAATATCCACAAGTATAGGTTATACTAAATTTAATTGTGCTGCCCCAATTCCTTATGTAGTTGTTTGGCTCCCCTGAGTATCACCACTCTATTGATATAGACACTCTGACCCAGATGCTCAATGTCCCCCACCTCTAAATCCTCGGCCAGTAAAACTCATACTGCCAGTCTGATATAGTGTATAATATCCTCTTCTCATACACCAACTCTTCCTAACTAATCCTTCAGTACCAGTCTGTCATTGTGTACTGGAAAATTTCTTTAGATGTCCCATATTGGTGCCAGATCGGCACTCTACCAGTGGTTGGTAACAATGTCGACGATAGTGTCCCTTCCTACCACACTAATGGATTATCACCCTAGTAAGGTCATGTCTGTAAGAACTTTGTATTTACTGTAAAAGACTGTGGAATATTCTTGATATTATTCCAGAGTAGCTCCTTTAGACGAAGTGCGATTCTAAGCCCCGGTGTGGTTGGATTTAAATTTTCAGTGCGTTCAAACTGGGCACGCCAAATAAATGGTATAACTCCTAAACGGTGATCCAGATTAGAGATCGGAGTGCTCATATGGGTTTGGAATGGGGATTTTACCCTATGAACGACATCAAACATGTCGGCGCTGGGCTTTTGGACCCATCGCTCGCTTCCAGAATGTTAAAGGGAAAATTAAATAATTAATTTATTCATTTAATGGCTTAACATTAGTTTCTCTTAAATGGTGGCTCACATTGGAAAAACAAGGGCAATTTTTAGTCTGTAACGTGTCGTTTACCCTAGAAGGGGTGTCACATTCACAGGCGATTGCCGCCAGTGAAAACTGGTCCCGGGGGTGTTTTTGTAATTTGGCGGTTTTGGGCGTTCAGTTTTATAACTTTTGAACAGGGACTCAGATTAAAATTACATGATCTATGTTGTGCTCGAGAGGTGGGTTTTACCCTAGGGGAGGCTTAACATCGACCCCGTCGAGAGTTTCAGATATAGGTTAAATAATGAGATTAAATTAATCAAAATTTTATTTAATTATTTTTTTATTTAAACCCTTCTTCTCCCCTTCTCCTCCCTTGTTTTCACCTGTAGATACATCCCTCAACCATTACCCCTCAAGATCCTCCTCCCTCTTTCAATCTTTGGTAGTTGCGGATCTGACCGGCGGATCCTTTGCGAAGCATCGGGAAACGCCCACGATGTAGGTGATCGTCGCTTTGTTTTTAAATTCATATATCTTACTTTGAGATCAATTTTCATTGTTGATTCTATATCTAAAATTAGATCAAATCCCATAATTGCGTAGCACATTTTATGGCCTTTCCAACGCACGTTTCTGATCTGAAATCTGAGTTCGGAGGAGGACGCGGTCGTTCGTTGAAATTTAAGGGAATTTCCTTTGGTTTGAAGGTTTTCCGCCAGTGGGCGTCGGTGCTAGGGTGAGTGGAGGAGGCCAGCGGAGCACTGGGTCGCGGAGGGGATCCTCTAGAAGGTGACGTCCTTCAGCAGGAGGCGGCTGCGGATGGAGAGCATGGCTCCCGCGGCAAGCGCGGTTGGGCGAGAGGAGGACCGGCCGATTGTCTGCTGGTCGGTGCGGACGAGGGGAGACCGCGGTCAGTGACCCCTGTGGCAGACCACGACCCACCCTTTGCGGGTCTCCATGGAAAGGGAGCTGCACCGGCTCATGGCAGTCCAGGCGAGGCAGGCCAGCCCGCGCTGTGAAACGCGGGCTGGTTCGGACAGGGTGGGCTGACCGATTTGGCCCGCCCCAGCTTGTTTTGTCCATGGGAATTTAAAATGCCCAAAAATGTGGACCAGATTTCGGATTTGCGAGCCATCAGTGGAGACACATTCCATGGATCGATACAAACTTTTGGAGATGGTTTCTAGAGTTTTTAATTCCCGAAACTAGGGTCTTGGGTGGCGCGACCCGACTTTAAGTGAATTTTCAATTTTCTCGGGGGTTCTTGTTTTGGACGGCGCAGACACATCCGGCATCCGTTTTGAGCACCGTTAGCGGTGTTGTGACCCTAGTGTCGAGGTAAAAATTTCTAGTGTGGTTTCTGGATTTGAATTCGTAGTTGAGACTTGGGCCCCACAGCCCGTCTTTCGAGCTGTGCGGAGCGCTTTACAACTTTTTCATCGGACATCCATTAAGGGTGTGCGAGCAGTCAATCCTGGGTGTTTTTACGAGGGAATTGCAATGGCACAATCCACCCGCTTTAATTACACACAGTGATGTGGTCCCCATGAGGTCTGTTTTGGGAGTTGGTAGTGATTTCCAGCTTTATCACCGGGTGTCCGTTTAGGACAAGTGAATTGTCCTTATTGTGTACTTTTTTGAGAGGATCGCAATGGTGCGATCTTTTGGTTGTGCTTCGAGACCAATGTGCGTGTCCCATGCAGCACCATTCATGTTCGGTATGTCAGAATTCATATTTATCTCTAGACATCCATTCCACTCATGTGAGCAGTCCTTTTGACGTGTTTTCTCGAGGGGATCGCAATGGTGCGATGCGCCTGACTATTTTCAGGGCTGAGGCTCAGGACCATGGGACGTCGTTAGGGTGTAAAGAGGTGTTGGTGAATTTTATGTTGGATATCCGTTTGAGGCGATTATGTACTCTATCTCTCATGTATTTCCATGAGGATTACAACGGTGTGATCCATTTGGATGTACAGAGACTCCTTCGAGATCTCATTTAAATGTGGAAGCATGAATGGTGTACCAGTGGAGGATCTTCCTACGGTGTTTGTTGAGAACACATGGCATGTGATCGTGTTCACTCTTGGGATAGTGATGTGAATGATTGAAGATATGTGGTTGGTCGTGCCTCAGACGTTGAGGGGGCAAGTTGGATTTGTTATGTTTACGCCCTTCGCGTTGACGTTAGGTGTCGTATGCATGTTAGGCTTTGGGCTGGAGATGTGGCATACTCAGGGAGTATGTGAGAATGTTGGGAGGTACATGTGGATAGTTGTACCTGAGAACGTTTGTGCACCTCGTTGGGGTTGACTTAGGGCTACACATCATGTGGGCCCCATGTCTATGTCGTGTTCTAGTTTATGTACTTTTTACCTCTCACGACGTAGAGGGTTCCTCGGTTCTCGTTTGTTGACCAGCAGTTTTGAGTCTTCCCCTAGTTCTGTTTTGGTTTGTTGACTAGTAGGGTTGAGTATTCCCCTTGTTCGGTTCTCTTTTGTTGACCAGCAGGGTTGAGTTTTCCCCGGGTTCCGTTCTAGTTTGTTCACTGGTAGGGTTGAGTTTCCCCCTGGTCTTTTTCACGATGGTTTTGACCATCATGGTTGAGTGTTTTTCCCCTCATTCTATTCTAGATGGTATGGCCGGTAGAGTTGTTTCGTGTTCCCTAGTAGAGTTCTTTTGGATTGTGTGTGACCAACACATTACACGGGCACTGATCCTCTACCCAGGAGGTTGTTTCCAGAAGGTCTAGCCATGAGGTTGTTTTCAGTAGGGCTAGCCAAAGGGTACCATCCAACAGGGATGGCCAGAGTTGTACAATCCACCAGGGATGGCCAGTGGGTTACTATCCAACAGGGATGGCCAGTACAGCGGTGTTCACTGAGCAGTACCATCCAGCAAGGATGGATAGATCAATTTTGGTTTTACCTCCAGTAGGGCTGGGAATATGTCCCCGATGCCGAGTTTACCTTCAGCTGGGCTGGGAAGTGGTCCCCGATGACGGTTCTGAACCTCCCTCCAGTAGAGTACCCTTTTACGGGACTGGACATTGGGACCCGTCGATGACTTTTTCCAGGTTTCCCTCTAGTGGATTACCCTTTTACGGGACTGGGCAGTGTGGTACCCATCGACTCTTGCTAGGTCTCCCTCCAGCGGGAACCCGTCGACTTCCAGGGATTACCCTCCAGTGGGGTTGGGCAGGGAGTCGCGTGTCGACTTTGAGGAGACATCTCGACTATGGGGCAGTAACGAGTTTTGGTTTGATGTTCCCCCAGAAATCTCAAGTACGAGGGGTGCTTTCCCCACCGAGACCCATCCTTGCGACATGATCTAAAACTGTGCGGGCGAGTCAGTGCCATCCAAAGTCGATAGTTTCGGGGTGCAGTGATTTGAGCCCCTTGACTTGCAGTTCGGGGCATACGTGTGGGATGCTGGGCATTGATGGGGTTTACTTCTGGGACTATTGGATATTTACTCTCTTGGGCTGAGCTACGGTATGGAGGTCCCCTTATGATCTTGTTTGGGCTTCTTGATTGAGCATATATATATATATACCTTATTCCAGTACCCACTCCTTGGGTTTTGGATTCTCTCCTTCCCGGGGAGGTGAAGATGCTCAGTGTATGCCACGTGCTTTCAGTGTCTAGCTTCTCGCGGTTGGACGAGTCTAATCTCCTACTATAGGTAGTGAAGACTCGAAGAGAAGTTCATCTTCTCACTATTTCCAGATCCTTGTGTTTAGACGAGTCTACTTACTTTATCTTATTGGGTTGATTTGGACTCTCTACTGTACTCTTTACTTCACTCTCGGTTGTTCTCCTTTAGTTTTCCCTATTTGATCTACTGCTCACACTTCGGTACGTGCTTTTTTCTCCCTTGATCCTTTGGTGTATCCTATTGAGTATTTTAATACTCACCCCTTCTTGGGCTTTGCCCGAACTTGGTGTGCCCTTGCAGACGACGGGTAGGTTGGTCGTGACTTCAACGGAGCATAGGAGTTCAGGAACTTGGACCGCATGCGGTGGTCGTAGTCGGGTTCTTGGTGTGGGACTCTCTCAGGTGTTTTCTTTTGTTTACCTTTTGTTGGTTTGTGGCACTTTTCTGGTTGGGCGTGTGTTTTTTCCTTTTCGTTTCAGCTTACCTTCATCTCTTACTCTATACTGTTTAGAGGTCGATGCACACCTGTGGTTTATTTATAGTAGTTGGTACTTTTATTTTCTTTTTTACTCTGTAATTTTTTATTAAGTGTGTTGTGTGTGTGTGTACAGGTACTCAGGAAAACGCCTCCTCTAGTTTTTTAGCCTTCGGCTCTTGTCGCTAGCCCCTGGCCTATGGAGGCGGGCTTGGGATAGTTGCGGCGTGAGCCCAGGTAGGGTCGGGTCAATAAAAAGTGGTTTAAAATGTGGTTTGTTCCTTGGGGCGCTGTTCGGATGTCCCTAATAAGAAGGAATTGGTTGGGATTTAGGGAAATAATGTCATCATGTCTCAAGAGCGGCTCTCAAGCCAGGGGGTCCAGTGATGGTGCGGCAGCTGACGTATACATTCACCAGGACCTTGATAACCCGCTTGTTGACTTGGCATGCTGAGATGCTTGTTGGAAGGAAAAATTGGTTTGTGCATCACCTACGATTGAGTCTTTGACTATCCTTCTTGAGTCAACTCCCCATTGTTGTTAGTATTAAGTACATATATTCTCATTTGATTGTGGCACTCCTTGATAACATTTAGGATGTCTCCGCGAAGATATCCATCCAGGATAACATCATTGGTTTGTGATGACGATCCTATGAGATACGAGGCCTCATTCCATGACCCATCATGCGAGCCCCTTTCTCTAGGTGGGCCGATTGAAACACCCCCACCTGTTGAGTAACAGACAGCTTCTGCAGAGTATACATAGATTGAGCACAGGTTGAGCGCGCTCCGTGAGTTCCTGCGATAGAGACCGTTGAGGTTCAGTGGTGAGCTAGACCCTCAGGCAGCAGAGGTTTGGATAGAGACAGTGGTTCGCCTTTTCAGTCTTGTGCAGAATCCATAATATCTTATGGTGGCTTTGTCCGCCAAACTTTTTCGTGGAACATCATGGCGTTGGTGGAGTCTGGTGACTCATTTTCTTGACGAGTCGTCGCTTTCGTGGGGAGCCTTTCAGTTGTTGTTTCATGAGGTGTTTTTCCCCTCCTACTTACACTTCATTTGGATTTAGGAGCTCCTGCGGTTTCTGCAGGGAGGGATGTCGGTGGTCAATTATGTGGACAGTTTTGCAGACCGGGCAAGCTTTTACCCGGACTTGGTCCACGACAGTAACTTCTGAGCACGGAAGATCAAGCAGGGTGTCTGCTAAAAGATTTGTGCTTTCATAGTACCCCTGATCATTTCCACATATTCCGCTGTGCTGGAGAAGGAGATGGTGATAGAGAGCTTCCTGTCACGTTCTAGATTTGGTGGTGGCATCAGGCCCATTGGAGCCGAGACGTCTACAGCAGCTAGCGGGTGTCGTCAAGAAGAACCTCGATGTAGGTGGCTTTCTGATAACCGGAATCATTGGCGCAAACATACTCCACCATGGATCCGTAGGGCACCAGTGCATCCTAGAGAGAGTCGGTGTTATGCATGTGATGGTCGAGGTCACATGGAACAAGACTTCCTAACTAGGCACGCTAAGAATATCGTGCAGGCAGTAGGTGCACCAACATGAAAGAGGTAGCACCATGATCAGAGTAGTACCCAGAGAGGTGGTGCTAGCAGAGGAGAGAAAAGATCTGGAAGTGGAGGATGACCTTATGACTTCTTCCCATTCCCACTAGACGGTCCACTTCAGGCTCCGGGAGATGACAGTTGGGACCGCAGACAGCCGCGAGCTTTGGATGTCTATGATCCTACAGAGCATGAGGTGATAAGAGGTACTCCCTACAGCTCTTTTACTTTTTGTAGTAGAATTGTAAGACTCGGTGTGTGAAATTATTTTCTCTCTGCTTTTTGTTTGAGTTGTCACCAGGGTGTCATGGGTTGTTTGTGTAACCATGTGTTGGTAAGGTAAAAGGCGTATGAACTTTATCTTTATTCGATGTTGGTGACTACTTCTCTTCCGGGCGTTTAAGAGGGTCTTGGTTGTGGGACATAGACTTTGAAATCTTGAGTAACCAGATATCCTTGGGTGTTTTACCATATGGATATTCTGAAGGAGGGAATCACCAGGCTTGTCCTAGGTTCAAGCGGTGATTCCAATCGCGGCATGCGCTATAGAGGTTTGATCGGGGAGGTGAGCTACCCCCGAGGTTCTTCAGATCGTTTGAGACCATGTGAAGGGATGGCATGGTTCCCTACCACCTTTCCCTAACACAAAAGTCTGTAGGGGATGCACGACGTCTCCCATGTGACTTTCCTGAGAAGATGTGTTCATGCCTCTATGCACGTCATCGGTAAGGGAAGACCTCTCTTGAACAAATCAGATCATTTGGTCTGTGTGCGGTGATGTGGGACTGTGCAAGAGTTCTTCTGGGTATGGAAGAGCCAGGTGCGGGCTTAGTACCCCAAGTTGTTACCTAGTTTTTCTTATCGGGGACGAAAAGCTTGAAGGATGGAATGATGTAAGAACCTGGTGTTTGATATAAAAGACTTTGGAATATTCTTGGTATTATTCCAGAGCAGCGCCTTCAAAGGGCGTGCGATTCCGAGCCCCGGTGTCTTCGGAATTAAATTTTCAGTGTGTTCACACTGGGCACACTAAATAAATGGGATAACATATAAAAGGTGATATGGATCAGATATCAGAGTGCGCGGATGGGTCTGAATTGGTGTGTTTACCCTTGGAACGACATAAAACATATCGACGCGGGGGGTTTGGACCCCTCACTCGCTTCTAGAACACTAAACAGATAAATTAAATAAATAATTTGTCTATCTAATGGATTAAATTAAGTATCTCTTAAACGGTGGCTCGGATTGGAAAACTGAGGTGATTGTTGAGTCCGGCACATGCCGTTTACCCTAAGAGGGGTGTAACATTCAACGGCGTGGGCTGTTAGTAAAAACTGGTACCAGGGGCGTTTTTATAATTTGGCGGCTTTAGGAGTTCAGTTTTATAACATTTTAACGAGGTTTCGGATTAAAATTCTGAGACCGTCGTTGTGCTCCAGAGGTGGTGTTTACCCAAGGGGAGGCCTAACCTCGACCCTGTCGAGAGTTTCGAATGCGGGTTAAATTATGGGTTTAAATTAATCAAAATGTTAATTAATTCTTTTCTTATTTAAACCCTTCTTCTCCCCTTCCCCTCCCTTGTTCTCCCCTAGAGAAACCTCCCTCAACCCTTCCCCCTAAAGATCCTCCTCCCTCTGTCATGCTTTGGTTGTTGCGAATCCGGCCGACGGATCCTTTGCGAAGCATTGGGCAATGCCCACGATGTTGGAGATCACTGCTTTGTTTTTAATTTCATATATCCTACCTTGAGCTCAATTTTCATAGCTAATTCTTTGTCAAAACATCAATCATAGAACATAATTTCATAGCACATAATCTGGCCTTTCAATCACACTTTTCGGATCTGAAATTCGATTTCGTAGGAGGACGCAGTCGTTCGTCGATGTTTGCGGGAATTTCTGGTGGTTTGGAGGTTTTCCGGCAGTGGGCGTCGGTGTGAGGGCGAGCGGAGGAGGCCGGCGGAGTGCTGGGTTGCGGCGGGGATCCTCAGGTGGGCGCCGGACTTCAGAAGGAGGCGGCTGTGGACGACGAGCGCGGTGGCCGCGGGTGAGCGCGGTCGGGCGAGAGTAGGACCGGCCGATGGTCGGCCGGTCGGTGCACACGAGGGGATACCAGGGTCAGCGACCCCATCGGCAGACCGCAACCCGCCCTTTTCAGGTCGTCATGGAAAGGGATCCGGACTGGCTCAAGCTTGTCCGGGTGAGGTAGGCCGGCCCGCGCGGTGAACCACGGGCCTGTTCGGACTGGGTTGGCCGACCGATTCAGCCCGACCCACCTCGTTTCGTCCATGGGAATTTAAAACACCCATAAAATGCGGACCAGATGTCAGATTCAGAAGCCATTAGTGGAAACACATTGATTGGCTTGAGATGAACTTTTTGAGATGGTTCCCGGAGTTTTTAATTCCCGAAACGAGGGGCCTTGGTGGTGCGACACGACTTTAAGTGAATTGGTGTTTTTCCCAGGGGTACTTGTTTTTGGATGGCGCAGACACATCCTACGTCTGTTCTGAGCATCGTCACGATGTTGCGACCCTGGCATCGAGGCGGACTATTCCAGTGTGGTTTAAGGCTTTGATACCAGAGTTGAGGCATGTGATCCACGACCCATCTTTCGAGCTATGTGCAGCGCTTTACAAATTTTTCATCAGATGCCCGTTCAAGGAGTGCGAACAGTCAATCCTGCGTGTTTTTCTGAGGACATTTCAATGGAACAATCCACCCGCTTCAATTCTGCACAGTGGTGCGAGCCCTGCGAGGAGCGTTTTGGGAATTGGCGGTGATTTCCATATTTATCACCGGGTGTCTGTTTTTGTCAAGTGAATAGTCCATCTTGTGTAATTTTTTTGAGAGGATCGCAATGGTGTGATCTGTTCAATGTGCTACGGGACCGGGGTGTGGGTCCCACGTAGCACCTCTCACGTTCTGTATGTCGGAATGCATATTTTTTTCCGGACATCTATTCCACTCAAGTGAGCAGTCCATTTGACGTGTTTTTCTGAGGGGATCGCAATGGTGCGATGCGCCTGACAATTTCTGGGGTAATGGCTCAGGAGCACGGGATGTTGTTCTGGCGTAAAGTGGTGTCAGTGACTTTTCTGCCGGATATTCATTTAAAGCGAGTATGTAGTCAATCTCAAATGATTTTTCAAGAGGATTATGACGGTGGGGCCCGTTTTGATGTACAGATACTCCTTAGAGATCTCATTTAAATGTGGAAGCATAAAAGGTGTACCAGTGGAGTTCCTTCCTACGCTATTAGCAGAGAACCCTTGGTGTGTGATCGTGTTCACTATTGGGAGAGTGAAGTGAATTCTTGAAGAGATGTGTTTGGTTGTGCCTTACTTGTTGAGGTTGAATGTTGGAGTTGTTAAGTTTACTCCCATCACATTGACGTTAGGTGTCATGTGCATGTTAGCCTTTGGGCTGGAGACGTGTCATACTCTACGAGTATGCGAGAATGCTGCGAGGTACATGTGGATAGTTGTACCTGAGAATGGTTGTGCTCTTGGTTTGGGATGACTTGGGGCCACACGTCGTGTGGACCCCATGTGCCTATCGTGTTCTACATTACATACTTTTGACCTCTCACGACGTAGTGGGTTCCTCATTTCTCGTCTGTTGACCAGCAGGGTTGAGTCTTCCTCTGGTTTTGTTCTTGTTTCTTGACTAGTAGGGTTGAGTCTTCCCCTGGTTATGTTCTTGTTTGTTAACCTGCAGGGTTGAGTTTCCCCTTGTTTTGTTCTCGTATGTTGACCGGAAGGGGTGAGTTTCCCCCTGGTCTTATTCCTAATGGTTTCAACCAGTGGGGTTGAGTGGTTTTCCCCTAGTTCTGTTCTTGATAGTCTTTCTGGCAGAGTTTCTTCGTGTTCCCTAGTAGAGTTCTTATGGATTAGGTGTGACCAACACATTACGCAGGCACCGATCCTCTACCCAAGAGGTTGTTTCCAGCAGGGCTGGCCAGTGGGGTACCATCCAGTAGGGATGGCCAGAGCAGTACCATCCAACAAGGATGGCCAGTGGGTTACCATCCAGTAGGGATGGCCAGTACAGCGGTGTTCACTGAGCAGTACCATTCAGCAGGGATGGCCAGAGCGGTTCCAATTTACCTCCAGCGAGGCTAGGAAGTAGTCCTAGATGTCGGTTTTACCTCCAGATGAGCTAGGAATTTGTCACTGATACCGATTTTACCTCCAGTTGGGCTGGGAAGTGGTCCCCGATGACAGTTCTAAGCCTCCCCCCAGTGGAGTACCCTTTTATGGGACTTGTCATTCGGACTCATTGATGACTTTTTTCGGGTCGCCCTCTAGTGGATTACCCTTTTACGGTACTGGGCAGTGTGGCACACATTGACTCTTGCCGTGTCTCCCTACAGTGGGAACCTATTGACTTCTAGGGATTACCCTCCAGCAGGGCTGGGCAAGGGGTCCCCTGTCAACTTTGAGGAGACCTCTCGACTGCGAGGCAGTGACGTGGTTTGGTTTGATGTTCCCCCATAACTCTCAAGTAAGAGGGGTGATTTCCCCACCAAGACCCATCCTTGTGACGCGTCCTAAAACCATGCAGTATTGTCAGTTCCACCCAAAACTGATAGTTTCAAGGTGCGGTGATTTGAGCCCCTTGACATGCAGTTCAAGCAAGACGTGCGGGATACTGGTCCTCGATGGTGTTTACTTCTGGGACTGTTGGCTACATACTTTCTTGGGCTGAGCTACGGGATGGAGATCCCCTTATGACCTTTTTTGGGCTTCTTGATTGAGCAAATCTATATGTATACCTTGTTCCAGTACCCACTCCTTGGGTTTTGGATGCTCTCCTTCCAGGGGAGGCAAAGACGTGCGTGGTATGCCACGTGATTTTTGTGTCTAGCTTCTCGTGGTTGGATGAGTCTACTCTTCTACTATAGGTAGCAAAGACTTGATGATAATTTAATCTTATCACCGTTTCTATATCCTTGTGTTTGGACGAGTCTACTTCCTTTCTCTTGTTGGGTTGAGCTGGACTCTATACTGTACTCTTTATTGCACTCCCAGTTATACTCCTTTACTTTTCCCTGTTCTATATACTGCTCACCCTTTTGTAAATCCTTTCTTTCTCCCTCGAGCCTTCGGTGTATCCTACTGAGTATTTTTATACTCACCCCTTCTAGGGCTTTTCCCGCACTTGGTGTGCCTTTTCAGATGATAGATAGGTTGGTTGTGACTTCAGTGGAGCTTTGGAGTTCGGGATCTTGGATCACGGGCGGTGGTCGTAGTCAGGTTCCAGGTGTCAGACTCTCTCAGGTGATTTCTTTTGTTTACCTGTTGCTGGGTTGAGGAACTTTTCTGGTTGGCCTCGTGTTTTTTCCTTTTCTTTTCATCTTACCTTCATCTCTTACTTTATTCTGTTTAGAGGTCGATATACACCTGTGGTTTATTTATAGAAGTTGGTACTTTTCTTTTCTTTGTTACTCTATACTTTTGCATTGAGTGTGCTTCATGTGTGTGTACGGGTACTCAGTAAAAGGCCTCCCCAAGTTGTTTATCCTTCGGCGCTTGTCGCCAACCCCTGGCCTATGGAGGTGGGCTTGGGGTTGTTTCAGCTCGAGCCTGGGAAGGGTCGGGTCATGACAATTTCCAACCGACCTTCCTACCTGTATCCTCTGCTTCCAACTACCATGGCTAAATTTATCATAATAGAGCTTCCTGATCTCAGAATTCACACCCCTTGATCATCCAATAACAACTAATTGTCATACGCTGGAAGACTCTATCATTTTCCCTTTAAATATAGTATCATAATCCACATATTTCGTAATCTTCTATATCCTGAAGATACTCACCAAGGACTTAATCTCACACATAATTTCATCCTAAAAATGTTTCGTTTTAGCTTCCTCTTACCATTCTTACAATGGAAAAAACCTTTCTAGATTGGTGTAGTGTCCTGCATAGTCCATCATTGACATGCTCTCCTATGTCAGATGCATGAAATCAGAAGCATTCCCTTGTCTCAACATATCTTAAAAAAGATCTCCAATGACCACTTAAATAATTCCATCCATAACATATCGTGAGTTTTTCTAGTTCACACCTAAATGTACAAAAAATTCTTTGCTGATCCATATAGCATATATAAAGCCAACATGGCCCTCCTCTCAACTGGACTCTGCGAATGGTGAAGTATTCTCTATATGGACTCGATCTATAATTCATCATTATTAGGTTAACCCTCTATATTAATATTCAGAGGGTGATGTACATGAAACTCCCTTGTCAACTTAGACATATTTTTCACAACAAACCATAGGTCTCTTTATATGAATTGCAGGAAGTGAGTGAGTTTCTCTAGATATGAATCCCCATCATCAATTGTTGGTATGATCGATGCCTCATTTTTTCTAAATGGTAAATCATTCATAGGAACACCTCTAAAAGGTCCCCTTATCAATCCTCAAGGTTGAATACGCTATAAAATACCAAAAAAACTCCTCAAGTCTCATATCACAAATTTAGGACATTTATATAAGAGTAAATAATAAAAATAAACCTTTCCCCCACATATCCACATGGTAAAAACTAAGGCACTATCACTACCCCTAACCATCCTCCTCCTAGGATTTCGCTAACAAGGGTAAACAATCTATCATTGTCGTGGTTATCATTTAGATTCCCTATCACATAATTTTTAACATCCTTTATCAATTCTTGTTAGGAATTATTTTTCATTTTAATCACACAAACTAGGAAAATAATTCATGTTTAACAACTTACCCATAACCCATATCTCGTGAATGCCTAAATGATGAATGAAACATTAACCCTAAGTACCAGAATGATGTAGGTAGACCCAAATTTCATTGTATTTTCGTTGATGATTCAATAATAAATTATTTTGAGAAACAATAATCACACAACACCATAATTTCATTCTCCAAGGTGAAATAATATTCAACTATAATAGCAAATAAAAATAAAAACATTCCCACCATGAGTACATGGTGTTTCCCCCATACATGGCTTTGGAACTCTGATGAATGAGATCATTACCAAGTCCACATTATTTATAGTATCTCATCAACCATTACCAAAACTATATGACCTATGAAGAAGAAATAAAACTAGACCACTAATACCACATTATAACATCCCATTCTAGGGGCCATGTGAAGGTGCCCAAGCTGGTTGGTCATAAGACCTCAAACTCACCTCCCCATATTCTAGTGGATTCCGACTATCATCGAGGTTCTGGTAAGTCATTCATGGGGAGACTATAAACTCTTCTATTATATTTAATCAGGAAATGATGTAAATAAGAAATATTTTAAGAACATATAACCTGAAAAATAATCATGACATAAGATAACCAAATAGTAAATACAACACTCAACTGAATGGAAAAACATATATACAAATATAGGCTTCACGAATCTATAATAAAACAAAAATTAATGACACTATGACTCCCAATGATGGTTCCAAACCATGATGGTCCCCACATCCAATCTCTACCCTATGTTTTAAATCTATCCTATGGCCTTTTCCCCTATCAAGACCTACAACAATATAATACATTCAGGTACATATTAGGAATCCCGATTAGGGTTTTTGTATAACCCAGTAGTCTACAACAAATGATGTCTAAAACAAGTCAAATCAAAAAAAAATTATGCATTTCAATAAGAAATATGTAAAATTTATATATAAACAGTTATTAAATTATAATTTATTATTATTTAACTAAAATTACTCAAGGGTTCCTAAAGAGACTCGTACCCTAATACTAGCTTTGTCTTTTACCGAATTCTAATGTTTCCCCTAGGTAATATCATCTCTTAATACCTTATTATTACCAAATATTGATGTATTAAAATGTTCTATGATATATTAGTACTTGATTCGACTCATGGGAGAATTCTCATATTCTCATGCGTTTCTATAACTCACAGTGCCATTATTTCCATTATATAAATTTACATTTATAAGGCACATTTCCAAATAAACCAATGTCCCAAATCTTACTAAGATATCTATGATACCATGATTTCTCCTTAATATAATGAAAATTTTACCATTTTATTACTCATAAGTATATAGACTATCTTACCATGTATAATTCTCATTAGCATGACCATGTATTCATTCTCTGACTCATAAGTATGATGACCATGTTACCAATTGTACTTTTCAATTTTGAATGACCAATTTACAATTCATCCACACTTAATTTATTCATAAATAACTACAAAATACCAATCCCAATAGTAATTCAACAATTATTTAGATATAAAAAATTCATTAGTTAACTCAACAATTAACTAAAACATTAAATTATCATTAATTAATACGATCAATTAATTAATAAATGACACAATTAATTTCCAAATAATTGATTTTTCATGAAATTATTATCCCATTCTAAATAACAACTCATCATAATTAATCCCACAAATAATTATGTAGATCATAATATGAAAGCCCATAATTAATTCACGATTAATTTAATAAACCTAGCCAACTCGATATCTCATAATTAATCCCATGATTAATTATCTATATATCAATCCCAAAATCTTGTAATCAATTTTTAGAATTAATTTTATAATAGGGAATCCCCTTAGTCTTTTTATTGATTCTTCAACAAATAATATAATTAAAAAATGCCACTAATAATAAATTCTTCAACATAATTAACACAATTAAAGAAAAAAAATTGCAAAATGAAGCTAGGAATTTTATAATTTTTTATTTACATATAAATAAATGAATTTGGGAATTAGATTCTATAACACCTACATCAAATTTTTGATAGATGATCACTCAATGAAAATCAGAAAAATCCAAGCAACACTACAACATAGATATGATTTTTGGATCTAAATCCCAAAATCAATATCAAATATATATTAATCTTATCATTATAGATCAATAAATAATCCTATATCTAGATCTCACCCATTAAATTTAGATCTACTGAAATAGAGAATAAACTACTCCATAAGAACATGTAGAGAGAGGGGATATGCATCTAGATGGGATCCATTTACTAGGAGAATAGTGAATCTTTGATTTTGGGCATTCGATCTTGATTAATGAAGGTTGATGACAATGGAACCCTTCTGGAAATATATGGGATCACCCATTATTCTCAATTCTTAATCCACGGTCATACAAATGGTGTTTCCAGGGTTTAGTGGATTTTAAAACTAACTTTTAAATAAAAAGAAACCACACAAATGATTTCTTGGGAATGGGTGCACAGTTAGGAAAAATTGTGCACCATCCATTCATACCTCACTATTAGAGGTTTCATACATTCCTAGGTTTGGAAAATATTTTTTTTCCAAACTGTTTGAGAACCATGTGAGGCTCTTTTCCTGGGTTCACATGGTATACTGGGTTGGGTGAATAGTTTAACATAGACGTGTCCCAATGGTCCATATACCCATTTTCTCAATTTCATTTAAAATCCCCACCTAAAAAAACCCAAGTCTTAACTCCAATCAACGGTACATAAATAAGAATTATAAGTGCCATAATTCAAATCTAGTATTACTCTCTAAATATTTTGGATATTAAAATAAAATTTTCATATGAATAACTAATAAATTATGAAAGATAAATATTCATTGGAACAAATTATGAAAATAATTAAATTTATAAAATCGTTTATATTTTCAAAAAAATTTATAACTACACTTTTTCATTGAAACAAAACATTATATGTTCACACATAATATTATAATGAAATATAAATCCTTATCAAATTTTTTGATTGGTGATATAGGACCACACTCTTCATCATCCATACATATGACTGCCAATTTAGAACATTTGATCCATCATATCAAAAAGAACCAATGGAAATAACCTTAGTTTCATTTAATTTTTTATTTTAACATTGTATGTAAAATATTCATTATTCCATCAACAATAATAACATGATATTTCCAGGTAAAAGAACTGAGACTAAAATGGTATTCATCAAATTTATTTTTAAATACCCCTCAATCAAGATAATTTATCCAAGGATATTTATAATTTATAGATAAATGTTATACAATTATATCAAAATTATTCCCAATCAATTTATAAATGATACCATAGTTAACAAAAATTAATAAAATAAATGGACATCCTTGTATTCATAAAGGAATCAAATTGTATGAAAAAATATGGTGATTCATAGTGGATAGTTAGGAATGAAAATTGATGTGATGTATAAATTACCTTATAGAAAACTACTATTAATACTACATGTAGATAATTATGAAAAATGGTTACATTTACAAAATATACTCGATCAAATACAATATATTCTAACAGATATTTGATATTAATGAAAAAACATTTTCTAGAGGCTTCTAGAAATATTATTTTAAAAATAAGAATCATGTTTTATCTTTTGGAAATATTTAACTCATAAAACATAGAGAATAATAATTAGTTTTTGGAAACAAAGAATCCAAGAATGTATATTTCCTGGAAAAGTAAAATTGATAGTGGAATGATGTGTTCATGTAATGAAACATTAAATATTAATATTTTAAAACAAATTACAAGAATGAATCATTAAAAAAAGATAAAAATTTATTTAAATTCACTTAATATTGGTCAATTTAGAATAAAATTTCATTAATATATATTTGATTCAAAGATAAGTACATTCTTAAAATCATCTAATGAAATCATACATATTAAATAGAAGGTTCCCAAAAAAAGAGATGAGGTTATTTTTACATGCAAGAAACAATTTTGGTAAAATATGAGTTAGAGTGAAGTGAAACATTCATGGGGAATGAAAAAACTCATTAATTATGTGAAAATTATAAAATAATCTCATCATTTAGTAATCATATAATATAAATGGAAACATGTGGAACAATAAATTTTATGTCTCAAAAATATATTTAAGATAACAAACCCCTTAACATTATTCCCCACATATTCTATGTTTATATAATATAAAATAAAATGACATTATTGTCTTTAAATTTTATTTAAAAAATATATTCATATTCACTATCCTTTATATACATTAGTTATGATAATTTTTTGTGAAAATATTATAATGTTATAGCTTAATTTTACCATGGGGTATTAGTAACTGTAATTGTTCCAGTAAAACATTATTTAATTTATATTAATGACTATTAATTGATAACAAATAATGATTGAATTATAATTTATTCTAATTTAATAAAAAAAATTATGGAAATAGATATTGTTTCATTACATATGTTTTTTAGTTACGTGTTGTGAAAATTGAATCAGTATTAGTCGATTTTTGTTAATATTATATATTTATGATGATGTTTTAATAATAAGTAATATACATAATAAAACAATTTATGAACTAAAGAATTAGTAATTATTAATAAAATTATTATAAAATTAATTTTTAATATCCCATACTAATCCGTGATTTAATTTTCTATCAATGATCATGTATGTGGTTAGACAGACCCATTCATAAACATAAAATTATTAATGTTTGACTATTTCAATGAAAAAAGCTTTTTTTGGTATGGTATCATTCTTAAAAAATCATAATTATATTACATATTTATTTTTAACATGATAAATTTTATTTTGTTATATTCTAATATATTTTAAATAAACGACATGAAAATTGAGTTATGATAATTCATGGATGTGGTATCCAACACAACGTATTGTCAATATTTTTATTTCTCTTCGAATGAGAGGTAATGAAGGGGGTAATAATATCTTCTATTCATAACAATATTTTTATTTAATATATAAAATTTATTAATCAATTTCATACTTATTACTATTAGGGAGATGCATTGGTGACAAATGGAATACATTGATTTATGGAGGCAGTACTCTAAAAAATACATGATCAACATTCTTTTTTTCTCACAGTGGATTAAAAGGAATAAATAATAATTAATTAATTTATATAATAAATACAAATTTTTAAAAATATTATAATTTTATTATATAATAAATAGTAATATTATTTTATATGTGAAAGAATATGATTAAAAATTTAAGGATTAAGTAATAATTTAATTATGACATTTAATTTTCTCCTGAATGTCTCTAAGGAAATCAAGGATTTAGACTAACTAGTATTAAATAGAGGTTTTAGGACATGAAGTGGAATTATAAGAGGGACAATATATGAATGGATTCCATGCAATATTTTTGATAAAATGAAGAATTTAATGGGTAGTGGTGATCCCCTTTAATAAGTGATAATAATTGAATTTTATGAATCCTCATTACAATTAAATTATGACCTGACACTTTTCAATTATAAAAGACTATAAATTAATTAAAAATAAAGTTAAGTGTGAGATTTTATAATGATAACCTATTAATTGATATTATAAACATGATTTGAATATGTAATATGTTATTAACTGTTACATTTTTACCTTTACTATTTTCTATTTTTACATGGGTAACTAGTTTTTACCCAAGTTACATATATTTTACTAAAATAGTAAAATAACCCCACTAAGTAAATTACAGATCACTAAACTAAAAAATTATCCTCCATTTATTCTATTTTAATTTTTTAGATATAATTAAATTAACTCTTAAAATAAAAACGTTTATATATAAGAAAACTATTTTTTCACCAATAAAAGATGTTCTAACCATTATGTATTTCCAATAATTTCATTCATTGATTATATTTTTATTGAAATGTGACATTATTAACAATTATTTGCCTGAAATGCAATTATATATTTGTGGAAAAATTATATTATATAAGTACTTTAAAATATATTAATATTATTTATTAAAAAAATTATACATAAATATTATATGAAATTTTTGAAAAATAATTATTCTATGATTATACCCATAATTAGCATTTGTCATAGAATAGTTATTATTTTTTCCTAAAATTGAAATGTTCCATCTTACATTATTTTGAATTTAAAATTTTATGTATAGAAACAAATTTACCAAAAACCACTTATAGATGTGAGAAATTATTATTTTTACTATTTTCATATTTATTTATTTAAAATTGATTTTAGAGAATTTGTATTTTTTTGATTAAAATTAGTAACATTATTTTTTAATATTATAAGAAAATTATATTATAAAAATAATAGAAATTATTTTTCATTCATTGAAATAAATAATAAAATTCTGCAAAAAAATGTATTTAAAATAAAATACTAAAACCATGTTCTTTTTTGAAGAAATTATTATTATGTTAGAAAAGTATTTTACAAAGTTTTTAAAAATTAAAAAAATCATATAAAAGATGAATTTTCCCCCATAAATAAATATTTTATTTATTAAATTGTTTTACAAATCTTTATGACATTCTTATATAATGATAGTGTCATAAAATTCATAGTGTTGGTGAGGAATGAATTTTTTCACTATTCACCTAAAAATCGACTATTTTAGAAAAATCAAAAACATTCAAATTATGATAATACATATATATATGATTAATAGAATAAATAAATTTAATTTTCTCAATTATATAATTGTTTTTTTAATTTATATTAAAATTAAATATTAAGTATATAAAGAAAGATATCTTTGATTTAAAAATTACATTTTTAAAAAATTATGTGTTCTTAATATATTTTGTATTCATATCTTATGGTTTAATTTTTATAGGTTTTTTTATTAATAAAATTTATTAAAATTAATCATACCATATTCCAATGATTATTTTATTTTTGTGGTACATGCGAAATATGATATAAATCATATTATTAATTTCGCTAAAATATACTCTAAAATATTAGAGTGTTACATTCTGCCCATAAATAAAATTTTCCCTCTAAATTTAAATTATCATTCCAAATAGTTATAAAATAAAATATCTATGAGAAAATAAAATTATATCATCTAATGTGATATCCACCTCCCTGCCAATTGTGTGAAATGGAAATTAGTTATCCAGAATATTTATATTAAAATGTTCATAGGGATATGAATTTCATCTATCTGTTTTCCCAATCCTTCTCCAAAAAATTATTACAACCAAAAAGGTTATAGAAATTCCTGACAAAATCTTATTAGTATATCAATTGAATAATAAATCCTAGTAGTAATATGTATTCTTGAATTATATATTTATTTCAACTAATGAAACTATGGAATTCTTTGTTTATCCTATAAATATCTTGATTCACCCTTTGATTATTTATGATATGTTATCTTGTACTTCCTAAACTAATCCTTCAAATTGATTTGAAAATAATCATTTATAATATTTTTTACAGATAAATGATAAAATTAATTATATACCCCTCGATAGTGTCTAACATTTTGTTAAGTCTTTGACCAAATCATGATAAACCAAATTAAATCTTTTGTCTATTTTCAAACATAAATTTTATGGATGATTACACCTAGTTTAATTTGGGCCATAATCACATTCATACAATAATATACATAGAGGTATTTAACATTTATTGGTAATATATATTCTAAACTTTACCGTAATATAATGATGTTATCTGTTACATAACATTATCTTATAAATATATACCTATGGATTTTTAAAATTATTCTTTTTAAAAATACATAAAATATAAAATAAAACCCCATAAATCATAAAGTGATATTAATACCAATAAAATTATGAAAAAAGAATTTATCAAACATAAATTTATTCTGATGTATAATTAAAACCAATAATGTTATCAAAATACATTTGTAATATAGACTATGACTATGTTACCCCTAAAAATTCTTATCTCTAATTTGATTTTTCTTATCCAATATTTTTTTTCAGCTGTGGGACAATTTTCCAACAATATAAAAATAATAATAAATCCTTAATAATTATTTTACATCTACCATAGATTCACCATTGAAGATACTATTATAGATGAATTATATATATTACTTTATTTAATAACCTATAGAAATTGAAACAATTGAATTATTATATCAGAAATTATAATTAATGAAAATCATAAGAAACAAAAATTGATGATTATAAGTAATAATGTGATGAGAATATGAGTACAATTAGGTTTCCTAAAATGTTATACATAACAAATTGTGAATAAAAAATTATGAAAAATTGAATGATATAAAATAAATAATTAAACAACATAGTTTAGAAAAATTTTAACAAACATGATGCATGGGATAATAATATAGTCATAATAATAAGAATAAAAATATGAGAAAAACAAAATCATAATGAAAAATTTTGAAAAAAATTAAATTATGTGTGCCCTTTGTGAAAACAGATTTTTATTTCTTCCATGAATTATTTCATGAAGTATAAATCATAATCATTTCATTGGAGGTAGATATAGGACCTCACCCATCATTATCCAAACATATTAGTACTAATTTAGTTTTTTTGATTCAAAATATCATAAAGAACTCAAGGAAATAATTTTTCATTCATATTAATTTCAAATATAATTATGTAATGAAAATACTGATAATATTATTAGTAATTGTAGTAAGATATATCCTAGGGAAAAAATGTGTATCCATAGGTATCCAAAAACATTCTAGGAAAATACTCTAGAATCACGATAATAGTACTTATAATATATAATTGTACATATAATGGGTGTATTTTTAATGAAACAATTTCCCCAATCAATTGATTTCAAGAATCTAGTCTAAAACAATTATATAAATGTAATTAAAAATAGGTTACTCATTAAGGATTATTAATGGATGATAAGTTATTCCTATTCATAGTGGACTATTGGGTTTGATAAAGGTGATGATAGATCATTTATCTAATATAAAATAAAATTTCAAAATCTATTCAAAGAAAAGGGATGGATGGTATCACATATATAATATCCTCTTTTAAACATATTATATTTTAGGAAACAGTTGATGTGTCAAAATATCATTTTTTAGGCATATTAAGAAAAATCTCATTAGAAATAATTTTTTTTTCCATTTTGAAATAAATAGGTTCTAAATATAATGGAATATGAAATTATATGAAATAATGATAAATAGAGAGTTTTTATCATAAAAAAAGATGTAGACTACATAATGACGCTTATAAACCAAAATTGATAAAAATAGACATTTTCACAATTTTATGAAAATGAATCATTCAAAAAATAGACAAATATTATTTAATATTTTAAATTGAGTAAAATTTTTATTATGTTAACATATTAATATGGATGTATAGATATAGCCATTGATAAAAAATATAATGAATATAGACAATGAAAATTTGTGGTTCTTGACTCAATCTAAGAGATGAGGCTAGTTTCATTTAAATTATTTTTGATAAAATATGTGTCATAGGGAAATGAATTTATAGGGGATGTATAAAACCACAAAAATTACATGAATATGGAATGACACAACCAATAAGACATAGTCGCAATATATCAACAACATCATAGTGCACAATATGAGGGAAATCTAAAATATCAAGAGAAAGAGCCCATTATAATGCTTCCTCACACAGTTGAATGTCTAAGAACCTCTAATAAAAAAATAAAAAAATAATATACTATATTATAACAATATTCATTTATATTTCATTTTATATAATTAATTTATTATCAATTATTGTGAATTTATTATTAAATATATATTATTTTTATCTTAGGGTGTTAATAATAATAATTGTTTCACATGTGATTTAGGACATTTATATTAATAAATATTAATTTATGTAATGTTCATCATTCCACGTTCTATTAAGAAAAAAAATAGATAAAATTATATTTATTAGTAAATATCCTATAGTAATCGTTATATGTATTAATAAATTTTCATGAAAATGTAATTATATTTGACTTATTTTGTTAATTCATGTAATCATGGATTATATTATAATAATTAATTAAATACATAATATTTCCTTCCAAGATTAAGAATATTTTAGTTATATTAATTTCAATTTACAAATAATCTTTAATTTATATTCCCATAGTTATCCATTATATATTTTTATATCATTGTTAGTGTAGGTGGTATAACAGGATCAAACATGAACAAAATAATATAAAAAGATGAATATGGAAATAAAAGTGATCTATTTTGGAATAAAACCATTCTTACAGGGGTGTAATCATATAACATAGTTATTTTTAAATTGGGGAATTATTTTGGAAGAGAATATAATAAATAACAAGAAAACTATATTAAAATTATGATATATTTATTCATGGATGTGGTAGTCTGAACAACATAGGAATAAAAAAATTTTATTCCGATTGAATAAGAGGGAATGATGCTGAATAAATTTTGTTTATTCTTATTATAATAACTAAATTTAAAATTTTTATTTTATTCCCTAATTCCATTTGTATAACCATTGATGATTGATGATAGTAAAAAAAGATATTTCTTCATGGGGGCAGCATTACGACCAAATACATGACCAATTTTTAATTTTTATTAGTGAATTGAAAGGAATAAAATATTATTTTTTTAATAAATATAAAAGAATTTAAATAATAAAATAATAAAATTTTAATTATATAATTTTTTTTGGATAGTGTAGGATTTTATTTAATACGAAATTAAAGTTAAGTATTAAGTAATACTAACATTGAGAGATAAATGAACTGGAGTAACACCAATGTGTTTTTAATTAAACACATGGGAATAATGTTCCCTATCAGCCTCCAAGGGTCACTACACCTCTTTTTCTTGCGGAATAATTCATTAACATCACCATAAAATGTCACAACATAGATCCACATCACCTACCGTCAAAGTGAAATATGAATTCAAGTGAACCCAAATGTGTATAATCCCACCAAAATCATATATATGAAATAATATATATTTTTTCTTGAACCATTAAATAATTATCCACAGTTATTAGTAAAATCCTATACTAGAAAACCTATGACTTGAGAATCATATATTCTAAAAATGTTGCATTAGACACCTCCTCTATTTTCAAACTGAGAGTGAAAATTAGTCATTGCCCTCTTTCAAATGGGCCAAGAGCCTGAATTTAATATAAAATAATCACTCCACACAAAAGGTATGTCACTGAAAGACTGATTCTTATTAGGATATACGATCATAGATCATAAAAATAATACCATATCCCCAAAAACATGGAATTCTAACTGGAATATTTTTTCTCAAATAAGTCTTCCTATATGAATCACAAGACTGCTAACATTCCTAAAAAATGTGTATTATATTTTAAATAGTAACAAAAAAGAAATGAAATAGCTCTAAAACCATTTTTTAATGTCTATAACCAGATTCCACTAATCTAGATCCCCGATATGGTTCTCCCTGAGGCCTCCAGAGTTCCTCCCCATAAACTAGATGCTTCTATCTAGTAGCGAGGGATAAGGGTATGATATTAGGGGTACTATTAAACTGTAAAAAAATAATGGAATAAAATAATTATCCAAATAACATACATATCCTAAATAAATAGAGTGAGGAAATAGAAAATAAAATAAAATAGAATCATGCTGCATTAACAAATGAAATACTATAAAATCTTGAACAATCATATACTACATACAACATAGATCACCCACTAGGGAGATCATATATTGATGTGTACATAAGATAAATTATATTAATATATATACAGATATAATATTGTATCTTATTCAACCCATATACCGAGCCTTCACAACTCTGTCATCTTACTCCATCATAATCAAGACAATTCACATGAGAGGCTCTTCTCGATCATGAAAACCTGGAACTAATCCCTATTCATCTTGTCTGTGTGCTCTACCTAAAAAGTGTTCATAAGATCTACATTCTTAACAATGGGTACCTAAAGGGATATGAAATATTATGAAAAATACACCCCATTTATGAACTTAGAAATAGGTTGTCAAAAGTTCATGGTCATGAAATACTCTTAACATAGACGATACTTAATAATAATTTTAAACAAGAGAAATAAATTAAAACCATAGTCAATCCCAAGGTCTATAATCTAGGTCAACTGGGGAATGTTACATCATGTATTTATATGTTGTTTAAGAAATAAGTTTCCATATATATATACATAAATATGTATATATATATATATATGAGTTATATGAAAAATTACACAATTGACAACTGTTGATCACTACGGTCGTAATACCAATCATTTGAAAATAATATGAAAAAATTATTGGGATGGATTTTTAAATTCTCAATACATGTTTAATTAACTCACCCACTGAGTCTATAATCCCAACTAAAAATACCAAATTCATGTAATGCAAGAAATGTTTCTAAGAAAACTACGATCCCATAGGGGAATACATATCCCAACTTAGGGTTCACCTATAATCACCTCCAAGCACTATATTTTTGGATGCTATATACCACTAGAAAATAAATTCGATAGTCATATCATTGGTTTTGATACCACACATGACATGAAAATCTTGTCTGCTGTGTGAAACCTAGGTACTAGTTCATAGAAAATCATGAAATTGTGACTCATATAATCTTTATGGAGTTTCCCATTATATGATCTATTAAACTGATGTTCTTAGGATACACTTAAATTTTCACCATATATTCATGATAATGTCTCAACAGTCCCCTCCCTAAAAAGTGCATTAGATAAATACAATATAGATGAATTAAACGTACTAGAGGAAAAATCCTAGGCAACACATAAAGATAGTTTAATCATCCATCAAGTATATGTCATATCAATGATGAGGAGAACAATGTCCAAGAATTCAATATAGTAATTAATTAAGAAGTTCATAATAACCCCCATCACGCTAGTATCAAATTTTAATGTAACACCATGCTCAAAAATTAAAATCATAGGCATTAAATGCATATATATATATATCAATTATAGGGATTTAATTCACGAATATCAAAATCAATATGTATGAAATTTTAGATCATATGAAATACATATGGCCATCCAAATAATATAAAAATAAATAAAATTAATAGATTGAAGATCTTTGGAAATATGTATGAGAATAAAAATAATATAAATATCACAAAAAGTAACATAAATATATCCCAGGAAAATCATCTTGGCATAGTAATAATAATAGTCGATTTATGTTAGGATCATCAAAGAACTACCAAGAAGAACCAATAGAATCGTAGTTATTTTTAAGAAAGTTGTTCCTTGTTCAAATACCAAAGCACCAAATATATTATTAAAACATGGAATTACATGAGTCTAAAAGATAGGATTCTTTTACAATCTCTATTATAAAGGGGTGGTAAATTATTAGGGAGGTCATCCAACCATGTGGTGACATGGTTGACTCCCATATTTTCAAGACCATCTGCCACCATATTTGCTTCACGAAATGCATGCATAATGTTGTGGTTGAAGTCCATGAGTGAATGAATACAGTCCATCCAATTTGTTTTAAGAGGAAACACAAGTTGCACCACACCATTCCAAATAGCATGAATGATGGTAGTCGAGTCACTTTCAATCCAGATGTTGTTCCAACCATGTTTCTTGCTGAATGAGATAACAGATATTGAGCCCATCATTTTAGCCTCTAATGCCGAGAGGATGATGCAAGTTCAATATAAATATCCAAAAATCATCCTAGTGTTATTTCTCAAAATAGCACCATAACCAAAAGTGCTCTGTTT
This sequence comes from Viscum album, assembly GCA_963277665.1. NCBI lineage: Eukaryota > Viridiplantae > Streptophyta > Magnoliopsida > Santalales > Viscaceae > Viscum > Viscum album. The sequence goes on from OY728154.1 coordinate 10,657,617, forward strand.
TCATTTTGAAGCACCATCGACATTAACTTTAATCTATCCCAGGAGTGGAGATTTTCAAATCACATAAAAAGTGAATCTAGGTTGAGTATCAACACCATAAACCCCAAGAAGACACAAAATCCCAATGTCATTCAATGTGTTCTTGAAAAATCACATTTGAATCAATGTAGCTTCTTAAATGGCTATGTGGATCAGCATCCAACCTGCATGTAAATTAAGTGAGTAGTTGTTATGAATAATAACATTACGATCATACCAGAGAATACGAATCATGTTTAGGAACATTAATTATAAAGAGGGTAATTATTTTCTGAGAGGCTTAAAGATCCACACAACATTGACGTAAATATTTTATTGAGACCTTATGTAACAATATGCACTCAAAAAGATCACAAACATAATTAAACATAAAAGTAGTAGTAAAACATGAATATAAATGATGATTAATATCTTCTCAATGTTTCTTTAAAATACTTAATTTAGATGAAATATGGATTCCAAAAGACTAAAGCCATGTGATAGTGGAAATACTCTTATGTGAAATATGCCAAATCATAGTGAATTTCGAAGGTTTTAACAATAATTTATTAAAATTTTTACTCCAACTAAAATTATTTTATGAATTAATAAAACCATGGTTGTAAAAAAAATTTGTTTCGAGAATGCCATTATCCGTAGGTTCCAAAATTAATAAATTATCAGTGCTGGAAAATTGTAGCTTTCAATGATATAATTAACTTTGTTCGGAAAATTAAGGTTTTGAGATATAACAACCACATTGATTGTATAATTACTGTGATCAAGATGTATATTAGAGAAAATCATAAGGAATATAGAAGCACCAACACATTTTTTGATCCAAAATTAATAGAAGAGTATATGCTCACAATCCATCTTGAGTTACACATAAGGTTGGAGAAAATAATTCTTAATAGAAGTCAAAATGAAAGAGCTAATGTAATTAAAATTTCCCTTCTTCATCTTGTCAAGAAATCTATTTTTAATGAATGAAATTAAAGAAGAGTTGATATTAATAAGGTTTTGTGGGAGTGTGTCTTGTAGGGAATCATTAAATAGTTCCATGTTTTTATACTGAGACCACCATTCTCAAAAACATTCATACAAGTTGACTAAATAAAACTCACCAGTTTCCTTTCAAAATTGCTTCCGCAACAAAAAAATATTTTGATGGATATGTTATTTCTTTTAAGATGAGCAAAAGTCCATTTATAAATCATCGACGATGTTACCATTTGAGAAAAAATTATTGATTTGACAAGAAAAATCATTCCATCCAAAAATAGTGATTTTCTATTCTAGGATTAAAGTTGGTGGATGATTTGGTCAAAAGTTGTAGAAAAGTAACTAGATTTTGTATACCCTGGAAAATGGGAACATCAATATAGTTGAAGGGAAGGGAGACTTTATTAATTCATATATCAGCTATAATATCGTATTTTATATTAGCGGGAAATCATTTCCCAAAAAAGGAATAATATTTTTTATAATTAATTATTTGACTAGAAATCTGATCATATTGTGAGTGTGAACATTTAAGATATTGTATATTCCTTTTATCCCCCTGTAAAAAATGAATAATATTATCCCCATATAAATGGGGCATCAGAAGAATCAGTTTTCTAGAAACCGTAGTTGGTTTAAGCTTTTTTGCTCGACCAAGCGAGTGATCAATATGCATAGGTAATCAACCACAACCGTGAAAATAAGGGAAGAGAGAGGGTCACCCTATCTGACACCTGAATCATAGTTACATCAATAGTAATAATATGAATTTTTAAATAAAAGAGTGAGGGTTGGGAAAACCTATAAAAAACCATAACTTTCATAGAATCATGGTTTATATGATATGTATGTTTTCTATGGTGATACCCACTACCATATCAACAACAAAAAATTCACTATTTCAGAGAGTGTCAAATATTTGGGTACCCACTTGATATATCATGTTAAAAATATTAGTGAAATTTTACTCATAATCCTTGATTTATTCAAATAAGTGATGATACCCTATTCATTATCCATAGTAGTGAAAGTTTAATGAGTAATCCTTCTTGTGTCCCTTGAAATTATGTAAACATAGGAAACCTATTTGGGAACCAAAGAAAAGTATAAATAGAAATATGTATCCTATATTGGATGATCATGAAGGGTAAACAGGTAACATGATCATACAATGGATTCACTATGTCAGAATGTCTATGATTTCATCTCACATGGGACCCTTAATAATAGTAATATGATAGAGGTTTCCTATAAGAGATCATATAAAAAAATTTCTTGAATCTTACCATTAATAGAATTTTTTTTCAATTATAGTCTAAATAGATTACTCATGGCCCACCTCATATCAAGGGCCTCACCTAAAGGAGATAGTCAGATTCGATTATGGGAGGAAGAAACTCAGAATTTAGTAAAAATGCATAAAAACCTTATAAGAATCCCCAAATTACAACAATTTTATTACCATTACGATTTGGGTAGAGATATGTAAAAAATTTACTACTCATGCATAAATTATAAACCCATGTTGAGAAGATTTTGAAAACCATTTGGATTGTAGTAATAGATCAGTACATGGATCATATACTCAAGTACATGACGTTCACTCTCAAATCCTCACAAAGGAATGTAAATAAGATTTAAAAGGAAAATAATGACCATGTACATTCCATATAAGTCATATAAATATCATTTATCCTAGAAAGGGTAAATTATAATGCACCTCACAATGCATATCCAGGTATTTTTTCATTGTGAACTTCATCTACATGGTGGGTGACCCACACGGGGTCTGGTCATGTATTATAGAAGGCTTAGTTCCATCACCATTATTTTCTATCTACGTACAGGGATAAACAAATCATTAGTAGTAAATGATGTCTATATCATATACATGGGTTGTAATTGTTAAATGTTCATCTTCTCCAAATTGTAAGAATACATGGTGTTTTTTCCAAAACTACACGCCTTGTGAAAGGGATTTCAGAATGGAAAACCCATAAAATTATCCTGAAACCCATTTTTCTTCCCAAAAAATATAGATCAACCGATAAGGAATCTTATGAATCCTAAATAGTGTTATAAAAACATGAATAAAATTGTTTTTTAAAAATATAAAAATATACTACCTTTTTGTTGAATCCGCTGATGATTTACTAATTTTCATGATCTATCATTGTTGCACAATGATTTGGATCATCCCTAGCTTTGTGGAAGAACATATATTACTTTATACCTATTTCGATTTCTCTCTATCTCAATCTCCTCTCACGATTTTGGAGACGAACCCCACTAGGGGAATACATGAGAATTTATAAGAGACATAATCTAATTTTTATACTCCATTCATAAGCTATATATGAATTAATATGTGATAATAATAAATAAATTAATTAGTTAATTATGATGTACTAATTATTCAATGAATTCACAAATGATTCATATTTCCAACAACATCAAATATGAGGGTAAAAACCTACAAAAAATGTCATGGAGTTGTAAGAATAATTATCTAATGTCATCTTCTTGGGTAAAATTATCATTTTACACCATAATACATCTAAAAGAACAAAATTCAAATTTATTCTCATATTAGTAGTTTGGAACAATACAGGTCCATACACAGTCTCCCTTTTAAAATATAGGTATATTATAGTCACCCTTATTAATAAATTTAATCTTTGTAATTTGGACTTAGCATATGAAAACTTGGTTTACCTTTTCAAATTAAATTTATTAACATCCCACATCTTAAGAAGGGCCAACAAAACATTCACTTGAAATGTGAAAATTGGGATGTGTGAAAATCATCTCAAATAACACATAAATTCATTTCCATATAAGTGAACATTTGTGGGATTTGAAAACTAGTATATAGATGTGAAAGATAATGTGAAAGGACTGATAAAAATTGATAGAGATCCTGATCAAGATAATATTACCAATAAATAAATAGTAAATTTCTAATGGGTAAAAATTCTATTGACTTATCAGTAAGAAAAGTAAATGGATAACATTTTCATTTCAAAATACTTTTCAAAGTGTATGGTAACTATTTTAAGATCTAAACTAACAATATAAGAAAATATAATTCATTAACAAGTAGAAACATTCCTTTAATCCATTACCACAACAATATCATCTTTTCCTCATAATGATATCTATTCGAATTCTTTTAAATTATTTGTCAATCCCAAGTTGAAAGTTCTACGGTTGAAAAAATCTACAAATGAATTAAAATCTACTCCTCTATTATTTATAAATTAACCAAAAAATGGTTATCTCATGAAATGATGATTCCGAGAAAATATTAAACCATAATATATGGACAGATAACTTTAATCTCCAAAATAAAAAATTACAAAATAAAAAATAAAAAATAACCCGAGAAATAAATATAGTTAAATTTTATTAAAAAAAATATAATTATATTGAGACCCAACTATTATAATTATTTGATCAAATAATCTTCCACGATTAATTTTAACATTTATCTTCATATAGAATATTTTAAAATTAAAGTCTCATGAAAAGGTAACTTCCTTAATCCCATAATCTCATATATATGATAGTCATTACATTAACCCAAATAACCATAAATCGATAATAATATAAAAATCATTCTAATACATAATTCATTATTTATTAATCAATTTAAATATCATGGTATTTTATTTTCCTTAATCGAATATTGTTCCCAAAACAGTAGACAATGTATGAAATAACATCAATCACATAATCACCAAAAAAAATTAAATCCCACAGTTCTCTATACAACAATATATATATTCCCAAAATCAACATATTATTTATATATTGGATCATTTAAATAAATAAAAATTATTTAATTCTAAAGAGTCCATCAAGTAGGCTATGGGTAGGTGATTCACCATCGTCGCCATTGGGATGGGGGTTCAAAACATGTTCCCCTTCCGAATGCAACAATTGTCATTATAAATATATGTTTTTTATTTTATAATACTGTATTAATTGCAAAAATCATAGAAAAGTGATAAAAATACAGAAAATATCCTTAATATTTTCAATATTAAAGACATATTTTATCCTCAAAAGATGTCTCACACATATCATTTTTTATTCCAAATATGTAATAACCCATAATTACCTCAAACTTAAAAATCATTTAAACCCTAACAATTATTCATAACATTAAAAATATTTTCAAAATATGAAAATATTATTCATAATCAAATACAATTTTAACAATATAATATTATTGGTGGTTTATACCTCAAACTCAATAAATGTTTTCCAATGTACTCCAATCGTCAAAAGAGTATTAAATATTTTAAACACATGATCATACTAAAATTTACAAAAACTATTGAATAACTTATATGTATAAATCTTAATCCGTTAAAAATTATTTCCAATCTTACTCCATAATAATTTATTCCACTAATAAAAATATGAATCTTTTCCTAAGACACTATAATTTATATGAATAAAAAAATAAATGATTAATTACTTTCATATATATTTTTCCATTTCATTGGGTTTATCTATAATGGAATATGATATTACTCAAAAATATCCTTCTGATCATGTAGATACCCGAATCTTGACATACATGGACATTACATTACTTTTGCGGAATACTTAGTACATAACAAAAACACACACACAGGGATCGTAATAGTTTAGTGACTTTGGAAACTCGGAATATAATATTCTAATCGTGGTGAAAGATCTTCAACATCTCCTATAAAGATCTTCCTTTTTTTACCTAAAACCTTTCATTATATCCTGGGGAAAAGAAAACATAAAAGGGTGATCTCAAATGCTCAGTAAGGGTAAACAAAAGAAATATCAATCACATCATTTTCATAAGAACATAACATTTTGGAAATCTTAACCATCAAAAGAGAGCATAATTTCATAACATGGGATAAATAATAGTAGTGAAATGAAATCCTAATAATCATAACTTAAAACATGAAACATTTTGGCATACACACATAATCATAGAGAATCATATCTTATTAGTCAAGACTCATTGCCAAGACTATCTTAGTGGACAAAGTCCATTTCTGAACCGAGTCACCCTCGTTTCAGTCCTGTTTCACTGAACCGGTATAACCTACCATTATAGCCATGTCTATCTCATGAGATATAAAATCATTACCCAATGCATTGGATGTAGATATAGGTCCCACCCATCTCATAATGAAACCATTCTTATGTGTGCCACAAAAATCATAAATCATACATCATTGCATAACCCATGTAATAAAAATGGAATTCTTAAACATCGTGACATCATAAAACAATTCATATAAGACAAATGAATTCATAAAAATAATTTCATCACAATATAATCAAATCAATGTAATAATAGGGATAAAAATATAACCCTTTATTATCTTTTATGGAAAATAATTTTGATAAAACACTTGAACTCCATTCGTAAGGAAAATATCCTTTCTGCTTCAAAAACACTTTTCCTTTCTTAACATGTCGTACAATTCTAAACTAAAAGAATTTGATTAAAAACAAACTTGAAAACTTGTAAAGGAAGCTTCTTGGAAATAATGTTTTAAAAATCCATTCATGTCGTATAAGTTAAAAAAATATTCTTCTCGTACTTTTGTCGGAAAAGTCAAAAAGTACCTCGTACGAAAAATGAAAAAAGATTCCTTTCATATCTTTTACTAAAAACTCACCGAAGGGTAAAATTGGATTTAAAAAATTGTAGGTGGATGAAAATAATATTACATATTGAGGAAACATGGATGTGGATGATAAAATACACCCCAGTAAATACCAAAGTATAAACAATCTCGGATAAAAATGAGATTGTGATATTTCCCTTACCTTAGGTCCGATTTGCTTCGTAAGTGTCCGAACCTCCTGTATAATGATTTAAATCATGTCATAGACTTATTCCATAATCATACTCATTGTTATGATATCATATATGGTTCACTTATGACTTTATTTTACTCGTTCTTTTGTAAATTCCATGTTAAAGAGCGGTTTGGGTAAAATCGTTTCATTTGTCGTCTGTGTTTTGACTTGTAATTATTCATATGATTACTTAGATCATGATTAAATAATTCCAGAATATAAAACATGATTTATATATATATATTCAGAATATACATATATATAATAAATCATTAAGTGGAACGAAATACACCGTTCATGGAGACGGTAGTCCGTACGTACGCATGAACGCTGTTTTCGTTTCCTTATTGAATTGAATTGAATTATGTAGATGAAATACATATAAATATACATAAATCCAGTATAATTATTATGTCATATATTTCATTAGTACTTATTATATATACTTTATAATCATTCATGAATTGTTAATCATTGAGAATGAATCTCATCGCGTCGTGGAGATGGTAGTCCGTACGTACGCACGAGCGATGATATCATTCCCATGGTCGTGGAATTGTGTTGAAGTGTATGTATACTATTTCAGTATCAATATCACTTTATAATAATCATATATAGTTACTCATTACACCATTATACCCATCCAATTATGGTGGTGGCGGAAAATAGATTACACCACGGCGTGGAGACGGTATTCCGTACGTACGCACGCGCGGTGATTTCCTTTTTCCGTAGGATGGATAGAAGGTTAATTAGAGTTTTTTAATATTTGTAATAACATATCAGTGTATAATAAATACTAATGTTATTACTTTATCATGAAACAACTAAAGAAGAAGTTGAAGAAGAAAGACATTGAAAAAGATCGGTAATGGATATTACCTCTTTTTGACGCGCCTTCACTTAACCTCCACTTAAAGAACTAAGGATGGTCTTTTAAGAAGACCAGCACCTCTAGGATGATACTAGGGAAGTGGAGAAGAGATTTTTTCAGGGGTTGGCTGAGCTTGAATGCTCAAATTGTTGTGAGGAGGATAGGGAGGAGGTGCCCTTTTATAAGGGAGGAGAGGGGTATCTTAGGAAAATCTCAAAATATTATTTTATATTAAGGTCAAATTCGGATTATAATGGTTCTAAATGGTCTTATTTCTAAGTTAAAGTGGGTATGGATCGCAATACTCTCATAAAATAGGATTTAGACAAGTTTAGGTTATTATTTTAACCTTATCAATTAGATTTAACTCAAAGTTAAATAATTTAACTTTTACCGTGTCTTTTTGTTTTCTTACACTATATGGTTAATAAACTTACTATATCAAGCCAAAAGACCCCTAAGTTGTTTATTATTAATATATCTATCCTTATATATCTCTTTTGGCTGAACACTAGATTTTTAGGAATTAAATAACAATTAATAATATAATATTTGTTTTAAAAACTAATTTATGTCAATTTTGACACTATTTAGTACATGATTTTTATGAAATTTCTAACAGAATGATAAGTTCGAAACAAGTTACTTAAATCACCAATAACATGTCATATTAACCTATATAATTAGTGTAAGTCATAAAAAGTCTCAAATTACATTTATTTGGGCATTTATAACATCATTTATGTTAATATTTTGTTAAAAAGGTAATTACTGCATCATCGTTGTGTCATAAATAAATTAAATTATTTAAAGTATAAAAATTACAAATAAAATACCATTATCTAGGAAATCTTTGTATCTTTCTAATTAATATTTATAGTCGAAAATATATTATGTATAACCCTATATTAAAAATGTTTTATTAAATAAACTTTTATTTTAACTCTTTTAACTCTTCTTTGAATTAAATAATAATAAATGTCCTAATCTAATCCAAGTGAGCCTAAATGATAATATTTTAAATTTAAGGTTGTTTTTGGTCGAGATAAAATTGTCCAATAGGATTAGGACATGTGTTAGGGTAATATTAATATCATTTCTACCCTTAATTACCCTATTTACTTTTAACCGTGATAAATAAAAGTAAAAAGTTACTATTCACCAAAAATTATTTTCATCTCATTGAACCACATTTTACTTACTGACATCAATTGTGTCTCTCATATTTTTGAAATTCCATTCACAGAAGCGGTAAAATTAAGATTTATGAAAAATTTAATTTTTTTAACTACCACTTAGTAGTTTCACTATTCATCAAAAATTGAAGTTTTTCAGAAAAATGCCAAAATTTCATTCTAAGCTATAATTGATATTCCGAATTCAAAAATGATTTCTATTTTACTAAATTCCCAAAATATAAGTTGCATTAATTAATTTTATAATTAATTTTCACTGTCACAACAAATAGCGTGTTTTTAAGAGATAATAACTATCAAAAGATTAACACTTGTTTATGTCTGGTGTAAATGTGAAATTACATCCAATGACCAAAATTGTATTGAATTGTAAAAATATATTCTAAATATACTTTAAAACCACTCAAATTAACAATTTATCACTATTAATTATTTCGATAAAAAAATTTGTTTTTAATTAAAATTTAGTAATTTTCACTATTCATCAGAAAATGAAAGTTATCCGAAAAGTACCAAAATTTCATCCTAAGCTAATTTCGATATTACGAATCCAAAACTAAAGTCCATTTTGAAAAAATAAAATTTACAAAATTTCAAAAAGTGGTTATTACTATTCATAACGGCTAGTTTTAATAATATTTTAATACCATATTTCTATTTAGTGAAACTCGTTATTGCGTATTACACACGCTATCGAGGAAGGTCGCGATTGCGTGTAATGGAAGGCAAGTCAAGGATGCGTGTTGTGAAGGATTCTTTTGGTGTAGCGTACAACACAAGACATTAATGAAATTAAAAAGAATATTTTTCATAAAATTTCAGGGTGTTACATTCTACCCCCCTTAAAATGAATTTCGCCCTCAAAATTCGTCGGGGTTATAAATGGTTTACTATTCGAAAGTTTCTTTAATTGAATCCCACATCGTAAAAAGGAATACCAAAACCAATCTTTAAAAACAAAAGTATGAAACGTAACGGTTTCCCAAATAAACTAATCACTCAGTTTCCACATAGGTGAAAATATGAATATGGAAGAGAAATCTAACCATCATGTTCTGATGGAGAGTGGTAGAGAACATGGCTATGGAAAATCCAGCAATCACAAAGCCATAAATTTGTGACGATCTAGGGTACCATCTGATTCATCGGATATAAGGGCACTAGGACAACATTTTTGGTTTTCAAGATCATTTCCCTAAAGTTGAAAAATTGAATAAGAATAAATACTTACTTTAATTTGGTACAATCTCACTGTTGTTCGTGCCTTGAACAATTTCCACTTCATCTCTTAAATAAATGAAGTTGAATTTTATATTCGTGAAGCGTTAGCAGATCGTGTGATAGAATGACGGGTCATTCCATCTGTCTCAAACAAAAGGTTAGCAAAAATTATACACATAAGTCGATCTATAGTGAGATTAATCATATATAGTTCCTAAAATGGACTTATACTTCATATATCATACTGCTTAATATAATAAAACTAGTTTCTACTAAACAGGGACTTCATGTAGGCCAGTGGTAGATGATAAAGGCCAGTCGCACTTCGATTGTGGGTTCGATTCCCACATCCTTGTCTGACGCGATGGGTTGTCGCCCGTCCTGCAGGTTCTCCTTTTTCTACAACTACATTACTATAACATCCCATCAATAATATCAAAAAACATCTATCCTTAAACAATACTAACTTATGTCCAACATAATCCATTCCAATCTTTAGGCTTATCCATAATACTTCAGTCCACTCTCATAATATAGTGAAAACGATTACCAGAGATTTAATACCATCATTGATCCCCATATATCATAAGATATGTCTTGTTGGTCACATTCTAAACATTAAAAGGCCTTAATCATGTATTCTCTTGAATACCCATTGAACCTTAGTGAAAACATGAATGCAGTTAAAAGTTAACTCTTTCCACATACCAAAATCCAAAAATTCTATATACTCACACTATGATATAACCTTCTCCTTATATCAGTCATGAGATTATGAATACTATCAAACATTTAATTTTCTCCTTATCCCTTCATTATGCGCATATCATCTACATTCCAAAAACATCTGAATAACCTTTCATGGATACTGGTAACATTAATCATACACTTTCAAAACTCAAGGAAAGACAACAGTGTAACAATCCTTAGATGTCTCTTTATTCCATAGTACCATGAGATTACTTATACAACATTACACATGATAAACATGTAATCATTCCACTACATTCTTAAACCATTGACCGAGCTTCAACAATTCTTTAATCTCACATATCATTTGTAGTCTCTTCATCATCATCCACATAAATACTACCCATACGACCATACTGATTCTCTTCATGAGACTTTCCCTTAGGGAATTGGTTTGCATAATTCCCGTACATTCCACATTTAAAACATTTAACCATTGTTGATGTCGTAGCAATACCATTATCCTCATCCCTGGTGTTAACTGAACCTTTTCTGTTGCACTTACTGGCTTTGTGTCCTTCTTTTCCACACCCAAAGAATCTTCCAGTTCCTCTGAAACATTCTCCTTCATGCCACTTCCCACATGATTTACATAGGGGAAATTGAACTTTCTTTCCTGTATGATCATCATGAAACTCCATCATTCTCTTATTAGACGAGTCAGGAAACATACCAAATTTTACTTTATTGATCATATTATGAGATTGCTGATTCGGCATAATAAGGATGTTTGGACTTCCAAATACCATTTCATTTGGTTTCTCATGAATAATATCATTCCATTGTCCATCATATCCTCCATTATCGTGAATCATCTTGTTTCCAGCCATTTTCTAAAACCCAAAAAGAATAGTGTGAGAGGAAAAAATCATAATAAAGGGGGAGTAACTTCAATATCTAACATCTTTGGTTTAATCTAATATCATTACCATAGTTCTAGGACTATATCCTATACGTATACTTATCCTTAGGGACATCCCTAGACATACCTTAGAAATATCTCTAGGGATCTCACTAACGTTTTCGCATCCTAGTTTCCAAAGGTTAACTAAACCTTTCCTCTGATACCAACTGTAGAGACCCGAAGCTTGACGTACATGGACATTACATTACTTTTGCGGAATACTTAGTACATAAAAAAACACAAACACAAGGATCGTAATAGTTTAGTGTCTTTGGAAACTCGGAATATAATCTTCTAATTGTGGTGAAAGATCGTCAACATTTCCCATAATGATCTTCCTTTCTTTACCTAAAACCTTTCTTTATATCCTGGGGAAAAGAAAACATAAAACGGTGAGCTCAAATGCTCAGTAAGGGTAAACAAAAGAAATATCAATCACATCATTTTCATAAGAACATAACATTTTGGAAATCTTAACCTGCAAAAGAGAGCATAATTTCATAACATGGGATAAATCATAGTAGTGAAATGAAATCCCAATAATCATAACATAAAACATGAAACTTTTTGGCATACACACATAATCATAGAGAATCATATCTTATTAGTCAAGACTCATTTCCAAGACTATCTTAGTGGACAAAGTCCATTTCTGAACTGAGTCACCCTCATTTCAGTCCTGTTTCACTGAACCGCTATAACCTACCATTCCAGCCATGTCTATCTCATGCGATATAAAATCATTACCCAATTCATTGGAGGGAGATATAGGTCCCACCCATCTCATAATGAAACCATTCTTATGTGTGCCACAAAAATCATAAATCATACATCATTGCATAACCCATGTAATAAAATTGGAATTCTTAAACATCGTGACATCATAAAAAAATTCATATAAGATAAATGAATTCATAAAAATAATTCCATCACAACATAATCAAATCAATGTAATAATAGGGATAAAAACAGAACCCTTTGTTATCTTAGATGAAAAATAATTTTGATAAAACTCTTGAACTCCATTCGTGAGGAAAATATCCTTTCTCCTTCAAAAACACTTTTCCTTTCTTAACATGTCGTACAATTCTAAACTAAAAGAATTTGATTAAAAATAAACTTGAAAACTTGTAAAGGAAGCTTCTTGGAAATAATGTTTTAAAAATCCATTCATGCTGTATAAGTTAAAAAAAATTATTCTTCTCGTACTTTTGTCAGAAAAGTCAAAAAGTACCTCGTACGAAAAACGAAAAAAGATTCCTTTCATATCTTTTACAAAAAACTCACCAAAGGGTAAAATTGGATTTAAAAAATTTTAGGTGGATGGAAATAATATTACATATTGAGGAAACATGGATTTGGATGATAAAATACACCCCAGTAAATATCTAAGTATAAACAATCTCAGATAAAAATGAGATTGTGATATTTCCCTTACCTTAGGTCCGATTTGCTTCGTAAGTGTCCAAACCTCCTGTATAATGATTTAACTCATGTCATATACTTATTACAGAATCATACTCATTGTTATGATATCATATATGGTTCATTTATGACTTTATTTTACTCGTTCTTTTGTAAATTCCATGTTAAAGAGCGTTTTGGGTAAAATCGTTTCATTTGTCGTCCGTGTTTTGACTTGTAATTATTCATATGATTACTTAGATCATGATTACTTAATTACATAATATAAAACATGATTTATATATATATATATTCAGAATATACATATATATAATAAATCAGTAAATGGAAAGAAATACACCGTTCATGGAGACAGTAGTCTGTACGTACGCATGAACGCTGTTTTCGTTTCCTTATTGAATTGAATGGAATTAAGTAGATGACCTAAATATAAATATACATAAATCAATTATCATTATTATGTCATATATTTCATTAGTACTTATTATATATACTTTATAATCATTCATGAATGGTTAATCATTGAGAATGAATCTCATCGCGTCGTGGAGACGGTAGTCCGTACGTACGCACGAGCGATGATATCGTTCCAATGGTCGTGGAAATGTGTTGAAGTGTATGTATATTTTTTCAGTATAAATACCACTTTATAATAATTATATATAGTTACTCATTACACCATTATACCCATCCAATTAAGGTGGTGGAGGAAAATAGATTACACAACGGCGTGGAGATGATATTCTGTACGTACGCACGCACTGTGATTTCCTTTTTCCGTAGGATGGATAGAAGGTTAATTAGAGTTATTTAATATTTATAATAACATATCAGTATATAAGAAATACTGATGTTATTACTTTATCATGAAACAACTAAAGAAGAAGAAGTTGAAGAAGAAAGAAATTGAAAAAGATTGGTAATGGATATTACCTCTTTTTGACGCGCCTTCACTTAACCTCCACTTAAAGAACTTAGGATGGTCTTTGAAGAAGACCAGGACCTCTAGGATGATACTAGGGAAGTGGAGAAGATATTTTGGCAGGGGTGATCCGAGATTGAATGCTCAAATTGGTGTGAAGAGGAGAGGGAGGAGGTGTCCTTTTATAAGGGAGGAGAGGGGCATCTTAGGAAAATCTCAAAATATTATTTATATTAAGGTCAAATTCGGTTTATAATGGTTCCAAATGGTCTTATTTCGAAGATAAAGTAGGGATGGGTCGAAATCCTCTCATCCAATAGGATTTAGACAAGTTTAGGTTATTATTTTATCCTTATCAATTAGATTTAACTCTAAGTTAAATAATTTAACTTTTACCGTGTCTTTTTGTTTTCTTACACTATATGGTTAATAAACTTACTATATCAAGCCAAACGAACCCCAAGTTGTTTATTATTAATATATCTATCCTTATCTAAGTCATTTGGCCGAACCTTAGATTTTTATGAATTAAATAACAATTAATAATATAATATTTGTTTTAATAACTAATTTATGTCAATTTTTACACTATTTGGTACATGATTTTTATGAAATTTCTAACAGCATGATAAGTTCGAAAAAAGTTACTTAAATCAACAATAACATGTCATATTAACCTGGAAAATTATTTTATGTCATAAAAAGTATCAAATTACATTTATTTGGACATTTATAACATCAATTATGTTAATATTTGCTTAAAAAGGTAATTACTGCATCATCATTGTGTCATAAATAAATTAAATTATTTAAAGTATAAAAATTAAAAATAAAATACCATTATGTAGGATATCGTTTTAGCTTTCTAATGAATATTTATAGTCGAAATTATATTATTTATAACCCTATATTAAAAATGTTTTAGTAAATAAACTTTGATTTTAACTCTTTTAACTCTTCTTTGAATTAAATAATAATAAATGTCCTAATCTAATCCAAGTGGGCCTAAATGATAATATTTTACACTTAAGGTTGTTTTTTGTCGCGATAAAATTGTCCAATAGGATTAGGATATGTGTTAGGGTAATATTAATATCATTTGTACCCTTAATTACCCTATTTACTTTTAACCGTGGTAAATAAAAGTAAAAAGTTACTATTCACCAAAAATTATTTTCATCTCATTGAACCACATTTTACTTACTGACATCAACCATTTCTGTCGGATTTTTGAAATTCCATTCACTGAAGCGGTAAAATTAAGATTTATGACAAAACTAATTTTTTTAACTACCACTTAGTAGTTTCACTATTCATCAAAAATTGAAGTTTTTCAGAAAAATGCCAAAATTTCACCCTAAGCTATAATTGATATTCCGAATTAAAAAATGATTTCTATTTTATGAAATTTCCAACATATAAGTCGCATTAATTAATTTTATAATTAATTTCTTCTGTCACAACAAATAGCGTGTTTTTAAGAGATAATAACTATCAAAAGATTAACACTTGTTTATGTCTGGTGTAAATGTGAAATTACATCTAATGACCAACATTGTATTGAATTGTAAAAATATATTCTAAATATACTTTAAAACCACTCAAATTAACAATTTTTCACTATTAATTATTTCGATTTAAAAAGTTGTTTTTAATTAAAATTTAGTAATTTTCACTATTCATCAGAAAATGAAAGTTATCCGAAAAGTACCAAAATTTCATCCTAAGCTAATTTCAATATTACGAATCCAAAAATAAAGTCCATTTTGAAAAAATAAAATTTACAAAATTTCAAAAAGTGGTTATTACTATTCATAACGGCGAGTTTTAATAATATTTTAATAGCATATTGTTGTATAGTGAAACTCGTTATTGCGTACTACACACGCTATCGAAGAAGGTCGTGATTGCGTGTAATAGAAGGAAAGTCAAGGATGCGTGTTGTGAAAGCTTCTTTTGGTGTAGCGTACAACACAAGACATTAGAAAAGAATATTTTTCATAAAATTTCGGGGTGTTACATTCTACCCCCCTTAAAATGAATTTCGCCCTCAAAATTCGTCGGGGTTATAAATGGTTTACTATTCGAAAGTTTCTTTAATAGAAACCCACATCGTAAAAAGAAATACCAAAACCAATCTTTAAAAACAAAAGTATGAAAACGTAACGGTTACCCAAAAAAACTAATCACTGGGTTTCCACATAGATGAAAATATAGATATGGAAGAGAAATCTAACCATCATGTTCTGATGGAGAGTGGTAGAGAACATGGCTATGGAAAAGCCAGCAATCACAAATCCATAAATTTGTGACGATCTAGGGTACCATCTGATTCATCGGATATAAGGGCACTAGGACAACATTTTTGGTTTTCAAGATCATTTCCCTAAAGTTGAAAATTTGAATTAGAATAAATACTTACTTTATTTTGGTACAATCTCACTGTTGTTCGTGCCTTGAATAATTTCCACTTCATCTCTTAAATAAATGAAGTTGAATTTGTTATTCGTGAATCGTTAGCAGATCATGTGATAGAATGACGGGTCATTCCATCTGTCTCAAACAAAAGGTTAGCAAAAATTATATACATAAGTCGATCTATCGTGAGATTAATCATATATGGTTCCTAAAATGGACTTATACTTCATATATCATACTGCTTAATATAATAAAACTATTTTCTACTAAACAGGGACTTCCTGTAGGCCAGTGGTAGACGATAAAGGCCTGTCGCACTTCGATTGTGGGTTTAATTCCCACATCCTTGTCCGACGCGATGGGTTGTCGCCCGTCCTGCAGGTTGTACTATTTATAAAACTACATTACTATAACATCCCATCAATAATATCGAAAAACTTCTATCCATAAACAATAATAACTTATGTCCAACATAATCCATTCCAATCATTAGGCTTATCCATAATACTGCAGTCCACTCTCATAATATATTGAAAATGATTACCAGAGATTTAATACCATCGTTGATCCCCATATATCATAAGATATGTCTTGTTGGTCACATTCCAAACATTCAAAGGCCTTAATCATGTATTCTCTTGAATACCCATTGAACCTTAGTGAAAACATGAATGCAGTTAAAAGTTAACTCTTTCCGCATACCAAAATCCAAAAATTCTATATACTCAAACCATGATATAACCTTCTCCTTATATCAGTCATGAGCTCATGAATACTATCAAACATTTAATTTTCTCCTTATCCCTTCATTATGCCAATATCATCTACATTCCAAAAATATCTGAATAACCTTTCATGGATACTGGTAACATTAATCATACACTTTCAAAACTCTAGGAAAGGCAACAGTGTAACAATCCTTAGATGTATCTTTATTCCATAGTACCATGAGATTACTTATACAACATTACACATGATAAACATGTAATCATTCCACTACATTCTTAAACCATTGACTGAGCTTCAACAATTCTTTAATCTCACATATCATTTGTAGTCTCTTCATCATAATCCACATAAATACTACCCATACGACCATACTGATTCTCTTCATGAGACTTTTCCTTAGGGCATTGGTTTGCATAATGCTCGTACATTCCACATTTAAAACATTTAACCATTGTTGATGTCATAGCAATACCATTATCCTCATCCCGGGTGTTAACTGAACCTTTTCCTTTGCACTTACTGTCTTTGTGTCCTTCTTTTCCACACCCAAAGCATCTTTCAGTTCCTCTGAAACATTCTCCTTGATGCCTCTTCCTACATGATTTACATAGGGGAAATTGAACTTTCTTTCCTCTATGATCATCATGAAACTCCATCTTTCTCTTATTAGACGAGTCAGGAAACTTACCAAATTTTACTTTATTGATCATATTATGAGATTGTTGATTCGGCATAATAATGATGTTTGGACTTCCAAATACCATTTCATTTGGTTGCTCATGAAGAATATCATTCCAATTTCCATCATATCCTCCATTATCGTGAATCATCTTGTTTCCAGCCATTTTCTAAAACCCAAAAAGAATAGTGTGAGAGGAAAAAATCATAATAAAGGGGGAGTAACTTCAATATCTAACATCTTTGGTTTAATCTAATATCGTTACCATAGTTCAAGGACTATATCCTATACGTATACTTATCCTTAGGGACATCCCTAGACATACCTTAGAAATATCTCTAGGGATCTCACTAACGTTTTCGCATCCTAGTTTCCAAAGGTTGACTAAACCTTTCCTCTGATACCAACTGTAGAGACGCAAAGCTTGACGTACATGTACATTACATTACTTTTGTGGAATACTTAGTACATAACAAAAACACACACACAAGGATCGTAATAGTTTAGTGTCTTTGGAAACTCGGAATATAATCTTCTAATCGTGGTGAAAGATCTTCAACATCTCCCATAAAGATCTTCCTTTTTTTTACCTAAAACCTTTCTTTATATCCTGGGGAAAAGAAAACATAAAAGGGTGAGCTCAAATGCTCAGTAATGGTAAACAAAAGAAATATCAATCACATCATTTTCATAAGAACATAACATTTTGGAAATCTTAACCTGCAAAAGAGAGCATAATTTCATAACATGGGATAAATCATAGTAGTGAAATGAAATCCCAATAATCATAACTTAAAACATGAAACTTTGTGGCATACACACATAATCATAGAGAATCATATCTTATTAGTCAAGACTCATTGCCAAGACTATCTTAGTGGACAAAGTCCATTTCTGAACCGAGTCACCCTCGTTTCAGTCCGGTTTCACTGAACCGTTATAACCTACCATTCCAGCCATGTCTATCTCATGAGATATAAAATCTTTACCCAATGCATTAGAGAGAGATATAGTTCCCACCCATCTCATAATTAATCCATTCTTATGTGTGCCACAAAAATCATAAATCATACATCATTGCATAACCCATGTAATAAAAATGGAATTCTTAAACATCGTGACATCATAAAACAATTCATATAAGATAAATGAATTCATAAAAATAATTCCATCACAACATAATCAAATCAATGTAATAATAGGGATAAAAACATAACCCTTTATTATATTAGATGTAAAATAATTTTGATAAAACACTTGAACTCCATTCGTGAGGAAAATATCCTTTCTGCTTCAAAAACACTTTTCCTTTCTTAACATGTCGTACAATTCTAAACTAAAAGAATTTGATTAAAAATAAACTTGAAAACTTGTAAGGGAATCTTCTTGGAAATAATGTTTTAAAAATCCATTCATGCCGTATAAGTTAAAAAAAATATTCTTCTCATACTTTTGTCGGAAAAGTCAAAAAGTACCTCGTACGAAAAACGAAAAAAGATTCCTTTCAAATCTTTTACTAAAAACTCACCGAAGGGTAAAATTGGATTTAAAAAATTGTAGGTGGATGGAAATAAAATTACATATTTATGAAACATGGATGTGGATGATAAAATACACCCCAGTAAATATCAAAGTATAAACAATCTCGGATAAAAATGAGATTGTGATATTTCCCTTACCTTAGGTCTGATTTGCTTCGTATGTGTCCGAACCTCCTGTATAATGATTTAAATCATGTCATAGACTTATTACAGAATCATATTCATTGTTATGATATCATATATGGTTCACTTATGACTTTCTTTTACTTGTTCTTTTGTAAATTCCATGTTAAAGAGCGTTTTGGGTAAAATCTTTTCATTTGTCATCCGTGTTTTGACTTGTAATTATTCATATGATTACTTAGATCATGATTACTTAATTCCAGAATATATATCATGATTTATATATATATATTCAGAATATACATATATATAATAAATCAGTAAATGGAAATAAATACACCGTTCATGGAGATGGTAGTCCGTACATACGCATGACCGCTGTTTTCGTTTCCTTATTGAATTGAATAGAATTAAGTAGATGACATACATATAAATATACATAAATCCAGTATCATTATTATGTCATATATTTCATTAGTACTTATTATATATACTTTATAATCATTCACGAATGGTTAATCATTGAGAATGAATCTCATCGCGTCGTGGAGACGGTAGTCCGTACGTACGCACGAGCGATGATATCGTTCCCATGGTCGTGGAATTGTTGTGAAGTGTATGTATACTATTTTAGTATCAATATCACTTTATAATAATAATATATAGTTACTCATTACACCATTATACCCATCCGATTAAAGTGGTGGCGGAAAATAGATTACACCACGGCGTGGAGATGGTATTCTGTACGTAGGCACACGCGGTGATTTCTTTTTTCCATAGGATGGATATAAGGTTAATTAGAGTTGTTTCATATTTATAATAACCTATCAGTATATAATAAATACTTATGTTATTACTTTATCATGAAACAACTAAGGAAGAAGAAGTTGAAGAAGAAAGAAATTGAAAAAGATCGGTAATGGATATTACCTCTTTTTGACGCGCCTTCACTTAACCTCCACTTAATGAACTGAGGATAGTCTTTGAAGAAGACCAGGACCTCTACGATGATACTAGGGAAGTGGAGAAGATATTTTGGTAGGGTTTGGCCGAGCTTGAATTCTCAAATTGGTGTGAGGAGGGGAGGGAGGAGGTGCCCTCTTATAAGGGAGGAGAGTGGCATCTTAGGAAAATCTCAAAATATTATTTTATATTAAGGTCAAATTCGATTTATAATGGTTTCAAATGGTCTTATTTCGAATCTAAAGTGGGGATGGGTAGAAATCCTCTCATCCAATAGGATTTAGACAACTTTAGGTTATTATTTTAACCTTATCAATTAGATTTTACTCTAAGTTAAATAATTTAACTTTTACCGTGTCTTTTTGTTTTCTTACACTATATGGTTACTAAACATACTATATCAAGCCAAACGAACCCCAAGTTTTTTATTATTAATATATCTATCCTTATCTAAGTCATTTGTCCAAACCTTATATTTTTAGGAATTAAATAACAATTAATAATATAATATTTGTTTTAAAAACTAATTTATGTCAATTTTGACACTATTTGGTACAGGATTTTTATGAAATTTCTAACAGAATGATAAGTTAGAACCAAGTTACTTAAATCAACAATAACATGTCATATTAACCTATAAAATTAGTGTAAGTCATAAAAAGTCTCAAATAACATTTATTTGGGTATTTATAACATCAATTATGTTAATATTTTCTTAAAAAGGTAATTACTGGATCATCGTTGTGTCATAAATAAATTAAATTATTTAAATTAGAAAAATTAAAAATAAAATATAATTATGTAGGAAATCGTTTTAGCTTTCTAATGAATATTTATAGTCGAAATTATATTTATCTATTATCCTATATTAAAAATGTTTTAGTAAATAAACATTGATTTTAACTCTTTTAACTCTTCTTTGAATTAAATAATAATAAATGTCCTAATCTAATCCAAGTGGGCCTAAATGATAATATTTTACACTTAAGGTTGTTTTTGGTCGAGATAAACTTGTCCAATAGGATTCATACATGTGTTAGGGTAATATTAATATCATTTTTACCCTTAATTACCCTATTTACTTTAAACCGTGGTAAATAAAAGTAAAAAGTTACTATTCACCAAAAATTATTTTCATCTCATTGAACAACATTTTACTTACCGACATCAACCGTGTCTCTCGGATTTTTGAAATTCCATTCACATAAGCGGTAAAATTAAGATTTATGACAAAATTAATTTTTTTAACTACCACTTAGTAGTTTCACTATTCATCAAAAATTGAAGTTTTTCAGAAAAATGCCAAAATTTCACCCTAAGCTATAATTGATATTCCGAATTCAAAAATGATTTTTATTTTAAAAAATTCCCAACATATATGTTTCATTAATTAATTTTATAATTACTTTCCGCTGTCACAACAAATAGCGTGTTTTTAAGAGATAATAACTATCAAAAGATTAACACTTGTTTATGTCTGCTGTAAATGTGAAATTACATCCAATGACCAACATTGTATTGAATTGTAAAAATATATTCTAAATATACTTTAAAACCACTCAAATTAAAAATTTATCACTATTAATTATTTCGATTAAAAAAGTTGTTTTTAATTAAAATTTAGTAATTTTCACAATTCATGAGAAAATGAAAGTTATCCGAAAAGTACCAAAATATCATCCTAAGCTAATTTCGATATTACGAATCCAAAAATAAATTCCATTTTGAAAAAATAAAATTTACAAAATTTCAAAAAGTGGTTATTACTATTCATAACTGCTAGTTTTAATAATATTTTAATAGCATATTGTTGTTTAGTGAAACTTGTTATTGCGTACAACACACGCTATCGAGGAAGGTCGCGATTGCGTGTAAAGGAAGGAAAGTCAAGGATGCGTGTTGTGAAAGCTTCTTTTGGTGTAGCGTACAACACAAGACATTAATGAAATTAAAAAGAATATTTTTCATAAAATTTTGTGGTGTTACAGATTATTCTAAACCATTCATGAGAATCAAACAAATTACATCAATTTGGATAAGAACCATCCTTCCCACATTTAAAATATTCTATAGATACCTCCAGATTATCTTCTTTATCATTTATAGATATTCGAAAACACTTACTTTATTACTTGGAAGATTCATGATTTTTGACATTTCTTAGCACATAGAAAAAATATTTATGTTCTTTTAAGACATTTTTGGAGTGCTTTGTTTCATAATCTATAAAAATTCATCATTAAATATCCTTACATTTATGATAATTATCATGTGAACATCCATGGGGATTAATTTCTCCCACATTTGATGCATTAAGAATGTCACATTGGATTAAGATGTTATTCAAAAATAGTTAAAGCTGGTAATGAATGAACTACATGATTTATCAATAAAACTATCATTTTGGATAGCTAATCATTCCGAAAATGACCACATTTTCCTTCACATTAATTGTTACTCATGTTCCTTCTAAATATATCCATTTATAAAAACCAAAATGGATAGTGTTATTATATTAATAAATTCATCTTATACCATATTCTAAGGAGGATAATTGAAAATTTATACATTTTAATGTTATTTAAATCTCATTCAATTTATAAAAAATACCAATTACTCTCCCTGAACTGATAACTAGTGTTGTTATATATAACATGTAACATATGCTTAAATAATGTCTTATCCTCTAAAATTATTTAAAGCCTACTATGATACCAATAGAAAGTATCCAGCCTGAAGTATTAATTATTATAGATTTTTTTCTTGGAATCAATTTCATTTCAAAAATTTCTTGTAAGTTTTTAGTTTTTTTGTGTTATATCATAACAATTACTTAAAATGTAACAATTGGGCCCCAATGACATCGCAGACACCCCTCCTTAACATGGTCGTCAGGTCCTGGCCTGCCTGGTACCTCCGGTTTCCCCATAGACATAGGGTCCCCAACCAAGGGTCCACCCACATGCCTGAACGAGTAGTATGAGTAATGATTTTCCCCATGGGCCCACACATGTCCTTTCCAGTGTGTTTTTCCCCACTACACACACCATGGGAAACTTCCCAGAAGGTCTCCCATCTTGATCACTAATCTAGGACAAGCACGCTTAACTGTGGAGTTCTAATCAGAAAAAATCTTGAAAAGGAAGGTTCACCATGTTGACATTAGTCATATCATTTATCCATATATCCCTTTATCATTTGGGGGAGTTGCAATCACCCCCCTTTAGAGCACAACGTCCTCATTTTGGGCCCTAAATCTCAACTCAGGCAGTGCACCACACCTAAGGCTGGGTACCACCTACGATAATGTAAAGACCCAGAATTTCCATGATTTTTTTAAATAAATAAGAATTTTACAGGTCCGTGAAATTTGATGGCGCACGATTCCAATGCTCGGAGTGCCCAGAATCATCCTTCGACGTTTTTGTTAATCTTAAGATAATGCGCGTAAGTAGTTTTCCTGCAAAAGTTGAAGAACTCTTAAATAGTAACTCTGATCCAAAATATGAGGGCACCTTTGCGCTCAGGATGGAGGTTTTACCCTAGCTGCGACTTAAGATTAGTCGCACATGCCTCCTTTGAGAAAACCCAAAAATGGAATAATTTTAAATAAAATAATGTAATAAATTATTTTATTTTTCAAATGCTTATAAATCACAAACTGTAACTCAGATTAAAAATCCTAGACCACCGTTGAACTCGTGATTATATGCTTTCTTTAATAAGATACTAACATCGGCTAGCACGGGCCACCAGATATTGTTATATCTTTCTGCAAACAAAATAATTAATTGACAATTATTTTATTGTAAAATTCATAACTTCTAAACGGTAGCTCGGATTAAAAACCCAAGAGAATAGTTGGGTTCATTGGGGATTCTTTCACCTAGGAAGAGACTAAATTCGACCGGTGCGAGTAGTGGGTGACTAAAAATAATTTTCCAAACATTTTTTTGGTACATTCAGTAAACACGCGAGCGAAGTTTTGTAAATTTTGAACCGGTTCTCGTAATTGAAATCTGAAAGCACAGTTGAACTTGCAGTACCGGTATTCTATTAAAGAGACCTTTATCTCGACCGTAGTGGGTCGATATTGAAATATATAATTTGTGTTTTTCATGGAAGAATAAAAATAAAAATAAATGTGTGTGACACCTTATTTTTATTTTCAACACCCATGTGGGTGTTGGGTGGTGGGTTCAACCAGAACTAAACCTCCAGAAGGAAGTTAGAAGTGGAGACAACCACACCTTAACCTCTCACGAGAGGATATAATGGTGGGGATCAACCATGTTTTTAAACCCCCTTGAAACTCCCATTTATTAGGAGAAACCTCTCAAGTCCCTATTAAATGTGGGTGGAGCCTCTTGGTATCCTCCCAAAAATTATGGCCAATGAACCTCTTAAATTGAACCATCATAATTTAATTAGCTTTCTCCTTTTAAATTTAAATAACTATGTCGTTGGAATTTAGGAAGGTTACTAATAAATAAACCATCATAAATTCCAATGATTGTTACCTACCTACGTCCCCTTGTTATATATTGGAATCTTGTGAAAAGGTTTTAGGATGGATTCAACAAGTGACAAAGCACTGGTAATGTGACGTGACACCCAACACATAGAAGATTACGCTTACTCCATGAAGAACACAATCTTCCAACGAAAAATTATTTCATGGAGAGACTTTGACTTCTTTCCATGAAACATACTCTGATGTAGGATGTCTTTGACTATGACGAGCGGACACACAAACTGACGATCGAGGAAAACACTGATGACATTGTCATCTGTCTTTTCCCATTGATATGTTCTCGTACCCGCACCAATGTCGAAAAACATCAAACAAAGGTAGGGGTTGTTTTATTTTATTTTTCATGTTCTTATTTTCATTAAAAACGATGAATGAGGATAAGTTTCCTTTTATATGTGAATTGTTGACCATCGTTCTCCTACCTTGATGAACCGACTGTTTTCACCCTAATCGTAGAGGGTGCAGGCCAAACTATCATGGTCCGAATCTATCCGTTGATCTCTTTTGTGATGATCTTTGCCATTACGATGAAGAAATGAGGCGACAAAGGTGGCTAAGACAAAGGTTGCGCTACCAGCGGCCTTCATGTCCTGTGCCACCCACGAGGCACCCTGCACTACTACCAGCCGAACCGGCCCTAGCTGGGGCCCCGCCAGCCCGCTAGCTAGCTTGCTCGACCACCACAAGGCCACCAGCCAGGCCGCCTGCCCGCTTTCCCGGCCGCCTCCTAGCCGCCATCCCGGCCGCCAGCCCTGGTCAGCCTGATTGCGTCCTGCCTGGCCGTTTGTCGACCAGGCCACACCCATTAGGCATACCCTACCGCCTCCCAGCTGCCTCATGTGTGCCTGGAAAAACCGCGCCAGCCTGTGCACCCCTGCACGCCCCCCCCCCCCCCCCCCCGTGCCTCTCAAGTTGTGCTCTCGCGACCCTCTGGGCTGCACTCTCGCGACGCTCTTGGTCGAATTGGCTCTGAGCCTTGGACGAACTGCCCATGCGGCCTGCTGGCCCAGGCCCAGCTGGTTGGGCTAGACACAACAGGTCTGACTGGGTCAACCCAAATTGGGTTGTCCCAGACTGGGTTGGTCCTGGTCAGTCCTACGGGGACGGACCAGACCCGTGCCCACTACCGACCCTTTACTTTCATCTTTCCATATCTTTGGCACTGGACGTACATTTGATGAACCATCATAGGTGCTGGTATTCTTGGTGCAAAATGATCCCTTTGAGTATACCCCACTAGATTTCAGTGTAAATTTGAGATACAGTCAGGTTGTATCGTGCACTTATCAAACCGGGCCCCCGGGAATAGAAGTGTAATAACTCACAGAATGGGTGTCTGATTGATGGGACATCTGTTGCATTGAGACCCATATGATGAGGTTGACCTTTAAGATAATTCTATATGGGAATGTGTGATAGTTGGAGTATCGACCTGTAGCTCATGGAGCAGATCCTACCAAAGACGAGCAAGCATAGTGAGAAGTTATCAGACCAGTTCTGTATTTACCATGTAGTGGGGCTAGGCAGTGGGTTACCCAATTAGCTTTAGTGTTTACCCTCCAGCTGGGATGGGCAGTGGGTTACCCGATGACCTCTTAGGGTTTACCCTTCATCTAGGATGGTAAGTAGGTTTTCCGTTGACTTTAGGGTTTACCCTCTAGCTGCGATGCACAGTGGGTTACCCGAAGACCTCTTATGGTTTACCCTCCAGTTGGGCTGGGCAGTGGGGTACCCGTTGACCTTATGGTTTATCCTCCAGTTGGGCTGTGATGGGGGTTACCTGACGACCTCTTAGGATTTACCCTCTATCGGGGCTGGGAAGTGGGTTACCCGATGACTTCTTTCATACTCAGCCCTTTCTATGAGGCTAGTCAGTGTCTTTTCTCCATGATTTTTGGAGCAGGTCCCCTAGTCGTACAGATTAGCGATAAGCCAAATTTAAAATACGGAGACCTAGTAGATGACTAAGACCCGATGATTGCTTACTGATTTGACTCGGAGTGATATGACTAGCCTAGTGGGGAGCTCATTGGTGTCGCGACAGGCCCACTGTACTTGATGGAGGAGGATTTATCCAGAATCCGAGGTTTCGACAATGTTACTAGGGATGTTATTTTATACTACCACTAGATTAAAATACTTCTTTTAGATTAGTCAGTAACTTTTGTGTTTACCTCTTGATTGTGATGGATTACTTGATATCTTCGGTATATTTATGGGAAAATTCTTAAGTGGCCTTATCTGTTTATTTCTTACATAGTGGTTTTTATTTGTTGTATTTTCTGAGACCTTGACAGTCTTGGGGTCCCTAATGATAATCATTATACTCATCCCTGCACAGGATATGCCTTCACCTCGTTGTGTTTGATGTAGACGACAGACAACGCTGACCAAGGCAGAGACTAGCAGGACTGGACATTACCTGGGGGTGGACATTACGACTTGTCGGTACACAGAGGAGACTGAAAGACATGGATTACTGAGGAGGCTATCTGTACCTACACTTCACGTAGGAATCCCAGAGGATGACCCAGCATTAGTTTTACCTTTATTTTGTTGTACTTGTTTTCCAGTTGTACATGTACTTTCTTATTGGGCTTGTATTCTGACCCCTTTACTTTCAGCACTCTATTTAGGTTATTCAAATTACATAGTTTTTTATATCCAGTTGTGTGCTCTATTGTGTGTGTTTAGACTTTATAATGGCAATTCCTTCCCAGTATTAGAGAATTATTCCCTTGGTTCTAGTCGCTAGCCCCTGGCCTATAGAAGAGGGCTTGGGGTAGTCATGGCACTGACCCCGAGGGATGGGTCATGACAAATTTGTATCAAAGGAGTCGGTTCTATTTTAGAAATTAAGACTCTGATATTTTCTATGAAGAAATAGTGTTACGTGTAGTTAGATAGGATTTCAGTTCATAGAGTCTAGTGTTGGTGCGGTGGTCAACATATCCAAACACTGAGACCCTGACTTCTGATTTCCGACTCAGTGCATGAAAACACTGATTTCGTGTGTGTTTTCTTTGTGATTTCATAAGTTATCTCACCAGGTAAGCTCACCATGTAAGATATTTTGACCGTGTCACATCTGATTCTTTTAGGATGCCTCCATGAAGACAACCAATTTGAGTTCTGAGTGTTGTTTTCATTGATAGCCCACCAATAGATGTTGATACGGTGCAGGGCCCTCTTACTATGCTGGAACCTTCGGGTGGTTTACCAGCAGCACCACCACCCGTTGGGTAGTAGATACCACTGGCCACAGTGGCGGAAGGTGCATGCTGAATTAACGCATTGCACTAGTTCGAGCAGTAGAGGCCTCTTAGATTTCATGGCAAGATAGATTCCCATGCAGCTAAGGGCGGGTTAGAGGCGATTGCTAGAGTTTCTTGTCTATTTGAGACACTACTAGAGTAGAACATTATTTTATCTTCTAGTCTTTTTCAATGAGTGACCATGAGTATGGTCCGCTTAGTGATGAGGATTTGGTATGTGGACCATTTCCTAAGATAGTACCTTCATGTAGTGTGCCAACTATATCACTACCCATTGGTAGCAGTTACAACTGGCGGTAACGGTAAAGGACACATTTTGGATTAGTACCTTACACATGTTTTAGCATCAGATACCCCTCAGGATCCGAGGTGAGCCCTACTCACAGATGGCTAAGGACTAGATCGAGGAGGTGGCTGAGAGTTCTCTAGAACTTCTACAGCTTCAGCAGGACGACATGTGAGTAGCTAAGTATTAATCTAGGAATACTGCTCTTTCCTGGTACTCGATGAATTCGATACGATCAGTGCTTCAGTGATCGAACATCTGATCGAGGTGTGTTTAAATGAAATTCAACCCAGCACTATTCTTCTATGAATTCCTAATTATTCTAGGGTTCTAGAGAGAACCTTTGTGGATGAATGTTATTTGGTTGAGAAGATACAGCCAGTGAAAGTTAGCAGTGGGAAAGCAGGAAACATCCACCAGTCTCAAAGACTTGGGCAAGTAAAATGTTTTAGGGAGAGGATGTGTTTGGGATAGATGAATCTTCAGGGAAGAAGACGTGAAAGAATATATAGAAGATCACCATGTGGGGGTGTACGTTTCGACATGTTTCAACCACCCCTTTTTTTGTGAACCCTACCAGGCTCAAGGAGCTGGAGGATAAGGGAAGTGATTTGTTTCATGAGGTCAAGGAATGCAACCCAAGGGCTATTGGAATTATTTGTGTTACATTCTATGTCTACTGCTTGCTACCATATCAATAAATAGAGGTACCAATCATTCCTTCCTTCCACGATTCATTTCCTGGACCTTGAGTTTCTGGTTAAACCATTGAATTGACCCTCACATAATGTGATACCATTGGGAGGAGATTAGATAATCACACATACATCGATGGTGTGGTATGACCCTTGAGGATAGAGTTTGGGTGGGAACCTCTTGGTGGTAGCATCGAGGCCTTACAACGTTAGTTTGTGTTTGGACTTGAAAACCATATTTCACACTCAGGTTTATTGTATTAGGCAAAGAGTTTTGGGTTTATCTACAATGTTGGGATGTTTTTTTCCTTGTTCAGTGAAAAACGAATCCCAGGAAGCACATGATAAACTAAAACATAGGAGGGTGTAGCCAATCACTCTTGAGTCGTACAACCTCACCCTTGTTGTAGTAGATGTTGACTTTGATATATTCAATACTCTTTGGAAGGGGAACATGGTATCAGATGCACTATGCAGGAGGTCTGGCCTATATCTATTGAGTGAGGAGATAGAGAAGCTATCCGCGTTATAGATATACTTTGTGGACCGATAAGGAGAATCTTTTCTTTAGTCTCTTACTATCACTCCCCCACTTCATCGGCGAGTTAGGGGGGAACAACATGGGGACGCTGACTGCGAGACACGACATGTTCAAATATCCACAGGGTAGACACCTGATGGATTTTCTGAAGGTGGGGAGCACATCATCTTCTTCATAGGACGTCCCATCGTACCAGTGTCACTTCAGAAGGATGTGTTGAGGGAGTTACACATATCCCATATAGCGGTGCATCCAGGAGTGGAGAACATGTACCAGGACCTCTGACGACAACACTGGTGGCTGGGTATGAAGAAAGCAGTTGCAGAGTTTGTCCCTCAGTGCCTCACTTGTCTGTAAGTGAAGGCATAACATCAGGTACCAGTAGGCTTGGTTCATCCTTTAGAGGTCCAAGAGTGTAATTGATATGGGATATCCCTGGGGGTTTTGACAAGACTTCCACGTACATCTAGGGGTCATGACTCGATTTGGGTGATTGTAGACCAACTCACCATGTAGGCCCAATTCCTACCAAACAATGAACCATGTTCATAAGAGAGATTGGGATCCCTCAATATGCAGAAGATTGTGTGTTTACATGGAGTACCCTCAATGATAATTTCTGATCATGATTCATGTTTTCCTTCCCGGGTGTGGAAGTGGTTGCACGAGGCTTTCGGGACGCAGCATCGTCTGAGCACTGCCTTCCATCCTCAAATGGTTATTTAGACTGAGTGGACCATTCAGAACCTTAAGGAAATGTTATGTTCTTGGGTCCTCAACTTCAATCACAGCTGGGTGGATCACTTACCTTTATTAGAGTTTGAATAAAACAATAGCTGTCACTCCACCATAGGGATGGAACCTTTTGAGGTGTTATACGAGTGATCATGCAGATCACCTATTTTGTGGGCTGGCCCAAGGGAGTCAGCACTCATGGGACCATAGATGGTATGGGCTACCACAGAGAAAGTGAAGATCATCTAGGAGTGGGTGAAGATTGCATAGAGCATGGTGAAGTGATTTTCCGGCAAGAGACATGGACCTTTGGAGTTCGAGGATGTCGACCGCATCTTCCTATATGTCTAACGCCAACGAGGTCTATGGATATTTGGATGAGGAGGCATGTTATTTACAAGATTCATCGGACATTTTCACATCTTTATAAGAGTTGGAAATGTGAAAAAATGCATAGATCTTCCACCTCAGTTGTACAGGGTGCAAGAAGTCTTCCACATATCACAACTGAGGAGATATGTGCATGACGCTTCTCCCATAATCGACCATGGAGTGCTAGAAGTTGACGATCGGGAGACTTCTATAGAGGTTCCAATAGTGATTGAGGATCGACTGGAGCGAGTCCTTCATGGATAGTTGATCCATCTGGTGCACGTTCGTCGCAGCACGAGAACCTCTAGGAGATCACATGAGAGAAGGAGGCTCATATGTGTGCTAAGTTGCCTAGATGAGTTGTCTATTATAGGGATATAGATCCCTGAGGTGGGGAGAATGAAAATACGTATAATGTCCATGATTTATTAAAATAAATGAGTATTTTACAGGTCTGAAAAAACTGACTGCTTGCAATTCCGAGGCCCGGAGTGCATGGAATGATCCATCGATGCTTTTTTAAGCATAAGTTAACGCGAAAAAGTAGTTTTCATGAAAAAGTATAATAACTATTAAACGGTAAGTCGTATAACAAATATGAGGCCATCATTGAACTGAGGATGATGGGTTTATCCTAGGAACGACTTAAGATTATTCGGCGCGTGCCTCCTGTGAGAAAACCCAAAAATGGCATAATCGTAAATAAAATAATTAAATAAATTATTTTATTTTTCAATTTATTATAACTCACAAACTGTTAATCCAATTAAAAATATGAGACCACTGCTGAACATGTGAGTATATGATTTTTTTTATGTAGATACTAACTTTGGTCGGTGCGGGCCACTAAAGAATGATAGTTTTTAGCCGCAAATAAAATAATTAAGTGACAATTATTTCATTGTTAAATTACTAATTTCTAAATGGTATTTTGAAGTGAAAATCATAGAGTACCGTTTGGTTCATTGGTACATGTTTCACCTAGTAAGAACATAAACTCCACCGGCATTAGTCAAGGGTGACTGAAAATAATTTTCCAAACTTTTTTTGGGTACATTCTTTAAACACGTGTGCGGTGTTTTGTAACTATTGAACCGGTGCTCGGAATTGATATCTGAGGTAAACGTTGAACTCACAATGCCAGTATTCGCATAAGAAGACCTTCAACTCGACCGTAGTGGGTCAAGAGTGAAATATTAAATTTGGGTTTTTTGAGGAGGAATAAAAATAAAAATAAAAGTCTGTGACACTTTATTTTTATTTGCAACACCCATGTCTGTGTTGAGAGGTGGGGTTCATTGGAACTAAACCTCTACAATGATGTTGGAAGTGGAGCCAACCACTCCATAACCTCCCATGAGAGGTTATGGTGATGGGGACCACCCCAACCATAACCTCCCATGAGAGGTTATAGTGGTGGGGACAGCCAGAATTTTTAAACCCCCTTGAATCCTCCCATTAATTGGGGGAATCCTCTCAAGTACCTATTAAATGTGGGGGGATCCTCTTGGAATCCACCGAAAAATTATAGCCAACACACATCTTTAATTGCGCCAGCATAGTTTAATTAGCTTGCTTCTTTTAAATTTAAATCACAGTGTCGTTGGAATTTAGGAAGGTTTGTAATAAAAGAACCATCATAAATTCCAATGATCGTTACCTACCTCTCCATTATATAGGAAGCTTGGGAGATGGTTTTGGGATGGATTCACCAATAGAAGAAGAAATGGTAATGTGATGCGACATCCAATAATTGGAGGCTTGTTCTTCCTCAATGAAGAAAACATTATTCCAACAGAGAAAGCCGACAAGGAGAGATTTCAACTTCCTTCCTTGAAACCTACTCTGGAGTAGGACGTCTTCGACTATGATGAGTCGGTGCACAAACCGACGATCGAGGAAAATTCTGATGACACTAAAATCAATCTTTTCCCAACCATCCATCTTTTTCCTCGTGCCAACATCGACAAACATCAAACAAAGGTAGGGGTTGTTTTCTTTTATGGGCCATGTTCTTAGTTTCATTCAAAACAAAGAATGAGGATGTGTTTCATTTTATGGGTGTATCATTGTTCATCGTTCTCCAACCTTGATGAACCGATTATTATAACCATAATCGTGAAGGGTGCAGGCCAAACTAACATAGCCCGACACCCTTCATTGATATATTATGTGATGATCTTCGGCATGGCGACGCAACAATGAGGTGGCGAAGGTAGCTAAGAAAAACGTCGTGCAACACATGACCTCCATGACCCACACCGTCCTTGCGGCGTCCCACACCGCTATGGGCTGAACCGGCCCAGCGGCCGGCCTGACCGGCCACCGGACGCCCCTACCAGCCGGGCTATGCCCTGCTCGGCCGCCTGCTGACCTGGTTGCGCCCCGCCGGCATGCCCACCGGCCTAGTCGGCTGCCTCCAGGCCTGCCCGACCGCCTCCCGGCCTGGCCGACCAACTCCTGGCCGCCCGCCTGCCGGACTGCCCAATCGCCTCCCCTGCGCCCGACCGAACTGTGCCGGCCCACATGCCCCACGTGCCCCATGCCGCTCGGGATGTACTCTCCTAACGCTCCATGCCAAATCGGCCCTGATCCCGGGCCGAACATCCCATACGGTCTGCTGGGCTGTGCCAAGTGGGCCGAGCCTAACCTAACAGGCTGGCCCACCCAATGTGCAGAGCCACACCTGACAGGTCTGACCAAGTCAACCCACACAGGTTCGGCCGAGACTTGGTTCGGCCGGGTCTGTCCAACCGGCACAGACCAGACCTGGGCCCACTACCAACCCTTTTCTTTCTTTTGGACATATCTTTTGCAACAGAAGTCAGTTTGACGAACAGTCAGTGGTGATAGTATTCATGGTTTGTTACGGTCCCTTTGAGTACACTCCACTAAAGTTGGGGGTAATGTTGAGATACGGTCAGGTTGGACTATGCACGTATCCAACTGGTCCCCCAGGACTAAAAGGTTAATAAATCACAGACCAAACATTCGATTGATGTGCCATATGTTGCGTTGAGACCTCTATGACAAGGCATACCTTTGAGATACTTCTATGTGGGACTACGTGACCATTGGAGTATCAACCTACTGCTCTTGTAGCCAATCCTCCCGGAGACGAGCGAGCATAGTGCGGAGTTATCAGACCAGTTCCGGTTTTACCCTCCAGTGGGGCTGGCCAGGGGGTTACTCGTTGACCATTAGGGTTTACCCTTCAACTGGGTTGGGAAGTGCATTACTTGATGTCCTATTAGGGTTTACCCTCCAGCTGGGCTGGGTAGTGGTTTACCCGTTGACTTTAGGGTTTACTGCCCAGCTAGGCTGGGCAGTGAGTTACCCAATGACCTCTTAGGGTTTACCCTCTATCTGGGCTTAGTATTGGGATACCCATTAACATTAGGGTTTACCCTCCAACAGGGATATGCAGGGTGATACATGAAGACCTATTGGGGTTTACCCTCTATTAGGATGGGTAGTGGGTTACCCGATGACTTCTTTCAGACTCATCCCTTTCTATGAGGCGAGTCAATGACTTTTCTCCATGATTACCGGAGTAGGCCCGTTGGTTGTACGGTTCATCGATAAGACAACTTTGACGTCCAAGGACCTAGTAGCTAGATGATACCTGAGCACTGTTGATTGTTTCGACTCGGCGTGATTCGACTAGACTATTGGAAAGTGCCTTCGTGTCATGGTAGACCCACTGTACTTTATAGAGGAGGAGTTCTCCAGCATCCACAGTTTCGACAATGTGACTAGGGATGTTATTTGATACTACCCCATGATTAAAATCATGGTTTGAGCTGAGTGAGTAACTTTTGTGGTTTGTCTTTGTTTGAACTTGTGAGACCTTGAGGGTCTTGGGTCCCTGTTGAGAGTCGTTATACTCAACCCTACATGGGTTATGCCCGCACCTCATTTTGTTAGATGGAGACGACAGATAAAGCTGACTGAGGCTGATACTAGTAGGACTAGATGGTACCCAAAGTTGGACCGTACGACGAGTCCGTACATGGAGGAGAGTGATGGATATAGAGTATTGAAGAGGCTATCTATACCTACCCTTCATCTATAAATCTCAGTGGATGACCTTGTAGTTTTTTTACCGATCATCTATTATACTTGTTTTTTAGTGGTACTTGTACTTTACTGTTAGGCTTGTATTCCGACCCCTTTACTTTCAACACTCTCTTTTGGTTATACAGTTTTTTTAGTGTTTCGTATCCAGCTGTGTGCTCTGTTGTGTGTTCTTACACTATATAAAGGAAATGGCTTCCCAGTTATAGGGAATTATGTCGTTGGTGCAAGCCGCCACACTCTGGCCTATGGAAGGTGGGCATGGGGTATTCAAGGAATGAGGCATAATTGACGTGTCGTGACAAAAAATAAAATTATAAAAAAGTGGAAACATCTTAGTTGTATCTGTTTTTCCCATAAATCAAATTTTTTTAAAAGAATCATGTTTTATTTTCAAGTCATATCATCATAAATTTGATCATGACCTCATACATATTTCTAATAATCCTTAAATTCTTGTTAAAATCATTTTAATACTTTGGATGAGAACAATAATAATAGCAATAGTCAAAAAGAAAGAATGAAACTGATGGACCATGAGTACATAAAAAAATGTTCCTTTTTTAAAATATAGTTTAAGCTCACAATAATCAGTTTCTTACCAAATAAATAACATTTCCGCCAAAAAACATCCAGATAATATTTATATGAAATATTAATGGAAAAATTAAATCATTAATGCTTTTGTTGAAAATATAATAAAATCGTGAATTTTTTTCTTTAAAGGCATACTTTTGAGTAATAAAAATTTTCATATTATGTTCTTTGAACATAAACTCAATATCTTAACTTGTGAAAAAATGAGATTTTGTAAAAAATATAAATCATAAATAAAATATATATATATATTTTGAAATCGTTTTGTCATACTTACTAATAGAGTAAACCACATGGCTACACATGGAATAACTCTCATAGTTATACATGAAATAAACCAAAATATTAAACATGGAATGACCCTTATGGTTAATATATGGAGTATCCATCACAATAACACATGGAATAACCATCATTGAAATCTTACGACCTAAAAATTCACAAATAATTGGATGTATATAATTAGAAAACCTAACACTTGTATATAAAGGAACCAATATTCATCATAAAAAATTCCCATGAACTATAACCTAATCATAAAACATGAATTATTGCATTAAAGAAATATTCCATGAAGAAATTCATTTATAAAAAAATGCCAAATATATAATTGAAATTTTTTTATCTCATAAGAACAACATAAAATTTTAATGCATTATAAAAAGAAAATAATATTCATAAAGGGAGGAAAATATACTGAGTCTGTATAATTTATAAAAAATATTCCTCCTAAAAATTCTATTAGAAAAGTCATATAGTACCACATTTTGATAATGAAAAAAATATTCCATTCAAACTGTCATGTAAAAAGTATAACATGAGGAAAATATTATTTAAAAAATTATAAAATAATAATAATATAATTATTTAACTCATATTTATAAAACACCCCTAAGTATGTGGAAGAAAAATACACTTTTATTAGAATCTAGAAAAAAAAGTGTTTTTAAGTGAATTTCGCTTATATTAATCCAATCTAGATATGTATGTTATTAATCATCCTATGTAATTATTTTTGGATAATTGTTTTCATTATTAAGAACATTTATATATATTATTATTCCCCTGATATCAACTTCATTATTTTATATACAATTATATAATAACATAAGTTCATGTTAGATGTTTTGAGCATATTAAAATATTATGTACAAAATTTCATCAATCAGTTGAATATGGTAAAAGTGATCACTATTCCATTATATGAAAAAAAACAAATAGTGAAATAATTGTAATTTGAATATATAATTTATACTTTTAAATCAATCAACTAAATATATTTATTAAAAATGAACGATGTATCAATCCTGGAGATGGTGGGTCATATGTTAGCATGAATAATGCATCCATTTTTCAATGATCTTTATGGAAAGAGGTTAATTATTTTTTTAAATTACATATTGATAATAATATAAAAATATCAAATTAATTATTTATATATTCATATATATAAATATTATCAATTCTATGTGGTGATGAAAAATGAATCACATCACATTGTTGTGGTCATAGTCCACACGTACACACGAACGATGTTATCATTATATTATGCATGGAAAGGTATTAAAATTAATGATATAATATCTATAAAAGGGTATATATATTATGGATATAGTATATAAAAAATTAATTCCATTATTATAACAAATCATGTGAGATGATGATATAAAATATGTTAAATCATATCATGAGGCGGTAGTCCCCCGTATATAAAAATGATGAAAT
The DNA here is from genome assembly GCA_963277665.1 of Viscum album. Lineage (NCBI taxonomy): Eukaryota > Viridiplantae > Streptophyta > Magnoliopsida > Santalales > Viscaceae > Viscum > Viscum album. The sequence goes on from OY728154.1 coordinate 10,695,090, forward strand.
ATTTCCGCAGCTGATGAAATAGGAGATGGATAACAGTCATTAAACTAAAATAATTACATACCAGTATATATAAGATAATATATTAAATATCTTATTATGTTTGAATATGGTTTGAGGGATTTTGAAGAATAAACAAATCTAAATCATGCGGACAAAACTATGCCTCTCTTTGGAAATAGACCTTTTGATTACACCTTAAGACCTATAATATTGATATTATTCATAAAAAATGACCAAAATTTTGATAGGTTGAATTGTAGGTTTTTTATGGGTATGTATTGTAAAAAATAACTCTGTTTTTTTGTGTGATTATATGGGAATAATATGTTCCCTTTTATAAGAGATGGGTGGGGCACTCTTGGAATATCCCATAATTTTATATTAATATAAAATTAATATCAAATAATTGTTGATGCCTACTATGTTATTTCAAAGGTATGATTTTAATGGGTTTAAAACCACTAATATAATCATAATAAAACTATTTATGTGTATATTTATGCCCTTATCTTATTTTTTATCCCATATTTTACCACATTAACACATATCGTGACAACAATGACGTTAACTTATTTATGGTAAATATAGTTACAATAAAATGTATAATGACTCATTAATGGATCATGTTTTGAATTTTTAACCTTATCCTACTTATTTGAATTAAAATAATATTATTAATAATTCTATATCATTTTATAAATTATTATTTATGGTAACATATACATAATAACAATTTTTAGATGTTTTTATTACATTAACTTAACTAAAATATGTACCACATATAAAATTCTAAAAATATATTTTATTATATGCTAATTATTTCATGTTCATTTATAAAATTAATTTATCATAAAATTGATGACATATTATATTTAATTTTATATTTTGAAAAATGTTTATTTGATTTTTTCATTATTTTATAATTAATGGATCATCGTTGTGTAAGAATTTAACTTAATTATTTATTCACTAAAAATTAAAACTATTTAAAAAATTTGAATATATATCCTTTATATTTTTATATAGTATTTATATTCTTTTATATTATCTAGATAACCCTATGTTAAAAATATTTGGGTTATTAAAATCAAGAAAGTGACATGATTGACTATTAATTATCAAAAATATTTTAAATGTAATAATCTAATCTTATTGGTATAATAAAGTAAAAAATAATACTTTTGGATCAATATGGATGATATATAATCAATACATTTATATTAACCAAGTGAGAAGTTAATTTTATATTCCTAATCATTGTATTTTTAGCATTTAATTAACAAATTTACTTTTTACCTTGGAAACAAATACACTATTTTCTATATTCATATTAAATTTTTTATTATAAATTTAGAACTCATAAATCAAAATATGGAATCCCATTGTGAAAATTAATAACATATAAGTTACATAAATTATTATAATATTAATTTCATAAAACACAACGAAAAACCTTTTTCTCGACGAAATAATTTCTTCACCAAAAAATGTACATAAACAAAAATAAGGTATTAGTATGATTAAAATTTAATTAATAAGATTTTATATAACTAACTATAAACTGTGTTTCTATGGGATAAAATTCAAATAAAATAGTTACATTTTAATATAAGGAACATGATAGTTTTATAACCATGAAAACAATTCACTATTTAAATGAAAATTATTCTCTTTACAAAAATATCAGAAAAGTAATCCTAAAGTATTTTTGACATGATGATTTCAAAAAATAAAATCATTTTTTTCAAAAATAATTTTCTAATACATCAATAAATTAAATATAATTTTCAAAACTAAAATGAATTAAAACATATTTTTTATCAAAAAAATTATGATGAATAAGATTACATTAACAAATTTATGTGTTTTTTATATAATAATTAATTAAAAATTTTATATTGATTTGGACCATAATAATTATTTCATAAATTATTTATTCATATTTATTAATTTCAATTTAACAACTAATTTTTAATGGTTACCATTAAATAATAATGTTTTGCTATTCTTTTGTGTTCGATGTTGCATATCATGTACGATATGGAGCAGAATCACTTATTTAAAAACTCAATATATTGTAGAAGAGTAGTTTTTATCCCATAAAAAATCATTATTAAGAAATGATATATTATTATCGAAAACATTTTTCTGGGATTAAATTCAAAATATATATAAAAACAAATAAAATATATTTTTAAAATATCAAATCTAATATCCAATATAGATTTATTATAAATGGTAATTATAAAGGATATAAAAAATATAGAATTGATATATATTAGAGAATATGGGATGGTTCACACTGATCAAGAATATTCTTTTACTTGAGGATTACAGTTATGAATGGCTCGCAACATGTAATTAATTTTCATGTGCATTTTTAAAAGTGTGTACATTTATGAATACATTTTATCAATATGGTGAATGTGTTAAAAATATTAAATCATTGATGGAAACATGATTTTAAAAACATAAAATATTATAATTCAAGAAGTTTGTAGGGGAATGAGCTTACAATATACGTATAATCATGTAATATTTGGATGTCATGTGATGAAATTATTGTATTGAAGGAGATAAATATTTGTCACATGGTATATGTCATTCCTATATGTTGAATATAATAGATGCTTATAACAACTAGTATTAAGAACATATTAAATCAGTTATACATTAATAAAGAAAGTCAATATTTTATTATAGTGACCATGAATTTTACACATATTATTTCATGATTTTAAAAGATCACCATCCAATAAGAATATCCCAAATATCATGTGGCATAATTTCATTTTAATATATAGTAAATAATATATAAAAATAATAGAAATACTTATTTCTTAATTTCATTCTCCAAAATGAGATCCAAAATCTATTTTTCTCCAAAAATAATGTCAAATAACCTATGACATGCATAAATGAATGTGGTGACATAAAAATACCAATAATGGAATTAACATGGTAAGGAAGCATAATTGGTGATTCAAAAGATAGACATGATATCATCAAATATAATTTTCATGATTAATAACATGTAATCGTAACATAATGAACATGGTGTCATATATAGTGAACCAAAAACTAGTATACTGAAGTATGTTTGTACATTATTATATTTGAATATGACCTATGGAATTAAATCCCATTGAAACAAATAGTTTAGTAGTGTAGGTAAACGTTATGAATTTATTAGTCATTCATTATATTTGAAATCAAAATTTACGAAAATAATAAAGAAGTAAATTATTCCCTGTTGAATATACTTACATAAAAATCCTGGTATAATTTCATGGATTCCAAAGAAAGTAAAAAATTAATGCTGATCTCAAATGCTCAGTAAGGGTGAAGTGTGGCATAATCTTTGATGCATTAATATGAATAATCAATAAGAAAAGATATATAATTATTAAAATATTAAATTTTAAAAAAATCAATATCATGATAAGATAGGTTATACTCAATATGGGAAAGTAAATAAATTAAGAATACTTATATTTAATCAAATAACATAGAAATAAATGCATCAGAAAATAATATTATTGTAATTGTTTATTGCTAATAGGATAACTAAATTCCCAATAATTGAAATTCTTAATTAATAGACGTCATATCGTAGGAACATGATATATATACCATCAAGATGCATCATAATGTTGTTTAAAAATACCTATTACAAACCATTCCAGTTCAGAAAACTAAAATTATAATGTCGTTACCTTTAATAAGATTGTTTAAACCCTTTTTTTATAAACACTTCATATTTGAACAGATGATTTTTCACATGAGATTGGTGGATGAATAGTGGGTATTTCTATAAATAGTCCCTAGTGACAAATGAATTTAAAGACCATTATTCATATATCAGATAATAAACTTCATTCATGAATCAATATGCCACATTAACAAATATCCATATAAAATAATTGATATAGATTTATCAATACGTATACATATAATCAAATAACCTTTAAAGTAAGAATCATTTATAAAAATTGTATTCATATAAGTAAATAATAATATCCATGATAAAAATATGTTATTTTAAAAATTGTAATTTATAATTTTAAATGATCAAAATAAATTTATTGATTCATGAAGTTGTTAACAATCACAAAAACTGTGAAATTGTACAATAACTTCAACAACTTGGTAATATTGTAGTTAAATCCCCAATAATTTAAATGCTTAAAATTGAAAACTATAATACAATGAATTATGGATGTATCGTGATATTAGATGTTAATGGTAAATTATATTTACTATATAAAAGTGAATTGGGTCTTAATAACAAATAAGTCTCAATATAATTCAAATTGAGATGAAATCCCAAACGTCGAGCTTTACATTAGTGGAATATTTGCTAACATCCTCTATAATTGTATTAGGAATGATATTAACGTCTGAAAAACCAAACTAATATTTATAATAACAATATTATCCTCTTATAACATATTCTTACCCATTAATTAGTAATCATTTATTATATTCATTGTTTCAGGTGTTGATTTCCTTACTTTCTCACTCTTTATTTTTCATGAAATTTATAATTATTATATACATTATATATCATATTTATCTATATAATAACAATAATGTAATAATTTTAACATTTATAAATAAATTATATTTTTAATAATAATCTTTAAATATGGGTTTGATAAATTAATTGCATTATGATCATGGAGAAGATAGGTCATACATAGGAATGAGTAATGATTCAATTATTCAATGATCATTATAGAAATGCTGGAATGTAATATTTTAAAATAAATAATTATGATGATATCATAAATACCAAATAATTTATTCATATACACACATATATATTATCAATGTGGTGTGCTGAATAAAAGAGAGTCACATCACCCCATGATAGAGGTCATCCACACATACACGAATTCTGTTATCATCTTCAAATGTGTGAAAATGTAAGAATGAAAATGGTATATATTGTCACTAAATAATTATAATCATTTCATAAATGTCATATTTATTTATTCTATGTCACATATATTCATTAAATGTATCCTTATAACAATTCTTGTAATATAATAGTGAAGGAAAAATTACATTGCTTCACTAGGTGGTAGTCCTTCGTTCACACGATTGACATTATTTTATCTCCTATGGAATAGAAAGTAAAAAAAGGAATATATGATTTAATGAATCCGTAGATTTTTTATGTTATAAATAGAATATATATAAATATATATACTTCATACAAATCTTCATAAAAACATTAATATGCGGTAATAGAAAAATAAATTACATAGTTACATGACACGGTAGTCAGTCATACACACAAATTATGAATTCGTAACCCATTTTACGGTTGCTAAAATGGTTTTAGGTGATAAAATGAAAAAAAAATCTAATTATAATAATGATAATTTGGTTATATTATTTGAATAATTAATTAATAATTTATGAAGGTTGAGGAAGAAATTAAACAAGAACAGTCATTGAAGAAATTTACATATTCATCTGGTATCATTCTTATCTTTTCACCATATACATCACATGTTAGATATTTACAAAAAATAAGACCCATAAAATGATATTATTAAAAATGGGAAGTGATTTGGTCAGGTCATAAGTGATATAAATAGATGAGAATGTGTGAATAAAAGAAGATATTGTGTGGCCATTTATAATTGAGGTGAGTAGCACACTTGTAATGTTTTCAAATGATTCATGCATACTGATGTTATAACATCCCAAAAGGCTACAATGTTTCCAATTATTTAACTGATTATAGGTAACATATGGATATTTTCCAGAAAATCCGTATTTTAAAATTTGGTTGTTTATTTTTACCCCTTTTATTTTAGTTTAATTCAATAGTAAATTCATTTTTACGTTAACTAAGGTCAATAGTTTTTTAAAATTTTCAAAAATAACTGCAGAAAAAATAACTTTGAACATCATAAAAATTAAAAATTATTATTATTACTAATATTTATAAAATTTCCAAAATTCATTTTATAGAATTAGAAAATTATAATTTAAAATTAATCCCACACGCACGATGAGAAAACATGGTTTTAAAGAGAAAATGTTTAACTAGTTACAATGATCTTTAATTCCAAAATCAATATGAGACATATTAAATGTCCTAAATATTATTAATTGATATTTATTTGAATTATTTTTAAACCAATTGAAAATATAATTTATCATTTTAAAAATTGAAATCTAAAATGGTTTTTTAATTCTGTATTTTCACTATTCATCGAAAAATTAAATATTTCAGAAAAATAGGAAAAATTCAGAACAAGATAATTTTGATATGATTTTTTAAAAAATTAACATTATTTATTAAATAAATTATTTTAAATGTCATCAAAATTATTTTTTAATTGTGTGCAAAAATCATGACTTATATGAATATTAGAGAAATAAAATTTTTTCAGAATATATTTTTTTCTTTATAAGTGATTATAATTTTCTTATGAATAACAAGTTAACTAACATACAAGTATAAACTAAAATTTTTTATAAGTTTTTAAATAGTATTAATTCACTCCATTCTAGTGGTTAGGATTTATGTTATATAATATTTTCAATTGTATATTGTTTCCTGATAAAACATAGTCTTACGCATAATACAATCTATAAATGAAACATGTTTTTGTTTGTAATGCAATATAACTCAGCTGTTCATATAACAAATCTATCAATGAAATTTAACATGTTTAAATATAAATATATGTTAATTTATTAGGTTGTGATATTTTCTTATATGTTTGTTTCTTTTTTAAAGATTAGGGCACCTCAGAATTTTGGGAATAGCGGTTCAAAACTTTTATTTTTCAATAATCGACAATCTATATGATGTATAAAAAATATTGAATGTTGTTATAAAAAAATTAAATAAATGAATAAAGAAAAGGGTAATCATGAATGAACCTAAAAAGAGGAGATGAAAACATATTTTTAATAATTAAATTAATTAGATAATTATTTACCTATATGTAATTATTTCTTTGTTGATGAATCTGATAACAGACTTGAGCTGTAACATCATTATTTTGCAAAAAACCAGCATATAATTCCTTAAGTGGTGATCCATATGTGTTTTACGAATCATTGGATGTTTTCAAATTAGTCTTTGTATGCTAGAATTGGAGATACTTGCTTCTACATCATCCTCATTAATACCATCAAGAATAGCATCCAATTAATTATCCATGATCCAGTGGAGGATGATTTCTTATTGTTCTTGACATAATTTTTGGAAAAAGTGTTATCTTGTCTTGATTGTTTTTATGAAAATCAATTTTGTGGAACTCAATTGGATTATGATAAAATAACTTGCCTTTATAATTATATTTATAGTTAAAAATAAAATAATTACATATTTTCTTATTTAATTTAATCCTATAAAAACACCACGACATATAATAATATTATTTTTATTATTTCTCAACATGGACTTAACAAGGGCATTATAATTAAATAATATTTAACAAAATAATTTTAAATATTATTATTTCATATCTAAACATCAAACTTGGTCTTCCATTCCTCCACAAAATCTATTGTACCATGCTTAATGTCTATTTGTTTATTTAATAAATATCACAATATTATTTTTCAATAAGTAAATAAATATTATATTCAATAAACAGAAAATAAATATTTATTCTTGATCAGGAATACATTAATAATTATTAAACCATATACATGTATAATATTTATTCAATATATTAAATAATAAATAATAATATATTATTTAATTGAGATTTTGAATACACATAGAGTGTGAACCTCTAGGCCTCTTTCTCAGTGGCATTAGGAGAATCATCCTAAAGTCCAAGGAAAGAATGTAGAAACATGAAAAGGAACCGATATAGAATGATGTTAACAATGCCAAAACATATAACCTCATTTGGACACTTACTATGTAATATAATCCATTTATCACAATATCTCTATTCAAACTGGTTTCATGTCAGTTCCATCAACCTATATAACTAGATATTTCAAGCATGTGTGTGTGAGGTGTGTTTATGTTTGATGTAATTATAACCCCATTCACCTAATATAATATATAATATATTTTATATATTAAATTTTAAAGAAAATAACTTTCATATAGAACACAATGGAGATGGATTTATTTATGCTATATCATTTCCGTAAATGGTCCTATGATATTAACATTCATTAATGAAAAGAAGGGATAAACCCTTTCTCATATTATTTATTAATGAAATATTACTCGGGACACAACCAACATATCCTTCCTCACCTCAAACATCATTTATTGCAGTTTACTTCAATTCATCAATGTTTGTGACTCCTAATACCCATTAATATTAATCTTAATGTCTAAAGGCCAATACAAAATTCCATAGATAGGAACATCCAATGAGACATATAAATAAGTATTTCCTTATAATGGGTCTCATTATCATAATATTATACATAATATCATCAATGGAATACACCATGAGATAGTTTTTCAATGTCATATGTGTCTCCACACCTGAGAACCAGAATCATTTATTTCTCGCAAAGGATATCAACCGACCATAGAACATATATTCAATAATAGTGTCATAGCACTTACTGAATCTTGTCATTTCATGAAACTACATTGACCATTTAGTGTGACTGCTAAACATATGAAGTTATCACATTCTATGTAAAGTATTATAACAATAATTATGTCATATATAGTTAATTTTATACAAATTATTTAATACTTGTTTATCATGAAGTACAATGAAGTTGCTTTTAGGGATCCTACTCTAAAAGACTCTCACATTCAATAGACACATCTCCAAACACCCTTTAGTCTGCTAGCTCTCACATAATACTCTTGCTTTTGTAAAAATAGGCCTTCAGTGATGGGTTATACCATGTTATATTGCATTGGTTGTATAATCACTACAATATCACCCTTTGATAATAATACACCAAGAGGTGATACATTCGGAGTATATTCTTTATCTGTTTGTGCAACATTGGATCTCTTGCGAGATACACCTATACAGTATTATCACTATAGAATTTGATATGTAATTCACTTCTTGCCACCACTTCAAGATCTTAGACAATGATCTTAATCCAAACGGCTTCTTTAGTAGCATCAGAAGATTCTATGTACTCATAATCTTTTGTAGAATTAGTGACAACTAGATTTATTGAACTCATCTAGCACACACCTCAAATGTTAAGATAGAAAACATGTCTTGATTACGACGTCAGATCAATATGATCTATCCAAAAACCATTATCGGTATAACTCATGATAATGATATCCTAACTTCCTACAGACACCACAAACATATCCTTAGATCTTCTCGGATACATAAGGATAGCCTTAACAAATGTCCAATTATATTCTCCTATATCTTCTTGGTATCTTTCTACCACACTCTATTTATAGGTAACATCAAGTGTAGTCGATTAAATGAAATACATGATTTATCCAACCATCGAATTGTACGGGATAAAACCCAATATCTAATTGTCTCTTCATATATAACGAAACCTTTTCCTATAATGTTATAATATAGGTTACACTTGAACCAATCCCCTCTTGTATTTTTCAATACTAAATCCCATTAGTATCTAGTCAATATATATTTTTATATATAGTCCACAAAACCACTTGGATCTATCATGCATTATCTTGATCCTTAAAATATAGGCTGCCTCACCCAATTCCTTCATGGAGAAGTACTTATTTGACCAATACTAAATAGACTATAGGACCAGTATGTCACTTATAATAATAAATATTTCATCAAAATATAATACTATGATATTGACAGTGTTTCCACTAATATTTTTATAAACAAATAGATCAAATTATTTCATAATGAAACCAAATACTTTTATGGATTTATCAAATAAAATGTTTTGTAACCTATATTTTTGCATTAATCTATAAATGAAAATATATACCTTGCAAATTATTTTGTTATCACATCGTCTCACAAACCATTTGGGCATTGTCATATAGAATATCCCAATAGGATCCCATTATTGAATACATTTGTTATAGCCATCTATAAATTATCATATCCATGATATGATGTGTTGTAAAATATGATTCAGATGTATTTAAGCATTGGAAATGAGAAGAAGTATTCATCCTAGTATATTCCTGTATTTTGTTTAAACCCTTTATCCAGTAGACATTCTCTATAGGTACTTACATTACATTACATTTCCAGTTTCCTATTGAGTACCCATTTAGACACAATTGGATTTACAAGAACATCCACATCGACCATAACCCAAAATTTGTTCTGATACAAAGAATCCATATCAGAATTCCTAAATTATATCCATGTTACAGCTTCTGAGCTCCCCACTACCTTCTTTCAGGAGATATGTTCATTATTTTCTACTAATAATGAGTCACAATCCCTAGTGTCTTGAAAACAATATCTCATGGGTTCCCTTTCCTATCATACACCCCAACATAGTACTTGTGTTTTAAGTACTACTTCTTCCCTGGGGACATGTGGAATCTATTCATATACCAACCCTTGTGTATCATGAGCATCACATTCATCGAAGTCAATCTATATCGAACTATCCCTATTATGGATGGGATCCCTCCAAATAAAATTACATTTATGGATACAATCACATTCTTCTTTGATGGTTTGTATATATTGTATCCCTTTGATTCAATGTGATACCCTATAAATATTCATTTCATGCCCCATAGTGCTAGTTTGTTTCATGAAAAAGCCATACCCAATATATTGAGACCCACTACACATGTATTCATTAAAAAAGGTTTCCTTCCACTCCATAGTTCCACGGGAATTCCATTTTTAACTTTAGTTAGTTCTTGGTTTATAGTGTATTTCTCATTTTTTTAATGCATGTTCTCAAAAGGATAAGGGAATATATGCAGGACTCATTATCAGTCTAACATGTCAAATTAGGTATGGTTACACCTTTCACTAACACTATTCCACATAGGTGTATAATGTGGAGTGAGATGAGATTGAATCCCAAACTCACGTAGAATGTTTATGATGTCTTGGATAAGATATTCACCACATCAATATGATCAAATATTTTTTATCTTTTTACCATGTCGATTATATACATATTGTTTGACTTCAATAAATTTATCAAAAGTCATTGATTTATTCCTCATCATATAAATATATCCACATATACTAAAGTCAAAAATAAATGTTATGAGGTATGAATATCCACCAAAATTTTCTACTAGAAATGGTCCAGACACATCAGTGAATACCAATCCTAGAATCTCTATTTACCATTTACCATATCCATGACATGATCATTTTTTCAATTTCCCTTATAGAAACAAATGACATCTATCATGTTTTTTATCCTATACGATTATAAATAAACATCTTGATAGTTATTTTTCAAACGCTTATTTTTTACATGACCAAGATTGTGTTGCAAAAAATACGTGTTATATGAGTTTTGTGGACATGATTCTTTATTGATTTCCAAAAAATGGTTTTCATCATTTAATACATGAAGATTGTAATTTAAATTCCCCATACCATAACATATGTTGTCCCTATGAAATAGTTCACATTAATTTCCAAATTTGAAAATAAACACTTCTGTATATGAACATGAAACATAAATTATGTTTTTGGTAACTTTAGGTACATAATAAAGATATATTAAAAACAAAATAATTTACATTGACAATGATAGGTGGAAGCCACCGATGCATACAATAGCCATACTCACACCATTTGCAGCTCTCATATCCACCTCCATCTTTAAAATTTCAGAAATATACATGTTTCTTCCATTTGGATACATATATGAGAACAAAACATTATATATAATATTAAATGTGTAAAAATTGAAATATTACATTTGAAAAAGAATACACTTTTATTTTCCCCTTGCTTTTGTGTGCAGTTTACCTTCTAGTGGTCTCGCTTACCACATGAAAAACATACCCCCTACTTTTCCTTGTTATTCCTTTAGATCATCCCTTATTGGACGCATGGATCTCAGGATCATTAGAATATTTATAGGTCTTGTTCCCCTTTTTCTTGTTCTTATTTTTCTTATTCATCATAAGGACGGTGTGTTTATCGCAACCCATGTTGTTATCCACTTGGTGAATCATGGTTAGATGATTATAAAAATTACTCTCATTATTGTTCATAGTCATATTCAAAATAATGATGGAGAAGATCTTGGGAAGTGATGAATGTCTGAGTTTTTGTGAAACACATACTGGTATTTAATAACTAATATATACATGTATTCAATGTACCTAATACGCTTGAATACATGTGGCCGAATTATCAAAGACTCTCGCGGATAAATCATGAATGGAACATAGAATATCTCATACCACTCTTATATGTGCTTCTATTTATATGGATCCTAATTATGAGACATCATTTTATAGTCATCCATATCCTCATGTTTCTTTAAAATAACTTTGTATATGGATTATAGCATGAAGTATTGAACATATGTGGCATCATATATTTTTTTCACATATAGAGATAGTGCATCATCACTGGCCTATTTTCTAGGTGCAATTTATAATGATTCTTATAGTATATACAATTTCCTTTCCAGGAAAATGATGAGATTTTGGATAATTTTTTCACACATAGAAATTATTTCAAGTGAGAATGTTTTCCTTATCATGTGTGGTTCAGATTGATATGTTTATGTCATTTTATTTCTATTTCTACAAAATAATATATGCAAAGTTTTATTACTTTATTTGATAAATTTATTATAATAATTATATATTATCTTTATTTGTCATCTAGAATTTTTTTTGAATCCCAATTTCCCTCAGAATTTGATTTTGAATATTAAGTTGATTGGATATTCTAGTAGAAAGGACCCTTATTCCACTTCTCATTACCCAAAATTTGGTTGGTCATGAAATTATTAATTTAGATTTCCCCTTGTTTTTTTTATGTTACACCATGTTCAGCTATGAAAATCAACCCTTTATGTAAACTATGTTGTGTCAATTGATAACCTCAACATATAATTCCTTGATAATTTAAATCACTCCATATTGGGATGGTCAAGCACATTGAAGAATGGTTCAATTCTATCCGAAGTTATAGAATGCTATACTGACATAAAATGTTATTGGTGGATTTTATCCTTTATATACCAATTACCAATTATTTTCTTTATCACAGACATGTAAATATTAAGTGGATTAACTTAAGGTATCAACCAAGTCTTAGATATTATATACATATAAGCAGTTTTGTTTTAGTTATATCTTGCATAATTTTTAATTCATTATTTATGTGATCACAAAAAACATCTATAATGAACGAACCATGAATCTAATAGTAATAATATAAATTGTGTAATCATGAGATTATTATAATGGGTAGTTTATCTATAGGTTTATAAGATAACTTTTGACCATGGGGAGAATCACATTGAAGCAATTGAGGTTCAGGATTATCTTTATAAAAATATCCACCTATTTATATCATTGCATTGGTTTTACATCAGCTCCAAATGTGAACCACCGATACTAGCATGGGAGATCCATCCATTACATATTATTTTTACTCGCATGTAGGTGTTCGGATAAGGGGGTTTACATAAAAGAAACCATGGTCACACATTCCATCTATAATGAAAAGAGGTAAGGTTATTAGGCCAATAATTTTATTATTAATGAAATTAAATTAAACCAATCGCATACCAAATGTATGGTCTAAATCATGATCATCCACATGAAGCAACAGAATATGATTTTAATAAAACAAGAATTACATTTATAATAATTTTCTATATAAGATTTATTATACTCAAATCGGTCAATTATGACCGTTAAATAATCAATAATTTTATCTTAATTATTATCTAAATATCCTTGAAATTTTTATCTATCATGAATATAAAAAACTTAAATAAATGCATTTATGATTAACTTTTTACACGAATTTACCTTTGAAGAAGCACATTAGATACCCATCGAAATATAATCAACATGTATTATACTCATATAATATTTTACTCTTGTGACAAATGGAATACATGAATTATCATATACTAGCACAACATGTATCTCACAGTTGATTACATGAATTACATAATATTGATTGTCATATGTTATTCTTTAATGATGGTATAATAAAAACATTTAATATTTCAATTATACATGATATGTATATCTTTAACATTACACAAATATTAATTAAAATGTTAATTGTCTATGTATATTAAAACATTTCACATGTCGTTTCCAATCTTTATGAATGTATGGAAATAAATGTCTCTTGGTTTACATAGTAAAATAAATAAATTTTAAATCTTTGTAAATTTGTAAAATTACACAACATATAGATTTGATCTACACAGAATTTTAACATTTCACTGTCTATCTAAGGTACAAACCAAGGAATATGTAATGTAAAAATACCTTGAAAATAAAGAGTACACGGTGTGTCCAATGGGACACATGCCGTGTTGACTCGGTGTTATAGAGTCATCAGTTAGGTAGGCCATGTATGGAATACACGACACGTCTCTGACCCAAAGGGTCTACACACCATGTCCAATGGGACACACAATGTGTAATCTGGGTGACTATGTACCATTTAATCTAGGTTAACATGTGGTGGATTAATGGTGCAATTAATTCCATAATATATTCATAATCTCAAATTGAATTCTGAATAAAATTTTATGCATTGAATGTTACAATATGGTGTGAAACACTTGTTACATGTCCCATATTATGATGTTGTCGAGCCAAAAACCTAGGCACCTCTAGATGGTTTCATCGATTTTGAATTAATGATATAATAAATCTTTTCCATTAGATCTAAATGAAATGAAGGAGGATGAATGAGATACCATAATTCTGTTAAATTGAATGGTTAAGATAGAATTAAATTACAAATAAAGAAATAACGAATGGAGTTTTGATAATTATAAACAATAGTGTGGCCTCTATAATAAACATTGTAGGATATAGGTGCATCAGAAGAACATAAAAAATGGGAAGGGTGGTTCCCAACATTACTTTTTCCATTTTTAAGGATCAATATGAGCCCTATACAACAATGAATTCCATGATCCATGAAATTGAATCAATGAAAATATATATGGGTAATAAATCTAGAACCGAAAGATATAAGATCAGTATATATTGGTTATAATTAATTTAATTATATAAACAATTGCCTCTATTGAATTCTTTATTCATTGATTAATCTGAAAATTGATATATGGTGCACCATAAGTTCATTGTAGAAACCCAATATAGATCTATTCATGTAGTGATCTACATGTGTTCCATTAATATCTATTCATCTATGAATGAGTCTCCATCTTCTTTCATTTAATATCCTTTCACCTACATCATCTGTCTTGATCACCTAGATAATCGCATCAAAATCATACTCCTTGATCCAGAGGAGGAGGATTGCTCTCTATTCATGAGAGTGTTATTGTAGAATAAGTCCCTCTATTCATGAGAGGTTTTCTACAAATCTGTTGTGCACAACTCTATAGGATTATGATAAAACAATTTGAAAGTGTATTTATATTTATAGTGATAAAAAAATTTCACATGTGTCTTGATTATATTATTTACTCATAGAAAAATATAATACCATATAAAAATAATAGTAGTAATATTAATATTATTTATCGAAATGAACCTAACATGTGAATTATAATTAAATATTATTTAATCAAATAATATTAAAATTTATTATTTATCACCCGACCATTAAATTGAGTCATCCATTACATAACAATATTTATCAAAACATTCATAAATCCTTGTTATTTATTAAATAAATACCACTACATTATTCACCAAAAAAATTATATTTACTAAACATGATATAAATAGATATGTATGATCAGAAATACATGAATAATTATTAAACCATGTGTGATAATAATATTTATTCATTCTATTAAATAATAAAAAATAATATATTATTTGACATAACTTCTAGATAAATTTATTATGTGACCCTCTAGGACTATTTCTCTATGGATTTAGGCTATGCTATATATAGTCCAATGTAAGAGTCTATAAACATATCAAGGAACCCATATAGAAATATGTTAATTCTATAATACATTTCATCTCTTACAAATGGTTATTGTGTGTTATAATTCCTTTATCATAATATATTTTATTGAGTAGGTTTCATGCTAGTTCCTTCAACCTATTTGATCAATAGTTTTTTTACATTCTATAAATAGAAAATTCCTTTAGAACACCAGGGTTGCAGGCTTATTTAGCTGATATAATTTCCATTAAAAATACCGAGATATTATCATATGTTAATGAATAGAATGGATAAATCCATTCTTGTGTTATGCATCAATGAAACATTAATTGCAATGCAGCTAACATATGAAACATTGCATTGAACATCATTAATTAGGGTTCACACAGACACATATAAGTGAATGACTTAGAATAATCATTAATAATGACATTAATGTCAAAGGACCAATAAAACATCTGTAGATATGAACATCTAATGACACAAAATATGTGTATTTTCTACTATCAGGTCACATTCTTATAATATCATACATGATATCACCAAGGCCATACACCATGAGAAGGAACCTCAAATTCCAATGAGTCTCCACCGCAGATTTCATGTATCATTTTCATCCCTAAAATGATATCATCAAGCCATAGAACATATAGTCAATAATATTGTCATATCTTTTATGGGTTCTCATTATAAAGGGTAACTGATATTAACTTTTAATATGACAATGTCTCTAATGAAATTATCCCATAAAATGACATTTAGAAGAAAAATCATCATGTGATAATTAGATAATTAATATTCAAAATAATGTATATATGTTTATCATAATGTCCATAGAATGTTTTCTAGGGAACTAAATGCAATAGTTTTTTTCATTTGTACTATCAAATATATTGTCATTTTTTTTATAATTTTGATGTGTCACATTATCCTAAACTTACATAAACCACTTATTTTCAATTAAAACTTGATCACAGTAATTAAGGGTTAAAAGTTTAAAAATATCAAAATTGAAAAACAAACATCATAGAATTGATAATAAATAAACCTCTTAATATGAGAGAATTGGTAGTGAAAATGTCATACTCAAAAACATGTAGCTTGGTTTATATATTGGATAACATTGGTTGAATGTAAATGTATGAATATTGAAGAAAAATATAAGTAATTATAGAGAGTTTTTGAGTTCATTTATCAGAATAAATTTAATTATTAAAATAATATTACTGGCCCCAAAACCATAAATTTGTAACGATTTAAATGAATATTTAATTTATCATATTTGAATGTAATAGGAAAATTGTTTTGATTCATGATCAGTTTCATAATGTGGAGGAAGTATCATACTATATATATATATAATGAAATATATATAATTGATAAATTCATATTTCATAATAATAATTTTATCCTTTGATTGTGGATTTTTTAATTTCTAAATCATCCCTTTACTCTACGAAATTTATATTTAAAAATTGATTATTTTTACAACTGAATCACACAAATTCACTTTTAACCACTCGGAAGATCCATAATTTAATTATAAGTTAAATATATATTCTCTAGTAACTATTATAAAAAAATGGTTTGTATAGGTCATCCAACATGCACAATTCTACATATAGTGATGTTACACAATAATATCTAAAACCACTTTGAATGTTCAACTTAAACCATTTAATAAACAATTAACCTTTTGAACTATCCATAGGATTAATATAAATAACCTTATAAATAAGGTTACTAAATTTCCAAAAATAAAATTTTATTAAAATTTAGGAAAATTAAAATATATATTAATCGTCACTTACCAATCATATGAATAACATTATCATAAATTTACATAAAACATTATAATAAATGGAATTAACATATAAAGTTTTTAAAAAAATGCATGATTACATATTTATAAAGTAAAAAATAAATTATTAGATGCATTCATTAAATCAAAAAATGTTGTAAACTACTTAAATTATATCAGAATCCACTTTTTCAACTAGTCAATAATCTGTTAAAAGATTGTTAGTACAATCCTATTTACAATATACATATCAATCCTCACATTATCATTACATCATTATATCAACATGAAGAAAATATTTAGGGTTATATTTCCCTCATTATTTTTTTTAATTAATATTAACATTTCACTGAACCAATTTTTTTGGGTATCATTAGAATTCAATATACACTTTCAATAACATATGAAAAATGTACTATAGTAAAATTATTATATAATTCATAATTATTATAACTGGGATTTATTTTTTAAAATATAAAAATGAAATAATTCAACAATCTAAACACAATCTCATTAATCACAACTATACATATGTAGTAATATCATAATCTTGACCATGATCTAATAAATTATCATGAGGCATATTAATTTAACACTAGAGACATTGATTCTGGTAATGTCCCACCTCTTTTCAACTAAAGTATTGAACATTGGATAGATTTTTATTACCCTTACAATCACACCTATGATGGAATTTATCTAGAAAATTATAAAAACTATTATTCCTTTTATGAAGTAAAACGGGTATTTCTTTCAACAATTGTACCATGTTCAGTTCTCATTCCTTCAATTCATCAAACTATCCATTGTTTTTTCTAACATCTTCTTCATCCCTTTCATAAATTTGAAGCTAAAATACATAGATAATTATTTAAATTTCCAATTTTAACTTTACATTTTCTCATTATATGATGATAATGTTTTGGAAACTATATTACTTTGAACTATTTTCGTAATCTCATTAAAGAAATGACCATTCATACTATTTGGAAAACATAAATCGATGTGGTTCGCATTACATCAACTAGCATCCATTATGAAATGATAGAATAAAATAGATTATAACATTATGTTATGAATGCTAATTTATAATAAAAAACTATTTAAATTATAAACCTAAATTAAACAATTTCTGCATAGCTAATATCTTAGTCATAAAATAGAATCGTTGGTGATATATTTATTTTCAAATCATTCATAATGGTTTGTGAGGAAACTATGAATTATCCTAAGAACATACCCCAGGTGTGTCATACCAGGTCTATAATAAGGCCTGTTTTCATTCACCAAATAATGATCGGGTCATGACTAATGTTTTCTTTTTAATGTAACTAACCTAGATAGAACTCTTCCTAAACCACATCCAATTCCACTATCCAGACAAGGATTTATTCAAGGTAAAACACCATAATATATACCATACCATAATATTAGGAATATATTCTATACTTATTCTCAAAGTCTATTATATTTTTTGTTTGATAATCAATGTTTTTGTAAATATAGTTCACCAGGTTTCTACTAAACGTCTTCGAATGATAATTGTAGCGACCCCAACCCAAATATCTCAGAGTTGGTGTTTTATATATTTCATTTCCAAATGAAACATTTCATAACATCCTAAATGGAATAATAGTTTGGTTGTAATAGAAAATTAGATTCATACATTAGTGTTTTATTACATTTGAAAACACAAATTACAAACTTATTTTTTTTTTGAATAATGTTATTCCCTCTAGGATATCCTTCCATATCAAAAATTATACACTTCAGTTATTCCTGAGAAATGAAAAAAAAATAAGAGTGGGACTAATTAATTAGTAAGGGAAATGTATAATGGATCATATCATGAATCAAAAAAATAATCATCATGGGCAGATAAATAATTGAACAAATATGAAATATATATACCTAAAATATAATGATATGTTATGGAATAATAAATAATGAATGTTAAATAATTGAAAACATGTTAAATTTTAATAACAAACTTATAATTAAACCCATCCATAGATAACATCATGGAGAAAATATCATGGATAATATGTTAAATTAATTCTCAATAAATAATATTCTTAATTATTATATTTCATATATCAGGTACAATATACCTCTATCTTCATTAACGTTCAAAATATTGTCTAAAACTACTCATTCCAAAACATTCCAATTTGGCCACTATACTACTACTATCAAGAACATCACACGAAAATATAAAAAAACTGGTTAAAAACCCATCAGGGTTTTCCAAATGGGTTTTCTCATGATACCTGTCAATTCATTGAGGGGATTTATATAAACATTCCCTGAAAATAACTATGTACCCAAATCATTAATCATATATTGAATAATAAAATTATTTCATGAATCATTATTACTTATTAATACATAATAATAATATATAAAGGACACATATTTATCATTATCTCTATATTTTATAAAATAACACCAAACTAAACATTATCTTGAAAAATGCTGTACAATTTATGAGATAAATGTATCCAAGATTAAAAAATATTTATATTTTTGGGAAATTAAATTCCCAATAAAAAATGAATATATGGTTATGATTGATTCAAGTGAATTTTAACAATGACAAAAGAAATAGGTATTGTACAATATCTTCTACCACGTGGTAATATTATAGTCAAATACCCCTTGGATTAAATGATTGAAATTGACGGATTAAATTCCATGATTTATAGATGAATCAATAATTTGTAACCCATATTATGGAAATGGAGATAATTGTAAGTCATACCCTTAACATAAAATAATATCGGTATATAGAAGAAAATTGGGTTATTATATCTTAATGGTATAATAATACTATATGAAATTGGATTAATGCATTAGATAAAATATAATCATTGATGAGAATTACATCTTATTCGGGTATATTCCGTATGTTTTCACAATAGACTTAATAGATTGGGTTTCATACCAAAATAAGGATTATAGTATAGTAAGGGGGATGTTGGTAAGTAATTATTTTAGGTCTTGGAAAAACTAAGGAGGATTGAATGTGTAATTAAGAGAGAAGAGGGTGTAGTCTTTTATAACTGAGGTTAGGGGCATAGTTGCACTTTTTTGAAAAGATTCAAACATAACCATGTTTTTATCTTGCCACCAGTATCTAAAATAGTCAATTATAGAACATAAATGATATAATTTTATAATATTTCCCTAAAAGATTCTTTTTCCCAGTTGGAATGAAATTTTCACTGGTATCTTAATAATTTAACCCCATAGTAGATTAATTTATAATTTAACCATGATAAATATTTTTTTCTATTTTTAACAACTCATTTCAGTCAAAAATTGATTTTAACTCATTTTAAATGATAAAATATTATGATTAATATATGCAATCTATTTCTAAAAATTAATTTATCAAAAGTGGTGAAATTATATTTAAAATAAATCCTGAAAACTTGATGAGAAAGTGGGTTTTTAAGAATAATATTTTTAGAAGATTAACATATTTTTATATCCAAATTAAATATAAAAATAATTAATGTGAAAAAATTGTATTATTATCCATATAATTTATGATATTTTTATGTTAAAACCAATTAAAATTAGAATTTAACCATATAATTTATATAAAATAAAAGGTAGTTATCGATTAAATATTAGTATTTATCATAATTTTTTGGAAAAGTGAAATAATTTTGAAAATTACAAAAAAAATCACCCTATGATAAGTTTGATATTATGACTACAAAAATGTTTTTTTAAATTGATTTTTGTAATATTGATAATAATAAATTTTAAATTACCTATGTAATGTTAGTGTAATCCATCTTTTAGAAAAATAATATTTTCTAGAAAATATTAAATTATATTTTAAGTGATTGTTATTTTTTTAAAAAGCAATAGTAAACTAATAATCCTATGTAATCAGTATATATTCATAATCTATTTCATCATATTAATACCTTCCATTAAAATGACTAGAAAATACATTATATAATAAATTTATATTTATATTTCCATTCAGTAAATTATCATCTTGCATGTAACACAAGATATTGATGAAACACATTATTTTGTCCCAAAAAAGGAAACTATGTTCTATGTGTAATAAAATTTATTTATGTTATTTAATTGATTTAAGATTAAATTCACCCAAATGTCTCAGGGTGTTATATTTTATTTTATTCATATTTTAGTTTTTCATATAGATACACTTATACTTCGCAATTTTTTTACAATTTTAGGGTGTTTCATGTTATGATCATGGAAATACATGAAATGTGGTAGCATCATATTACATAACATAAACATGTAACAAATATATATTCTTATGAAATATCACATGGTGGAAAAATTCACATAATGGATAAGGTTTACTCCCTAATGCCATATATGACACCTCATTATACGGAAGCTTTACGCCAGTGCTATCTCGGTGTACCCATAATAACATGTTAATTATTTATTTGTCCCAAAAATGGAATTTAATAAAAAGTAATAACATGGTAATTATCCCTGGAATGAAAATGGGTAGCATAATCGTTCCACATACCATAATTGAAGGATATATCATAGTGAATTCATTTGATAAATGAGAAAAATGCATGTTTTTTCCAATAAATAGAAGGAAGATTAATCAAGGTATGTAAATGTGGGAAACATATATAACTAATTTAGAAGAATTTAATAACATTAAATAGAGATATAAATTGAGTTAGAGAGACAATGGTCATAATCTAAAGGAAAGGGTGGATTAAAGAGATACCTCACATTGAGCCTGATACATCACATGTGTTATTTATATTCTTAAATAACAATAAATATTAATTATCTAAAATATTAATCATCATTATTATGTTATTTGTTTTAATTTATTTATTTACCATTTTATATCCAACTATTTAGTCAATTAATTGTATATCGAACATTTTGATGATGCTCGTTTTATATATCCAAAATCGAATAGGAAGGATCAAAAAATGAAAAAGATTATTATTTAATCAAATAAATATTAATATTAATTAAATATTGAAAAATATATACTCTATTTATACGATTAAAACCAATCACAATGGATTTTTATTAATGATAAACTACATTTCACTCACAATGAATATTGGTTTTAGATATTTCTGAGTAAAATTTCCATTTTTCAACGATCATAATAAAAATAAGGTCATATTTATGACAATTAAAAAATAATAAATATATCATAAACATCACATGGTTTCCATAAATACCCTTACATTACCATCTATGTGAAATAATAAAAAATTCAATAAATCACTTTAGGAGGTGGAATTCATTCATACACATGAATGAAGTTTTTATTTTTCAAAGGATAGAAAGGTAACAAGGTATATGATATATTAATATTATATAATGATTAATATTAAATTAATATCATATAATATCCTTAAATGCATCATTATTAATATATTTGAGTGATAAAGGTGAAAAAATAATTTAATCTATTAATGGGGCGGTAGTCCTCTGTATAAATTGAGGATGGTTTTTTCCCATTTTATCTGAAGTGAAGTTGGGTTTATTTAATTAAATTAAATAAAACCATATTTTAATATGAAATATAAATATGTTATTATTTTATAGTGATTGATTAAGATTATAAGTATGAGGAAGAAGAAATAAAAGAAGGATAGTGGGTTAAGAATAGAACATCTTATTCAGGCCACATTATTTTATTATACCATAAGCCTCCATAGATTGGATTAATGACCAAACCAAGTACTCTAGGACATGGGTAGAGATTTTTGGAATAGATTTTGGTAGTTATATTAGGATTCAAAAGGATTTATATTTGTTTAAATAAGAGGATAGGTGGTTCACTTTAATAAGATAGAGTGTGTGATATTTTTTTTAACTGCCAAAAATAGTATAATTACAAGAAGTCACTCTCAATAATGTTTCTCCAAAATTTAATAATAATGTATGGGAGGGGTTATATGGTAGATCAAGACAAACAAACCACAAAAATAGTTTTTTAAACATGTTACTCCAATTACGTTATTACTTTAACCCTTGGTAATTCTATTTAATCATTAACTATGGTAAATAATTATTACGGATTATACTAATCATTATAGCCAAAATTTGGAATGACCTAATAATTAATTAAAAAATATTTTGATTAAAAATATTTAATACATTTTATTAAATTCAATTCACATATGTTATAAATTTTAATTTATAAATAATCCCACATAACATGTTGAAAACCAATATTTTAAAAAATGTATTTCTCAAGCATAAAATAACAAATCATTGATTATATGAAAAGTAATAATCAATATAAATTTTTAAATTAATATAAAAATTTATATAATATATAAATTAATTTTAAATATATTCATACTATGGTGTATATTAATTAATTAAAAATGATCCAATTTATAATCTAAAAAACCTTTAATAGATGACATTGTTTTTATGCAAGACAAAAATATTTTTCCAATATGATGAAATTTCTGGATAACAATGGATGTAATTAGAATAATATAAATTAAATTTTTAATATTAAATTATTATATAAAATAAAACATTAAATATAATGTTTAAAATACATGCATTAGTTTTGAAAATAAATCACCATATTTTATAAATTTATAATTTTCACTACAAAAAAAAATAATTTCAAAAAAAATCAAATATTTCAACCTATGTTAATTTTGAAATTAAAATTTTTAATTTAATTTTTTTATTAATTTAAATTCTTATATTTTTCATAAAATAATTGTAATATTTTCTTACAAAAATAAATAATCACCATTTTTTAAGGATCCCAATTTTTTTAATCTTATTAAATGTACTAATTAAAAAAAAGTCATTACTTATTTAATGGGAACTAATTAATAAAATTAGATCAATTTGGACCATTAATTAAAAATTTCATAATTATTTTTATAATATTCATACCCCCAAATTTAATGTCTAGGTTATTGAATTCATAAATAATCCTGGTTTATTAAGGCTGGATATTTCATGTTGCATACATAGTCCAGAATAGTTTTCCTTTTTAGAAACTTAGGGTCTTACATTTTCCCCCCTCCAAGAGATTATACCTAGAAATTCCATAATACATAATATAGTGAATATTGGTTTTGGTACTTCTACTTCAGTTCATCCTCCGGTTCCCATGTATCCTATAATTGTTTAAGGTTCTACCATATCACATTCACCATGTTAGTTGTATTATTACATAAAACATTATCTCATTGATCCAGTATATTCACAAGATAATACTTACAAGAGAGATAATTTTCCAAATATACCACATCTTATTTTAGTATAGGAAAATGATTTGGTATTTTCATCCCCAAGAGGGATACATGGAATACATAATGTACTTGTCAAATGGATTGTGATAGTACTATTCAATATTCCTTATATAGAGACCCATACATTTAATACATGGACAATTACTATTAATAGTTGAATATTTTTTAAATAACATTTTAATCCACTCAAGAATCATTTATGTATATTACCATTTGAAAAATAGAATCATAAACAACCAGTTTAAATAATATAAACATCATCTCCCATGTATTTCTTCATAAATAGCACCCTTATTATAAATATCATACGTATTAACATTCTTTATAACAAGGTGATAGTACACCTAATAAAAGAGTGAGATACATTTTCGAGTAATGGTGAAAATCAATGAATCAATTATCAGATAAACACAACATGAGCATAAGGGTGTTAGAAGATGATCTTAGTGTTGAAAAATCATATCTTATATATTAATTTTAATAATATTTAGTCAAGAAATGACTCTTTGAAGTTCATAATACATGAATCCAAATGTAATAAAAGAACATAAATAATGAGTTCTTAATGTAAGAATAATATAGGGAATTATGGCATACACAGAAGTATAGATAATAATTTACTCAATAGTCAAGGATCATTTTCAAGGATATTATATTTTAATGGGTTCACTGCCCAACCAAAATAGTGATCATGGTTCACTCCCAAAAATATCATAGTGTAAAACGTTATTTAATAAACTTGGTTTACTCCCCAATCCATTCAGGTTTATCTCATGATATATGAACCATTATCCAATTCATTGACTGAAAATTTAAATCACACGCTTCATAGGAAAAAAATCATACATATGTGTTCCCCATTATCATAAATTATTCATCATATTAGAACTCATTCAAATAAAAGGGTTTCATAAAATTTTTATCATAATCTGTCCTATAGAAAAGATATGGATTTTAAAAATATATTTCTATAACATAACCTAATAAAATTTAGTGTAATTCATAATAATTTCAAAATAATATGACCCATGGAAATAAAATGAATGAAATTGTTTCTATGTCCCTCATAACATGTGTTATGGTTAGGAATCACTACATTCGGACGGTTTCCATGGAATTTTTTTATGGAACCAGAATCATCGAATGGTTTTTTATTCAAAGGTACTTACATTCCAAAGGAAGGCATTCATTTTTTTTGAACTTACAATTATTAAGAACAAGCATTGGTCAATATGATGATAGTTCGGACTCATCACATGCTTTTGGGGGGAATTACTACCTACTCTATAACACTCATATGGATTTGAGATATTTTCATGAATCCTTATTAATTCACCAAGTATAAACTACGTTTCGCTTGGAATTTGTAATCAATTACATGCAAGTGTGAATTTTAGAATCATACTTATGTATCTGAGGTTCTTCATCAATGGTGAAATTAGTTGGTATTTGAGGTTCTCCATACACAGAATCTTCTCATCTAATATTTAGATAATCATTTAACCATCATTATAATGATACTATTTTTTATGCCTCTCTATAGGGAACCTTGGAATTTATCATTGTCTTAGGAAAATATGGTTTGTTTTTATGTTGGGATCATACCCATAAATATGATACGTATGTATTATTGTGAATGGAATCATAACTCTCATAGTTTGGTGCTGCTTAATGGGACACATAATACCTTTTATGGTCATGTGATAAGGATATAGTCATGTAGATTAATGTCATGTTGTAAGGACATGTAACCAAAAGGTGCTTTGTCAAGGTTTGGTGTGGGACATATTCATATGCTACCCATGGATCTTGGAAAGAATAATAGTTTCCATGATGGATTAGAACTTATTTGGAATCTTCCCCAAGAAAAATAGGGTTGATTTGAAATGTTCGGTTAGAACCCCAAATAGACATCCTATATATCTAATTTGGATGGGAATCAAATCCCATGTAGTTCTATGAGTCTCATAGAAGAGTATAGTCCTTTGATATAAATGAGTTTGGGAATAATTTCTTAAAAGGATGCCTTGGTGATTTGGGGGTGTAATTTGGGACTTACTCTTAAGGAGGATACACATTTTTGGATGATGTGAGATGGAGCTCTATCCATAAGAAGTATTCCTACATATTCAAATTATGGTGTGAATCATAGTTACTATAGTTCATTAGTATGATGTGTTTTTGAAAATTTTGTGATCATAAAAATTCGTTGTGCTCACATGAGTCTTGCTTAGTGTGAGAAACAAGAGGATGTCAAAGATTCTACAAAGGCACACATTCTTATCCTCCTCTACTGGTGGAAAACGATGTGCCTATGGTGATGAGGGTGGATTAGGAGACTGTGGAAGAGGTTGTGGAATAATGAACCCATCAATATGGGATGACAATTGGGGTCACGCAGCACGACCCTCAAATGATTTGGGACTTACCCCAGTGGGAGTTCACGGTTTGGTTTGGTTGGGGATTAGTCCTAAGGAGGATGCCCATTTGATATTATATAGGGCTTACTTTTAAGGATTATTCCCATTTGAAATTGGTTGGGGTTTAAATAAAATAGGATTCCAATTCATGGATTGTTTGGGGATTACATTTATAGAGAATTCCTATTTGAGGTTTGGTTGGGGCTTACTCTTATGGAGGATTCCCATTGTGGTTTAAGGAGATTCATGAGAATGTATTGAGTCAAGGTACTCGAGGAATCTATAAATAGTGTCGGAACATGTAACATGTGAATAGAACTAAAAGTAAAAATTCAACTAAAGTAACATCATTTAGTGTCTCAAATAAGGGTATTCCCAGGTAGGACGTTTGGCTACATAAAGGGAGCAATGGAAAAGTCAGTGAACAGACCCAAATAATTTACGGTGCGACTCTCCATTTTTAATGGGGGTCACTGTAAGAAGAGAATGGACCATCTATAAGGCCATGAACCAACGCACTACATAAATACCTCTTGGTGGGGTGGGGGTGTATCCCCCTTGATATGGACCAATAGGTTCATGTAGCTGCTCTATAAAGGTTCTCTGTATAGGCTTTCGGTGTAGGTCCTTGGCGTTTCTCCATTTTTTCTAGAACTTAATGGGACATAGAACCAATTTACCATCAATTAATCCACTATTTTATCATGTTTCAAAAAGTTACATGAGAGTTCTTGAGAACCTAGGTGAAGGAGCTGCACAACTAGAGCATCATGAAATCATTAAAATTTAATGCCTTTGAAATAAGGAGCCCAGGGGTCCTATTTATTGGTTGGGGGATTGTTGATGGGATCTTGTTCATTTTTATCCTCTGTATAGATCATCTACATAGCTCTTCTGTGTTTCGGTGTAAAAATTATTCTTCAATGCCGGTCCTCCATGTAGGTCCTCCACGTAGCTCTTCCGTATAGGTACTTCAAATCCCTTTATATAACTTATTTATCTTCCAAGTTCCATAACTTTTGAAACATAAGTCCATTTCGGATATGTGACTAGTAAAATTGAATCGATCGATGTGATATACACTTTTTTTGGTGTCATATTCACCATTCATTCTTGGATGAAACTCAGAAATTGAATATAATTTATCAACAAATATTTTTCATCGATCATGGAAATATACTACCTACTTCTGGATGGGGGAATAATTCCACATATCCATCATTATGGAGAAGTATTTTGGCACATTGAAATTTATCATGACTCTTCTTCCATTACTGTGAAAACATATTTACTCATACATGAAATTTTTTCCTATGTGAGAATCATATCTTCACTCTACAGAAACGATCACGGAACACATTCTGTGGGGTCTATAAAGCCCCCCCCCCCACACCTCATTTTGGATTCATTTAGAATGAAAAAATTAATTTTGTAAGGTAAATTGGGGGCACATTGATGAATTCCAACATCATGGGGTAACATTTGGATCTACTTCATGTTTGGATGGATGATCTAATTTTTTCCTAATAAAAGGAACCTAGTGAGAATTATTATATTTTTTCAAGTATTATATGAAAAAACCCAAAAAACATTGTATCGTTTGACCTATTTTTGAAAAATGTCACGTCAAACCAAAAAAAAATGTAAGTCTAGTGGGCTGAGACTCAACTTTTGTCCAGAGTTCCAATTGTGGGTTTTCAATCTGGTGATTACTATATCTCTTGTTATTGTCAGTTTATATTCAAGCATGTCAGATTAATAAAGATACTATTTATGGTCTAATAGATTTGAATATAAATTTTGAAATTAGATCCTAAAAAACGCACATTGTCTGGGAATTTCCCTAATATTATTTAAATACTTCCATGGGTAATCGTCTGTCATGGTTTTTTTAATGTAACAAAATCTTAAACTTGTATAAACATAAAGGAGGTCCTTTCCAAGAAAAATTATACTATTATTTTATGAAACTGTTATGGGGGATATATTATGCATGCCCAACTAAGTAATTTGTTGCATTGATAAACAGTGGTAAATTTTGACTGCCAGGCACATTATGTAGGCAACATTTTTAAGGCCACCAAGGAGAACATATTCATAGTAAGGAAAAATATTTCTCAGGAATTTAACATTTTATTATTGATATGCAAGGGAAAATATGATTTGGGTGACTAAAGACAATAGTGTGTGGTTTTTCCTTGGAATGTGATTTTAACAATAAAGGGTTATCTTTGCCGACATATGTCACGAATAGGGAAAACCACTTCTTCATAAATTTGGAGATTGAGGAATGTTTAAAATTTATAATAAATGGAGCCTTCAGATATCATGATATATAGTTTTGATGTAATGCAGTGAGAGCATTGTACTGTATATTTTTATGTCTGGCAGTGAGGACGTTGGGTGGAATTAATTTAAAGTCTTTATCTTTGATGAAGGTGTTAGACTATAAAATTTCAGGATAAATTTTATGAATCATACTAACATGTTGATGTATGGAATAGAAGAATTGTAAAATGTGATTTTGGAATTTCTGTATCCAAAGAATGATATGGGGAAATAGGTAAAGGCATTAGAAGAAGTCTTTCCTACGAGTGAATTTACCATTAAAGGAGGAACCTATTATAGGGGCTATATTATATAGGGCCATTGTGGGCATATACAACATAGCCAAATAGTGTTATCATTTGACCGATAGGCCCGTTATGTCGGAAACTTATTCAAGGCCCCATTAGGTCACATACAATATAGTATATAAAAAGAGCTCCCAAAAATTTGAAATTATATTGCTAAATGTATATGTATGTATATAGAGATTAAAATTTTCCAAAGATCATAGATTGGTTTGTGGAGAAAGGTACCCGAATACAGAAGGAGTAACTCCAATATTGATTTCCATATAATCATATGAATAAGATATCTACGAATGACTGATCCAAATGTAGGAGGTATGGTGTTTTTAGTTATATTTCATATGACTAAGACAAAAATATAATAGAAAAAGTAGATTATATGTGGTCAAATGATCCATGGTTATTTCAATATTCCATGAAGTCATGGAGAGATAAATTTTTAAAACATGGTCTTGAAGACATTCATATCAATAGAAATGTAGTGGGGAAATCATACATAGAAGACTGCTTCGTGATATATATTCTTGTATATTATCATTAATGATTGCTGGGAAAAAGTCACATTAATCAAGAATAAGGATACTATAATTTAAAAAAATCATTATGGGGTTTATATTATGTAGATCCAAGTAAGGAATATGATCCATAGCTAAAAGTGGTATCTATTGATTGGCATGCCCATTATATAGGCAACTTATGAAACACCCACAAGGGTCACAGACAGTATAGTCCAAAAAAATAGTTCTCAGATATCAAAAATGGTACAAACTAAAACCATAAAAACTATTATGAAGATCTTAAAATATTCATGATTATGAGTTTAAAATAAGAAATGGGTAATTCCCAATGCACATGAGAAATATTTGAATCTATATTGGCCATGATTTTGGAGTCCATTACATAGATCTCACTGATATGGAAAATGGGGATATTTTTTGTTTCCATGGTGGGATCTATATAGAGGGGACCTAAAATGGTGAATCCCACATATATTGTTAAATATATGTGGATGATAGAGAAAAATTTATCATGTAATTGGGACTAGAATCTAAAGCATTGTTTTCACTACGTATCTCAATTGTATGATAATCGGTCCATATGTAGTTATTTGGGTGTATTTCATTTTAATGTTATGTAGTAAGGAGATTATGATTTGATGTTTAGAGTCATGTATATAGATATTTTGATTCTGATGTTAAAAATGAATATTGTGGCTGGCCTAGAGGATTGAACCTAGGTGTCACTATGTATCTCATATAGATGATAATCTTGCCGCACATAGATATTTGAAACATTCCCTATAATTGTTTGATTCATACAAATAGGGATTAAAATGTGGTTTTTATCAAGGTTTGGCTTATGATTGTAAATCTAGCGTTTCTACATATCTCATATATATGAGAATCAAGACAAACATAGTTCTTGAAATAATCATTTCACACAATAAATGAGTTTGATGTGGAAGAGGATGGCTTTTAACACATATGTCGAAAACAAGTACTCTTCATAGATCCGATTCACATACAGGAAGTGAAATGGGAAATAAATTTCATTGTGGTTGCAACATGGCCCATGAATGTAGATATAGGTGTTTCTACGTATCCCATTGAAAATGTCAATCAAGGCCACGCGTAGTTCATTAAATGAGGTCTCTATGCATATCTGATTCAAACATAGGAATAAATGGAACTCATGTGACATTTAGGAGTATCCATTATGTATGTGATGCTTGAACAAGGAATCTCTTAACATCAAATAAGAAAGTTGTCAACCGTATAATTTAATGTCATATAACAAGGACAAACGATGTCCAAAACTTTAACATCGTGTGACAAGGAGAAAAGAAGCTATGCATTTTATTATCATGTAGCAAGGATACTTATGGTTTTTATGAAATTTAATTTCATGAAACTTGGACATTGTGCTATACATTTTAGAGTCATTTAGGGAGGAAATTTTAATTTCCAATTATATAATGTACTTCTTCATGAATAATGCATTGGTTAGAGTTCTAATAAGTTCTCCATCAATTGATATTAAGGATTAAGATCAATGAGAGTTAAACTTATGTATAGGGTAATTTCCATCTTACTTTGGATCTATTTTTAGGATTCTTTCTAGGTATCATTGGAGCCCTGAGGACTAATAAAAATTATACATGATGAAATGGGACGCCCAGAATTATCCTTATAAAATATTGTGATATTCAGTTCTTATAGACTTTTTAATGACGAAATGTATGAAATTTCATTTCTTCTAATCATACCATCTCATAAAATAGTTTCTGATACTTTTCACCTATAGATAACTTATCATAGATTTCAACTCAGATTTAAGGGAATTAAATTTCAATTTGAAAAAATTCTTCTGTTCTGTATACTTATGAATATGGAGTTTCCTAAGTGGTATTGAGGGTAGTAGTCAGTTTTTCCCATAAAGAATGAAATTGTTTACTAGAAAAATATTTCTTATCTTTATCCACCAAGTTGTAGAGTATAATTGATAGAGTATTGTTTAAGTCCTCTATTTTTCTACTGGCCATTGCCTGACTGTGAGATGAATGGTTTTATTTGATATTATGCTGCTAATATAAATTCTTTACCTCAACAGTAAATAAATTGGTGCCATTATCCATCAAAATAGTATGAGGGACATCAAATGTAATATTGTTATTATCTTTGAAAAAACAAAAAAATATTTTGGCTCTGACTATTTTGAGAGGAATGGCCTTAGGAATTTGGAGATGAAATCAGTACCAGTAAAAATATAATTTATCTTATTATCCATAGTGGGAGGATAAGGTCATTCTACATTTATTCCCCATGTGGAAAATGACCCGATGTATTTATTTATGTGCATAAACTATGGGGCTGATGGATGTAGTTCAAATTCACTTGGATGTGATGACATTTCTTAATAAAATATGTACAATAATGCATCATTTAATTCCAGATGTATCCAAGACATTAGATTTAATTAGAAAGCCTATTCCCAGACTGGAAATCACCACAATCCACTACATGTACTTCTTTAACGAAAGATAAATTTTCTTATCCAACAATACCTGTGAAGAGGACCTCATCGAAGCCTTAGTTGTATAGGATATTCTGGTGATTTGGACTATTATAAATTGTGAAATTAGGCATTCATCATCAGATTTTTCTTTTTCATCTATATCTAGTAGAAGTACTTCATTATTAAGGTCTTCCATGATGACTGTATCATCCTGATTTGCATACTCGAAGGATGTGGCTACATTATCCATTGCATTAGCATGGAAATTTTGTGATACCAGTACATAAGACAATGATGGCTCTGAGGGAAATTCATCCATTAACCCTCTGACATGTTCACACAATGGGATTAAATCTTCTTTACTGATAGGATAATCCTCATTGATATGTTTTATTACCAACTCTATATCACCTTTCACGTTTAGTTGGTTCATTTGTTCCTGATGCATCAATTCTAGGTATGTAGTAAGAGCTTTATATTCTTCTTCATTATTGGTACCACCTTCTGATAATAGAAATGAATATAGATACACTGCTTTTTCAATAAATATAAGTATAATTCCCAACCCAACATTATTGAGTTTTGGGTTTTCCATTCCCTTCCACATGGTACTTCTGAAATCACCATCCATGTATATTTTCTGTGTTTGGGGATTATCATGATTAGAGTCGATTTCTTCCTCAGGAAGTTTGGTATTAAATGATTTATCTTCTACAGATGGGTGTTTATCATGGAAGTATGTCATTGCATGGATTGTTTTTCTTATTGATGCATAAATTGGATATCAAATTATTGAAAAATAATATCCCACCATTGAAAACATCCTTTAATCATAGTATGAATGAGAATAAATTATTGTGTGTTATTGCGAGTTAGCAGTTGGACCTCGTGATTTTCAATATTCTGATTCAATTTTTGAACTACAAAGATTAAGGCCAGGTAAAAGTTCTCGTTACTAGAATATCATGTTCTATATCAAGAATAGTTTGACAAATATATTAATAAATATTTTCATTCCAATAATCATTCTTTTTGTCACGGAAGGATCCTAGTGATCACTCTAATTCCATCACATAGAGAATATTTGGATTTCATTCAACATGTGGCATTAATACTAGTGAAATCAAGAGATATTTATTGATGGTATCAAATTCTTCTTGGAAGTCTTTGGTCCATTGATAGGTAACTCTCATCGTTATTAATCTGGTAAAGGGAAAACACTTTCCTTCTAAGATAGAGATAATTTGCCGAATATAGGCCATGTTTCCTTAATATCCTCTTAATTCATTCAAATTTCCAGGAGGTGAAATTCATTGGATTTCTCTTTTCTTATAAGGATCAACTTTTATGTTCAATGGAAAACAAGGAAGCCAAGTAATATTCTAGAGGTTACCCCAAAATCACATTTCAATGGATTAAAATTAAAATTATCTTTCCAAAGATTATTGAATATGGTCTTTAAATTAGGTAGTTTGTGAGAATTTTGTCTGTTTTTAAATACTAGATCATGCACATAACGTTCAATAGATTTTCATAAGGAGGGTTTGAAGATATGGTGCATGACAAGTTGATATGTGACACCTATCTTCTGTAAGGAAATGAGAATTACCTAATTAGAAAACACACCTTATGGGGTACTAAGGGCTCTTGAATACTTGTCTTCTGGGGACATTCATATTTTACTGTACCCAAATTATCTATCCATGATGAAGAGAGATCCATATCCAGATGTGGAATCAATTAAAATCTATGTGATTAGAACTAAATTGAAATATTTTGGAAAATGTAGATTAATATCTCTAAAATAAATGAAAAATATGATTTTTTTTATTATTCATTTTCATAGGGACAATGTTGGACAGCCATTTGCGATATTTAACCTCCCTAAAAAAATATTCCTTAATATGTTTTTCAACATCAAATTGAATTTTAGAGGAATGAGTTTGGTGTGTTCTTCTTTCTTCATGATTGATTCCTCGATGCTCTTTGTGCAAACCCAGATGATGAGTTTCCAAATCATGATTAAGGCCTAAAATTTCTGAATAGTTCTAATAATATATATCTCGATGTTGCTTTTGAAAAGAAGTATACATATCTTTCTCACCAAAGTGATGGCCAAAATAATTAAATTGGGGTGTGGGTATTCTTTTTCTCCCTGGTTTATTTCTCAGAGTACATATATATTGGTGGATATGCCTTCCACAAATGTTGGAGGAGCATCCCTGTGATATTCTTCTCCTTCCTTATGTGTCACTTCATCTGTTTCTTCTATCATAGTAGGTGATAATGCAAAAATTCATAACTAGGAGATGAATTAGTATTTAAACATCCTTCATAATAGGAAACCATTTCTATCCCTACATATGATGAAGGGTATTCTTAAATCATTGAAGTTAAAGTGTTGTTTTGGGAATCAATATACTTGTCTTCCTCTATTATTGTGACTTCTTCTTCCAGCCAAATTGATGAAGCAAAGAATTTCTGAAGATCAGTCGATGAAATTCAAACATATCTATTTATGATTTCACCACTGTATAGTAAATCAAAAATTTCTCCCATGATGTCAGGCTTAATTACCATTATTGACTTTGTGTAATTAATTGGATGAGTTCTTGGATTTGGGTATAACCATTAAATTTTATTGATAAAAAACACATAATCTATAATCAAATATTTTAATGGGTTATTCTAGATCTTTTCCATTATATTTGGAGCATTGATACTTGTTATATGTTTTTTCACGAACCTTGTTCCATTTGTGTGACAAAATTATGCCTCAATATATTGTGATTCATATGTTATGAATGGAGCCTTGTCATCATAAAATGTACCAATTTGGCCATTGAATCAATACTTGAGACCTTTGTGATGTGTCTAAGGAGTGGCCACATATTGATGTAGCCAAGGACATACAAAAAGAATATTGAAGGTTATGTCCTAAGGGATAATAATGAAATCTAAATTTGATACATGATCCGTAAAAAGATTTTTAAGGTTAATCTTGACTAAAGGTTCTTCTGCATTCATGTTATAACCATTAATATTCAATGTGATATGTGATATGTCTTATTTATTAAGGACAAATCGACGAAGTATATGGACGAAAATGAGATTGACTCTAGAACCATTTTCAATGAAGGCTCGTCGGATATCTGTATAATTAACCATGATAGATAGATAGAAGGGAATGATGTGTCCATTTACAACATCTTCCTCATCTTCATCCATTAAATAAATTACCCTGTGACATTATGTAAAATAATTTTCTATATGGTAAACCTCAAAAGTAGTACCTTTAGGTTCAAACTCATGAGGACTTCACAATGCCATAATAAGTGCCCCTCGACGATCTTTTGACAGATTCAAGTCATCTATGATTGACATCATCACTATTACATGGGATAACTATTTCAAAAAATCATTCTTTTGGTCTATATGTCTTCATTTTATATCATGGATATGTTTTTATAGGTTTCTTCAAATTTGATGTTTCTAATGTAGATTATAGCATGTGTTGTGGAAGAAGATATAAATACTTATGATTTTTTTAGATTATACTTACTAGGTCTATCTACATGATTAGAGAATAATGGTGTGACCTAAAATTAATCATCAATGATAATCATGTAAGGACTGATCCTGTCATGTGCAGGGGAATTTCTTTGTTTTTTCAATAACTGCTGAATGACTCTCCCATGTGTTTCTTCCACATATACTATTCGAGATGAGGTAGTGTAAAAATAATAATTTTTTGTATACAGACATCTTCCAACGTATCCTCAACCTTGGATTATTCTTCTAGTTCCCTAATTATATATAGGGAATTCAGGCTCCTCTTAAGCAGAATCATCATTTGTAGAGTGTTCCATTATGTTTATAATGTTAACAGAACCAAATATCAATTCTTCATCTGATGATAATTCTTCTAAATAGGTCGTTTTTGGTTGTGACGTTTGGTGGGGAGGTTCTCGTACTATTAAAACAAGTGGCATGAAATCTGCCAAAGGAAAAGACAACTTTGTCATTGAAATGAGACTGTTCTCTTATTACTTATCTTTATCTTTTTCAGCACATTACTTATTAGAGGATTATAATTTAAAGAAATGATCATTCAATGAAGATGTATTTTATATAGCATAAGTTGTATAAGGCATAATCAGTTTTTTCAATTGTGTTCATATAATGGAATGAGTTCGTTTAATCATTCACTTGATCATCAAATCATTGTACTTATATGATTTTTTTCATTCGAATTCCTACCATTTCCCTTCTTTCTATAGGTAAGTAGAATTTACACATGCTACTAGGGTTGATGAAATTTTCAGTTTCACTTGTCTAGAGTATACCATTTTTATATGAGATCACTGAAAATAAAACAATCCTTAATGGGACGTCCCAAAATTTGATGAAAGGGATATAAATTTATAATATCTTCACTTCCTTCATTCATAATCATTTATGGACTTGGAAACTGGTCAAAAGTTTTCTCCATTGATGAAATGAAGTAACTGAGAACCTGGTCACTCAAAGAAAAATAATTTTTTCTTCAACACCTAAAACTATCTTCTCATTTTATCTTTTTTATCATGTTGACGAGAAAAAAATTTCTACTAATGCTCAAGAGGTGGATCCTTTCGGTATGATGATGTTTTTGATGTAAAAGTACGTACCATATCTGGTTAGAGTGTGATTGTAGTGGCCTATACTTTCCTTCTTTTTTCCCATATCTGATGGGATTACCTGAGATTTAGATTTAGTTAACACAATAGAATCTATCAACATGTTGGGGGAATTGAAGCAATGTCTCAAAAGCATCCATTATATTTCAAAAATATTAGTGGTGTTTATATATCATTATGAAAATTTTCCACAATAATTTCCAGAAACACTTCTCCAGGGATTTCAAGATATAAGGAATATATCATTCCTTCACATTGAGCAATGAAATATGATACTATTCCGTTCTCTTTTTTTCATTTTTTATGATAAAAAAATATTTTTCATTGGAAAGTTTGAGCTCAATTATAGATGGAATTTTTGATGGAGCTCTCTCCATCTAGTAATTGATTGAGACTTCAAACTTTTATACAATAAATATATGGCCCCTCTAAAGATTTCACAAAGCATATGTGTTTTATTTATTCTTTTTATTGAAGGGTCCCCATCAGGGGATAAAAATGATAATCAATATGTGTTATGTACTGCACCAGATCCCCTGAACCATTTATGATTGGAAATGTAATATTGAAAACATTTGGTGGGGGAGGGATCAGATCCACCAATTTGGGGTATGAATTTCTATTTTGGATGTATTGGTGCACACCACGCTTTCA
Source organism: Viscum album (assembly GCA_963277665.1). NCBI lineage: Eukaryota > Viridiplantae > Streptophyta > Magnoliopsida > Santalales > Viscaceae > Viscum > Viscum album. Next base: position 10,733,579 of record OY728154.1, read on the forward strand.
TAGAATCCAATTGATTTTTTAATACCTCAATTATATTCATAAGAATTTTGGGAATATCTAGATGATATCTAACCTATTCATGTACATCATGTGGAGATTTAATGGGCCCAACAACCAAAAAACCACTAGAGGTTGTACTTCTAGTATATGTAATGGATAATTAATGAGTACTGTCTTCTAAGGATTTGTTTGATCCTACCTTGGCTATGTACCCGATGAAGGGAATTAATTATCTGTATCTATAGTTTCAACAAACCAACTTTGCTGAAAAGTTCCTATAGTATGTGAAAGTTGAGGGTCTTCTTGGGGAGCATGTCTAGAAGAAATGTGGTTTCGATGTTACCATATATTGATTCTTTTTTTCTCCATTATCTTCTACTTATGATGGTAAATTTTTTCTTCAATAGAACGATATTGACCTTCTACATTGAAAATGTGAGAGATTATCTAACCTTTACCTCTCTTCATTTTATATGAATTTCAAAGGTATAGGATTTTGTTACATGGGGGAATACCTAGATTTTGGGTAAGACTTTAATTTTGGGTACTCACACCTCCTTCATTTGATTTAGTGTGTACTATGTTATGAATAAAAACTCAATCATTTGACTCCCTTGAATGAGAGTCATTTTATATAGAATCTTCTGTAATGGTATTAATGAAAATAACTGACACATAATGCATTGATGTCTTTCTGTCAGCATCTTCGTAAAATCACCACTTTCAGTATCTTCCATGAGACTTTTTTCTCCAATATGATTGTTTTTTTGGGAATTTTTTGGTGAAAAATAACATGAAATGAATCGTTGGATAGTTCGGTTGGGCATTCAATTTTTGGATTACTCCCAAATAAGGAGAAAAATGAATTTCATTGGGGAGGGGATTTTATATGTGAAAACACAACAACCCGATAGGCCGAGGATAATATTGTTCTTCTACTTTAAACTATCAAACATTGATCATTTAATTTGATGGTTGAATTAAACAAGCCCCACTACGGAAGTATGGGGTTGCTCTTGAATTGTTATGGCTGATATTTGGGAAACTTCTATTCTAATTTTTAGAATATTGTTTCGAACATGGGTTGGGTGCATTAACCGATCAACATTTAAATCACTTGTTTCAGAATACGATTTTGCAATTTGAATCATTAGTTCCATATGATGGCTGATATCCTCTAAGAGAGAGACATTCTTAAAGTTCTCTGGTACATGATAAAAATGCACCAAAATATCTTGTTCTCTTTGGTCGTGATAATGATGAGAGCTATTGGAGGAATTTTCTTGATAAAATCTTTGAATTCACACACATTCTATTAATTATAAATAGCCATGGTAATGTACATTGCATGAAACCACTTTTTTTGGAATTTTATGATTTTGGTGTGCAATTAAATGAAATTCTCTATACACACCCCATCCTCTGATACGAACACCCAATGTGGTGTCAAAAATTCACTAGTTTATCCTCTTAGTGGATCAAGGAATACACAATAAAGGGTTCCTTTCATCTTTTAAAAAATTGGATGTTGGTAAACTAAGATATATTCCATGTAGATTTTTTATTTCAACACTTTTATTGCCTTTACATGAAATTGGTATTCATAATATGGTAATACATTGGATTTCAGATCACAAATAGTATTACAAATATTGGGTACAATATCATTAATTCAATATTCTACCATAAATTTTGAAATAAAGTTTTGATAGGTTTCCAATGGCTATAACATGATTGGTATTTCAACATTATCCAATTTATTTCTCATATTCAGTATATATTCATCATTTTGTTCTAGAAAATTCTCTAGTTGGTATGACAAGATTGGACAATTATCTATTTTCTTATTATATAAAATGGAATCATTTTCTCATTGCTCTTCTATATTACATGGAAAATGATCAACGGGAGGTTTATAGAATATCTGCCGCCTTAGGATGTATTATGGTCAAGAAATTATTTCGCCTGTCAGTGAAAAGTAATCATACATGAATGGCCTTTTGTTGTAATGTGGTCCCTGATAAAGGGGATTTCTCATTACTACGTTATCAATTATAAAATTATGTTGACAATGCGACACACTAATGTAGGGAGATCATTCACAGCGAATGCCATCATGGGTAGGGACACCGTGGTGGATTACTAGAAGGCATAAATCCTCTTGGTCTATGTTATTTTTTCCTCACATAGGGTCACCGTGGATCTCATATGTATATAGGATCTCTAGATTGAATTAATTTTCATGAAGAAAGACTTAATTATGAAGTTTATGAATGGAAACATCACAACTACTGCTAATAATCCCATAATTTGAAAATAATAGGGTTGGATGTTGAGTTGAAACAGATAAATATCTGAGATATTCAATAACACCAGCATTAAGAGGACCCAAATCGCAGATCGACTCTTGATTATTCAACTATTTTTTAGGTACATCTTGATAGATGATCTTTTATACATCGTTGGGGCCACTTTATGGGTGAATTGGTTATCTTGGGAACCTGTATGTGACTACCTTGGAGTGTTCATCAGAATGAGACGATTATCTCTAATTGGAAATGGTGTATGTTACAAGTCTGGTTTTCTGTATGATATGGGTAGTATTCCCCATAACCCTATTGGTTTGGAATAGAGGTCGGTATCTACTCAGGGTTTTCATGCTATAGATTCATCAAAATAGTGGGGATAGAATTATGTGTATGTTCCAATGGTACTATTTAATTTGATGTTATGATATTCTGGCATGCATCCAGAATATGGCCAGAAATTTGTGTCTTCTCGTTCACCATTTCTAAAATGTATATAGTGACTTTAGTGGTCGTAACTGTAATATATGTCAAATATATAACTGCAGTAGGTTTGTGTGCTTGATCTTGTCCTCCTTTTCCTACTAGTGGATACTGATAATACTCATGTATGGGGGAGGAGATTTAAAACTTCCCCTAGTTTGTCTTTGGAGCTTTCGGACTTATTTCCTTCGGTGCTGTCAAATGAGATTGTTGGACAACATGAAGAATTATGGTAGGTGTATGTGAATGCAGGATATTTATTGCCAAAAAATGTTTAAATACTTCTTTCAATGCTGATAGATAAGACTACTAGTAGAATTGGTGAGTGTAAGGAAGTGTATGTTCCTTCTTACCTGTTGCCACCGTATTATATTTTATGGATTCTTTGAATGCAGTTAGATGAGACTACCGACTGGGTGACTATTTGTAAATAGGTATATGTTCTGGTTCATGGTACTCTACCATATTTAGTAGGCATCATTGGCGGCTCATTGCTATATGAGTCTTCTGGCCAGTGGAATTGGGATTAGCGTCTGTATGTGCAAATTCCTTTTTCTCTATCACGTTAGGTTGGTGGACTTATCTGGAGGAGTAAATTTAACTTACCTACTCCTTGTTAGCTGGATATTTTCCCCAGTGGATTGTCTTGAATGCCTGGGTCTAAGGGAACTGGGCCGAACAACCAAAGGCAACACCCTTGTCTTATTGGGGGTTTACTACCACGCGATTCGGCTGATGGGGAATGTTAGTGGGAGCCCTTGGGAAAGGACCCATGTATCTCTATGTTTTGTGCATGAGTAACCTCTTAAGACACCTACCAATAGTATGGAAGGTATTTTTGTGGCATTACAAGGATAATGGCCCAAATTTGTTGAAGATGGTGGTTGGAAACATATGTTTCTTGCCCACTGGTCATCACTGACCAGACGATCGTGGTATGTTGTTAACCTGGAGAGCATGCGGTACAACCTCCAAGGATGGGATAATATAGTGTTTATGGTATTATATTATTAGTATATCAAAGAAACAACATTGAAGATTCTAAGTTAGTGGTGGTGTCCTCCAAACGGATGAGGATCCAGTTAGAGAAATTGTTGATAAATTCATGAATGAAAACTTGAACCAAACCATTAAGAGTGAATGGAGTTATGAGAAATTTTAGAAAAACAATGAAATACATTTAATCAATATTCATTACATTTACACCTACATGATTGATTCTTTTTTAATCCTTCCTTTATCAGTTGATAGGGGCCTAACAGATGGGTAATTATATTAACTTGGTTAAAGATTTATGTCGAGTTCATTATTTTTGTATCATTTTCCCTCAAAGCCTATGTTATGGATAGGAATCCCTATGTCCAGGTCGATTCCATAGGATTTATTTATTGAATTGGTAACAAACAATGGTTCTTTATCCAAATGGACCTAAATTCCAAAGGTAGGAATTCTTTATGTTTGAACATACTATAATTAGAACATGCATTGGTTGAGAGGATCTGAGGTTGGACACATCAAACCCTTTTTCAGGGGAATTATTTTATACTCTATGAATCTCTTATAAATTTGAGATATTTTCATTAATCCTCATTAGACCACCAAGTATAGAATAGGTATCCCTTGAATTTTTCAATCAATTTTTTAGCATGTGTGAATTTTAAAAACATTTTATGTATTCGAGGTTCTTCATCAATGGAAAAATCTGCATGTATTCAAGGTTATTCATCAATGTTATCCTCTCATATTCTATTTAGAGATTATTATAACCATCATTATGATGATACTATTATTTAAGCCACTTAGTGGGATACATTACAATTTATCATCATATTGGGAGATAAAGGATTGTTTTCATGTTGGGGTCTTACAAATAAATGGGCTACCTACATATCCGTGTGAAATAAATCAGAACACTTGTAGTTTATTGCCATATTATTTTTCAGATCTTAACTATTATTATCATCTAATAAGGACCAAGCTAAACAGTTTAATTTCACGTGGTTAGGATATCTAAGAGAAATGTGGTTAGTCAAGGTTTGGTGTGGGACTTATTCCTAAGAAACCTCAGGAACATAGTAAGAATATGGGCTTCCAAATATGATTTGACACTATTGGTAATATGGCCTAGGAATAAAATGGATGATTTGAAGTGTTGGGATTGGACCTCAAAGAGGCTTCCTACGTATCTCATTTTCATGGAAATCAAATCCCACATAGATTGATGAGTGTCATGGAAGATTATAGTCATTTGTGAGAAATGGGTTTGGGGTTCCATCCTAAAAATGATGACTTGGTTATTGGGGTGTTTATTTTGGTGGCTACTCCTAAGGAAGATGCCCATTTATGGGTGAAAATAGATGGATCAAGGTCCTTAAGAAGGCTTCCTACATATCTCAACTATGGTTGGAATCATAGTTCTTGTAGTTCATTAGTCATAGTTGTTTTTTCAAAATTTTTGATCAAAAAAAATCTCCATGCCCACATGAGTCATGCTCAGTCTGAGAAACAATTAGATTCTAAAGATTCAAAAAAGGTATAAACACTTTTCCTCCTCAATGAGAGGAAGTGGACAGGCCTACGGTTTTGATGGTGGATGAGGAGACCATTGAAATATTAGGGTCCTTCCTCAGTGGGATTTACCTCTTTGGTTTTGTTGGGGATTACTCCTAAGGGAGATTCCCATTTGAGATTTGTTGGGGCTTACTCTTAAAGAGGATGCCCATTTGTGATTGTTTGGGGGATAATCTTAAGGATGATTCCCATTTTTGATTATGTGGGGCTTACAAATAAAGAGTGTTCCCATTCGAGGATTGGATGGGGATTACTCCAAAGGAAAATGACCATATGAGGTTTGGTTGGGGCTTACTCCTATAGATGATGCCAATTGAGGTTCGAGGAGTTTCTTGAGGAATGTACTGTCTCAATGTAATCATGGAAACCATAGAAAGAATCCAAAATCGTACAATTTGAAAGAAACCAAGAGAATAATATTGACTCAGGTAACAACATTGAGTATCTCAAATCATTGTATTATAAGGTTGGATGTTTGGCTACCTAAAGGGTGTAATGGAAAAAGTTGTTGACCTAACCCGAAATGTTCGTGGTGCGACTCTCCATTTGCATGGGGGCCAGTGACAGAAGTAAAGGGATCTGCCCAAAGGGAGGAGAATGAAGCCCAGAAGGGATCCCAATATGGGGTGTGGGGGTGAAGCCCTAATTGTATAGACTTGCGAGGTCATGGAGGTTCTCATCAAAGGTCCTCCACATAGGTGCTTCACCTGGGTGCCTCACCAAGGTGCGTCAGTCAGGTGCTCCACGAATATGCTCCATGCAGGTGCTCCACACATTCCCTTGGCACAAGACATTATCAAAACCCCATATGATTTAGACTCAGATGGGACATTGAAAAAAAGTTCATAATTAATTCTCCCTTCTCTCATGTTTCAGAAACATACTTGAGAGTTCTTGAGAACATGCCCAATGGAGCGATGTAATGAGAGATTTAAGAGTTCTTCCACCTTTTTCTACATTTGAAATTGGGATCCAAAGGGGACTTTATAGGAAAGGAGGGGTTTGGTAGAAGAGAGTGTGTCCATGTAGGTCCTCCACGTAGGTCCTTACTGTATCTCTTCCACATAAAGGTATAGAAATTATTCTTCCATGCATGTCATCCATGTAGCTCTTCCTCGTAGGTACTCGAAATCCCATTATAAAATTTATCTCTCTTTTGAGTGCTATAGATTTTGATCCATAAGTCCATTTGGACTATTTGACAAGTAAGATCAAAGCTCTCGATGTGATAAAAACCTTTTTTGGTGGTTAATTCCCCATGTATTCTCAGATAAAACTCTGAAATTGAATTTAATGTATTGTCGCATTTTCATCATCGATCTTGGAAATCCACTACTCACTTCTTGATGGGGTAATCATTTGACTTATCCATCAGAATGGAGTAGTATTTTGGCACATATAAATCCATCATTTATCCTTCTCCAATATGGTGAAAACATATGTACACCTATATGAAATATTTTATATATGTGATAATTATATCTTCACTTTATGGAAAAGTACATGGAACACATTTCATGGGGACTGTAGCCATAATTATTTCAACTTTTAATCATAAGCATAAACCATATAGATAAAAAATAATGATTTTATCCTTGGATAATATCCATAGTAAAGGAAAAGTAACATTAACAAGTTAAATATGTGATGGAATGTTATGTTTAATCATCCCATGGATTAATTCCTAAGGAAAGTAAGCTTTCCATTTTGAAATAATTTATTTTTAAAAAATCAAAATTATAAATGAAAAACATTTCCATGAAAATAAAATTTAAAATTTAAAAAATAACCCTCAAAGTAAATTTTATTCATGGTTTGTGAAATAATTATTATGCCTTAAAAGTAAAATAATATTCCATCCATAATTTTTAAGAAAATATAACCAAGTGCCACATTTAGAAGATGATAAAAGGATTTATTTCAAAACATTTTGTAAAATTATAAATACATGTAAAAATTAATATAAACATTCATCGTATAAAGGTAAAGTAATTTTTTTAAGTAGGTTTATAAAATGTTTTTTTGGAATAAAAAGAAACACCTTTTGATATTTAATCATGGACAATCTCTAATATTAATGAGTGTTTAAAAATAAAATTTCCTCAAGTTCTCCATTTATATAAATCACTCTAAACATATTTATATTAAATTTATAATTTTTATAATCATATTAAATATTTATTTTTATACTTATATTTTATTATTTTGTCCCTTAATAACATATTGAATCCACCTTCTGTCAATAATGTTTCAGTAAAATTGTATTATTGCATGTTAACATTAACTTTTATCAGGAGAAATTGGTTGAGTAGTTCTAGACCATGTCAATTTATCTTAGCTATATCATATAAAAATATTAATTATGATATAAATATTATATGTAATAATTATTTAAATATTAAAGGGAATATATAAATTCTATATGTATAAAAATTAATTACACCATTCATAGAGACGATAGGTTGTAAGTACACATGAATACTATTTCAATTTTTATACAGATGAAGCAAAATAATGATAAATATTAATTTACCATTATAAGAAAATTATTTAATCATTTAAATCGTAAATATTCATCAATTTCATCATTCTGAATATCCATGTAAAATATAAATGAAAAAAAAATAACATCACTTTCTGGAGGTGGTAGACTATAAAATCACAGGGGTGATATTATCATTTCTCAAGGGAATGGATTTTATTAGGTAAAAATTATATAATTATTATATAATTATAAAATTTTCATTAATATCATATATAAATATTAAACCAATCAAATTACCTTTCTCTAAATTATGCTGATGAAAAATGATTTCTTCTGCTACATGGATTTGGTAAGTCTTATATACACATGAGCAATACTTTCTATTCTCATTTGATGGTAAGGTGGGTGTATAATAGTTTTTTCATAAGAATATAATTTAATAAAGGTTATTTCTCAGATTTTTTTATTTTATGATAGATACCATACATTTAAATTAGGTAATGAATAGTATAGAAGATAGCGACCATTTATGGGGATTATATCTTAATTGAAAAAACTCATTTAGATAGCCCCCAAAGGGTATACATGATGGTTTTTTAGAATTAATAAAACCATAAAGATATTCATATGGAAGTTGGTAATGTAAATTAGTAGAGTATAGTGAAGCTAGAAGGATAAATTTGGTGTAATGAAGTGAGGTAGTGTGTTCTTTTTTATAATTATATATAGGGGCACTGTTGGTATTTTAGAAAAGACTAAATTATAAAAGATTCATTTTCAATAAATATTCCTCCAAATGACCATGTTTTTAAGATAAGGTTGAATAGATTTGTAATCCAATAATACAATAGAATATAGAGATATTTTGGTGTCATCTTAAACCATATCATATTGATTAACCCTTAATAATCAAATTTTAATCTTAACTTAGGTAACGTGTTTTTTAGTTTTATATTTGTGAATATTTTAATTATTACATGAAAATTGCCCTATAAATGTAAAGTTTATGACATTTTAGACAATATAATATTCTTGTTGTACTATTTTTTGATTCCTATTATTTTTAAATATTTTATTAATATAATATTTTCATAAAATAACATTATTTTCTATTTTGACATTATTCATCTAATTCAACATTATTCATATTTAGGAAAATGTGGTGTTAGAATATAATTAATTATCTCTAATATAATATATCCTAATAATATGAAAAATAATTTGGTTAAATTATGTCATTCAAATTATTTAACATTTAATATTTTGAAAATCATTTATTATATCCTTTTTATTAACTGGTTATAAACTACATTAGTGTTTCATTAGAAATATAGGTAATAATATAATAAAAAAAATTAAAAATAAATTTCTATCCAGAAAAAAATCTTATAATTATGAAAATAATCTATTTTATTCCTTCAAAACATAATTTGTTCTGTATGTGGACACATAATTGATATGAAAAACACTGAAAAAAACAATTTTAATTATTTTTTTATTTATCCAATGAGTTTGTATTCTAGTGGTAGTGGCTTCTGATTGTCATCCAAGAGTCCCTAGATCAAATCTGGATTGGGGTGAATATATGATGTATTGTAGCAGTATTGTAGATGTTCACACTATTCATCTTATTTTGGCCTTTGGGCAACAAGTTTGGGATTACATGTCTTAGGGAATTCGAACCACAAAAGGACTTCAGGTCATAGAGCCTTCGGCTTGTAAGAGCATTTGATCCACTAAAATTCTTTGGGTTACTGGGATTTCAGTCCATAGAAATGGACCATGAAGTAACACAGTTACACCACATAAGAGAAACAGAAAATGAAGATTCAGGAAAAAAACAGTAACTACCATAGGACAGTTAATGAGATTAAAAGAATGAGAGGGTATGATAACTAACATTGGTACTAGTATGTATGAAGCTTTGCACTAAGAAATACTAGCTGAGTAGCAATGTAAGGGGGGGGGGGGCTGGTCCCATTCAAGATGAAGATACTGGGGAGGGGTTGATTTCTGTGTGTTAGGTCGTGGGCCATTATGGTCCTGAATTAGTTAACGTACATGCCTTATCCCTTGGTCCTATGGATCATGTAAGGGTTAGCTTTCAACCCATAAAAGTGGGATTATATAAAATAACCAAAAATAATAATCCCTTCGAGAAAATCAGAGTATTATTCTGTTATATAAATAATACAAAAGTTTTTTTCATGGGAAAGTGTCCATTAAATAAATAAATTTTATAATAAGTTGTTAAAGGTAGAATTTATTTAGTCAGATAATATATTGGATGAATAACTATGGTCACATTACAAATTCGAAATCATGGGTAATCCTATTTACCCTCTATCAAGGTTTAATATAAACACGATCACTATTTATATTGAAAAAACATTAAATCTCATTATTTACCAAATTCTAACATCCTGATAAATAATATTTCTCTAATATTAAATAATTAAATACATAAAAATTTTAGTAATTAAACAAATGTAAGTAAGTAAACTATGAGAAAAACAACATCTTTTGAATAAAAATACATTTTTTGTATAAAACATATTATATTATTATCCTATTATTAGAAAAAAAATATTATTGATGTTTTTTTAAAGATAAATAATATATAAATTTCAAAAATGGAATTCAAAAACCATGATTGATTTAAATTATTATGGTAGAAATACATGAATTACAGTAAAAAAAGTCTTCAAAAAATAATTTATTTTTCTATTCAAATGAATTTTATTCTCATTAATAAGAAATTTAAAAAAAATGAATTAATATAATACCTATAGAAAAATAATGTTTTGATAATTTATGTAGTCATATTCAAACCCATTAATCAAATGGAAAGGTTATAAATTTCATTTTAAATTAAATTTTTTTATAAGTATATAATGCTTTTTAAAACATTTTGTTGCCTATAAGGTATTTAATTGAATAAATAAAATTATATAATGTGTCATAATTCAAAAATATATATGTGAATTGAATTTTACCCAGCCTTAAAATGAATTTAACAATCAAATTTCACAGCTATAGTAAAAAATAAATGAGGATAACTCTCCCTTATCACATCTTTAGGTTCCCATATAGCATCTTAATATTTGTTGTTTCACTAGAACACAATGACCACATGAGTGGTCTTGTGTCACATAACCTTCCCTATATGATCATTAATATCTATATATTTCAGTTTAGAATAAATATATTTATCCAGTGTTATGTATTATATGATTAGTACATGTGATGGATTATGTATTTAATTTATCTAGAGAAAAACATGGAAGGTATCATGATCTTTAGAGAGATTCGATAAATGATCCAACTGATAAGCTTCCCCCATGATAGAATCAATAATTTCAAAATGATTGAGATAACTAGGTCATAGCATGAAGTTATTTCCAAAATCTCGTCACCCTTTTCTAGGTAGACATTCAAAGAAAAATCTTGACACTGACTTCAAAATCTTAATATTTGTAATGATTGTTAGAATAATTTTTTTTTGACTTTAAGTTGTTCTAATTTTTTTTAATGGTTCTAACACTATCTGGTATTACCTTAGTTTGATCAGGTCCCAATATATTACTTTCTCCGACTTCAATTCAACATGTTGGAGTTCTACACTTCCTAACATTAAGGGATTTAAAAGGAGCCATCTGAAATCTTTAGTGTATGCTATTAATGGATGAAAATTCCCCAAATGAATGTTTTGATATTAAAAAAAATTAAAAAAAACATAGATTAAGATATCATGATATCTTTTAGAGTTTGAATGTTCCAATCAAACTAACATAATTTTTGAGGATTATAAGTAGTAATAAAACATAACTCTTTATCTAGAGCCTACTAAAGTCTTCTCCAAAACATATATGTAAACCTCAGATACAATTGTTACTAGATCACTAAGAAATATTACCAATCGATTGATATCACTACTAAAATATAGGCCCTCACCAATGCTGGCCTTTATATGCAATCAATAAAATCACTGAAAAATGCCACCATTATATGCACTGAAAAGAGAACTGATAAAGATTATCCTTTAATATTTCTTTTATATATCAATGATAAACCATACCCTTTATAAGTGCATTATTTTTTGTGCTAATAAATTTTACACATTTTATGTGGGTTATTAGCTCTAATAAATAGAACAATTTATCAATACATTTTTATTAATTATAACAATCTAGAATTAAATAAGTATTTAAACAAATAAAATATAAAAAAATATAAAGATTTTATTAAAGAAAATTATTATGGATAAAATGAATCAAAATAATTTAACTATATATATATTATAAAAATTAATAAATAATAATAATATATATTTATAGATATAAAATGAATAAAATAAAATAAACTTGTTAAAATTTATATGTGTATATTAACAAAAATATTAAATATTTTCTTTCTTATATAATTTCTCACAATAAGGAATAAATTCAATATACATATATTTAAAATATAAAGCTAATAAAAATTATATATTATATATATAAATATGTAAAATTAATGAAATGAAATAAACAACTAGAAATAAAAATGATAAATGAACACAAATAATAAAAAAAATTATTAAATAATTATTAATAAAAATAAATGTATTTATTATACATATATACATATTATAAATCTTAATAATTATTTTATATTAAATATAGAAATATAAAATTAATAAATTCTTATAATTAAATAGAAAAATAAAAAATGATTTAATTTTAATAATCAAACACAAAATTTAAAAGGAGTAAATTAGAAAATTATTTTATAACATAATTATGAAACTATTAATTAAAAAATAATTATTATATAATATATATATATTAATTATAAATAGAAATTATTAGTAAATATTAAATATCAATATATAGAAAATGATTAACTGTAATTAAAAAACATATTAATGTCTTTATAAATTTTAATGTTGTTAGATTTTTCAATTTAACCTATATCAACCATTTGTTACATTTATTTCACATTCATATACATAATTATTGAATTTTTATATACAACACACACAAACACACAAGAAATTTTGCAATTAATAAAATCTTATATAGAGACACATACATAAAATACTTATGTAATATATTAAAATTTCAGTATATCTTTTAATTTAATTATAACACGATGCATTTGATATTTTTTATCAGTCAGATGTATGTATTTTATTTTATTATTATTTTTGTTAGATATAATTTATTCAATATTAATATTTTTTATTTTTTATTTTAGTATAGATTTAAATCATTCTCTTTTATTTATTTATATATTTTTGATTATGTTTTAGTTTTTTCAATATGTATTAATATTTACATCAATATATATATCTATATTTTCTTAATAATTGATATTTATTTAATAAAACTTATCCATTTTTGCATTATTTATAATTTTTTGTACTTTTTTCTATTTAATTTCACTCATTTTAAAAATGTGTTTATTTAAATTATATATTTATTAATAATGTAAAAAATACTTAAATATCTATTTAAATACAATTTTGTTTATAAATATATATTTATTATATTTTTTAAATGGATCCAGAGATGGACAATTCTACTTTTAATAATTTATTATAAAAGTAATGACAATATAGTGTTAACTGATGTGGTCAAACAAAGAAGCGACAATACCACTTTCGAAAAATGAAATCTACATATGATGGGAATCATGTCCATCTACATAATCATGGTTTGAGATATTATCTGTAGATTTTCATTATGACATTGAATTCATCTTGTCGAATAGGGAATATATTCCTCTCTGAACTTTTATCACTCTATAGTGAGATTTCCCTTAGAATGACCACCCCTCTTTCTTCATCATCATGCCCTTAGTGAAGAAATTTTGGATAGATACCTTCTTTCCAAGACTTGGGTTGCTGCCATGCCCCTTCTGGTACATCCTTCCCCAAATTAGTAATTTTATCATCATTATTGTTGATCTTACCTTGACTACAACTTGGTTCAATTTGTTTATTTATGATTTCTAGATCATCCATATCATGTTTCTCAATCTATTTCATATATGATAATTTTCTCTTAATAAATCTTCAATGATTTGTATCCCATAAGTGTTTTGGTCGAATAAATATGTGATGTATGTTACTACGTCAACAAATGATATTATTTTATGGTTATTGCCTAATATTTTCATTCATTTGATTTTTTTTATTGTTCATACATAATTTTAATATAAATATGAATATAATTTTACATGATAAATATATTACTGAATAATGAGATGATGTTATACTACATGTATGAATTATTAATGGTATTTAGTTATGCATTTGAAAAATATTTAAAAATTTAGTGCTAGTTAGAAATATTATAATCTATTTATGTTTGAAATAATTTTTACAAATAATTTTTCTAAATTTAATATGGTTAAATGAAAATCTGTTTTTTGGGATTATATTGTGGTTAGTGGTATGTTTTAATGGAATGTGAATTATATTTTTTATGGAGGTCATAAAACTTTTGGAATGTGAATAAAATTGGAGTCTTTTTTAATATTCTTCATTTATTATGATTATAGATTAAGAATTCATAATCATTGTTAATACATCAATACTCAAGTACAAATAAAATTCACTTCCATAATTTAATCCTTCTTAGTAAGCTTGATTTCCTTTATTCTCAAGATGATGGATTTGATTCACACAATAAAATTGGCATTCCTCCAATCATTGTGGTTCCAAATATCCTTGATGACATAACTCATTCATAGATTTTATTGATCAATATCTATAAATTTTACTACCACTACTTTGAATACATCTTCTCAAAACCCACTCTTTAACTCGTTCATCCTTTCATCATCCTCATTTACTACATCTTGATAATAACAAAGATGAATCCAAAAAAATAATTAGAACAAAAGAAATTATTTTTTTTCATATTTTATATGAAATTTCTTATGGGACTCACTTTGTTACTATTAAATAACTTTCCTCAAAAATCACTTTTAATTCATGTGTTATCACATTGTATCATGTTGGAACTCCAATGTTAGGAATACATGTTTGAGTACAATACTACAACGGGCGATATCTTGAAAATAATCAAGTTACACATTTTTGTGTGAAAAAATCCATGCCAAATGCACCTTTTGATTATCTCCCCCCTAAAACATAAAAAATATAAAAGTGTTTTAATCTGACACTCAAAGGAAATCTTCCCACAAAAGAAAATTCTCTCCAGCCCATATTTCGGCTTTATCTTCAAATAAATTGGAATATTTGGAGAAACATAATTCTTAATAAATTTTAATTATCTTTATTTTCTCCCATAATAGTAATAGAAGCGTACATTGTTTTTAGAAAGGCTTATAGAAGCAATAATTTAGGCTATATTCTTGGAGAAAAAACAGGGATTTATAAAATTTAATGGAGTAGGGAATTGAAATTTTATTGATTAAGTGGATCTGAATTTATTTGTATTTGAATTTGAATGTTAATTATTTCATTTTTGATATAAAATATGTCTGAATCCATAATTCAAATTATATTTAGGTTATTTTTTAATAAGAGTAGGATTTGAGAATACTTGGGATAATAATATTTTTTAAAAAATAATATGTTCTTGGTTTTATGTGTGGGATAGGTATGTTTTGTTCAAATGTGTGTAACTATAAGAATGTTTGTGATTCATCTAGGACTATGATAAAGGTAATATGAAATTTGTGCTGTTGTTTATTCTCTTTTGTGTTTTTTAGATGTTAGGTTTTACTATTGTATTTTTCAACCCATTGCGGGGTTTTTTCCTAAGGAAACCATTTAGTAAAATTATTTGAAATTCTAGGAAACCCCTAGTACTAACATAGGGTATGATTAATATAATTTTCTATTATGAATTGATGTTAATACATTGATTATAACCATGTCCTGGTTTGTAGCCAATGACATGAATTACATGTATATTATGATACATAATTCTTCATACAAATACTCAAACATATGCATCATATATTTTAGAGGCAATGTTAATATTTTCTTTTTTATTTTTCTACTCACACAAAACACATGAACTGGTGTTGTTAGATCTCTTGAAATGGAGATATAGTTTTGGGAAAAGGACGGATAACATATATTAGAGTTGGAAAAACATTGTAGGGAGGAGTTGATGTTGTCATAGTATCTTATGAGTACTTTTTATTATTTTTGAGATTATAATTGAAATTTTTAATTAATATGTAGAAATTTATAAGGTTTTACGAAGACAACTATAATGATCACCAGATTGATTTCCAAAACATTTATTATTTCATATTGTTTCTTGAGACTCACCCCTCATCTCTTCTATGTTTCATAAAATACTCTGATTAGTCATTATATTGAGAAATTAAATTACTAATTTTCTTCAAAATGGATTCATGATAATCATTTGAGAGGGGTTTATAAGGAAGAAGTAAAATATTTAATCAAATTTTTAATAGAAAATGTATGAGACCTTTCTTAAAAACCATTTTATGTATTTAATTTATTATAGTTCATGAAAAATTAAATTTTTTACTATTCAAGAAAATAATGAACTCTATAGATGATGAAGTTAACAATCCAAGGGAATAACATACAAATAATGATTAAACTATTGAATTTTTTGGGGATCACTAGCATGGTGATGAAAAAATAGCACTGGTAAGACATTATAGTGTCGAATAAAATTTTCAAAGAAGAAGTCAAGTTATAAAATATGTGGTTCATTGGAATCAATGTGGTGAACCTATTGGCCCCAACATGTCCACATTAATTAGTAATATAAATTTTTTAGTGGGGATGAATGTGTTGATTGATATTGAATCATGGTGACATATCCAACTTGGTATGAAGGAAATACTTTTGAAATATATAATGATAATACTTTGATTTACTTCCACTATTTTACTGAAAAATTATATAAAGAAACATTGATTTAATTATCTTTATTCTTGATAGAGTTTGTTTATTTTGGAATATTTTTTAACTAAATTTGTCTTAAGGGCTACTAGAAAACGATATAGAGGCTTCCAGACTCTTCTTTTGAAGATACATCTTAGGGATTATTAGGGAATGTAAATCCCAACCCCCAATTAGTTATACAGACATTATAAAGCTAGAATCATGGAATTCATTCATAAATCATCACACCAATATATCATTTTAGATTCATTGTAATTGCTTATATATTATCATATATTATTTATTTTATCCAACATGATTGTAAATTTTTAATTTAAGAAACAAAAAAAGTGTGATGAAAGCTAAAATCATGCATCAAAACTAATTCACCCCTTTCGCAAATCCAAGATGAAGTACACATCATTAGATAAGAAATTATAATGTTATTTAAATAAAAAATTAAATTCTTAATTATATAATATGAAACAATATTTGTTCCTTTTATATATACATAATGTATAATTAAAATTTGAATGAGAATCTATCTCATGTCATGTGCTCTGGAACGAGGCTCTTGTTAATTAGGAGGGTAATATAATTGTTGAAAATCACAAAATATCATGGTAAACATGTTCCAGTATGACATAATTATAATTAGTTTTTATTTAAAACAGTTTTACGTAAGAATATTACTTTTCTTTTTATTATTTTAACATGGTTTCGACACAATAACTAATAGTTATTTTACTAGAATAGATGCTACTTTTAGTAGCTTTAATGAAACCAGTACAATATGGTCGTGTCAGAGGATGAGGTTTTAGAATATCTCCATGAAAATATATTGAGAAGATAAGATCGCATAAAGATAAATATAATATGGTGATATGATTTCATAGAAAAATAAACTCGAATTAAGATATTACTATGTGGTATAATTTGGTTGTCCAATGTATAAAAAATCAAAGAAAACCCGTGGTGGATAATAGATCTATAGTTGAACCAAATGATCCCAACAGCATAAAGGCTCTTCATTCCACCAATCACATTGTTTAACTAATATTTTCAATTTTTTCATTACAATTTTTCCTAAATTTTAATCACATGACATTTTATAACATTATATTATCAAAATTATGTAGGGTATAGTTTCATGTTATTTTTATCTATCAAAAACCATGCACTTCTATGTTGCAATTAGTAAATTGTATATATATTGGTAGACATTCAACACCATAATTACCTCCAAAATGATCAAATGAGATTGAGGATTGAGGTTCCTCACAAGAAAAAAACTGAGTATCATATATCACTTGATGAACTTGATATTACAATGTTCTATGATGCTATTATAGTATTCATAGGATAGCCATATAATCTTATAATGACACATGAGGTAATTATTTAACAAATTTATTCAGATGAAAAAAACTATAATGGTTGATGATAAAAGGCTTGATGTGAGGTATGAAATTACATATGGATAAATATGGTGGGAAATAGGTTGACAGATAAAAAAACCGGTGAAATGAGCGAGAAAACAAAATGATATTCAGAGAGTACCTTCTCTCTATCAATTCTGAAGAAACATTTATCATCATTACAACTTCATGCAGATGACACATTTAAAGATAAAATGATTTCTTACATTGAATATGATGATTAAATATATGGAACTTAATTGATTGATGTAATGGGTCTCAAGACTCTAAATGAGATTCTCAAGAATTAATGATTGGGCATCTTAGTTGTGAATACATAATTAAGGTAAATTTTCATAATTTGTCTATCCAAATATTGAGATAAAATTCATACTAATGTTAATGAAATTTCATAATTTATATAGAAGTCTCTATTACACCTATATAAAAATAATATCATGCAAAGAACCATTTATATTCATTGATCCCAGAAGAATTTCAATGATAAAATATTCTATACAAAAAGAAACCGAGAAGAAAAAAGATGATTTTCTCAAATAAATTGAAACAAAATCATTCGATAGTCTAATTTTGAATCCAATAATGTAGATGTAAAATTATAAACTCTAATAACATTTTTTACATTTTTTAAATTTCATTTTTGGTTTTATTTTTTAGGCTGCACCAGATGTCCATCGCATTTAATTTGGATACACCAATTATTTATTAACTTTTTATCCAATGCGTGGATATCAATACAACTGACCACATGTGATTTTTATTTTGAATGTGTATTACAAAGAAATCTATATTTTATAGATAAAATTTGAATTATATGTTTTATTATTAATTTTAAAATAATTGTGTTATAATATGTTTGTCTATAAATATAATCTAAATCATGGCATGAAGATTTTGTTTAAAGAGAAAAAACATATGGACTACTAAACATGGAAATAAATTATAGTATAATTACAAATATTTCAATATCAAAACATATCAAAAAAAACTTACATATTGTGGTCAATTTTTATGCTTTATATGAAAATAGATGAAGACATCAATTTTGTATATAATGTTCGAAAATATTTGAGAGAGATTATAAAAAATGAAAATTCCCACATCCCCCAAGAGGTAATTTCCAAAATGTAATTATAATTTCATTAAATATATTTCGTAATAATTTATTTCACTATATTTTCACATCACTATTAAGATTGTTGAACACCTTCTTACCCAAATGAAAAAATCAATATGTTTATAGATGATTGGTTAGTGTACTTCTTGTCATAATTTATGGTGACAAAAATTTATGATAATAACTAATATTTTGTTATCTAGTATGACTTATGACGTTATAAATATATTTGGGGTGGGAATAATATCTGTAATAATGAAAAAATATTATTTTTTATCTATTTCTCAAAGAGATGCATAATAGAAGAAATCAATTTGTTTAGAAGCATTGAATTGCATATAATATATTTTTGGCCAATGGTGGATGCAGTGGTGAAGGATAAGGCATAGTCTTAGTTAAAGTTATAGACCACTAAAGATGAGGAGGTAGATGCCAATATCGAAGAAGAGACCATGGAAAATACCGAGGTGGAGAAAGAAATAAAGATCTAGGTTGAAAATAATAAAATTATTGGGAAATGGTGTATATTAATGACCATAGAAGGATTTTATTTTAGAAAAACTATTAAAAATATTCACCAAAAATTTCACAATAAATAAGAACCATTATGAAATTATTTCAGGTATATTATTTAATTTTTCAATCAATTTGTTTTATGTGATTTTGTATAGAAATTTAGGTGGAGGATTATTTAAAAAAACAATAATTATTATTTCAAACTGAATAACATAGGATACAATTTCCCTATAGTTGGTGGAAGAATTATTTGGTCTATTTTATAATAAATTATATGAAATATATATTAACACAAATTCTTGGGAGATACATACAAGTAACATTCATTATGCATATGCACATTCATTATGTAAAATTATCTATGTTCACAAGATCATTAACAAAATGGACCAGGTTTTTTTCTCTGAGCACATATATAGAGGTGGATATGTCTTCCATGTAGTGATTGAAAAATAATTAAATTAGGGTGCGGATCTTCTTTTTCACCCACGTTTATTTCTCTGAGAACATATATAGTGGTGGAGATTCCTTCCACAAATGTTTTAGGAGCATCCTTGTGGTCTTCTTCTTATTCCTTATGTGTCACTTCTTCTGTTTCTTCTATCATAGTATGTGATGATGCAAAAATGTATAACTAGGAGAGGAATTAGTACTTAAACATCCTTCAGAATAGGAAACCATTTCTATCCAAACTGGTGATGAAGGGTATTCTTGAAGCATTGAAGAGAAAGTGTTGTTTTGGGAATCAATATCCTTGTCTTCCTCTACTATTGTGACATCTTCTTCCACACAAATTGATGAAGCAATGAATTTCATAAGATCAGTTGATAAAATTCAAACATATATATTTACGCTTTCACCACTACATAGTAAATCAACAATTTCTCCCAAGATGTTAGTATTAATTACCATTATTGACTTTGTGTAATTCATTGGATGAGTTATTGGATTTGGGTATAACCATTAAATTATATTGATAAAAAACACAAAATCTATAATCAAATGTTGTAATGGTTTAGTTGAGAAATTTTCATTATATTTGGATCATTGATTCTTGTTATATGTTTTTTCACGAACCTCATTCAATTTGTGTGATAAAATTATGCCTCAATATATTTTGATTATTATGTTTTGAATGGATCCTTATCATCATAAAATGTACCAATTTGGCCATTGAATCAATACTTGATTCCTTTGTGATATGTCTAAGGAATGCCCACATATTGATGTAGCCAAGGACATCCAATAAGAATATTGAAGGCTACATCCTAAGGGGTAATAATGAAATATAAATTTTATACAAGATCCGCATAATGAGTATTAAGAATAATCTTGACTAACGTTTATTGTTCATTTGTGTTATAAACATTAACATTCAATGTGAAATGTGATAAGTGTTATTCAGTAAGGACCAATCGATGAAGTGTATAGATGGGAATGAGATTTAGTCTAGATACATTTTTAATTAAGGCTTGTTGAATGTCTATATAATTAACCATTCCAGATAGATACAAGGGAATGATCTGTCCATTTACAACATCTTCCTCATCTTCATCCATAAAATAAATTACCCCATGACATTATGTAAAATCATTTTCTATATGGTAAACCTAAAAAGTAGAAACTTCAGGTTCAAACTCTTGAGGACATCACAATGCCATATTAAGTGCTCCTTGAAGTACTTTTGACACGTTCATGTCATCTAATATTGACATCATCACTATTTCTTGGGATAACTATTTCAAAAAATCATTCTTTTGGACTATATGTCTTCGTTCTCTGTCATATAGATTTTTTTTACAGGTTTCATGGATTTCATGTTCCAAATGTAGATTATACCATGTGTTGTGGAAAATATATAAATAGTTATGATTTTTTTAGATTAGACTTACTAGGTCTATCTACATGATTAGAGAATAATGGTGTGACCTATAATTGATCATAAATGATAATCATGTAAGGACCGATCCTGTCATGTAAAGGGGAATTTTTTGTTCTTGCTATGACTATTGAAAGGCTCTCCCATGGGTTTCTTCTATATATACAATTCATGATGAGGTAGTGTAAAAATATTGGTTTTTTTCATACATACATCTTCCAATGTATTCTCAACCTTGGATTATTCTTCTAGTTCCCTAATTATATATTGGGAATTCAGGCTCCTCTTAAGAAGAATCATTATTTCTAGATGGATCCATTTATTGTATAATGTTAACAAAACCAAAATTCATTTCTTTATCTGATGATAATTCTGTTTGATAGGTCGGTTTTAGTTGTGATGTTTGGTGGGGAGGTTCCCGTACTATTAAAACAAGTGGCATGAAATATTCCAAATTCAAAGACAACTTTTTCATTGAAACAAGATCGTTTACTTATTACTTATCTTTATCTTTTTTTGAACATTACTTATCTGGGGATTATATTTTAAAGGAATGATCTTTCGAAGAATATGAATTTTCTGTAGAATAAGTTTTATAAGTCACAATCGGTTGATTCAATTGTGTTCATAGAATGGAATCGGTTCTTTTAATAATTCACATGATCATCCAATCATTATACTTATATGGATTTTTTCTTTTGAATTCCTACCATATCCCTTATTTATACGAGTTAGTAGTAGTAACACATGCTACTTGGGTTGATGAAATTTTCAGTTTCACTTGCCTAGAGTATAACATTTTTATATGAGATCATTGAAAACAAAACAAAAATATTTAATGGGAAATTCCAAAATTTAATGAAAGGGATATAAATTTTTTATATCTTCATTTCGTTCATTCTTCAGATTTTTTGGACTTGGAAACTAATCTAAATAGTTCTCCAATTATGAAATTAACTAACTAAGAACCTTATCAATCAGAGAAAAAAAATTATTCTTCAACTCCTCAAACTATCTTCTCCTTTTATCTTTTTATAATATAGATGATACATTCATTGCTACTAATGATCAAAAGGTGTATATTTTTGGTGTGATGATGTTTTTGATGTAAAAGTAGGTACTATATCTTGTTTGAGTGTGATGGTAGTGGCCTGTAAATTCCTTTTTTCCCATATCTAATGGGATTACCTGATATTTAGATTCATTAAGCATAGTGTAATCTATCCACTTGTTGGGGGAATTTAAGCAAGGTCTCGAAAACCACCATTGTTTTTCAAAAATATTAGTGGTGTTTGTAAATCATCAAGAACATTTTCCACAATAATTTCCAGAAACCCTTCTCAAGGGATTGCTAGATATAATGAATATATCATTCCTTCACATTGAGAAATGAAATATGATACTATTTTGTTATCTTTTATTCATTTTGTATGATAAAAAACTATTGTAATTTGAAACGTTGAGCTCAATTAGAAAAGGAATTTCTGATAGAGGCCTCTCCATGTTGTAATTTATTGAGACTGCAAACTTGTATACAATAAATGTATGGCCCCTCTAAAGATTTCACAAAGAATATGTGTTTTATTTTTTCTTTTTATTAAATGGTCCCCATCATGGGATCAAAATGATAAAGAATATGCGTTATGTGCTACTTCAGATCATCTGAACCATTAATTATTGGAAATGTAATATTGAAAACATTTTGTGGCGGGGGGGATTAAATCCACCCATTTGGGGTAAGCATTTATTTTTTGGATGTATTGGTGCTCACCACTCTTTCATAGCTTCCAATTTATTTTTTAATGCCTTAATTATATTCATAAGAATTTGGGGAATATCTAGATGATCTCTAACCAATTCATGTATATCAGGTTGAGATTGAATTGGCCCAACAACTGAAAAAACCACTAGAGGGGGTACTTCTAGTATATGTCATGGATAATCGATGAGTACATGCTTATAAGGATTTTTTGATCCTGGCTTGGCTATGTACCTGATGAAGGGAATTAATTATCAGTATCTACAGTTAAAACAAACCATCTTTGCTCAGAAGTTCCTATTGGATGTGAAAGTTGAGGGTCTCCTTGGGGAGCATGTCTAGAGGTAACGTGGTTTCGATGTAACCATATATTGATTCTTTTTGGCTCCATTATCTTCTCCTTATGATGGTAAATTTTTTCTTCAATAGAAAGAGATTGACCTTCTACAATGAAAATTTTAATGATTATTTGACCTTAACCTCTCTTTTTGTTATATTACTTTCAAAGGGATGGGAGTTTGTTACTTGAGGTAATACCTTGATTTTGTTTAGGAATTTAATTTTGGGTATGCACACCTCCTTAATTTGCTTTAGTGTGTACTATGTTATCAATACAAAATCCATCTCTTGACTCCCTTGAATGAGTGTCATTTTCTGTAGAATCTTCTGTAATGGTATTAATGACATTAACCGATGCATAATGCATTGATGGCTTTCTATCAGCATCTTTGTAAGATCACCACCTTTAGTATCTTCCATGAGACTTTATTATCCAATATGATGAATTTTTTGGGAATTGTTTGGTGAACAATAACATGAAATAAATCGTTGGATAGTTCAGTTGGGCATTCAACTATTTGATTACTCCCAAATAAGGAGAGAACTGAATTTCATTGGGGAGGTGTTGTATATGTGAAAACCCAAAAGACCTATAGGTCGGGGATAATATTGTTCTTATACTTTAAACTATCAAACACTTATTATTTAATTCGATGGATGAATTAAACAAGCCCCACCCCTGAAGGATGGGGAGGCTCTTGAACTGCTATTTATGATATTTGGGAAACTTCTATTCTAATTTTCATAATATTGTTTCGAACATGGGTTGGGAGCATTAACCGAACAACATTTAAATCACTTGTTTTGGAAGACCATTTTTCAATTTCAAACATTTGTGCCAAATGATGGCTGATATCCTCTAAGAGAAAGACATTCATAATGTTCTAATGTACATGATGAAAATATACCTCTACAACTTGTTCTCTTTGTTCCTGACAACGATGAGAGCTGTTGGAGGAATTTTATTGATAAAATATTTGAATACTCACATAATATATTAATTATAAACCGCCATGGGAAATTACATTGCCTAAAACCACTTTTTCTAGAATTTTTTGATTTTGGTGCGCAATGAAATGGAATGCTCTATATGAACCCCATCGTGGGATACAAACACCCGATGGGGTGTCTGAAATTCAATAGTTTACCCTCTTAGTGCATCAAGGAATACACAGTAAAGGGTTCTCTTCTTCTTTTAGACCATTGGATGTTGGTAAACTAAGATAGATTCCAAGTCGATTTGGTATTGCAACCCTTCTATTACCTTTACATTAAATTGATATTCATAATATGGTAATACTTTTAATTTCAGATGACAAAGAGTATTCCAAATGTTGGGAACAATATCATGAATTCAATCTTCTACCATAAAGTCTTAAATAAAGTATTGAGAGGTTTCCAATTGCTATAACATGATTGGTATTTCAACATTATCCTATTGATTTATCATATTCAATATATATTCATCATTTCATTCTAGAGGATTCACTACTTGGTCTGACAAGAGTGGAAAATTATCTATTTTTTTATTATAAACAATGGAATCAGTTTCTCTTTCCTCTTCTATATTACATGGAAAATGATCAATGGGAGGTTTAAAGAATTTTTGTCGCCAAAGGATTTATTATGGTCAAGAAATTATTTCACCTCTCAGTGAAAAGGAATCATCCATGAATGGACTTTTGTTGTAATGTGCTCCGTGATAAGAGGGATTTATCATTACTATGTTATCAATTATAGAATTATGTTGACAAAGAGATACACTAATTCAAAGAGAACATTCGTAGTGAATTCCATTATGGGTAAGGACACCATGGTGGATTACAGGAAGGCATAAATCCTCTTTTTCTATGTTATTTTTTCCTCACAGAGGGTTACCGTGGCTCTCATCTGGATATAGGCTCTTTAGATTGAACGAATTTTCATGAAGCAATACTTCATGATGAAGCATCTGATGGGAAACATTAGAACTACTACTAATAATCCCATAATTTGAAAATGGTAGGGTTGGATATTGAGTTGAAACAGATAAATGTCTGATAGATTCAATAACACCAGCATTAAGAGGACCCAGATTTCAAATCTACTCTTTATTGTTCAACTATTTTTTGAGGGACATCTTGAGAGATGATCTTTTATACATCATTGGGGCCACTTTCTGGGTGAAGTGGTTATCTTGGGAACCTATATGTGACTACCTTGGAGTGTACATTAGAATGAGCCGATTATCTCTAATTGGAAATGGTGTATGTAAATAGTCCGTTTTTCTATATGATATGGGTAGTATGTCCCATAACCCTATAGGACTGGAATATAGGTATGTATCTACTCCGGGTTGTCATTATAGAAAGTCATAAAAGGAGTGGGGACATAATTATGTGTATGTTCAAATGGTACTATTGAATTTGATGTTATGATATTCTCGCATGCATCCGGAATATAGGTAGAAATTTGTGTCTTATATTTCACCATTTCAAAAATCTGTATAGTGACTTTAATGTCCATAACTTTAATATATGTAAATTCCATATCTGGAGTAGGTTTGTGTGCATGATCTTGTCATGCTTTTCCTATTACTGGATACTGATAATACTCATTTATGGGGGAAGATATTTAAATCTTCCCATAGTTTGTCATTGGAGCTTTCTGAATTACATCTTTGGGTGCTGTCAAATGAGATTGTTGGAAAACATTATGAATTCTGGTAGGTGAATGTGAATGCATGATTTTTTTACAAACAAGGTTTAAATACTTCTTTCAATGCTGATAGATGAGACTACTAGCAGAATTGGTGAGTGTAAGCAAGTGTATGTTCCTTCTTACCTGTTTCCAACATATTATATTTTTTGGATTCCTTGAATGCAAGTAGATGAGTCTACCGACTGGGTGACAATTTGGAAATAGGTATATGTTCTGGTTCATGGAACTCTTCCATATTTAGTAGGAAGGTTTGGCGGCACATTGCTATATGAGTCTTCTGGCCAACAGAATTGGGATGAGCGTGTGTATGTGCTAGTTCCTTTTTCTCTATATTTTTAGGTTGGTGGACTTATCTGGATGGGTAAATTAAAATAACCTACTCCCTGTTAGATATAAATTTTCCCCAGTGGATTGTCTTGCATTCCTGGGTGTGAGGGACCTGGGCCGAATAACCAATAGCAACACCCGTGTCTTATTAGGGGTTTACCACCACACGATTCGGCTGAAGGGGAATGTTAGTGGGAACCCTCAGGAAAGGAACCATGTATCTCTATTTTTTGTGAATGAGTGACCTCTTGATAATCCTCCGAATAGTATGGAACTTATTTTTTGTGGCATTGCAAGCATAATGGCCCAAAACTGTTGAAGATGGTTGTTGGCACCATCTGTTTCTTAACCACTAGTCATCATTGACCAGACGATCGAGGTATGTTGTTAACCTGGAGAGCATGTGTTACAGCCTCCATGTTTGGGATAATACTGTGTTGATGGTATTCTATTATTAGTACATCATATTTCCATCATCGATGATTCTTATTTAGTGATGGAGTCCTCCCAGCAGATGGGGATCTAGTTTGAGTAATGGAT
This sequence comes from Viscum album, assembly GCA_963277665.1. Taxonomy (NCBI): domain Eukaryota; kingdom Viridiplantae; phylum Streptophyta; class Magnoliopsida; order Santalales; family Viscaceae; genus Viscum; species Viscum album. Next base: position 10,760,927 of record OY728154.1, read on the forward strand.
GATAAATTCAAGAGTGAAAACTTGAACAAAACCATTTAGAGTGAATGGAGTTATGAGAAATTTTAGAAAAACAATGAACTCCATTTAATAAATATTTTTTACATTTATACATGTTTTATTGATTCCTTTTTTAATCCTTCCTTTATCAGTTGATAGGGGCCTAACAGATGGGTAACTATATTAACTTGGTTAAGGATTTATGTCGAGTTCATTATTTTTGTTTCATTTTCCCTCAGAGCCTATGTTATGGATAGGAATCCCAATGTCCATATAGATTCCATTGGATTTATTTATTTAACTGGTAACAAACAATGGTTCTTTATCCAAATCGACCTGATTTCCAGAGGTAGGTTTTCTTTATGTTTGAACATACAATAATTAAAACATGCATTGGTTGAGCGGATGTGAGGTTGGACTCATCACACCCTTTTTCAAGGGAATTATTTTCTACTATGTGAATGTATTATAAATTTGAGATATTTTCATTAATTTCCATTAATTCGCCAATTATAGCATAGGTATCCCTTGAAATTTTCAATCAATTTTTCGCATGTCTGAATTTTAAAATCATTTGTACGTATTCGAGGTTCTTCATCAATGGAAAAATCTGCATGTATTCAAGGTTATTCATCAATGTTATCCTATCATATTCTATTTCTAGATTATTATAACCATCATTATGATGATACTATTTTTAAGCCACTTAGTGGGATAATTTACAATTTATCATCATATTGAGAGGTAAGGGATTATTTTGATGTGGGGGTCTTACCCATAAATGGGCTACCTACATATCCTTGTGAAATAAATCAGAACCCTTGTAGTTCATTGCCATATTATTTGTCACATCCTAACTATTATTATCATCTAATAAGGACCAAGCTGTATAGTTTAATTTCATGTGGTTAGGACATTTAAGCAAAATGTGGTTAGTCAAGCTTTGGTGTGGGACATATTCCTAAGAAACCCTAGGAACATAGTAAGAATATGGGCTTCTAAATATAATTTGACACTATTGGTACTATGGCCTAGGAATAAAAGGGTTGATTTGAAGTGTTGGGATTGACCCTCAAAGAGGCTTCCTACGTATCTCATTTGCATGGAAATAAAATCCCACATAGATTGATGAGTTTCATAGAAGATTATTGTCATTTGTGAGAAATGGGTTTGGGGTTTCATCCAAAAAATGATGACTTTGTGATTTGGGTGTTTAATTTGGTGGCTACTCCTAAGAAAGATGCCCATTTATGGGTGAAATGAGATAGATCAAGGTCCATAAGAAGGCTTCCTACATATCTCAATTATGGTTGGAATCAGAGTACTTGTAGTTCATGAGTCATAGTTGTTTTTTCAAATTTTTTTATCATAAAAAATATCCATGGCCACATGAGTCATGCTCATTATGAGAAACAATTAGATTCAAAAGATTCAAAAAAAGTATACACACTTTTCCTCCTCAATGAGAGGAAGAGAGTGGGCCTACGGTTTTGAGTGTGGATGAGGAGACCATCGAAATATTAGGGACATAACACAGTGGGAGTTCCCTCTTTGGTTTTGTTGGGGATTACTCTTAAGGGAGATTCCCATTTGAGATTTTTTGGGGCTTAATCTTAAGGAGGATGCCCATTTGTGATTGTTAGGAGCATACTCTTAAGAAGGTTTCCCATTTTTGATTAGGTGGGGCTTACAAATAAATAGTCTTCCCATTCGAGGATTGGTTGGGGCTTACTCCAAAGGAGGATGACCATATGAGTTTTGGTTGGTGCTTACTCCTATAGATGATGCCAATTGTGGTTCAAGGAGTTTCTTTAGGAATCTATTGATTCAATGTAATCAAGGAATCCATAAAAAGAGTCCAAACTCGTACAATGTGAAAGGAACCAAGAAAATAATTTTGACTCAAGTAACATCATTGAGTGTCTCAAATCATTGTAATCTAATGTTGGATGTTGGGCCACATAAAGGGCATAATGGAAAAAGTTGTCGACCTGACCCAAAATGTTCATGGTGTGATTCTCCATTTACATGGGGGCCAGTGACAGAAGTAAAGGGATCTGCCCGAAGGGAGGAGAAAGAAGGCCAGAAGGGATCCCAATAGGGTGTGTGGGGTTGAATCCCCAACATTATATACTATAAAGGAGATGGAGGTGCTCATCATAGTTACTCCACATAGGTGCTTCACCAGGGTGCCTCGCCAAGGTGCGTCATGCAGGTGCTCCACGAATGTGCTCTGTGCAGGTGCTCCACACATGTCATTGGCACAAGACATTATCATAACTTTATAGGATCTAGACTCAGATGCGTCATTGAAAAAAATTTCCCTAATTAATTCTCACTTCTCTCATGTTTCAGAAACATACTTGAGAGTTCTTGAGAACTTGTCCAGTAGAGATTTGTAATCGGTGATTTAAGAGTTCTTCCACCTTTTTCTACATTTGAAATTGGGAGCCCAAGGGGAATTTATATGCAAGGAGGGGATTGTTCGAATATTTTTTATTTATGTAAGCCCTCCACATAGGTCCTTGATATAGCTCTTCCACATAAAGGTATAGAAAGTACTCTTCAACGAAGGTCCTCCATGTAGTTAATCCACGTAGGTACTCAAAATCCCATTATAAAATTTATCTGTCTTTTGAGTGCTATAGATTTTGATCCATAAGTCCATTTGGGATCTGTGACAAGTAAGATCAAAGATCTTGAGGTGATAAAAACATTGTTAGGTGGTTAATTCCCCATGTCTTCTCAGATGAAACTCTGAAATTGAATTTAATGTATCGTCACCTTTTCATCGTCGATCTTGGAAATCCACTACTAACATCTAGATGGGGGAATCATTCCACTTATCCATCGGAATGGAGTGGTATTTTGGCACATATAAATCCATCATGTATCCTTCTCATATGGTGAAAAACTCTTTACTCGTATATGAAATATTTTATATATATGATAATTATATCTTCACTTTATGGAAAAGTACATAGAAAACATTTCAAGGGAACTGTAGCCATAATTATTTCACCTTTTAATCATAAGCATAAACCATATAATTGAAAAATAAATATGTTATCCTAGGATAATATCCATAGTAAAGAAAAAGTAAAATTAATTAATTAAATATGTGATGGAATGTTATGTTGAATCATCACATGGATTAATTGGGGAGGAAAGAAAGCTTTACATTTTGAAATAATTTATTTTCAAACAATCAAAATTATAAATGAAAAACATTTCCTTGAAAATAAAATTATAAATTTGAAAAATAATACTCAAAGAAAATTTTATTCATGGTTTTTGAAATGATTTTATGCCTTAAAAGTTAAAAAATATTCCTTCCATAATTTTTATGAAAATATAACCAACTGCCACATTTGGAAGATGGTACAAGGATTTATTTGAAAACATTTTTTAAAATTATAAATATGGGTAAAAATTAATATAAACAATCATTGTATAAAGGTAAATTACTTTTTTGAAATAGGTTTATAAAACATGTTTTGGGAATAAAAAGAATCACCATTTGATATTTAATCATGGAAAGTCTCTATTATTAATGAGATTTTAAAAATAAAATTTCCTCAAGTTCTCCATTTCTAGAAATAACTCTATACATATTTATATTAAATTTAAAATTATTATAATCATAATAAAGATTAATTTTCATACTTAAAATTTATTATGTTATCCCTTAATAACATTTAGAATCCAACTTATCTCAATAATGTTTTATTAAAATTGTTATTATTGTGTGTTAACTTTAACATTTATCTGGAGAAATGGGTTGAGTAGCTCCAGACCATGTAAATTTATCATATCTATATCATATAAAAATATTAATTATGATATAAATGTTAAAGGGAATCTATAAATTCTATATGTAGAAAAATTAATTACATCATTCATAGAGATGGTTGGTTGTAATTACACATGAATACTATGGTAATTTTTATACAGATTAAGCAAAAGAATGGTAAATATTAATTTACAATTACAGGGAAATTATTTAATTGTTTAAATCGTAAATATTCATCAATTTCTTCATTCTGAATATCCATGTAAAATATAAATGAAAAAAATATCATCACTTTCTGGAGGTGGTAGACCATAAAATCATAGTGGTGATATTATCATTTCTCAAGGGACTGGATTTTTATAAGGTAAACATTATATAATTATTATAGAATTATAAATTTTTCATTAATATCATATATAAATATTAAACCCATATAATTATCTTTCTCAAAATTATGGTGATGAAAAATGATTTATTCGACTACATGGATATGGTAAGTCTTATATACACATGAGCAATACTTTCAGTTCTCACATGACGGTAAGGTGGGTGAATAATAGTGTTTTCATAAGAATATAATTTAATTACGTTTATTTTGATGATTTTAGAATTTTTTGATAGATATCATACATTTTAATGAGGTAATGAATCGTATAGAAGATAACAACCATTTATGGGGATTATATCTTAATTGTAAAAACACTTTTAGATGGCCCCCAAAGGGTATACATGTTGGACTTTTGGAATTAATATAACCATTATGATATTCATACGGAAGTTGGTAATCCAAATTAGTAGAGTATAGTGAAGAAATAATGATAAATTTGGTGTAATGAAGTGATGGAGGGTGTTCTTTTTTATAATAATATTTAGGGGCACTGTTGGTATTTCAGAAAAGACTAAATTATAAAAGATTCATTTTCAAAACATATTCCCCCAAATGACCATGATTTTTACGATAAGGTTCAATAAAGTTGTAATCCAATAATACAATTGAATATAGAAATATTTGGGTGGCATCTTAAACCATATCATATTGATTAACCCATAATAATCAAATTTTAATTTTAACTTAGGTAAACAAATTTTTAGTTTTATATTTGTGAATATTTTAATTATTAGATGAAAATTGGCCTATAAATGTAAAATTAATGACATTTTAGACAATATAATATTCATTTTGTACAATTTTTTTATTTTTATTATTTTTAAATATTTTATTAATATAATATTTTGAAAATTAATATTATTTTCTATTATGACAGTATTAATCTAATTCAACATTATTCATATCAAGGAAAATGGGGTATTAGATTTTAATTATTTATCACTAATATAATATATCCTAATAATATAAAAAATTATTTGGTTAAATTATGTCATTAAAATTATTTAACAGTTAATATTTTGAAAATCATTTATTTTATATTTTTTATTAATTGGTTACAAATGACATTAGTGTTTCATTAGAAATAGATATAATAATATAATAAAAAAATTAAAAATAAATTTATATCCTGAAAAAAAATCTTATTAATATCAAAATAATAAATTTTATTCCTTCAAAACATAATTTCTTTTGTATGTGGACACATAATTGATATGAAAAAAAAGAAAAAAACAATTTTACTTATTTTTTTATTTAGCCAATTAGCATGTAGTCAAGTGGTAGAGACTTCTGACTGTTATCCAAGAGTCCCTAGATGAAATCTGGTTTGGGGTGAATATATATTGTATTGTAGTAGTATTGTAAAAGTTCACACTATTCATCTTATTTCGGCCTCTTGACCACATGATTGGGCATACAGGTCTTAAGGACTTTGAGCCATAAAAGGCCTTCAGGTCACAGAGCCTTCAGCCTATAAGGGAATTTGATCCACTAATACACTTTGGGCCACCAGGATTTCAGTCCATAGAAATGGACCATGAAATAACACAGCTGTACCACATAAGAGAAAAATAAAATGAAGATTAAGGAAAAAATATTAACTAACAGAGGAGAGATAACCAAATTACAAGAATGAGAGGGTATGACAAATAACATTGAGACCAGTATATGTGTAGCTTTGCACAAGGAAATGCTAGCTGAGTAGCAATGTGAGGGGGTGGGGGGGAACTGGTCCCTTTCACGATAAAGATACTGGGGAGGGGGTGATTCAAGTGTGTTAGGTCTTGGGCCATTATGGTCATGTATTAGTAAATGTATGGGCCTTGTCCCTTGGGACTATTTGTCATGTAAGAGTTTACTTTCAACCCATAAAAGCAGGATTATATAATATAACTAAAAAAATAATCCCTTTGGGAATTTCAGAGTACTATTCTATTATATAAATAATACATAAGACGTTTTCATGGGAAAGTGTCCATTAAATAATTAAATTTCATTTTAAGTTGTTAAAGGTAGAATATATTTAGTTAAATAATATTTTGGATTAATAACTATGGTCACATTACAAATTCTAAATCCGGGGTAATCTGATTTTTCATTTATCGAGGTTTAATATAACCACGATCCCGATTCATATTGACAAAAAATAAAAGCTCCATATTTAAAAAATTTTAACTTCATGATAATTAATATGTCTCAAATATTAAATAATTAAATACATATGAAATTGAGTAATTAAAAAAAATGTATGTACGTAAAATATGAGAAAAAATATATTTGGAATAAAAATTCCTTTTTTTATGTAAAACTTATTATATTATTATCCTGTTATAAAAAAAATAAGTTCATTGGAAGGTAAATAATATATGAATTTCAAAAAATTTATTCAAAAATCATGATTTATTTAAATTATTATGGTAGAAATACACGAATCAAATTAAAACAAGTATTCAATAAATTATTTTATTTTTCATTCAAATGAATTTTTTTCTCATTAATAAAAAATTTACAACAAATGAATTAAAATAATATGAATATAAAAATAATGTTTTAATAATTTATGTAGTCATATTCAAACCCATCAAACCAATGGAAAAGTAATAGATTTCATTTTAAATTAAAAAATTTTTTAGTATGTCATGATTTTTTTAAATACTTGGTTGCCTATAAGGTATGTAATTGAATAAATAAAATTACTTAATGTGACATGATTCATAAATATATATATATGTGAATTGAATTTTACTCTCCCTTAAAATTAATTTAACCACCAAATTTCACCACTCTAATAAAAATAAATGAGGATAACTCTCCCTTATCTCATCTTTAGGTTCCCACATATCATCCTTATATTGGTGGTTTCACTAGAAAACAATGACCACATTAGTAGTCTTGTGTCACAGACCCTTCCCTCTAGGATCATTAATATCTATATATTTTTCTTTAGAACAAATATATTTATCTAATGTTATGCATTATATTATTAGTACATGTGATGGATTATGTATGTAATTTATCTGGAGAAAAACATGGAAGGCATCATGAAGTATAGAGAGATTTCATGAATGATCCAACTGATAAGCTTACCCCATGAAAGAATCAATAATTTCAAAGTGATTGAGATAACTAGGTCATAGCATGAAATTATTTCCAAAATCTCATAACCCTTTTCTAGGTAGACATTCAAAGGAAAATCTTGACACTGACTTCACACTCATAATATTTCTAATGATTGTTAGAATAATTTTTTTTCAACTTTAAGATGTTCTAATGTTTTTTAATGGTTATAACACTACCTGGTATTACCTAAGTTTGATCAGGTCACATTATATTTCTTTCTCCAATATTATTTCAACATTTGAAGTTCTACATTTCCTACCATTAAGGGTTTATAAGGAGCCATCTGAAAGCTTTAGTGAATGCTACTATTGTATGAAAATTCCCTAAATGAATGTTTTTTCCTAAAAAAATTAAAAAAACATAGATTAAGATATCAGGATATCTTTTAGTGTTTGAATTTTCCAATCAGACTATCTTAATTTTTTATGATTATAAGCTATAATAAAACATAACTATTTATCAAGAGCCTACTAAAGTCTTCTCCAAAACATATACGTAAACCTCAGATACTATTGATATGGGATCACTAAGAAATATTACCAATCAATTGTTATCACTTCAAAAAAATAGTCCCTTACCAATTCTGGCCTTTATCAACAATCAATAAAATTACTAAAAAATGCCACCATTAAATGCACTGAAAAGAGAACTGCTAAAGGGTATCCTTTATTATTTTTTTTATATATCAATGATAAACCATTCCCTTTATTAGTGCTTTATATTTTGTTGTAATTAACTGTACACTTTTTATGTGGGTTATTAGCGCTAATAAATGGAACACTTTATTAGTTCATTTTTAGTAATGATAATAATCGAGAATAAAATTAACTATTTAATCAAATAAAATTTTAAATAAATAAAAAGAATTTATGTAAGAAAATAATTATGGATAAAATGAATAAAAATAATTTAACTATATATATATATATATATTAAAATTTAAAAAACAAAAAATAATTTATATTTATAAGTATAAAATAAAATAATATAAAATAAACACGTTAAAATTTATAAGTGTATATTAACTAAAATATTAAATATTTTCATTCTTATATAATTTCTCACAATAAGGAATAAATTAAATATACATATATTTAAAATATTAAGCTAATAAAAATTATATGTTATATATATAAATATGTAAAATTAATGAAATGAAATAAACAAATAAAAATAAAATGGATAAATGATCAAAAATAATATAAAATATATGTATTAAAAAATTATTAAAAAAATGAATATATTTATTATACATATATATAAATTATAAATCTTAATAATTATTTGATATTAAATATAGATATATTAAATTAATAAATTTTTATAATTAAATAGAAAAATATAAAAGAAATAAATTTTAATAATGAAAGAAAAAAAATAAAATTAGAAAATTAGAAAATTGTTTTAAAACTTAATTATGAAACTATTAATTAAAAAATAATTAATATATATATATATATATATATTAATTATAAATAGTAATTATTTGTAATTATTAAATATTAGTATATTTATAAAATGTTTAACTATAATGAATAAAAACATATTAATGTCTTAATAATTTTTAATGTTGTCAGATTTTTCAATGTAACCTATATCTAAAATTTCATACATTGATTTCACATTCATATACATAATTATTGAATTTTTATATACAACACACACAAACCCACAAACATTTTCACAATTAATGAAATCTTATAAAGAAACAGATACATCAAATACTTATGTAATATATTAAAATTTTAGTGTATTTTTTTAATTTATTTATAACATGATGCATTTGATATATTTTTTATCAGTCAGTATTTTGTTTATTATTTTATTTTTATTATTGTGAGATATAATTTATTCAATTTTAATATTTTTTTTCTTATTCTAGTATTGATTTAAATCATTCTCTATTATTTATTTATATATTTTTTTATTATGTTTTAGTTTTTTCATTATGTATTAATATTTACATCAATATATATTTATATTTTCTTGATAATTTATATTTATTTAATAAAATTTATCCATTTTTTCATTATTTCTAAATTTTTGTACTTTTTTACTATTTAATTTCACTCACATTTATAAATGTGTTTATTTAAGATTATATATTTATTAATAATGATATAAATACTTAAATAACTATTTAAAAACAATTATATTTGTATATATATATTTATTATAATTTTTTAAAATGGATCCGGAGAAACACAATTCCGCTCTTAAGTATTTATTATAAAAATAATGAAAATATAGTGTTAAATGATGTAGTCAAACAAAAAAGCTACAAGCCCTCATACAAGATTAGAAATATACTTATGATGGGAATCATGAACATCTATATAATCTTGGTTTGAGATATTATTTGTATATTTTCATTCTAGTATTGAATTCTTCTTATCGAATAGGGAATATATTCCTCTGGTTAAATGAAAATTTGTTTTTTGGGATTGCATTGTGGTTGGTGGTATGTTTTAATGGAACGTGAATTATATTTTTTATGGAGGTCATAAAACTTTTGGAATATGAATAAAATGGATGTATTTTTTAATATTCTTCCTTGATTATGATTATAGATTAAGAAATCATAATCATTGTTAATACATCAATACTCAAGTACAAATAACCTTGAAAACCATTATTCAATCCTTCCTGGTAAGTATGGTTTCCTTTCTTCTCTTGATGAAGGATTTGACACAGACAATAAAATTGGAATTCCTTCAATCATTATGGTTCCAAATATCCTTGATGACATACCTCCTTCATCTATTCTATTTATTAATATCTATAAATTTTACTACCACTACCTTGAATACAGCTTCTCAAAACCCACTCTTCAACTCATTCATCTTTTCATCTTCATCATTTAATACATCTTGAGAATAACATAGATGAAAAAAATAATAAGAATAAAAGAAATTATTTTTGTTCATATTTTATATGCAATTTCTTATGGGACTCAATTTGTTACTATTGAAAACATTTCCTCAAAAATCACTTTAAATTATTGTGTTATCACATTTGATCATATTGGAACTCCAAAGTTAGTAATACATGTTTGATTATAATACTACAATGGGTGATATCATGAAAATAATCACGTTACACATTTTTTGTGTGAAAAAATACATGCTAAATGAACCTTTTGATTATCTCCCCCTTAAAACTTGATAAATATAAATGCGTTCTAATTTGACACTCAATGGTAAACTTCCCACAATCGAAAATTCTCTCCAGCCCATATATCAGATTTATCATTATAAAAATTGGAATATTTGGGGCAAAATAATTCTTAATACATTTTCATTAGCTTTCTTTTCTCCCGTAATTGTAATAGAAGTGTACATGGTTTTCAGAAAGGCTTACCGAAGCTATAATTTAGGCTATATTCCTTGAGAAAAAACCGGGATTTATAAAATTTAATGGAGTAGGGAATTAGAAATTTTATTGATTATGTGGATAGGAATTTATTTTTATTTTTATTTGAATGTTAATTATTTCATTTTTGATATAAAATATGTCTGAATCCATAATTAAAATTAGATTTAGATACTTTTTTTAATAATAGTAGGTTTTGAGAATACTTGGGATAATAATATTTTTTAAAAAATAATATGTTCTGGGTTTTATGTGTGGGATAGGTATGGTTTGTTGAAATGTATGTAACTATAGAAATGTTAGTGGTTCATTTAGGTCTATAATGAAGGTGATGTCAAATTTGTGTTGTTTTTTATTCTCTTTTATGTTCTATTGTATTTTTTTCACCCGTTGTGTGGTTTTTTCCTAAGGAAACCAATTAGTGAAATTATTTGAATTTCTAGGAAAACCCCTAGTACTAAGATAGGGTATGATTAATATAATTTTCTATTATGAAGTTATGTTAATACATTGATTATAACCATGTCCTGGTTAGTAGCCAATGACATGGATTACATGTATATTATTATTCATACTTCATTGAACAAATACTCAAACATATGCATCATATATTTTAGGGGAACTGTTAGTATTTTATTTTTTATTTTTCTACTCACACACAACACATGAACTGGTGTGGATATAGAGCTCTTATAATTGAGATATATGTTTCAGAAAAGGACAAGTAACATATATTAGAGTTGGAGAAACATTGTTGGGATGATTTGATGTTATCAAAGTCGCTTATGATAACTTTTTGTATTTTTTAGATCACAATAAAAAATTTTAATTAATATTTGGAAATTTAAAAGGTTTTAGAAAGAAAACTATAATGATCACTAGATTTATCTCGAAAACATTTATTATTTAATATTGTTTCTTGAGACTCACCCCCATCTCTTCTATGTTTATTAAAATACTCTGATTAGTCACTATATTCAGAAATTAAATTACTAATTTTCTTAAAAATGGATTTATGATAATCATTTAAGAGGGGTGTATAAAAAAGAAGTCAAATATTTAATCACATTTACAATAGAAAATATACGAGACCTTTCTTAAAACCATTTTATGTGTTTAATTTTTTGTAGTTCATGAAAAATTAAATGTTTTACTATTCATGAAAATAATGAATTATATGGATGATGAAGTTAACAATCCAAAGGAAGAACATACAAATAATGATTAAACTGTTGAATTATTTGGGGATCAATAGCATTGTGATGAAAAAATAGCACCGGTACAACATCAGAGTGTCAAATAAAATTTTCAAAGAAGAAGTCGTGGTATAAAATATGAGGTTCGATGGAATAAATGTGGAGAACCTATTGTCCCCAACATGTCAACATTAATTAGTTATATAAATTTTTCAGTGTGGATGAATGTGTTGATTTATATTGAATCATGGTGCCATATCCAACTTGTTATAAAGGAAATACTTTTAAAGATATAGTGATAATACTTTGATTTACTTCCTCTATTTTACTAAAAACTTATATAAAGAAACTTTGATTTAATTATCATTATTCTTGATAGAGTTTTTTTTAGAATATTTCTTGTCTAAATTTGTCTTAAGGGCTACTGGAAAAGGATATAGACGCTTCCAGACTCTTCTTATGAAGATTCATTTTAGGGATTCTTGGGTAATGTAAATCCCCACCCCCCAACTAGTTATACACACATTATAAAGCTAGAATCAAGGAATTCAATCAGAAATCATCACACCAATATATCATATTAGTTTCATTGTAATTGATTATATATTATTATATTTCATTTATTTTATCCAACATGATTCAACATTTTTAATTTATGAAAAAATAAAAGTGTGATGAAAATTAAAATCATGCATCAAAACCAATTCACCCCTATCGCAAATCCAAAATGAAGTACACATCATTAGATAAGAAATTAGAATATAACTTAAATAAAAAATAAATTCTTAATTATAGAATATGAAACAATGTTTGATCCTTATTTATATACATAATGTAGAATTAAAATTGGAATGATCATATATCTCATGTCATGGGCTCTAGAACAAGGCCCATGTTAATTAGGAGTGTAAACTAATTGTTTTAAACAAAAAAATATCATGGTAAACATGTTCCAGTACGACATAATTATAATTAGTTTTTATTTAAAACAGTTTTAAAAAAGAATATTTCTTTTATTTATTTATTTATCAAGGTTTCGACACAACAACTGATAGTTACTATACTGGAATAAAACCTACTTTCAGTAGCTTTAATGAAACTAGTACAATATGGTCATGTTAGAGGATTAGGTTTTAGAATCTCTCTTTGAAAATATATTGAGATGATAAGATAAAATAAATATAAATATAATATGGTGATATGATTTTAGAGAAAACTAAACTTGCATTAAGATATTACTATGTGGTTTAGTTTGGTTGTCCAATGTATAAAAAAATCAAAGAAAACCAGTGGTGGATAATATATCTTTAGTTGAACAAAATGATCCCACTAGCATTAAGGCTATTCATTCCACCAACCACATTGATTACCTAATATTATCAATTTTTTCATTACAATTTTTCCTAAATTTTAATCACACAACATTTTATAACATTATATTATCAAAATTATGCAGGGTATAGTTGCATTTGATTTTTATCTATCAAAACCCATTCCCTGCTATGTCACAATTAGTAAATTGTATATATATTGGGAGACATTCTACACTATAATTACATCCCAAATGATCAAATGAGATTGAGGATTGAGGTTCCTCATGAGCAGAAAACTGAGTTTCATATATAACTTGATGAACATGATATTACAATGGTCTATGATGCTATTATAGCATTCATATGATAGCCATATAATCTTATAATGTCACATGAGGTAATTATTTAAAAAAAATCATATGAAAAAACAAACAATGCTTGATGAAAAAAGGCTTGATGTGAGGTATGATATTATATATTGATAAACAGGGCGGGAAATAAGTGGCCAAATAAAAAAAAATTAGTGAAATGACCGAGAAAACAAAACGATATTCAGAGAGTACCTTCTCTCCACTGGTTACGAAGAAACATTTATTATCATTAGAACTTCATGAAGATGACACATTTAAATATAAAATTATGTCTTAAATTGAATATTATGATAAAATATATGGAACTTCATTGATATATGGAATGGGTCTCAAGACTCTAAATGAGATTCTCAAGAATTAATGGTTGGGCATCTTAGTTGTGAATACATACGTAGGGTAAATTTTCATAATTTGTCTATACAAATAGTGAGATATTATTCATACTAATGATAATAACATTTAATAATTTATATAGGACTCTTTATTACACCTATATAAAAATAATATCATGCAAAGAACCATTTAGATTCATTAATCCTAGAATAATTTCAATGATAAAAAATTCTCTAGAAAAAGAAACCGAGAAGAAAAAAGATGAGTTTCTCAAAGAAATTGAAAAAAAATCATTCGATAGTCTACTTTCGAATCCTACAATGTAGATGTAAAAATATAAACTATAATAATAATTTTTACATTTTTTTAAATTTCTATTTTTGTTTTATTTTTAGGCTTCACTGGATGTCGATCACATTTAATATGGATACAACAACTATTTATTTATTTATGATTCAATGCATGGATATCCATAAAACTGACCACATGTGATGTGTATTATGAATGTTTAATGCGATGAAATCTATATTTTATAGATAATATTTTAATTATATGTTTAATTAATATTTTAAAAAAGAATTTTGTTATTATATTGTTGTATCTAAATATAATCTAAATCATGGCATGAAGTTGGTGTCTAATGGGAAAAATCATATAGATTACTAAATGTGGAACTAAATTATGGTATAAATACAAGTATTTAAATATCAAAACATACCAAATTAACTTACATATTTTGGTCCATTTTTAAGCTTTACATGAAAATATATGAAGACATCAATTTTGTATATAATGTTCGAAAATATTTGAGAGAGATTATAAAGAATGAAAAGGCCCACATCCCCCAAGAGGTAATTTCTAAAATGTAATTATAATTTCATTAAATATATTTCATAATAATTTGTTTGACTATGTTTTCACAGCACTATTAAGATTTTTGAACACCTTCTTACCAAAATGAAAAAATCAATTTGTTTATAGATGAGTGGGTAGTGTAATTTTTGTCATAATTTATGGTGACAACCAATTTATGATAATAACTACTATGTTTGTGATATATTATGACTTATGACATTATAAATATATTTGGGTTGTGAATAATATATTTTATAATGATCAAATATTATTTTTTATCTGTTTCTCAAGGAGATGCATAATAGAATAAATCAATTTGAATAGAAGCATTGATTTTCATACAATATATTTTTGGACAATAGTGGATGCAGTGGTGGATGATAAGGCATAGTATTAGTTAATGTTATAGACCACTATAGATGAGGAGGTAGAAGCCAAGATCGTTGCAAATACCATTGAATAGACTGAGGTGGAGAAAGAAACAAAGCGTTGGATTGAAAATAATAACTTTTTTGGGAAATGGTGTATATTTATGACCATAGAAGGATTTTATTTAAGAAAAACCATTAAAAATATTCACCAAAAATTTCACATAAGATAAGATCCATTATGAAACTATTTCAAGAATCTTATTTAATTTTTTAATCAATATGTTTAATGTGATTTTGAAATAAAATTTAGTTGGATGATTATTTTTTAAAAAAATATTTTTTCAAACTCATTATCATAGGCTACAATTTCCCTATAGTTGGTGGATGAATAATTTGGTCTATTATATAATCGATTAAATGAAATATATATTAACAAAAATTCTTAGTAGATCCATACAAGTAAGATTCATTATGCATATTCACATTCCTTATGTAAAATTATCCATTTTCACAAGAACATTAACCAAAGATCATCATCATTCTTAATAAAAAATACACGAGAATAGAGATATTATTATTTTAGACAATGATTCATAATTCAATTGTGATGTATAGAATTTGGTCTCACATAAAACCAACAAATTATGTGATCTAAATGTTTCAAAGGGTATGTTTCTAGTTTAAAATTACATTCTAGTAAAAAACAATTGTTTCATACTCAAAATAGAGGAAGAAAATTAATATTTTTTTGAATCATAATTAAACGATTCGTAGTCATTTTGGATGTATATATATCAGCATCACCTCTACCGGATGCACGGTTTGAATGATATAACTCCCAATGCATATTATTATTCAAAATTGCCTTTAATTTTAACAAAAAAAGAAAATTAATTACTCAAAAAAATAAAATACATTCATATTGTTTTTTCACAATTTGGAAACGCTACTTATGTCATTTGGATGTGTAATAATCAAATACACCTCAATCTAATATAGGATGTGCTAAAAATGAATAAAAAATTCCATTATAAGTACATAATTGACAATTTGATACAAATAAGTATCACTCATGTAAAACCAATAAAATGGACTCCAATTTTCCTGATAATTTACAAAAAATATTCTATAATTCATGTTTCTTATTTAGGAATTAGTCTCACATCAATCCCATAGATGATATGTCCTATATGACTCAAAGTGTGTGTTTCCACTTTAAAATGATATTTTAGTATAAAAACATTTGTCATACTCAAAACCAAGAAACACATTATGATTTAATATATACATTAATAAAATGATTTTTCATCATTTGGGCCTTGTAGGAACCAACCACTCCTTAATAGGACACTCAATTTGACTGATATGACTGGAAGTACATATTTTAATTCAATATTTCCATTAATTTTATTAAAAATGACAACAAACATACTCAAAACTGAGAAAACACCATCATATGTTTTTGGTATTTTATAATAAATTACCATATAAAATTTTGAATGTTTATGACTGAGTCTCGCCAGAATCTAATGCATGGTGTGAACGATATTAATCAAAGTATTTAATTTTATATAAAATTGACATCAATTTTAGTAAAAACGACAAACATCCTTCTTGTAATGATTAGATTAGTATATTACTAACACTAAGGGTGGGTCAGAATTAGTTATTGAGAATTTTTAATCCAATTAAATTTCTTATCCTTTAACCTCTGTGATCTGTTAAGATCACAATTATCTAATTCTTTTTTCCTAGTCAAATGGAATTATATGAATGTTTTAAATAATGGAAATGATATTTTTACATGCTTCACTAATAATTGAATCTATGTATTATTGTGTATGAGTATATCTAGTACATGGTTTCTCCACTATAATTTAGTAACTGTTCATATTGTGAACAACAGAAAAGAATACTTTAGCCAGTGTAAGTCCCATCACTATGGATTTGGGAATGAAAAATTTCGAATTCCCTAAACTAGTGATGACCATGTTCAAATTTCACCTCACTTCTTGTTCATTATACTACCTCTGAATAAATTATTCTCTTTTTTGAATAATTTTGTGTAACACTAATAAAGCCTTCCACATGTTGGATGTCATATTACTTTGTGGTTCTTCATCTCTTCACATATTATTTTCCTAGAAACACCCAAGTAACCATTCATGTTTCTACCCAGTAGCATACCAAAAAGCTACACCATCTTATTCTTCTTTTTTTTCTCTTCTTATGACATTTTTCTCTAGTGTAAAAACAACTTCACATTGATCACTTCTTCTTCATCATCCATGAATAAAAAAAATCCAATTTTTATTTACAAAAAAATGAATATAATCTTGACATAACATCTTTAAAATTAAACTACCCTGAATAATAATCAATCATATATTGGGAACATTTAATGATTCGTATCCTTCCAATGTGAAATTATCAATAGAATAAAATCATGTGCACTTTATAAATTCAATATTGGATGAAAATCTAGTAAATTAATTTCACATTCATCAATGTAGTGCAATTATTTTGTTTTTTTCTTGGTTATTTCAAATGAATAACAATTTATGGGTTCACGAGTCTTCACTTAAGAATGCAATCATGCATATAATGATTTCTTATTATATTTCTCTTACCACAACACCTGTATGTGTGTCAAATGGTTTTATATGTGTGTATGGAATCATGCACATGATTTTTGATGAAAACCCACATACAATTGGTGTCTTTTAACACACACAAACACACTGCCATTCTTATATTATTTTTGTTCTCTTTTTTTCATGCACATACATCTTTTTCATTAAATAATGAAATTGAGTGTATGTGATTCATTCATGAAACACCTTAATTTTATTATTTCCTCCCCTTTATCTTTTGATAGGAATCTATGTAGTTTTTTATTTATCTTTCTAGAGTCCCAACACTTAAGGGTCTGCAGATGAATCTTATTAATTCTTTCACAAAGCATGAAAATGGTGATTAAACATATATAGTGTGTCGACATGACATCTTCACATATGGTGTGTGGATCTCCTTCACAAAACTACAATGGTTCGTGAGACTATCCTCATTGTGAATCATTGAAGGATTATGGGACCTTATTTCTCTTATCAAAATAGAAGACCAGAGAAGATATGATATCTCAAGGGAAATGAGTTCTCTTATGGATATGAGAGCTATAACATCAACAGGCTTTGTGCCTCTCCTTTTATTAGAGAGGATGATGACATTTTCATCTCCTTAAAATACAGAAATATAGGATGTTCAAATATATTATTTTAATTGATGTGGCCTTCTTCATTTAATTCATTCATACTCAAATAAAGGATAGACCGCAAATCATGGTGTGTTTCTTTTGAGAGAATTCTTCTCCTCTATAGTGAATAATTTACATGAGTTCAATGATGACCACATGAAAATTTTATTCTCATATTATTGAGCTTCATCTGTGGTGATAGAATGTTCGATGAGGCCACATACAACTACTTTTATACTTTAGACAAATCATTTAAATCATGAAAACGAAGAAGCATGATGTATTCGATAATGATCGTGTCATTATTTCAACCACATATAATTCATGGAAGCATTGGGTCATTCTGATAATGGATCAGTCTTGTTCTCCGGATAGGCAATGGTGGTGTTGAGTGGTTCAGTAAAGAAGATGGTGGTGTAAATGAAAAACATACCCCATATTTCGATCATAGATTCCATGGGATATAAAAATGTCCTTGTCCAAATATGAATGGAAGGAGATGTGATGGACAATAGAGATCACATCTGTGTATTAAAAGGTGAATAGTATTCCCAAAAAACCATCCCATGTTGAAATGGGAACATGGGCGTGGAACAATATATCAGTAAATCCACTCCACTTATAGCTCAGAATTCTCCTTCCCCCTCCCCAGTAATGCCCTATTTTGGTTTCGCAAGCAATCTATATTCCCACCTTACTGCGGGCCCTTTTCTCAAACTGTGCTTAGACCCACTCCATGCACTCCTTTGGTCTTACACATGGCCCTCTATGCATCCAAATGGTTGGCTTGGATGGCATACCTTGGGTGCATCTTATATATAGTCTTTCATTTTCCCTTGTATATTTCAATATAGATAGCTAGGTTGGATAGATAATTTTTTTGATAAACAGAAAATAAACACTTATTTTAAAAATCTTCTATGTAGTGGAATTAGATATGATATTTTTAGACACATTAAACCAAGACCATACATAATATATCTTCAAATATAAAAAAACAACCACCTATTCAACCATCATTCACTAATCTTCTTCACTTTATGATAATAATTTAGTATTTTTGAGTATAAACTCCAATGATCATCTTTATACTCCAATATATGGTACATCAACAATATTCGGTGTCGTAAAAACTTTATCATATTTGATGAATATATCATGAACATAGATACATTTCAATAATCACATGATTTATAAACATGGGGAATTTCTCATGTGTCACATCCAATGCTATAAATCAATAATAGTTCTCTATGAATCACTATGAATGGAAATGTCTTACAACTATATACACGATTCATCAAATTATAATAAATGATCACTTATTCCTTGTTCCATTATCATATTTCATGATTCAACATATTTAAATTGATTCTCATTTAATAAATTACAATCCATACAATAACTGGGATTCTTCAATATCCCACTTTGTATTTTTTTTAGAAATACTTTCAAAATTCATTCCAAATGAAGGTATCAATATGTAAAATAGTTTTCTGTTCTAGCCCCTTTGTTTCAAACATTAATTTTGCTTTATTAAAAATAAATAAAAAGTTAATTGGAAAAGGCTACCAGTCCATCCTTAATAAATTTTATATTCATCATTTCACTCTATGTAAAATTGATATTTACTCATTACATAAAACAAAAGGATTTGATTTAGACAAAAAAAAATATCCATTAACCTCAAATCATGATAACATAATAAATGAGAAATCATATATCTATTTTCAAATATTATCAACTTTAATTCAAGACAAAAATTACTATAACTGAGTACAATTAATTTTAAAAATAATAGACCTAAAACTCCTACAATAACATAAAAAAATAGAACAAAAATATTCTACTATAATAGGTAGGATAAGTGACCATAGAGTAAATTCATTCTTCTTATGTCAGTAATTTATTCAGTTTCCCCATTTGAAATGTGATCATTAATTTAAGAATCCATGAATGATATATTATGTAATCACATACCTTTTATAAAGACATGATTCTCATGCAATTTACATAATAATTAAATTTGATAACAAATTAAATCGTGATTCTGGTTGTTTATTAAGTTGTCTCCCCCTGATGGGGAACACTCGTCATCATTCATTCCTAGGTACTCCCCTATAGAACTTGATACAACTTCAATTAAATTTATTATAATAACAAATAAAATATTAAATAATATAGGGGAATAAGTTTGATCTTACTTGACCAATCAATGTAAATAACAATGTTGAAGTGGTTTTCACAACCAAGATGCCCCATTTTCTCTACTCTTTATATTTCCACATGTGATCTTTAATTATGATTTTTGCTGAGTGGATCTTGTTACTTCTTCTATTCTATCGTGTGTGAGTCTTACTTCTTCAATATATTTTTAAAAAATATTATCTCATTATGAAAAATTCATCTTTTAATGTATTTCATGTTTTGTTAGAATAAATGAATACAAATTTAAAAGTGCGACCTTACATGTTGTACATCACACACATATCATCTTTATCTTCATGTGAAATATTATATTTTAATTTTTCACTACCCTTCTCTAGGGGATTTTCAATTTTACTCATTCTTAAAAGTTATTCTGTCCATATAACCAATATGAAATTAGGTATTGTGGTTATACTTTTTTATATTCTACATGGATTATTTTGAGTGTTATCCCACATAGTAGTTATTTTTGATGCACTACCCTTCATCTTCATGGATTTAGAATGAAAGGCCTTCTCACCATTACTTCTTGGAATATTTTTTGGATAATTTATTTTATAAAAATGTTTTGATTACATTGCATGGAATATTATTCTTTATTATCCATACTTTATGATATCATATTGTTGTAAAGATTAAATACATTATGATATATGAATATAACAACATTGTGACTATTGACATTTCATACATCAAAATTTTTGTCAGTAATTCAAAATTTATTTGTAGTATAAAGATAATTCTGAACCCTTAGATGTTGATTATACATATATGGATTTCTCCTCTTGAAATATGATTCGTTAGATATTTTACATTATCAGGATTGTATAAGAAAAATTCAAATAATGTCTAAATATATTTCAATACAATCATTGACCTCCAAATCAGGATTTCTTGATATCTTATGTATATTGATGTTGTGTATTATTCAGTATTTTTTATTCTCTTTATAGGGAACCAACATACAAATTATCTTTTATATCCATCCTAGATGTGGTGGTAGGTATCGTATCATATTTATTCATACATAATTTTTCAAAATGCTTATTTCAACTTGCATTTTTTGTGGATGCAAATTTAGAAACATGAGTACATGATGGTATGGATGGCACCTTTTCCTTCTCAGGTACTTGTGTTGTATCATTGAAAGAACATGTGATATTATAATCACTTGTTGTATTTATTTTTATCATATAATCCTCTAATGAGTATTTAGTTCTAACAGTTACTATTTATTTTTTTGTAATGTCTCATTATGCATCTTTGAAAAATTGGACAACGGTGCTTTCAATTATAGTCATTTCATTTTGAAGATCATTTTCGAATCTTCTATCATAATAATATTCTGTTTATAAGGAATATTCAATCATTCAACTTCATCTTCATGTTGAATAATATTTTTTTGTAAAAATGAGCAATGTACCTTAATCTTATATGATGTTTCTTCAAAATATAAACCATTCAAATCAAGGCTCTTAATTATCTAGTCATCAAGTACATGTATCTTTTTTTGCAGAGTTGTATTTACTTCCTCTTCTTTTGATAAAAGTGACATCTTCTTCAGCTATCTCTTCTCATTCTTTTTTTTATACATAATGGTATTGGTAGGAAAAGGATTCTAATCAAAGGTAACTTAATTATCACTAATATTAAAATTAATTTTTTTGAGTTAAAAATGAACTAATTTCCTCAAAAGATAGTATCATCTCTATAGAGAACCAAACATAGGTTATCTTGGCTATGATTCAATTTGTAAGGACCAATTTGGGAGATGCCTAACATTGAGGGGGGTGAGCAGTGTTGGGGACTTTTTAATCCAGTTAAATTTTTTATAAATTATCATCTTTGACCCAGTTGGATCAAAATTCTATTACAATCTTTCCATTGAATCATGAAATTTTATTAATGCAGCGAAGATATCACATAATGTTTTACAAGGTTCACTACTGAATAAGATTCACTAGTCGTTTTCATGTATGGGTATGAAAGAGACACATAATATCAAATATAATGTTGTTACAAGTCACAATGGGTTTTTATGTAATTTATAATTTAGCATGTGTGTGTCCATACACTTGGGAGGGGGAATGACACAATTCTACTTCCCATAACTCGTAATGACCATGTTCAACTCATAGTTCCTTTTTAGTTATTTATAATACCTCTATATATAGTCTTCTCATTCATGAATAGGGTTTTTTAACCTCAATAATGTGTTCTACCTACTGAGACTTGTTTGATGTCTCAGTACAACATTTTCCATCCTCTCATCACTTGCTACTTGCTTGAAGAATTCATCTCACCCTTCTTACATATTCCCAAAAGTAAACCCAAATGATGCACACATTTTTTCTTCTTCATATCTTCTTCTCACATACTTCTTCATCACAAAACAAACTACACATGGACCAATTCAACATTTTCTTCTTGATAGAATGAAAATCATTCTTTAAAATTATAAATTAAATGATGATCAACCTAACTTAACGTCATCATAATTAAATTACCCTGAATAATATTAAATGTTTAGTTAGGAGAACTCCATTATTCTTCCCCTTCTATTCATAAATTATCAACTCAATAAAATATTTTTAACACCATGAATTCAATGATTGATCCCAAAGACATATATACAATTTATTTTCATCAATGTGTATAAATCATTAATTATGTTTTATGAATCTAAAATGAATAACTATTTATGTGAGCACGATTCTTCACATATGCATGAAAGTATGCATGAAATTGTTTCTTCTTATTTTTCTATTTGCAAAAAACCTTTTTGCAGGTCAAATAGTTATATAAGAGTCCATTGAAAAAAGAACATGATTCTCGAAGTGACCCTTTATCCATGATGTGTTTCTTGACACACAAACACCAAAAACTGACATTATTTTGTTCTCCTTATCTTATTTACATCAACAGAAATGCAGTTCTATAAATAATTCACATGTGTATATTTGATTCATGAATGAAACACAATAATAGTGTAAGTTCCTCCTCTTCCTCTTTCCAATAAAAAACTGTAAATTTTTTCTTCATTTTCCACAGCGTCTTCACATAATGGTTTATTAACAGAACGTATTCTTTCTTTCTAAAAGAATAAAAAGGGTTATTACAAACCTATTTCAGGTCTTTATAACATCTTCACACATGGAGTGTGGACCTACTTCATGAAAATAGAATTATTCGTTAGACTCCCCTCTTCACGAATCCTTTATGGTTCATGGGACCTATATACTCTCATCAAAATAGAACATCGAATAGGATCTGCTTTTTCATGTGAACAAAAAACACTTAACAATAAGTGAGATATTAAATCATTATGCCTGGTGCCTCTCCTTTTATTTTTGATGATTACAACATTTTCACCACATTAAAATCCCTTAAGATATGTTTTTCAAATTTAATCATTCAATATCTGATATATTTTTCTTAAAAATTTCTAAAATAAAATAAAAGATAAACCACAATTCATGTATTTTCTTATTTAGGAGTAGTAATATCCTTTTTGGTTAATAGGTTATATGAATGATATGATAATCACAAGAAAACATTCTTCCAGAAATCATGTGCTCCATCCATAGAGAATGTCTGTTCGAAGAGGCCTCATGAAACTACATTTATAGTTCGTCTGAATCATATAAAACATGAAAATTAAGTTGCATGATTAATCCTATAATGTTAGAATCATTATTTATACCTCATGTAATTCATCGTAGCATTAGTTTCATCTATTGATGGCTCATTATTCTTATCAGGTGAAGAAGTAGATGCATTTAATGGTAGAAGGAAGAATATTGTGGAACATATGAAAAATGTGCACCAGATATTAGTGACAGATGCGTTGTGAAATTAGATGGCCCTTATTCAAAGTTGTGGGGTATTGGATACAATATATAATTGAGATTATGTATGTGTTTTAATAGTTTAATAGTATATAAATACCCTATCCCACATCAAAATGGAATCTAGAGTAGGGTGGATATAACAATCATGTTTCTCTGTTTACCATTCATAATTATCCTTGCCCTCCTAGGTATGAACCTGTACCAGTTTTTTGGGAGTGCTTTGCCCCCACCAATCTATGGGATAATATCCCAAACTATTCTTCTCCTCACCATGTGTTCCCTTGAAGACTTACACATGACCATGCATACAGATGGTGAGAAAGATGGGCATGCTTCCCTTGGGTGTTGTCACATTAGTGTTCCACATATTCCCTCTGTCTAGTCTAGCTTGTTGGCTAGGATGGCTGTATAATTTTTTAGGCAATGAACAAAAAAATCATAGTTAAAAAGCCATGTGTGTAGTCGAATGAAATTTTATATTTATATCTACTATATAACAACACCTTATTTAATTTATCATCAAATATAAAAAAACTAACCACCTCTCCATCAATCAGTCACTAATCATCTTCACATCATAAAAAATCATTATTATTTTTAAGTTTAAATTCCAAAGATCTTCTTTTTCCATAAATGGATGTTACATCAACCATCATCATTATTGTAAATAATGTATCACATTATATAAATGTATTTTAAACTATGATCTATTTCAACAATCGTCTGGTTTACCCACAATGATTATTTATCATGTGTAACATATAATTATATAAATCCATTAGAGTTTTCTAGAAATCACTAGAAACCTCAATGTATTCAAACCATTGAAATGTTTCTTCAAATTTTTACACTAGGAAATTTCGTTCAAGTTTCTTTTACATTATATATGCTCATCATATTTACATTAATGGTCAATTGAAAAGAAATACAATCCATACAGAATTTGGGATTCATCACCACTCAAAATTGAGAAAAGTCATTTTGGTTGTTCAGATACATTAGGAATATGATACATAATTCTTTTGTGATGTGTAGGAATCAACCACACCTAAATCAAATACACAAATTTCCTTGTATAAATCAATGTGTCATTTGTCTATCTAAAATCAACATTTTAGTTCAAAAAGTGTCACTCACTAAAATTTGAACAAATAATCTTTGATTTTATTAATAATAAAGGAAAATGCTTCATAAGGAATTTCTAATATGTAGGAATCAATATCATTCAAAACTAACACACAATGTAACTGGTATATATAAATGAACATGATTCCATTTTAAATTAATTAGTAAAAATGAAAACTGACATACAAAAAACCATTGAGACTCATTTGGATTGGTTTGAATCATTAGGAAATGTTGGGAGGAAAGAAAACGGGGAAAAGATGGCAAGAGGGGGGTGAATTGCCTTTTAAAAAAATGATTGACAAATTAAAATCAAAGTAGAAATGCAGCGGAAAATAAAAGAGGCAAGACACACAAAATTGATAACGGAGTTCGGCCAAAACCCGGCCTACGTCTCCGCTCCCAACTCAACCGTTGAGAGATTCCTACCGCTTGCTTTTCAATGGTTTTAGCAAGAAACCCACTAGGCTTTGAGGTAGCACTAGGACCTATTACAGCTTGCTTTTGGTGGTTGAGCAAGAACCCACTTGCTTTTAATGGTTTAGCAAGAACCCACTAGCCTTTTTAACGGGTGAAGGCTAGCTCACCGAAACACAAGCCTTTTAAAAGGAAAGGCTTGAAGAAACCTCTTCACACCTTAATGGTGGTGTGAAACCCAAAAGAAAGGGGGATGAGAAAAGGGTTTGGGGTTTGTAGGCACAAACCCAATTTAAGCTCAAAATAAATAAACAAGAAAAACCATATTGGAGGAAGACTTGGGCGCCAATTGGATGATGGAGTTGATGTAGCGTGCTCTCCCAAGCTTCTTGAGGTGCTCCTTGGATTGGAAATTGGATTGGAGCACTTGAGGATCCTTGAAGGTGGAGCGCCGGAGGTTCGCCAAATGTGCAACAATATGTCCGGGCGCTTGGTATATGATCTGGTTCGTGTCCGGGGCTTCCTCAGCCTTTATTTATAGGCATGGAACCCTTGGGGAGGCTTCGGAGCCGTTGGAGAGGCTAAAAGAGCCGTTGGGAGCCAAGTGGGCCAGTCTGGTCAAACTGCAACGGCTAGTTTGACTGGCTCCACCGGCTGGCCGGTACAGTCCCACCGGCTGGCCGGTGCTTGAGGAATTTGGGAGAATTCGAGTGTTGGCTCCACCGGTTGACCGGTGGATGGGCCACCGGTTGGCCGGTAGCTTGGCAGTAGCTATTCTTCTTTTCCAGGCACCACCGGCTGACCGGTGCCAGAGCCACCGGCTGGCCGGTGGACAGACAGTAGCTCACACTATTCATCTGGGTGCCACCGGCTGGCCGGTGGTCAAGCCACCGGCTGACCGGTGGAGCCTGGTAGTGGGAAATGCCACTGCCAGGTCCACCGGCTGGCCGGTGCTATCACACCGGTTGGCCGGTGGACTGCAATTCAGTCCATTTGCCAGCTTTCTTGGGCCAATCCTTTGGCAATCTTTTGCCTATCATCCACAACACTTAAAAACAAGGTTAGACACATATGAAAGTGATTGTGATCATGAAAATCAAAGAGCGAGGGGAACGAGAGGTACAACAATCTCCCCCTATTTTGATGATCACAATCACCAAAACAATTAAAGTAAAATACTGAAATTGAAAGGAAATGCTAAGCACGATGAAAAGGATTCTCCCCCCATCAATCATGAAATTTCTCCCCCTTTGTGATTATCAAAATAGAATGGGGCATAAAACTTGATTGAGGGAAAACTTTGAAAAACAAGAAAGAGATTTTTAAACCAAATGAAATTTGAAATTTGAATTGAAAGTTTTGAATCAAAAATTGAATAACAGTTTGAATTGAATGTTTTTAATCAAAATTGAAAGTTTTGAATTGAAACAAAAAGCTTAAACAAACCTAACTCCCCCTAAATAAAGACAATGAATCACCGGGGAGAGGGATTTTGAAAAGAGACAAATTTTGGCCCGGTGAGACTCGCAAGAAGGGATTTTTCAATCCAAACTTGTCTCATAGCGGGTCTTCTCCTATAGAATTCGTCCGAAAAGAAAATAGACTTGGGTTGGCCATACCGGGCATTTTTGCAATTACATTCATATATCATGTGCCCGGATTTTTTACAATAATTGCAAAATTTAAAACTAGAGCTCCCCCTTACAAAAACAGTGGGTGCATGGGAGGAGGAAGCTTGGTTGGTGTAGCCATGTCCATTGGTGGTTCTAGATACTCATTGAGAACCTAATAATTTGGTCAAATTTTGTTCACCTTGGGTGAACTTGGCTAAGGATTCTCTAAGATCCTTGATGGTTGATTCCAAAGAATCAACATTGGGGAAATTTTGGATTTTTAGGGAGAGTTCCTCCTTCTCTTTGAGAAGTTGTTCTTTTTCGGAGGAGAGTTTTTTGAAAGAATTTTTTAAAGCAACAAATTTTGAATAATGCTCATGAAAACCATTTTCTAATTGGTCTCTATCATGTTGGAGTTCTTCATATGACAAATGATTGAAAGAATTTGAAGAACTAGAAGACGAGGAAGAAGAGTCGGAAGATGATACCTCATGTTTTACCATTAGGCATTTTTTACCTTGGTCGCTCGAGGAGAAGGAGGATAATGAAGAGGTGGAGCTATCACTCCATGTTGCCTTTGAAGCCTTCTTCTTCTTCTTCTTGGCCCTTTTCTTGTGGAGTGGGCAAACGGGCTTGATCTTTTCGTCGGGTTCTTGCTTTTGAGCGGGTTCTTGCTTTGGAGCCTCGCTAGTACCTTCATAGGTTAGTTCTAAAAGCTTCCAAATATCATGAGAAGATGTGCAAGAAGAAATATGATCAAAAACATAACGATCTAACCCACAATGTAGAGCATTCATGGCTTTGCCATCAAGCTCGAAGTTTGCAATGTCTACGGGGGTCCATTTAGACTCATCGGGAGAGGAGAGGGAAAATCCTTGCATAACAATTTTAAAAATTGGATAACCAATGCTTTTTAAAAAAGTTGACATGCGGGTTTTCCAAAAAGTATAATTGGCTCCATCAAAGAATGGAGCACGATCCAAAGAATGTCCTTCGGGGGATTGAGAGGAAGAAGCGGTAGAAGCCATCAAAAAGGTAGGATCTTTAATTTGAAACCGGTTAAGGAATTATTCAAATACGTCCTTTGATACCAATTGTTGGGCGGAAAGAAAACGGGGAAAAGATGGCAAGAGGGGGGGTGAATTGCCTTTTAAAAAAATGATTGACAAATTAAAATCAAAGTAGAAATGCAGCGGAAAATAAAAGAGGCAAGACACACAAAATTGATAACGGAGTTCGGCCAAAACCCGGCCTACGTCTCCGCTCCCAACTCAACCGTTGAGAGATTCCTACCGCTTGCTTTTCAATGGTTTTAGCAAGAAACCCACTAGGCTTTGAGGTAGCACTAGGACCTATTACAGCTTGCTTTTGGTGGTTGAGCAAGAACCCACTTGCTTTTAATGGTTTAGCAAGAACCCACTAGCCTTTTTAACGGGTGAAGGCTAGCTCACCGAAACACAAGCCTTTTAAAAGGAAAGGCTTGAAGAAACCTCTTCACACCTTAATGGTGGTGTGAAACCCAAAATAAAGGGGGATGAGAAAAGGGTTTGGGGTTTGTAGGCACAAACCCAATTTAAGCTCAAAATAAATAAACAAGAAAAACCGTATTGGAGGAAGACTTGGGCGCCAATTGGATGATGGAGTTGATGTAGCGTGCTCTCCCAAGCTTCTTGAGGTGCTCCTTGGATTGGAAATTGGATTGGAGCACTTGAGGATCCTTGAAGGTGGAGCGCCAGAGGTTCGCCAAATGTGCAACAATATGTCCGGGCGCTTGGTATATGATCCGGTTCATGTCCGGGGCTTCCTCAGCCTTTATTTATAGGCATGGAACCCTTGGGGAGGCTTCGGAGCCGTTGGAGAGGCTAAAAGAGCCGTTGGGAGCCAAGTGGGCCAGTCTGGTCAAACTGCAACGGCTAGTTTGACTGGCTCCACCGGCTGGCCGGTACAGTCCCACCGGCTGGCCGGTGCTTGATGAATTTGGGAGAATTCGAGTGTTGGCTCCACCGGCTGACCGGTGGATGGGCCACCGGTTGGCCGGTAGCTTGGCAGTAGCTATTCTTCTTTTCTAGGCACCACTGGCTGACCGGTGCCAGAGCCACCGGCTGGCCGGTGGACAGACAGTAGCTCACACTATTCATCTGGGTGCCACCGGCTGGCCGGTGGTCAAGCCACCGGCTGACCGGTGGAGCCTGGTAGTGGGCAATGCCACTGCCGGGTCCACCGGCTGGCCGGTGCTATCACACTGGTTGGCCGGTGGACTGCAATTCAGCCCATTTGCCAGCTTTCTTTAGCCAATCCTTTGGAAATCTTTTGCCTATCATCCACAACACTTAAAAACAAGGTTAGACACATATGAAAGTGATTGTGATCATGAAAATCAAAGAGCTAGGGGAACGAGAGGTACAACAGGAAAATGATCCATAAGTCTCTTGTGATGTTTATAACTTGGGTTCATCTCAATTGGATGAATGTTTTGACTAGTATGGCTCAATGTGCATCTTTTCATCATATAAGTGTCATTTTAGTTTAAAACGTGCACCACATTTCAATAACTATAAAAAAGAGCCTATATTTTTTTCTCATCATTTCACCTTCTATTACTAAATTAATTTTGTCATTATTTTTATCTTATAATTATTTTGATAATTTTTTGGGGGAAATTCTTGAATACATACAATAAATGGAATTTGATGTGAAAAAATCAACCCCAATGCAGTATGACACACAATGTTCCTGATATGATATAATATTTTTCTTAAAATTGACACATTATATTTATTTTATTTCATTATATTAATAATAAAATATGAATTGTTTTCATATATAGTTTCCTTATTTTTATCATGATTGGGTGGATTTTTATTTTTTATAGGTTCATTATTTTATTCTATAATATTATTTTTTAATTTTATTTGTTTTGGTAATTTTGTTAATTAAATTCTGGATTTGTATATACGTTTTCTTTCTAGTGATAAATTTTGTTGTTACAACACACTATATTCTCTGTTTCTAGTTCTATAGTGTACTTTTAAATCCCACTCCAGTATTACCCATTATCGTCTCTACTAAAGGCATTGATAAATTCATTCTTTATCATCTCTAAATAAATTCATTAATAAATGGTATATTTTTTAGTGTTTTTCAAGCACTGATAAAACTATAGGCCTTTTAAACATTATTTTATTGTGAGTACATTTTTAGTACTGATAAAGGGATATTCTAGCAGTGGTAAATGCCTCTTTAATATTAGTGTTTATAACAAAATTATTTGATAAGGACATTAATAGTCTATATTGTAAATGACTTGTTATTACATTATAAGTTTATTGACTAAAACCCATATAAAATTAATAACATAATATGTTTTGGGGAATCTCAATAAAAATTCTACTTTGATATTTTCCAATTTCCATTATGGTGTAGTTAATGGTTCTAGAATTCCCAAATAATTCTACCTCTCCATATTAAACCAATGACATACCAACCAATAAAAAATATACACTATAATATCTCCAATTATTCGACCCAACAAGAAATACTATATCAAATCTATATAATTCATCAAATGTCAAGGATAAATAAAGAATTTTGAACTATTAGATTTATCAATGATATCCTTGTTTAAATAAAATATATAAATGAAACATATATTTTTCTTAAACATTAATATTCTAACACATTCAAGGTTGAACATAGCAACATTTTTCACTTATTTTATAGCTCTAAATATTATTTTCATGCCTTTGTAATCATTACTGGGAAAGAAGGATGAACCCGTATTTGAGAAAAATAATATTTCTCTCATTGATTTATGATTTCGTGACCCATAAATTGAAGGTCTATAAATATTGTATGATTTTCAATCATCATCACTCACAACAATGCTTGATAATTTCAACTCAGAGCATATTCCATCTTGTTTTTATTCTCTAAGTAGTAACATATTGAGTATTATTTGTCATTAATCATAGCCAACCAACATATATAGTACATGTTTTCTCTTTTAATGTGAATATATTCTATAAACATTTGTGATCAGTATATATGTCACACTTATTTTCATATATATGATGCCTCAATATCATTAATGAAAAAATTCTGGTAGCTACTTTAAATCAAGAGATGGTTAATTGTTTTTTCTAATATGACATCTATTTTCATAATTTATAGTCCATGACTATATTTTTCTTCAAAAGTATGCATCTTAGTACCATCTTTAACAAATCAAAATAATTAAAAAAACCATCTACACGATAGGGTAGTCTGAGTACAATATCATTGACTATCCTTATATTAACATATATAAAACCATCTATATATTCATCTGTCAAAAAAATCATGGGTCCCTTATATGGTAACATATTGAGTGGATTAGATAACCCATGAAATTATCCACAATCCACCATTAACATCAAGAAAAATAAAAAACTATGAATTTCACTCATAGAGGTTGGTATTGGACAATGTTGAACAACATCTATCTTTAATGTGTATATTGAAATACCCTAACATGATATACCATCAAAATTAAGCATTAGAATTCTATAAATCACACTTGTTAATTTTTTTATAAATAATCTCTTACCTTAGGTTCTTCATCCAAATTCTCAAATTATATTCATTCAATTATTTTCAAATTTAATAAATAAGAATATCATCTATAAATGGTACCGCAATCATTTCAACATAACATATAATTTCATTACTAATTAAATATATAAATATAATAGAGGAATTACCATGACCATATGGTATAACTATAAATACATTGTGTTCATACCTTATAAATAATGTGTTCTTACTTAAATCCTCCTACATGGACCTCCATGGATGAGATCTAGAATGAAGATAAATATTGGAAATATATTGTCTTCTATATATTTGATAATACAATTAATCAATATAATATAGAGGATACCTGGATTTGATAGAGATCTTGTTAGGTTCTTGATAGTAAATATGTAGTAACATTGATATGTCATTCATTATAACTGAAAGAACAGTTTCTCCATATGGTGATGTAATTGGTTGAATGAATCCCTTGTCCAAATTATCTTATATTTTATTCTAAAATTATTATATATCAATAAGTTCTTTTCTTGTTTGAGTTTTAGAAATAGGTTTAGCAGCATGTATAATTTCTATTAAAACCCACAAGATAATGATTTAGTGGAAGATAAGAAAATTATTCTAGAATTATGTCAACAAGGTCTCACACAATTTGAATGTCTATAATGTAATGTTTATCCCTAACCATATGTGACAAAACCCCATATTGAATTGGAATCATTAATCATACAAGGTATTTAATATCCTTTGGACATACATTTTTGGCATCACCCTGATAAGAGATCATAGGTTTGATCAGAATATGAAATATAACATCCCTTACTCATTAATTGACATGAGATTTATGTAAAGAAATGAAATAAATTCACAAATTAACATCAAAAAAAATTGAGGTTTAATAAAAAGTGTTATAGGTTACACATTCACACAAACTTCAACTGGAAAAAATTCATAGAGAAGGTATTTAATCATCATAAAATTAGGGGATTTTATGAGAAACACAATATATAATTTTTTAGGTTCTGTTTTGATACCCTTTCTAAAGACATTGGATATAAAAGTGTAGGAATATAATGAATAAAATAAAACATTAATAGTTCTAGTGTTGATTGTAATTATACCTTTAACCATATTCTTATCACTCCCCTCGTCATAATTAGTGATCATATTAGAATTCACATTACCATTTGGCTTAAGAGGTTTTTGATATCTATCATCATCATTCTCCATCATATTTGGGAAATGGTTATAATAATTTATGTAATCCATTAATTTATAACAATATAGTATTTTTAGTGCATTATTTAGTGAGTTTTATCTATTCACATCATTATATTACTTCTTCCCAATGCTTTTGATTATGTGATGACTTTCATTTTCATAATCAAAACATTTATATCCTCCCTTTAAATAATTTTCCCTATGATTCCATAATAATTTTAAGTATAAAAGAATGCCCATATTCCAATTTCAATGGTTTTTATAATTTTATTTGAATTACATATTTTATAAATACCATGAGATTGATAGGTAACTCCAATATCCATATCCACCTTGATATTACATCAAAATATTTCTTCGTATCTACTGATGATTCTTATGGATAACACCATTTATAGACTGGGTTTTCATCCACTAAAGAATCTATAAAGCTTATATAATGGTAAATTGATAATACCAAAAGTGTTCCTCACATGTCTGGTTAAATTGTTCTCATAAGTTATAACCTATTCATTTTCCATACACATTAACTCATGTAATTATTTATCTATATTCATATTTAAAAAATGTTGAATGTACTTGTTTTAAAAAAAAATTTTATATTTTCCTCACTACATATATATAATTTCACCACATTCTATCATGTTATTGATAAGGCTTCACCACTGATATTTTCCACCTTTCAATTGATGGACACCCAAAATAAAATTTTCATGTTAAAAACACTAGAAAATAGAAATTAACATTCCAATGGTACTAATTAGTTTTTTCATAAACTAGTGGAACATTATAACCACTAAAATAATGTGGTTGTTCCCCCATAAAGACTAATAATAACATTTTTCCACCGATTTCTTGTTTGTATTCTCGACACAATTCATATCTAGAGTTTGTTGTGTGGGAATAGAATCAATATTTTCAATTTCGTATACCATAACATTAATTTTATTAAGAGGAGAATCATTTAATTTTCAATCACATTAAACATCAAAATTATTTCTTTAGGTTCAATCTATTATCCAAAACTAAAATAATAGTGTGGGAAACCTTAATAATAATGATTAACCATATAATAATGAAAAATTAGTCAATGGATGTCAAAATTATGAACCCTTTTTTAATGGAACTGTATTTCTAACCATGTTCATTCAGGATCATTACCAAAACATTAGTATTTTATCTTATACATTGACTAATGAATTTTGTTCTTATTAATGTTTTCTCAACCTTGTTTCAAAATAATAACTAACCCTTTTTTTGATTCTAAATATATTGACCCTTAATATTAATTATTAGACATTACATCATAATAGATGGATATTAATTATATATCTTTTTTATCCATGATAAAATAATTTATTTCTATTATATTTGTAAAATGGTAAACATAATTAAATGGTTCAGAAAATATTTTCATAATCTTAATCTTATTTCTTCGTAAATAGAACCCTTCATGGACATATAAATCATAAAACATTATTTATATACTTGGGAGAGGAGGAAACTAAATATAACGGTGAGGTCAAATTCTCTATATGGGTAAACAAGGGATATTTAAATGATCACATAAACATTACATGATCATAAGGATATATATAAATTATATTAATATTTGAAACTCATAAACTATATATTTAATATAATAATATTACATCATGAAATTAATACTACTACTTCAGAAGATATGTATCATAATTGAATCAATGAAAATAACCTATGAGATAAAACTATTATCATAAGACATGGAGTTGTGGAATACAGAAATGAATTAAAAACAATGTTCATAGTATTCAATGATATATGAAAATTATATCATAGCGGAATGGGTTCACAACCCAAGCATTCATAGTAGTCATGTTCTACTCCCAATAAAATCATATTGGAAGAAGTCCCTTACCGAATTTTCATAACTCCCAATTTCAATTATTTTTATACCATGATTTATCAATCTTTTCCCAATTAATTTTATGGAGATATAGGTCCCACCGATAATATGATGAAAATCAAAAATATTTTTGCAAAAAAATCATAAAATATTCATCATTGAATGAACCATGATGAAATGGGTTTCATAAATATTTTAATATACCATAACCCAGGATAATAATGGGGTTAAAAGAACTTTTATCTTAACATAACCCATGGAAAAGGTTTGTTTCATAAATATTTCATCATTATAAACCCATATAAAAGATGTGGGTTTGATAAATATTTCATAATTTATTCATAAACATAAACCTTAAATAGAATGAATAATTATTTTATCCTTATATCATATCACCTATGTAAGAATGTGTAATTTCAATGAATGTCATTCTAAAAGGAAAATTATTTTGAAATATCACAAATAATTATTCATTTAGAAAATAATCATTCTATTTAAAAATTATTTCATTTTAATAAAATGCACAATTATGAAAGAAAACGTTTTCTTCAAAAAGAACCTAGGAAATATGTAAATTAATATTCAAAAAACATTTAGTCATGATGTCTATAATATGCATTTATTCTGTATAAGAAAAATACCATTTTATACATATGTTTATTGAAAATTTCATATTGTTCCTCATTTGGGACAAGACAAAAAGATTTCATTGAATCCATTTTGTAAAAATTCAAACAAGGGAGATAGTGAATTTAAATATCAAAAGATAATGTTGAAAACATTGTTGAAATAATTTTTATAAAACATAGTTATTGAATATAAATATTTCCTGTGATAGAATTGAACTGAAACAATCCATATTATTGATGATATTTTGAAATAAGCTCTTACCTTGAGTTAATCGTGCATTAAAATCAATATAACCTCAATTTTAATAAATTTATATTTATTATACATCAAAAAAAGATTAAATTTCATTATTTTAATACTATATATGATCCATTTGAATCATTTCTACACACATTATATTAATAAGTCCTTATTAATATTTTTATTTAGGGGTGTTAACTATTTTATTTATCATTAGTATATCAGTTCAGTAGTTCGATTATTTTATATTTATATCATATCCATCATATTATTATTTTTTATCATGATATTAATATCATATATAATTATTATACTAATATTTAGATTTATATATAAATTATAGAAATTGATAATTGAATTACACTATTTGTGGATGTGACAAGCCATATATATGCATCAACAAAATTTTCAATTTTCAATAGATCAATTTGAAGGGAATTTAAGTACTAATTAAAAATTTTAATCTCATTATTTTATCATATATATAATCCATATTCATCAAAATCTTATTTATTACCATCCATTTAAATTATAAATGAAAAATGAATCACATATCTTCGTGAAGGTAGTAGTCTACATGTATGCACGAGTAATGTTTTTATTTCCCAGTGGATTGGATGGTATGAATTTAGAAATGATATTATTATTAATGAAATAAAATTTTTCACTAATATTATATATAAATATTAAACCAATCAGAATAACCATCCATAAAATTAAGTGATGATAAATAAATTTTATCTCTACATTGATATGGTAAGTTGTACGTATGAATAAACAATATTTTCTCTTCTTGTTTGATTGGAAAGGGGGTGTATAATGAAATTAAATAAAAAAATTATAAAGTGATTTTATTGATTTTAATTTTTTAGGATGCGTGCAATAAATTTATGGTAGGATAATAAGAGGAGAATAGAAAGAAATCAGGTAAGGCAATCACTTCATCTTAGGAAAGACACCTTTAGATCTCTTCTAAGGGCTCTACGGTTAGTCTTTTAGGAAAACAAGAACCTAAAAAATGTATCAAAATCAATTTATAAGCGAAATTATCAACGTTTGGTAATGATTTAATTCTCAATGTTGTTTGATGATGTTAGGGATTAGGTTCCAATTTATTATTAAAGAGTGGGGAAATTTTGGATGATCTCAAAATATTTAATTGTAATAAATTAAGTTTGAATCGAAATTACACCAAATGGATATATATTAAAAGGTATGGTTGGATAGGGTTGTAAAAAAATGAACCAATATAATTACATATGCTTTCATATCATTTTATGTCTTATCATTTTACTTAATCGTTATTTAACAGATTTTACTTCTTACTAGGGATCATATTTTAAAATATTCACGGGGTGTAAATTTTACATATAAGTTAACAATTTGGACATAAATGCATAATTAATTAATTTTTCTCTATATAATACTCACCTTAACTTATTTTAATATTTTTATGTTTTTATATAATTGCATAAAATATTACAGTATAGAATATCATTATTATAAACATTGGAACCATTTATTTAATTTATCATTAAACCCATCATTAAAAATGGAAAATTCAAATATAATACTTACATCCATTATAATTCATACAATATATCATTATTCATTTTTCACATTAAATAATTCAAATTATGTTAATTTTAATATTTTATGATCATTTATTATTTTATTAATTAAATTGAACCAAACACGATATGTGCTTCATAAGCATCGAAGGATATTATATAACATTTGAGTATATATTTATATATATATATATATATATATATTTATTTTATTATACTGAAAATAAACCCTTATATTCATTTATAACTTCTTCATTCCCTATTCAGACCCATAATTAATATTACAAACTATGAGAGTGAGATTCTGTTACTTCCATTGATTTAAAAAATATATAAGTCATTTTCCTGGTCATGTTTCTTGTATACAACAAAGGTTTGAGCCTACTGTGTTGACGGTCAAAATATTATAAAAAAAATATGAATTGGGATGAATAATTATGGAATTATAACTAATATTTTTTCTAGATTAACCCAATTTACCCTTTACCGTGGTGGTAAATGGATCCATTGTTAGAATTCATATTTACCAAAATTAAAAGGAAAGTATTTACCTAATTTGAACCATTTTTTATAAATATTTCACTAAATTTATCTAATTAACTAACAAAAAATGGATGAAATTAAAATTAATGTACGTGAACAAGTGTGATAAAAACTACCTTTTTTGAAAAAACTCTATAATCATACTAATGAATTTATTCTTATCATATTGATGAAAAAAATTTGTCTATTTCCTAAAAAAATTGAAAACATAAATAACATATAAATATTATTAAAATAATTCACCAATTAGTTATAATTTAATTTTTTAAGATAAAGTTACATAACTAGCATAAAAATGGATTTCATAAAAATATTTATTTTTGTTAATTTTTTCTTATATTTATTTATAATAAATGGTTGATAAATAAAATATTTCTATAAATATATTGCAATAAATTTTTCATGATAATTTATCCCTATTAAAACATTCCAATCCAATATCTAGGGGATGATGATAAATTAAAATAATAATATTTTAATTATATATCACAGTTTTTTTAACTCAGGGGTTTGTGTGACACATGAAATCAAATAAATAAAATTATTGAAAGATTAGTATTTCCTAAAAATATTTGGTTTTTACTCCATAGCTTCTATGAAATTGATAATATCATAGGGGATATTATAAATTAGTCTTACATTTAATTTCAACCCAAATATAATGAATACCTTACACGAATATATAAAAAGAAACATTGTATCCCAAAACTCAAACGTCTTGTCTTGTCGATGATTGTCTTTATAGATATTCTATATGTCTATGCTCTCTTGATGTGTTAGAAAATATTCATGATCACATTTACCATCTCCGAAACCAATTATTTTCCTAGTATATTATGTTAAACCATATTATCCCAATGCATAGGTATTCCACATATCTTCCCATAAATGGATTTATATGGATACATTTGGATGCTTAAGTGGGAGTTATTATATTTTTAGAACTCTAGTTGTATAACATGTGGATCACAACCCCCTTCTAATTCTTTTTAGAAATATCAAAACACTTATTTTAGTGTTAGAAAATTATATTTATATTGGCCACCATTTGGGGGGTAATATTCCGTAGTAATCTACAACTAAATATTGAGAGCATGTTTTATGATCTCATAGATTATGTAGGAAAATACTTGATCTCAATCAGATACAATCGATAGTGGAGGTACATGTGGCATCACCTCCTATCTGATGTATATCTTTATAATATGGTCAAGCTATATGTCCTCTATAATTATTATAAAGAGAGGTGTATTTGAAATAATATCCACCACAGCCCACATGATTTTGTTTCATCTTGATTTGTTTGGGGTACTAGTGACAATGGTGATTTTTCTCACATCATTGTAGGCATGGGTAATGGTTTCATTATCTAATTTGTATTTTACCTTTTATCCATCAAATGTACACATACCATATATTTTTTTGTATATTCCACAATATTTTTATTCATATTGTCCAAAAAATAGTTCACATAGAAAACTTGATGTATATTTGCGATCTTGTTATGGATGGAGAAAGTCTATAAATATTCATTATTCAATAGATATATTATTGACCCTTTATTTAATGCTACAAAAATTCTTGACCAAAACATTTCTACATCATATTTATCAATTTTTAACATTGATTATTTCCCCTTTCATTAAGGTTCTACCATATTATAAATTCTAATATAATATCTCTATGAATCCACAAACATCTCCAGAATGGATGGTTGAGTAATTAGTTGAAAAAGGAATGATGATTTTCCTTCCATCCTGATTCCTATGTTCATATATTTCATATAAAATCAGATCAGATCCTTCAAAATTCTCATCAGTGATAATGATACCATATGCTTTCGACATAGTGCATGTTCAACCTTATTTAAAATCAGAAGATGTTAATGGATTGAGATGTCAAAGTCTAGGATCATATTTAACCATATTCAATTGAATATAATTTTTTTCATTCTTAATGAATATATTTTTAAAGATCTTATGGTCCATATATATTTAACAATTCTAACAATATAAATAATGTCACAATATATTATTGAAAATATCACTATAGAAAATAAGGATCATATATCGAATTGTTATGAACATGATCATTTAATATACATGAGGTGTTGGATGTCATGTTATAATTTTTCAATAATAATTATCCCAATAAATTCGTGGAAGTATCACTATATACCATAAATATATCCCTACATTATGTATTTGTAGGAATTTCTACAACGATAAGCATCGCATTCAAATCCTTAAATATCTATTTAAATTAATTAGTCCACATAAACCTTGCCTGCTTATGAGTTATCATGTTACGTGGGATGGATAAAAATTATATTCTATTAAAAATAATTTTTAATACCAAACTGTACTAGTAAAAATATGGATCTCTTTTATAGATACTAGTCTTGACTAGTCCTCAATTAAATTTCCCTTAAAAGGGGCCATCAATTTACCTTACGCAATGATAATATAATCGTATAATGACAATTTATTCTTCCAAATCTCACATTTACTATACATTTAATATAAATTCTCCTTTATCAATCCCTTTAGAACATAATACAACATTTTTTGGTTTTATATAAAGACTATGTTATTAATGTACATTAAGATTATTGGATCATTAGTGAGTTTGAAAGGAATTAATGTGTACTAATAGTGTTGGAAACTTTTTTAAAATGTATTTTTGGGTATATCCTCTTTATTAACTACAAATCAGTGATATCCCAACACAAGGTACAACATAGGGAAATAAATGCCACGTATTAGTTGTTTCAATTATATATATATATATGAATGTGTGTGGAACTTGTTATTTATATTGATTTTTTTAGACATTGATAGTGTATATTAAGGTCCACTAACCTATCATTCTTCTTGATTAAGATGACAAACACTACCCATGGAAATGTACTCAGTGGGTCCAAGGTCGGGGAGATCTCAACTTGTGGAAGTGTGACTGGGGGGTCAGCCTGTTGGACTTCCCTGGATGCCCTGCACCAAACATTTCCTTCATGGAAGCCAATGATCACCCTTCTTTAATCTAGGTGGTTCTATCTCCCACTCTGATGGCCTTCTTTGACAGCATTTTCTTCGATGGCTCCCTGGATAGTTGCATCTTCACTGGTTCCCCCATAGGGAAGTTCTCACCTAAAGCCTATCACCATTGTATGTCTGCCATGTCTGTGAGCGACCAATGGGGGAGGTGTATATGGTGAAAACCCACACCAATTAAATTATCCTTCATACTTTAGAGAATTAGAAATCAGGCTCTCCATTCTGAACTGGAAATTAAAATGAAGGGGATCCAGTTTTCCTCCAATTGTGGTGGTTGTTTGATTCCCTCCGAGGAATCCATGTTGCACCTCTTCATCCAATGGTAGAAGGTTGTGTGGATCTGGAGTGAGCTTGGGAAGTTCCCTCTTCCCCAAACGCCATGGATTTCCCATAGGCATTCTTCTTGAGCTGGTTTAGCAGCTTCCTGGATAACAACCATGGGGTTATGGCCATGGAAACCCTTCTACAGGCGGGCTACTGGTGCATTTGGCAAAAGCGTAACCAGGCGCGCCATGGGACTCGATGCTCTGCTCTGGCGTTGCTTGTCAAATCCAAGTGCCTCACCTTATACCTGAATGGACTCCTCCCCCATCATGATGCAGTGCCTTATCTCTACCGCTTCTCCTCCAGTACTGCTTCTCTGGACCATAACAGCCCCAGGTAGTGGGGATGATGGGTCCACTGAATGCCCCCCCTTTCAGGCATGAAACTCAACATTGATGGAGACTTTGCCTCTGGCACCATTCATGGTGGCGGTGTGGTCCCAGACACAGTGGGCTCAGTTATTTTCACCTTCAACGCCTTCTTTGGACTAAGGAACTCCCTTAAGGAAGAGGCATCGGCTCTACTCAGTGGCATCTCTCTTTGCAAATCCATAAACCTTCCCATGTCCTCTATTGAAATAGACTCCAGTATTGTGTGGATCTCTCTCACTGACACCTCCTCCTCCCCCTTACATATCACTTATCTGATCCGTAAGTGCATGGATCACCTCTCCGATGACATGGAGTATATCCATACGTGGCATGAGGGAAACCAGGTGGCTAGCTTCTTAACACCATTTTCCTCCCCGGAGTGCCCCCTTCTGGAGTTTTCTCCCTTGGATCCCTTCCCCCTTATGGGGAAACCCATGTTATATGCTATGCTATCGGCCTCTATTTCATTAGTCTGCCTTGAGTTGTACTTCTCATGTTTCCCTTTCTGGAATAAAATAAAATTTATATGTGGAAGATATGTGGATATATGATTTATTGATAAATCAAACTATCTATTAGGAAGAAGTCCCGACAGTACATTAGTGATTTCAATAGTATATTCCCTCATAATGGGCATGTATTCAACCAAAAATCACATAATTGACTCAATAACTTGGTCTAAATATAATATCTAATAATTCATAGTATCAATGCATAAACAAATGATTCTAGGGGATATTCACACCCCTCCATAAAATTTTATATAATTAGAGGATGACTTGAAATATCATGTGTTATCTTCCTTTCCAGATAGTTGGTGGTGGATTAATATAAGTATATCAAATCCATGCCCAATATTTCATAAAAATACACTAATGTAATATTATATTTTCAATTATATTTAATTGACATACTTTGACTGTAGAGGATTTATAACCATGGAATTTAACCATTTCACAAATTTTTGATCTCATAGATAGCTTGAATCCAATATTTTTTATAGTGTTTTATTAGTTCTACTAAACCTGAATGATTTAAAAGAATCCATAGATCCCAAATAAAATAGTACTTTTAACATTATTTAATGATTAACGAGTGCAACTATATCAATATTTTATTTGGATACACCTAAAAACTAGTCATATCATATTATCTATGTTTCCCTCAGGACCATAGAGGTGGATTTAATGGATTTTATTTAGAAATAATTGACATAGGGAATTGGATAGTATAATTCCAAAGTTCATTGATTTTTATACACTACACCAGAAGATAAGTGTTGATTTGATCCTTAATTTTTTCCTTTGATAGTAGTTTGATTATTCATTTCTATTTGGTATTAATTATTCTATTCCCCAAAATGTCACAGATGAACTATCACTTGATTAACATCAAAAACTTTCTGGGATTATTCATCGCAAACTGCTGAAAAGTTAGTTTTTGGGTTTCCTTTCCTATATATGAATTATCTATTGATTCTCACAAAAAAAATCCATTTAATTTTTTTATCCCTTGTCACCTAAGGCCATTGAGAATCATCGATCTCCATACCAACTTTAAGGGTAAAATGGAAGTCCTCTTCATAGATATCAAGAAAAATCACTACTGTTTTTTGATGACTCGAC
Source organism: Viscum album (assembly GCA_963277665.1). NCBI lineage: Eukaryota > Viridiplantae > Streptophyta > Magnoliopsida > Santalales > Viscaceae > Viscum > Viscum album. The sequence continues at coordinate 10,804,535 of OY728154.1, forward strand.
ATTGACCCACTAAAAAATGGTATACATTTTATTCATTATTGATGGAAAAACAACCATAATACCATGAAATAATTTTGATTATATCTTTATACGACCTGATAGATTCATTATCCATTTGGTTCAAACTAAAGAAATAAATAGTAATTTTTTAATGGGGATATTGGTGAAAATATTTATCAAAAAATATTATCCTTTACTATTATATTTACATACGGTGAATATGTACATGTGTTATTGTGTTATTGGTCAGATTCAACCACTGTTGAACATCTCCCTTAATGTGAGAAATGGAAGGCATAAATTTCTCATTCAATATTTATTTGAGGATAGAGAACATCTACTTAATAGAGTTAATCCATTTTTATATGAAAAATATATTAGAGTATCGAAAAATGGCTGCAGAAATTTTTGCATAAAATACTCAACTATAACATTATCTTTTTAGGAGGAAAAAGGAATTTATTTTTATTCATGTTATTATTCAAAACAGGAGCTAGTTGATCATGTATTGTATGATGTTTTTAGTTCCCCACTAAAACAATTGGCATATCATTATGGATGTCATAAATTTTCCTTTCATATTTTTTGTGGACTGATTTCTCTTGAATTCTCCCATTAGATAAATTAATAATAAGAAGATGATAATATAAAAACTAATGAAAAAAACTAAGTGACACATATAAACATAGGAGTATTATCTTATAAATTATAAGTATATTAAATCAGATAAATATATGGGTTTTAATATACATTACCAATATTTATTTACCAATTAGGTCATCCAAACTAATAATTTATTCACTCTATACATCATATTTTTTAATGATTTTGTGAGTTTACAAAACATATCTTGGTGGAGTGTTAATTTAGGTGTGTCAGAGGGCCCATTGTCATGCATTATCTTACAATTGATTCCAGTTAAATAACCCCTATTTAGAATTATTACCCCTATGTACAATTATTCTAGATCAAAATTAAAATGTATTATCCTGGCATGTATTTAATTAATCATAATCCAAACAATGTATTCTTGACTAATATTCTTGGATATTTTCTTATACTTATAATTATTTTCATTAAAATCCCTATTTTTATTAATTAATATTTATTAAATTATTTTTAAAAGGGTAAATAATCTTTTTCTAAGATACTATTTATAGATACCCATTAATTTTAAATATAAAATAAGATGATTTTTAAATATAAATATCCCATAAGTATATCTCAATGTCAATGAAGTCAAATTTCATATGATTACTATCATCATAAGACAACATACAAAAACTAAAACATGATATTTTTAGCTCATTCAACATATTTTTCTCCCAAAAAAACATAGGATAAATTGGGGAATATATAAAATAGTGGGGTTGGATAAATATCCCATTGGGGGAATAAAATAGACAAGGAATTATGACTTGTGAATCAATATAATATCATGTTATCATAAAGTAGAAGGCTGGAAAGTAATTACATAGAATAATAACATAAATAACATGGTATCGTATTATCATGGGAAAACAAGAAATGTTAAAGAATCATATAATATTACAAAAACACGACTCAATGATAACTATATATATTATATCATATATTGGAACATGTCCCATAATATATTTGGTTTACACCTTAATATAATATAAGACACCAGTTGTGACTATTGTGTAATCCCATGAAATAGAAAAATATCTTGTTGCACCCATCATAATATAATGATTTATCTATGCCAAATAATTTAAATCAATAAAAAAATAACATAATAATAAAAAATAAAAGGTCTTTTTTGGATAGGTCCATTAAATAGAGATATAATGTGTGTTTGATAGATAATGTTCATATCCGAAAGAAAATAGATTTTTAGAGAGATTTATTACTTATAAAATGATTCATCATAAAAATTATTTATAATCTTGAATTAAACTCATGTTAATTTGTTTCTACTTTCTTTTTTTCTTTTTGATGTTTATTATTCTTTTTATATTATTTCTAATCAAGTAAAATTCCATTTTATAGTAAATTAATTTCACATATTTTAGTAGGCAGATGTTTTGTTTGTATATCAAAATTTACAATGGAAATGTCACCAAATTTAAATACATAATTATTTAATCATATAAATAACAATAATAATATATATGTAATATTTATATACATTAATTTTACTTTTAATCTCAAACATTGAGGATGATTATGAAAAATGAACTACGTTACAGTTATGAAGACAATAGGTCATTCCCACACTTGAGAAAAATTTCCATTTTCAGAGATCATGATGAAAATAATGTATGTGTTATATTATATTTAAAAATAATAATTTTAAGATAATTATAATATTGTTTTATTAAATACAAAAACATATAACATAAATGTGATGCAGTAATAAAAATAAACCACATCACATTAAGAGGAGGTAGTATGCCGTAAGCATGTACGACCGAATCATTATTCAATGGATTATAATTTGGGATGGTATATAATATATTAGTTTTGTATAATGGTTAAAATTTAATCATTATAATATAAAAAAATCAAATATATATAAATTATAGGTGTAATATACGATGATAGAAAATGAATTACATTAGTGTCTAAGGAGGTAGTTAGCCGTATACATGGGGAATGGTTTCATTTCCCATTTGATTAATGTTGAGAAGGATTTTGGTTATTCAATTAACATAATAGAATATTATTATATTTTAGATACATATTTTTTATATCATAATTAGTGAGTATTATTTTATGGAGGTGGATTAATAAATATTAAAATATTGATCAGTTTTGAATGATACCTCGTCTTCAGTCCACCCGTTTATTATTATACGTATATCCTCTATAGATTGGATTTATTAATGAAACAATAATATTTGATGTATTTATGGACTTAATGAAGTGATTTTGGAAGGATTTGTTTACTTTTTATGGATTTAAATCCATATGGATTTACTAGTTCACTTTTACATGAGAGAGGGAGTGTAATATTTGTAACCATACATAAACTATTCAACAATTAGATGTTACTCATAAGAAATGTGACTAGAAATATAAAAATAAATGGATTTCAAGGTGATATGGTTTTGGAAAACCAAAAAAATCCCAAAAATATACATAAATGAAAAACTTCAATACAATTACCTATTTAGTACAACCGCTCTGTAAACTGGTCATAATATTTTATTTGGAAATGAATTTGAATAGTTATCACTATTAATTATGAAAAAAACTAAGTTATATTTATTATATAATTTATATTATTTTAATAAAAAATATTTAATGAATTTTATCGAAGTAAATTAAATTATATTTCAAAATTTATTTTAAAAATAACATCGTAAAATGTGTCGAAAATCTGTTTTCAAGAAATGTATTATTTATGTATTTGATGATCTTAGATTAAATATATGACATGTAATAATCATTATTTTAATTTAAATTAATATAACTATATATATTTTATATAAATATCCTTTAAATATTTAAGTATAATGTGTGATTAAAATTAAGTAAACTTGATAGACTTAATGAAATGAGAACAAATCTATAGAAAATGGGGGTTTAAAGCATAAAAATAATATTTTACCAAAATCAAGAAAATAAATTATTATAATGAAATTAATTAGAATAATAAAAGAAATATTAATATGAACTTTAATCCCAATTTAATAATATAATATATCTTTAAAATTTCATGATTTAATATAAATAAATTAATATATTTTAATAATCGTAAATATTCTTTATTAAAATTAAAATAAAACTTTAAAAATACCCAAACATTTCTCCTTAAAAAAATTTCGATATGGAGACATAATAATTGATTTTTATTTTTTAAAACAATAATAATAAATTTTCCCTAAATTAATTATATTCTTTAAGCAAAAATAAATAAATAACATTTTTCAATGAAACATGTTTATTAAAAATAATGTTTCTTTACTAAAAAAATGGATTTCTTATTTCATGATCATTTATCAATATATCAATATATATGTTTAACTGAATGTATATATTTCTCAAAATATTTTATAATATTCATTCATTCTAATTTAATGGCTAGTTTATAATAGTGATTAATGTTCAAGGTTCCATTACTGGAAAGTAGTCTTTTACCAACACTTGTATACCAACGGTTCTGGACAACCGTTGGTATAATTGTTTTTTACCAACAGTTTTTACAAACCGTTTGGTAAATATTTTTTTGTGAAGGCTTCCACAACAGTTTGAAAAAACTATTGGAAGAGACAATATTTTTTCATGTTTCCCAATGGTTTTTACAAACCATTGGGAAAGGTCTCCTCTAATACATCAGCTTCCAAAGGCCCCCACAACACGGTCACAAAACAGAAGTTGTTTCCCCAATTTCCAGAAACTGCGGCGCCCAGTTGAACCCTAACCCGAGTTCTTTAATCCAATCCGCTGCAACTCTGCCATCCAGGTTATACTCTTTAAACCTCTTCCAAAATAAAATCCCTCTTCCTCCGATTTCCACATTTATTTCAATATCTAGAAAGATCACGTCATTTTTACCTACTTTAGGGATTTTGGAAAATTTTATGATTCACAATATTTGATAGTGAATCAATGACTAATAATGATTTGTAGATTTCTGTGACTAGGGTTGAATTTGGTTTCATATATCATTTGTAACAAAACATACGACATTCTACCACTAATATGGTGATTCCGCCTAATAATAGTGGAATCTTACTAGGTTCATAGGGCTTCCTATTCTTTTGTGCTATAGTGTTTGTAGTGTTTGTTTTTAATGTATTTTATTTTCTTATAGATTTATTGGGATTGTGTTTTGGGTTCTTTGGGGAATGAATTTCAGGTGATTTATTCTTAATTTCTTCTTAGAGATCATTGTATTCAAAAAGTGTGCCTCATTTTTTTGTAGGTGGTGTCGACTAACTGAGTGACTATTTTTTTAAGTTTTTATGATGCCAACATTCTATTTTTTAATAATGAAACCTATTTATATTTTAATTATATAAATGAGTGGTTATTAATTAGATGTTTATGAAATAGGTAAAATGTTTTCTAAGTGGTTTATTTGGAACTGTACAAAGACAGATCCCATTTTTATTGTATTCTAAAATCTCATTAATCATATTTATACTTACTGAATCCTTTAAAATTTTTGATCCATGTTTGAGCATTACCACTAATATCCCATATCTAAATATCATTTTTATATTGTGTACATCTCATTAGATTTTTTAATGATTTCAGTTCTTCCTTCTTTAATGTCTTCCAAGTATGTCTTAGAAATCTTATAGCCACTTGAATGTTTTCCCTTACATAAATAATGTAATGTATTCCCAAAATAGTCAATTAGTTTTTACATTCTAGTAAACCATGTTGATAACCTTCATGATTATATGATCTTATAGGTGGGTGTTGTGAGTATGTATATAATTTAAACATATGTATTGAATTTTTTTTTTATCATCCAGGGTTGAAAATTATGCAGTTGGGTTTTTTTAATGTTATATATAGCAACGTTTTAAACCCCTGCTATATATTCCTAATGGTTGTTTAGTAGTGGATTAAACCACCAATATTTAAGGTCAATATTTTTTTACCATTTCTTATTTTAGTAGTTGATTTCCATGACAAAAAAGAGTGATGATATAATGGCGGTTCAACCCACTACAATATCCTTTACATTTTAGGCAGGTGAAATCCTTCCTAAAACCAAAATCACCAGTAAAAACATTCTATGATGATTCCCCGAAGCTGCCACTAAATTTATAGAACTAACCCCCCACCCCCCTAGGAAGCCCCCCACCCCCTAAACACCCGACCCCCTGGACAGCCCCGCCACCCCCGTGGACAGCCCGCCCACCCCCTTGGACAGCCCATGCCCCACTGGACAGCCCCCCACCATTGTTGACAGCTCACCCACCCTACACCGAGACACCCTCCCACCACCCCCCGGACACCCCCATCCCCACGGATTCCCCAACCCCCTAGAAATCCCCCCCCCCACCCACTAGACACCCTCAACCCCACTGGATAGTGCCGCCACCCCCGTGGAAAGCCCGACCACCCCCTGTGGCCAGCCCGCCCACCCCCTAGATAGCCCGCCCACACCCTGGACACCCCAGACCCCCTGGACATCCCCACCACCCCCATGGGAAGCCCACCCACCTCCTGGACACTCGCCCACCTCCTGGACACTCCGTACCCACTCAGACTGCCCCACCCACCCCCTGGACACCCTGCTCACCTCCTTGGACAGCCCGCCCACCCCCCTAGACTCCCCATACCCCCTTGGACAGCCTGACCACCCCTGCGGACAGCCCGCCCACCTGGACACCCCGACTCCCCTAGTTAGCCCCCACCCCCTGGACACCTCTGACCCCCCGGATGACCCCACCACCCCCTAGACACCCCGCACCCCCCTTGGACGCCCCGCACCCCCTTAAACAGTCCTGACACTCCCATGATCCTCATCCTACTCCTCATCCTGATCTACATGAAGAAGTTAAAGTATAAAACTCATGTACTCACAAAAGGACCCTTTATTATTATGTATTCCTTGATCCACTTCCAATATCTTAATGGGAAATCCTTGAATATTGGCTTTAAAAATTTTGTATCTTATTTTCTTATATACACTGTATTTTGTGGTATTTCTTAATATGATTCTCATATAGAGTAATGTGTCAGTTATCCATTTATATAATGTAAACAATTGTCATTTACCTAAATATTTTTTTGATTAAACTTAAATATAATTTAATTTATTTGAAATGACATATTGTAATTTTTTTACAGAATAGATAGAAGTTGGATGTCTGAAACTGATCGGATTTCAACCGATTTTCCAAATAATTTGAATAGCTTTCTAGATTTTGCATTTGACAAGGCTTTAGATAGTGGTCGCATACACTTCCCATGTTTTAATTATGTTGGAAGACCTTGGATGAGTCATGAAGCAGTTATCTATCATATAACCAAAGTTGGCTTCCAAACAAACTATTATGTGTGGTATCACAATGGAGAGAAAATGGAATATCAAAATGTTGATTATCCAAATGATAGGACTGAATTAGAGAGTTTGATATATGATCAGTTTCAATTTATTTTGCATCATGAGAAAGAAAGGATGTATAGCTAACAAGATTTCTATACAATCACACATGATGCATCCAATGAAAATGAAGATTTTGATAGGGTGAAAAATTTGAATGACGTTGCAACGACTCCAGTATATCGGCAATGTGGTAAAATGAAAAAGTTGGAATTTTTAATCTGATTGTTTCATGGGAAAACTATGTATGGGATTTCAAATACTAAAATTGATTACATTCTTACCTTCTTGAAGGACTTAATTCCAGATGATGTGGATATTCCCTCAAACCACTATATGTCAATGAAGTTAGTTGATGAACATGGATTCTCAAAAAAAAATCATGCTTGCCCGAATGATTGCAACTTATTTTGGGAGGAAACTACTGAAAGAAATGAGTGTATCAAATGTGGAACCTCCCGATGGATGCCAAAAGATGATGGAACACCATCTCATGATCCACAAAATGTAATGTGGAACTTTCCATTGATCCCCATATTACAGAACCTTTTCATGTCTGATGAAATATCTGTAAAAATGTGATGGAATGACACTGAGAGAAAAATGAATAATAAAGAGTTGGTTCACCCTGCAGATGGATTTTTATGGCAGATATTTGATGCTCAATATCCTGAATTTGCAGCCAACGTGCGTAATGTGAGACATGGTCTTTCATGTTACGGTTTTAATCCATTTGGGCAGATGCTTACTCCGCACAGCACATGGCCAGTTTTGATACAAATTTATAACCTTCCCCCTTTGTTGTGTATGAAAAGGGATTACACTTTCATGAGTATACTGATATCATGGCCCTTCGTATCCCAGCAATGATATAGATTTATATATGCAAACTTTAATAAAAGAGTGGAAACTTCAATGGGATGTGGGTGTTTCCATATAAGAAGCATGTTTGAAAGACATATTTTCGATGCATGTAGTGCTTATGTGGAAGATCAATGATTTTCTTGCTTATGCAATGATGACTGGATAGTGCACAAAAGGAAAATATTCATGTACTATTTGTATGAAGAATACTCGATCAAGAAGTCTAAAATATCATTTTAGTTTTAGTTTTATGGGACATCGGAAATTCTTTCCAATGAACCATCCATATAGAAACAATCGTCGAAGTTTTCACAATACCATGGAGAATGACTATCCACCTCAGTATATGTCTTGAACTGATGTGATTAATTATTTAAAGGATTTCAGTTATTTATTTGGGAAGGGTGTAATTAAATCTATAATGAGTAAATTGTTTTCCAATGATACCTATTACAATTGAATGAAGTAGATTATATTCTTTGAGTTGTCATATTGGTCAACCAACCTGTTACATCATTACTTAAACATAATTCACATTGAAAAGAATATATGTGAAATGTTTCTTTCAATTATTCCTAATGTCAAGGGGAAGACAAAAGATGATTTAAGATCTCGGCGTGACTTGGTAGATTAGGGGATTAGACCAGAATTGCATCATGTCTGTATCAGTGAAAATAAATGGCATGTTCCATGTGCATCTTATGTGATGACACCTACTGAAAAAAATCAATTTCTAGATGTGGTAGAAACTATTAAAGTTCCTGCTGGCTATTCAAGAAATATATCAAAACGGGTCAACAGAAAAGTGTTGATGGTGAAATCTTTTAAGACTCATGATTATATCATCCTTTTGCATGAGTTCATTTAAATAATAATCTGTCATCTCTTGTCCAATAATTTTAGAGTCTCAGTTATTCAGTTGTGCTATTTGTTTATAATTTTTTTTGGTAAGAGTTTGTCCAAATCCTTCTTGCAAAAACTGTTAGCAGTGACACCATTAATTTTGTGTGAGTTAGAGAAAAAATTCCCTCCATCATTTTTTTACATGAATTTTGAATCTGACTGTCCATCAACCAACCGAAAGCTTTCTTGGAGGACTTGTTTCTTTCCGTTGGTGTATCCAACTGAAATAAACATGTGCACATTGAAATCATATGTTCGGTATAGTAATTATCCTGAAGGTTCTATTGTGAATGGTTACTTGGATAAAGAATGTATAGATTTATGATCAATGTATTTGTATGATTTTACTACAAGAATAAACAGACCCATGAGAAATGAAAAATAACAGTATGGGAAAATTGAACCCAGTTTTCCATCACTTCCTCAGACCAGAGGAATTCTGGGATCATATACATTGACAACATTAATCCCTGAAGAGCGAGAGATGGCACACCACATAGTGTTGATCAATTGTGATTTTTTCGATGAGTAAATCAAGTAAGTAAATTGTACATGTATCTCTTATCTTATCTCATGTAATTTTAAATATTTGTTAAACAATTATTATTTTTATTTATAGGGAACATAATGAATTGATATATAGAAAGCATCATTATTTCTTTGAGAAGGAAATAGACTTTTGATATAAAAGGGTTTTCTGCTTGGTTGAAATTGAATGTAAAAATATTTCTATAAAAACTAAATAAAAATAATATTTAATTAAGTTTAATTTTTTTTTTTCAGGTATCGAGTTTTCCAGTAGACTCTGTTTCTGAGGAAATCAGAGCTTTGGATTTTGGTCCTAATACCATGTTTCATGTTTGTAAATCAGTTGTCATCAATAGATACAAATTTATTATCACTGAACAAGCAAGAGACATGAGAACACAACATAACGGTGTTATGCTAACTACCACAACAGACTGTTATACCAGTTCATCGGATACTAGACCTCGTTATGAAAATGTAGCTTACTATGGAGTCATGAAGAAAATAATAATTTTGGATTATTACTCGCATGGTCGAGTCACGATGAAGAAATGTCAATGGTTCGATTCAATGACGAGGTAAGGAACCTTTATTGATGATTGTGGATTTCTAGTTATTTACATGACTAGAACTCTTGCCACTGATAAACCATATGTATTGGCATCAATAATGAAAAAAGTTTTTTATGTCAAAGATCATCGTCATCCTAAATTCGGAGTAATTATTGAAGTAAATCCCAGAAAAGTTTTTGATGATGGTGATGATGAATTTGAAAATATCCCTACTATAATTGGAAGCAATCCATTTATTACTTTTGATGACTCCAATAGATAAATTTTCAGAGATTATTGTGAACATGATGTTGTGGTGGGAAATATATAGAATCATACTGTCGTGTTCTCACCTACATGTTTCACCTACATCCTTCAGAGTGTGTATCCAATTACTTACCTTCAAACAAACATAAATATTCTGTTTCTTTATGTTTTTTTATCAGAATGTTTTTTCTATATATTTTTATTTGGGTTACAGATTAGTTATATGTTTCTATTTACTTCCATATTTGTTTTCATTGTAGGAAATGACACCAATTGAAGAGAGGGAGTGGAAAAAATGACAGAAAATAATCTTCGCATGACACAGATGGGCGTTCCTCCACTCATCCATGTTGTGAGTATTTTATTTCAAATAAAAATATTTCAATAACTTATAAAATCATGTGTTTACGTTTGTGTTAAACATTTTTTAGGATCCACACCCTAGATGATATATATCTGAAAAGGAGCCTGATATTGCTACCACTAGAGAGGCTGGTTGTAGGAGGGGGGTGGTGTCAGAGTTGGATGATTATCTAGTGGTTCCAGTACTGAGGCCGGTGGTACGAGGGATCTTGGTGCGAGAGTTAGATAGTCCACTACCACAGACCTATCTTCTACGCCCCATTTTGATCTAGTTGTGTCTTCAGGGACACAAGGGATATTTTTTCCTCTGATGTTTACACTACCATTTGGCTAGACGTCTATGCCATCATCTTTTGCTTCTGTTTCATTATCTCCGAGGTATTATATTCCACTGTCGTAGACTCCTTCTCCGACATAGTATGTGGCTTTAGAGTGTACACTGAGGGACACTCCACCTGTATATGATATTCTTTCAGCTTCTACACATCCAATAATTCCCATTTATCTGACTACCACAGGTATATATATATAACTCTATCATATTTTTATAAAAAAATTTATTTTTATTATAACTTGTATTGATATTATTTTTCATTAATAACAGATTCATCTACTTATAGGAGGTCGGAGAGGGGGAATACATGCTTGCGTGTAGTATAGAACCGCCAGACACAGTTGATTGTTGAATACAATGTAGATGGACAAATTATTGAGAAATCTGGGCAGGATTGTTGGGGTTTCTTGGCGATGCTAGCCAAATAATCTGACATCATTCTGGTCAGCCCTCTCTCTTGGAGACATCTGCCAAAAGGAAGTCAAGGATAACGCGTGGGCACAAATATGTGTAAAAAATATATTGGATTTAATGTATTATTTTTTTGTATTTATATGAACTAATCTATTGGGTTATAGATTTTGTTTAACTTCCCGGATAGCGAATGTGCACAACCAGTGCGTTTAAAAGAGATAAGAGAGCATTGGAGAGCTTATAAGCATGCGCTGTATGTTGGTTGGTGTGATAGAGTAGGCATGGAGTTGGTGAAATTCCTTATTGTGGATGACTGCCCGGTAGAGAAATATCTCCAAATGATTACCCATTGGGCGATTTCCAAATTTAAGGTATTTATCTAATTTTAGGTATTTAAATGATAGTTTGCATATTTTTCATTAACATAATCTTATTTATTATTAAACATTATTTATGAATCTTCTAAAAAAACAAAAAAACATTGATACAAAGCAATACCTCCACACTTTGGGGCGCACAACTATGTCAGATAATGAGAGGAAACTTGTACGATATAGTTGTTTATAATTTTTCTTTAGGACTTTCCCCTTTTATTGTTTCCTACATAAATTATGTGATTTGTTGAATATTGAATAAATGATTATACTTTCACTTTATATTGTTTTAATGTCATTAAAGAAGCAGAAATTGAATATTAAAGTACATATCCTTCGAGAAAAATTGTTTTTTTCTTGTAGAAAAAAAGATGGAACTACGGTAAATGAACCAACCCCAAAAAATATTATAAGTTTAAATTTGTTTATTTCAATGTATAATATCTATTTTGAAATTTAATAATCTATTAATATTATTAACAGGATGCTTTAGAGGCTCTTGATGCCTAGGATCCTGACAATTTTGGGCCACACGATCATTTATATCAGGTTTTGGGAGAGGAGCACTCTGGTCGAGTACGCTACTGACCTAGTAAGAATATAGTCCTGACGAGGTATTGGACCTCTCCAGGTATCTATTCTAGTAACACCGAGTTGGAACAGGTCAAGGAGATTTCAAGACAGTCTAATAAAAGGGTCACAGAATTGGAACTACAAGTTCAAATGAGGTAAAAAGAATTTATAAAACTGATGAAAGCTTTATCTTCATCAATTCCACTAGAGGCCATCACGGCTTGTCAGACATTTATGATGTCGATGTGTGAATTGTCCAGTGCACCAGGCGGAAGCTCTAGTGGAGGTCGAGATGATGAAGTTCCAGGTGATGATTAGGATGCTGTAGAGGACAAGGGTGAGGATGAGGACAAGGGCGATGATGGGGCCGAGGGCGATGTTGGGGTCGAGGACGAGGTTGAGGCTGACGATGAGCATGGGGATGATGACGAGGATGACTACGAGGATAGAGACGGCGTCAAGGATGAGTTCAATGATGACAGTGGTGATGGTGATGGTGATCAGGGGTAGATTGATCCATTACATTTTTGAATTCTGTAAAAATCTTTATTTTTGAACATGGTTTTCCACTCTGGTATGGATATTTTTTGAAATTAGTATAACTCTTTATTTCCAACCAAATATTGAAGCATACTGATGTTATAATGGTTTGGAGATGAGTGATGCTATATGAGATTTTCTGGGTTATTGTGAGGAGTTTCATTCTCTTTAATTGATTGGTTCATAAAACATAAGTTGGTTTTGTATTCTGTTGTGGGTGTGTGTTACCTGAATTTTCTATCTTTTATTGTGGCTGGTATCACTCGAAGTGTCTCACTTTTATTTTAATTGGACATGAATTTAATTAAAAACAACAACTGACAAATGGGAAATGGAACAACACATTCGGATTCTGTTGAGACTTTTGGACAATGATCCATGGGTAATATGTGACATGTACGAGTCAACCCCACATCAATCCAAGGGCCGGTGTGGCCAGTACCACCCAAAGTGTCTTTCTTTTGCTTAAAATGGATGTTCTTTTACATAAAAAAATGACATATGTAAAACCAACCAAATGCATTCGAATTGTGTTGATTATTTATGAAAACGATCCATGGATCATTTTTTATGTGTAAGATCCAACACCACCTCAATCCAAGGTGCGTTGTGGCCGACACCACTCAATGTGTCTCTCTTTTGTTTAAAATGGACAACAATTTAACTAAAAACAAGAACTGATATACATAAAATAGACCAAACGCATTTGTATTCTATTGATACTTTAGGAATAGTATCCATGTGTCATTTGTGACGTGTACGAGTCAACCTCACCACAATATGATGCACAGTGTGACCAGAACCACTCAAACAATCTTTTTTTGTTCAAACTAGATACGATTTTAAGTAAAAACGACCGGCATATAGAAAACCAACCAAACGCATTCGTATTTTGTTGATACTTTAGGAAAATGACCGATGAGTCATTTGTGACATGTACGAGTCAACCCTGCCTCAATCTAAAGCGCGGTGTGGCTGGTAGCACTCAAAGTGTCTCTCTTTTGTTTCCAAAGGATGTCATTTTAAATGAATACAACAACTAACATACGAAAAATCGAAAAACGCATTCAGATTATTTTGAAACTTTAGGTTAATTATTAATGGGACATATGTGAATTGTATAAGTCAAACCCACCTTAATCTGAGAGCCGGTGTGGGCGGCACCACTCAAAGTGTTTTTCTTTTGTTTGAAATGGACAAGATTTTAATTTAAAACAACATCTAGCATACTTAAAACTGACTAAACACAATTGTATTGTTTTGATATTTTAGGAAAATGATCCATGGGTCATTTGTGACATCAACGAGTGAACCCCACCTCAATCTGAGGGCTAGTGTTGTTGACACCACTCAAAGTGTCTTTCCTTAGTTTAAACTGGATAAGTATTTAAGTAAAAACAACAACTGGCATACTTAAAACCAACCAAACGCATTTGGATCGTTTTGATATTTTAGTAAAATGATCCATGGGTCATTCTTGACATGTACGAGTCAACCTCGTCCAATTCGAGGTATGGTGTGGCTGGCACCACTCAAAGTATCTCACTTTTCTTTGAAATGAACATGATTTTAAGTTAAAACAACAACTGACATACGGAAAACCGACCAAACGCATTCGGATTCTGTTGAGACTTTAGGACAATGATCCATGGGTCATATTTGATGGGTAAGAGTCAACCCTGCCTTAATATGAGGGTTGGTGTTCCCGGTACCACTCAAAGTGTCTTTCTTCTGTTTAAAATGGATATGCTTTTAATTAAAAACAGCAGGCATATGGAAAACCAACCAAACACATTAATATTGTGTTGATACTTTAGGACAACGATCCATGGGTCATTTTTGATGTGTATGAGTCAACCCCTCCTCAATCTGAGGCACGGTGTGTCCAACACCTTTTAAAATGTATCTCTTTTGTTTAAAATAGACATCATTTTAAGTGAAAACAACAAATGTCCTACGGAAAACCGACCAAATGCATTCTGATTATATTAAAACTTTAATAAAATGATCAATGGGTCATTTTTGACATGTACTAGTCAATCCTGCCTCAATCCAAGGTGTGGTGTGGCCTGTCCACTCAAAGTTTATCACTTTTATTTTAAATGGACAACAGTTTAAGTAATAACAAAAACTGACATATGGAAAACGGACCAAACACATTCAGATTCTGTTGATACATTCAGACAAGGATCTATGTGTCATTTTTTACGTGTACGAGTCAAACCCGCCTCAATCGAGGCATGGTGTTGCGGGTACCACTCAAAGTGTCTTTCATTTGTTTAAAATGGATTTGATTTTAAGTAAAAACAACCGGCATACAGGAAACAAACCAAACACATTCGGATTATATTGATACTTTAGGAAAACAATACATGGGTCATTTGTGATGTGTACGAGTCAACCACGCCTCAATACGAGGTGTGGTGTGGATGACACCACTCAAAGTCTCTCTTTTGTTTCAAAATGATATCATTTTAAGTAAATACAACTGAAATTTACACTCATCAACGATAGTCGAAAACTCTTTTACATGAGTTGGGTAGTTTAACTCATGGGGTCATATGTGACGAGACTCCAATGAAAATACCTTTTCACCATATATTATAAAAAATACAATTTCAATGCAAAATTCATCCCAAATCATTACATACCCAAATCTAGGATCAGAATAAAATGGGATTTGTGCCAATTTCAAACTCTTATTCAACTCTAATAGGTATTTCTCAGTCTATTCTGCCTATTATAATTTTATGGGGAGGTGGGGGGGGTATGCTGGTTGGGGGGTTGTGCATGGGTGAGGTGAATTACTACTGGATAATTGTTGTCATATGAAGATTGAAATAGGGAATTGTAGTACATGACTTGGTTGGAAGAGTTTGATGGTTTTATTTGTTTTTTTGTGCTATTTTAGATGTTTTTTATACTGTTTTAAGTCTATGTGATTTTTGTGATGTTTGTTATGCAAGTGTATAGTGGTGAGGCTACTAGAGGGCTGCTGTGCAGCAGTTCTGAAAAAACACAATACAAACGGTTTTAAACCGTTGGTATAATTGTTCTGAAATTCTAGAATTTAGGAAAAATACAATACCAACGGTTTAGAACCGTTGGAATAAGTGTTCTATAAAAACAAAATACCAACGGTTTTCAACCATTGGAATAATAATTCTTGAAAAACACAATACCAATGATTCTAAACTGTTGGTATACATTGAGAGAAATTTAATAAAACAATATATACCGACGGTTTATGAAAACCGTTTGTAAAAATGTTATGCAGACATATACTAATGGTTATCTTGAAACCGTTGGTATATCAATAAATACAGTGGGATATACCAACGGTTTAGATCAAACCGTTGGTATAAGGATTTCCTCACGACTTACTACCCTACGGTTTGGAAAACTGTTGGTATAGGCTACAACAACGGTTTTCCAGCCTATACCAACAGTTTAGAACCGTTGGTATAACTATTTTTCTAGTAGTGTTCCATTAGGCTCAGTGTCTTCTATAACATATGCTATCAAAAATAGTTTTCTATTTTTAAACTCTTTGTGTAAAATTGAGGGTTCCATAAAAAATTATCTATATCTATCTATTTAAATTTCAGTTGTTATAAAAAGTGTAATAACATATTTTAAGAATCATTTTTGTCATTAAAAGGAGACTCATTGTTTTGAATTTCATTCTATAGGAAGAATATTTATGTAAAATTTATGATTAATATAAAAATAATATTAGGTTCACATGAAAATTAATAAATACCCTATAAAATGAGGAAATGTTTTTAAGAGTAGTAAATATAACATGATTTTTAGTTTTTTATTTGTATTTTGATAATTTCATGGGTGTGATTGTTAGATTGTAGGTGATTTCCTCATGGATGAAAAGGATAAATATTAAATCTGTATTTAATTCAGATGTATGAAATATAAATTAGTGAGGTTATTATATTATTCTATATTTTTTTACACATATCCAAAAATCATAAAGACCTATTCAAAATTTTAATTACTCTTGGAATAGTGTTATGGTGACCCATTAAAAAATATTTGGTATGTATTGTTATTAAATGAATAGTTTTTTTCTTCATTGAAAAACATTTAATATTTAATATTAGTGGGGGATTATCCCTTGGTAATAGAACATGGTCCATTACACATAATGATAATATAAATGAAAAAAAATTACGCTTAAAACTGTATTTCTCTAAAATGAGATTTTATCAACTTTTACTCTCTTATTTTAAAATTAATTTCTAATAATTTTAGAAATTTTAATTTGATAAAATAAATTGAAAATCAAAATTATAAAATCCATATTATATTGTGGTGAATTTTTAAGAATTAAAAAAATCGTATTCAATTAATAGTGAAAATACTTATTTTTAATATGAAATGTGATTTCTATCAAAGAATTTAAAAACATAAAAAATGAGATATTTTAATAAAATAATAGACAAATTATATATCTAAAAATTCAATAATAATAATTGGAATTAAATTTTTATTGAATTTGAAAATTAAATCAATCCCTAATAATGGAAATTTTCTCTCTGAAATCAAGCTTTCTCATCGCATCTCTGGGTTTAATTTTAAATTAAATTATATAAATATTGTATATTGAATTTAAAAAAAATTGATTCCAAATATATAATAAAAATAATTTTCAGTATTTAATAAGTTAAAAATAATTATTTACCATAATTAATAGCAAAACAATAAAATCTATTTTTCACCTTAGGGTAAAAATGGGTTTACCATGTGTTAAACTGAAAGGATAATAATATAAAATGACTAATAACTTATACTAAATTCCTTTTATGTCTATATTTTTAATTTTTATATTCTAGGTTATATTAATTTCCATTTTGAATCCTTGGTGAATTTTACAAAAGTGTACACATTTTTTTCGAAACATTCAATTGTACCACTCACTAGACATATAAATTTCCACCCACACTCCACTTCAATTTACAATTCCAAAACCAATTATTTCATAATATCCCAACAAAAATAACATAAATTATTTACAAACATACAATATATATGGGTTTTGTTTTCCATAAATCCATCCAAGGATGACTTTTGGTTAAAACTAAAGGAAGTTTTCTAATGAAGATTTAATGTCCCTAACCAAACATTTTATTTTATTTATTCCTACAACTAAATAATATTTTATTAAAAAATGATAATATAACCTAAATATCATATATATATTATTATGTTTTAAAGTTATTTTCATAATTTATATCTATTTCCTCTTCTAACTAATAGGTTATGAAATCGTTACTACTGTGTAAGACAGACCACCACATTGCGAACAGAGTTTATTAATTTTCCATCACTACATATAATGGATTGATATTATGATGGATTTAATATTTATATAAAATTGTATTCATATTATTATACATATGTAATTTTTATACCTGATATACCTTTTTGATACACAACTCATTGGAAAACAATTATGTCGCTAGTGTGTTTGGAGAACGACTACCCCGCGAATCGATTTGATGTGTTTTTCCATTTCCAATTTACATGGATGATAAAATTGAATTATTAAATTAATAAATATTATACTAGTAACATAATTATACCTATTTAATTTATATATCAAATAAACCTTCTATCATTCTATTCATTGGGAGATATGTCATTCCTGTGTATAGTGGACTATCACCTCGCGAAGTGATGTGATTCATTTTCCATTATTTATATTCCTGGAAGGTAATACATTAATATTTAATGATTATAAGTGATATATAGGAAATAAAAATTACTATTTAAAGTTTATATATTATTTATCATCCTATCTTTCTATCTGTTTATATAATAAATGTAGTGTTCTTGTGTACGCACGATATACCATCATTTGAATGGTGTATTTCATTTTCATTCTCTAACATTAATAGATTAATAAAAATAATAATACAATTAATAAAATTAATATTTATATCAGAGACAGCATTTAAGTTATTTTTAAACCAATTAAAATGTTAGAGGACTAGATATACCAAATCCAAATATACATAAAAAACAAAAAAATTAATACTCGAAACATGAAATTATTATGTAATTGGTAATAAATATATAATAAAAGGTTATAAGTATATCTTATATGAAATCACATATATATATTAAAGGATCATTAATATATTTATAGTAAACATATATTTGTTATAGAGGATGTTAAATGTGAATGAATAAAGTCAAAATTTATGGAAAGTGACCCTTGTCTATGTCTTATATTGTAAGAATGAAATTCCATATTCACCACCTGTTTCTTTTATGTTTTGTATATACTACCCAGAATACATTTTATGATTCATATCATCAATATAATTTGGATATACATTTCCATTTTTGGGAATATATTTCATGGGTTTAATAGCTTCAACGATACTAATGTGGTTCCTGAGTTTTATCTCAATTTGCCTTCATTGAGACCTATGTAATGTTATTCACCTGTATAAATTTATTAGATCTCTATAAAACACATTTTACATGTAATATAATTAATTATTTTATTATCATGAAACTATATGATTCATTTAATATCATTATTTCAGGGGAAGTAAGATTCAATGTTACTATTGTTCTGGTGGATTTATGTTACAATCATATAATATATCTAGATTTTTCATGAGTATACATCTAATGATATAATTTTATAAAATGTCCCCCAAAACATTCATCTATTTTAATCTCATTTTTTTTATCAAATATATATTTTTTCACTTCATTTTCCTTTATTTATGCACACCATTTTGTTAAAAACGTTTTTTCCTCCCAAAATAATATTTTCCTAAAAATTATTTGAATATTGTTACATTATATAAATAATTTTTAATTATTTTTTAACCATATTTTATGTCATGAATAATACTTTGAAAGTAATATTATAAAATTATTCTAAAAAATGAACTTTTATTATTTACAAAAAATTTGAATGGAATCTAGTTTTAATGTGTATGACATGAATGGTTTTTTATCAATTATGAAAAAATTATTATTTTTAAAGCCACATTTAAATTTTTATATTATTATTTAAAGACAATTATAAAAAAATTATGATTTATCTTTTTAGATAATTTTATTTCTAGTGGACCATTATTTTCATTAATAAATGTACTATTTTTTAAAATCACATTCTATATCAGTTAACATCCATCAATGTTACTTATTATATACATAGAAAGTGATCAAACTAAACCATTATTATTATATCATTGAATGGTTTATGTTTTTGAGGATATGATGTTTATAAACCCCATTTATTCCACTAGTTATAACATTATAAAATTCTTATGAAACCTGCATCATGTGCCACAGGTAATGCTATGATTAAATGATGAAATGTATATCAAAACCATTTATTATAGGGGGGATATATTATTATGTAATTCTTTAAAAGAACATTAAATTTCAAGTTTTCATTTATAATATATATTTTATGATATTATGGTACTGACATGTGTGATTTTTTTGAATTGAATCTTGATAAGTTATAAGTATGATGTTTGTTGCATTAAATCCAATGATGATGTGTATTCTATAACCATGATGGTATGGACCTATATATCCCTCCAATGAAGTGGGTAATGGTTAAAATTATATGATCCTAGTGGGTATATAATTTTTTATACCATTTTTATAGGGAATACACTAGAGGTTATTCAAATACAAAAAGAGGGAACATATGAGGATATCTAAATCCAAAAAAGGCACAAATGTGGTTTTACCATGATTAAATTGTTATTAATTTCATGGGTGGTAGCGAGGGAATTATTTGATATATTATTATTTGTTTTCCAAAAATATATTTCTTGTACCAATGATATGTCTTCATGTCTTGTGTTAATTGATTCAATTATGATTCTTATCTTATGAGCTGCCAATATTTTTTCTAGGGCACACTATTTATATATTTTAAATAAATTTTATGGTTATATTATATTATTTAAATAATTCACACCCTTATTCTCATTTAATTTTTATGTATTTACCACTTTTACACTTATATAGAACATGAGTTCAACATTTCGTAAGATTAATTCCCATGTTATGAAGAAACATTTATGTACGGTACATATATGAAGACTACAGATGGTGAAGTTATTTATTGGAGATATTGATAAAATTTCACTAAATAAGAATATTGTATACCTAGTCTCCAAATAAACTAAACCATTTAAATCCTCAAATGTTTTTTTAATCTAATTAATATTAATGAAAAATATTTTTAATCAATGTATGAGATGTTTGGGTCTCTAAAGTTTGAATCAGAGGAAATATTTTGTGAACCTATAAAAACATGTATTAGAAAACAGTATTAAGATCCCCATGGATTTTATAACACATGATTATAGTGAATTATTTAATGATATGTCCAATTATGATTTAATGTTTAGGGATATTTACTATAATTTTTGTAAAGGATAGAGAGATTTGTTTTTTAGAAAACACATCACAGTCTAGATACTACAAGTTGATGTTACTCTAGAATAGAGGTTTATTATGATATTAAGTTTTAAAAGGAATTATTGTGATGGAATCTATCATCACATGGTTTTGAGAATGGGTGTTCTATAACACATGGATTTACAGTCCTATGAGATATTATTTTTAAATTATCAAACTATTTATGAACCATCATGAAACATCTAATAAAGAATTAATATAAATAACCTATTATAAACCTAAGGTTTATTATATGGAAAGAATGATGTAATGATTTATAGATATTATATGTTATTTTCATTATTAAGTTTATTATTCACTATGGTTAGTTATTCTCCAACTATTATTTTTTTATTTTTAAATTGTTGTAATTATAATGAAATATGTTACTAATAAAAACAAAAAAATGAAATTATTTCCCTCCCAAGGTGCCGAATGCTATGGGAATTGAATGTAAAATGTTGTTGAATTTCCCAAACAATTTTATCAACATAAAAATCATAATGTGTTTATAAATGTGAAAAGGATGGAACAAAATTATTTTGAGTCCTTCATGAGAGAAAACCCATATTATTTTATTTGGTTTACTAATCCACTACAAGTTGAGAAACAGATCAGTACCACTGTAAATGTATTTTACATTCACTACTTTTCAGAGTGTGAAACATTCATGTTAGTTATCTATCAATTTTATGGTAAACTTAATAAATGGTTAAACATTATTAGTAATCTGAGTTCATAGGAGAGAGATGAATCCCTTGACTTGGATGACCATAAGAGTATATTTTTTAGTAAGTATTTTCCTCATATTCTACAAAAAAGGTGTTGCAATTAGTTCCCTAGAACCAACTTATATGTACATTATGTTAAAACGTATTTAATTTTTGAAATATTAATATATTACTTATCACGTCAACATTGTTCTTATGTATGACATAGTATGTGATAATGTCTTGAGAGTAAATGTCTCACTAAAATGTAATAGTAGTTCCCTGTTATAATGAAAACCCAGAAATGATAAAAAAATATTATTGAATATGTGTTATATAGATTGATCATATCAATTTAAGGATACATATGAGACATGCTATCATGGGTGGAGACTCATTGGACATTGTATCACATTTTCAAGGTCTACACCCCTGGTAATATCAAATGAGATATTATGATAATGAGACTTTCTAGTAGGAAATCCATATTTAAATGTTTCATTGGACATTTCTATCCAAATATGTTTTATTGAATTTTAGAACATTTGGTCATCATTATAGAATATTATGAAATGTGTACTATGATTTTTTTAATGAAAACTATTATGACATTGTTTAGCGGTGTGGTATGTTATGTTTCATGTGTTATGGGTAATATTTCATAAATGAATAATAAATGAAAAAATATTATCTTATATTTTAATAGATGTTAATATCTTAATCTTATTGATGGAAATGATATTGGATAAATAAGTCTATGAACATGGTGTTCTATAATCATGTTCAATTCCTTGAAATTTAAAGAAATAGAATTCAATCACATATGTTGATGTCACCGGCCTGAAACCTATTTGATTTGAGGTTAATAAATTATATGACACTGTAAGCATCTGTATAGGGTAACATGTCATTGTGACATTAAAGTTTTTCACTATGGTTGCCCTTCCATGTTACCAGACACTAACCATGGACTCTAGGCTATTTCTCCAAATGCCACTGAAAAAAGAGTCCTAGAGGGTTACACACTGTGTTTCCAGAATAATAGATAAATAATATATTCTCATTTATTATTAAACAAGTTGAATACAAATTATTCATTCATGCTGAAAAAAATTATTCATATATGAATGATCACATATACCTCTTTAATAGTTATTAAATATAATATAATCTGAGCGGAATGTTTATCTTCTATTTTATTGAAAATTATATTTATTTATTTATTAGTGAATAATGTAGTGATATTTAGTTAATAACTACATAATCATGATTCAAACTATAATAAATATGATGGAATAAAATAATGAATTTTTAGGTCTATTGATAAATAAAAAATATTGAATATTATTTAATTAAATAAATTTTAATTTAATTTTTTGGTTATGTGGATTTTGAGAAATAATAATAATTTTAATTTCAAATGGGGGTTCACTGTGATTAAGTAAATAATGTAAGGAACATGTTCGATTATATTATATGAATCATTTAAATATATAAAACCATTTATAGTATTTTTTTCAAATAGGGATTTATTTTTGTTGTTTTAGAAATTTTAATTTGATTATCTTGTCAAGCCCAATATTGATATACTCTTCAAGTATTCTCACAAAAATTGAGTGCAATCTTCCTCCACCAAATAATAACATGTCAAGAGAGGTTAATTAGAATGATTCAGAATTAATTCTCATGTAGATCATGGGATAATGACACAAAAAAAGAATATTCCTTTCTATTACTAGGATATTTCATTGGAAACATCTATAGACTCTTCTAACACATGGGTATCACCACTATAGTGAATATTCACTTCATTCCTTAAACACAATGATGGTGCACCGCAGATCTGTTTCTAGATCCTTCAATGAATAAATAATTCCATTAGTGTAATTTTCATTTTATTAAATTGATTATAAATAAACATAAATGATCATGTCTCTATTATTTTTATTTGATTACACATGTCTGCTTTCATTGATCCTATTCCATATATCACAATATTTATCATATAGGTCTTGTACTGACCATCAATCATGAAAGAGAAATGTTGGGAATCTCCCATTGCATGCTTCCTCTCCACCCAGAACATACAAGTTGAATAAATGAAGGAACATAATTATTTATAATTATTTAAATATCATTGTTGATTTATTCATTTCAATTTAGTTTTTCAATTCACGTTAAATTATTCTTTAAATCGAACCTGTGAGATTTGCATGTTCTCCCTTTATTTATTTCAGATCTAATAAATATGATTAATTTTATGAATAATCTAAAATGAATGATCTCATTCGTATTTTTCCAGGATTTAGGATGGGTAAAATAGGATCACACACAATGTATTCATAATTAGACATCATTTACCTATGGTAAAAGCATTAGGAATTAATTTATAAATTAATTCAAATCATTTGCATTGATATAACAAAATGTGTTTATTATTTATGCTACTTGTTAACTGGTCTACGTTGACACATGAATAACTGGAGTACATGGCGGTTAGCCTATATACATGGAATATAGTCCCTTTGAGTAACAAATGCACTGTGTATTACAAATAGACAGACAAACTATCTAGTGACCATGTAATTAAAAGATCACACGGTATTTATCCCATTGGACATACCATGTACTCTAATTTCAAAGGTAGTATTTACATTTTGAGTCTTTATGTGTGTGCTGTAGATAGACGGTGAGAGTCATACACTCCGTGATATCTCCATTACATTCCATGAACATAAATTAAAGTACAATTATTCAATTTTTATTTAATATACTCTTTAAAAAATGATACATATACTTTCATGTGGTCGTAATGATTGGGAACACTATATAACAACATTTAATATGACAATATATATATTTTTAATTAGTATTTTTGTGACACTCAGATCTGAATATCATGTATGAGTTATATTATTATTTGTTAATCTATATGCATTAAAGTATGACACATGACCAAAAACCATGTAATTTTTGTAATCATCCATAAAGTACACATAGTTAAATTACGTGATATGTCGTGTATGCCAAATGTCGCATGAGTAAAATAATATAACAGTATAATACAAGCTGGGTAGAATCAAAAATTTAGTCATTGTGTTTTCTTCAAGGTACATATATATATACAAGTATTATTAAATGAATTTATTTCCCTTTTTTAAAATTACAATGGATTGGAATTTGAGAAAGAATCAAATAAGAATAAATATAAATGAATTTATTAATTAAAAATAATAAGTAATCAACTCAAATGAGATATATCGTATATCAAAATTATTAATAATCAAATTATTGTTTTATTAAATATGTAATTTTTTGAATGAATGTTAATGATCATGAGCTACACAAAAACGTTGTATGTTATTGGATTTATTTAATATATTATTAAATTATATTATTTGATCGTGTGCCTTCTCTCATCTTATTATATACCAGGCCTTCATTACCAATGTTTCTTTTATGTAAAACCTTTTCCCTCACCTTCATTTTAGTGAAATAATATTTAATGAATTTATATACTATGATAATGGAGGTAGTTCATGATTGGAATTGAGGCAAAACAAACCCAAGAGTGATATGTTGATGGATACGTGAGAAGTTGTAAACACACACCTTGATTTTCTCAATGTATTTTTCCTCAAGGTCAACAGTTAGTTTTTCAAACGATTTATAAAAAACCCATTTTTACAATCTCATGAACATACCCTTTATTATTTTATTTCGGTCATGTTGAATGGTTATTTAATTATGGTTTTTTTCATAATCACATGATTAATAAAATTAACGAGCATGCATGATATAACAAAAATATAGTGTATTATTTGTAAATATGATCTATGACATGGTTAATCATTTATTTAAATCTATATAGTGATAAAAAGAATATAATAAGGGTAATAAGTTGAAAATTTTATATAAAAGGTTAATGTCCCTCAATTATATGTTATGTCGGTATAGACTCCCACTGGTTCGGTTAAAATTGAACGATAGTTTAACATGCAGACCCATCCAAATTTGGGGTAATTTCAATTATCAGATAATTATAACATGAAGTTTTAGGGTGACTAATCTTTGTTCACATCAAGGGTTTACTTCCAAAGCAGGACCTGGTTTAACTAATATACATGTTTTGACAATATCTAAATTAATTATTTCCAGTTTTGTGAGTCCTGTCAATAAATAAAGGAACCACGAGTTAATGTAATTTTCATTTTTAATGATTAAAGATAACCATTCATATTTCATTAGAAAAAAATATATTGGTAATGAGAATGAAATATGGATCCTTTCTAATACAATATACAACCAAAATGATATTCTGAACCATTAGTGAGGTTTATTTGGATTTTAAAAAATAGTGGGAGGTAAATAAATATAATAGTAATTTTTTTATGAATTTTATTATAAAAATTACTAAAATTAAACTTATCTAATATATATATAAATATCAATAATATAACATTAAACCTGTTTATGGGATCCATACATGATATGGATAGCCATATCATTAAAAAAACATTCTAAGAGTGTCAAAAGAGCATATATGTTATCCTTATCAATGAAAGAAACTGTATGTTCTAAAAGAACCTCTTAATATTATGCCTAGTAATGATACAAGTGATGAAGCAATATATATCTATGAGAATCATATGGATGATGATAGATATTTTTAGTTCGTTATGTTATCCTCGATTTCCATTGAAATTTTAAAACAACTTAAGGACATGGATGAATATAGCATAATATCTCACATTTTAGATCTCAACACAGAGAAGGTGAGACAATAGAGGTATGAAATCTCCAATGATTTTTTTACAATAAATATAGGAAGTTATATGCTAGTTGGGCCTCATGTAGTCAATATTATTTGATATATTGATAGATTATGAATTTTAGGGATTAAATTTCTGAATGTGTTTCATACAGACCTCATACTTTCATCACTCCCAAATAACATCTACATATTTATTGTTAATTAAAATATGTGAAATAATTTAATGTGACATTCCAAACATATTACATTGATTATCCATGTGGATAAAGAAATTGGGAGTGATAAAGATACAATATATAAGGTGAATAAGAAAAGGAATAATAAGGAAAAGGGTCACATTCCCTTTTAATATTCTAACATACCAAGAAAAATCCTTTTCAGAAGAGTAAAATCCAGTGACATGGAAGGGAAAAGGAGGTTATATGTTTTCCATGAAGAAATTCATACCACTATAAGAGAAACTATAACCAAAATAAATTTTAAGTTAAATGTGTATTCATTATCTTTGGTGATTTTTCAATATCAGCACATATTTTTTAGATATAGCTTTTGGGGATCACATATATATCCAAATTCAATATCCAAGTAGATTTTGAAATATACATAGAGGAGAGGTGGATCTAGGAACTGGTAATGAAGCAAGGTTGGCAGACATAGCCATTGGTGACTACCACCTCTCTTTTCCAATTTTATTGATTTTGGTTTAAAAAGATTTTTAATATGTTCCTACAGTAACCAAGAACACAATTTTTTTTAAATTTTTTTGTACATATAGGTTTACTTTCTTATTCAAATATAAAATTAGTTTATTCTATAATGACACCATATGTTATGGTATAACACATTTAAATAAAATAATTTATGTATTTAATTTGGAAAACCATGTTATTTAAATTGATAACAAATAATGTTCATACAACACATATAACACCCGACTATGACATCACCTTCTAGGTAATTTAAACGTGATGTGTTTCATATATATTGGTAATGTTGTTCATTTAGAAACGTCTAATATTAAAACACAGGAAATATTTATTGATTGTTTACAAGGAAAAATGACCAAAAACCCCTTTGTTGGATAGGTTAAAAGGGATATAGAGCTTCTAATATTGGTACACACTGATGTTTTTGGTCCATTTACAGTAGACTCTATAGGTGGAAATTCATACATCATAAATATTTCTAGTTACTTGAGTAGATATTTTTATATCTACATAACGAGGTATATGTTTGACTCCGTTGTAAAAATAAAAAAATTAAAGAATGATGTAGTAAATCAAACTACTAAGATGATAAAGAAACATTGATCAGATCAACAAGGTAAATATTATAAACAAGAGTTCATTGAATTTCTGTGAAGGAATGGGATTCTATATCAACTCATTCCACTATAGAAATAATAGTGGAATGTTGTTAGTGATAGGGGGAATATTACATTATTAGAAATGGTAAGGATGATGATGAGTCATGAAAATATTAAGTTGTCCTTTTCAGTATATGAATTATTATATGCATAATACATATTAAATTAGGTTCCAACTAAAGAGGAAAATCGAATTTCCATCATTTTATGATGTGGAATGAAACGCCTTCTGTCGCATACATATATATTGTATTGTGAGAATTTTTTTAAGGCCTTATTAAGAAACAAAGTAAAACCATAGATAATAGTGTGTATCTTTACAGGGTATAATAAGTAAACAAAGAGATACTACCAATACAACCCCTTATAAAAGGAAATTATTTTCATTAAGAAAGAAATATTTTTTTAGTGGGAGCACATCCTAAAAATGGATAGTAGAATAAATATTGACTTCTATGAGGTTGATGTTAAATGTATAAAATACATTGGGTAAGAATAAGTTCGATAAGTATATGTTGAAGAAATAGTTCCTGAAAACATATACTATGTTAGAGTGTAAGAGAGGAATGAGAACTAGATATATATGGTTTTTAGTCATCCATGATGGTTACTCGTTATAGTTTAACAATGATTCCCCTCTATCTTAAAATTAGGTATTAGAGAACTCAAAAGCTACAAGATAAAAATAATATATGATTTCAGAAATGGATTCCATGTTTTATAACTATGTTTTGGTTCTGGTCAATGTCCAAGATAATATAAACATATATGTTGAAAATGGATAATCAAGAGAAAACAATACATATAGGGTAAAGTAAATACATACAAATAAATGATAGCGGATAAAGTGTTTAAATAGTTTCATGTAATTGGATATGATATAACATTACTAGTATCTTACATTTTTAAATGAATCAAGATTATATGTTCCAGAACATCTTACCATGACTATAATATTATTCATATGATTGTTAAAACGTCATTATATAATGGGATTATTCAGGAAGATTTCTATATGGCACAACCAGAGGGATTTGTGACTCCATGTGATTCCAAATGGATTTTCAAATTCTAGAGATAAATTTATGGATTAAACTAAGAGTTATGGTCAGGGATCATTTGATTCCATGAATCCATAATATAATTAGGCTTCGATACTAATGAATGTGAGATGTGTTTTTACAAGTGGTTTAGTGGGAATGAGGTCATTATACTAGTAGTATATATATTGATTATATGTTACTTATTAAAAATGATATACTTGTCATACATTATTTTAAGGACTAGTTAATGAAATGTTAATCCATGAAATAATTAGGTGAAGCTACCTAAATTATAGTCATAATGATTATTCATTATAGATACAAGAGGCTTTTGGACTATGAAAAAGTGCATATACTGACCATATAATTATGATATTTGGTATGGAATAATAAATGAGTTGATTGGTTCTACTATCATGTGGATTAAATTTTTCTAAGAAAATGTTTCCTCGCATGAAACATGAGATATAGATAATGAGTAAGAGCACATACACTTAAATGATAAGATCAATAATGTAAGCCATGTTATGTACTAGACAACATGTTTTATATACATTGATAATGTTATTCCAATATCAATCTTAACCAATAAAACAACATTGGATAGCAATTAAGGATATCTTTAGGTCTCTAAGAAGAATAAAGGACATGTTCCTTTTGTTTATAGGAGACAAGGATATAGTAATTGAGGGTTATACTGATGTTAGTTTTTTGATAGATCAGAATGATCTGATGTCTCAAATAGTATATTTTTCTATCTCAAACAAAATATTAATGTGGTACCCAGTATTAAATATCATATCACATTGTGTTGCGATAATAAAATAGTGGTGGTACTTGAAAAATAGACAACACCACACCAATGGAAAAAGTTTCTACTTTGGAAGTATCACCTCTTGAGGAAACTTTTATCAATGAGGTGAACATAAATTAAGCACAGTACCCACATAAGGGAACATGGTGGACCCATCGAAGAAATGCATATCATATTAGAAGAATAAGGATTGTGTTGGAGGTATCTAAATTAATTTTGTTAGGAGTTAGATGTAAGAATTGTTTCCATATAACAAACATCTGTATACTTTATAATAACATAAAGTAATTATTTTTAAAATTAATGAACAGCATATCACATCATGTTGGGTCTTATTCATGAAAAACTATGTGATAATGTATTAAGAGAGTATGTAACACAAAAATATCATAACAGTTCTCCAATATGATGAGATCCCAGAAGTTCTACAAAATAATTCTTGATTATATATTATATAGCTAGATGATATCAATTGAGGGAAACATTTGATATAGGTTATTAGGGGTGGATACTCATAGGACAACGAGCTACATTCTCACTATGCACACCATGGGTAATATTTAGTAAGATATTATGAGAATGAGACCCGAAAGTAGGAAATAATATTTCTTCATGTAATTCAATATTTATATCCCAAAATGTGTTTATATATCCTTAATCATTAATACATTTTGAAATGATTTTTATAATCCGTCTGAATTGTTGTATTTAGGAAATCTATGATGACATATGTTCGTATTTTGGAAGAATATATTGGGTGCATCCTGAGTAATATTGAATTAATGGATATTGAGAAAAACGTTTCGTCCTATATAATTTAATGTATCTAAATATACCTATACCTTTGATGTAAATGATATAGTCTAAATTAATTTATATCCACGGGGTTTTATTGTTATGTTCTATTTCTATAATGAAAAAGAATGAAAAATAGAGCACATAAGGTGATGGAACTGACATGAAAACTTATTGATTTTAGATATCGTGATATATGGATAATATTAATGAATAATAATATGTATTTGGAAACTTGTTGTTGTGGAATAGACTTCTTTCTCTATGGGTTCCTTAGAATGTCTCTTGACGATAACCTTAGACTCTATGTTTCTTTCCCTAATTACCCAGAGAAATGGGCCTAGAGGATCATCCACTAAGTGTATCTAGAATCTCAGTTAAATAATATATTATTAAATATTATTTAAAAAGCTAACTATAAATTATTCCCATATGTAGCTTAATAATTTTTGATGTATGCTTCATTATATATATCCCATAACAAGTTATTTTAGGGAATATAATGCGAGTGTAATATTTAATATATATATTTTTTTCAATTTAAGTAAATTTAATATTTATTTACTTATTGTTAAATAATGTAGTGATATTTATTTAATAAATAAATAGTAATTATTCATGGTTTGATATATATGGAGGAATAGAAGACCATATTCTTATGTTGGCTGATAAATAATAAATATTTAATATTATTTGATAAAATAATATTAAATATATTTTTTAAGTTAAGTGCGTGTAAAAAAATAATAATAGTAATAATATTAGTTGATATGTTTTTCCATTGTTAATAAATAAATAATGGAGGGAAGTTGTGTGATTATTTTATTTTGACCATAGTAATATATAAACCCATTTATATTTGTTTCTCAATAATCCAATTAATTTGTTTTGGTTGTGCTTAATGGATTTGCAATGAACTATCATGACATTTTGATATCTCCTCACTAGAAAAAATACCAATTATAGAAGTAAAGGTTCTTATAATTAATCCTATCATGTCAAGAGTGATCAAGGAGAACACTTTGGAATCTATTCTCATAGAGATCATAGGTGTAAAAAAGAGCATGGATCTCCTGTTCTAGTACCTGGATATTCATTCAGCTATGTCTTGATATTCATGGAAAAAATGTGGATCATTAATAGAGTGAATCAACACTTGATTATTAAAACACTATTATGTATCACCAAAAAAACTATTACAAGATCTATAAATGAAGATAGAATTCTATCATAGAAATTCCAATTTAATTAAATTACATATAAATAATAAGTGAGGACCCTATATCTTGTTCCAATGGTGATTACCCTAGTCTTATTTCATCGATCCAAATTCATAGATCATGTTTTTTATCATTGTGTAGATCCCATAATGGTCATCAATCATTATAAAAATTAATGTTTATCACTACCTATCACATTTTCCACTGCACCTGGAACATGCACAATTATGGAGAGGGAATTTATCAAGCTAGAAAATAATGATGCCTAATCCATTGGTACCCAACAATAATATTTTAAAAGACATTAAATATATTATTATTCTTTAATTTTCATTCCATAATGAAAAAACTAATCTATTTTTTAGTTTCTCATGGCCATGTTATTGGAAGGCATTGGATATAAGATAATTAAATAGACACAATGATGTTTTTTGATGTGAACTGAATATATAAATAGAATTTAGTTCTTCCAACCATTCTCATGGTTTGGATAAGAATATGATGATTGAGTCACATATGGACTAGAATAAATCATATTTATGAACATTTGTTTCCACTTACATGCCAAAAATGTTGGAAGAATCACTAATGTGATAACTAATGGAATAATAGATTATAATAATTTAGGAAATAATATACATCATAAAATATAATATATAGGTGATGAGAAGAGGTGTGTCAATGAAATGAATTGATAGATAGATCGATATAATGAACCACACACATCCCAAACCCTCAAACGAATGGTTTTTTGGAATTATGTGAATCAGTACCCCAATACATTGGCTAATGTTGATGATATTGCACAAAAACATTTGAAGAAAAATGAAAAAAATTAAATCTTATGAAATTACTATAGATGTAATGAATCATTTTAATTTTAGTTCACTAATACTCTTTTATTTAGCAAGTAATTTCATGTTTTGTTTTTTTAGAAATGTGAAAAATAAAAATCGTATTTTTTCCTATTAATAAATATTATTTGAATATATCACTCGTTAAGAATCTTATAATAATTAAATAAAACTATAAATTCTATCAGTATGAGGATAATCAAATGATTACTATGAAAATGTGTTGTTATAAGAGAATATCTAATATTATGTAACAAAAAATGAATTTAATTTTCATTCAGTTTATGTCTCCATGTATGATTAAAAAAATAGTTTTGGATACAATCATCTATGTATGATTTTACAGTTTTTCATAAGTTGTAAGTCAGTTAATACCCTTTTGTGCTTTTATATGATCAATTTTTATAAATATTATATATATTTTACGTGATAATAATAGAAAAACTCCATTATGTCTCAATATGTTTTAGTTACTATGTAATATGAGGAGTAATTTCTTTAAAAATTATTGAAATATGATTAATATTAGTAGTAAAATTTATAGTTTATCTTATCTTTGACATTGTGGTAAATATGGGTTGTAGTCTATCACCTTACGGTGTCAATACACATTGTTTCGTTCAGAAAAAATTGTCCCTTAATATAAATTCTAGAATATACATTATAGAAATGGTATGTTTTGATAGAGTATAATATTCAGTTGTATCTAATTTGGATAATTGTTTTACATCGATGTGTTGGAGATTTCATCCTATATTAATTATATAGAGTTTAGTTTCATCACTACATAACATCATCTGATTTATGGTTAGTCTAAATGAATAATTAAAACACTATAGATTATTATATGATCATGTTTGATTTATTTCAATGGTGGTTGGAAGAAATGCCTTACTCTAGTCGATTTTTCATATAACTCTAGATTTCAAAAGAGGGCACAGAAGACTCCTTAAGAATCCAATTATTGAAATAAGCGAGGAATTTCAACATACAATAATAATATTGTAGAATGAAATCTATTGGGACCATAAATTGATGATAAAATGGAACAGAAGTATTGATTTATTAATTAATATGTTAGGGTATCAAAATATTGAATGAAATTTTTTTCTATTTATCGTTGATGCGATCTATAAAATTTTGTTACCCTGATGGTTTTTCTAGGATTCTATACATGGATAAAAGAAGGGAAAAATATTCCTTAGGTATATTTCTCACTTTAATTTTCATGGTCATATCAGGTCCCTAGCATAATACTTGGTGCTTCTACCAAACCTCTATAAAGTCCACTAATTGTTCCATGATTATATCTTGATGAATTGCGTAACTAATCTTTCACATGTAACGCAGAGAGATATTGTATCAATAATGAATGGGATTTCATAAATGGAACAATCAAATGAGATTCTATATCATAAACTGTGTAACATAACAACACCACTCAATCGGTCAATATTATTTTGGTGAAGCCTCATCTTGGGGATGTAATGTTTTAACCTAAAAACATAATGAGGAATAAGTATCAATAGTTTCTGGAAACAAATTGATGAATTTCGAGGAAAAATTTATTTTAATCAGGTAGAATGTGACATCACATGATTTTGTGAAATATTATAGTAAATTTGTTTTTGATATTTTTATTGACACTTAACACTGAGTTTAGCTCATGTTACATATAAAACTGAGTTTAAACAAAACATCACATACTCGTAAAAAATTTACAGTTTATTATGATACATAAAAATTGACAAAGAAACGGTGGTTTTAAATATAATGAATAAATTTTTTAAAATATATATTTTATAAATTGATAAAATATTAAATTGTTGGTGAATAATTAACATGAAATTAAAATAAAAACTTATTGAAAATAATTGAAATATTTTTCTAAAAACCTATTTTTATGCACAAAATTGAATTTCACCCGAATAATATAAATTAATAACTTTTGGTGTATGAATTTATTAACATATATATATTTTATATCCAATAAAATTTTTACCATTTATATTATGTGTTTTCTATAAAATTTATAAGAAATCATACAATTTTAAGCATACAAATTGTATTTCTCTAAAAGGCTGTTTTATTTCACGTTAATGACATATATTAATAGTAATTATTGTTTTCCAATTTTATAATGTTAATTTTAAATAATAATTTAAAATATTATAATCATAATTTCAAAATTTTATTTGGGTGATTGTTTAGACTTTTATGATAACATTGATTTTTAAATGAATATTAAAAAATAACAGTTTTCATGAAGAACTTTCATTTCAATAGAAGAATTTAGAAACATACAAGTTTTTTAATATGGTTTTAATAGTAAAATTAGTTCATTTATATATAAATTAATGAAATTTAAGTAATTTTAATTAATTCCATTTTGAATATGAAAAATAAATTAGTCTATACTTATGAAAAATCTATCTTTGAAAACCGTTATTCTATTGCATCCTATTGGATTAATTTTAAGTTAAATTCTTTCAATTTATTTATTTTTATTTGGATTACTTGATTCCATATTTTTATTCAAAATATTATATATAATATAATACATTAAACATAAATTTTTACATAAACTAATAATAAAACCAGAAAATGTTTAAGATAAAAATGGGTTTATTAGTGATTGAACTAAAACGATAAGTGTTTAAAATGACCCAAAACATTTTAAAAACCATTGGACGGATATATTCATAACTAATATATTATGGGATCGATAATGGTCCATTTTAGAGACATCTAGAATGTAAAATATGTAAGTATACATTTTACGTTTCTATAATTACATATATACCACTCAACTAACATGAAAAAGGACACCCATTATTTTCTCCTCCACACACAAGAAAAACCCATTGGATTGAAAAATACCTTCCCAATTAAATTCCATAGATACCAATTCACATCCTAGAAGACTCTGTTTATTCATAAATCAATCATTGGAAGGATTTTTGTAAAATAAAAAAAAGTTTTCTAATAAAGAGGTAATGTCTCTAACTGAGAGTTTTATATTATTTGTTCCAACACCTCCAAAAATTAATATTATGAAATAGTTATATAACCTAGAAATTATGTTCTAAATAGAGAATATTTTTTATATTTACGTAATTACATATATCCACA
The DNA here is from genome assembly GCA_963277665.1 of Viscum album. Classification (NCBI taxonomy): domain Eukaryota; kingdom Viridiplantae; phylum Streptophyta; class Magnoliopsida; order Santalales; family Viscaceae; genus Viscum; species Viscum album. The sequence goes on from OY728154.1 coordinate 10,840,453, forward strand.
ATCAAATCCATTAAATTGGTTATGAAATCATCATTCTTGTGTTTGAGAGACTACATCCCCACAAACCCATGTTATTCATTTTCCATCACCACCATTTGGGGATGAATTTAATTATTGTAATAATTTTAATATATGATACATATAATATTATTTTAATTATATAATAACAATAACACATCTTCCTTTTTACCTCCCAATTCATTGGAAATTAATAAATTACTCATGTGTATGATAGACAACTGCATTGAAAATCGATGTGATGAGTTTATCCAATTAAATTTTAAATGGATAGTAATTAAGATCAAATAAAATAATATATATGATATTTTTAATATAATTATGACACTTTAAAAAATATATCACATATACCATATTACATTCCATTTCATGGGGGATATGGTAATGTTGTTGTTCGATTATCGCCTTCCAAATCTATTTGATTCTTTTTCACTAATGATTTTCAATGAAGGTAATAATGTTAAATTTAAGGAATATATTTGATATATACGAAAAAAAATATGTTGATGTGATATATTATAATTGCTTTTATTTTTTTCAATCCATCTAGAAAATGGAAATAATGTTCATTCGTATATACGACCTACCGTATATATGTACAATATATTTATTTTCCAATCTTTAACATTTAGAGATTATAGAAAAAATATATAATTTAATTTGTTTTATTATATCATGGATAAAATTTTGGAAATTATTTAGCCATGGTAAAATTAATTATACAAGAAATACCAAATCAAAACATAAAAGAAAAACAATGTAGTGGTTATCTGAAACATGAAATTAACATTGTAACATCCTGACCCATATTCAATCCATTGGTGCCCCTATATGGTTAGTTACATGACCTCACCTACACATCCACTTATGCCAGAGGCTGAAAACTACCATAAAGGGTGTATATAAAAAATTGGTACAGTATACCCTCTTTATTAGGGTAATATAATAGATGAAATAGAAACAAGAATAACCAAATGATGAAACCAAAAACTAAAAAAAATAGTATCAGATGTTGGATACATTAGGAATAAAAAATCCAAAACAAAACAGTAGATATGTCATTCCATGTATGTATCATGAGTAAAAAAGAAAACCTATAATAATGAAACTGACAACTCCCACAAGCAGGTCCCAACACCATGTTTGATTCCCTCGTCAAATATCAATCCCAACTTAGCCATCTAGAATGGGGCTTTTGCCGTACCTTTTCCAAGAAATATGATCTCTTTTTTGGGTAATGATCTGGAAGACTGTGTAGTGTGTGAGTAAAAAATAGTATGACTCCACCAACTCTTTCTGAACAAATATCATATTTAATAACAATTTATGTAGTTTTATAATGAATTAATTATTATGAATAAAGTAAATGTTATCATGTTTTATAAATATTTAATTATCTACCCATGTCCTAGGGTTCATGATGACACCTATACAATTTGTACCTCATTCATACCAAACTGGAGTTTGAACTATCTCCATGGGATACCACATATCCCAATCCCATTGTAATTATTTATCATTTAATTTAAATTAATATCACAGAATTCCAAACTCATGGGCATAAAATTTCTTCAATATCACCCAAAGGGTATTTAGATATCTATCCTGGTCCCACAATAAAATTTTACATGCATATTTTGAGCCTCATTCCCTTTCTTATAATAATTTATCACATACATGCATTTAAGTCTAGAAAACTATTTCTAGCACCAAATGGGTATTTTAAATGTCATCCCTTGAACCAAACTATGTTTACTAATAAATAAATAATATATTTATATATATATAACATATACCACATACATCAAATTTAATGATTTTAATCAATATTAACCATTTCATCACCAATTCACAACATGGTATATGATTTCATTTATCAAAATAATCATGATCCATCACATGAATTCATATGGAATAATATTTACAAATTATTATTATACCATTTACAACATTTAATCATATAACTCATCCAACCATAAAGGATAATTCAAACACCCCTTCATATAGGTCAATTAACTCATCAATCAATTAGTTAATCAATTCAAAAATCCCACCAATTGACCAATTATAAAAATCTATTAATTTAACACTTATTCAATTCCATTAATTGATTAATTTTCATAACATCATTTATCAATAAATTTAGTATCCCGTTATTCATAAATTGCATAATTATAATTACCATATTTCATATTAAAAATGTTCAACTCATTTCATATTCACATGTAATATCAATTAGTGAATTCCATGATTCCATAAATTAACTAATAATATAATTAATTTATTTCATGATTCATTTTCTAATTAGGAAAAATGAAATTTTCCAATAAATTCACATAATTGGAATTCATGAATATGAGAATTTAATTTATACCACGTACCTCAAGATCAGTGAGAATATATTAACTATAGAAACCCCCAATTTAATTGGAACAACAATGATCATGATGTATAATGGGGCATAGACTCGTAACCTAGATCAAAGATCATACCATGTTAGATCGATCAAAATGAATATGTATTCCCATTCAAACATCAAACAAAGCACACCATTTCACATATAATTTGAGATGTGGGAATAATAGGAAACCACATAGAATGAGAATCTAATACCGATGGAGGATCATATTCTTCGATATAGAATTTTATTCATTAATAATAGTGTTTATAAGGCCTTTAATATTTTTATTAAGTCTCCAATTTCAATTGAAAATGGTTAGTGTCATGTTGGGTCAAATTTGGGTGAACAGGGTAAGGTTAAATAATTTTAAAACTAATATTAGGTGGTCTAATTTTCATCCTAAATATATTTATTTATGGGAAACAATGTTTTATTTTATTGTGTGACTTCTTCCAAGGGACACATAGTTACTATAAGGAGAGAAAATTGTTTGAATAACTGGGTACCAAATACGCGAATCCCCACTATTTGGACTCTCATGGTTTGGTGTTCGGGGCACGGAGGTTGGGTAAACATTGCACCAACCATGCACTACCCCTCTTCCATCCAAAACACTCCAATTTCACCACTAAAACAGCCCAAAATAAAAACAAAAAAGGCAATAAACAAACTTAAAATCATACCAATAAGTGTGCCTAAGTTATCTCTATAAGTGATCAGGATATTATAATCTCCCAACCATAAAATAGATCATCCTAAGGCTGTACTCCCAAGAATCTATTTTATTCTATGATAAAATGATTATCCCACTGAGCCCATATATACAATTATCTATATATATCTTATGTTCTCTAATGAACAATCCAATGTTTACAAAATATGAAAACTATCAGAACACACTGTCCACACAATACTTTCTCACTCTGATTCAACATGAGCATTAGTTTCTCCACAAAGGATGCATCAGTTCCAAGCTCAATATTACCAACATCGATTAAATGATAAGGATTAGGATTATACTATCAAAGTTGTGACTCATGAAAAACATCATGTGTAGCACTATACCTCTATGGATGAGTCAATTGGTATGCCACATGCTAGATTATCTCTATAACATCAAATAGTCTAATAATAATTAGTGGAAGCATTCCTTGTCTTTAAATTCTATGGAGGCCTAGTATAGGCATCACTGAAAGGAACAAATGACCACCAACTAAAAAAATAATTTCTCATCGATGTCAACCAGCTAATGAATTATGTCTAATATAAGTCAAATCCATATTCTACCAAATATGGTGAACATAATCTGACATCTCATATGTGAAGCACGATCCCAAAAACTCTAACTCACCAACTTCAATCCAACATAGAGGGAATCTACATGGCCACATATAAAGAGTTGTTTATGGTTCCATGTGAATAGTTTTCGAATGACTACTATTATAGGAGAAACCCAAATTTTCTAGGTGCCTCAACCAAGACCCATCAATGTCTAGGACACCTTGATGTTGAATATCTTCGTGAATAATTATTTCATGTCGTGACATCCCATTTTTCTATGGGTGGACTAAAATGGTCAATAATATCTATGTGCCAATTACTTTCTAAAATCCCTCCCAGAAGAATGAAGTAAAATGTGATTCATAGTTTAAAAATATACATCATGGCACCATGAGCAAATCAGAAATCCCTAAAATTTACATATCTCTAAATTGATATAATAAGAATGTATCCTATATTTGAAATAAATGAACTACATTAATCAACTATACTATAATCACCAATATAGGTTCATACTTATTAGGTTTCCTCGGGATCCACATAAAAAAAATCCAGGGTAACTATTGGAACCCACCAAATAAGCATAAAAAGAATCAAAAATGATGAAATACTTGAATATGTGTATTATTTTTCCCACAATGAAAATTAATAAGAAGGTTTCAATGATTATGTAGATCACGTGAACTCCGTGTTAAATTTATATTAAATGAAAAACATAAGGTTATATGGAAAGTCACTCTTAACACCAAGCCAATGAAGTGCCACAAGAATTATTTTTGATAACTGTTTATTAATTCTCAAATTCACAACATAAAATCTCTAATCTTGTAGAGAAATCCAGATAATCTCCCCCAAGTCACACAACATGTCAACTGATGAATGAAAATTTAAAAATTCAATAATCCTTGTAAAATAAGAGAAAAATGTCCAAAATTTGGGATCCAATTCCATTCATTAAACTCAAATGACACATCATCGAAGGGGATAATGAATATCTTTTACAACATTAAAACAACCTTGTGATACCCCATACCATTTTAAAATGAACAAATTAATACGATAGGGATAAATTGGGTGGTTGTTATGGTAAAAAAATAATTTAATCTTCCCCTAGTAATCTAAAAGACACCATTAACACATGGCGACATGTCCTCCTCAACTCCTGAATGCTCACTAGAATGTCATCCTACTCACGTGAAGATCATCATGAATATCCATGTGTCTTCATGTTCCTCATTTTCTTCTATAATGGAAAACATATGGTAATTTCCTTGAAAGTCAGCCACACATACACAAGACAGTTTATTGGTCACACAATGAATCACTGAGTGGGACATTTATTGTCTTCTACAACACTCAGTCATTCTCCCAAAACCCCAAAGGTCAGTGAAAAATATGCATGGAAATGAATAGGGTAAATGTTGGAGCCTCTTGCATTAATAAAACTAATTCAACACAAAATAACAGAGTCTTGATAACCTTTGATGAAATTGTTAATCCCATATAGGTTTTTGTAAATCCATAAATGTCTCCAAGATTAAACCGGAAAAGTAATTAATTATCAATATAAGGCCCTTCTATCAATATCCTTGTTTTGAGAAGGTACTTAAACATGGAATCCTAACAATATAGAAGTCCACCAGCCTATATTCATGATTAAAAAAGACCCCATTAATTGTAAACAATTCAATAAATGTGGTAGTGATGTGATGGTCTCACAATCCCTAAGAATCATGGGATGTCCCTTTAGTAACCTACAACTGCACTTTGATTATACATAAGATGTTGAAGCCTTCCCCTAATTTCATCCTATATTTTCATGATCACACCAAAAAAGATATAATTAACTGTTTTTGGAGCCTAAAAATACAATACCCCAATAAACAAATACTAGGATACACAGATGAAAAATACATGGAACCTCACATCAGTGCTCTCAAGAATTAGATCAAATTTATTGGTGCATCAGATCTTAGGACTGAGAAAATTTTCCATCAGTTATGATCAAGTGAACAAATGAAAAAATCATGAATCTTACACAAACACATCATATGATCAGTAATAGTTCATGTAAAAAATTTCTAAAAGAGAACACGAAGAACATTGCTCATCTCTTGTAAATCACATGATAATTATAAGAACTAGAAATTGAAAAAATATAAGGAATTGAAAAAAAAGGTATGATGAAAGGCTAAAACATGTGAGACCTGTGAAAAGAAAAGATATGCAGATCCTCATGCTATTTTCATGAGATAACTCTATCATACAAAAACACTATGATATTTCACATTGATCATGAGATACTCAATTTGAATACTATTTGGATTTTATCACTTCAATATAACATGTCACAGAATGTTACATAGTACCCTCTAGGAAATCCACCCATGTCTTGTGAAACCATCTATGATAGCCATCCAATCCTCTCAATGTCTTTTTGACACGTCACCCAGATCAAATGGCAGAACTATTTTATTTGAGTTGGGTCTTGTGGTATCACCACGTTATGACATCTAGCTCTTGTGATATACCTGAAACATGTCTGCCCACTATTGTGATGATAAGTAGAGATGTCGGTCTGGTTATGAATCACCTTCCATAAATGTCGCATTGTCTGTAATTATTCCCATCAATGTGTGTCAACCAACATTTGTGATGAATCCAGGGAAATTAATCTCATTCACGTGATTTATTTTAGACAGTAAATCTGATATCATTCAATGGGTTCACGGACAAGGCCATCGAGTCATATGATATCATCCAAACAAGTCAACCTCTATAATATTACAGAATTCAAACATGTTTTTCATGCAATGTGATGTCACTCGGAATAATGAACTAGATCAATGAAATATCGTTGGGAATTTTAGGTATATAGCAACTAAAAAAATTCATATCATGACGATAATCACCACATATTAGGATAGGAATTAGGTTATTCAAATCAACCATCTGAGGACTTGATAACAGTTTCCATCCTTAGTGTGAAAGACCCTACGATAATAAAATAATCAATGTTTTTCCCCGATCAAATGTATAATAAAATATGTACCACATATAATGTAAATTTTCAAGTGTAATCTCTAATAAACTATACTATGGTGACTCTGACATCATCTATAACAATGATACATGGGATTCCTCTCTATGGACCGAGCCCTATATTAACCTCCATAGGGCTATCCCTGTCCGTAGGTCATGTATTTATAGGTGATTATAATTATTATTTTGAATCTCCTTTTTCTCACACTAAGTATAACTCATATGGGGATAGGGATTATAAATGATCATATCGTTCATATCATAATTCCTTATATGGATAAGGATAAATGTCATGTGTAAGTCTCAATGAACTAAATTATGATGAATCTGATTCATGAAATAACCTGGATATGTAGGACTCCATTTTTCGGCCTGACATCTAATGGGAATCCACATTTTTGCATGTTCCCTCATGTATATCAAATTTCAACCATAACGGCCCAATCATTCCCATGGGAATATCATTCATCCCTATCCATCAATGGACTAATAAGACAACTGAACTATGATTACTCTACATAATAATATATCCTAGGTATGTATAAATCTATATTCAGGTCTGATATCCATATTAAAAATCATAAGGGTTTTACAAGTACATAAGTGTGTATCCATATGAAGTGGGACTCATCACTTATTATCCCTTGTTTTCACATAGGGCCTAGATCACGTTGGCATAGGGAGTTGTGATAGTCATATCATTCAATTCATGAATCTCCACCATGTTTTGATAGCTCAGTGTATAATACCTCATGAGTGGAATGATAAGATTTCTTCAATATAAAGGAATCAAACATAGGGCTAGTACAAAGGATATGAACTGAACTACAAGAACTATGATTCTTGTGATAAGTAGGATACATAGGGAACCATTATAAGATTTGAGAACTAGTAGTTTTCAACTTCAATATAAGTCCCCTCAAGTCACAAACATTTCAACCATTGGTCCAAAATTATTCTCATGTCATGACCATTCAACCAAAACTATTAATTGATGGATAAACAAAATGAACTATGAAAAGTCTAATTTTTACCATAATTAGGATATGTATGATGTCTCCTTGAGACTCAAGATTGAATATCTAGAACCCAATATTACAGATATATATCTTTTCTATAATATGTTAAACAATACTATTTTAACAGACTATATTGATTTGGATTCCTGCTATAAAAAATGATATGTAGGATGCCTCATAATGTATTAATTCACTTCACAGAATATTAACCACCTCTCTATAAGGTAGATAATATAGAAGTAAATTTTTATATTGATTCAACGGATAATATGATTCTTGTTTATTGGTAATGGATGAAGATCCTCATATATATTTATATCTACAGATTCACTAAATATATAAACTTATTATGTACATAAAACAAGTTAACTGATGATCATTCTTTTAGTGAAACTGGTCTTGTATCAGTACTAAGATGAAATTCATTAATAAAACATAAATCTAGAAGAGAGTTGTGGAGTAGGAAAAAATTCCCATAATAATGTTTTGATGGGCCCCACCTCCAATCCTGTAGACCAATGTGAGTTCCTAAGAGTCATTGGGACTAAAACAAAAATTGTTCATATTGCTTTTGAAAGAAGGTTTGTACTGAGTTATGGATGGGGTAAAAAAATTCACCTCGATCACCTATTTTCAATCAAATCCATAATGGAAAACCTGAGATGAACTTACATAATAATTAAATATCATTGCAAATACAAAAAGGATAGACTTTCTAGTTCACATTAAAAAATCTCATCATCAAATGAGGGTTTCTAAGACATTTATTTTCAATCCAAAAAAATATGGTAAAGCCTACATGATATTATATAATCACAATATCTCATTCACGATTCCAAAAATAATATACTTCCATGTTATGATCAATTGATTTTTTTCATCAAATAAGGATTTCCAGGTCATCCCTTTTATATCAGAAAATTTGTGGAACTGAAGTGAAACTGTCAAATAATAGATTTATATATTAAACATACATTAGGCCATTTTCATTATCATATTCTATGAAGGAAAATAACATGAAATAAATCGCTCAAGTAGATGGATGGAAAATTTTCCATGGTTTAAGCCACATCGATCACATATTAAACAAAGATTATAAGCCTAACATAAATATTATATATGGTCTTTCATAAATGAGGTTACTACGAAATAAGTCCATCTTTTAGTTAACATGTACATTTCAATAGAATGGTCGTATTGGGAATAAACAAAAATTGTGATAATCATTAATATCTAATTGACCATGCATCATTCCTGCAGTTTTCCACTAATAGGGACCCTTGTTCCTTGATGAATTCACGACATCAGATAACAGTCACATCAACAAACTAAAATCAGATATTAATTATCCAAATAGTTCAGATTTAGGAAAAGAACCAATGAAAGAGACCCCTATAAGTCATAAAATTATCTCACTTTCCTAATACCTTCAATATCAGGAGGAGAACATAATTTACTAGGAATACCACTAATTTCATACAATCCCGACCATTGATGATTCTTGTGAGGATGGCCATGTGTTAAAACGAATCAGTCTTCATTGTCCAAGGATAGATGCAGCTAAGTCAGTCACCCTCATTTCAATAGCCAACTAGATTGGTATTTTATCCATAGTGAAAAAAAATCACGACCTTCAGTCTCTCACATAGGTAGACTAGGAAGTCAAATATAGACTCTTTTTAGTTCAGGGGATGCCAAAGAGGGATCCTAGAAACTGTGTTGATAGAACCAACCCACCAGTACCAATTAGTCGCCTGTTAAGTGTACCTCCCAACATAATAAAACCTTTGATACACATTCATGGGAAATTATGTGGTCATATTGGTTGAGTAAGGATATATAGTAAAATGAGTGGAATCATATACCCACTCCTGTTGATGATGTCTGAAGGCATATTTGCCACGAACCAACCTGAGTCGACCTTAAACTGGTCACCCATGCCATCCCACAACAAGTCTCCTGAGGCAATCCTGATCCTCCCAGGATGTTGACAAGCACCAAGGGCATCAATATAGTACACAAGAGAATGATTTCTCCCATATATTAACAATCCAAAAAATAGTGTAAATAAATGGACATCCCAAAATGCATTTATAAAAAAATTGAACTAAACATTATTTGTAGAAGAAACTAAAACTAGAACCAAAACAACAACTCAACTGACCAAACATGATAACAAACTAAATCATTGTGGCACTGCTGGTTACTGTCAAACAAAATGATCACATGTTTCCCAAGGCGATCGAACTCAAGTTGAAACCTGCATAAGGGCTAAAAATATAAGAAGACTATAGGTGCAAGTATCAAAACTCATTTGGTTTTCCCGATATTCTATTCCCAATGAACATCCTTTAAAATAAATGAATCAACAATTTCATGTTTTAAATACAAGATATAAAATTATGTTTTTCAAATGAGTTTCTATGCTATAATAATTATCAGGCAAAAACTTTCATTTTTTATAAACAAAAATGCAAGTAACAATTTTTAAAAGAGGTGTAACTTCGAAATGAAAATTATTTTAATGAGAGATAATTTAATTCTTGTACACTTTTAAATAAATGAAATAGACTACTTAACTTACCAACCAATCACATAGTATACCGACGGTGGGTACAAAATAGCCAATGATCACAACTCAAGGGAACACCCCTAGGCACTAGTTAGTTGTGAGCCCCAGGTACCTCATATCTCGGTGAAAGTAACCTTAATGAATATATGTTCTCGTGCCCACAAGCCACTATTTTAGGAGTATACCCATAACCTAGTGGTCCTCCAACATCATAATCATCATATTTTAGTTAGGGTTGTCATCGTCAATCTTGCTATATGAAACAAGGTCCAAATCCCATGGAATCACTTTCATACTAGTACACGTCCGCCCACCTAGATATATAAGATTCCATTTAGTGATCAATCAAGTTACACTTATAATCAAATAAATGTTTCACATAAAAATTCCATTACCAAACCATAATCACCCAAACATCCAACAAACATGCTTCACATTTCTTTCACGAGTCAATAAACCACTAAAAAGTTCCGTTAAACAATCTCAAGGAGTATAACGAGGCCTTGCACATAAAATCCATTAAAAATGATCTTTTAAATCAAAAACCCCATAAATAACATAGCATCCCAGAATTGGCAGCCCCAAAACAAATTAATAAATCAATTTCAATGACCATATAATGGTCCCAAAAAATAGAACATTAAATACACATGGAAACCATTTTTTTAAAAAAAAAGCCAAACACGCCTTTAAGGATTTTTCAAAACTAACATTTGAAAAAGGTATGAATTTCAATTTTATTAAGGATGTGTATACACAACATTTACAACAGAAAAACACATTCATAAATCTCTTATAATACTCAAGTTACATATTATAAACATAACCATTTTCATAAAGATGTGGACCAGTCCATTTTCAGGCAACTCGGGCCAAAATATGTTGTAAACCCAAAACCCATTTGTTCGTAAAACCAAATACAAATTGGAAAGACATATAAGAACCAAAAAATAACATTTTTCATTATACAAATACATTTATAAATCCAAAAAAAATAATTTTTAAATCACTCTTAACACATAAATGGCAACCAGGAAACTTACCCAACACATGACATGCGCTTTTAAACAAAACAATTTATTTTAATAAGTTAAAAAGGAATAAAACCCCAAATCCATGAAATATATTATTCAAACTTCTAAATAATTTTAAAATTACCATAAACCAGGTTCTCAATCTCACAAACAAAGTTTTAAAGATAACAAAACATTTAAACAAACACTTGGTGTGCACTTTCTTGAAAAAACAACAATATCATTCACAAAACAAGGCTCAAAAAACCATTTTTCACCGAAAGAAAATTTTAAGTAGGATTAGAAACCACAATAACCATATATATTAGTTGAGTAAAATATTACTTTTATTATACTTGAATGATAAAGGCATGTTCAAGAGATATCCTACCTCAAATCATTCCCGTAATGGAAACGCAAACCCAATATCACCATCTGAGGGTTTACAAACCCTAAACTTATGAAAACCAGACCCAAATGAATAAAAAATTCACAAAAACTCATGGAATAACATATACCTAAGTAGAAAAGGACTATGGGATATTATAAAACCATGATATAATTAAAGGAGGAAGAAGATGGATGATAAAGGTGATGAAATCTCCCCTTTTGAGGTAGAAAACTATTCGTATTCCATTAAATCTGCACCCATAAATAAAAGGTAATGGATTGTAACTTCTTGGAGATACACCTATGTTCTGGAAGAACCTATTAAATAATATTTATGGCCAGAGAGTCCTAATTGATTGATTTATGAATGATACAATTTACCTTGTCAATTCTGGACGATTTGTGAGATATTGAGAATGTTTCCCCAATCCGCAACATATCTGATACCCAAAGAGGGAAAATAGATACTTATGGTGAGGATAGGGATAATGGATTCAGGTGAGATATGGAATAACATAAAAATATTAAATATTTAATTATATATAAAATAAAAAATTTATTGTTTTAGAACTGGAAATGGGTCCATGGGCTAGCCCAATGCCAAAATAAGCTATCCCAATTCAATATGTTTATGAATTATTAAAGGGTCAAAAAGGATATCTTGGTTTGAATATATAAGTTTAGGAAATATATGAAGTGGAATGGGTGAATGATTTTTTATACCAATGGTGTTTTAAAACAAACAAATTAGGTTTTTAAAACTGGAAATCGTCTCACGGTTGGCCCAAATCATGATATAACCACCCTTTCTCCAAAAACTCCTAAAAAAGAAATGGGGAACCCAAATTAGGTTGATTAGACATAGATGAATCTTTAAAACGCAAAATTAATCTCACAAAAGACTCAAGAAAATTATAGATATTTCAAATTAATCTGATCAAAACAAAGACATGAAAAACCCGGTGTGACAATTCTCTCCACTATTAAAGCTTTCCTCCCCCGAAAAGCCATAACACATTTTAAATATAAGGAAAAAACATCAGGATTAATTATCAACATTATCCAAAATATCAATAAAGTTAAATATCATTTTCCATCAACATAACTTAATCCTCTTTCCCAAACAAATCACCAACTCATAACCACTTTGTGAATATCAACAGAAAGGACAAGCCACCACCGCCACAACCAAGCCAAGAGCCCGATCATTGGGCCTTCTTCCAATGAACCAAACAATCACCCAAACTAGAGATATCTCAAGAAAAACAAGGAATCTAGGGGAGTAGAGAATGGAATCCCCAACATTAATAAACAACCAGCACTAGACAAGTTCATAGGTGGAAAAATCAACGAGAGCTGTGGTGGGTCTCCCAACCTTTAGAACTGAATGAGAATCGAAAAAAACAAGAACTCAACATTATATCACTTTAAAAAGTTCGAAATAACTCTCCAAAAACAACCAACCAACCCAAGTTAAGTGGTTAATGACATGAACATATAAACTTCCCTCTCCCGAATGGAGGGAACAAGAACTGGGCCGACACTTTCATTATGCATCCGGACCCCCACCACTCGGGGAGGGGAGGGAAGGGGACCCAATAATTTGGCCATTGGAACCACAAAAGTATCAATGGAACTACCGAAAACACTCCACCTATGAATAGGTAACACAAATACCACACCCTATTTACATAGGCAGTCCATAAAGAGACATTTATCTACAAACCACATCAATGAAGGCATAACCATAGACATTGTGTGAGGGGTATGTTCACCATACTTTTTATGAAAAATGGAAATAAATAGTAATTAGGAACCAAAATATAAACATAGAAACTACATTACCATAATGGTGGAGGCAGGAGCCTGGTCAAGCGCCCCACACCTCTGTATATTTCCTAACTGTGTGAAAGGCTTCACTCAGAGCACTATGGATGGAGCCCTTAATCATGTAGCATTTACTGCCCCATAGTCAGGTGTTAAGGATCACACCAAAAAACTAAATTTCTCAACAAAAAGCCTTCATCTATATAAGAACTCGTAGATAATATCAGAATTCTATATCACTCGGAATGAGGAGCAGAATGGACATGGAATACAGTGAAATGCATCAATATCAACGAACACAACTGCTAGGTGCACAAGAATTATCACGAACTGGAAGCACTATAAATCGATCCAAAAAATATCTCTATTTCCACTAACGGGATGAGGAATTATTTTATGAGTTGGATCTAGTTTGTGAAACATGAAAATGAATCCTTAGTTTAATCAATTGGAAATATTGAAAACATAGAACTATATGTGGCCTCATCACAACATCCAATGCATCTTAAAAAACCCACTGAACATTACTCCAAACCTGATCCACCAACAAGATCCCATCTAATGATGCAACAAGAGTATTAATTATAGATCATAATGAAGTGTACTGATTAAAAACATAGGATACACCATCTATATAACCGTTGGATCAATACAAACACCACAATGTTTAAGCTAAAAACACTTTTGAAAAATAAAAAAACTAACTTGGTGTATTTTCACATTCACTAATGGTGTTTCATCATGTCTCACTCACATGAACATTTATGTGCCACCACAGGCACTCAAAAACCATTCCATATAGGCTATCCATACAGATATCTACAAAACCATGCAAGTGAGAAACCAAGAAATCACCAAAGGCTAAAACAAAACAACATCATTCCAAAAACCATGTATTTTCAAAAGGAACACCAACGACCAAGTCAAACACACTTTTCATATTCCACAAAACCAACCAAACTTCATCAAGAACCATTTGATTAAAAAACAATCGATTTCATTTAATAGAACATACAAAAACAACCATTGTATTCTAAAGATCCCTTTCACATTTTTAAAAAAAAATTAGAAAGGCCCCTTTTCATAATCTGACAACCACAAAAGCCAAAACCAATTTCCAGAAAAGCATCAGCCGCACAAAACCAAATTTCCCAAAACCTATTAATTAGATTCAAACGCTTTTCAACAGACCAAGTCACCAAATTTAAAACAATGTTTCATAATTACATTAAAATTATTCACACTTTCAAAATATTTTATTTCAACAAACAACAAGTTCATATTAGGGAAAATCCAATCCCGTTAAATCATTTCCACTTCCTCTAGAAAAAATGTTAAGAAAACACACAACCTTCCAAAAAACATTATTATATTTAATATTTAAAAACCACTTTTCTAATTTTCCAATTACAATCCTTCCTTTAAATCCCACTTCCATAATTCTCACACATGTATTTTCGAAACAAAAATTCAAAATTCATGAATGGTCCAAGAAACACACAAAAAGGAAACTAGTGTCGGTGGGTTACTTGACCAAATGGTTGGCGTCCATATTTCAAACACAACACCAACACAGAGAGAGTTATTATGAACATTCCCCAGCTTCATATGGCTTTCCAGGCCCTGCGAGCTCACAGATTCCATTAGTCAGACTTCCCTTGTCATATCCCAACACCAAACAATCATTATGAACAAAGGAACCTAATAAAACCAGACTTACCATGGAAACCTGAGGATCAGAATGAGTAAGAGTTCATGATGCTATTCCCACACATACCCCTAAAGTACCAAAAATCCTACTCCATCTACCTTGACATCCCCAAAATATCAAGGGCACTCTAAATAAAAATGTCTTCTAAGAGCCGACGTCCTTTGATACCGTTTTTTCACAAACCAACCCGAGTTGACCCTAAACCGGTCACCCAGGCTATCCCATGACATGTCTTGAGGGGTGCTCCCGATCTTCCCGAAATGATGAAAAGTACCAAGGGCATCAATAGAGTACACCATGGAAGGATTTTTCCCATATATAAAAAATCAAACAAACATTGAAAATAAATGGACAACCCAAAATGCATTTATATAAAAATTAAACTAAACATTAATTGTACAAGAAACTAAAAGTATAACTAAAAAACAACTCTAATGACCAAACCTGATAACCAAATGACTCCCTGTGACACCAATGGTCACTCCCCAACACAATTATCACACATCCCCCAAGTCGATCGAACTCAAGCTGAAACCTTCACAAGGGCTGAAAGGAGAAGAAGACTATAGGCATGATTACTAAAACTCAGTAGGTTAGCCCAATATTCTAATACATATGCAATTCCATTAAATTAAAAGAAACATCAATTTCATGTTTTAAATACATGATATAAAAGTATGTTTTTCAAATGAGGTTCTTGCTATAATAATTATCAGACCAAAACTAGAATGTTTTATAAAAAAAATGCTAGTAACAATTTTTCAAAGAGGTGCAACTTCAAAATTAAAATTGTTTTAATGAGGGATACATTAAAGATTGTACAATTTTAAATAAATAACACACACTACTAAATTTACCAAAAAAACACAAAATATGCCGACTGTGATTAAAAAAAGCCAATGAACACAAATCTTGGGAACGCCTCTTGGCAGTAGTTAGTTGTGACCCCCTGGTACCCCGTATCACGGTGAAAGTAACCATAATAAATATCCCTTATGATGCACAAGAGTCACTAGTAGGGAGCATACCCATAATATAGTGGTCCCCCAACATCATCATCATCATAGTTTAGTTAGTGTTTTCATTGTCAATCTTTCTACATGAAACATGCGCCAAACCCCACCTGAATCCCCAACATACTAGTACTCATCCGCCCACCTGGATACCCGAGATTTTCTTTAGTTCTAAATCAAGTTACACATATTATCAAATAAACTTTTCACATAAAAATTCCATTACACAGACATAATCACACAAACATTCTTCAAACATGCTTCACATTTCTTTCACGAATCAATAAACCACAAAAAAGTTTTGTTAAACAATCTCAAATAGTACAATGAGATCTTTCCCATTAAATCAATTCAAAAATGCTCTTTTAAAGTAAAAAAACACATCAATAACACATCATCCCAGATTTGGTAGCCCCAAAACCAATTAATAAATCAATTTCATGGACCATAAAATGTCCCCAAAAGATAGAACATAAAATAGACATGGAATCCATTTTTAAAATTAACGGCAAATGGGCCTTTAAGGCTTTCTCAAAACTAACATTTGAAAAAGGTGTGCATTTAATTTTTATTAAGTATTTGTATAAAATCCATTTAAAATAGAAAACAAATATGTTATAATAATCAGGATACATATTCAAAACATAACCATTTTCATAAAGATGTGAAACGGTCCATTTTCGGGCAACTCGGGCCAAAATATGTTGTAAACCCAAAACCCATTTGTTTGTAAAACTAGATCCAAATGGGAAAGCCACATGCGGACCCAAAAATACATTTTTTCATTCTTAAAATATATTTATAAATCCAAAAAAAATAAATTTTAAATCACTCTTAACACATAAAAGCCTACCAGGAAATTTACCCAATACATGACACACACTTTTCAACAAAACAATTTATTTTAAGAAGTTAAAAATGGAATAAAACTGAAATTGCATGACATATTTTATTCAATTTTATGAATTTTTAAAAATACAATAAACTAGGTTCTCAACATTATAAACAATGTGTGATAGATAATGGAACATTTAAAAAAACACTTGGTGTGCACTTTCATGACAAAACAACTATACCTTTCAAAAAACAATTCATAAACAACAATTTTGCACACCAAGAAAATTATAAAAAGGCTTAAAAACAATACTAAACATATATATAAGTTGAGGAAAATAATTAAATGATGAAACATGAATGATAAAGGCATGTTCAATGGATATCCTAACTCACATCCTTGCCGTAATGGAAACACACACCCAAAATCACCATCCGAGGGTTTACGAACCCTAAACCTATGGCGACCATACCCAAATGAATAAAAACCCCCAAAAAATAATTGAATAACATAACCCTAAGTCCAACAAGGATAGGGGATATTATAAATCAATGAAATAATGAATGGAGGATGAAGATGGAGGATAAAGGAGAAGGAATCTCACATTTTCTTGTAAACAAAATATTCATATTAAAATAGATATACACCCATAGATAGATGGTAATGACTTGAAACATATTAGAGAGATACCTAAGGTCTGGAAGAACCAGTTAAAGAATACTGGTGGTTAAAAGAGTGCGAATTCATTGATTTATGAGTGATACAAATTTCCTTGTCAATTCTGGACGATTTGAGGGACATTGAAAATATTTCCCCACTCTGTGACTATTCTGAGCTCCAAAGAGGGAAAATCGATAATAGAGGTGAATCTAGGGATATTGGATTTGGTTGGGAGGTGGGAGCACTGAAATATATTAAATATTTAATTAGATATAAAATAAACAATTTTTTTAGAACCGTAAATGGCCCCATGGGCTGACCAAATGCCTAAATAAGTAACCACAATTCACCATGAATATGAATTTTTAAGAGGTAAAAAACTATATTTTTTTTGAATATATCAGTGGAGGAAAAATATGAAGTGTAATGGGTGAATTATGTTTTAAAAAAAGGATTTATAAAACAAACAAATTTGGTTTTTAAAACTGGAAATGGGATCACAGTTGGCCCAAATCATGATGTAACAACTATTTCTCCAAAAACTCCTAAACAAGAAATGGGGAAACCAAATTAGGGTGATTAAACGTTGATAAAACTTAAAAAATCAACATTAATCTCACACAGGACCCAAGAGTAGTATCGGGATTTCAAATGAACCAGATCAAAACAATGACTTGAAAAACAGGGTGTGACAATATTACACATGTTACCAGAGACCATGCCCATATTCCTTCTCAAAGGGATAATGTTTATGGGTATATTCCAATAGAAGTCTTGAAAGAGTATCATATAACTTCTTCTATGCTTAAATACCATCTACATAATAATATGTAATAAAGAGGAAAAAATTAGCCTTATATCCCCACTTCAATAGAATATATCTTTCAGAATATAACTATGAGGTACTAGATGAGCTATAAAATGAGTTCATGCATAATATTTTCAAAATTATGTGTGATACTCATCAATGACTGAAGGAAACACATCTCCCCATTCTAGAATATTACCATCACCTTCATCTCATTAATACTTTATATTATGAGCTGTATATGGATTCATTTTCTAAATCGTAGATCTCTATAATTGAAGAGACTTCCAAATGCCAACACATTTTTTTCTCCACACCATAACAACTCCTCGATAACTAATTTACAAATCATCACTAGGAATGCATGTTTGAGGATGGGAGAAATACCGAGAATTTCAATTCACTATTTCCTAAGAACAATAGAACCCTTCACATACACCATCATATAATGTCATATCCTCCAGAAAAATACTTGGAAGGGGTTATATGTTTGATTGGTTTTCAATAAAAAATAATCATCCCAATTCAATGATACATATACATTATTATTTTATAGGGGTAATAACTAACAAGCCTTAGAAATGGGCATCAAAAAACAATGGTAATTCATTTCCAACATAGAATCCATGGTTTCAATCAACCTGAAAGCCTCCTATAGAAATTGAGTCTCATCATGGGATTTCATATCACCCAACTACTATGTGATAAAAGCATTGCAACATCAAAAAAGATGTAGCAGTAGGTGCCACAAATTTCATTCAGCAGCAGACCAAGATCACTGGGCCATGGGAATACCCACCACTACCTCCACCTATCCGATCATCAATTCCTGAGAGGATTTAGAACATATCATGTGTAGTTGAAAACAAAATTCATTCCCCAATGATGTGTAAATTTAAATCCCAATCACTATAAACATGTTTATCATCCATTGGGAGGGTTCTTGAAAAAATAGCAGAGATTCTAGATCAACCCCATCTGGCTAGGGTGGGGTCATTCATATCTCAATTCCCATCCTCAGAATCCTTAAATCCTCAGTAGTAAGTATCAAATCATTATCAATTGGATCAAAAAATTCCAATTGTTTTCCTCAGTAAATCCCATTACATTGGAATAAGTTCATTTTGTTCATTATCATCATCACCATATTGACAATTTGTATTTATAGGTTGGGTGGTAAATATTGATGGTCGACAACCCTTTTGTTCCTCCTGCCACAAGACAAACCACTACTATTAAAGGTCTATTAAAAAATAATGAAATGAAATTATTTCAAGGTTATTAGTCATAGAACGAGTCTGGAAGAATGTATAGTTATGGAAATCATACCTCTATTGGTTTTCATGCTAAAATGTCCCAGTATGGTTTGGTGTTTAAAGAATGAACATGGTGATAGAAGAGTAGAATCATCCTATTGCATTGAAATTAATAGAACAACCTCCATTACGGGATACACCATTTTAAATTTTTACAATATAAATACCAAAAAAATAAAGACCAGGATGAAAATTAAAATGAATTTATCATAGTAAACATACATTGAGAGGTTGTTGATATGGACGCACAAACTAAGGTTTTATACACATAGAACTAGATGACATTATACATCAAAGAACATCAAGATATTGGATTTTCTCCTCTACTACAATGAAATAACAAAAAAAAGGGATATGTTTTTCTAAATACCAATATCCTTCTATAAGAATTAACATTAGATTCAAGTTTTAATAGTTGTAAAAATATGAGAACAAGATGCATACTCTTAGACAACTCAACGAGGAGATACTTAGGGGAAATATTATTATTTGGTATCATCTTTAGGCTAAGGAAATTACTTTTACTCCCATACATCTAGGAATATATGATATTTCTACAAATGAAGAATTTTTGTTTCAAACTATCTATATATCCAAGAATCTAATAAACATAAATGAGGATATCGAGAATGATCATAATCTCCCACCATTTAAATGAACACCTGTCCATCGCCAAGTTTATTATTTTGTATTAGGAAAACTAAATAATCAGGGGAGGTGAAATTGATTCCACCTAATCCACCAATCCCAGTCCCTTAAACAACATGGTTGGTCCCAAAAACTCCATCACATCCTCTTGAGTATAAACAACCAGAAAATCACCCCAGGACAGAATAAAAGAGTAATCAGGCTCACCTAATATTTTTGGAAAGAATAAATAATGAATCTTCCTTATGAAATGAAAATTTTCCGAGTTATTTCGTAAAATCCCACTACAATAACCCCATCGTGCTTCCATAGCCTATTATGCTTAATGTGTTCATCACCACCTACTATATGGACTACTTCCCACATCATAAATGGATGGGTCATAATATTCCATACCCCATCGTTGTCAGATATGTCCTTCAAGTAATGCTAAATTTTTGACATTTGTGTTTAGATAACTCTCAGTATCAAGATGCCTTCCTAAATATTTCCCTGTAAGAAGAATATGGTGATTGAAAGGCAGTTTCGGCCATGCGTGAATAGAATTTCTTCAACCGGATGACTCAAAATATAATTTATCATTCTCATGACTCCCTAATTGAATAACTACAAAGACACACATTATCTCCACCACCCATGGATGTTGCCTAATATATGCCTCCCAAAGGTTGGAACGACCATAAATCTTGGAAGAAACAAAAAACGAAGCGTTTTAATCTACTCCAACACAAGCTCTAACTCTTGTAGATTTATTTTTGGAAGTATCTGAAACATGGAAACCACCCCTTCAAATGGGACGTCCATTAGATTAAGATATTTTATTTGGTTACTTAAACACGATACACATAGAAGACCCATTCTTTAATGATGAATATTTTTCATAATATGGATTTCTTGAACAAAATTGAGGAACGGGATGCCACATGTGTAGGAATCAATGATTTAGTTGAAAATAATGTTGTGTTCAAAATAACTATTTTCAATTCATCCCCATAGAGGAAATAGATATTGATAAAAACTACAAGAAGGCATTATAATGAAATAATCAAGGACATGGATGTTTCTCAAGACCTTCCAATAGTTTTCTATACCCAGTCATCTTGAAAGACAAAAAAATATTCGTACTATTATCCAATCATCCCAATCAAGGGGGATGTCCATCGTGATCTACAACACATGTAGAATACGCTCTGATTACTTCTACATAAGAAGCTTTCTTATCATACTCAAATTATTCAATTCTTAAGCAACATGTCCAAGAGAAACCCCACCTCATGTAGAGACATCCTATTGCATAAAATTATAAAATTCTCAAGCAGTTTTCCGTTTCATCAATCGAGATATCATTTATTGATGTTCTTCTTATTTCATAACAACGTTGATAGGAACATTCTAATACCATTCAAATTTAATATGAATTAGAGAGAGTAGTCACTACAGCTGATGTCTATCGAATAGATACCATGATATAAGATTAACATGTTGTCTTCTCATTCATATATTTTGATTAGGAAGAGGTCTTCCAAGGACACATCGTACCCCTATATTTTTCTAGAAGACTCTATAATTTTGATTTCTGAAGGGATATCATTCAAAATTTTCTAGGATGAATCTCATCCTGAATATAACCATCCAATGTTTAGGATATATCAAAGTGTATTTTTATTTCAAAAATATTCCCATTAATGTGTATGAAAAGAATAAGAAATAAACTCTCTAGAAGATCAACGTCACAATCAATTTTTGGATCTCACATCTGACGATATGATTAATATTATCCAGTAAAACACCATATAAAATTTCCTTCTCTAAAGGACCTAGTTAAATAGCCACATATATAAATCTTCTATATTACATCAATTTCTAATATAACCCATTTATTGAATGTTTGACATGATTCTTGGTTATAGTGTCCCACAGAGACCTATGAATCAACATATTCTCAGTACAATGTCTACCATAGTGGATGATAAAAACCAATGGAATATGATTATAAATTGGTTTCAACTCTCAACATCCTGGTGACCAACCCTGAAAATCCCTATAATATGTTCTATATTGATTATTTTGTACCCATACTTATAGTGGAAATGATATACCTTATCTTAGAGGCCCAAGATCCTCCTATCCCAAAAGGCAGTGTAAAATACAATCATCTCCAACATCATTCTATAATGACATAGTAAGTAGGCAATGAGTATATTTCTTCTTATATAATATTTCACCTCGATAGTGATAAAAAATACCCTAGATATTCAACATCATTTCGAAGTGTATGCATGGGATCAGAAGTGGAAGAACATGAGGATGACATATAGAATGCCCTTCCGAAATTTAAGGAAGCAGGATCCCCCACCATTGATGAACATATATAGGTAAATCTGAAAAATAAAAAGACTATTGGAATACAAAGATTATTTTATCCATTCACTTTAATGATAATAGATTTACATTTCATTTAAAAAAATTATATGAGTTTTCTTGGAATAATTCGGAAATGCATGTACGAAATATAGATGTGGGTGTACAAAATATCATCTTAACCATTGGGCATTGAGGCATCATACAAGATTCCAAGAGGATTCACCCCTATAATTACATTAATATAGAGTTAGAATCAAAATCCAATATGTCTTTCCAATATCTGGGTTGTCAATTTATGGAATTGATATGTCAGGTTATACATCAATTTTAATAAACATAATCGGCACCACCCTAAATTTGAATTCCCATTATCGATCATAGAAATCTTGATTGATGAAACTATCATCTTCCAAGACCTTTCCTTCATGAATGAGTATTCAGGGAACAATTATATAATGATTAATCATGAATATGAAAAATCCACTTCCTTTAGAGCACCCCAGGTGATGTTTTTCAATCAGATCATTCCCATTGGCATAAAGAATGCTTGCATGACATATCAACATGCCACTCATTATATATTTAATTCATTCATGGGAATTATATCCAAATGTTATGTTGAAGTTCTAATTTTTTAATCCTATCATTGATGTGATCACTTCACATATAAGAATATCATTTACCAGATGTGACAACACATTCTAAAGATGAATCCATTAAAATTTGTTTTTGGGGTAACATAAAGGAAGGTCATTGGTTTTTTAGAATGCCACCATGACATTGTGGTCAAACTAGAAAATTATAGTGATATTTTTCTAATGTCATCACCCTATAGCTCAAATAAATGAGCAAGATCCAAGGGATCCATTACTATATTTTGAATTTCATTCCCAAATTGTCCATGAAAGATCTCTCATAATCTTGAATAATGAAGAAAGGGATCACCTATCAAGGGGATGATGACTGTATGGGATCCTTCGAATGGCCTAAGCAATATGTAATGAACTCACCAGTTGTTATTACTCTTCGAAAGGGGTCAAAATATTATTGTATGTGGAATCCAGTGAATGATTATTGGGATACCTCCTTACACATTTAAAAAAATGAGTGGAATTAGAAATGTCCCTACTACCATTGGAAAATGATGTTAGGTAATGGGACCTGATACTCTGATGATGATAAGAACTGTCTTGTAATCATCTTCACAGGGAAAAAGATAAGGAATCACATATAGTTTCAAAAAGAAAATTTGGTCCCTTTTTCTGATCATCTCAAGTACCTAATTGACCATCCTAGTATTACTAGAATTTTGATCCCATTTATAAAAAAATGAATACCAATTCATGTATCAGATGGAAGATAAATGGCAGTCCATGGATGATATCTTTGCTGAAAAAATCGCATAGGTGAATACACGAGTAGACGATGAGCTCCAAAATGAGGAGTCCTTCCATGCGTATGAAACTCCGTAGAAATGTGAGATTTATTTTCATGGAACCTCATGGAGACCTATCATAAAAAGGATGAAAAAATCAATTCTCAATCAAATTACTGTCGGGAAAATATTTTTATCTCTAGAAAATGAATATTTTCTAAATATTTTCTCACTCTCTATGGGTTGTATAAAAATGAGCTTATATACCAAGACCCTATCATTGGTTTAGAACTAGCTATACAGCTACATATAACATACCTCAATGTCAAAGGGGATTCAAAACTAGGTATAATGAATATAAATGGAAAATATGCCATCAAAATTAAAGAAAGGTTAGACTCATAAACTATATCATGGGACTGATTGAAGAGTTCCCCTTTGATCCCAAAATGTCTCATTTTCACCGATCATAAAATGTTGGCGCTGACCCAATGGATAATTTATCCACAGCCCATGTTGACCGTGGGGAGGAGGATGAAATATTTCGTATCTCAAATTGTAGAATAATATCATTGATCACCATCTATTATATGAGTTAAATAAATCAGCACAACACCATTCTAGTGTGTGATAAACTGATATCCAACCATGGATGGATGGATACCATAATATGTTGCCTCCCAAATGGAACTCTACGGAATGACCAGGCATGAAGGAAAAAAATTCTACAATGAGCACAAATTTGAAACCAAATTATGGTCTAAATGAATAAATACATTTAATATAGGGTATTTGGCATAATCCTCTACTATTGGAAATTAGAAAGAGAGATTATCACAGTAATAGATGAAGTCCATCTAGGCTGTTACGACTCCCATCAATATCGAATGAGGTTGACCCACCAAATATGGAGGAATTGTTATTACTAGAAAACCATAATATAAGACTAAGATGAATTCACAAAAAATTGAATACATTCTAGATCAATGAAAACATCATCCATAACCCCATAAAATTTCTCCGTAAAACTATATATTCTTAGTCGGTTGTCGTTTGTCGAGTGGACATCATGGATACATATCCCCCATACAAAACCAAGTTGTTCATGTGTATCCATACTACTAAAAAATCTTTCACATAGGGGATGATTCAATACCCCTCATGGGTATTAGGATGAAAAATATCATCAAAATTATATAGTCCCTTCCCAGTACAAGGTTCGGGGTCCCTTATATAATTTTGATTGAAAAACACACCAAATTATGTTATATAGAGATGATGAAATAGTATTAGGAATTAAATATCATGTCCAATCAATATTGTTTTTATCAACTACTATAAAAGGAAATGATAAATTCCATAAACATGAATTAGTCAAATATAATCCAGAAGACTATGAACAAGGATTAGATGTCCTATCCGGAAAAACACCTCCATCCATTTTGGAATACCATACCATCTCATGTACTACTATCGAAGAAATAGCATACTCATTAATGTATGTGTTTAACACAATGCTACCCATATAATTCCATCTACGTTCCTAATGAATATCTATGTGATGATATCTCTCAAATGATGAGAAATTAAAAAATTTGGATGATAAATGGTAGTGGCTCACTGAAAAAAGGTTTCATACATTGACCAACCATGAAGTCTGTAACACCCCGACCCCAGCTACCCAGAGTCGGTGCATTATTACATAACATTGGCATGATCACAAGAAGATCAAATCTCGAAAGACCGATTGGTTTAGTAGCCTTGGAAAATGCCAGATATATTCATAAGTTTTACATTACATTATAAAATGAAAAACTAATACAACAACATAATGTCTCAATAGACCACACTATTAACCCCTCATAATATCCCTGCAAGTCAATCATAATTTACTTCTTCACTACCTGGGAAAAATAAAACATAGAAAAGGGGTGAGCTCAAATGCCCAGTAAGGATAACAATATAGCGGAAACTTTCATAAATAAGAATAAACATTTAAGGCAATGTATAACTAAAACAAAAGCCTTTTAAATATGAACTTTCAACATGGTATGGCATAAATAAAATGAAATAATGCCATTTACTTATTCACATGGATATTCTACTAATCGAATAATCACATGCAAAAATCAATAACCACTTTCATAATGTTGGAATGCATAATGCCAGACTATCATAACCACATAGCCAAGGCCTCGTGCCAAGACTACAAATAAGATTTTGTCAAGGCCTTGTGCCAAGACACTAGTTTGTCTCATGAGACCTACCGATGCATCGAGGAGCTATAGCGGGCTCCACCCGTCACTTATTAAGTCCAATGCATTCCCATATGAAAAGGTTTAAACATAACATAAACATTCGTATTAAAACTAGCATACGAAATGTCAATACTTTCACAATAAACTATGAATGGTATAAAAATAGCACATCCACAGTCAAACATATCACAAAACCTTCAATACAATATAGAAGTTTTGTATCATAATAAATCAACTTCAAATAATCTTAAAATCCATCAAAGGATGTTGACATAGATGAAATCAAAATTCTTTTTAAAGAAATATCTCCTTTTATTTTGAAATCATTTAAGATCCATATAAAATAAAACATTTTCTTTGAAAATATTCTTATAAGCTTGTAAGGAAAGCTTTGAAGATTTTATAACGGCGTAAAATAACCGCACCCGCCGTATAAGTTAAAAAAAACATTCTTACCTCAATTCTGTCGAAAAGGTTAAAAAGGACCTTGTTTTGAAAACGACGGAAAGATTCCTTTATAAACCTCTTATAAAAAGTCAAAAAAAAGGTATAAATGACTTTAACCCATATTCTTGTAAATAGTAAAAATGTTTTGAAATACATTTTTAAGAAACATGGATGTGGATGATAAAGAGATCCCAGTAGATTATTACATATAAACAACCTCGGATAATGAAGAGATTGTGAAATAACCCTTACCTTGTACTTTTCCTTGGTTGGGGTAGGTTAACCTCCTTTATAATGGTGAAATAGTTGTTATTAAATTATACAAGAATCATATATATTAATATGATATCATATATGATCTTTTAACATTGATTTGTTAATAATATCTTAGAATTATCGTCGTTTCGGGAGTTAACTTACTCATTTTCTTTTATATGTTTTGTTACATAAGCCATGGTTGTTGTATCTTATTCATATCCAGAATGATATACAGTCCTTAAACATCATTTTTAAATCATCAAATGATAATTATACTTGAATGGATACGATGGAGAATGAATCTCATCGCGTTCGTGGAGACGGTAGTCCGTACGTACGCACGAGCGACAATATCATTCTTTTGATATTAAAATAATATATAAATGGATGGTATATCATATATACAGAATCATTAACATGTTATATTTATTATTTACATGAGTTACACATCATTATTATACCCATCCAAATAATATTATATTGAATAACAATTACACCACGACGTGGAGACGGTAAGCCGTACGTACGCACGTATGGTGACATGTTATTCAAAGGGTGGATAGAATACTGAATATGATTGTACCATATTTATAATAACATCACAGTATATGTGAGATACTGGAGTTATTATTTCAGAATGGTAAGAACAAAGGAAGAAGAAGTGGAAGAAGAAATGAACTTAGAAAAGGGTGGTGAAATCATTACCTCTTCTTCGGGTTCTTCCTTTTGATTTGATCAAAAGGGCTCCTTAGGTTGGCTTTCTGATCAAACTAAGGCCTCTAGGTTGTATTGAGGGATGTTGGGAGAGTATTTGGGCAGATTTTGGCCGAACCAAAAGGCTTTGAAGGTGTGAAGAAATGAGAAGGAGGAGTGCCCTTTTATAAGAGGGGTGAGGGGCACCTTTGGAAAAGTTAGAAATATTAATTTATAATAAATTCATATTCGGTTTACAAAGGCTCCAAAGTTGACTATTCAAAGGAGGAGGTGTGGATAGGTCGAAAACAACTCATCCAATAGAATTTAGACAGGTTTGGGTACTTATATTAACCTTATCTTTAAGTATTAACTCTAAGTTAATTAGTTTCACTTTTACAATGTCTCTTTGTATTTTTATATAATATGATTAATAAACTTACTATATACATCCAAGAGACCCCCAAGTGGTCCATTAATGAGGAACCTATCATAATATAAGTCTCTTGGCCGAACCTTAGATTTTTAGGAATTTAATATCAATTAATAATATAATATTTGTTTTAAGAACTCTTTTATGTCAATTTTGACACTATTCAATAGTTGATTTTTGTGAAACTCCTAACAGATTGATTACTTAGAACAAAGTCCATTAAATCAATCCTAATATATCATATTATCATAGAAAATTAGTTTAATTCATTAAAAGTTTCATATTATAATTATTTGGGTATTTATAAGATCAATTATTTTTATTTTTCACTATTTTAGTAATTACTGCATCATCATTGTGTCATAAATAAAATAAATTATATAATGTCTAAAAATTATAAATAAAATATCATTATGTAGGAACTCTTTTTAGCTTTCTAATGAATATTTATAATCGAAAATCCAACATGTATAACCCTATGTAAAAATTGTTCTTCTAAAAGATGTAAGCTTATGCCATTTTTATTTTTATTTTAACTTTATTAATATAAAGTGTCCCTACCACATACAAGTGGCTCCAAGGGGTCCCCAAATTGACCAAAGGATGCCCATGGTCGGGTATGTGTCCACCAATAAGGTTAGGACACGTTTTAGGGTAATTTTGTATTATTATAATATTATTTTTTAACCCTTATTTACCGGATTTACCCTTTAACCATGGTAAATAAAATATTTACCACAGTAACTATTCAAAATGTCTAAAAATAAAAGTTACCTATTTACACAATTTGAACATCCTGATTCCAAATATGGAATCCATTTTCCTAAATTCAAAACACAGAAGTGGCAGAAATTAATTTAAAATTAATTCCCGCTGTCAAAACAAAAAGCGTGTTTTTAAGAGATAATAACTATCAAAAGATTGACACTTGTTTATGTTCGGTTTAATTGTAAAATTATGTCCAATGATAAACATTAAATTTAATGGTAAAAATATATTCTAAATATACTTTAAAACCACTCAAATTCATAATTTATCACTATTAATTATTTTGATTAAAAAAGTTGTTTTTAATTAAAATTTAGAAATTTTCACTATTCATCAAAATATGAAAGTTATCCGAAATGTACCAAAATTTCACCCTAGGCTAATTTTGATATTCCGAATCCAAAAATGAAGTCCATTTTGAAATATAGAATATATATGATTTCAAAAAGTAGGTATTACTATTCACAACGGCTAGTTTAATTAGTTGTGGTGTGTGTTAGAACTCGAGGTTGCGTACAACACACGCTATCGCATTATTCGAAGGGAAACGTACCGTAGAAGCTTGGGGTGTTACATTCTCCCCTCCTTCAAATAATTGCGTCCTCGCAATTTCTAGGGTATTACTGCATAAAAAGACTCGGGTGGTTCTTCATCATAAGTTCCTCGGGTTCCCACGTTGCCTCTTCCATTTTATGATTTCTCCACAAAACTTTTACCAGACGCGTCGTCCGGTTTCTCAGTACTTGTTCTCTTGTATCAAGAATCCTGACGGGCTCTTCGCAATAAGACAGATCGGGTTCCAGTTCTAATTCCTCATAGGTGAGTACATGCGTTGGGTCAGGCATGTATTTTCTCAACAGAGATACGTGGAACACATCGTGAACTTTGGAGAGACTTGGCGGCATTGCCAATCGGTAAGCTACAGCCCCAATTCGTTCTAGAATTTCGAAAGGTCCGATGTACCTGGGACTCAATTTACCTTTCTTACCAAAACGTATGACTCCCTTCCACGGAGATACCTTTAGGAAAACATGATCACCGACTTGAAATTCCAAATCCTTCCTTCGATTATCGGCATAGCTCTTCTGCCTACTTTGAGCTGCTTTGATGTGATTTTGGATTACCTTCACCTTTTCCACCGTTTCCTCCACTAGTTCTGGGCCTACAAGTTTTCTTTCACCAACATCATCCCAACAGGTTGGTGTACGACATCTCTTTCCGTATAACGCTTCATATGGTGCCATTTGTATACTCGAATGGAAGCTATTGTTATAGGAAAATTCTACCAGAGGTAAATATTGATCCCACATACCCTGAAAATCAAGTGAGCAAGATCTCAACATGTCTTCTAAGGTCTGAATAGTCCGTTCTGATTGTCCGTCTGTCTGAGGGTGGTAAGCAGTGCTCAAATGAAGTTCAGTATCCAGGGATTTCTGAAGACTTTTCCAAAATCTTGAAGTAAAACGGGGATCACGATCAGAAACAATCGATAGGGGAACTCCATGAAGTCTCACAACTTCATTAATGTATAGTCTTGCTAGACGTTCCAGGGGTAGATCTTCTCTTATAGCAAGAAAATGTGCTGACTTGGTAAGACGATCAACAATAACCCATATTGCATCGTTCCTTCTAGGAGTCTTTGGTAGCCCCATGACAAAGTCCATCGTAATATTGTCCCATTTCCACTCCGGTATGGGAAGAGGTTGAATGACTCCTCCAGGCTGTTGCCTTCCAGCTTTCACTTGTTGACAAACCATACACCTTGACACAAAATCAGCAATCTCCCTCTTCATGTTGTCCCACCAAAAATGTTCCTTCAAATCTCTATACATTTTGGTGCTCCCAGGGTGTATAGAGAAATTGGAACTATGAGCATCATCCAGCAATTCCCTTTTTAGATTAGGTATATTGGGAACACAAAGTCTCTTCCCGAATTTCAAAATTCCATCTTCATACACAAAGTCTCTCAATCTCCCATCATTCACAGCTTTAATCTTCTTTTGGAATTCGTCATCATCGGTCTGAGAACTCTTAATCCTTTCTAGTAAAGATGGTTTGGCAACCATTTGAAAAAGCATTGATGTTTCACCTTCCCTGGTTATTCCCATGTCCATTTTCACTAGATCCATGAAAATTGGATCCCTTTCAATTCTCATATTGTTCAAAACTCCATGGTCTTTTCTACTCAAAGCATCTGCCACCTTGTTTGCCTTCCCCGGGTGGTAGTGTATCGTACAATCATAATCCTTGAGTAATTCAAGCCATCTCCTTTGCCTCATGTTGAGTTCTTTTTGTGAGAAAATATACTTCAAACTCTTGTGATCAGTATAAATCTCACATTTTTCACCATAGAGGTAGTGCCTCCATATCTTCAAAGCAAAGATCACAGCTGCTAACTCAAGATCATGAGTAGGATAGTTTTGTTCATGAATTTTCAACTGTCGTGATGCATAGGCAATAACTCTATCATTCTGCATAAGGACACAGCCAAGTCCTTTCTTTGATGCATCACTATAAATAACGAACCCATCATTCCCCGATGGTAGAGTCAATATAGGAGCATTGACTAATCTTCTCTTCAGTTCTTCGAAACATTCTTCACACTCTTTTGTCCAAACAAATTTAACCCCTTTACGTGTGAGCTTCGTTAATGGGTTAGCCAATCGGGCAAAATTCTGGACGAAACGTCGATAATAACCTGCCAAGCCAATAAAACTACGTACCTCAGTTATACTCGTAGGTGCTGGCCATTCTTGGATTGCCTTGGTCTTAGAAGGATCAACAGAGATTCCATCTTTAGAGACAATATGGCCAAGAAAAGAAATCTCCTGAAGCCAGAATTCACACTTGCTAAACTTTCCATATAATTCATGCCTCCTCAGAGTCTTCAAGATAATGCGCAAGTGATTTTCATGATCTTCGTAGGTTTTGGAGTATACCAAGATATCATCAATAAATACCACCACAAATTCATCGAGATACTCCTTGAAAACTCTATTCATCAGATCCATGAATACAGAGGGTGCATTAGTCAATCCAAACGGCATTACAGTAAACTCGTAATGCCCGTACCTGGTTCGAAATGCTGTCTTCGGAATGTCTTCCTTCTTTACACACAACTGATGGTATCCAGATCGAAGGTCAATCTTTGAAAAGTATTGAGCTCCATGCAGTTGGTCAAATAAATCATCAATACGAGGTAGGGGATACTTGTTCTTTATCGTTATAGCATTGATCTCCCTGTAGTCGATACATAACCTCATAGATCCATCTTTCTTTTTAACAAAAAGAACAGGGGCTCCCCATGGAGAAACACTAGGGCGAATAAATCCCTTATTACTCAATTCCTCTAGTTGTTTCTTTAGTTCGACTAACTCTACAGTGGCCATTCTATAAGGGGTCTTCGATATAGGCCTTGATCCAGGAATCAAATCAATAGAAAACTTAACTTCTCGTTCTGGAGGATGTCCAGGTAAATCTTCCGGAAATACATCTACAAATTCTTTCACAACAGGTACATCCTCTATTTGAACATTCCTTTCCTCACCGACAGTTATTTCATTCTATTCCTCCCCAATAATTGAATTAAGTTGAGCTACTGGGGGTGGGTCTAAATAAGAATTAGGTGGTGACGATTCTGCTCTAAAAATAAGGTGTTCCTTATCATTATCATCAAGAATCGTAACCTCTTTCTTCTTACAATAAATCTTCGCATCATAGTCCGAAAGCCAGTCCATACCGAGGATTATATCAAACTCAATCATAGGTATGACGATGAAATCAGCAGATAAAGAAAATTTATGTGCTCTAATGGGGACTGATTCACAAAACTTTGTTGCAACGATACTTCCCTTAGGAGTTTTAACTGACAACTCCCTTATTAAATCAAATTGGAAATATCTAATTTTCTTAGCAAACTGGGAAGATATGAAACAATGCGATGATCCAGAATCAAATAATGCATTTTCTAAACTTGAGGAAACCATTAAATTACCTGCCACCACGTCTTTCGGAGTTTCTACCTCAGCAGTAGTGATAGCATAAGCCTGGCCTTGATCCCTTGGCCTTTTCTGAGGTAAGTTCTCCTGACGCTTAGGACATGCATTTGCATAATGCCCCATCTCCCTGCAATTGTAGCACTGAACGTTGGTAGCTTCCTTCTTCCCCTTGCAATCATGAGCTTGGTGGCCTTTTTCACCACACTTGTAACAGACTCCCATTCCCTTCAGGCAAGCACCAGGGTGTTTCTTCCCGCACTTACCACAAGATGGATATTCAACCTTTCCCTTCTTCCCCTTATTTCCATTCCCAGATTGATCAGCAGGTCTCTTCTTCTCTTGCTTTGCTTTAAAGTCATAAGACTTAGAGAATTCCTTTTCGGTCTTGATAGCACATGAGACAATGTCTTCGTACGATGAAAAAGGATTGTGAGACTAATGCTCGACGGAGAAATGGTTTTAACCCATCAAAGAAACGATCAATCTTACTTCTTGGGTTGCGAATATAATCACCAGCGTACCTCGCTAACCTTGTAAAGTTAGCCTCATACTTTGTGACATTCTCATCCTCCTTTTGTCTCAGACTCAGAAATTGTCTTTCCATATCTGCTCGATGGTCGCGAGGAAAGTATTTTTCTAAAAACAGATCTTTGAACTCCCTCCATTCCATATTTGATACTTCATCATTTTCCTTCGTATTTTGAATCAATGACCACCATTGATCAGCATCTCCAGTGAGGCGGTAAACTGCCATGATAACTTTTTCCCTTTCACTGCTCCCCAAAGCCTGAAATATTTTCTCTAGGGAAAATATCCATTGCTCAGCTACTAAGGGATTTGTACTCCCATTGAAAGTTGGTGGTTGTTGTCTCATGAATCGATCTAACATTGATCCTCCACGCTGCGGATTAGGGTGCTCCATACGGGTAAGGTTATTATTCATAACCTGAGTAAGTTGTCCCAGTATGGTGATTAGCTGATCGGCACCAGTTGCATCACCAGCCCCACTATAATTATCTTGAGCAGGAGGGAAATCCCTACATGGAGTGCGTGCATTGATACGGTTTCCATTTCTTCCACTAGGCGCCATTTCTAAACAATGGCATAAACTAGATCAGTTTATAAATCAAAATACATAATCCCATACTTATAAAACACTAAACATAAATTGAACTATCTATGGATATAATCCATAATAATAAATATGTTTTCTTTATACTCATAAACCCTTCATAATGATTTGTAAAGAAAGTGAGAGTTATCCTATGCATATCCCCCGGGAGTGTCGTAACCAAGAGTGCAGCAAGGCCCGTTGTCGTGCACCAGTTCCCGTTCGAGTCTAGCTCAAAGCGGTGTTTTCGGGTTTTACCCCTAGGTACATCTGTGCCAGAGCCACCTCTACCTGCTCGTATCCAGACAGGGATGTATTGCTCGGAAAACTCACAAAATCTCTACAATACCAAAATTCTAGGAAGTTCTTCTATACTAATCCTCAAAGTTCATCTTAGGTCTACGTGCTCTAATCAGAGTTTATCTAAATCTAGCTTCCAAGGTTTGTACTAAACTTCCTCTAATACCAACTGTAACGCCCCGACCCCAGCTACCCAGAGTCGGTGCATTATTACATAACATTGGCATGATCACAAGAAGATCAAATCTCGAAAGACCGATTGGTTTAGTAGCCTTGGAAAATGCCAGATATATTCATAAGTTTTACATTACATTATAAAATGAAAAACTAATACAACAACATAATGTATCAATAGACCACACTATTAACCCCTCATAATATCCCTGCAAGTCAATCATAATTTACTTCTTCACTACCTGGGAAAAATAAAACATAGAAAAGGGGTGAGCTCAAATGCCCAGTAAGGATAACAATATAGCGGAAACTTTCATAAATAAGAATAAACATTTAAGGCAATGTATAACTAAAACTAAAGCCTTTTAAATATGAACTTTCAACATGGTATGGCATAAATAAAATGAAATAATGCCATTTACTTATTCACATGGATATTCTACTAATCGAATAATCACATGCAAAAATCAATAACCACTTTCATAATGTTGGAATGCATAATGCCAGACTATCATAACCACATAGCCAAGGCCTCGTGCCAAGACTACAAATAAGATTTTGTCAGGTCCTTGTGCCAAGACACTAGTTTGTCTCATGAGACCTACCGATGCATCGAGGAGCTATAGCGGGCTCCACCCGTCACTTATTAAGTCCAATGCATTCCCATATGAAAAGGTTTAAACATAACATAAACATTCGTATTAAAACTAGCATACGAAATGTCAATACTTTCACAATAAACTATGAATGGTATAAAAATAGCACATCCACAGTCAAACATATCACAAAACCTTCAATACAATATAGAAGTTTTGTATCATAATAAATCAACTTCAAATAATCTTAAAATCCATCAAAGGATGTTGACATAGATGAAATAAAAATTCTTTTTAAAGAAATATCTCCTTTTATTTTGAAATCATTTAAGATCCATATAAAATAAAACATTTTCTTTGAAAATATTCTTATAAGCTTGTAAGGAAAGCTTTGAAGATTTTATAACGGCGTAAAATAACCGCACCCGCCGTATAAGTTAAAAAAAACATTCTTACCTCAATTCTGTCGAAAAGGTTAAAAAGGACCTTGTTTTGAAAACGACGGAAAGATTCCTTTATAAACCTCTTATAAAAAGTCAAAAAAAGGTATAAATGACTTTAACCCATATTCTTGTAAATAGTAAAAATGTTTTGAAATACATTTTTAAGAAACATGGATGTGGATGATAAAGAGATCCCAGTAGATTATTACATATAAACAACCTCGGATAATGAAGAGATTGTGAAATAACCCTTACCTTGTACTTTTCCTTGGTTGGGGTAGGTTAACCTCCTGTATAATGGTGAAATAGTTGTTATTAAATTATACAAGAATCATATATATTAATATGATATCATATATGATCTTTTAACATTGATTTGTTAATAATATCTTAGAATTATCGTCGTTTCGGGAGTTAACTTACTCATTTTCTTTTATATGTTTTGTAACATAAGCCATGGTTGTTGTATCTTATTCATATCCAGAATGATATACAGTCCTTAAACATCATTTTTAAATCATCAAATGATAATTATACTTGAATGGATACGATGGAGAATGAATCTCATCGCGTTCGTGGAGACGGTAGTCCGTACGTACGCACGAGCGACAATATAATTCTTTTGATATTAAAATAATATATAAATGGATGGTATATCATATATACAGAATCATTAACATGTTATATTTATTATTTACATGAGTTACACATCATTATTATACCCATCCAAATAATATTATATTGAATAACAATTACACCACGACGTGGAGACGGTAAGCCGTACGTACGCACGTATGGTGACATGTTATTCAAAGGGTGGATAGAATACTGAATATGATTGTACCATATTTATAATAACATCACAGTATATGTGAGATACTGGAGTTATTATTTCAGAATGGTAAGAACAAAGGAAGAATAAGTGGAAGAAGAAATGAACTTAGAAAAGGGTGGTGAAATCATTACCTCTTCTTCGGGTTCTTCCTTTTGATTTGATCAAAAGGGCTCCTTAGGTTGGCTTTCTGATCAAACTAAGGCCTCTAGGTTGTATTGAGGGATGTTGGGAGAGTATTTGGGCAGAGTTTGGCCGAACCAAAAGGCTTTGAAGGTGTGAAGAAATGAGAAGGAGGAGTGCCCTTTTATAAGAGGGGTGAGGGGCACCTTTGGAAAAGTTAGAAATATTAATTTATAATAAATTCATATTCGGTTTACAAAGGCTCCAAAGTTGACTATTCAAAGGATGAGGTGTGGATAGGTCGAAAAAAACTCATCCAATAGAATTTAGACAGGTTTGGGTACTTATATTAACCTTATCTTTAAGTATTAACTATAAGTTAATTAGTTTCACTTTTACAATGTCTCTTTGTATTTTTATATAATATGATTAATAAACTTACTATATACATCCAAGCGACCCCCAAGTGGTCCATTAATGAGGAACCTATCATAATATAAGTCTCTTGGCCGAACCTTAGATTTTTAGGAATTTAATATCAATTAATAATATAATATTTGTTTTAAGAACTCTTTTATGTCAATTTTGACACTATTCAATAGTTGATTTTTGTGAAACTCCTAACAGATTGATTACTTCGAACAAAGTCAATTAAATCAATCCTAATATATCATATTATCATAAAAAATTAGTTTAATTCATTAAAAGTTTCATATTATAATTATTTGGGTATTTATAAGATCAATTATTTTTATTTTTCACTATTTTAGTAATTACTGCATCATCATTGTGTCATAAATAAAATAAATTATATAATGTCTAAAAATTATAAATAAAATATCATTATGTAGGAAATCTTTTTAGCTTTCTAATGAATATTTATAATTGAAAATCCAACATGTATAACCCTATGTAAAAATTGTTCTTCTAAAGGATGTAAGCTTATGTCATTTTTATTTTTATTTTAACTTTATTAATATAAAGTGTCCCTACCACATACAAGTGGCTCCAAGGGGTCCCCAAATTGACCAAAGGATGCCCATGGTCGGGTATGTGTCCACCAATAAGGTTAGGACACGTTTTAGGGTAATTTTTTATTATTATAATATTATTTTTTTAACCCTTATTTACCGGATTTACCCTTTAACCATGGTAAATAAAATATTTACCACAGTAACTATTCAAAATGTCTAAAAATAAAAGTTACCTATTTACACAATTTGAACATCCTGATTCCAAATATGGAATCCATTTTCCTAAATTCAAAACACAGAAGTGGCAGAAATTAATTTAAAATTAATTCCCGCTGTCAAAACAAAAAGCGTGTTTTTAAGAGATAATAACTATCAAAAGATTGACACTTGTTTATGTTCGGTTTAATTGTAAAATTATGTCCAATGATAAACATTAAATTGAATGGTAAAAATATATTCTAAATATACTTTAAAACCACTCAAATTCATAATTTATCACTATTAATTATTTTGATTAAAAAAGTTGTTTTTAATTAAAATTTAGAAATTTTCACTATTCATCAAAATATGAAAGTTATCCGAAATGTACCAAAATTTCACCATAGGCTAATTTTGATATTCCGAATCCAAAAATGAAGTCCATTTTGAAATATAGAATATATATGATTTCAAAAAGTAGGTATTACTATTCACAACGGCTAGTTTAATTAGTTGTGGTGTGTGTTAGAACTCGAGGTTGCGTACAACACACGCTATCGCATTATTCGAAGGGAAACGTACCGTAGAAGCTTGGGGTGTTACAAAGTCCATCAGAACCGTATATCACATGCCTTTAATTAAAATTTTTATATCTGTTAATTACTCATAAGAAAACTAGAATTGGATCTTAAGACCATAATTATATCATGGAAGAAGCCTCCAGATCTGGATCCCAAATGGGAATGGTCTTAAATAGTACACAAGATCTATCATAATGGAACCTACTTTTTGGCCATAGTAGATTGGGAATTTGTCACAGCCCTAAAAAATGCAAAACGTATCAACAAATATTTTCTATCACTTTATTAAAACTATAGGTCTTGGAATAATGTCATTAAGCTACGAAATACCCCATATCCTGAATAAATGTTAACAAATTATGTGGAGTAATCTTAGAAGTATGACATTGAGCTACATAGAATCTCTCATCCTAGTAGAAAGGCATTAAACTAGACATCATCTCATTTCATGGATATAAGACATTCACATATCAACCAAATGACATCATACTGCATGGTTAATTTCGCAACCGCACCACATTAAAATTCCTGGGTTTCTAGAACTACATGTGGCTTGATTCTTACCATAAAAGAATATATAGTGACAGCAGAACATCTTTTCATATTCTGGGACACAATGTTCCTTTCTTTTTAATGACAGGTGATACATTTTTTGATTCATGAAATTAAAATGAAAAACAATTCTCTTTACCACCAGACATAATCAAACTTTGATCAGAAAAATCCATCATCGATCACATTGGGTGACCCTATTACATACCACAATACGTTCAAATCCTAGCTAATGTCCTTTATGAATGAAATTAAAATGTTACAGGATCTCTAATAAAATGTTTGGAATGAATCTCATCTTCAATTGTAAAAATAAATATTCCTTGAACATATATCATGGTCCAACCACTAAATGATACAAAATCACACTGTCATATCCTTAACCAACTCTTCATGGTGAAATTAATGCTTTCCATTACTCATTTCTCACACCATGCATAGCTCATGTGGCCATATGAATTTAAAAAAATGGAATATCCAAACATATGAGGAAGATAATATCCTGACAGGATAATTATGTTCTTGAATGTAAGTCCATAAAACGTGTAACATTAATCCTCATAACATAACATTATAACTTCAAGTTTGATGTCCCTTACATGACATAAAAACTAAGTCCTATGTACCTCACCCGAGATGACCAAAATTGTTTTTGTTGGTGTTCTAACACACCTCCACTCAAAAACTAATTGTGATTTTATTCCTAAAATCACATGATTCATAGTGATGTATGGATCATCAATCCTTGGTATAGTCTCAAAAAATATAAAAAGGCCCCCTCTATTTAAATAGTTGATCCATTACAAGAATTTCATTCCTCTAGAATTATGTGCGGGTTAATTATTACAATCACCAAATCCATAGTGACACATGGATATCCAATATATAGCCAACTATGATGACAACATAAACAATTACCACATCTACATTTGGGCCAGACTATCATAGATAGAATCACATTATTTCTTTTTATTTATTATATGACATATCCTCCCTATAGTAGTTTGGTACCATATAATTTAACTTTCGAATGGACCATTCGATCCTCTTTATTCCCCCATAAATCTAAGAGTTTTCTTCCTGAAATCATCTAACAATTGAATCTCATACCATCTATGATTGTGGAATTTTACCATCAGGTCACATCTCTATTTAACACATACATTGTAAGAAAATGTTTTTCAATACCCTCAACTAAACTATTAAATTAGATTAAATATCATCTATGTTATGTCATAGTGTTTTTTAACCTTTATCATGTAATGAATGAAAAACAAAATTTATATATTTTTTTGATTCCCCAAAAATTAGGATTCATAACCATATTGAATAGGGATCACATTTCTCAAATTAGATGATAAATATCCTTAGGGTACCATATAACATCCTAGATAGATTCTCCTTCATATTTGACCTCACTTGACACATACATGAGTCTTATCAAACCTTCCATAGACCTTGGAAAAGTGTTGGGATACCTCTATTTGGCCATACTATCGATTCTAAAATGGATTATATCTTTAAAATAGAGGCATCCCCTCGTTATAAGAATGTAAATCCAATTATCTTGAGCCCCAGTGACACCAAAACAAAACACAAAAACTTAGGGTATCTTGGTTCATCCATGATATGTATTTCCCATTCAATTATCCTTTGATTTAAGCATATGTGATTAAGAATTAAATTGTTAACATTAAAACTTTCAAGGCGGTCTTAGCTTCAAATATATTTTACATTCAACAAATATAACCCTTATAAATCTTTCATGACTCTACAAAATGAGTGGAGGTGGATCTACATGAAAACGTTACCAATGCAAAAATATTTTGACCTACCAAAAAGTGGAAACTCTTTATTGTAGGAAGGGTGCTCTAGTCTACATGAGCCTCTCCAAACCATAGTAGAACTATTCATCATAGTATGGTTTGGTTCATTTTTGGAATGTCTGAACCATATTCCATGAGCACTGATCAAGTCTGTGTTGTATGAATTTAAAATACATGCAATCCCTAGGGCCGAGATAAATGTTCGTAAACTACTATGATATATGGTGTGATCTATAAGCCCCTAAACTACAATGATAGAAGGTCTGAGTTAAAACGCTTTAAAATAATGATTTTGAAGGATCAGTATAAAAGACCATAAACTACTATGATAGAATGTCTAAGATAAAATACGCTAAAATACAATGATAGAGGGTTTGAATTAAAAGTCCGAAAAATATAATGTTTTAGTGATTTTTTTGAAAGAATGAAATAACATGTATGGGCTACTATATGAACTTATAGAAAAATTGTGCTATGCATGAAAATACTTCCTTCTTCTGAAAAATAATGACAAATATCTCCATGACATATATTCTACCCAATTTTACTTTTGTGAAACAAGGGATCTCAAGATAAATGGAACATATATATCAATAATGAATCTTTTGTTTGTGTGCATCCATGAGAACATATAACGCAAAATCTATAAGGATTTATATATTCTGATTTAGACAGTATAGATTACATAATATTATTTAAAGGATGTGTATAACTGGAAATCAATATAAAATCAGAACATCCAATGTTATACATATCATAAATGAAAAGAAAAAAATAGAAAACAACTAATAATTTCATTAAATCCATACGTTGATAGTGATAAATAAGAAGAATATCAACATACATGATTTTCTCCAATAACCACAAAAAAATAGAGTTCATATCAATGTTCAAACTACAATAAAATTTTATCAGTTTAGCAAGACAGGTTGGCAAGAGTCTGGAGAAAAGTGTGAATTGGACACTGATGTGCCACTTGGCATACCTCTTATGCTTCATCCTCAACATGGGGAGTCTCATCTAATGTATTCATCTCCTTAGATCATATTCATAATTTTTATTACAAGGATGTTGATATTGAGTGATAAGACCTTAAGAATGCTATGACTTCCATATATCTCTATATTTACATGGCCCAAACATTCATCTAGTCTTGACGATTATATATGAACACGAATCAATGCTCTAGTGCCTCCTATTCAACCTTTATCTATATTATAAGGGGATCCCTGACTACATGGTCATGCACACACAACTCATTTGGGTACAAATCATACTGAACGAGGAATATTTGTTTCATTATTTCAAACTGTGGTTGTCAATAAAATCCACCAACCCCATGTTGTTAAATAAAAAATGAATGCATCACCCTTAGCCATCAAATGTTTCTAACTTTGTCTCAGTAATCATGGAACTAATCTACTACATGATTATCTCGAATCCTGCCTGAGCTTCTATGACTGATGGAATGTGCATGAAAAATGGAGGGATAGTCAGATGAGATATAAAGGATGCAAGAGAGGAGGCTCATTATAGCCTCCCTTAAACTGAGGCACCACACATTGTTTATCCCATAAGGGTAATTTGGTCGATATATTCACTCCCACTAATGGGATGATCATCATCATAATGAGGGTGCTTCCTCATATTCTATCCAATGTGTTGAATTAACTCCACTTGGATACACATACAGGGGGTAATAAATCTAATGGCTTATCCACAAGATGAAAAATTCATCTTATCACCTCTCCAGAGTAGGGTTTTACCCAAGAATGGTCTTATTCAATATAAAGAAATGTGATAGGTTAGAAAAGAGGATGAATAATCTCAGTATCAATGTCTTCATACCTCAACATAATCTAAAATGGGTGGATGATCCCAAGATGTCTCTCTACTCATAGACACACCGAAGGAAATGGGGAAAAACATTAAATAAAACCAATAATTCATATATTGATCACAGATGATCAACTCATACATCATAGCTATAAGAACCACTTCATTAATAGAGATCTTTTATAACCATTCATCAAGATTAGCTACCATTGTCAACGATCATCCTAGTCGGAGCGAGATAAGGGTGATATGAAAGCAATCTAATATACACAGCAAATATATAACCTTATGGTAGATTTTTAAATTGCACCAAACCCATATCTGTTAAACATACTAAGATGAGATTGGACATCAACGATACTAGTGGCATTATAGTATTCATAGAAATGTAAATGTTCCCATATCCATCCAAATTCAAACTATGAAGGGCCACTGAACCTATAGTGGATGATTCCATTTTGGATGTGTCCCAGGAGTTCGTAATGGTATACAAGGGTTAGTAGAAACATATTATGGTTCCTTCTTCCTTCTAACTATGCTTCCATCACCAGTGTAATGACCTAGATTTCGAAACGTGTGTCCTTATCGAGGAAAAGATTTATGTAAAAGAACATGTCAATAAATCCTACTAGACCAAGTCTTTGAGATATCTATTACTTCACAATATATCTTCATGAAGTCCCAAACTAAAAAAATGTCCCAATACAAGTTATTACTATCACAAACTTTCTTGGTAGGGCACCGATGGGGATGTTTACCGGTTGTTCTAAACCCATCGCAAAAAGTGAAAATGTTGATTATGATTTTTGTAGTATGTATGTTGGAACACATTCAGATTATTTCTTAGTAATTCATCCAAAATGATGAGCATGCCCCTTGCATAGACTAGAGTCAACCAAAAATCATCAGAGACCTTTATGGAATGGTGAAATTCATTGTACATCTCTCCTTGGGTGGGGGCTCCCACTCAGTTGGTAAATTCCTCATAGGTTGATGCCCACCTCGCCTTGGAAAATATAAAATGAGTTGGTTCAAGGACACCAATAAATGAATAATTCTCAAATAACAACAGACTAGACATAGACAATAAATTGATAAATCCACACTACTTCATAATGATATAGGGTATTTAACGAGTTTGTGGTATCTTGGAAGAATATTCAAAACTTAAAGGGCCATACCCATTCAATAGAAAATTTACCACTAGTATGAAGATCCCATTTTGAGCTCCATCTTCCTCATGGGTTGTTCAAATAATCAGTTATTTTACACGAATAACTCAGAGCAATTGTATGATGAGAAAAATCATAGCCATCTAGACATAATGTATATTTTTTATGGAATATAATACAAATCAAGGGATTGAGTGGAGATAAGTCATCTACCAGTAGAAATTTTCACCTAAATTCAATCAATATAATCTCACACCCTACATAATAGAATAATTTTTTTTTTTTAACAATTGAACACATAATATTACAAGAGTTGGAAATCGTCCACTTGCAATTAAAATAAAGAGAAATCGCTAGAATCATGACATAAATTGTGGCATACAGCTCCAACATCCCTCTTATCAAGCCCCGTGCCAAATGCAACAGTAGCAACAACCACTCTGATCTTGTTGGAACAAAAATGTTCCTGCCTTCGTCGACGATCCTTTGCAGGGATGCCACTATGATAACTCTTCGCAGATATACTATTATCATAGAGGTATTTGCTTATCAGTTCTGTTTCAGACTGAAATTTGCAGTAAATAATGATGCTCTTCAGCTCAGTGAATGGTGAAGACTTGATCAGCTTCAAAACATCTTTCATTCTGTTTTCGCTGAAAGATACTGACAGCTGCAGGTTGTCGCTTAATTGAGCACTGTGGATGAGATTCTTTGGGGGGATATCAAGAGCAGACATAACAGTGTGTAATGTTCTGCTTGTTGCAGTTGCAGTTATTGCAAGAATGCAGCTGGCATTAAGCCTAGTACGAAGCAGAGATGTCCTCAGCCTCATGTATGAAGGCCTAAAATTATGTGACCATTCAGAAATGCAATGAGCCTCGTCAACCACCGCAAGGGATGTAGGTATAGTAGAAGTGAGTGACGAAAATTCTGCATTGAGAAATCTTTCTGGCGATACAAAAAGCACCTTTATGGCTCCTCCTATGAGCAGCCTGTGTGTTTCAGCGCTCTCTGCAGGTGTCTGACTGCTGGCCAGAAGAC
The DNA here is from genome assembly GCA_963277665.1 of Viscum album. Classification (NCBI taxonomy): domain Eukaryota; kingdom Viridiplantae; phylum Streptophyta; class Magnoliopsida; order Santalales; family Viscaceae; genus Viscum; species Viscum album. Next base: position 10,885,360 of record OY728154.1, read on the forward strand.
CACCGTGTACCATTGGAGGCAGCTGTTTGAGTTGATCATTCATCAAAGACACTAAAGGGCTTATGACAAGCGTCATCCCTTGCAAAATTATAGCAGGCAATTGATAGCACAACGACTTTCCAGCACCTGTAGGCAGCACCAGCATCGTCGAGTGACCGGAGAGCACCATTTTGATGGCTTCCAATTGTCCTTCATTGAAGGAATCGTAACCATGCGTGAGCTTCAGCAGCTTCAGCAGGTTCTCATTGGACGCTTCATTCCGAACAGCCGACAACGCCTCGTCAATTCCGTCATCTCGCAACGGAAACCTTTCCCCCGGAACAAAACCGTCCCCGTCCCCAATGTCATTAGTATCGCTACCAGGTTTTGCTTTCACTTTAACTTTAAACCTCTTGTAAGTCCTTCCACCTGTAGACATATTGCAACCTCTTCTTTTGTTCACAAACCGGCCGCGGTTATGACCCTTCATGTTTAGCTTCACGAAGTTACCTTCACTGACAGATTTTCTCCTTTTAGCGGGAGTGGAAGGTATATTATTGGCCCGGATCAAATTAGGATGTTTTCTCACAGTCTTAGTGAATTTTGCATTGCAGCTCGCAGCAAATTCTGGATTGGGTGCATCGGTGGTCTCAATCCCGCATTGAGGAGGGATGGATGCTGACGGATGGCCTGGGTCATTTTCAGTGGAGTCTGGAGGACGAGGACAGGATCTTTTGAGTTTTGAGAACGCTGCGGACTTGGAGAAGTAACCGGCGGGGAGGGTCTCAATCAAGTGGTTGGGGGTAACGATGGATCGATGCTGGTCGGAGGGACGGTGGATCCGAATAGGTAAATTGAGTACAGGAGACGAACTGGTAGATGGGTCGGTTTCCTGGGAGGGTCTGTTGATGGATTTCGAAGGTGTCGGATGGGAAGGGATTCGTGGTTTTGAGGGTTTTAGTTTGTCGGTGGGCTTTGGTCTTGCAATGGGAGTTCGGCGAATCGAGGGGATGGTATTCGGCGACGAGCTGCTTGATTTCGAAGACGAGGGCAGAGATGGCAGCGGCCACGGCTGTGGCGGTGGCGAACGCCTTCTGGGAGGGGTGGCGGAAATATGAGAGCCACCCCCCCTACATAATAGAATATTTAATTATGAAGGAGGAATGAAAATATATTCCAACAATCCATACATGTTTAGAAGAATATTGTGCAGTAAAGGATGTTTTATAATCATCAATGGAAGTATATCTTCTTGAACCATGTAATCATTATTAATCTGGTATCGGGGGTAATAATTGTGTTTTATTGTGATTATGGACCTTTGATTATCTTCAGTCAAGTAACATTGATTATATTCAAGTGGTATATGAAATAATTATATTACATATGTCATATAAATAATGTAATATAATTTTTAAGGAATGATATAAAATTACTACAACATATGTCATATCACATGAATCAACAAATCAATTCGAAAATCCTATAAATTTGTCTCAAACCTCCCAACTCTTGATGATATCGTCGGTCTCCTAATCCGCAAAACAATCACGACATTGCATGAACGATAAGAAGACATGTGATCACATTATCTTTATAGAGTCATGTAAGCCACATAATAGTCAATTAGTCCTTAGATGAAGCCATGAGACCCAACATAACCCTAAACATGTTCAAGAATCCCCATATCCAAAGATAAAAAATCATCTAAATTTAGTTCATGGTTGATTCTGTTAGGCACTTGGTCAAGGGAGGTCTTCTAAAGTAGTTCTCCCAAATCGAGATCGTGGAAAATAATCAAGATGGGTTCTTTTGATCAGTTCTCATTATGAGGTTACACAATAGAATTATGGTTAGATAGATCATTAGAAATGATTGGATGGTGAATGAATCCCTTTAAACTTCCCTATTTATTGGACATCCCACGGAATACCAAACGTCACCCTGCGGACCAAGAATAACCCACGAAACTGATTGGATAAATCAACAAACATTCATGTCGGCATTAACATTACTAAAAAAAAAACAAGTCATTTTCCATGAGAACATCTATGCTGAAAGGGTGGAATATATTAATTCGCACCAAATCAGAATTAATAAATTCAAAAAGGAATAAATAATTGATTATAAGTATTAATTTTATTGCAAATCAAAGGTGGACGAATGGGTCCATGATCACCTGGATCACATGAACCACCATGATAAATTCTATTGTCTGATAAACATAATCTTATAAAAAGTATCATGAGATGTTCATAACCCGTGTAAGGCCTTAGGAAACCCCTTCAACAAGGCCTTCCTCTTTTGTGATTGACCCATAGACAATCATTGATCATGAAATGTCTACTAGATTTGTTCCACCAGGTCACAAAACATTTTAACTAGTTGATTCTTGATGAATCAAATGAAAATTCCAAGGAAAATTAAAGGGAAATACCAAAAATTTGGGATCCCCATTCCATCATAAAACTCAAACAACATATCACTGATGGAGATTCTACTTTTCTACAAAAACATTCATACAAAATCACGAGATTCACAAACATTGAAAAATAAAAAATGTAAATAAAAAGTGGAGATTTCATGTTATTCTGGTGGTAATTGAAATCATGTGACACAACCCTGATGAAATTTAAGCCACTTCATGAACCTAGTAACATGTCCGCCTTATCTCGAGAAAACTCAATGGAATGTCAACCTTTTCACACATTGATCATCAAATATAGCTAGATGGTCTCATACTCCCAATTTAGTTTCATAAGAGAAAATGGATTGGATTTCCCATGAAACGATCTCTCATTTCCACAATATATTTTAATGGTGATGTGAGAAATGAAAAATGGGTCGAGTGATTGTCCTCGACAACACTTTTGAATAATTAAAAATCCCCTGAACTCTATATAAAATTTACATGTAATTAAAATTGGAAAAGGAGGAATAATCTTGATGTCATAAATCTCACGTGAAACAATTGTATAGTCTCGGATGAACCTTTGAATATATGGTTTGATCACACAATGTCCTCCTAACATTCTGTAGTTATCTCCAAAAATAAAGTGATTAAATAATTAGATATTACACGAAGGCCTTTCAGAAGATATCATCGTCTCACCAAAGTATGTAGACGTGCCATATTGATATTATGAAATCCCATAGTATTGCTTCATGATTAAAAAATAAATTAATTGAATATAATCCAATAAATTGGTTTATAATAGTATGGTATCACTGTCGCTGAAAATCATGTGACACATTTGGAGTAGCCTACAACAAGAATTAGCTATTTTGTGTGATGTTGAAGCAATATTCAAAATCCAGCCTATATTTGCACATTACATTCCATGGAATGTGGACAATTACTATGTTTCAGAGGCATATAAATCCCACACCTCATCATTAAAGGAATGTTATAAATGGATAAACAATAATTGTATCCAAGCGCTGATGAACCTAGGTATTAGTGAATATTTCTCAGAGTGACTGATCTCACGACTTGGAAAGTTTTCTATTTCGTATGATCTTGTGAAAAACTAGAGGTATCTTGTAGCATGAATAGTCATTTCGTGTGATCACTCATAGATCACACAATTTTCTTATGGTATTGCATGTGGAGTACATCACACATATCAGTTAAATCACATGAGATATAAAAAATCTGATAATAAACCAATATAATGCATTGATAATAAAAGGGTAGAACGAAGACTATAAGACAAGAAACTTGCATGAAGAACATATAAATTTATCGTCGTGTTCTTCACATGATCTAAATGGGTCTCGCAGCATCACCGTGCATGCCCCTTCTGTAACACACCAAGCATCCATGGTACGCTTCTCTTTGATTAATACAGTAGCGTGCCTTGTACACAACTTCGAGTTCTAACACAACCCACAACCAATCAAACTAGCCATTATGAATAGTAATACCCACTTTTTGAAAATTTATACATTATATTTTTCAAAATGGAATTATTTTTAGGATTATTAATATCAATACTATTTTAGGGTGAATTTTTGGAACTTTTCTGATAACTTTCATATTTTGATGAATAGTGAAAATTATTAAATTTTAATAAAAAATACCTTTGTTAATCAAAATAATTAATAGTGATAAATTATGAAATTGAGTGATTTTAAAGAATAATTAAAATATATTTTTACTATTTAATCAAATTTTGGTCATTGGACTTAATTTCACATTTAAACCAGACATAAACAAGTGTCAATATTTTGATAGTTATTATTTCATAAAAACACACTTTTTGTTTTGACAGCGGGAATTAATATTAAATTAATTTCTGTTAATTCTGTGTTTTGAATATGGAAAAATAGATTCCATAATTTGAATTTAGATTCCTAAATTTTGTAAATATTTAACTATTATTTTTAAACATTATGAATAATTACTTCGGTATATATTTTGTTTTCCATGGTTAAAGGGTAAATCCCGTAAATAAGGGTAAAACAATAATATTATAATAATATAAAATTACCCTAAAATGTATCCATACCCTATTGGTTGATACATGTCCGACCATGGGCTTCTTTGGGTCGATTTTGGGACCCCATGGATCCACTTGTAAGTAATAATGAAACTTTATATTAATAAAGTTAATGTAAATAAAAAAATGACATATGCATATATCTTTTAGAAAAACAATTGTTAAATAGAGTTATATATGTTATATTTTCAAATATAAATATTCCTTACAAATATAAAAAGATTTAATACATAATGGTTTTTTATTTATAATTTTTAGACATTGAATAATTAAATTTCTTTATGGAAAAATAATGATGCAATGTTGTCCTTATTAATGACAGAATCATATAATCAGTATTATAAATGTTAAAAGAAATAAAAATTGAAAATTTTGATTCCATACACGAATTTTATTTCTTAATATGACATGTTAGAATAGATTAAATAATTTTTTTTAGAATTAATAAAGTTGTTAAGATTTAACAAAAATAAATTATTAAATATTGTCAAAATTGACATAAATGAGTTTTTAAAACACATATTTTATTATTAATTGATATTCTATTCCTAAAAATCTACAGTTCAGCCAAAGGACTTATATAATGATAGGTGTATCATAAATAGACCACTTGGGGGTCCCTTGGATGTATATAGTATGTTTATTAACCATATAATATAAAAATACATTGTGACATGGTAAATGTCAAACTATTTAACTAAGAGTTATATATAAATGATATGGTTAATATAGTGACCCAAACCATTCTAAAATCTATTGAATAAAAGTATTTCAACCCATCCCCACATTATACTTTGAATAATCTTCTTTGGAGTGATTATAAAACTAATTTGAATTTATTATAAATTATTACATTAAGTTTTTCCTAAAGAGCCCCTCCTCCCCTTCAAAAAGGACACCACGTATAACCAATTTTCCATGTCGTAAAAGCCTTTTAGTTCGGCCAAACCCTAAAAAAGTCTCCTCTAAACGTCCCTAAATTTAACCTAGAGTCATTTCTTTTGTCATAAAGCCAAACTAAGGAGCCATTTTGATCAAATCAAAAGGAAGAACCTGAAGAAGAGGTAATGTTTCCACCACCCTCTTCCAAGTTCATTTCTTCTTCAACTTCTTTTTTCATGATGTTTCCTTTATAAAATAATAAATCATGTATATTATATATAAAATTATGTTATTATAAATATGGTACAACCATATTTAGTATTCTATCCATCTGTTGAATGACATGTCACCATACGTGCGTACGTACGACTTACCGTCTCCACGTCGTGGTGTAATTGTTATTCAAAACATTATTATTTGGATGGGTATGATAATGATGTGTAACTGAAGTAAATAAGAAATATAACATTATAATGATTCATTATATATGATATACCATCCAATTATATATTATTTAAATATAAAAATATGGATATCGTCGCTCGTGCATACGAACGGATTACCATCTCCACGACGCGATGAGATTCATTTCCAAGTTCACCATTAATCGACGATTATAAAAATATATTTTACTTATAAGTATGTAATATATGACATAATAATTCTACTAGAGATATATATATTTATATATATAATTATTTATGTACTTATATATATCTAATTCAGTTACTTCCATTCAATACTATATGAAAACGGAAACAACATTTATGCATACGTACGGACTACCGTCTCTATAAACGGTGTTTTAAATTTCATTTATATGTCTATTATACATATTTATATTCTAAATATATATGATATAAAAATCATGTTTTATATTCTGTAAGTATTTAAATCATAATCTAAGTGATACAATCCCGAGTAACAAGTTAAAACACATACGATAAAAAAAGCGATTATTACTCAAAATATTAATATAACATGGAAATTATTATTAAATATGTAGTATGAAGTCATAAAGTCATAAATGAATAATGTATGATATCATAAATGGTAATATGGTTATAGTATAATTTAATAACATACTATAGTGTTCATAGAGGAGGTTAAACGTACCCTCGACTAAAGGAAAGTGCAAGGTAAGAGGTTTTCATCTCACTCCTTATTCCATGAGATTCTTGACATATTGCCACTATTACCTTTTGTGTGGTGTATGTACTACCCATAATTGTATTCGTTGTTTAATACACTTTAATTTATGTGTATTTACAAATTCATTTTATGATTCCTCTTTCATGGGGTGTATGTTTCGTAAGTTACCAAATTGGTAAGGGTTTATTTCACAATCTCTTCACTATTCGAGGTTGTTTATACGTAATTATCTACTGGAACCTCTTTATCATCCACATCAATGTTTCTTAAAAATGTATTTGAAATCATTCTAACTATTTTACAGACTATGGGTTAAAGTCATTTATACACTTGTTTGACTTTTTTTAAGATGTTTATAAAGGAATCATTCCACTGTTTTCCAAATAAGGTCCTTTTTAACCTTTCCGATAAAATTAATGTAAGAATTTCCTTTTTTAACTTATACACCTAGTGCAGCTATTTTATGCCGTTATAAAATCATATAACCTTTCCTTAAATGCTTATAATAATATTTTCAATGTAAATGTTTTCTTTTATAATTATGTGACTTTTAAATGATTTTAAAAAAGAGATATTTCTCTCAAATAGTTTTGATTTCATCTATGTCAACATCCTTTGATAGATTTTAATCTTATTTGAAGTTGATTTATTATGATACAAAACATCAATATTGTATTTAAGGTTTTTTGATATGTTTGACTATAGATGTTTTGTTTTTATACCATTCATGGTTTATGGAGAATGTATTGACATTTCGTATGCTAGTTTTAATAGGAATGTTTATGTTATGTTTAAACCTGTTTATATGAGGAATGAATTGGACTTAATAAGTGACTGGTGGAGGCAACTATAGCTCTTAGATTCATCAGTAGGTCTCATGAGACAAACTGGTGTCTTGGAACAAGGCCTTGAGAAAATATTTTTTGTAGTATTGGTAAAAGGCCTTGACTATGTGGTTATGATTGTCTGGCATTATGTATTCCATCATTATGAAAGTGGTAAGTGATATTGCATGTGATTATTCGACTAGTAGAATATCCATGTGAATAATTAAATGGGATTACATCATTTTATTTTTTTCCATATTATTCTAAAGTTCATTTTTAAAAGTCTTTTGTTTTGGTTATATATTTCCTTAAATGTTTATGCATATTTATGAATGTTTCCGCTATATTGTTATCCTTACTGATCGTCTGAGCTTACCCCTTTCTATGTTTTATTTTTCCAAGTATTCCAAGAAGTGTATTGTGATTTATATGTAGGGTTAATCCGAGGAAATAATGGCGTTCATAAAGGATTATATATGTTGTTTTGTATGTCATAATGTATAATTTAACATTCTTGTACGTAATCTATTTTCCAAGACTGCCAAACCGATCGGTCCTTCCGGACTTGATTCCTTGTAATCATGCCAAAGTATTAAAATCATGCACCGACTCTGGGTAACTAGGGTCGGGGTGTTATAGTTGGTATCTAAGGAAGTTTACCAATAACCATGGAGACTAGATTTAGATAAACTCTCATTAGAGCACATTACCCTAAGATAGAATTTGAGGATTATTATAGAAGAACATCCTATAATTTTAGTACTGTAGATATTTTATGAGTTTTCCAAGAAATACATCCCTGTCTAGATACAAGCAGGTAGATGCGGATCTGGCACAGATGTACATAGGGTTAAAACCCAAAAACACTGCTTTGAGCTAGAATCGAATGGGAACTGGTGCACGACAACAGGCCTTGCTGCACTCTTGGTTACGACAGTCTCGGGGGATATGCTTAGGATAATTCTTGTTTTCTTTACAAACCACTATGAAGCGTTTATGAGAATATACCTCCTCAAAGAAAACATTTTTGTGACTATGGATTATATCCATAAACTGTTCAATTTACGTTAGGTATTTTACATGTTTGGAATTATGAATTGTGATTCATAATCTGACCTAGTGTATGCCATTGTATATATATGACACCCAATAAAGGAATGTGAACTCCAGCAATACTTATGATTCAAAGAGTAAGAAGGATCATTTCTTTCACAGTATTAAGACAATATTTAGAAGAGAAATAGTCTCCCATGTATTTTCCATATATGAGGAAATATTATCATTTGTTAATAAGATAAGAAAATATTTCTCTGAGTCATATGGCTTTGAAGGGAAGAAAGAGAAGAAATGGATGGAAGAAAGAAATATAGATAAAGGGAAGAGTGAAAAGAAGGATTTTCCCATATGTGATAATAGTGGAAAGAATCACCATGGTAAATTCTTGATGGTAATTAGAGTTTGTTATATGTATGGGGAAAAAGGACACCATGTACATTATTGCAAGGGTTAAGAAAATCAAATGTACAATGCTTCATTTGCAAGGAGTTGGAAGACTATGTGAACCAATGTTCAAATAATCAGAGTACTCCCCAAATGATGCTATTGGTTAACATTCAAGTTATGATACTACCACATATAAGGACTAATTATTATAGTTCTTATGTTTTTATTAGAGAATTATTTCATTTGAGTGTTGTATCAACAATGTACTGGTAATAATTATTATGGAGTATATAAGGATTGTACTACAGTACTATTTCATTAAGGACTTGAGATTATGTGGAACCAGGAAAAGTGACCCAATGGATGGTTAATTTTTTTGAAAATATATGGTTGAGAGAATGATAAACCATAATATAGTTCTGATACTGAGGTAGTGATTTTGTAATAATACATGATTTATTTGGATAAATTTTATTGGATATTTCTGACTTCCATGAAAATGATTAATGATTTCTATATTCCATCATTATTGGAGTTTACAACATTTTTTTATAAAAGGAGTATATCTAGTATTCTATAAGGAATAAGGGATCATGACTGTAATCAATAAGGTTTTATGGTAATTCAGGATGTTACAGTGTTTTAAAAGAATACATGATGAAGGTGTTCACATGTTATTAAGAAAAAAAAGGATCGTCATTATATTTACCTTCCTTATAAATTTTGGACTATGAGTTTGGACAGAAGTATTTTTAATAATTCTAGTATGATATTATTTTGGATTACCATAAATGGACAACCCGGAGGTCGGGCGGCAACACGTCACGTCCGGCAAGGCCACGATACTTGAACCCGCAACTAAAGGGCGACAAGTGTGTATCACCTACCACTGTCCCACGTGATGTCTTGGATTGAATAATGTGGTATCTTTTAAAAAGATTCTGGTAGATGAATTATAAATTAATTTGTTTGAAACTTATATCAATAGGATAAATAGAATATTATTTTTATGTTATATTATCTTTTATAGTGAATAATGAGTCTGTGGTAGAAATTAGCTAAAGGATGGGACTCACCATGTCATGTATATATTTTTCTTCTTCTCTTATTATATGAATAAATTAATTATTATACATTATTGAAGGGATCTTAAAAACCAAAATGTGTTATCATAATATCATATGTTTTGTGGAACCGATGGTATTTTAAATCATCATATATTGATGAATTTAATTCCCTAAATTTTACAATTGTTTGTGATTGATGACCTCAATCACTACCTATAAAAATTTACATTTTTCCTTCATTTATATGTCTCTAATTTCCACCAATGTTCTTCTAATTGAGATCATAATTTGTTGGTGACCCTTTAATTTCCCTTTTCCTCTTATTAAGACTACAATTTATTAACCTAATTTCCGATGTCGGTTTTCCCAAAATTATTTTCTATTTTCAAACTTTTATTTTTGAAAAATAATTTCAAATTACGAGGATTCAATTTATTGAAGGATGAGAGAATGAAACAACTCAAGATTCCTTGGTATACTTCTCTTTTAATAATACAGTAGCTTTCTTTTTACCCAACTTCAAGTTCTAACACACACTGCAACCAATCAAACTAGCCGTTATTAATAGTTATACACACTTTTTGAAATTTTATACATTTTATCATTCAAAATGGACTTCATTTCTAGATTTATAATATCAATATTAGCTTAGGGTGAATTTTTGGTACTTTTTTGATAACTTTCATATTTTGATGAATAGTGAAAATTACTAAATTTTAATTAAAAAAAACTTTTTTAATAAAAATAATTAATATTGAAAAATTATGAATTTGAGTGGTTTTAAAGTATATTTAGAATATATATTTACCATTTCAACCAATTTTTGTCATTGGACATAATTTCACATTTAAACCGGTCATAAACAAGTGTCAATTTTTTGATAGTTATTATTTCTTAAAAACACTCTTTTTGTTTTGACAGCGGGAATTAATTTTAAATTAATTTCAGCCAAATATTTGTTTTGAATTTGGAAAAATGGATTCCATACATGGAATCAGGATTAACAAATTGTGTAAATAGGTAACTCTTATTTATACACATTTTGAATAATTACTTCAGTACATATTTTATTTACCATGGTTAAAGGGTAAATCAGTAAAATAAGATTAAAAAAATAATATTATAATAATATTAAATTTCCCTAAAACATTTCCTAACCCTATGTTTTGATACATTTCTGACCATGGGAATCTTTGGGTTGATTTTGGGACCCCATGGATCCACTTGTAAGTGATAATGACACTTTATATTAATAATGGTAATGTAAATACAAAAATGACATAAGCATATATCATTTAGCAATAAAATTTATACATAAGGTTATATATGTTATATTTTTGACTATAAAAATTCCATATAAATATAAAAATATTTCCTATATAATCGTATTTTGTTTATAATTTTTAGACATTGAATAAATAAATTTATATATGACACAATAATGATGCAGTATTTTCCTTATTAATGAAAGAATCAAATAATTAGTATTATAAATGTAAAAATAAATATAATTTTAATGTTTTGATGCCATTTGAAAATTTTATTGGTTAATATGATATTTTAAGATTTCTTAAATGAGTTTCTTTTGAATTAATAATGTTATTATGACTTTAACAAAAAAAATTATTAAAAATTGTCAAAATTGACATAAATGATTTTTTAAAACAAATATTATATTATTATTTGATATTCTATTCCTATATAGCTAACTTTCGGCCAAATTACATATATAATGATATTTATTTCATTAATGGACCACTTGGGGGTCTCTTGTAAGTATATAGTATGTTCGATAACCATATAATCTAAAAATACCAAGTGACATGGTAAATGTCAAACTATTTAACTATGAGTTAAATATAAATTATAAGGTTAATATAGTGACCAAAACCTATCTAAAATCTATTGGATGAAAGTATATCGACCCATACCTACATTACCTTTGAATAATTTACTTATAGGCCCTTATAAACGGAATATTAATTTATTATAAATTAATTCTTTAGGTTTTTCCTAAAGAGCCCATCCTCCCCCTTATAAAAGGACACCACTTCTAACAAAATCTTCATAACTTCAAAGCCATTTGGCTCGACCAACCCCTTCCCAAGTATCTTCTCAAATTCCCTCACTTCAACCTAGAGGCCTTCCTTTATTCCTAAATCCATCCTAAGGAGCCCTTTGGATCAAATCAAAAGGAAGAACCTAAAGATGAGGTAATGTTTTCACCACCTTCTTTCACTTTCCATTCTTCTTCAACTTCTTATTTCTTTGTTATTTCCATTATAAAATAATAACTCCAGTATCTTATATATACTATTATGTTATTATAAATATGGTACAGCCATGTTTTGTATTCTATCCATCATATGAATGACATGTCACCATACGTGCGTACGTATGGCTTACCGTCTCCACATCGTGGTGTAACTGTTATTCAAAACATTATTATTTGAATGGGTATGATAATGATGTGTAATTGAATTAAATAATAAATATAACATTATAATTATTCTGTATATATGATATACAATCAAATTATATATTATTTTAATATCAAAAGAATGATATTGCCGCTCGTGCGCACCTATGAATTAGTGTCTCCACGACGCGATGAGATTCATTTCCAAGTTCACCATTCATCGACGATTATAAAAATATATATTACTAATAAGTATGTAATATATGACATAATAATGCCATTGGAGATATAAATATTTATATATATAAGTATTTATGTATTACATATATCTTATTCACTTACTTCCATTCAATACTATATGAAAACAGAAACAGTGTTTATGAGTACGTACGGACTACCATCTCCATAAACGGTGTTTTCCTTTTCATATATATGTCTATTATCCATATTTATATTCTAAATATATATGATATATAAATCATGTATTATATTCTGGAATTATTTAAATCATGATCTATGTGATACAATCAAGAGTAACAAGTTAAAACACATACGATAAAGAATTCGATTATTACCCGAAATCTTCATATAACAAAGAAATTATTATTAAATGGGTAATATAAAGTCATAAATGAATAATGTATGATATCATAAATATTAATATGGTTCTATTATTTTTGAATATCACACTATAGTCTTCTTACAAGAGGTTAAACATACCTTTCACTAAAGGATAGTGCAACGTAAGGCATTTTATTCCCACTCCTTATTCCATTCAGATTCGTGTGATATTGCCACTATTACCTTTTGTGTGGTTTATGTAATTCCCATAATTGTATTATTTGTGTAATACACTTTAATTTATGTTTAATTACATATTCATTGTATGATACCTATTTCATGGGGTTTATGTTTCGTAAGTTACCAAATTGGTATGGGTTTATTTTACAATCTCTTCATTATCCGAGGTTGTTTATTCGTAATTATCTATTGGGACCTCTTTATCATCCACATCCATGTTTCTTAAAAATTTATTTCAAATCATTCTTACTATTTTACAAACTATGGGGTAAAGTAATTTATACCCTTGTTTGATTGTTTATAACATGTTTATAATGTAATCTTTCTATCGTTTTCCAAACAAGGTCCTTTTTAACCTTTTAGACAAAATTAAAGTAAGAATGTCTTTTTTTAACTTATACACCTGGTGCGGCTATTTTCCGCCGTTAAAAAATCATCGTTGCTTCCCTTATAATCTTATAATAATATTTTCAATGTAAATTTTTTCTTTTATAATTATGTGACTTTTAAATGATTTAAAAAAAGAGATATTTTTCTCAAATAGTTTTGATTTCATCTATGTCAACATCGTTTGATATATTTTTAGCTTATTTGAAGTTTATTTATTATGATACAAAATATCCATATTGTATTGAACATTTTGTGATATGTTTGACTGTGGATGTGTTATTCTTATACCATTCATGGCATATGGAGAAGTATTGAAATTTTTTATGCTAGTTTTAATAAGAATGTTTATGTTTGGTTTAAACCAATTCATATGAGAAATGCATTGGATTTAATAACTGACGGGTGTAGCCTCCTATAACACCATGATGCATTAGTAGGTCTCATGAGAAAAACTATTGTCTTGGCACAATGCCTTGACAAAATCTTATTTTTAGTCTTGGCACAAGGCCTTGACTATGTGGTTATGATAGTTTGGCCTTATGCATTCCATCATTATTATAGTGGTATGTGATATTGCATGTGATTATTCAACTAGTAGAATATCCATGTGAATAAGTAAATGGAATTACTTCATTTTATTTTTTGCCATATTATTCTAATGTTCAAGTTTAAAAGGCTTTTGTTTTGGTTATACATTTCCTTAGATGTTTATGCTTATTTATGAAAGTTTCTGCTATATTGTTATCCTTAATGAGCATCTGATCTAACCCCTTTATATGTTTTTTTCCCAGGATTCCAAGAAATGTATTTTTATTGATATTCAGGGTAAATCCAAGGGAATAATGGCATTCATAAAGGATTATTTATGTTGTTTTGTATGTTATAATGTGTAATTTAACATTCTTGTATGTAATATATTTTCCCAGACTGCTAAACTGATCGGTTATTTGGGACTTGATTCCTTGTAATCATGCCAATTTATTAAAATAATGCACCGACTCTGGGTAACTGGGGTCGGGGAGTTACCCATTAGATCATGTGATACTTCTTTGGTATACTATTTGGATTATATGATGTCCCTCAGATATATCAGATCAGGTCACATGACTCCCTAAGGGAATGCCACCGAAGTCTTTAGAAACTCTATGTCCATTCCATCCAATACATGCGATGTACTCTAGAAATGTTTCCCATATCATACAATGAAAATATTTCATGTCATTTATGTCTCCTGGTAGTGCTTAGGCATGTAAACAGGCTCTTGCGATGTCCTACAGACATGTCATCCGAAATTCACGATGACATCAAAACATGTCATGTTGGTTATTAATCACCCTAAAAACATGTTTCATTGACTATCAAGAAATCTCCAAAAGAATTTAATCCATACTTTTTGACGGCACCAGGGCAAGAGAACATGATCATGTGGAACCCTCAAGATAAGCCATGCATGATCATGTGATGGATTCCATGACAATATGTTCTGGTCGTATGTGGTCCTCCAGACAAGTCATCCATGGTTATGCGACAACCTTAAAACATGATATCCATGTTATGTGAAATCCCTCATAAAAATAAATTTGAAGGAGAAAATTTAATTGAAACATTATAGAAGACACCATCCTACAATTCGTTTAGACTTCCATGTCATGTAATGAAGACAATTACATCTTTTTCGAAAGGAAAGAAGTACAGGAAAATCATGCATCCTAGAACATGATATCATTTTCCATCCACATTGTGTAATCCCCAAACATAATGAAATCCTTAGAGGGTATTCCATGATCAATGGAATAATATAATATTACCCACATATAAGGAAACCGTTAGTTGGTAATCCCAGAACAACTAAACTAAGATGACTCTTATTCCGTCCACAACCAGGTTACCTAGTATGAATCTCCAAGGCCCAATCTCTATATTAACATTCATAAGGTTCTCCTATTTTATATTCCATCCATAAATAAGTGATTAAAATAATTATTTTCCATCCATTTTTATCACACAGATCATAGATCATGTTGTCTTATATAGTTTCCATGATCATATCATTTTCATTATAAGCCATCAAAATGATAAGGACAACCTCTGCGTGTAAGCCACAATCAAACTGATCAATGATGAATCAAATTATTTTCATACCAAGGACTCAAAAATCACATTTTAAAGGCATTTTATCCTATGGGAATCAAATTTTATGTATGTCCCTTCATGTCTGATATATTTCAACCATCAGGATTGAATAATTCTATGGGTTCTTCAATCTACCTAATCAACCAGTGAACTGGGAATCCAACTGAACTACATTGAATTTGATTTGAACTATAACCAGGATATGTAAGAAACCATCCTATGGACTGATATCTGTATAAATCATCAAAAGGGTTGTCCCATTATAGAATTAAAACATCAAAAATCATATTAAATTAATTACTTTTTATCCCTTGTTTCTCACACCAAGCATGGATCATATCGGATAAGGGTGTTACAAACATCATATCATTCACACCATGAGTCTCCACCAAATGAGGAAACCACAGTGTGTAATCTCTGATGCATAGAGTGATATGATTTCCCCCATATAAGGCAATCTACCTTGGGTAATCTCACATGGTTGTGAACATAACTATATGAAACCTAATTCCTGAAATGACCACAATATGCATGAATCTTTTCTAATGTCTGAGATCCAATGGGAATCCTCTTTAGTGTAAGTCCCCTCATTTCTATGACATTTCAACCATTGGGACCCAATCTATCACATGGAATGACCATTGTTATTCATCCATCAGTGTACAGATAATCCAAATGATCCATAGAACCTCTAATTCCTGCTATAAGCAGGAATCATATGACACCTTCTTGATCCTCAAGATTGAATATCTTGTACCCTGGTTCCCATATATTTTTCTTGTCCTTAGGATGATAAAATGCATGAGGCTAAAGGACTACATGGGTTTTTTTAATTATTTAAAGAGGACATGTTTTATGCCTAATAATGTATCAATTCCTTCCTTAAAAAATAAACTACCTCCCTATATGGTAGAAAATTCCGAAGTACTAGGTTATACGATATTAGAACATAAGGAACATCCCATTACTGGGAAATGGCTGAAGAACCTCAGATACATACAGATAGATTACGTAATCAGATCCCATACATTTTTACATGAAATGGGATATCCTATGATCATTCTTTTTAGGTTACCTGTCCCATAATAGGATTAGGAATAGATTCATTACTACTCATAATTCTATAACAGATTTGTGGAGTAGCAGACAATACCCCCCAAGGGTGTGATGATACCAACATAACATCTGATCGACCAATGTGTGTTCCTATGCATCATTGGGTCTAAAAACCCAATTAGACCCCAGCCATTGGAAATAATGTATATAACAATTTATTTATTTGGGAAATGTTTAGTGATTTTATTAAGAACAAAAATAAAAATCTCACATCAATGAATGGTAAAGAATTCACCTCCACCCACAATCAACCATAGTGCCTAGAAAAATTCATCTCGGTCACCACTTTTACATCATAACGAATATTTTGATCTTGAGGTGAACTTATTTAATGATGATATCTCCTTCACAATACAAAAACAATAGACTTCATGATTCTCATTAAACCATTTTTTTCATCCAATGTGGCATTGGAGGTAATCTCTTTTTCCTTGAATAAGAATTTTTGAACCCCAAGTAAACTTATTTAATCTTGAAATCACATTTACTGTAAAAACTTATAGACTGTATAGGTATTATCAAACAATTTTGTTTGTGAGATAATGGTTTCTAGTTCATCTATTTTCTGTCGAAATAGTAATGTCATCTCTTTCTATGATGTAATGGAAAAAACTATTGTAATCCAATAGGTCATTGATGATGGGACTTGAACAATTTATAATTGTAACATCATTTCATGAACCATAATATAACATTATTCTTACCAACCACCAATACTGTCATCGTAGTTCACGATCTAGTTTGGTCAAACACGAATGTACCACAAATGTTGATCCATGAAATTCTTGAATCATATCCCCTAAAATACTTATACTGACAACCACAAAATTTCTAACATAGATGTTTTAATCTTCAAATATGGTCCGATATATTTTTAACTCAAAAATTTTCCTCTTCATATAAAGGACATTTTTTTGGATCATCATAGATGATTTCTATGATCTGACTCAAAAGTGTAGACACTACCCAAACTAATATGATATTCATTTGATCCTAACCCTCCTGAACCAGAACATGCATGTCTTCCAGGAATGGCATCAACATCAACTCAGAACTAGAATAATGAACGACCTAAGTCTTAGTTTTAATCCATAGAGTTCCAAAAACAATGTTTCCATTATCAATCATAAATCATTGCTCAAAATTATATGACAACATATACTAATTCCACTTATACTACAGAAGATTCAGAAATCATTGTGAAATGATGTATTTTATGCTATTGTGGTTAGTATAAATTTTTACATTTTAACCAAATATATTATGTGGCCAACATACCACTGTATAAACGGATCAATATTATTTGATGTTGTGTATATGTTATTTCTGTTCAAGTTGCCTCAATTGTTTTGACCAATATTATAAAATTCAATAACCATGTGTCACCACTACCCCATTCACAATGCCTAAAGCATCTCAAATCACCATCTACTACATCCCTGGCTCAGGTAGGGTCAAGGTTGGCTTTATAGTCAAGTTCGTCTTTAACTCTTGAAAGTTATTTTTACACTATCTTGACCATTCAATATTTATACCCTTTTTGGGAAAGCACATAAGTGGTGTTCCCAAGTGGTAAAAGTCCTAAATGAACCTCTAATAATATCATAATATCCCTTGAAAAAAAATATAAAACACCTTATTTGGATTCTCCCAATAAACCTATTCATACAAATTATCTTAGTTAATAGACATGCATTACTATAGTATTATGCATCCCATGAAATATACCTAGTCAATCAAAAATTGTAACATAAAAAGATTTTCAAATATTCAATTCTCTATCAATGTAATTAGGATTATGTTAATATTTTTTTAATGGTTGTCATTAGTTTTATAGTACACCAACATGTAATAAGAAAATACCCCCACAAATTAGTCCACATACACATGGATGATTTTTTTTATCATGGACATAAACACTGGAAGTCAATTCATTAACCCAAATGTTATAATAATGAACAAATAATGGCCATATATATGTTTAAATGAATTCCAAGGAATTTCTGAAGGTTGGACTCTAAACCAGGGATACCCGAATCCCAAGTCAATCATCTAAAAAACACAAGATCCTATCAAAAAGTCAAATTTATCATCAGAACAATGAAGATGATAATATTTCCTCACTATCATATGGTTGAACATATGTATATTGTCACATTTGAAAAATATCCCTGTAGCCTTCTTCACAAACATGACTAATGGACTCCAATGTGACGTACTATGATTTATAAAACCTCTATACAAAAATTAATTTAAGTCAGTACTAGTATCTTGAAGCATTATTGGTGCCATATATTACTGTGGAATAGAAGCTAGATCATTCCCCAACATGAGTTCCATTGTAAATTTTTTATATTATTCTGGTTGCAGTGTAATGAAGCCTCAAGAAACACATCCTACAACCCGCCCAATATGTTTGTAAATTTTTCATTATTTTTACCTACATCACCCAGTAAAAATAATTATGTATGCGTGGTGAGAGCCACCAATTACTGATGAACTATCCCTATTCGTGTTTCATGGACCACCCATTCTCCACAATGAATATAATTTTCATCCTTATGAGACATAAATTGCAGTCTCTTGTGGTAACAATATATGTAGAATCAGTACCTTATTAAAAATTAAATACCCATATCCAGGTCAAGACTTAACATACATAGAATGTAATGTTTCCAAAGAAAACGATACAACCCAAACATGAGAGAACACCCTTTTCATAAACATATGTCTATTAACTGTACTCAAAATGCCTTATCTATCTTCAATACCCAACTCACAAACTCCTCTTCCAGATTCAACCAATTAACAAGTTGAGAAGATATAAGGGAATGAGAGGAAATAATGTCAAATAAGGATCTAAAATTTATAGAAGCTATAATAATAGTACCTCTTTCTATTTATTTTCTCGCCTCGTCATCCACCAGTGTGCACTGATCTACATGAAATTATCCATCCCGTATTCCCAATAATTCATTCTGAGTCCCTTGAACTACACCATTAAAATTATATTTGTTCTCATTATTTGATATACAAGGAAAAATTCCTCTAGCACCACTGGAACTACAACCCCAACATCCATAATCATACAGTGTAGAAGATCCCCTTCCCAAACATTGGTTTCACCAAGTTGATCCATCACTACACATATTTCATGGGTTCATAAAGAACCATTATAGGAGTCACATTCTTCCACAAGCTAGGTACACTACCATTCATCAGGAATAATTTCTATAGAAGTATATCGGCATGCCACACCGGTAGAATATAACTTAGGTATGTTCCTTAGTAACTTATCTTCCAAATAGACACTCATACTTCCATTGTTTTGGTCAAAATTAGCATAACTCGCGATTGTACTTTTAGAAGCCATACCTCTTAATCATCTATAAAAAACAACCTATCATCCACTAGAAGCCTCCTTCAGGTTCTCCTTAGATATGAGAGACTGATCCACCACATTCATAAGATTCATTAATCAAAATATTTTAATGGTGGGATTAATCTCAAATTTGAGTACATCCTTGAAATGACTTTTCATAGCTTTCTCATTCCCTACTAGTGCTCAATAAATGTCGTAAAAGTCAATAAAGTGAATAGAATAATCCGTCACAGATGTGATCCCCAAGGTCAACCACATGAACTCATTTTCCCTCTCACGTCTCAGTGTTTCAGGATATTTTTTTCTAATAAAATCTCTTGGATGTTCATTCATACCATATTATCTAGATGCATAGTCCGAGCCTGAACATCCCAACTTAGATTTTTCGACCCTTGTAATATATAAGCATCTAACTTGAACTTATTCCTATCAGGATTATCTAAATGATCAAATATAGTTTACATGGACACAATCTATAACACTATTACCACATGTTCACCATCCTCTATGATGGTCAGAGGGTTTTGTAACTTAATCTCATGTGTCAAGGCTAAAATACTCTTCATAACCCATTATAGGTCTCTATTAAAAAAATGTAACAAGAAAAAAATATACTCCCAAATTTTTCTCTAGCTCCCTCTCCTAACAAAATTTATACCTTTGGTTCCACTAAGGGAGGATCATTTAGAGCCATATTCTCCTGTCTTCCTATCAACAATCTTTAACAAGTAGGAAAGTCTATACAATTCCAAACACACACCCCATGAATTATTTTACAACATTGACAGAGTTAAAAATTGTGATTAAAAATAATTTATAACAAATTATTCCCCCTTTTCCCCCACACCTTCATGTATGATACACAATCACTACCATTAACTATTCCTCATGTATTTCATTGTTAAAATAAGATAAATAACATTCAAAAATCATGTTTCTCATTAGACACCCATTTATATATTTTGCATCATTTCTCAACTATGAATTCCATATCAGTCAACATTTTCAATTCAATTACACACATAAGGGAAATATATATTAATTTCAATAACTTACATAAATACCAGTTTTGCATGCAAACATAAAAATTATTCATGTCACAATAATTTGTGAATTCCTAGAAAGATGCATGAATACTCAATTCTTATGCCATAATAAGCCATATTTCAAACAGTAGAAAAAATAAATATTTATATTTATTTTACACAATAAGTGCATCAATCATGGAAAAATATCATCTAACTATAAAAATAAAAATCAATAACAAAAATCCATCCCTAGGTTCTTGGGTTTTCACCCATACATTGGTCAAATTATCTTGTTCATGATATCATGTTAAAGGATTGAATCTTCTTAGACTTCTATCGACCTTTACAAAATATATAACAAAATAAAATAAAATAATTCTTGAATCTAAAACCACATTGTAATATCCCAACCCATGTTCCACACAACGGTGTGCTGATCCGGTCGGTTATATTACCTCAAGAATGCCTACCCATATTCCATATGATTCTGACTAATAGTGAGGGTCCAATATAAAACTTGTAGAGCCTATACAATCATTATTGGAGTTATACAATACAAGAAATAGAACAATAATTACGATGTTATAAAACCAATAACTAAACAAACCTGTAAACATGAAGAATAAAACCAGAATACAATATGGAAATCTTAAAAATAGATATGTCATTCAAAGTATATGTCAAGTGTCAAAATGAACATATAAAAAATAACATTGATAACTCACCCATGTGGATCATGAAACCAAGTCTGGTTCCCTCATCCATGCTCTATCCCAAATCCTGCATCAATCATAAGGATATTTCTCTCATATTTTCCTATAAACATGAAGTGTATTCAGGTACAAAGAATGTTCCCGAGTAGGATGTGAGTACAATTTAGTAGGCCAGAACAAAAGGTGTCTAAAAAATATCCATTTAATAATAGTGTATGTAGTTTTATATAGAATAAATTAAAATTATTAAAGTAAATAGCAATCACGTTTCATTACTATATAATTAACAATATAAGTCTTCATGTTTGTGATGACACCCAACAATCTATAACTTCAATAGCCTATGCCTTAGTCCAACATTTCACCAAGAGACATCACATATCATAATTCCATTGTTATCATATGTCCTTTCTTTTCAATTCATATCATGTCTAATTGGAACCATAGTCTAATTCTAATCTAATGTGCATAAAATGTTTTGTATAGAACCCTTTGGGTATTCAGAGCATATCTCCTAATCCCAATCCTCAATGTCACATGGGTATATGGATCCACAATCGCTATACCAAAATAACTATCACATATGGGTATTCAGATCCTTAGTTCCTATTCCACGCTCATTTTTCACACAGATGAATTTGGTTATAGAATACAATGACTAAAATGTTGTGGGTATTTGATACCTCAGTCCCTTTACCACACACCATTTATTATTCAATCATATATATATATATATCACAAATTTAACATATATAACATTTAAAAGGTTAATCTACATAAACCCTTTAATTATCTATTCGCATCATGGCATACTATTTCAGATCTCAAAATAATCACGATGCATCACATGAATTTAGATGATATAATATGAAAATATAAATCATAAACCATTCATCAACATTTTGTCATATAATTCATCAACACTTCATTGCTAATCTAGACACTCACTTATTACAATTAATCAATTCACTCTTTATTCAATTAATTAATCAATTCCACATTCCAATGATCATAATACTTATAGACACAACTAGAAATTGATGCATTTGGGAAGGGGTCTCCTCACAAATGGAATTTTAAGAAAACTAGGTTGTAAACAGTTTAGTCGGGTTAAAAAAACATTTGGAAACAGGGCTAACTACCCTTCACACAAAAACAGAAAAAATATATATATTTTTAAATATTTATAATATATAATATTATAATTATAAAATTAATAATAATAAAATAATAAAAAATATAAAATAATAAAAACTAATAAAATTAATAAAAATACAATTCAAATTAAAAAATAAAAAAGTAATAAAAGTTAAATAATAAAATAATAAAATACACACCATATATAAATATTACTATATATATTAATAAAAAATATTACAATTCGGTTACATAAAAATGTTTATTAGAAATTTTTTAAAAATCAATGAGGGTGGGTTATCTTAGAGAGCTAGAGGGGCTAGTGGGTAAAACTCCATCCCAAAACTATGATTCAGTGTCACATTCACTCCAACATCTACTCATTTAACTGCTTCTACGATTGATGCATCTCCTCCTCCTCAACATTTAACTTTCATTGGAGCTCTTCATCACCCCTTAACATGGTTTCTATATACTCACCCTAAGCTCATAGCTTCTCCTCATACTGTGGAGTATATGATGATGAGTCTACAAAAGCTCCTATTGAGCTACAAAACAACATCACAATAGTACTTTAACAACACTATGGTATCAATTGAGATCTGATACCAATAAATCATCCTTTTACAAAAGCACTCAGAGTCTCCTATATCCATGATGCATCATCATTGTTTGATGCACTAGAGGTATGATCAATTGCCTCATCCTGACTCTCAGCCTATGTCTAAGATTTAACTACCCCATATTACTCATTTAATTAAAATTGAAATTTAAAATAGTTAAAATATTTATCATAGTTAATTTTAAAACACAAAAATAAATTATACTGAACACTATTTGGTGTTGGTGATCACTTATGATCTCTCTAGTGAACAAATCAGTTTACATTCTCCTATAAATGGTAATATAAATAATATTACACTATTAGACGCCCTATATGAGTATAATATAACCACTTAACATTTAATGTTATGAAACTATTTAAAAAAAGTACTTAGAAAATGTTATTGGCGTGTAATGAATGTATGATATCTAGCTTGATTTGTCACCACCTATCTCTTCCAGTTCATTCGATGTAATGATACTCTCCTATAAAAAGTCCCTCACATCTAATATGAACATAATTCAGCCCATAACTGAGATAGTGTGTATTGAAGTCAGTGGTAACATCAACAAATATAAACATAAATGACTCCTACATTCCACATTGATGTCCCCCATAGATTTTTTACAAATTGACATAAACGACCACAAATAATTCCCTCCCTTGCCTCCTTGATATAGTCTCACATGATATCATTGATTTGATACCATAACCACTAAAAACATTAATAATATCATATTATTAATTAAAAAAATTAAAAATAAATTTTATTTATTTACAAAAAATCCAATGATCGAACATGCAATGCTGAACATCAATAGAAAGATGATCCAATATAACCCATGCTCCAAAAAACTTCTGTAATATAGAACTTACCTATTCAACTTCATTATGAAAAAAATCTATAAAAAATAGTTGGAATAATTAAATAATTAATATATAAATAAATTAATGAAAATTATTGAAAACTAACTAAAATAAACTATGAGATGTACCTTTGCATGAATGGATCAAATTCAAGGTGTGGATGTCACTCAGGGATAGGGCCAGGAAGCATTAATCTCAAAAGATCATGACCCATATGATTCATTATTGATCCACCAATAGTCTGATGGTCTAGTGATGCAACATCATGCACATAATTAGGTAGATCAATCTCCTCAAACTCATGATATAAATTATAGTAATTTTAAAACATGAAATCAATATTTTTGGAAAATATTAGAAAGAAAACTATTGTATATAGATATATGTTATATACGATTATAACCATCTTTGAATCGTATCAATCCTCAACTACATCATTATCTTCATATATAATGGTGTAAATATCATTATATTCCTCCTTAGTATCTTCAATTTCTATATGATTTTCATTTTCATCATCTCTTTCC
Organism: Viscum album; assembly: GCA_963277665.1. Taxonomy (NCBI): domain Eukaryota; kingdom Viridiplantae; phylum Streptophyta; class Magnoliopsida; order Santalales; family Viscaceae; genus Viscum; species Viscum album. The sequence goes on from OY728154.1 coordinate 10,910,329, forward strand.
ATTCCAAATTATGTGATCACATAAATAACATCATCATCATCATCATCGCCACATAACTGTGTGGTGTCATCATCGATATTTGTGTCCCTTAATGGTAAAGGTGCATTTGGAGTGGTCTCTTTATCATTTACAATGTTTTACCTATAGTGGAGAAACATTAATTTGAATAGAATCATTCTCCTAAGTTTATGTTTTTATTATTCTTCACTAATCACTTAACTCTCTTTAAGTATCACAATAATTTTTATAATCAATTTGATGTTCCAAAAGAGCCATTACAAATGGTTAATTTAAAACAAGAAGTATATTAAATTTAATATCAACAATTCCATAGTGTGGATGAATAATTAAGTCTCTCTCAGTATCCGAATACAGAAATTTTAACATCATTGTGCAATTTTATCCTAGATAACACTTTTTAATTATTTATTCTTTCTTTCCATAAATGAATACTTCACTTTCTCCATGTTGAGATCCACTTAATAAAACACCACTATTCATTATTTTTCATGATTCCCCAAATGAACATGAATTAAATAGAAAACAATTCAGTACATATGAATTATAAGATTCTTGCATGGTGGGATACTCAATATAAACTATCATTTATCAATATTATTACAATGTTGAGATACTATAAAACTTATAAAAAAATTAAAAATATAAAACGTAATAAATTCATTTTATTTTTTAAACAATATCCATTTTATTTTACATATTTTTTAAACTAGATAAAAAATTAGTTTTCCAATGTTCATTAGGGGACTCTAATGTAATATGTGAAAACTTTTTAATAAAGAAAAAATGGTTTCATTTATTCATAGTGGATAATAACATATTTATGATCCATGTGATTTTACCATCTGAGATCCATCATTCATGAAATCTATTGTAAAAAACCGACCATGGTTTACCTCAATCCCAAAACCCGACTTGATCTGTCACATACGAGAAGGGTGTTCTCAATCCCTATAGTCTGATGAGAATCCCACGGGAATCTAACAACAAAGTTGAGGGAACGATTTAACCTGGCCTAAAAAACCAGAAGAAACATATATAGAAATAAGGAAACATTATAAAACTAATGAGTATCTATATAAGCATGATCTATGATAAAAATAGGAGAAGGAGACCACTATCATGTGGAAACAATCTTCAAAAGATTAGTCTAAATAAAAATAACTAAAACCAACTACTAAACCAAGTGATAGCATGGAAGAACTCTGACATCTCACCACCCGCTACCCATCTTAAGTGACCTGAAACCTCATTACCTCACTATGTCAACTTTCCATTCCTTTCTCTTGATGACATACAATGGTCTATAAACCACTGAAGAATTGTTCTTGGTGTGAACTAACTCAGTGTGATCACACCAAGGTTTTCCATAATAAGTCTCATAATAACTATTCAGGTATGTTCATTTTAAACAAAACATGTCATGATAAGAAGTAAAGATATTTTTATAGAAAACAATGTAATTATTTCACTTTTTCATTATTCTAAATAAAATATGGTATATCAATTTTCAAGAACCTTTTCTATATAACGTATCCAAAGAATAAACATACCTATAAATGATAACTCAAAAAAAAAAGAATTAATCAATATAAGTACAGGTATCAAAACAATAAGGAATACTAAAGGTTTAGGAACCAGACTACTCGTAACACAATAATCATGTGCACAAGGCATTTCCTAAAATAACAGGAAAAGGAAGAAGAGAAGTACCCTATGAGTAAATCCCACAATAATGTCAATATCAATCCCCTAGAAAAATGGTCCCAGGATATAGATGAAATCCCCATGACAAAACCTTTTAATAATAGAGAAACATGGGTGATTACATCAAGATCAACCTTCCAACAAGGTACCCAGGGTAACCGATGTGCTAATTTTTTCAAATAAATAATAGTTCTTTGAAAATACCCATTTCTTTACATTTATAAAATTCTAGGGAAGAACAACTTCTCTTTAAAAACTTCTTTCCAACACACACACATAGTCATTCCATTTTGATAAATTAATTTATAAATAATGAGAAATGGGGATTATTATCATAGGATAGAGATGAAACCACCAACCTTGAATCTATGGTCTTACATACACTAATAGAATCCAAAAGCAATGAAACCTAACAATAGTAAGAGAGAACCTAGAATAAAATACATGTCAAGATTGATTCAATTTATAATTCAAAGGGTCAGTGGGAGAGTGGAACCATACAAACCTCAATAAGAAAGAAATACCACACCATGACCAATTAAAGAAAAAGGCTTCTGAAATGAGATCTCAAAATAAATCAAGGAAGAAACCAAGAAGAAACACCAAAATAGAATAATGGATCTAAAAACACACCATAAGGGTGCTACCAAAATCAAAGGAAATTGATAAGAATAAATATATCTTACATTAGAGACACACCAGATGAACAATGAAGATTGAATATAGAATAGATCAATATAAGGTGGGATAATTCACTCATAATAGTTGGGGATTGTATTAGGTTGATAACCACAATAAACTTATAAAAAAACTAAAATAAAACATCGAAAGAGTGTTTTAAAAATTGTACATGGAAAATTACACTTTATATAACCCAGTTACATGGAATCTAAACCCCCACGATCCAAATAGGCCAAAAATTCCACCACATCGAATTAAAAATAGACCATTTAACAACTCACATCATGTAAGTCATGGTATCGACATGTAACATTTTACTGTTTGAAGTCATATATCACGACATACATCCATCAAACCTTACATGATGTATAACATAGTTATATGTCGTTTAACTACTTTACAGCCTATAAAAATGAACGATTATGAGTGGAATTCCAACAAATATCTGATTTCACCATTATTTGTATCCTCCCAATATCATAGAGGGTAATTACATGATTATGATGAGGAAAAACATGAAATTTCGATAACGGGATGTTACAAACTCCCCAGTATGAATACTTTTAATCTGTGTGATTTCATTTGAATGATGTGTTACATGGATAAAATGAGGCCACTTGTCCCTCATTAATGATTCACATTTCCATGCCTCATGAGAATATGATTTGTCATACCATATAATGTCAACCAACAAAATCATGTTCCCAGGCATGATAATCCCTTTAGAGTCACAGATCTAAACTGGTTTCTCCAGAATAGAATTTTTTTTTCAAGCTCATCATCATCCCAATTGAGAACATGAGTGGGGTCAGGATTGTACATCCTAATCATAGATATGTGGAAATAATTTTGAATACCGTTAAACTAAACTAGTAATGCTAACAAATAAGAATCATTCCCAAGCTATCCAGTTACAAATAATGGTCCAACATATCTCATTTCCAAATTCCAATATTTTACAAGATGACGGTAAACCAAACTATGAGAATCATTCAAGAAGACCTAGTCACCAATGTAAAACTCTAGATTATGACATAGATGACATGCTTATGATTTTCATTGACTCTATGACATAACCAAATGTTTAATCATTTCAAAAATCTTCGTAGACATGTCTTGAAAAAAACAAGGTCCAACCAAAGATACTTCTCCGACCTTATCCCAAAAAATAGAGGATCTACATGGGTGACCATACAATTCTTCAAAGGGAACCATTATTATCGATGAGTAATTATAGTATTTATAAATACACCCACCTATTCTCAGATGGATATCACAATATCCTCCAAAATCTAAGACACAACCATGATGAATATCCTCCAGGATCTAAATTACATGCTCCGTCTGACCATCTATTTGTGGAAGGTATGATGTGCCCAATTTGATTTGAGTTACTGTTTCCACTTGAAGAATACTCTATAACATTGAGGCAAACCTAGGATCCCAATCAGAAACAATGGTATAAGGAATACCATGTAACCTCATGTTATCTTTTACATAAATCTTACCCTGATCATCAACCTTTGTGGTATGTTTGATCGTAATAAAATGTGAAAACTTCATCCACCAGTCAACGGCTAACTACATTGAATTCATATCTTAGTTTTTCATTGGTAACCATATAAAAACATTCATGGAAACCTCTTTCCATTTCTATATCATCCCCAGAAGAGTCAGAAGTAAACTAGAGTGTTTCAAATGCTCTTTATTATTTTTTTAGGTGTAACAGTGGGACATATAATCTGTAATGAAACACCTCATACCTAGCAACGAGAATCACTTTCTCATGTCATAATACTTATTGATAGTTTATCTTTGATTTTAATATGAATTGGTGGGACAATCATCCAAAGATAAAATACACCATGTAATATGGGAAACAACCCAATTCATAATTTGGAGTACACTGTCTAAACAAATATATAAAATATAAATGGTCTCCCCACCATAAAGGATTTCTCTATCATTAGTAAACTCATCATCCCAGTGATGTCTCCTCAAAATCGACTCCAAGAGAGATTATGATAACTGAAAACTTGTTTTAATCATACCTAAAAATATTATTTATCATCCAAGTGAAACTAAGTGAAAATCCCCATAACATTCCACTCCACCTTTGATCCCAGAAACACCTACATAGGTACATTCCTTATAAGAGCATCATAAAAAAAATTCACTTTTACAGGGGTGTACACAATAATGATGTCAAACATTTGAATTTATTCTACCCATCATATATATCTGAGATTAAATTCATTCCAGAAAAAGATATTCCTTAGACTCTTATGTTCAAGGAAGAAAGTGAACATATCCCCAAAATGCTAATTCCACCAACATTTATGTACATGCATGGCTATATAAATCTCTAAATAAATAGTGAGGTAATATTAATCTTGCAGTCAATGATTATATGTTATTTAATCCACCACTTGGTCATCTTGTATAATCACATATTCGAACCCACCACCATAACCATCGAAAAAACTATATACCCTTTACTGGTTTACGGTAAAATCCGAATATGATACAAAGTTAGAATTCGTTTCAGTGTTTCAAAACACTACTAAAAAATTTCATCCCATCTGAATTTAACTACATTATAGGTAGGATAAATAAAAGGTGATGCCTACTTAAAGTAATCCTTGAAAAACCATAGGTAGTATCCTATAAGAACAAGTATGTTTCATATCTAAAATATATTCAATGGTTGATTCCATGAAAAAACCACCATCATCATATCTTGATCAATAGATAATCCAGGTTAAAAACATTTGTACCCCATGATCATAAATCTAAAACCAACATTTTGAATGATTTCCATTAAAAAATCGACTTCTCAAAATTTCAATAACATATCTCAGATGGTTCTTGTTCTTAGTCTTATGATTTAAATAATGTAGAATATAATCCCCGAATACTAACTCAAATGTTTTGAGATATATGGGGAATATCTTATTAATCAAACCCATAAAAACTAAAGGATCTTTAGTTAGACAAAAAGAAATCATTAGATATTCATAATGGATATACCTGATTTAAAAGTCAATATTTATTATATTAGTGTCCTGAACTCTAAGCTGATGATAAAAAGACTGGTGATCAAACATCGAATACCACAATTTTCCATTTAACTGATCAATCAAATCATCAACATGAAGAAGAGTTTATTTTTTCATAACATTTACTTATTCAACTTCTAATATTCCTCACAAAACTAAAGTAAACAATCATATTTTATGGCATGGTGCTTTGGGGACACCCAAGGTGAAGTCCTTTTGTCAACAAAACACTTTTCCAATAGGCCATCAAAATGAATATTTATCTCTTTCACCTATGATGGTTCCATAAGATAAGAAGGTATTGATATGAGATGCAAACCTCACCCTAAATCAAATGTAAAATTTTCCTATCTCTATAGAGGAAATTATATGAAATCCTCTAGTAAAATGTTAGTAATGTATCAAAAATAATGGGAATATCATAATGATTAGAAACGTCATTGAGCGTAAATGCAACCACGATGAAAAAACTCTTCAGATCTGTACATGTAGGTCCTGTATGAACATACCTTGGGTCCCACTCCCCCTAAAACACAAGAGTGCTCCAATCAATAGTAAGAATTAAGTCATGATAAGGATAAAAATCATCCTATTATTGATGAGATAGAATCCAATATTTACCGATTATGTCACAAATAGATCATCATCATGAATGATAAAATCCAAGACCGACTATGCATTATTTATCATCAACAAACAAGATGGGAACATAAACCCTTTTTATTTCCTTATACGAAGAGGTATTTATAACTCGCATAAAAATGGAATAATTTCACATTGGAAGTTTAAGAATATCAACTAAACATGAAAATATGAACTAGTGGGAAAACTGAATAAAAATGAAATTGATAATGAATATGAAATAAGAAGAATACTTATCACTATTACCGAACCTGAATCAAATTAAATTGGACACAAATGAATGATGAGTATGTTATTCACTATCGATGAATGTAGATGGATTATTTTAGTCATTGATTCTTCTTAAGGAACCTTATTTTCTTTTGGATCCGAAGGACCCTTTCCATAATGAGGTGTAGTCATAGCTTGACCGAAGATTTGTACGTAAGCAATGATTCCTTAGCTATTTCAAGCCTTCATATGATTGGGAAAATAATTCGTAGTGTTTACTCCCATTCCACAATGATATAATGTCATATGAAAACTTCCAGATAAAACAAATGTTGTAGAGGAGGATCGTTATTAAGACCCACCTCCACCACTCTTGGGATGATCTTACCACTTCCTCTTCTTCACAAGAATGCCACTAATGATGTCACTAGATGGAATAGAAGATGTGGTGGAGCCGAACTATATTTCAATATTAATTTATTACCTCATAGCACTATCTACCGTTTGTTCAGTGGTATAATGTATCTACATAGGCATACTATCTGATATCTAGTACCAAACCATGTAGGTACTTTTGTGCCTTTTGCTGGTCATTATTTACCACACGAGAGGAAAATGAAATAGATTAGTAAAATTGTTGCTGCATGTCGACAACAACCGCTCCACCAATTATAAAAATAGGAACTCCAGATACTTTTCTGGAATTAGCATATATAGGAAGAAGTATGGAATGAATAGGGTTTTAAAATTATTCTAATCAAAGCCCAAGATTCTATCTTCTTGGACCATATAATGTCACCATCTATTTCCAGATCCATCAACTCTGAATGCTCCACACCATACCCAGATGTTCTTAAGAGTTTCTAGGATTTCAAATATTTTATCGATCATATATATCAATTCCTCTTCGTATCGTGGTTTAATTGTTTCTTTAATGGATAATGGATTATCTGGAATAGATTCCTACTCCTCCAGCTCCTGGTTATACCTCAACAAATACCTTATAAACTCATTTTACATCCCGATAAACAGAAAAAACATCTCGTATGATAGTCACGATGAGATTAAGATCAATAGATTGATTTCCATGGGAATAATCTATTGGACCTTCCTAAGGAACCTATTTAATTATTCATGAAGGAAAACTGCTGTATAACAAAACATAAGAATTATCATACAACAGAACAAATCTCAGTTCAAAATAAAAAAACCCATAAGTGGAAAGTAATATTTTAATACAAAGACCCAACACTAGATACAAGTATCCCAACATCACATGGTAACATGAGTCTTTTCATGACAAAATCTGTCTTGGCACTCATCGTCATATACTTCTTATGTCTAGAAAATCCTATCTCCAGTCAAATAGATGCCTGAAGACAAATATAATTGAGAATAATCCTCCCTTTGTTACCAAACTATAACAAAATAACCTGGTTTTACCTCATACCCAACACCAGACCCGATCTATCACATACACAAAGGGTGTTCCCGATCCCCATGGGATGGAGACAAGCACATGAGCATCGAATAAAAAATAACATGGAATGATTTCACCCTACCTGAATAATCACATGGAATATATATAGATATAAATAAAAAGGAAAAAAATAATGAATATATATTACATAAATATAGTAAAAATAATGTAATTGAAGAACTAGAATATAGATAAAAACAATAAAAGATACGTCCAACAGCAATAGACTAAAAAAAACTTTTACACTCGGTTATAAAGTGAAGTTACTACCACCATCTCCCCACTAGATACCCAATTAAGATGACATGAAACATCATCTCCTCACTGTGGATCATTTCCCTTTCTTGACCTTGAATACATACAATGGTCTATACACCAAAAAAATTGGCAAGGGTGTGAGATAATAGGCTCTGTGGGATCATATCAAGGTGTTCCATAACAAGTCCTTGAATAACATCTCATGTATGCTTTTTAAAAAAAATTACATGATAAATAGTAAACTATTATTTATAGAAAAAATGTTAAACATATCACTTTTTCATAGTTATAAAAAAAGCAGGAATATCAATTTTAAGGAACATTCTCCGTACCATTTTTCACAAGCATAAACATGCATATAAAAAACAATTTTGAAATCCAAAAACAACAACACAAATTAATAGATATAACAAAACCATTAAATACTATAAATATATGCTTCAGACAACTCGTGACACTATAATCAAGTGTACAAACTAGTTCATAGAACAAAAGGCCTACGATGGAGAGAAATACGCCATATGTATATCCCATAATAATCTAACTATTGGTCCCCAAGAAAAAAAATCCTTTGAAATAGTGGAAACATATATTAGAAAACCTCATGATAAATAGAAAACCCAGAATATGGCCTGAAGCCAATTAATTTATCAATGTACCCAAGGTAGCCAATGTGCTAACATTCTCAAATAAATTTCAATTCTTCCAAAATACCCATTTTTTTCTTTTTATAAAAATCTATGTAAAAAACATTTCTCTATAAAAACACTATTTTATCACATAAAAACAGTAATACAAATTTGATAAATCAATTTAAACATAAATAGAAACAATTATTATTATCATAGGATAGATATGGATCCGCCCACCTTCATGATCAGGTCACACTTACCCATAACGGGATCCACAACAACAAAACCAAACAACACTAGCAGTGACTCTAGAATCCAATGCACTTTAAAATTGATTCAACTTAGAAGACATGGGGTCAAAATAAGATAGGAACCAATCATAACACAATGACTAATGCCTCTCAAACCATGACCAATGAATGAAAAGTCCTATAGAATGAGACTACATAATAGATCTAGGAAGAAAACAAGAAAAAACATCATTATTGACTAACTGATCAGATAACACACCCATAAGGTCCTACCATGATCGAAGGCTTTAAAAAATAAGAAAGGTCACATAACCACATAGATGATACACAATCAAAATGAAGTTAAAATGTTAAATGGATCAATATAGGATGGTTTGGGTCTTTAAAAACACCCCAGGAAAGCCTTAGGTTTAGAACCATGATGACCCGATGAAGTAACTGAAGAAACACAGGTAACACCTATTTTTAAAATATTTATGTCGGTTGTTACATAGTGTGTAACATAGTTACATAACATGTTACCCCCAAAATCCACCTATGATGAAAAACCAATCAACTCATATTAAAAAATGTCCTATAAATAACTCATATAATGTATGTCACAGTCACAATGTATAACCATTCACAGTTTGACATCTTTTATCATGACTTACATCTGGAAACCATTACATAGAATGTAAAGTAGTTAAATGATGTGTAAATACTCATCATCATATAGAAACAAATAGTTATTAATGAAATTAAAAATATCTCTCACTTCACAATTAAAGGTATCCTCATAATATCAACAGAGGGTAAATACATTATAAAGATATGGATATTACTTAAGGATCTGTGATGGGATGTTACATCCACTAATGAAAAGTTTTAGGATGATTAAAAACCGATAATTAATATTTCATTTCATCATCAACACTTCCATCATTATGTATCATTTATTTTTGTTTTGATATATATTCATATTGAAGTTAATGAGAGTAGGAAAAATAATTATCCTATTACAAATAATCATATACAATTTATCCTTCAAACGATTCTTTATTATGAACCTTTTTCTTCGATTTATGAATGCACCTATAGAATTTCTAGATCTATAGAAATATTACTAGACATACATGTAATGATTCATGAGGAAAATGTAATATAAAACATCCATTAAATCAATGAAAAGCTGTGGAAATATTTTTCCAAATTATTTATAATTTAAAAAACATCATATTATAGTCTACATAGTGAATCATTGACAGATGTGTCCGCACAAATTTCATAAAAAATATGATATTTTTTTATGTGCATTGATGTGTGGCCGAGTTTCACCTATCGAATTTTCAAGGGTCCGGTGGTCTTCTAATGTGTATAATGGCACTCAGGTCGAATCTTTGATGATTGCACTTTTTTAAGGTCGATTGTTTTTGTGATTTCTATTTTTAATGGTTGGGGTGTTTATAGAGATTAATAAAATTGATTTATTTATGTTATTTTATTTAAAAATATGACAAATATTAGAGGGAGTTCATTATTGGGTATTTAGGCTTATGATATCTTTGATCTTTTCGTTGTATTTATTTAAATTAACACCCACTTAAAAGATAATCATGATCATAATACCCAAGTGATATGGGTTTAATCCGAGAACTAACATTACTAGGGTTGTAATATCAATTAAAACTAGTTTATGGTAGTTTAAATATAGATCTAATAATCCTTGGAATCAACATGTTAAACAAAATGTTACAATAATCCGGGACATTTTATGGTCAACAAGCATAATGTTATCCTAAAGAATACCCAACGTGCAAAATCCCTCAATCAATTAATCTCCCAAAATTAAGAATCAACATAATGTTATATTTACTCATCCATTGATATATTTATTAATCTGGTGGTGATTTTTATAGTGATGGGATTAAAATTAAATAAAATTAATAGTACAAGAAAAGAGTGGTGTGTTGAATACCCACAAGAACATGGATGACAATTAAACATTGAATTTTGATTGAATGGGAAAGAGTCAATAGAGAAGGGGTTACAACATATATTTAAATGATTTTATGATGTTTAATATTTAGTACCATATGTTGGATGATTAAATTGAATAATAATAATGATATATGTATTCAAATTAAAGTACAACAGAAACACTTATGAGATTACAATCCAAGAAGAACACAAAAGTATATTTAAATAAAGAGAGTAGGAAGAGTCTCTCATGTAAAAAAAGATTATGGAAAGTATTACCAATCCTTTGTGATGGAATTTTCCTTTCCAATGTAATATTATCTCTTATGAAATGAAAACCAATTGAAAAGAGAAGAAGGGGATGTATTTATAGCCTATGATGATGGACTGTTTATATTTCAAATCATCCCCTCCACTTTCATTACAAATTTGATAAATTTGATAGCTAAACCTAGAGAAATATTATTCTTCAATATTATTATATTAATGTTTAAATTATATTATAAAACATTCTTCACAGTTTTACATATGGATACAATGTTAAGGTGGTTTTAATGAACAATGTTAAATGGTCCATTTCTATACGTTCTTTTTTGATAGACAAAATGTGAATGTGTTTTGAAATATTAAGATTCTCCCAAATACAACAAAATTATTCTATAAATTCGGCTGAATAAATACACTCTTTAACAATAAGAAATTTCATCTTGGATGGATTTCTAGGTCCGGAGAAAAGGCATGTTATGTGCGATGATTTTATTTCTCACACAGAATGATGGGTTGGAATTAAAAACATCGTTTGGACTATTTTTGGTGGATTTAGACCTTCAAATTTTTTTCCAATATTCCTTCTACTATCTAGATACAATTTCAAAAGAATAAATAAATTTGGAAATTCTTAGTGAGCCTAGAAATCAATCTTCAAGGTTGGTCCAGTTTTTTCACAGATATAGTGGGCCTTCTTTTGTGGACCATATGGACCATCAAAATGGACAAATTGGAAAAATATTCCATATCATAATATGTTTTATATGTAATATGGAACCCTAAAAAAATAAGAATCATAGAATTATTTTTTAGGATGATATATTTTATTAATACAGTAAAGTGGAAAAAAATCTAGATTAATTCAAATAGTGCTCAAAATCATATTTCATATTAAAACATGAATATTTAACACAAATAATGCACTTTTCCTAGAAAATTAGTAAAGTTAATAAATAAACAGTTATGAATATAATAATAACACAAAATCCCATATACTTAGAATTTTTAATGTCGTCATGTGCATCAAATATAAAAACATAACAAAATCATTCTCACCCACCATAAAATATTAAAAAAATAATTTCACCAATTATGGGAGGTTTAGAACACTTCACTCATCCATATTAAATTCCAAAAAATATTTTTATAGAATTAATGTTCCAAAATCAATCCATTTTTCATTCTCAAATGTACAAATGGATAATGTTGGGCATTTAAAACTCACTTCTCTCAAGATGATAAAAAATTATTTATGGGGGATCACTAATTCACCGTCCAAAAGTGAAAATCATAGTGTTTTAAATATATCTCAGATTCCATTCCCCATTATAAAGCTCACATGTATCAAGTGGTCATTTTCTAGTATCTTATGTGGCTATGGGATGTTATGTATTTAATATCCAAAATATTTAAAAAGGGTTAAAACACAAACATGGGTTAAACATTGCACATTTTTTTGAAATTAAACATAGGTGGAAATGTAAACCCATATTTATAAGGGCATGGGTATGTGAATCATGAAAAAATAGGATAAATTTTTTCATTTATTGAGAAGATGAAATATGTATAGGACACAAAAAGTATCCTAATGACACAAACATATATAATGCAAGTATAATTTATTTCTTTTCATTTTATTTTTTATATTTTTTTATTGTTGAACTTGAAAACAATATAACACTTATCTCCCAAACAATTAATTATTTCCTCCTTATTGTAATTTTAATAGTGATGACATGTAAAAATGTTGATGAAGGATTTTTTAAGCCTTCCAAGAAACAACGCATTATTGTTTTTCATTTTTTTTTCTGTTTTATCATTTTTTGAACCCTTTTAAATAAAATTTGAACTAGATATCATTATAATATATAGCTTACCAAAACACACAGCATGAAAACCTCCCTCCCCTATACATGAAAATTGATGTCTTCCCTCTAGAAAATTATAACATTATAAATGAATAAGAAAAGGATAACCAAAATGAAATCCATTCCCCCAAAACTAAAATTTCAATAAATTATGAATTGTAAATCCAGTTATATGTTTAGTGGGACACATTATTGGATTTGTAATGTGGCTATCAAAGAAAATCATTTCATAGAAATGAAGGTTCATTCAATGTGAGGATTAATGTAAGGTAAATTGGAGGTTATTTGGGTATTGTGATTCTCATGTGGTTAAGAAAATAAATCTATTCTGCAGGTGACCCATGATTGTGTTTCTAATGTTGGGGGGGGGGGGGAGGTTGTTTCTAGATTATAATTAAATTAATTAAATGATATTGTTTGATTTAAAAATTTGACAAATATTTTAGTGAGTTCATTATTTGGGATTTATACTTATGATATCTGTGAGATTGTCTTTTTACTACATTAAATTAACACCACCTTCACAATATAATTTTGATCGATATACCTAATTTTTATGGAATAATCCAATATTTAACTTAAATAGGAATCTAATCTCAATTAAAACATTTTTATGGTAGTGTATTTACAGTTCCTATATTCTATGGAATCAACATGTGAAATAAAATATTTCTTTAATCCATGACATTTTATGTTCAACATACACAATGTTAACCTGAAGAATACTCAATGAAAAAAACCTTCAATCAATTAATATCCTCAAATTATGGCTCACAGTCATGGATGATTTACTCATCCATTGATATGGTTAGTAATATGTATGGAATTCTTAGGGTTATGGGTTTAAATGAAAATAAAAAATAACGGGACTGGAAAAGAGAGGTGTGTTAGACACACACACCAACATTAAAGAGAATTAAACACCAAATATTGATTAAATGAAAAAGTAGAAAAATATAGGGGGTTAAAATTCAATTGAAACTTTTTTAAAACCACTAATATATAATACAATTATATTGATGATTAAAATAGAAAATTAGAAATAAATATGTAAAAAATAGAAGTAATACACAAACACTAATATGATTACAAACAAAGAAGAACAGAAAAATAAAATGAGAAAAAAAGAGAGGAATTGTATTTAAAGTGAAAACATGTGTATGTAGTCCAAAAAAACATTTTTAAAAGATTATTTATTTCCAATGTAATACTATCTATTCTGAAATTCCAACCCCTTTCAAGGAGAAGAGGGGGATGTATTTATAGCCCAAGGATGTAGATTGTTTGCATTTCAACTCTTCCCCTCAACTTTCATCACCAATTTGATAAATTAGATAGGTGAATCTGAAAAAATATTCTTCTTCAATGTTTTAGAAATAAATGTTTATTATAGACTCGCAAACATTGTTATCATTTGTACATATGGATCTATGTTTCATGTGGTTTTAATAAGAAATCATACACAATCCATTTCTATTCGTGGGTTTTCGATTGAAAGCATGATAATGTTTTTTTGAATAGAACACACCCTAAAATTGGAACATTTTATTATACAAAATATTCCCCTTATATCCTCTCATTCACACATATAATTCTCAACTCCATTGGATGTTTATATCAGTAGCAATTTCATGTTTTGATTTCCGATTTCATCTACCAGACAGAATGGTGGTCTAGATTTGAAACCATCATTTGGACACTTTTGGTGGAGATGGGCCTTGAAATGTTTATCCCACATTCCTTATACTATCCCCAATAAATTGAAGGAGAGTAATGTAATTCGTAATTCCGAATTGAGCCAATAAATTCAATATTCATGTCCGGTATTGTTTCATCACAGATTTTGTGGGACTTCTTTTGTTGATTATATGACCCTTCATATTTTATAATTGGTGAAAGATTACATATAAATATATGTTTTCTGTTGAATAATGATCCCTAAAAAATAAGTATCAACCAATTTGGATCAATAGGATGAGATATATTATTAAAACATTAAACTAACATGAATATAAATTAATTAAAATAGTACCCAAAAATCCTAATTAATATTCTAACATTCACATTTCACACAAATTAGGAAACATTCATAGAAAACCATTAAAGTGTTTATATAAGATGCTATGAATATATTAATAAAAGCATCAATCTGAAATCATTGAATTAATACAACCATTAAATATATTCGGTTGAATTCATTCAATTACAACATGATGACCGTGACTTTTAAATCTATTAATATTACCATTTATAACACATCATGATATATTGAAAAACTATATAAATATATATTATCAAATTAGTTATTATCAATATTGAAGGAATCCTACATGTGTTGGACTATTAAATTATAAAAAATATGCCAGATCCCAAAAAAATATTTGTTTAATACATTTGTTTTTCCCAAATCCATCTATTTTTTTTATTTTTAATTGGTCCCAGTGTTAGGAGAGGTAATGAAGAGGAGAATTATTTTAACTCAATACCTGAGATTATTCATGGAGGTTCACCTATTTCAATTGTACCATTTCTGAAATGATATCTTTTCCACAAAAATGTCTGATCGATAAGTAGATATCCTTGTTGATAGTTTAATAAATTACGTTTTCTACCATTGATAAGGATCAACGATTACTAGTACCTCATATAGAATGAACATGATTATGGACCATGTGTACTCCATGTATATAATATGACATATGTTGGGAAGTTACTAATATTCCACATTGATGCATATTTCATTAGGAATATTTTCTCAACAATAACATTTTTACTTCAACTATTACTCCAAAATAAATTTACTTTGACAATCAATGGCTTCAAATAATAATTGATATTATTATTTGAATGTATTGTAATTAATAAGGTAAATAATATATATTACTATTTTACAAATATCCAAGGCGGTAAATTTTATGGATATATAATGATGGGTCAAAAAGAATATTGTCTTCCAAAAGAACCAAATGAAAAGAATCAATTTTTATAAAGTACCAATCTCACATTTAAATATTCTAATGAAAAATACAGATGTAATTGGTCAAAATATTTCCATGAATCTTTCAACATGTCGTTTTATTCTTTTACCAGTTGAAATATTGGTTTTTCCCAGGACATCAATGATATTGTGTTCCAAGACATAAATAAATGCTATAATTTGGGTGTAATCAGCTAATAAGATAATTTATTTATATGAAGAAATCTAGAATTCCAAAATTTAACCTCTTTGTAGAAAGATTGTCCACTTATTTAAAATCCGACTAATGAATCATTTTCAACATAATATATGATGAAATAATTTGGGAATGCATAAATATTTTGATAACCAAGTCTGAAATTACGAACAAGCCCCTTTCACTCTATGAAATTTGATTGAAACAAATTTCCTTTAGGTAATAGTGTTTTAACGAAATTAAAATTATGATCAAGATATATTTATAAATTCTATTATCTGATTTAATAGCCATAAATTTTGAAACCACATCAAATTTTCTTGTCATGAAACTAGTATATATTTAATGTACAAGAGTCTTCAACAAATCATAAAATTTGCATTGGTTCCAACTATGGAGTGAAATCAATATCATCTAGACTTCCAATTCATGGAAATGAATGACCAACCACATCAAGTACTAAAATTTTAAATCATGATGGATCTGGATCTAAGGTTTTTGTATATTATTTGGATCTTCATTCACTATGTTAATTCCAAAAAAATAATCATTTTGAAAACCAAATTGGAATAGATGACCCCAACCAATTTCAAATGTTCAAAACATCCGCAATTCATATTTATTTAATGAAAACATAATTGTACCTTCTAAAATATCATTGGGTTTTAACGATGTAAATGATAAAAAATTAACACCCTCAACATATACAAGATTTATACTATAGTCGATTGGATTACTATGAATATTTGAACAATCATGATAATTTCTTCTAATAGTTTTCATAATTACCCATAGGTTATTCTCATGGTTTTCTTAATGTTTATAGTGTACCAGGTTATCATTGATAAATACCACAACAATGTCAATAATATATTCCATGAAAACCCTATTCATTATATTCAGGAAAATTGAGGGTGAATTTTTTAGTAAAAAAATTAATGTCAACTCTAAATTCTCATATCTAGTTAAAAATGTTGTCATAGGAATATTTTCTTTCATCACATGTAGCTGGGGATATCCAGATCAAAGGTCAGTTTTCAACAAATATTGTGTGCCATGAAGTTGATCAAATAAATCATCAATGTGAGAAAGATGATACATGTTCTTTAAAATAATATCATTGATCTCCCAATAATTAATACACATATTCATAGATCCATCTTTCTTCTTGAAAAAGAGAACATGATCTTCCACTAAAGAAACACTATGGAAGATAAATCCCTTATCACTCAATTCCTCTAGTTTTTCTTTAGTACTAATAATTCTATAATGGTAATTCTATAATGATTCATTGATAGTGGATTTCCGCATGGAATTAAATCAATATAGAAATAAACTTCCCACTCTAGAGGATATCAAAGTAAATCCTCTAGAAATACATAAATTTATTCTTTCACAATTGGTACATATTCAATTTGAATATCCATAGATGTTTTTTTCTCTTCCACAATAAGAATTTCATTAAGAAAGGATTCTGAAGGTGGATATATATAATATTAAGATTATGGTGTTTCTTCTATAAAGATAAGGGATTCTATATCATTATAAAAATTGAAACATATATCTTCTTGAAATATATTTTCACATCTTAATTTCGTAGCAAATTCATTTTTAGATTTATGTCAAATTAAATCATAGCTATGATGATAAGGTTAGAAACTAAAGAAAATTTGTGTTTCACAAAGGGGACTGAATGAAACATCATTGTTTGAATGATGGATCCTATAAGAGTTTTTACTAACAATTCCTTTATTAAATAATACAATAACTGCCATAGTTTTTGGAAAATTGAGAAGATATAAAGGAATGAGATGATACATATTCAAATTATGAATTGTAAAAACTTTTGTTAATAGTTAATGTACCTTCTACAACATCATTAGAAAAATAATCACCTGCTGTTGTATTATCATATGGTTTCTCTTTCTCTCATGGCTTTTTCTGAGGCTCTTTTCCTTGGATCCTATGAAAATCTTTTGAATAGTTTCCCATATCACTAAAATTATAGCATTTTAATGTTTTTGAGTTGTTTCCTTACCATGAATTTGTTAGTTGATGAGCCTTTTCTCCACCCTTATTGTGTACTCTAATTCCTTTCATGCACTTCCTAAGATGGTTATTTACACTTTTCTCACATAATTTAAATCTCTTCATTAACATAATCTTCTTTGGTGCTTCACCATTTCCTTGTTAATTAGAATACCTATTCTTATCTTGGTTTCCATTTAACAAATTTCATATCATAAATTCCTTCTCTGTTTTGATGGAACTAAATAAAATTTCATCATATGATGAAAATTATTGAGGGGATAGTTCCCTTTAAATAGATTTCACAAGGCCTTAAAATAAATGATCAGTCTTATTTTCCGAATCATTTAAATAATCTATTATATTCCTATCTAGTATTGTAAAGGTTGTCTAATACAATTCAACACTCTCTTCTGACCATTAAATTATGATAATGAATTTCTTCCTAATTTTATTTCGTTTATCACTAGTGAAATATTTGTCAAATATTGTTTACTTAAAAGTTATTCATTTTATATACTCTATTTCATCTTCCCCCAAAGTCTTTTAGATCAACAATTGACACTACTCAGCATCTCCATTTAAACAGTATATTTCCAGTACTACCTTGTCATTGTCATTGCATCTCAATGATGAATAATATTTTAAATGGACTTGATCCACTGCTCATCTACCAAATGATTTTTTAGTCCCACTGAATGATGGGGGATTATGTTGCATGAAACTATCCAGCATAGGTGTAGCATGGTTATTTATCATAGCTAGAGTATGTTTCCCTAATATTTTCAAGATATTCTCATCACCAACTCTAAATGGGTTGACTTCATTAGTGGAGAAATCCCTACATATTACATAAGTAATGATTCTATTCCCTCCATTATGATATTTCACTAATCAATGGCATACACTAAATTAGGTTGTGAATTATAATGAATAATATTTAATCTTGAAAAAAACTTAAACTAAATAGAAAATTTATTCATAGCCAATATTATAATAATAAAAGTGTTTTCTATTTACTATTAAATCGTTCATAATGGTTTATAATGAAAAAGTAAATTATCCTAAGAATATCCCAAATAGTGTTAAATGAGTTTTGTAGTAAGGCTCATTTTCTTGTACCATGATACCTCATGTCAATCTAGAAACTCATTTTTGAAGTTTTTACTCCTAGGTACATCTGTGCCAGAACCACATCCACATGTAGTACGTAGACTAAAATGTATTTTATATGAATTACCACACAGTATCTACCTTACCTAAATTATATGATGTTCTTATATTCTTATCCTCATAGTCTACCTTATGGTTTTGTTCCCTAATATATGTTTTTCAATTCTAGTTTCCATGATTTCTACTAACATTCCTCTGATACCAGCTATAATTCCCCGACCCTAGAAACCTAGAGTGGATGAATTTATTTATTACATTGGCATTATTACAAAGAATAAAATCCTGATTAAACAACCACCTTACTTTTATTGGAGAAACATGATACATACAAGGATATAAATATATATTGGGAAAAGAAAACAAAACACAATCTAATAAACTGCATCTTTGAAAACTCAATAAATGGCCATTTCTTCATAACCTAGGGAAGGAAAAAAATGAATGGGCTGAGATCAAATGGTATGTAAGGGTTACATATAGCATAATAGTTAATCAAAAAAAATTATTCATATGAACTTTAACATAATCCATATTGCAGGGTGAATAATTGAAAAACACGTGCTGTTAAAAAATAAGGAATAAAACTACATCCATAGATTATGTCATAGAGAAAACCTCATGGATAGTAAAAAATTAATAGTGAATAAAGAGAATGATTTTTTTTTTCATGTATCTGAACATGAATCATTATTCCATGTAGATTGTTTACGTCTGTGGGTAGAAACATGTATGATATTTGGAAACAAACTGAAAGGGTTTATCAGTAATTGATTTCTCTCACGAGACCTATTGATACATCGAGGGAATATAGCGGGCACATCCCATCACTACTATTAAAAATAATTCATTATAAAAATATTTAATACAAGTACAATATGTCTTTTCAATATATGTGTTGAGTAGAGGATACTGATACATCAATATTTCCACAGTTAATGTATCATTCCACATAAACACCATATAGATAATGTTATAAGAATAAGACAATAATTATATCCTAGTAAAAATAATATGGATATATAATTTAATTACAATTTCTAATGAAAAAAAATCTCCGGGAGACAATAGTTACACCATATAAGAATGATTATGTGGATAATACCAAATAAATCACAACGAAATGGAATCTGAAATAAAGCACCGTACAACATTATAATAAATTGAGTTAATAATCATCATGTTAATCACTGAATAACATGAATATATACAGAATTAGAATATTATATATAAAATATAAGTAAAAATATACCTCATAAAATAAATAAGTTGTGAACAATGGAAATCACACAGAAATAAAAGTGAGATGTGTAACCCCTTACCTGAAGTTTGAATGTGTTCTGAAAAGGATCTTAATTTCATGAATAATCAAATTAAATTCATTAATTAAAATTTCCAGAACCTTATCTACATATTATTGATTTATTGTATCTTCATCAAGTTATTTATGGCCTTTTATATGGGTTATGAGGTTCAATTTCCTGATTTGGTAGTGCACGTTTTCATAGTCTTCATGGTTGTTTTTATTGTATATGTTTATGGTTGTTCATGTAAAAATAGAAATAGAAAACTGTAATTGATATTATCAGGTCTTAATGATCATTCAAAAGGTGAAATAATCATATAAATAAATTGGTTATTTTGGGATAGGATGAATCATTATACAATATTTTAATTATAAATGCAGGGATTATTTTATTGGTATGTTTATCATGATGAACTCATTTTGTTTTATAGTTTAATTATAATGGTAAAGATTGATTATAATTAATTAAATAGAATATATTACATAGATTTTGATCTGGTGTAACACTAATAATTGTCTCACGTCCATAATTGTAAAGGTAGTAGAAATTGAAAACCTATCTTCATTGAATGTTATAAATTAAGACATATTTGACAATGTTTTCATTTTTACTATAAGAGGATGGTGGAAGGGAGATGATGATGAAATAATCTATTATCATAATGAAATTCATTAAAAATATGGTAATCTAATTATCATAGCATTTGGAATAGGGTAGGTGAGGAGAGAGCAACAAAATAATGTAATTGCTAAAATAAGTTGAAAGAAAAAGGAAGAGAGGTTCACCTCTAGAGTAATCCTCTTTGAGAATCTCATTAAGGCATCGGTTTTTGTCCATTTTGAGAGACCAGGATGTATTGGAAGTGTTGGTAGGGTATTTGATGTTTATTTGTAAAAAACGTAGGAAATGCTAAATAATTGATTGGTTTGAGAGGATGAGGGGTGATCGGTGGTTTATACAGTAGATGAGAGGTGTTAATTTTCAATATTTTATTCATTGTTTTATAATTTTTCTCAAGACAAGCAATAATATTTATTATTTTTCCCATGAATAGTAATACGTTCATGTGATTCCAATCTTATAGTTTCTTACAACGTCTAATATGCATGTAATAGTGATTTATCTCATAATGTATTTGTACATCAATTAACACATTTTACTATTGGGAAAAAATACAGAATTTACGAAAAATCCCAAAAAATCACCGTAATGATTTTTTGATATGTAGAATGTAAAAATGAACTAAACAATATGGAAATAATTTTATAAGTATTAAAATTTTAATTTTTAATTAAAATCATCTTTTATTGGAAAAATACATATTTTACTATAATAACTGAATTTATGACACATTGAAAAATTAAATAGGGTCTCATTAAATTCTCTTAAAAAAAGAATGAATGTATTGATTTATGAATATAATTTATGAAAATTAATTATACTTTAAATGATTTTTTTAAAAATAATATTTTAATTAATTATTTATTACTGACAAAAATGTCAATACTTCAAGAAATTATTACACTTCATTTATGAGGTGCCTAATTTTTTTTTATAATTATGGGTGAAGATAATACTCTTTTATACGTTTTAATATTTATAATTATCATATTAGTATTCATACCGGTAGGTTTCTATTCATAATGATAGATTACTATTCACTAAAAAATTAGTTGTCCCTTTCAGACTCTAAATATTATTCTAATCGCAACTGTCTTTGTCTATTTGTCAAATATCAAAAATCATATGTGGTAAAATTATGATTAATGGATATGATATAGCAATGTGTTTGTTTTCACAGAGTTTCAATGCTCTATTCTTTGTGATATATCTAATGATTTTAGATTATTTAATAAGGATATAATAATAAAAATTTTGGTGTTATACATATCATCCAACAAGGAAAAGTGGGGATGAACAAGTCAAATTCCCACATGTAAACTCCTCTAACCAAAAAATTCATTATTGTATCCATCCACATTCAAATTCATGATTCTCCTCCAGAAGTTGTTGACAATAGAATATAAATAATACAATTATTTAATGATAAGTATTACATCATATGACTGTATCTATAGCTAGAAAAGACCCCCAAAGGACTTATGCATCCCCATCATCTGCCTACACCCACGGAACACATAAAAATTATTAATTTTCATTCAACTAGATTAGTAAACACTATGGAAACTAGAAGACCTTATACATAATTTCCAATATCACAGGATAGAGTGGGTGCAACAAAGCTGCATGATGCTCCGAAATCAAACTAGTAAAAAACAAAATATCAAAAAAAAATGATCATACCTGTCATGATCTATGGCCCATATAGAAAGATTTCCTCCACTGCGTTTGATAGTACACACCCCACTACTATACTTCTTTTCTAAATGCCACCTCCACAACCATGCACAAGTCATGGTCCCTAAAAATGAAAAGCATCGTATGGTCGTCCCTTACATGCTTAATCTCCCCTCGGTAGAGATAAAACCTGATACACCTTTAGATGAAGTGCTCTCACAGGAATCCACTACCGAGGCTTGCGCTGAACCTGTCTTCCTCCCCCAAAAGGAGATTGGGGAACAACTGGGAATTGGTTTTGATGATTAAAATAAACTGCACAACCAAAAAAAACTGCCAAAATATCCCATGAAAATCACAAAAACCACTAGCATTGGAAATATGGAAAGGACGTTTTTGAGGTCAACTCCCAATAAGTCCAAACATCGAGGGCCTTAGTGCATGGGAAATTCAATAGAAAACACTTCTCTTCACGGAACCACGACTCTTCCCCTTTTATAGAAAACCTCCATGAGAGTGCATCCGATTGATCATCTCTTCCTTATTTAGAACCACCAGATACATTGGCATATTAAAGGGTGAAACTGATAAGTGGATAGAATAATGGAGTGCCTTCTCAATAAACATCGCATGAGACTCCTCATATGAAAAAATATGGGGTAAAGAATGGATGGTCCTTGAACAAGATTCCCACCTCCCGCAACGACATGATCCCCTACAGATGTGAATGAAGTTCATTCATCATTGTTGCCTTCATGGTTGACCAAATGAGCATTACGGGAACTTCTATTAGATGTCAACCCAAAAAACATCATCCCCATTCTGCTTCCCCATATATAGTGTTGATCACTAATATGAATATCCACACATCTTACTAACTTTTAAAGGGACATAGTACTCTGTTGGAGGATAGATGGAACATAAATGGATCTCATGCTCCTTCATCCAGCTCTTTGTATATACATCTCAAACACTACCCTATTACATTCCCACACCCCTCTTCAGGAATTCATGACATTACCTCTTCCATTGAGAATCCTCTTTAAACAGTTCATGCCTACAATGATCAATAATATCAGCCTGCTGAACCTCAACAGCCTAAGCCACATGCAAATGATGAACATGAACATAACCAAAAAAAAAACAATAAATATCTTAATACAGGTAGTGTATAACATTATTAAAATTCATGTTAACTCATCTAAATCATTTTTTACATATTTCCACCTTCCCAAAACAACCCAATTCAAAAAAGAACAAATTTCATCATGATGCATGTACCGTTCTTAGGGACCAATCCTTCATCCATGTCCATCATAATTGGCCATAAAAAATATTAGAGTCCTTGAAATGGTTAACAGGGGGACCTAAAAGCTTAGGTCATAGAAGGTTTCCCTTTCCAATGTCATGCAATAAGGTCAACTTTAACTATTTCCAAAACAACATGTGAAATATTCATTGTTCCAAACTCCCAAATCCATCATATCTCACAATAATCAGGCTAAGATACTAGTATATAACAAACCCCTCCCTCCAAAGATACTACAATAAGGGGAGAGAGATAATGACCACTGAATCCTATCCCCAGTAGGACCTGGGATAGGGACTATAACTGAGGTTATATGAAATCTCATATAATTTGTATTTTCCTATATAAAACAAACATGAATGGGAGATAAGATTAATCATCCACAAAAAATATGAAACATTATTTAAATGAAAACTAAACTATCCCATAATTCATATATAAATTTAATAGATATAAATTTTTTTCCAGTGAAATTACCGAAAAGTAATGATAAATCAGTGATGCAACAGATATCCAATAGTCCGATCTAGGAATGTACAACATGGTAAATGTAATAATACAAGGAAACTAAATGAAGTTTTAAATATATAGTGTAATCATACAAGTATACTCTATAAGAAAACCAAGGTCTCTTGTAAACATGTGAATAGAGAATACTAATTCACCTGTTAGAAAACAAAAGAACCAACCAATAGTTAAAAAATATAACAAACCAAACCAAACCTCACTAAGGAATTTTCCACCAAATAAATCAAGTCACGTAATATAATATAACATGATCACATTGATAAGGGTACTGTAACACCAGGGATATTATGAGAATTTTTTTTGTTTTTATGTATAATGTTATATAAAAGAATATTTCACTACACACAACATTGTCTTTGCTTGCATTTCATTGCAAGAACAATCTTCCTCGATAGCTTCTGTTGTACGCAAAACCGAGTTTCACTAAACAATGATATGTTATTAAAATATTATATAAACTAGCCGTTATGAATAGTAATACCCAAATTTTGAAATTTTATAAATTTTATCATTCAAAATGGACTTCATTTCTGGATTCTGAATATCAAAATTGGCCTAGGGTGAATGTTTTGTATTTTTCTGAAAACTTTTAATTTTTGATGAATAGTGAAAACACTAGGTTACTATTTAAAAACCCACATTTTATGTAAATAATTATTTATTTTATTTAATTTCTTTAGGTCAAAATTGATACATAATACCTATATAAATTCAAAATAATTCATTGGATCCATTTTATAATAATTTTAGATATATAAAAATTTTATTGAACTGTTCACTGTCTTTTACCCACCTCCTAGGAGAGTTTGAAAATTTACATAAAACTTAATTTTACCGCTTCAATGAGTGGAATTTCTAAAATTTGAGAGACACAGTTAACATCAAGGAGTAAAATGTGATTCAATATGATAAAAATAATTTTTGGTGAATAGTAACATTTTACTTTTATTTACCACAGATAAAAGTAAGTAGGGTAATTAAAGGTAAAAATGGTATTATTATTACCATAACACATGTCCTAATTCTATTGGATAAGATTAATTCTACCAAAAACTGCCTTAGGAATATAATATGACCATTTAGGTCCACTTGGATTAGATCAGGACATTTAATATTATTTTATTTATAGAAGAGTTAAAATAGATAACATCAATGTTTAATAACTAAAACATTTTTATTATAGGGTTATACATAAGATAATTTAGACTATAAAAATCATTACAAAGATAAAACTATTTCCTACATAATGGTATTTTATTTATAATTTTTATAAATTAAATAATTTAATTTGTTTTTGACAAAATGATGATCCAATAATTACCTTATTAATGAAATATTAAAATAATTGATATTATAAATACCCAAATAAAGGTAATTTGAGACTTTTTATGAATTACAATAATTTTAAAGGTTAATATGACATTTTATTATTGATATAATTATCTTATTTTTAACTAATCATGCTGTTATGATTTTCAAAAAAATCAAATACCAAATAGTGTAAAAATTGACAAAAAATAGTTTTTAAATCAAATATTATATTATTAATTTTTATATTATTCTCAAAAATATATGGTTCATCCAAATGACTTAGATAAGGTTATATATATTAAAAATGAACCACTTGGGGTTTTTTTGGCTTATTATAGTATGTTTATTAACCATATAGTGTAAGAAAACAAGAAGACACGGTAAACGATAAATTATTTAACTTAGAGTTAAATCTAAATGATAAGGTAAAGATAGTAACCTAAACTCATCTAAAATATATTGGTTTAGAGTATTTAGACCCATAACCACCTTATCTTAGACATAAATAAATTTGGAGCTTAAAAACCAAATATGACTTTATAATAAAATAATATTTTATGTTTTTCCTAAAATGCCCATATCCTCCCTTATAAAAGGGCACCTCCTCCCTCTCCTCCTCACACCACATTGACCCATCAATCTCGGCCAAAACCTATCAATTTACCTTCTCAACTTCCCTAGAAACATCATAGAGGTCCTGGTCGTCTTCAAAGACCATCTTTAGTGCCCTAAGTGGAGGTTTCAAAGAAGTATGTCGAAGAAGAGGTAATATCTGTTACCGATTCTTTCAAAATTATTTATTATTCTACATCCTCTTCTTTAGTTGTTTAATTATGATGTAATAACATCGATGTCAATCATATACTGATATTTTATTATAAATATGAAACTACCCTATTTCTCTTTTTATCCATCCTACGGAAAATGAAATCACCGCGCGTGCGTACGTACGGAATACCCTCTCCACACCGTGGTTTAATTTGTTTTCCATCACCACCATACTTGGATGGGTATAATAGTGTAAAGAATAACTATATATGATTATTTTAAAGTGATATTTGTAATGAAATAGTATACGTACTCTTCAATACAACTTCACAATCATGGGAACAATATCATCGCTCGTGCGTACGTACGGACAACCGTCTCCACGATGTGATGCGAATCGTTCTACATGATCTTCAATGCATAATGATTACATAAATGAATTGAATGAATAAATAATATATATAGTACACTAATACCATTCATGAAATGAGGTATCTATAAACTAAAAAGAATAATAATAATTTATTCAACAAAACACGCATAAGAACAAAAAGGAATAAACACACGAATAACATGTGGCAATGAAATATTACTAATACAAAGCTATGAATATGAGAATATATGATATCCTAACAATTATTAAGATTCCGGAATAAGTAAATACCATTATTTAAATCATTATACAGGATGTTTGAACAAGAACGATGCAAATCGGACCTAAGTTAAGGGAAAATCTCACAATCGCATTTTTTCCGAGATTGTTTATACATTGGTATTTACTGGGGTGTATTTATCATCCAAATCCATGTAACCTCTATATGTATTATTATTTATATCCTCCTATAATTTTTTGAACCAAATTTTACCCATTGGTTAGTTTTTTTAGTAAATGATATGAAAGGAATCTTTTGTCGTTTTTAGTACGAGGTACTTTTTTTGACTTTTCCGGCCAAAGTACGAGAATGATGTTCTTATTTAACTTATATGGCATGAATAGATATTTAGGAAATTATTCCCATGAAGCTTACATTACATGTTTTCAATTTTATTTTTAATTAACTTCATTTAGTTGAAAATATTATGACATGTTATGAAATGAAAAATGTTTTTTAAATGGAAAGGATATTTTCATCAAGAATGGAGTTCAAGTGTTTTATCAAAATTATTTCCCATCTATGATAATATAGGGTTATGTTTATATACCTATTTTTACATTGATTTGATTATTATGGAATTATTTTTATGAATTCCATTTATCTTATATGATTTTTGATGGCATGATGTTTAAGAATCCTATTTTTATTTCATGGGTTATGCTATGATATATGATATATTATTTTGGGGAACACATAAGAATGATATCATAATGAGATGGGTGGGACCTATATCTCCCTCCAATTAATTGGTTAAGGACTTATATCTCATGAGATAGAAATTGCTGGAACGGCAGGTTAATCCGATTCGGTGATACAAGAATGAAACGAAGAGTGAACTCAGTTCAGAAATGGACTTTTTCTGCTAGGATAGTCTTGGAAATTAGTCTTGACTACTAAGAAATGATTCTATATGACTTTGTGTGTATGCCACAAAGTTTTGTGTTATGATTATTTTGATTTACATTTCACTACCATGAAATATCCCATCTTATGATATGATGATATCTTTTGTAGGTTAAGATTTTCAAAATGTAATGTTCTTAAAAATATGATATGATTGATATTTCTTTTCTTTACCCTTACTGAGCGTTTGATCTCACCCTTTTGTATGTTTTATTTTCCTCAGTTCAGGAAGAAAGGTATTATGTAAGATATTCCAAAAGGGACTCTAGATATGATAAAAAAGGGAGATAGTGTAGATGATTTATGAACCAGTGGTTTATGTTTCCTAGTTTCTAAAGACACAATACATATACGGTCCTTTCATGGTTTTGTTATATGATATAATAAGTATGATTCAATTATGAATTAATAACAATGTTTGTAGAGTATGGGTCATTATAGTTGTTATCATAGGAAAGGTATATTCCACATTTGAAAAATAGGATGTGAAAGCCTAAGTAAGAACCCTAAGTATAATTCTAAGAATAAAACCCAATCATAGTGTTTAATAAATGGCCATGAAGAACCTATGATAATACCTAAAGCATGAAATTCTATTCTTGATTATGTGGTTTTACTATTATGATTAGTGTTTCTCACACTATGATTTTTGGTTTTAGTCAATGGATGGAACCCGACGGAACCGTGTTAATGCTGAATGCGACGGGCAATGCAATGATTGACCGCCTAAGCAACCAAACATTATGGGAGCTGGAATAAAAAATCTTGTTTCCATGCTCACACAACTTTCTCAAGATATGAATCATGCAGGACATCCAAAAGAGAAAAGTAACAAGAAACATAATGTTGAATCCTTCAGGAGGAAGCGTCTACCCTCATTCACTGGGTCTACTGATCCATTAGTTGCTGAACAATGGGTCCGTACTACTAAAAAGATATTTTCAGTTCTTCATTATTCTGAACATGATAAATTCATCTTAGTTGTATATCGTTTGGAAGGTGAAGCTGATCAATGGTGGAATCTTATCAAGAATATAAGGAAAATGGATAATATTTTATCCATGGAATGGGATGATTTCAAGAACTTATTTCTCAATAGGTACATCCGTTGTATTCTTCGAACAAATATGGAGAAGGATTTTCTTGAACTGATGAAAAAGGGTGATGAATCTGTTGGTATGTAGGAAGAAAATTTTACAAGACTAGCAAGGTATGCTTCTGGGATTATTATCAAACCTGAGAGTAAGTTTGATCGATTCTTTAGTGGCTTAAAACCAAGTCATCGAAGGGCGTTATCTATAAGGGACTTCAATAGCTATGAGGAAATAATTCGATGTGCTTTCAAGGATGATATGGAGATTGGAGTAACCCATCAGTCATATGGGTTTGATAAGAAGAGGAAAATGGAATTCAAAGGAAAATATAAAGATCACATTGAAAAGAAGATGAGTTTTACCTTATTCTCAATGTGTGGAGAGAATCATATAGGGATTTTTCTTAAAGGAAAAACTAAATGTTTCAAATGTCGAAAAGAAGATCATCGGGCATTTGAATGCCGCAATGATGGGCAGAAGATGTCTAGTGATGCAAACAATGAAAGGGCTACATAGAATACACCTACTACACTTAAATGTTATTACTATAAGGAAATGGGGCATTATGCTAATCAATGCCCTAATCTAAGGGTTTTTGATGATGATCTACGTCAACAAACTCATAAGGCTAAAGACAACGAAAAGTCACAAGAAATTTCTATCGATTATGTGGAGAATGATAACAAAGTGGTGAAAGGTACACTTACCATCCACTCTAATGTAGAAAATATTTTATTTGATTCTAGATCAACCCACTCTTTTATTTCTGAAAAATTTTCTAAGGTTATCACCATACTACCTCAACAATTGGATGTTGAGTTAGCTATGACAACTCCTAATGGCACAACAGTCGCATCAAATGTTTACAATTCTTCTCCAATTAATGTTTGTGGGAAAGTGCTTCCTGCAGATCTTGTGATCGTTCCTATAGTGGAATTTGATGTGATTCTTGGCATGGATTGGATTTCTTTATATAGAGCTCATATTAATTTCCAAAGAAGTGAAGTCACATTTAATATTCCTGATCAATCAACTATCATCTATCGATGCAAGGATGAATATAACCATCCAGTGGAAATTTCATCCATCATATGGGTCTTGATTGCTCTAAATGATGGTTATTTATCTCAAATGGTTGGAGAGAAACTCACAATTAATAATATTCCTATTGTACGGGAGTTTGATGATGTCTACCCAGAGGAATTGCCTTATCTTCCACCAAATAGTGAAGTTGAGTTTTCAATAGAACTCGTACATGGTGCTTTACCTATTTCCGAGACACCTTACAGAATGGACCCAATTGAGTTGCAGGAATTGAAGAATCAACTCCAAGAGAATCTTGATAAGGGATTCATACTCCCTAGTGCATCACCTTGGGGAGCACTTGTTCTGTTTAATAAGTAGAAAGATGGAACAATGATACTCAGCATTGATTATGAAGAACTTAACAAGATCACTATAAAGAAAAAATATCCTCTCCCATGCATTGATGACTTATTTTACCAAATACGCGGAGCTCAATGCTTTTCCAATATTGATCTTCGTTCAGGGTATCATCAATTAAGCTCCAAAAAATAGGATATACTAAAGACGACTTTCCGTACAAGGTATGAACACTATAAATTTATAGTGATTCCATTTGGTCTTAGTAATGCCCCTACTATCTTCATGGATCGAATGAATATAGTCTTTAGAGACTATCTTGATCAGTTTGTGGTAGTCTTTATAGACTATATTATTTTCTATTCTAATAGCAAGGAAGAACATGATGATCACTTGAGAATTTTATTAAAGACCCTGAGGAAGGAGAAGCTTTATGCCAAATTTACCATGTGTAAATTTTGGCTTCAAAAAGTTACATTTTTGGGTCACATAATCTCAAATGAGGGGATATATGTGGATCCAGCACAAATAGAGGTTATCGAAAGATGGTTGAGACCAACAATAGTAACTGAGATCTGATGTTTTCTTGGTTTGGAATGATATTATCGACGTTTTGTGAAATATTTTTCAGGATTATCTAATCTAGTCACAAGGTTGACTAGAAAAGGAGGTAAGTTCATTTGGACGGAAGAGTATGAAGATAACTTCAAAGAGTTAAAAAGAAGGTTATCCAGCACACATGTTCTCACAATTCCTTGTAGTGGAGAAAGGTTTGTGATATACATTGATGCATCCAAGAAGTGACAGGGGTGCGTTCTCATGAAAAAAATATGGTGATAGCTTATACCTCATGACAGTTGAAAATCCATGAGAAAAATTACCCAACTCATTATTTGGAGTTAGTTGGGGTAATATTTGAATTAAAGATTTGGAGGCATGATCTTTATGTTGAAAGATGTGATATTTATACTGATCATAAATGTTTAAAGTATATTTTCACACTAAAAGATCTGAATATGCATCAAAGAAGATGGTTGGAGCTGATTAAGGATTACGACTGCTCAATTCATTACCACCCAGGGAAAGTAAACAAGGTGGTAGACGTATTAAGTTGACAAGACCATTTTAGCTTATCCATGATGAGGATCACAAAAGATCCAATATTTATGTATTTACAAAGGATCATTCTTGGAATTATAATGGAAGGGTAAAAATCATATCTTTCTCAAATGAATGATAAACCTTATATACATAAAAAGATTAAAGAGGCACATAAAGAAGATGTAGAGTTACAAAAGAAGATGAGAAATGTTCCTGAATATCACATGGATTGTAATGAAATAATAAGGTTCATGAATCGGGTTTGTGTTCCTCCCATTCCAGAATTAAAAAAGGAGATACTGGATGAGGATAATAGTTCTTCATTCTCTATTCATCCTGGATGTACGAAGATGTATTGGGACTTAAAAGAGTTCTTCTGGTGGGATTGAATGAAAAGAGATGTTGCTGAATATGTCTCTCAATGCTTGGTTTGCCAGCAAGTTAAAGCTGAGAGACAGAAGTCTAAGGGGATGTTACAACCATTACCCATACCCGAATGTATATGGGAAAATATCACTATGGACTTTTTCACTGGACATCCTAAAACATCCAAAGGCAATAATGCTATCTGGGTCATTGTTGATCATCTTACAAAGTCAGCACACTTCATTGCTGTTAGATATGATATCTCTCCTGATCAACATGCTAGGATATATGTGAAGGAAGTGGTAAGATTTCATGGAGTACCACTATCCATTATATCTAATCAGGATCCGAGGTTTACGTCAGAGTTTTGGTGATGTCTTCAACATACTTTAGATACAGAGTTGAGTTTCATCACTGTTTATCATCCTCAGACAGACGGTCAGTCTGATAGAATAATTCAAACTCTATAAGACATGTTAAGAGCTTGCTCTATGGATTTCAAAGGTGGTCAAGAGAAACACATAACTTTGGTGTAATTTTCTTATAAAAATATCTTTCACTCCTGTATTCAGGTGTCTCCTTATGAATCTCTCTATAGAAAGAAATGTAGGTCTCCAACTTGTTGGGATGAAGTAGGGGAAAGAAAGGTATTAAGAGCTGATCTTGTTGATGAGATGGCAGAAAAGGTCAGATCAATTCAACAACACATAAGACCAGCTCAGAGTCGACAAAAAAATTATGCCGACAATCGAAGAAAAGACCTAGAGTTTGATGTGGGTGATAAAGTGTTCTTATGAATATCTCCTTAGAAGAGAGTAATGAGATTTGGATAGAAGGGAATGTTGAGCCCTAGGTATATAAGTTCTTTCAAAATATTGGATCGTCTTGGGAAGGTAGCTTACCGATTGGCTCTTCTACTGAATCTCTGTCAAGTTCATGATATGTTCTATGTATCTCTCCTGAGAAAGTACAAACCTGGTCCTTCACATGTACTTAGCTCAGTAGTTGTACCACTGGAGCAAGATCTTTCTTATGAAGAACAACCAATACAGAATCTAGATCATAGAAAAAAATTCCTACGGAACAAGACCATTCGCTTGGTGAATGTTTTATAGAGAAACCACCAATTAGAAGAAGTTACATGGGATCTTGAGGAAATGACGAGGTAGAGGTATCCTCATCTGTTTGTTACAAAGAGATGAATTTTGAGGGAGAAATTCATTTTTAGGCGGGTAGAATGTAACACCCAAGATATTATGAGAAGTATTTTGTTTTTATGTATAATGTTATATAAAAGAATATTTCACTACACACAAAACTGTCTTGGCTTGCGTTACATATAAGATCTTCCTTCCTCGATATCTTTCATTGTACAAAATATTATGTTTCACTAAACAACGAAATGTTATTAAAATATTATATAAACTAGCCTTTATGAATATTAATACCCAATTTTTGAAATTATATAAATATTTTTCATTCAAAACGGACTTAATTTTTGGATTCAGAATATCAAAATTAGCCTAGGGTGAATTTTTGGAATTTTTTCTGAAAACATTCAATTTTTGATGAATAGTGAAAACACTCGGTTACTATTTAAAAACCGACTTTTTATTTAAATAAATATTTATTTTATTTAAAATTTTTAAGGTCAAAATTGATACATAATACCTATATAAGATCAAATTAATTCATTGGAGTCATTTTTAAATAATTTTAGATATATAAAATTTTTATTGAACTTTTTACTGTATTTTACCCACCTCCTAGGAGAGTTTGAAAATTTACAGAAAACATAATTTTATAGCTTCTATGAGTGGAATTTTAAAAATATGAGAGACATGGTTAATATCAAGGAGTAAAATGTGAATCCATATGAAAAAATAATTTTTGGTCAATAGTAACTTTTTACTTTTATTTACCATAGTTGAAAGTAAATAGGATAATTAAAGGTAAAAATGGTATTATTATTACCATAAAACATGTCCTAATTCTATTTAATAAGTTTAATTCGACCAAAAAAAACCTTAGTAATAAAATATGACCATTTAGTTCCACTTGGATTAGATTAGGACATTTAATATTATTTTATTTAATGAAGAGTTAAAATAGTTAAAATCAAATATTAATAACTAAATTTTTTTTAATATAGGGTTATAAAAAGGATAATTTTGACTATAAATATTCATTATAAATCTAAAATTAGTTCATACATAATGGTATTTTATTTATAATATTTAAAAATTAAATAATTTAATTTATTTATGACACAATGATGATCCAGTAATTACCTTATTAATGAAATATTAACATAAATGATATTATAAATACCCAAATAAATGTAATTTCAGACTTTCTATGAATTTAACTAATTTTAAAGGTTAATATGACTTGTTATTATTGATTTAATTAAATTTTTCGAACTAATAATGCTGTTATGATTTTCACAAAAATCAAATACCAACTAGTGTCAAAATCGACATAATGTAGTTTTTAAAATGAATATTATATTATTAATTGTTATTTTATTCCTAAAAATCTATGCTTCCCCTAAGTGAATTATATAAGGTTATATATTTTAAAAATTAACCACATTGGGTTCGTTTGGATTTTAATAATAAGTTTATTAACCATATAGTGTAAGAAATCAAGAACTCATGGTAAAAGATAAATTATTTAACAGAGTTAAATCTAAATGATAAGGTTAACAAAGTAAATTAGCTTGTCTAAAATCTATTGGTTGAGAGTATTTCGACCCATACCCACCTTAACTTCTAAATAAATCAATTTGGTTCTATTAAAAACTGAAATGACTTTAAATTAAAATTATATTTTATGTTTTTCCTAAAGTACCCCTCTCCTCCCTTATAAAAGGGCACCTCCTCCCTCTCATACTCACAACACATTGAGACTTCATGCTCATCCAACCCCTGGAAATTTAACTTCTCATCTTCCCTAGAAACATCCTAGAGGTCCTGGTCTTCTTCAAAGAACATCTTTAGTGCCCTAAGAGGAGGTTTCAAAGAAGCATGTCGAAGAAGATGTAATATCCATTACCGATTCTATCAAATTTATTACTTCTTATACTTCTTCATATTTAATTGTTTAATTATGAAGTAATTACATAAGTATCACTCATATACTTATATGTTATTATAAATATGAAACAAGCCTATTTCACCTTTTATCCATCCTACTGAAAATGAAATCACCGCGCGTGCGTACGTATGGAATACCGTCTCCACGCCGTGGTGTAATTTGTTTTCCATCACCACCATACTTGGATGGGTATAATGGTGTAAATAATAACTATATATGATTATTGTAAACTGATATTTAATCTGAAATAGTATACATACACTTCAATACAATTCCACGATCATGGGAACGATATCATCGCTCATGCGTACGTACGGCCTACCGTCTCCACAATGTCATGCAACTCGTTCTACATGATCTTAAATGAATAATGATTATATAAATGAATTGAATGAAGAAATATGATATTTATTACACTAATATCATTCTATAAATGATTTATCTATAACCTAAAAATAAGATTAAAATTTTATTCAATAAAACACGCATAATAACAAAAAGCAATAAAATCCTGAATAACAAGTAGCGAAAAAATATTACTAATACAAAGCTAATAATATGACAATATATGATATCATAAAAATGAATAATATTCGGGAATAAGTCAATAACATTATTTAAATCATTATACTGGAGGTTTGGACACGTACAAAGAAAATCAAGCCTATGGTAAGGGAAAATCTCACAATCTCATTTTTTATCCGAGATTGTTTATACTTTGGTATTTACTGGGTTGTATTTATCATCCACATCCATGTTTCCTCAATATTTAATATTATTTATATCCTCATAAAATTTTTTGAACCCAATTTTACCCATTGGTGAGTTTATTTAGTAAAAGATATGAAAGGAATCTTTTGCGGTTTTTAGTACGAGGTACTTTTTGACTTTTGCGGCCAAATTACGAGGAGAATGATTTTCTTTAACTTATACGGCATGAATATATTTTTAGAAAATTATTTCTAGGAAGATTAATTTATATGTTTTCAAGTTTATTTTTAATTAACTTCTTTTAGTTTAAAATTTTATGACATGATAAGAATGGAAAATCATTTTTGAAGTAGAAAGGATATTTTCCTCAATAATGGAGTTCCAATTTTTTATCAAAATTATTTTCCATCTAAGATAATATAGGGTTATGTTTCTATAAATATTTTTACATGTATTTGATTATTATGGAATTATTTTTATGAATTCCTTTTATCTTATATTATTTATGATGGCATGATGTGTAATTATCCCTTTTTTATTACATGGGTTATGGTATGATATATGATTTATGTATTTGTGGAACACATAGGAATGGAATCATTATGAGATGGTTGGGACCTATATCTCCCTAAAATGAATTTGGTAATGATTTATATATCATGAAATCGACATGGCTAGAATGACAGGTTAATCCGGTTCAGTGATATAGGACTGAAATAAAGAGTGAACTCGGTCCAGAAATGGACTTTTCCACTAGGATAGTCTTGGAAATGAGTCTAGACTACTAAGAAATGATTCCTTATGATTATGTGTATATACCACAAAGTTTCAAATTATGATTATTAGGATTTACATTGCACTCCAATGACTTATCCCATGTTATGATATTATGATATCTTTTGCAAGTTAAGATTTTCAGAATGTTATGTTCTTATGAATATGATATGATTGACATTTTTTTTGTTTACCCTTACTGAGAGTTTTAGCTTACCCTTTTGTATGTTTTATTTTCCCTAGGTCCAGAAGAAGGGTATTATGTTTGATATGCCAAAAGGGACTCTAGATATGATAAAAAAGGGAGACAGTGTAGATGATTTACGGACCAATTGTTTATGTTTCCCAGTTTCTAAAGACACTATACCTATACGGTCCTCTCATGGTTTTGTTATATGTTGTAACAAGTATTCTTGAATTCTAAATTAATAACAATGTATGTATACTATGGGTCGTTATAGGTTCCCTACACAAATTTCCAACTAGAATTCTTCTCTCACACCCAACATCGTATGTTTTGGGTATCCCATATTTTCTGTATACCACTCCACCCTATAAGAATGGTCAGAACCTTCTCACCCAATGACACATGGGAAAAATTCCCCCACAATAATGACCATAACACATCTCACCTAATAAATCATGGGCTCTCCCCTGCAAAAACAAATTCATGTCTCACCAGAAAATACCAGTTCTATCATATCATTCCTAAAAAAGAGATTATCAACCAATCCTCCATCTAATTCACTAGAAAACTTCAAGTCATCACAACGTGGGAGATATATACCCCTATTAAAAGGGAGAGTTGGAATGAGTTGATACCTATCCATCCATATTCCTCAAAAAAATGTTATAAAAAACATCCTCTCATTTGACTATGTTGGTGTCATCATTTGTTTATTGATGTGGGTGTGGTGAGTATCAAAATCAAACGAATATAAATGTATATATATATATATAATATGAAAAACACCAACCAAACATATGGATTCACAAACAATAAAAATAAATCAAAACATCATCAAAAATGATTTCATCTCTAAATGCATAACACAACACAACAAACCAAAACCCCAATTCACATTTCAATATAATTCCACTCAATCATCTCATTAATTTTCTTATTTGGATTAAACTATGTTTAAATACACATTTCACCATTGAATTATTCATTTTCAATTTTCACCCCATTATCAAAACCATCCCATTACATTTCAATCATTATTAAAAAAACTATTTATTTATTCCACCACTACCTGGGAATCTAATAAAAAGACACCACCACCCATGCACCCCAAAATCATGGCCAACTAACTACCTTACTACCCCAAAATAAAAACTAACTAACCACATTTTCTCCCCCAAATCATACCCCAGAAAACACTTGTCCAACAAAAAATCACGGAACACCATCCATCAACCTCATATGTTTTAGCAACACATCTTACACAAATTGTATCCAACATGCACAACCACACATCATAACAAATCAATATCAATTTAAAGATTTAACATGGTTCTTTTATAACCTTCCACATTATTTTAGGGTTGATATCAACCAATCCCAAATCAAGGGGGAACCATTTCGTTATATATGTATATATATTATTAATAAATTTAAATTTGAGGGTGATATGAAAACAATCACAATAGTCATAGTAGTCACAATAAATACCATCTAGAACAAAAAAATCTTCAAACAACAATAATTTTTAGTAGGTAAATAAGCCCATATGATCCACAAGATAAAAATTATAATGATGCTGTAAAAAGATATGAAGAAACAACATTACCCAGAAATATTAAATTAACCAGTTCATTATCTATTAGTAACACAAAAAACTATAACACATAGATATTCAAAATTAAACCAACCCCTCATGATACACAATAATGATAAATGATGGAAATCCTACCTCAAAGAAGTTTTCCAAATCGCTGTGCACCATAGGGAGGAAAAACACCTAAAAACTGAATCCACTCCATAAGAAAACATGGATCCATATACACACACTCAAATAATCTAAAAAAGAAAGAAAAAAAACCATACCCACAGTAACATCGCCCTCGTGAATCTCCAAGAGATTAACGGAATACAAAAATAACATGATGAATGATGGGGTTACCACAGATTTCTAACAAAAAACCACAGGGTCCAAAAAATTAAAGAGGAATGAATATTTATTGAACACCACCTTGTGTCACATATGGTTCTCACGAATTATTAGAAAGAAAATAAAATGGCTGGAAAACAATAATTTGGAATGAACATTTAAAACTGCACTACATCGATGATTTACATGTTCTATAATCTTCTTTCACGTTGTGTAATACTTCAGGATCAATTTCACTAAGTGATGAATCACCTTTTTTTATTTAAACTTACAAACCTAAACTTAATGAAATATCATTTAAAAATCCTTAAACCACCATTAAACACCATGTAATACACATACACCACATGTATTATCTGTATTAGTTCTGATGTGCCTTCATCTTCCACAAAAATTATCTAGTACCTCCCCCGAACACCTACAACAACCAAAAATTGAAATGTAAAGGAACAAAGAGGTACATAAAATTGAAATTTTATCTTCATAGAGGATAAATATATAAAATAAAATACATTTAAGAAAATGAAATTGAAAAAACACATTGTAAAAATAATTGATTTCTCATCTTGTTTCAGCTTCCATTCTTGGATTCTATCAAGGAAACAGAACAAATATACAAAAACATAAAATGGATTATTATCATGCATATATTAAGTATTCTATACTATAATATAATGGAAAAAAATAGAAAATAATAATTGAAATTTAATATATAGGGACCTAATAGAATAAATGATGCTTGAATGAGATATTGAATTTCAGAATCATCTCAAGGACTAGCTTGAAGAAGTGTAGAGATTTCAATGTGTGGGTGATGATTTGTGTGATTATTATTGAGAAATAGGGTTTAAATATATCAAATGGATGGGTGGAATAATTAAAATCCCAGTATTCTTATAAGGTGTCACAATTTGGTTGTAAGGATGGAAAAACCATGAACAAACCATGCATCACCCTAGTCCACATGGCACACTCGATTGTACAATTTATAAAAAAATTAAAAAAACCACAAAATTTGGATCACCTAATATATATATATATATATTAATAAATTTTTTGTTTTTTATGTATCCCATGAATTAATTAACTAATATTGTAGAATTTTTTAAGGCTTGTATGGTTAAGTTGCATATTTAGCACTAAAATTGAAGTAGCCATTAATTTCACCCTTTATATAAAAAAAGGTTACATTTTTCTTTGAATGAGTTTGATATCATCTAACACCATCCATAAACTCATAATAAATATTTTGTAGATAAAATAAGAGTTACAATTAAAAGTTAAATTACATTTACCACATGAAATAAATAGGGATCTAACAACCTCCCTCTGTTAAATAAATCATCAATGTGTAGCCCTTTTGACTGTGGGTGAACATCATCTATGAAAACATTTAGGTATTCAAAAAATACTTCATCCACCATATCTTAGGTATCATTTAATATATGGTGTTTCTTATATAAAATTCACATTAGCGGAACTATCTGTCACATAGTATAATTTTTCTAAAATCTATAATTTGAATCTAATAACTCTGGAAAAAAGATTAAATATCCAGCATAACCTTATTAGGGAGGAGGGAAGTAGGTGACTCTGAATGACAGGGATATTAATATTAAATATTAAAAATATATTATATATCCCATTATCTATGAGAGAAGGCTATTTAATATTCTACAGGTCTTAACCTATTAAAAATACGAAAAGGGCCATTGAATTAATGTGATATCCGACCATGCTACCAAAAATGTCAATTCCCATGTATATTCATAACAAAAAAAGATGACATCATCACAGATCTCAAAATATAGAGGTTTTGGATGTTGAAAAACATATGAATTCTTTCTATTGTTTTTCTCATTATTAAACATTCCAATCAATAGTACCCTCTTTGTTGTTTTATGAATGAGATGATTTCCTAGTAGTTCTTTCATTTTTACTTCTAACGGACACTGATGTGAACGAAATGACGTTTCATATAATGACCCTTATGTATACATTTTTATAGTGTTATATAATCTATTAGTATAATATAACTCCAAAAGAGGTATATTTTTTGACCATGAACCACCAATATCAATGACCCATGCTATGAGAATGTCTTCCAACCATGGTATCATAATCATAATCTTACCGTCAGTATGAGAGAGTTAGTATATACTAAGTTTTACCTATAGAGCCAAGTTGATATTTATAAAATACTATAATAACAATATTAAATTAACATCTTATTCTGACATGATAGTATGAAGTATTATGTGAAGGAATATAACATCTATGAAATTGATCTTGAATAGATCATCCAAAAAAATAGTCACTCTAACATCAATGAAGTGAGTGGACTTTTTCATTATATCCATAATAACCCATAATTCATCACTACCTCAATGTATATGTGATAACCCATCATTAAATTCGTAGTGACATCATTCCTTTCCTCTCTATAATTAGCAATGGATGTATATGTGATATAGGTCAATAGTTTTATTCATTCATGTGTAATATATGAAACATCGAGTTTGAAAACATTTAATCATCCTCTTCATCCATGGACAATAATATAGGTGGCATAAATCATGATACCACCCATTAAGATTGAGATGTAAATCTCATTTGGAGTCATGATATTATTATATCAACCCCCTTTCCATGTCGTCGATAACCCATAAACACTCTTGGATACACAATGTATCTTTCTCATCGAATACCCAACCAAGTAGAAACTTCTTTCCTTAATGTATATCCATTTTGAACATGGATTCATAATCTGAAATCTATATCAGATTTACTATTCCTAGAAGTAAATATATCACAATTGAATGTTTATGAAGATGTTTCACAAGACACTTTTTAATCTCAGGATGCATTTCAAAAAAGATACCCATCAATTGACACTTGACACTAGCATCCAAAACTACTTGTTTATTAGTTTTCTAACTGACAACATATTCTACAACATTACATTACCCAAGAATATAATCAATGTTAAATTTGAAAAAATATGGTATTCGACCCAAATTCATTTTATTTGATTAAAATTGATCTAGGTGAAGATGTATTTGAAACCTTTATCAAATTTATATACAATGAACCAATCTCCAAAAAACAATTCCTCCATCAATGAATGGAATTAACCACTACTACTATAATATGATCATACATTGGGTAATACACATTTTGTGGTCTCCAATGATGAGACTTTTATTCCACAGATTAGTCTATAATGTCAGAATCCCTCTTAGACTAATGACTGATGCATCCTAGTAAATTGTATAGCCTCTCATAGTGTTATGTAATATCAGCATAATCCCTAAGGAATTTATTCCTTTAAAATGATAAAATATATTTTTATGAAGCATTAAACCAGATGAATTTAACATGTTTCTTGTTTAAACT
Organism: Viscum album; assembly: GCA_963277665.1. Classification (NCBI taxonomy): domain Eukaryota; kingdom Viridiplantae; phylum Streptophyta; class Magnoliopsida; order Santalales; family Viscaceae; genus Viscum; species Viscum album. The sequence goes on from OY728154.1 coordinate 10,952,850, forward strand.
ATTAATATATGTAGTATGTTATGAAAAATAAAGATAAAATTTATGTGGTATTTTTTAATCCCAAAATAAATCCATATATCAATGATGTTCTTTGGTTTATATCATGAAACCAAATCCCCCACCTTCAATGGGTCAAATGATACTCCTTCCATTGAAATTGTGTGACTGTGGAAGTGATGTTTAAAAATTCGGAACTTTTATTTTGTATGCATGGAATATATCTTATGTGAATTTAATGTAATAAAATCTATGTCAAGGTGTTGGGAAATACCATGTAAAGTATATTAGTACTCCATGATATTATTCACAAAAATTGATCAAAAAATAATCCAGATATAGGTAAAAAACCCGATTCATCATATCATTGAATATAGATGGTATATTTGTGAGAATTAGTGACATTACAAAATACGTATTCTATCCATATCTATAATGGTATGTTGTACATGGTATATCTGAATTCATAAATCAACATGATTATAGCCTTAACGTAAACAATTATATTAGAAAATTAGAGGTCCTAGAATCTGGTTGAAGAGATATTTTAATCTAGGTGGTGGACACTAGTTCTTAACCAATTATGAATTGCTTTTCTGGTAATCCACACAAATCATGTGGGTACTATCTTCATTCTTGATGAAACAATAGGTGATCCCCATGATGATGTACTGGGTTTATAAACCACATAGAATTTTTGTCATCCAACATTAATTAGAGTTTCTTAATCTCATTAGTATCCATCACGTAAATTGGAATGGACATTGGTGATCCTCATTGAAAGAAATCCTTAGTAAAATGCACACACTTCTCTCTCAAGACATATCATAGAAATATAATCAGTGAATAAAACCTGGAAAGTGTCAACATCATTGGAAAATACATATGATGTGTCTCATAATCAGTAGAAAATTATTGGAAATCAATCACTCTTCCAAACCCATGATTCTCATGACCTACTAAAATTTCCTCTAAATCCAATTCTTCATTTGAAATATAGATTTGAACTTCGAATGATGTAATGGACACACTTCAGTTATATTAATTAACATGAGCATGATAATGTACAAACATGTCCATCTCAAGAATGATATCAAACCCCATCATCTTGAGGATGAAAATGTTCCATATGAAATTATAAACTCCAATAGTAAGAGGTAATTCCCTACTATTGAATACACATTCTAATCATACTCCAAGAAGAGTATTAGGTTTCGTCACACCATAAAAATAATAGACATTGACTCCAAGACATTCCACTATAGTAAAACAAATACACAAAAAGATATATATATATATATATATATGAAAGTCAAACTCTTATATATAATATATATGACAATAATGTATAGACTATAAAAAAAATTCCTTTATGTATATAAGTCATGACATGCTTCTCCTTATGAGTATATTTTAAATCATAAATCAATCCAAATCCTCAGCCCTAAGTCACAAACTCAACATCATGAGTTGGTCCACCCTGATAGTTACTCATATATGAAGATTCACTTCATCAACCTCTTCCACCCTCTCAATCGGTATAACCCATGGATATCTATCAGACTAGTTCTTCTTTTGATATTGTTTACCATATTGATAGAATAATATAAACAACTAGTAAACCCACCCTTACTAGAATTTCCCTTGTGAAAAAACTCAAATTGGAGCTAAATGAAACTAGATAAACCACATACATGCTTTGATAGAAAACAACAAGCATCATACCACTAGATTCCGTCAAACTACACAATGAAATAGAGGATAGAACATTAATTCATATATTATAGTTTTCCAAAAAATGTTCCCCTATGATCAGATGTCATACATAAGACCATCCACAGAATTTATAGAACAGGAAGAATCATCCCCACATATAGAAGGAATGTGATAATTATGTTAGTTAAGGGATATTAGTAGTCCACAATGGATAAAATTCCATTCAATAAGTTAAAAAAATTATGGGACTAGTCAGTCCTCATTTTCTCAGTAATGAAACTGTGATAGAAAGAAGTGTTAAAATCCATAATGAAAATATCCTACCAATGATGTCCATCAGAAATAGTGTCCCAATATTTCTCAGTATATTCCTAATAATATAAATTGTGATATTTAATATCATGACTGGAGGTTTTTATATGTACTAAAAAATAGATAGTGTGACCTCTTTCAAGGAATCAGCAACATGGGGATCACATTCCCTCTGAATAATGAGAGGGTAATGAAACTAGAAATCACATGTAAAATATTCCATAGAAGGGGAAGGTCATGGAGCTCCCTATATATATTTCAATAACCATCAGAATCCCCCTATAAATTGAGCATTGGTTACAATATCAACACTAGTAGTAAGTTCCAATGGAGTTATAAAAGATGTTAATACCCATGGTTTAAGTCCATCCACAATTGGAGCACGTTCATGTCCACATTCATGGATCAAGAATCAAGGATATATTGGGGGAATATTTCTATAATTACTAGTGAAATCATAAAAAAGGATATGATTGAAAAAATATCATAGATAAAAGTAATAATATTTTGTACAATTTTGTCCTACCCAATAGTTACTCCCAACTACCAAAAATAATTCAATGTTTAGGACACTGTTCATGTCTCACATTAGAGTTTACAGTATATAGTGTCTTAGTTGAATATTTCATAGAAAATAATTCATTACAGTTAAATTGGAATCCCTATTTAATGGAAACCATATTAGTTATGGAATATAAGTCAATAGTTAGATATATATATATATATATTTATATCCCAGTGCATCCAGGGGCGTCTTGTATTCCCATGTAATAAAATACTACTTCTTATAAGTTACAATTTGAACATAATATAACTACAACCCAAATTTTTTAATTTCTTTTATTGTTAACTATAAGAAATTTATATAAGTTTACACACTTTATAAATATAAATTTTCATCAATTTAATTTCATCCACTAATGTTTCCACCCAAGTGATCGATGGTTTATAGATTAAACATGCAGTGATTTGTTAGTTCAACTTCTACAATCAATCGATGTGGATAAAAAAATTTAGTATGACGTGAAATAGTTAATTAACCTATTATTTAACTCTTTATTCATTAAAAAATTTCATTAAAATAATATATATTTAAATAATTTAATTTCAACACGCCTAAGGTAGTGTACATAATAAGTATGATAGAATGGCATATGCATGACATACTAATACTCATATGAAGATAATGTTTCCTGGATAAAATATTTCTTAAGGTACCTATCCAAGGTTAAAAGTTATTCCATAATAAAAATACTTAACACAATAAATCATTTAACTCATACAATGGTGAAATCAGTACAGAAAATAGGATAAACTTATAAAGTATGTCCCATAAAAAAACTAGTTTCTTCCATTTTATGTGGGATAGATTCTCCAAGGAACATGATAATTAAAAAATTCCAACACATTCATAGTCTAATGTATACAAAAAAGAAATTATACAATGGAAAATAAATATATGATACCACTTAGGACATCTCAGGTCCTGTACCATCATATGTAACTATCCTTAGTAGGACATGTAGCCTCATGCTTGAATCCCTTTACAATAGAGGCTCCTAACTTCTATCTAGGGTATATAGTTGTATAGTATGGAAGTAATAATCTAATATTAATATTGGACCATAGAAATGAAAAATACTAATAATAATAATAATATGTAAAAAAAATATAACAAACAAATAGGGAAAGGGTAATATAAGCAGTAGGGGTATATATTTTAATTAAATATAATAGACCAATCAGTATACAGTTTCATAATCCAATTGATTATGTTATAATTATATAAAAATTGGTATAAAAAATGTAATAGTGTAGTAGAAAAAAAATTATATAAAAATAATAAAATGACAAAATATTTATTCAATAGCATCAGGAGATAAAACATGGTCCTCTACGCATGCACTCTATCCATGAATAGAAAACAAAGCATCCATTCGAGAGATCATCCCATTATCCCTAATATATAAAAAAGTATTCATAGAATCCAATCACCATCCCAAATTTTGTGTGAGTAAAACTCATCATGACACCAGTAATAGAGTTTAAAAAAAATCCATTTTTTGAATATGAGTTGTTGTACTATGACCATATAAAACAATTAAATCAGTAACATGGTAATGTTATTTTACCTAAAAAATAAGTAAACTCTATGAATATATAATATGTGAATACTAATCAAATGTATCAGATATGAAATACAAGATACATATCATGTATCTTCCCAACATGGCCATGGAACCAATTCCATTGATCAATGAAACCACCTCAACTCCAATTAGCTCATTCATAATGACTCAGTATAATATACAACTACAATGGGTCATGATCCCAAATCCCATGGACCTAGAGTCCACTTCAAGTATGATAATATTGTATAAGATAACTTTGTTTAATAATTATGGGGTTCCCAAGGAATAAATCTCAGGTGATCTATGAAAACTAGTTCCAATGTGACAATCCAAGGCATCCCATCTCATGATACGTGAGCATGTCATAAGTGGAATACTGCAACACACCTCATTAGTTCCATAAAAAATTCCAAAACATCAAGAAAATTTGTTTTAAGATATGTGGGGTTATTTTAAATTTATTCCATTGTCAATTCCATTATTTAATTAAGTAACTTTCTAGTGATAAGGTGGGACTATTTTATTGTTCATTCCACATTAAAATCAATTCCTAAAAATACGAAAAAAGGGATTAATCACCTCATTTCAAAATTCCTAGACATTTAATTTCATTTTACCACTATGGATATTTAATTATAGAGTACAAATATTTATTCATAAATTAAAATTATATTTAATTATTATACTTATTTCATAAACATGTGGTAATGTCAAAAAACTAAGAGGGGGTTTTTAATCATAGTTATTTAATTATACTCAACATAAGGTATGGTTCAGGTTGATAATTCCATCCTACAATGAAGTAAAATGATCTATGTATATATCAAAATTATTTGATAAACATTTTATTTGATGTAGTTCACATTTTAGATTGAAATCATAGGGGGGGTTGGTCTGTAGCACACCAAAACTATCTTTAAACTTCAAGAATTTTAGGGAAAATTTATAAATAGGTTACCATATACTAGTTGTAGAATCCTAATATATTATCAAATCTTAATATAATATTTAATTTTAGAAAGTGAATGAAAAACATATTGTCAAAAAAATTAAGGAATACTAGATCACATTGGCTTAGCATTCTCTATGAGAAGATAAATGGATAAAAGGATAATTTGGAATCATATTTTTATTAATAGGGATCTAATGAGATGAGTATTGACTAAATCAGAGGAGAGATAGTGGAATTATCTCAAAAAATAACTTGAAGAGGTGTGATCTCTCAATGATTTGGGGTTAATGTGCATGGGTAATGAGGTAGAAATAAGGGTTAATGTTATTGGATTATTTGAAGGGAAATAAAAAATTATAAATATTTAAAGGAGAACACTATAATTCCACAAGATTATCCAAATGACACACCAACCAAGCACCACCTCTATACACATAGAACACCATACATTTCAACTTTTCTACTTCAATTAAATATTTCACATGGCCATGTGGTCTCAATCTCTTATTTTAATATACCATATGGTAAACATTATAGAATGCACATTTTAGTGTCACATAAATCCCTACAAATGTGTCTCACCATATCATTCCAAAATATATTACACCAAGAATTGAATGATCCTGAACTCCTCTAAATTATCAATACACTCTTATGAATTTCCATAGAGATCAAAATTTGGGATCATACTGAAATTAAAAATATCCACACATCAATTAAAATACTAGGATCATAAATATTATAATCAATATATAAGGAACTAAAAAATATTGGATTGAAATATAATAGTAAAATAATTCAGGGATTTTTAGGATATGAACGTAAGGATTGAGATGGAAAATATTATTATTAGATGTTAAAATATTTTTGGAAATATTTTTTGGAATAATTTTTTGTTATATAACATAGATAATTGTAGAGTGTTACTAACCATAGATAATCATTAGTAAAATATATTTCTAATAATAAGGAAAGAATCCAATATATGTGGATGATGATATAAGTTGATAAATAGATTGTTGTGTATATAAAATAGTAATGGTGGTCTCTAATAATTAATGTTACATTAATCTTATAGGAAATATAGTTCATTATTCTAGGGGGAAGAATAATGAAATCAAATACATCATTATAATGGATAAGAAGAAATATGGTTTTGTTAGGTAATATTTTTCTCTTATAAAGGATAAATAAGATTATTCGTTCACTAAAACCCATCCTAATAATATTTTTTAGAAAATGGGTGTGATGATGATATTCGAAACATAATATTTTTAATCCTATGTTTTGGGGTCCGATTATATGTCTCACTTATTCATGGAATATTATTTTGGATGGGGATATATATTGGAAAATAAATCAAAAAATAAATAAATTTTATAATTGAGTGACTAATATCTTCAAAATGATATTTATTATTTTATGTTGAATTCGTTTAATTGGGAGAGATATGATTTTATTGAACACATTTGGATTGTTTTAATAATATTTTGAATTTAATGGTTTGTGTTTTTTGTTATATGAACAATTCATATATGTTTTTTAATTATGTCTAATAGTTTTCCCTTGAAACATGTATAAGAATATTTTGGGAATATGAATTATAAGGTAAATAGAAATATAATTTTTTATATGTGAATGTATGTTACTTTTTAGTAATATGTTGAAATTATTTTTTATTATGCATGTATCTTAAACCATCATCTATCACACAATCTTAGAATAATTAAAATTTTAATATATTATTTTTTTTGGTTTTGGAGAGTAAATAATTATTGATTATATTGTTTCCCAATGCAATATTTTTATATATAACATTATCTAGGTTTTTTTGATTGAAATATATGATTTTTAGCTCAAGGAAAAGTTAATTTGATGTGATTAGTGATGTTAATGATTAATTTTTTTTAAATATATGAATCACAGTCAAGAATAAATTAATTTTGTTGATATATATCATGTGATGTGGATTTAGATGTTGTTATAATTTAAAATTGGTATTATGTTAAATAGTAGTGTTTTATAGAGCTGTTTTGGTAAAGTAGTACAAATTGTGCTATAATTGGTGGAAGTATAACACATCTCACTAGAATAATTGTATTATATCTTTATTTTTTTTAATATTTTGATGATTACTATGATGTTATTTAAAAAATAATTTTTTAATTTATATCCATAATCATTTATTAGTGTTATCCAAATAGTCATTATAGATAAACAATTTTACCATGAAGAGGGATATTATGTTGTGTGGTTCAATATTATGCTCCTATGATATGAAATAATAGAATTGATCTGTTTCTTGAGTTTTTGTTATACTGTGATGAAATGTTTAAATGTTATATTATTTATTTTTGGGATTTGGTTTCTTTATTAGATTTGTATAACTATCTTGTAAGGATATTTTATAACGGTAATGTATTTCATTTTACCCTAATTTACTAACTGGTATTGTTTTAGGGTGTTTTTATGATGTGTATTCACAATTTAAACATTAGAAACATGAAATGACTAAAGACAATCCAATCCATATTATAGATAATTTTAATATGTAAAATCTGAAATTATATGAAATATCTACATCCCATGAATTGATATTTGTAGTGTATTTGGCGACTAAAAAAATAATAATTTTCTTTACAATTCTTGTGAACATGTTGAAAGAATATATTCATATTAATTATTCTTCTATAAAAATATCATGTTACACTCAACCAGATAATTTAGAAAAAAACATAAATAATTTTGAAGCTGGAATAATAATTAATTAAGAAATAAACATATAAAAAGAAAAAAATGGTGATATCATAAGAATATGAGAAAATATTTGAAGAAGAGAAATATCAGATATAATTACCTTGAAATCATGAAGGAATTCAACATATAATGAGATGAGAAAAAATAATACTATATTGATTAACAAATAAAGTCGCATAATGATAGTGAATCCGAAAAACACAAATCATGACCCATTGTGAATTGGATAATTAATAATCAATATAGTATGCAACAATCATAATCATTGAAAAAAATTTCTAGATCTATAATAAATATTTTCCCATTGTGGATTAGGTATCACAACATAGCTGCTATTGTGGATCAAGAATCACAACATGATTCCCATTTTTTTCATGAATCAGTACTCATTTCACTATTATGTCATTACATGGAAATATTTAGCCACTTTTGTGGATGTATTTATAGGAAAACATGTCACTTACTGATTTATCATAGCTCATTTCGATAAGAAGTCATCTAATCATCAAATCACAAAAACCTAGGGATACAAATGTGTTTCATATTACATTTTTAAGGGAATAATATAAATAACTGTATAAAAAATATCAATTTATAAGATATTATTTCAAGAAAAATATTAAATAACTAATATTAATTTTTGGGTGGTTTATAAGGATTAAATTTGTTAATAATAGTTCCCCAAATATTTGGAGGAAAACAAAATTTGGTGGTAAAATATTTCAATTTGAAAATATAATAAGTTTTGATAATTTGAAATACCATTGATGAAAACAGAAATAAAAAATAATAAAAGCAATATTTTTATATTCATAATTTAAATAACTATGTAATATAAATTTATATAAACAAGGATTTTAATATATTAAATTATAATATTTTTCTTATGGGAAAACAGGATGATATAATACAATGTTTAATAAGAATAATGAACACATAAGATAACAACATATCATAATGTTAAAAAATCATTCATGGAAGCGATATGTGAATTATGAAATAAATTTCCCTAGATATATAAAATTGTAAGACATTAAAATTATGAGGTCACTAAATATATAGAAAATTGGATGTTTAAGATCAAAAGAAACAATATAACTTAATAAAAGTGATTTTTGTTACAAAAATACCTTTCATTTATAATTGATTTCCATGAATGTTCTTTAACCACATATATAGAAAAAATATCATAATAACCTACTTCATAAAGATATTCCTATCTATACAAATTTATAAGAAACAATTATAATTATTCTCTACATTTATATTATTTTTTTCATGTTAATTTCATATTTCCTATGTGAGTAATCTAGATCCTTTTGAGCTATATTTGTAATAATATTATTCATAATTATTGTCCAAATTTTTATCAGTAAAGTTTTATTTATGGTAATTTAATTTATTTTTAATGATATTTTATAAACATATTGTTTCATTATATGTTCTTTAGTTATGGTTCATGAAAATAATATTTGGAACTAACATGTTCTTGATATTTTTAATAATTGAACCATGGAAACTAATTTACTAATTTAAATAATTTAATTATAAAAATTTAAATAAATATATAAAAATTATTTACAAACTAATTTCCCATTTTAATATTATAATCTAACAACTGATATAAATTTATAACGTTTTTCATTTAGGTTGTTTAACAAACTGAAAACAATATGGTATAATATATATGTGTGTATGGAAATGGAAGATATTATTTTTTTTTATAATTAATTTATCATAAAAGAATACTAAAAATATTGAAATGTTATTGAGGTGATAAATCCATATTCAATGGAATTATAAAATTAAGGAATATGACAATGTTTTTTTAACCTACATATACCCATATTTCCACATGAAATATTCTTTTTATGAAACATGTTTTAAAATTTAGCTAATGTTGGTAATACTTAAATAAATGAATTTTAATATTTAAATAGTATACTTATTTATATAAATAACATACCAATTCAATAAACACATTTCTACGAAAATTATTCAATGGTGATTATGGAAAACAAAACATATCCTCTATAGTGGTGGCAGTTCGTACACGCCAAGGAAGAATGTTTTCATTATTCCGATTTGAATGGTTTTGGAATAGATAATGGTTATACAATAAATAAAATAAAATTTCTATTTATTATTTATAATTACATTTTTATATATATGGTTATAATGGTTTTTGATGAGGGTGGATTAGAAGGATAAATTAAGGAAGTTAAATCATTGGTAATGCTTATGTAGATAATTTAGAATCTCTATTGAAGTATCCATTTAAAATTGATGACATGGAAAAAAATGGTTAGTATAGAAGATAACATGTTTGTAAAGGGGATATAAGAGAAGTATATTTACAAAATTTTGGTAATAATTTTAAAATAGGTAATATATTTAAATAGGGTGGAAGTGATATCCTTTTATAAGTTAGAATTAGTGATAAATATTTCGATAAAAATGTTATGTAAGGTGTAATAATGTAATTTAATGAGAGAAAAATGGGTTAAGTGGTTTTTAGTTATCACGAAATGTTGGAATGAATATAAATCCTAAAAAAAATTATTCTATAATTTCTGTGTTTAGAATTTATTTAATAAAATTCATGATATGTTAGATTACAAATATTAACAATTATTAATGATTATTAAATATTAATCATGGGTATTATTATATCACTATAAATATGATATGATCTTTGACAGAAAATTTATAAAATTTTAATGTGAATATGGATTCCATTTAAATAAATTAAATTTAAAAATATGAGAAAATTATCTCTGAAATTAAAACATTATGTTTTGTAAAAACCTTTTTTTGATTTTTTTTTTAATTTATAATTTTATTTAATCATATTCACCATTGTAATCCAATTAATTTACTATTAATTTTTTATTTAGCCTCAAACAAAAAATTATGTTTTTATTTATAAAAATATTATTTCAATTTAAAAATACTCCATAATTGGAGAAGCATCAATATTTGAAAAATAATATCTTTATAATGATAAGTACTATTTTCCATCATAATTTAATTAAATGTACAAAATTTGAATTGACCCCATTATGTAAATTTCATTGGAATATTAAATGCAATCAATAAATTATATGTCTAAAATTATAAAATTTATAAAAATTAGATATAATAATTACGTTAAGAAAACAAATTTTTTAAACAAGTATGTTTTAATAATATAATGAAAATTGTTTAATTATTCATTTTCTTATACTTTTAACAAAGTAGTTGAATCAAATGATACCTTAAAAATTAATGGTTATAAATATAGCGACCCATACATTACATACATCGTTAATACTTCAAAATTGAATCATATGTATTACAACATTTATCAAAACCATGAATGGACCATATAGGTATAATGTCTTTAAAAACTGGGAAACATAAACAACTGGTTCATAAAGCATCTACACTGTCTCCCTTTTATTTCAACATATCTATAGTACCTTTTGGCATATCTTACTTAATAACCTTCTTCCTGACCTGGGGAAAGAAAACAGACAAAAGGGTGAGCTCAAATGCTCAGTAAGGGTAAAAAAAAGAAATATCAATCACATCAAATTCATAAGAACATAACATTCTGTAAATCATACCCTGAAAAAGAGATCATTATTTCATAACATGGGATAAATCATGGTCGGGAAATGTAATCCCAATAACGATAACATAAAACATGAAACTTTGTGCCATAGACACATAATCATAGAGAATCATTTCTTATTAGTCAAGACTCATTGCCAAGACTATCTTAGTGGACAATGTCCATTTCTGAACCGAGTTCACTCCTCGCTTCGGTCCTATTTCACTGAACCGGTTTAACCTGACATTCCAGCCATGTCTATCTCATGAGATATAAAATCTTTACCCAATGAATTGGAGGGAGATATAGGTCCCACCCATCTCATAATGATACCATTCTTATGTGTGCCACAAAATCATAAACCATACATCATATCAAAACCCATGTAATAAAAATGGGAATCTTAAACATCGTGACATCATAAAACAATTCATATAAGATAAAGGAATTCATAAATATATTTCCATCACAATAATAGTCAAATAAATGTAATAATAGGGATATAAATAGAACCCTATATTATCTTATATTGAAAATAATTTTGATAAAACTCTTGAACTCCATTCTTGAGGAAAATATCTTTTCTACTTCAAAAACATTTTTCCTTTCTTAACATGTCATAAAATTATAGACTAAAAGTATTTGATTAAAAATAAACATGAAAACTTATAAAGGAAGATTCTTGGAAATAATGTTATAAAAATCCATTCATGCCGTATAAGTTAAAAAAACATTCTTCTCGTACTTTTGTCGGAAAAGTCAAAAAGTACCTCATATGAAAAACAACAAAAGAATCCTTTCATATCGTTTACTAAAAACTCACCGAAGGGTAAAATTGGATTTAAACAATTGTAGGAGGATATAAATAATATTAAATATTGAGGAAACATGGATGTGGATGATAAATATTCCCCAGTAAATTCTGAAGTATAAACAATCTCGGATAAATATTGAGATTGCGAGATTGTCCCTTACCTTAGGTCCGATTTGCTTCGTAAGTGTCCGAACCTCCTGTATAGTGATTTAAATAATGTTATTTACTTCTTCCAGAATCATAATTATTGTTATTATATCATATATAGTCATATTATTACCTTCTTATTAGTAATATTTCATTGCTACTTGTTTTTCGGGTGTTTATTACTTTTTGTTCTTATTCGTGTTTTGTCGAATAAATTATTATTATTCTCTTTAGGATATAGATACCTCATTTCAAGAATGGTATTAGTGTACAATGTATCATATTTATTCATTAAATTCATTTATATAATAATTATTCAATGAAGATCATGTAGAATGAGTCACATCACATCGTGAAGACGGTATTCCGTACGTACGCACGAGCGATGATATCATTCCCATAATAGTGGCATTATATTGGAGTGTATGTATACTATTTCAGAATCAATAAAACTTTACAATAATCATATATTGTTATTTATTTTCACCATTATACCCATCCATGTATGGTGGTGATGGAAAATAGATTACACCACGGCGTGGAGATGGTATTCCGTACGTATGCACGCGCCGTGATTTCGTTTTCCGTATGATGGATAGATGCTGAAATAGGGTTGTTTCATACTTATAATAACACATAATTAATGAGTGATTCTGATGTTATTAATTCATAATGAAACAAATAATGATGAAGAAGTGGAAGAAGAAATAATGTTGAAAGAATCAGTAATGGACATTACCTCTTCTTTGATGCGCCTCTTTGAGACCTCCTCGTAGGGCACTAAAATTGGTCTTTGAAGAATACCAGGACCTCTAGGATGTTTCTAGGGAAGTGGGTATGTGAAATTGGCAGGTATTGGTCGATCTTGAAGGCTCAAATTGGTGTGAGTAGGAGAGGGAGGATGTGCCCTTTTATAAGGGAGGAGAGGGGCACCATTGGAAATATAAGAAATATTAGTTTATATTAAATCCCAACCCCACTTAAAAACTTCCAAAATGACTCATATCCGAAGCTCAGATGAGATAGGGTTGTAATCTCATCAACCAATAATATTTAGACATGTTAGAAATTTATTTTAAACATTATCAACTTGATTTATCCTTATTTATCAATTTAATTTTATTTGTTGTAATAATATTCTAAATTTTAAATTATTATAAATAATTATGTGTTGTGAATTTTCCATAATATGATACTTCATGACATTGTAGACCATATAAATTTTAATTTATAATTTTTAAATATTTCTGTGATTTTTAAAAAAATTTATAATATGTTATTATTATAATATAACAATAGTTTCAATTTTGACACTATTCAGTTATTTGAATTTAAATAAAATATATACAAACTATATGTTCAAAATAAAAGCTTTAATAGATTAATAAAATGTCATATGTATCTAGAAAATTAGTGGAGCACATTAAATAGTTCATATAATATTTATTTTAATAATTTTAAAACTACTTATTTGATATTTTAATTAAGAAAATAATTTCAACATCACTATTGTGTCATAATTAATAATAATTATTTAATCCCTAAAAATTATAAATAAATTTATATGATGTAGAAAATTTTATTAGAGTTCTGGAGACTATTAATGATTGAAGTTTCATTATGTTTATCTCTAAATTAAAATTATTATATATATAATATTTAAGAAAGTGACCTGTTGTCACATTCTTTGGTTTTAATAATAATTAAATTATTTTCATAGACAAAACACTATTAAATGAATCTAATCCGACACTTAGTTGATATGGGTCGACTTCTAGTCATCCAATAGGATTTTTTTCAGATGTTATGGCAATTTTATAATCTTATATTTACCCTTAATTACCCGATTTACCTTTAACTACGGTAAATAAAATTTACCATAGTTGCTATTCATAATGCCCAAAAATTAAAAGTATCCTATTAACATAATCTAGAACCACTGATTCCAAATATGGAATCCATTTTTCAAAACTCAAAACAAATAATTTTCAGTAATTAATTTAAAATAAATCTCATTGAAAAGAAAACGAGGTTTAGAAGTTAAAACATTGCCAAAGATTTAAATGTTTCTGCCTTTGAATTGAATGTGAAATTAATGCTAATGACATACATTATATTAAATGGTAAAAATATATTCTATTTATACTTTAAAACCATTCAATATAATAATTTATACATATAAATTATCTCAATGAAAAAATGTTGTTTTTAATTAAAAATTAGCGTATTTTTATTATTCATCAAAATATGAAAGTTATCATAAAAATATCATAAATTTATCGAAAGTAAATTTTTATATCTTGATTCAAAAGAAGAATTTGATTTTGTCAAATTGAACTTATAGACACTTCAAAAACTAGATTTAATGTGGGTGCGCCATCAAAAGGCGGCAAAATTGCATTTTTTTTAAAAATACTTATTTTACCCGAAATATTTATTTTGTTCTCTTACCATGTTCTATAAAATGTGTAAGATGAATAATAATGTTATAAATATTCAAAATTTGTTAATAATATTCATAAAGGCGAGTCCATAATAATATATTGTTCTTTAGTGATACCCGGTATTTTTTCCTACTACACACGCTATCGAGGAAGGTCGTGATTGCGTGTATTGCAAGACAAGTCCATATTGTGCGCTGTGAAAGATTCCGTTGGTGTTGCGTATAACATAAGACATAAAAAAATATTTTTCACAAAATATCTGGGTGTTACATTCTACCCCCTTAAAATGAATTTCTCCATCGAAATTCATCACTTCATTACAAATAGATGAGGATACCTCTCCCTCATCAAATCCTCAAGTTCCCATGTAGCTTCTTTTAATTGGTGGTTCCTCCATTAAACTTTTAGCAAGCGAGTGGTCTTGTACCATAGGAAATTTTCTCTATGATCCAGAATCTCTATCGGCTGTTCTTCATAAGAAAGATCTTTCATTTGTGGTACAACTTCTGAACTGAGTACATGTGAAGGATCAGGTATGTACTTTCTCAGGAGAGATAAATGGAACACATCGTGTACTTGAGAGAGATTCAGTGGAAGTGCCAATCGGTAAGCTACCTTCCCAAAACGATCCAGAATTTCAAAAGGACATATATATCTAGGGCTCAACTTCCCCTTCTTTCCAAATCTCATGACCCTCTTCGAGAGAGATATTCGTACGAACACTTTATCACTCACTTCAAACATTAAGTCTTTTCTTCGTTTGTCGGCAAAACTTTTCTGTCGACTCTGAGATGCTCTTATGTGTTGATGAATAGATCTGACCTTTTCTGCCATTTCATCAACAAGATCATGTCCTAATAGCTTTCTTTCCACAACTTCATCCTAGCAAGTTGGAGTCCTACATTTCTTTCCATATAGAGCTTCAAAAGTAGCCATCTGAATACTTGAGTGAAAGCTATTATTATAAGAAAATTCCACCAAAGGTAGGTGTTGATCCCAACCACCTTTGAAATCCATAGAGCAAGATATCAACATATCTTCTAGAGTTTGAATTGTCCTCTCAGACTGACCATCTGTCTGAGGATGATAAGTAGTGATGAAACTCAACTGTGTATCCAGACTATACTGAAGACTTCACCAGAATATTGAGGTAAACCTCAGATCCTGATCAGATATAATAGAAAGTGTTACTCCATGAAATCTTACCACTTATTTTACATATATCCTGGAAAGCTGATATAGAGAGAAATCTTCTCTTATAGAAATGAAGTGTGAAGACTTTGTAAGATGATCAACTATGCCCCAGATAACATTATTTCCTTTAGATGTTTTAGGAAGTCCAATGACAATGTCCATAGTGATGTTTTCCCAATTCCATTCTGGTATGGGTAATGGATGTAACATCCCCTTAGAATTCTGTCTCTCAGCTTTAACTTGCTGAAAAACCAAGCATCGAGAGACATATTCAGAAACATCTATTTTCATGCCATCCAACCAAAAGTACTCTTTCAGGTCCCTATACATCTTCGTGCTTCCAGGATGAATAGAGAATGAAGAACTATGAGCCTTATCCAGTAACTCCTTTAATTTTGGAATGGGAGGAACACAAACCCGATTCCTGAACTTTATTATCCCATCATAATCAAGGTTGAATTCAGGAACATTTCTCACCTTCTTTGGTAACTCAACATCTTCTTTCTATGCATCTTTAATATTCACATGTATAGATGGTTGAACATTCATTTGAGAAAGATACAATTTTCCCCTTTCATTATAATTCCAAGGTCCATCCTTTGAAAATCTATAAATATTGGATCTTTTATGATCCTCATCATGGATAAGCTAGCATGGTCTTGTCAACTTAATGCATCTGCCACCTTGTTTGCATTCCCAGGGTGGTAATGAATTGAGCAATCGTAATCCTTAGTCAGCTCTAACCATCTTCTTTGGCGCATATTCAACTTATTTTTTGTGGAAATATACTTTAAACTTTTATGATCAGTATAAATATCACACTTTTCCCCATAAAGTTAAAGCCTCCAAATCTTTAATGAAAAGATTACCGTAGCTAACTCCAAATCATGAGTTAGGTAATTTTTCTCATGGATTTTCAACTTTCATGAGGCATAAGCTATCACCATATCATTTTTCTTGAGAACACACCCCAGTCCCTTCAGGGATGCATCACTATAGATCGCAAACTTTTCTCCACTGCAAGGTAGTGTGAGCACAGGTGCACTGGCTAACCTTCTTTTTATCTCTTTGAAATTATCTTCAAATTCCTCCGTCCAAACAAACTTAACTCCTTTTCGAGTAAACTTTGTGAGTGGGTTAGATAACCTTGAAAAATATTTCAAAAAAAGTCGGTAATATCCAGCCAAACTAAGAAAACTTCAGATATCAGTTACTTTTGTTGGTCTCGACCATCTTTCAATAACCTCTATTTTTTCTAGATCCATAGATATCCCCTATTTTGAGATTATGTGACCCAAAAATGAAACTTTTTGAAGCCAAAATTCACACTTGGTAAATTTGGAAAAAAGATTCTCCTTTATTAGGGTCTTTAATACAATTCTCAAGTGATCTTCATGTTCTTCCATGATCTTTGAATAGACAAGAATATCATCTATAAAGACTACCAAAAACTAATAAAGATAGTATCTAAAGACTTTATTCATCAGATCCATGAAGATAGCAGGGGAATTAGTAAGACCAAATGGAATCACTATAAATTCATAGTGTCCATACCTTGAACGGAAAGACGTCTTTGTTATATCCTCCCTTTTGACCCTTAATTGATGATACCCTGAATGAAGATCAGTCTTGGAAAAGTATTGATCTACACGTAGTTGGTCAAATAGGTCATCAATGGGTGGGAGAGGATATTTGTTCTTGATAGTGATCTTGTTAAGTTCTAGATAATCAATGCAGAGTCTCATTGATCCATCTTTCTTCTTAACAAACAGAACAAGTGCTCCCCAAGGTTACGCACTAGGGCATATGAATCCTTTATAAAGATTCTCTTAGAGTTGCATCTTCAATTCCTACAACTCAATTGGGGCCATTCTATATGGTGTCTTTGAAATAGGTAAAGAACCTGGTATGAGTTCTATTGAAAACTCAACTTCACGATTTGGCGGAAGACCTGGAAATTCCTCTGGAAAGTCATCATTAAATTCTCGTTCAATGGGAATATTATTAATCGTGATTTTCTCTCCAAACATTTGAGATAAATAACATTCATTTAGTGGAATCAAGACCCATAAGATAGAAGAAATTTCCACTGGAAGGTTATGTTCATCCTTGCATCGATAGATGATCATAGATTGATCTGGAATATGAAATGGGACTTCCCTTATTTAGAAATTGATATGAGCTCCATATAAAGAAAGCCAATCCATGCCATGAATCACATCAAATTCCACTATAGGAAGGATCACAAGATTTGCAGGAAGAACTTTCCCACAAACTTAAATCAGAGAAGAATTGTAAACATTTGATGAGACTGTTGTGCCATTATGAGTTGTCATAGCCAACTCAACATCTGATTTTTGAGGTAATATGGTGATACCCTTAGAAACGTTTTTAGAAATAAAAGAGTGGGTGGATCCTGAATCAAATAAAACATTTTCTACTTTAGAGTGGATGGTATGTGTACCTCTCACCACTTCGTTGTCGTACTCCACATTGCTGATAGTAATTGCATGTGACTTTCCTTTGTCTTTGGCCTTAAGTGTTTGTTGACGTCGATCATCATCATTGACCCTTGGATTTGGGCATTGATTGGAATAATGCCCCATATCCTTGCACTTGAAACATTGATGTGTAGTAGGTTCATTCTGTGTATCCCTTCCTTTGTTTGCATCATTAGAAATCTTCTTCCCATTATTTCGACATTGAATTGCCCGATGACCTTCTTTTCCACACTTATAACATTTTCCTGTCCCCTTAAGAAAATTTCCTCCATGTTTCTTTCCACACATTGAGCATAAGGGAAAACTCATCTTCTTTTCAGTGTGGTCTTTAGATTTTCCTTTGAATTCCATTTTCCTCTTCTTATCAATCCCATGTGACTGATGGGTAACACCAATCTCCATATCAACCTTGAGAGCACATCGAACAATTTCCTCCTAGCTATTGAACTCCCTTATGTCTAACGCCCTTCGAAGACTTGGGTTAAAACCACTAAAGAATCGATAGATCTTACTCTCAGGTTGGATAATAATTCCGGAAGCGTACCTTGAAAATCTTGTAAAATGTTCTTCATAGGTACCAACGGATTCATCATCCTTTTGCATCAGTTCAAGAAACTCTTTCTCCATCTTTGTTCGAATAATACAAGGTAAATACTTATTGAAAAATAAGTGCTTGAACTCATCACATTCCATGGACTCAATTTCATCCCTCTGCCTCGTATTCTTAATAAGATTCCACCATTGATCAGCATCACCTTCCAAACGATACACTGCTAAGATGACTTTATCATGTTCAGAATATTGAAGAACTGAAAATATCTTTTCAGTGGTACTGATCCACTGTTCAGCCACTAATAGATCAGCAGACCCGCTGTATAAAGGTGGACGCTGCCTCATGAAGGATTAAACAGAATGTTTCTCCTTCCTTTGCTCATTTTGAATTCATGCATGATTTATAGATTGATAAAGTTATGTGAGCATGGCTACAAGATTTTTCATTCCATCTCCCATAATTTTTGGTTGCTCAGGGGGAAAATCATTTCATTTCTCGTCACATTTTTCATTAACACGATTCCTTCGGGTTCCAGCCATTGACTAAAACCAAGACGAATAGTGTGAGAAACACTTATTATAATAGGAAAACCAAATAAACAAGAATAAAATTTAACAGTTAAGGTCTTATTATAGGTTGTTCATGGCCGTTTCGAAAACACTAATATTGTGTTCCATGCTTAGAAATATCCTTAGGTTTCTTACTAAAGCTTTCACATACTAGTTTCCAAAGGATGACTATACCTTTCCTATGATACCAACAATAATGACCCATACATTACATACATGGTTAATAATTCAAAATTTAAGTATATTTATTACAACATATAACAAAACCATGAAATCACCGTATAAGTATAGTGTCTTTAGAAACTGGGAAACATAAACAACTGGTTCATAAAGTATCTACACTGTCTCCCATTTATTTCATCATATCTATAGTCCCTTTTGGAATATCTTACTTAATAACATTCTTCCTGAACTGGGGAAAGAAAAAGTACCAAAGGGTGAGCTCAAATCCTCACTAAGGGTAAACAAACGAAATATCAACCACATCAAATTCATAAGAACATAACATTTTGGAAATCTTACCCTGCAAAAGAGATCATAATTTCATAACATGGGATAAATCATGGTAGTGAAATGTAATCCCAATAATCATAACATAAAACATGAAACTTTGTGGCATAGACACATAATCATAGATAATCATTTCTTATTAGTCAAGACTCATTTCCAAGACTATCTTAGTGGAAAAAGTCCATTTCTGAACCGAGTTCACTCCTCATTTCAGTCCCGTTTCACTGAATCGGTTTAACCTGCCATTCTAGCCATGTCTATCTCATGAGATATAAAATATTTACCAAATGAATTGGATGGATATATAGGTCCCACCCATCTCATAATTATACCATTCTTATGTGTTCCACAAAATCATAACCCATACATCATAGCATAACCCATGTAATAAAAATGGGAATCTTAAACATCGTGACATCATAAAACAATTCATATGAGATAAAGGAATTCATAAAAATATTTCCATCACAACAATAGTAAAATCAATGTAATAATAGGGATATAAATATAACCCTATATTATCATAGATGGAAAATAATTTTGATAAAACTCTTGAACTCCATTCTTGAGGAAAATATCCTTTCTACTTCAAATTTTTTTTCCTTTATTAACATGTCATACAATTTTAAAATAAAATAAGTTGATTAATAAAATTGAAAACTTGTAAATGAAGATTCTTGGAAATAATTTTTTAAAAATCCATTCATGCCGTATAAGTTAAAAAACACTCTTCTCACACTTTTGTCAGAAAAGTCAAAAACTACCTCGTACAAAAAATGACAAAAGATTTCATTCATATCTTTTACTAAAAAGTCACCAAAGGGTAAAATTGGATTTAAAAAATTGTAGGAGGATATAAATAATATTAAATATTGAGGAAACATGGATGTGGATGATAAATATTCCCCCATTAATTTTGACGTATAAACAATCTCGGATAAAAATTGAGATTGCGAGATTGTCCCTTACCTTAGCTCCGATTTGCTTCGTAAGTGTCTGAACCAACTGTATAATGATTTAAATAATGTTATTGAATTATTCCAGAATCATACTTATTGTTATGGTATCATATATGTTCATATTCCTTTCTTCGTATTAGTAATATTTCATTGCTACTTGTTATTTGGGTGTTTATTACTTTTTGTTCTTATGCATGTTTTGTTGAATAAATTGTTATTCTTCTTTTTAGGCTATAGATACCTCATTTCTAGAATAGTATTATTTTACTATATATCATATTTATTCATTAAATTCATTTATATAATCATTATGCAATGAATATCATGGAGAATGAATCACATCACATCGTGGAGACGGTATTCCGTACGTATGCACGAGCGATGATATCGTTCCCATGATCGTGGAATTATATTGGAGTGTATGAATACTATTTCAGAATCAATAACACTTTACAATAATCATATATAGTTATTTATTTTCACCATTATACCAATCCAAGTAAGGTGGTGATGGAAAATAGATTACACCATGGCGTGGAGACGGTATTCCGTACGTACGCACGCGCGATGATTTCATTTTCAGTAGGATGGATTGATGGTGAAATAGGGTTGTTTCATATATATAATAACATATCAGTATATGAGTGATACTTATGTTATTAATTAATAATGAAACAACTAAAGAAGAAGAAGTGGATGAAGAAATAAAGTTGAAAGAATCAGTAACAGACATTACATCTTCTTTGAAGCACCTCTTTGAGACCTCATCTTAGGTCACTAAAATTGATATTTGAAGAAGACCAGGACCTCTAGGATTTTTCTAGGGAAGTGGGTAAGTGAAATGGGTAGGGATTGGCCAAGATTTAAGGTTCAAATTAGTGTGAGGAGGCGACGAAGGAGGTGCCCTTTTATAAGGGAGGAGAGGGGCACCTTTAGAAATATAAGAAATATTAGTTTATATTAAATCCCAACCCCACATAAAAACATCCAAAATGACTCGTATCCGAAGATTAGATTAGATAGGGTTGTAATATAATCAAAAAAGTAAATTTATACATGTTAGGAATTTATTTTAAACATTATCAAATTTATTTATCCTTATTTATCAATTTAATTTTTTTATTGTAATAATATTCTAAATTTTAAATTATTATAAATAATTTCATATGTGTTGTGAATTTTCTATAATTTGACACTTTATGAAATTATAGACCATATAAATTTTAATTTATAATTTTTAAATATTTTTGTGATTTTTAAACAATTTTAAAATATGTTATTTTTATAAAATAACAACAGTGTCAATTTTGACTCTATTCATTTATTGGAATTTAAATAAAATATATACAGAAGATATGATCGAACTAAAAGCTTTAATAGATTCAAAAAATGTCATATGTATCTAGAAATGTAGTTTAGAACATTAAATAGTTCATATAATATTTAATTTATTATTTTTAAAACTATTTATTTGATATTTTAATTATTAAACTAATTTCAAAATCACTATTGTGTCATAATTAATGATAATTATTTAATCCCTAAACACTATAAATAAATTCCTATGATGTAGATAATAGTATTAGATTTCTGGATACTATTCATGTTAGAATATTCATTATGTTTTTCACTAAATTAAAATTATTATACTTAAAAGATTTAAGAAAGTGACATGTTGTCACATTCTTTGGTTTTAATAATAATTAAATTATTTTCAATGAACAAAGTACATTAAATGAATATAATCCGACCCTTAGGTGATATGGCTAGACTTTTAGTCATCCAATAGGATTTTGGTAGGTGTTAGGGTAATTTTATAAACTTATATTTACCCTTAATTACCTAATTTACCTTTAACTAAGGTAAATAAAATTTATCATAGTTACTATTCATACTGCCCAAAAATAAAAAGTAGCATATTAACATAATTTGGACCCACTGATTCCAAATATTGAATCCATTTTTTAAAATTAGAAAAAAAATAAGTTGCAGTAATTAATTTAAAATAAATCTCATTGTTAAGAAAACAGGTTTTTGAAGTTCAAACATTGCCAAAGATTGAAATGTTTTTACCTATGAATTCAATGTGAAATTAATGCTAATGACATGAATTATATTAAATGGTAAAATTATATTCTATTTATACTTTAAAACCATTCAATATTATAATATATCCATATAAATTATCTGAATGAATAAAAATTTATTTTTAATTAATTTATTTTGTATTTTTTACTATTCACCAAAATATGACAGTTATCAGAAAAATATCAAAAATTTATCCAAATTAAATTTTTATATCCTCATTCGAAATAAGAATTTTATTTTGTCAATTGAACTTATAAACATTTCAAAACTATATTTAATGTGGGTGTGCTATCAAAAGGCGGCAAAACTGCATTTTTTTTAAAAATACTTATTTTACCCGAAAAAATTATTTTGTTCTATTAACATGTTCTAGAAAATGTATTAGATTAATAATAATGTTATAAAATTTAAAATTTAGTTAATACTTTTCATAAAGGCTAGTCCATAATAATATATCGTTGTTTAGTGAAACCCGGTGTTGCGTACTACACACGCTATCAGGGAAGGTCGTGATTGCGTGTAATACATGCCAAGTCCGTATTGTGTGCTGTGAAAGATTCCTTTGGTGTTGCATATAACATAAGACATAAAAAAATATTTCTCATAAAATCTCAGGGTGTTACAATAAAATAATGGTATGATTTAATAGTTAAATTGTGGTATAACGTTTTTTTCTTTTTTTTTGTAGGAAAGAAAATCCACTCACACAGTATATAATTAGGGAAAAGTAATTAATAAGGAACACAAGAAATTACATTCTAACACTTATAAATAATTTAATCTAATTTTTTTTATCATTCATATGAAAATGTGTATGTGTTCCATTGTATAAATAAACAACATGATTCATCATTGATTCGATAAAAAATATGATTCCTCCACAAAAATTAAAAAGATAAGCGGTATTGTTCTGAAACACATTATCTCATTGATCTAGATGTTTCTATTGTTTATTCCTCCTTTATGAGATCATGTACCAACCATATATATTCTATTTATATTATATATTATTAGTTGTGTATGTACATCTCCAACTGTAATAAATGGAACACATTATCCACTTGAGATAGGAATTGAGGGAGTGTTAATCGATATTTTATTGCACTAACATGATGAATGATCTCAAAGGGACCAATCTATCTAGGGGTTAACTTCCAATTAATCCCAAACACCATAATATTAATTCATAGATATATATTTAGGAACACATTGTCATAAAATTAAAACTATATCTCTCACTAATTATAATGTATATAAATTATCTATTGAGTTCATGTTACATTAATATGACGTTGAATTGTTTAAATCATATCCATAAATTAGTTAAAAAACATCATTAACTTTTAGTTTTATCTCTGAAACTTCATCCTAATATCATGTATTCAATTATATTGTCTCATATAATCTTATATAACTCCATTTGGATGTTGGAATATAATAATGTTTATATAATAACTCTAATAAGTTGATATATTGATCTTGATATCCCTGAAATTAATTAAAAATGATTAAAATATATGAAAACGAGTTTATAATTTTATCTCAAACTAAAAATATATATTAGTGTGATATTTATTTCTAAAAAAAAATATTATCTCCAATTAATTATGAAAAAGTTTCTATAAAATCAATGGAATACATAAATCATGATCAGATAAAATAATGATTTTTACTCCATATAACCTTTAACTTTACATTAGGTATATCATATAGAGTGGGTCAAGAAGAAAATATAATTTAATTGATATAAAATTTGTTGACATAGTAAATAATTTTACTATAACACAAATAAAATTATATATCGTATGTTTTTTAAGGATTCCTACAAAGAAATCCATTGTTATCTATTCCCATTTTCATACTGTTATAGGTAATGGTTGCAACATACCCTAATTATATTATATTAAACATTAACATGATGACATAAAAAGAATAGATATTTGTATTCCTTAATTTCACTCTTCATGATATAAAACCTGAAGATTTTTATTATCTCTCAATACCAATTCATAAATCAATGATGAATTTAAAATCATGTTCTATGTAAATAAACCAAATTTTTCATCATTAATTATGGATTTAATGGGAAAATATGATAGTTTTAGACCTTATATCTTAATCATTATAAATAATGAGTTATGTGACACTCCTTACATGGTCATATTGGAATAAATTATCTTTATGTTCATCAGTAATATTCAAAAAATTTAATGGTTGAGTTGTTATTTTGGAAAAACATTATTTGAATCATTCATTTATAATATAATGTTTCATTATTTGAAATCCCTGAATATTGATCCTTTCTCAATCCACATCATGGATGTGATTGAATAATATTTTTTAATACATCATCATCCACCTTTTTTCTTATATTACATGATAATATATTGAATTGTCATGATCCTTTCTTAGTTTCAATCTTCTCATTTGGGGAGTGATCATATTTTTTTCTGAATATAAACTTCAATCGCCAATGGTTAGTTTAAATATCACAATTATCACCATAGGAATAATATTACCAAATTTTCAATTCACTACTGTAAAATAAAAACATGTCCTATTTTGTTCATCTCATGAATATTTATTTTACATGACACATAAGTGATTTACTACTCAATTTTTAAATGAAAACATGTGAAATAATTAATGTAACAATCATTATATATCATAGTTACTTATCCACTATAGGGTAGATTATGTATAGGTGTAGTTAACAATATCTTATTAATCTCCTTGAAATATAAATCATATTCCACTATCTGGAGTAACTTTTCTCCCCAATGTATAAACAAGGTTAGTGGGTAGTATAATCATGAGATGATTCTCACAAATAAATAGTAGTATCAAGTTAATCAAATATTAAATAGGATCCCTATATAAAATGTCATCTATATATTTTTTCCAATTATTTAGATCTTTGAGAATCTATATATATACCCACTATGGTGATAACATGACATAATAATGATACATTTTTTCAAAATTAACAAATTCATAAATTTTAATATAGTTTTTCCTTTCATGATGTCATAAAAAATATAATGTGATATTCATGTTATTTATTAGACCTATAATATATGAGAATAACATCAATAAATACTAATGTTAATTATATAATTGAATTCTTAAAAACTATATTCATCAAGACCATAAAAATATAAGGATCATTTAAAAGTAAAAAAAGAATCACTATAAATTTATAATTTATGTAACTTTTATGGATTAACATCATGGGTGTAAATTATCATGTTATCCATAACAGATGAAAACTAGACTAAAGATCAATCATCAACAAATAGTTTTCTCCTCATAGTTGATCAAACAGATCATCATTATAAGGTAGAGGATATTTTTTATTTATCAAGACCGTATTAAGTTCATGAAATTCAATGAGGAGGCATATTAATACAACCTTATTTTTATATAGATAATTTTTTCATCCCACGGAAATTCAAGTGGGAATAAAAAGACATTATCTAAATTTATTTGATGTTATTTATTCAATTATTTTTATTAATCCCATTGAAAAATATAAGTGGGGTGTGAGATTAGTTATAATAAAACATTTTATAAAAAATTATATACTATAAAAATCCACCAATTTTAAAAATAAATTCAACTAAAAGATACAATAGATATTATAATATGATCCTTAGAAAGGATTCTCAAAGCTTGATCAGATCTCAGTTGATATTTTTTAATAAATGTATTAACTTTTGAAACTAATTTACATTGTATGAATACTCCTATAAAAATTTTAAATTTAACTTTGAGACTAATATTGAATTATATCGTTTTAATAAATATATATAAATAATTTATAAAAAATAGAGCAAATAAATTGGAAAATAAGATAGGGCATCAGTCTGAAGAAAAAACATAGTACCCTCAATTTGGAAATCACCTGCTTCCATAGAGTTTGTTACAAAATAAACTAACCGGAAACCTGGATCATATTTTATAAAAAACGATAGTCAGATAGTCAGTTCGATAAAAATCATTTTTTACGGTTCTTCATGGGATAAAAAATATAAATGGTCACACATGACCACTACCACATTGATTTGTAGGAATAAAGATGTTAATGAATATAAGAATGCGTTGAGAACTCTCCAATATAGTCGAAGAGATTGTATTTATAGATAAATATTTTAAATTAAAAAATATGTTGAAATTTGAGATAAAATATATAGGGAAATTAAATATGAGTATAAATATTTAATGAATCTTTGTGTGAAATGTTTCAGTTGTTTAGGAGCCCTTGAATAATGTTTTTGAAAGTGTTAATCCTTGATTTTATATATATTTTAGGAAAAAAAGTATTGTAAGGTGTTATAAGTGAGTTCTCTATGTATTATAAGTTCAGTCATATACTCTTATTTTCTTATATTTTTATCACCTCCTATTAGATCTTAATTTTCAATAATTGAATCATCTTCTTAGAATAGAACTCAATCTAATTGTCATTATTGGAGAATATTCATTACATCTTTAATTGAAATGAATATGGAATTAATTCTTGAAAATTATACATTGGAGTTGTTAAATCACATAACTAATTTTGTTAAATATTTTAGGTTGTTTTCACATTAGTATGGTAACATTTTCTTCAAGTTCACATATCATAGTTAATTAGAACAACAACTAGGCATAATAGGTTTGAATGAAAACTAGGAAGGATAACTACTTTTCACCAAGCATTATATACTTTTATCCATATAGTATGTGAAAATCCTAATGGGGAAATTATTTTTATTCTCACTTTTAGTACATAACATAATTTTTCCAAAATAAGACCACATGAATTATGAATATTTCATAGAGAAATGTGGGATTTCATCACACGGCTGTGAGATTTATTCTTATGGTAGATCGGTTCCATCATGAAATCACTTTACAAGTTCTACCGGTAACATAATTTCTTCATTCAACATGTTTATATGTTTCTTTATAAGGTTAAATAAACATAAAAATAGTTTAACATAAATGCATGGTGAGTACGTGATATTGATATAATTTGTTCAAGATAAGTAATTTATTCACATAGTTAGCACTACTTGGTCACATGACCTTCACAGTTAGTAGAATATTTTGTGGAGGTATGTATGCATTGTATGTTTCAAACATATACTTTTTTTTAAATATTTCCAGAAAACTATTTCACTAACATAACTCATAAAATTCAATAATTACATTATAAGAATTATTTAGGAACATTAAAATAATGAAGTGTGTCTCTAAGAATTCATTAATCTACTATTAATGATCTAAAATCGACAACATTATGATAAAATTAAAATATTACAAAAAATATTATTTTACAATAAATGTTAAAAAAATAGATTTCGATTTATGAATTAAAAATATTCTTGACCTTTTTGGATTATCAACAGTTGATCCGAGTGAAAAAAATTGGTGAATAAAATTTTGAAAAAATTCATTATATAAAGTACTATATCATTAAAATTTTAAAATATATTAACAGTTGAAATAAAAGTAATCTTTATTCATAATTATACTGAAAATATGAATTATAATTATCATAGATATCAGTGGATAGCATAGAATCATTTCAATTGGAAATAGATACAGATATATAAGATGTAATAATTTTAGAAAAAGAAGAAGTGGGGTCACTAATAACTATAAATTATTGAATAGGTATTAGATTCTCAGGTTCTTATCTAAGTGAGAAGCAAAAAATATTTTTGATAGAGGATGGAATAGAATGAGCTATGTATATTTGAATGTATAGAGGACCTAGAATATTAATATTACTTGTGTAATGGTAATGGTCATTCAGCCAGGTAAAATTAATCAATGGATGAGGTCCAAGATCAAAATCCTCAAGAAATCCCTCCATATTCTCAATAAAAAATTATAACACTTGGTTAATGATATTGATTTTTTCAACATGATATATATAATCCTAGGTAAAATGTGGTATATTAATATCCAAATAAATATTTATAAATGTACACATCATTTTGATTTGGCGATAATTCATATTAGGGAGAAATCAATCTAATTCTTAATTTTTTCTCCATCTATACTCATGTGTTCTATATCATTCCCAAATATTTATAACATTTTAAAAACATGTGTTTGAAAACCAAAAAACATGACATACCATGTATTCTTGAACTCATCATATGAAACCTTTAACTCTTCTTTGATCAACTCTCTGATTTTTCCATTATCAACAAATGTTTATAGAGGGGATTCAAGATGTGAAGTAGTAGATGTGTAGGAATGAAATACTATAAAATGACACCACTGGTCTAGAATCAAAATTATATTAGATAAATCAAATATTAAATCACATTTTATTGATTTTAAAAACTAAATGTCATTCTAAATTAAATCTTCCTTTGGATAAAACATGGGATGGACATGATGAATGACTAAAATCATATCTTGTGATATAACCATATATCTCATTGTATTCATGGAATTTACAAAATTTATAAACATTTCATTGAATACATCCATCATTTATGATGAGAACTAATCCTATAATCTTTTTGGATTTTACATATTGAATAGATAGAGTTAGTTATAGAATTATAATGATCATACACTTGATTCTTACAATCTATTTAAAAAACATCCTCTTATGATCAAGCTATTTAGGTTGATCCATAGACCATCCACTAGAATCATATTATTCCTCATTATAATTATGCTCAACATCTTCAATATAATTTCTAATAGATTCACTTTGATCAAAATCATGAACGTTGTTTGATCAATTTAAACCAAAACATTCATCCAATATTTTTTTCAACTAAGGTTACGAAATGAGATGTCTCAAGAATATTATGACAATCAATATTAGCTATTAGGGATCCCTCTTTCTCCTTTTTAGTAGATGGGATGGAAGTTCACCAATGTCTAGCTAGAAATCACCCATTATCATTAGCCTCCTTAGACATGGAATACTCAATTCTTTGCACAATAGAAAACAAGGATATCTCCCAATTAGTAGAATCATATGTTATAGACTGTCTAGGAGTACTTAATATAATATGAGATATATATGAGCTATTTTCAACTAATCCAAATTCATTAGACTTATCCTAATCTGCCATATAACTATTGAAAATTACCATAGTATCATGAATATCCTTTTATTATATACATTCTTCAGAATATTTAAATGGTAGTATTGATTAAGGGGTCCCAAAATATATAATAGTAGAGTGTCCCCTTTATAATTCATGGTTTATCATTCCATCATGATGAAGATCAATGATAACATTACCACCATCTTCTAATTTTTATGAGAGTCCTCCCATTCAACTCATTCCACACCAATAATGAATTCCTCATCAAAATGGTCAAGAACATATTTAGGTTTGAGAC
This sequence comes from Viscum album, assembly GCA_963277665.1. NCBI lineage: Eukaryota > Viridiplantae > Streptophyta > Magnoliopsida > Santalales > Viscaceae > Viscum > Viscum album. Next base: position 10,983,455 of record OY728154.1, read on the forward strand.
CTTTATCTACTAGATCAATTGGCCAATCAAGATATTTGTTATTGGTAAAGGTTTCATACAACTTATTTGTGTCATCTACCAATTAATTATGCCTTGTTTTCCAATTGATAGTCATGTGGTTATAAATAATTTATGATAGACCCAGACAATCAGATGATGATTATTTTACTCCCATTTCCATACAAATCATTTATACTAAGAAAATAATGAAATGTTTTTTCGTTAAGGGAGAGAAAAAATCATTTAATAATTCATACTCAAGGCTTATATTTTCCTCATTACAAACCATTTCATGTTTATTTGAATTCTAATTCTTTATTAAAACATGCTGAAAAAATCTAGATGCCTCAAAAAAATGGAAGACCTTTTTCAGGGATTGAATAAATGATGTATTAACATAACTAACAGCCTAAACTCACTATTATGATATAAAGAGGTTGGATTTTTGGGTTCTTTATTCCAATAAATATATTCCAGATTACATTGAAACTCAAAATGAGCATGACCTACTAGATAATTACATTGGTAATATTAGAATTCACCCTTACATGGTACTCTTAATCCTCTATCCTAAAAATATGAATAATACATCATTACATATCCATTTATCAATCTCTTAATTATATAACTATTATCCCCATGGATAATTTCAAGGAATTCATAAAACTACTCCACAAAATTTTGTATAAACGATTACCAGTATTCATGAACTTGTAATCCAATCATTTATATTTAATAATTTTAAAAACTAACGAGTTTCTTAACAAAACTAACTATGCATATATTAATTTCTAGGAATCATTATAATAGAAACTATTTGTGTATTAGGTGGACTTACTATATTGATTTTGAATGATTTTTTATTCTTTAGTTTTTTTATAGGATGAGCTTCAATTATAGGATGGTCGTCATCATCATTCTTCATAATATATATTTTCAAAGTCCCATTATAACAATGAATGTTTTGATTTTGATAAGAGATGCATGATAGGACAGTATGAGATAAAGTGAATTTTCTAAAAATTATATATAAGATACAAGGTGACAATTTGAAAATAATAAAGACATTTTATAATTAATAAAAGCATTGAATTTTTTCTTATTCAATTTTAAATATTCAATCATGTTAATATAAAATATTAATATTATTTTTAAATAATATTAAAATTAATTTATTGAAACACCAATTTAAAAATGAACACAAAATAAATAAGATCCTTTGTAATGATATTTCTTAAAAGGAAATGTAATTATACTATATTATTATGTAACAACCCAAATTAACATTAGTGACCATGCGAATGATATTCCATGTTATATATTGTGACCGTATGAATTAAGATCCAAATTAGGTGTAGTGATAGTATGACTAGATGTTCATGACATTTATTCTAAAACATTATTCAAGGATCATGTTTACATAGAAAACCATATAAATTAAATATTATAGTAAATTTTAGAAAACATTTCAATAAACAAAATTTATGAATTTATAAAAATAATTTAAAAAAATAAAAAGGTTAAAATTGAATTTTATGCATTAAAAATTCATTTTCATCCATAATTAAGGATTAATATAGTTCATTGTCTTAATTTTCAATGTATTTTTTAATATATAAACCAAAATATGTTTAGTTCATATGAATTGAATAGAAATATCACTTTTTTTTAAATTCTCTCTCAATATGTGATATACTATATCAATGATTTTTATCCGTTATTATGATAATGGATTCAAAGAGAAATTTATTACACATATGTTTTCAAAAAAATTGGGATATTTAATAATTTATATCCATATTCTAGTAATGTATATTTCATCCACATAATCAATATACACCATAGACTAGTAAAATTGTACTTAACAACCACTGTGGATAATGGATTGTAGTTCATCATTTTTAACACACCATAAAAGAAGTCATTTTTCCCAAAACAGACATGTTCATGAAGTTGATGTTCTATGTATGAAAAATAAAAATAAAATATGCATCTACATAAAAAATTAAATCAAATTTATGTCCTCTATAATATTGTAGGCCTATGTTTGTTTTATTTTCCAGATATTTAAAAATTCATTTAAATGACATTAAATAAAATTATATGGGATATGATTGTAAAATTTCACACATGAATAGACTAAAAATAATACTGAGCAAGATAACATTCAATTAAATTAGACATAAAATTTAACCCTTTTATGTTTTTTTTCAAATGTTCCCTTAGTTTTATCTTGATATGTTTCAGCATGTAATCATGGGAAATTCAAATCATTTATCACTATCCATACCATGAAAATCTCAATGATACATAGGGTTCATTATTTGAATTAATATAATTCATCACATATCCTACAAAATACAAAACCAAATGTCACCCATTCAACCAATAAGAAATTTATTTTTCATCAGTTTAAAAATTCATTACACTTATAGTGTGTGGATGGTCCAAAAATAATATCATCAATATATATTAGTTCTAAATAAAAATATTTGAAATTATTTTATAAAATAAAGTAGGGTTTCTAATTCATTTTTGAACACCATTAGAAAGAAAATGATCTAAGGATGCGAAACCAAGATCTATGATCATGATTTATGTCATTTAATTATTTTTAAAACTAAAATATATAATTAAAGAAATATTGTTTCTAAAATCCAAGGTGTTTCACTAAAAATATATTCAATTATATTTCAATTTAGGAACGCAAATTTGACAAAAATTTATAATAATTTCACATCCAAATGTGGAAAATAAGATAATGTAATTGTAATAGATTCATGTCTGAGTATTATTGAAAATTATTATTTATAGTTAATAACATCGTCTTGAATGTAACCTTGTATTATCAATCATTAATTTTTATTAATTATAGTTTTATATCAAGCAAAATTGTTTCATAAAAACAACTTAGTGAAAATGGATGAGAATTATTTAGGAAATTCAAAATGTTTCCACACATTGTGTCTCTCAAATTTATTACATTAATAATGAATTTATTTTTGATATAATTAATTATATATTACTTTAATGATATTTTAGTTTCATGATGTGAAAATAAAGCTTCATGTTTGACCTAATTTATTAGTGAAGATTATTTATTAAATGATATCTTGATTTAAAAATATGAAATCAGTGGGACAGTCTCTCTGAGTGATAACTGTTCTCGGTATATAAGTATATGATGCTTAAAAGTATTATATATGTTTATTTTTAAATAGTTCATCATAACTTGGTGATTTTAATAAATCATTTTTCAATAATTTATAAACATGATTAACATTCATTTCAAAATGGTAATTGGTAAACTCAATTTTTTCTAAAAGGGTAGTAGTCTCATATTCATATGTTTTGTCAAATTTTACATGTATATACTCTTCCAATAATTTTAATACTTTAAATAATTTTCTATATGATTTAGTAGATTTTGAATAACCGATTAATATTACTTAATCAATTTTTTATACTAATTTTACTAAATTATTCTTTCTATTTAGTGCAATGACATTATTGAAAAGCAATTTAATGCAATTATCCATTGGTTTTATCACAATAAATAAGTCATATGGGGTTTTCTGAAACATTGATCTAATAAAAAATATACTAATAATATATAAATTTGTATTAAAACAATATCCCAAAATAGGTAATTCATACTCATTAAGAAGTGTCCATACTATTTCATTATGTTTTTTGTTTCTTGTTTCTTCTAAACCATTATAATATGAGGTCTTTAGAGAATAAATGTTGTGATGTCAAATATAATGTAAATATAAATATTCAAAATCCTAATTTTTTAAATCATGGCCATGATCACTTCTTAATGTCTAAATTTTAATTCCAACATGGTTCTCTATATATTTTTCTTCTCTTAAAATTTATGAATAAGATTCACTTTTGTGAGATAGAATGAATTCCATAGAGTATATAGAAAATATTTCTATAAAAACAAAGGTATAGGTATATTAATTTGATCTAAAAAATCATTAGTTTCTAAACAAGTCCATTTGAACCAACTATAGTGGATACAAATATAGAAATTATTGGTTTTGTTGGAGATAAAATTTGTTTTATATCCATTTTTGACAAGGGTTACATACATTTTGTTTTTGGAATTATAGTTTATATAGATCCTTGACTACCACATTTAATGTAATATTTCTAGGAGAGATTATATTGCATTAGCCTAGTGTTTTATACTAAATCCTTTGTTCTTTTATAAATGAATTTATGAAATTTTCGTTTTTTTAGAAAATAATGAATTCAATTCAATAAACTAAACATTATCATTACACATAGATGAAATAAACACATTTAGAACCAAAATTTTTACTAGAATTATTTCCAATCATAATATGTTACAATTCTTCAAATAACTATGAGAAACTCAGAATATTATATTTTAAACCATATATGAATAAATCATTTCATATCCAAAAATACTAGAGTAGATAATTTTTTGTAGTCAGATTATTATTTCGTTGAAATTTTCAACAGAAGTAATATTTATTATATCAACTTTGGAAATGTAATTGATGCACATGTAGTCACCATTAATCAATATAAAACATAAAATATCCATAAACTAAAAATTATTAATGGTATTATTCATGTAGGATTCATATAGTAACATTTCAATAAGTTGTTATTTTCGTACCCATATTTTGTGCATCCATAAATTTCAATAATAAATAATTTGGAATCCAGAGATGTTTGAATGGATTCCCATTAAACGACATGATACTATTTGAAATAAAAAATTTAGGACTATTATAAGAATTCATATTTATAGAAATTGAAAAAAATAAACTACGAACCAATTTTTTCTTATAAATATTCCTTTATCATTGTTGGAAACCTATTCTAGTGGTATACTTTGGTTTGGTTATTTACAAGCAATTTGCGAAGAGTTATTCCTCAAAAAATGATTATTTATAGTTATTTATTTAGTGTATATATATTATATTTCTGTATTATTTGCGTGGTGTTTGTTTAATGTTATTTGATCTCCAATGGCATAATATATATTATAATAAAATAATATTTATAATAAACAATTATGAAATTTTGTTTCTATAGACTTCTTAATTTATCCTTCAATTTGTTATTAGTATACTCCAACATATTAAATTATTAAAATATATCATAACTACCAATTTTTTCATCATTTTATTCATCTGGATTTAAAATAATAACTGGAGATGTAGGGAAATCATTTGATACCTAAAATGTGTTTTTCATGATAAAAATGTTATCTCTATCAAATTTATCTCCACTTATTGAGTTATATTTACATAAACTATATTTATAGGAACTCCATGTAGATATTATATAGTCTTTATATAATTTTTTATCCTAGTGGTTTTTATTATATTTTCAACTTTGGATAATATTCCATAATTTTTCCTTCCCTTTTTCACTGATAATAGGTTCTCTCATTACTAGAATCATTAATTTTATACTAATTCTTGTAATTTTCAATTCCATTATACATATCTACATATTTTATATTAATAAATAAAATATTATTACTATATAACTTTTTCATTTATCTATATTTCTAATCCATGTCCCCATCACTCTAAGAAAGTGATTGATCACCACTCTAACTATAATCAATGATATTTTCTATAATTGTTTAATCACCATTCGTAGATTACTATAATTTATTATTTGGTTAAACTCCATATTATTTATTTAATTTTTACTAATAATTATACCTTATATTATTAACAATATCATACTTCATTTTTAAATTTATGATGTCAAAACTTCCCAGATAGAAAAATAGCTTACTCTCCACCTATGAGGTAAGAACATCAGAAGTAGGACTAGTTGATCATTGTCTGTGATTTTCATCCCATGTACATGTATTGCATTTACAATATTTTTATTCTTATGATAAATGTAATAAATGGATCTTATAGGCTTAATTTTGAAGGTATCATACTTAATAATGTAAATATTCAAACATATAGCATTGACATTGGAAGGTGCATCATGAGAAACAGCTAGTGTGTACCAATTTTGAAAGATAGTAGTATAATAAGATAATATATTATATTCATATTACCTTATGAAAAAAAATACTATATTCATTATGTTATAGTTATATTTATAAGTAGTATTATTGGAATTTATCCATTCATGTATATAATCATTGAGTTTTCTTTATTTTTCATTGTTAACAATCTATATATAGAATCTCATCCTATAAATATAAATTTAAATTTTGATATTAAATTTATCTTATTTTGTTCCATTGAAATAATGAGGATGATTAGCAAGAGTGATTGAATAATTATTATTGTCCATAAATACAATTTTTTTGACATAAAATAAATTTTGTGATCATTTTGTTAAACTAGATCATAGTCTAATTTATTTTAAATTTATTCTAATACAAAATGTTTTTCCTAGTGGAATACTCAAGAACAAGTGAAATGAGGCTCCAAAAAAAATATATGTTTAATGTGACTAGAAATATAGATCCCTTAATTTATAAAATAAACCTTTTTAACTTAAATAATACATTAGTTGGATTTTAATTTTTTATAATCTTATAAATTCATTATCAGAAATAAATTAAAATAATTATGAAAATTTAATATATTTTTAATCTAATTTAAATAATCAAATAGATTATATAAAGAAAAAAATAATGTTAAATATCAGAATTTTATTTTTTATATAGATTAATAAAATAGATAATTTTTTTATGAAATAATATTAAAATTAATAAAATAATAACAAAAAGTAAATAAAGTGTAAGTTTATTACCATGTTGTGACCTAATACCTTCAACTTAGAAATGAACCATTTTAAATACTTTTTTATCAAATAAAGTGATCCAAAAACTAGATTTAGTTTAAAAAACTACTGTGAGAGAATCTTCACTATATAGAATCCACTGATATATTGCATTGTTAGATTAAAGGATTCTTTTTTAAAGATGACATTTTCCATAGTTATTCATAAGAATACATGTGTATGTGAAAAGATGAGAGTACCAAGAAATCTTAAAAAATATATAAGATAATTTTTATATAGAAAAATGAAGTAATAAAAATACACATCATGAAATATAAACTAAAATAAAAATAAAATATTATAAATAGTGTGAGGATTTGATACAACTCAATTCAACCAACATCGATTTTTATGAGTCTTTGAAATTTCATTGAAAGGGATCAGCTAGTTTTTTATATAAGTTTTTGGGAAGATAGAGTTTCGTAAGGTGTTCTTAGTAAATCACATTTGTATATAATTGGAATGAATATATTACCATATTATTATTTTCATTGAAAGCTCCTATAAGCACCTCATTTTAAATAATCATATCTTATTCTAAATTGAATACCGCTTCTCAGAGTAGCCATTAGAGAAAATTCATTAGAGAATTAATTCCACTAATTTATAATTAATGAATAAAAAATTGATGTTTTAGATTTGAGAAGTATTCAAAACATATTTTATACATAGTAGGATATCCTTAGTCATGCACATTCACCTTATTACATTGTTACTATGCATAGTTCTTTGGCACAGAAACTAGTGATGGTTGGTTTGTACTATTACTAGACACAAAAAATAAATTTCATTAAACGGTATTTCCAATTATCAACCTGGTAAATATAGAAACCCTAAAACATTATACATAACCTTGAATTATTTTAAACATAATTATACATCAGGTTTCATCCGAAGGATCGTAGAGTCTAGTATCTTTGAATACTAGGTACATAAAATTGAAAACATGGAACAAAATATAACATTTCTTTATTTAATCATAAAATCAAGCTACTAACATCCATTCTGATTAAACATATCTATAGGGAACCTTGGGGAATTCACGAACAAAGGGATGAGCTAGATAGCCCAATTAGGTAATAACAATAAGAACAAAGCATTATCACATGGGGTAGAAGGAATGACATGATGATATAAAAATGAATGTAACAAATGTAATCATAACATATATACATGGAATCTTATAAATATGGAGTCATAATAATGTGTAGGAAAAGTAAGACAAGAATTTGCATTATTAATTTCTAGCTTCAAAGACCATCGCAGAATGTAGCCCATGCCAAGGCTATCCGCCAAGACCATCACACATAACGTCTCATGAGACTAAAGTCTACCAAATTAATTGGATATCTATATGGGATAAGTCATATATGTTTTTCATGAATATATTTTCTCTATAGTGAATCATAAATAATATAAATAACATAAAGACAAGGGTTACCCATGGAATGAATTGGGTACCATAATCAAGTCATAAAACATAAAAAATGGGCATATAATAAAAGTTGACAAGAAAGAAAAGAACTAAAATATACATGTACCTTCATAATGTACAATAATAACGTATCATGGCATGTGATGCCAAGTGGAAGATACAAAATGTTCTACAAGTGTTTATGAAATTTTATCATTTATGTATTTTTTACAGTTTTAAGGAAAATACTATAAATCCTTTAAAATTAAAAAGCGGAAAAATATATATAACCAGAATTGAACAAAATATTGACTCATAATAAAATAAAGGTTTTATAGAAAAAATTGTGGCTTAAAACAGAAGATAGAGTGCACTTGAAATCTGGTAATAAATTGTGAAGTTTAATCAAAAGATGTTTTATTATCAAAAAGTATTAAGGAGTTAATCACATAAAATATTTATATCCCCTAAATATAATGATGAAATTTTATTTATAAATCAATTTGGTACATGTAGAAGTCATTTTGAATATGAATATAAAATGATATGATATATATATGTTGTTAAAAGGAAGATAAGGCAACCTAAAGGAACAAAGAATGTTAGGGTAGAATCCATAACAAATTATTAGCATAGTATCAGGTGTACTTAATAGGGATTACTGATAGAGAAAGGGGTTTTCCAGAACTTATAAATCATGAAAAAAGTATGGGAAAGGTTCTAAAGTATCCCCCATAATGAGGTCTTACATATAAAATGTCATAACATAGCATACATTTTTGAAGAAAAGTGAAATAGAGATGATCTATTACCGTAAGTCCAATGGTGTTCATGACATGATATTAATGAAAATAATAATAAAATTATTTTCATTAATTAATCATTAAAAACAATATTATATAATTAAAAGTTTTCTTATAATCATTTTATGTTCATTCATGACCTTTTTTTATGGGATAAGTGGTTTAATTTCATTATTTGGGTCCCTTTGTTTTCATTGTTTTTACGATCGGTTTATTTATTTTCATGAATGAGAAATCATGTAAAATGTGAATGTTTTTCTAGAACTGGAGTTATATTTTTTATGGAACATCCATTATGTTACATGGTTTTATATTTAATATGGTTACTTGTAGTTTAGGGGAATCATTATATAAAATATTGGTGATTGAATTTTATGTTTATTGGCGGTTTTTGATAACTACGAACTCATTTTGATTTATAATTTAATATTATCATTAAAAAAATATTAAAGAACCTAAAATAGGATATATTAAATTATAATCCGATAAACCATAAAAAATGGTTTCATTATTGCAATTGAAAAAGGTAAAAGATGTTTAAAACCCATCATCCTTGAATGTGGTAAAGTAACACATATCAGATGGTGTCCTTCCTACTTGTATAAAACCAGAGTAAAAGAGAGATAATAATTGAATATTAAGTTATCATAACAACATTACAGTACATGTATGGTACATGAGGCTGAGATAATGTGTATGATTCATGCCGTTTGTTTTGCCAAGAAACATTTTCGGAGAAACCTCTAGATTGAGAGCAACTTGACAACCATCATGTGGGGAATATGGAATTGTGTGAAAAACCATGCAAGGAAAATAAACACCCCTTGGATCGACTGAACCAGATCACTTCTGCACATTAACATCATCATTTCTCATAAATATCAGGAATTCCAACATGGTTGTTGATGGTCTTTCCAACAAGGGAGTCCATAAATATTCCGCTTGGATTGCAGATCCTCCTTCCGATTTACATCCACTTCATAATAGGGATTGTAAAATGTTTCTATATTTTATAATTTTGTAAAATAATTCTTTTATATTTATCGTACCTTATTTTTCTAGCCAAGGAACAATCCTATGAAAAAATATGTATGGTACTAGAGTTGTCATAACATTTATATTAGGAGAGGTAAGGAAAGAAAAGAAAAAAATGAACTAGAAATTAATGTAAAAGAATTGAAAAGAGTAATTTACATCTTCAATCAATATTCCTTGATAGCCTCTTAAGGTTAGAGGATTTGGTTTTTTGATGATATCAATGGCTACTAGACATGGGGGAGGCTCTTGGGTAGATATTTGGGTAGATTTTACGCAAGTTACAAGGCTTAAGAGTATTGAAGTGAAGAGGTAATCATGGGTGGTATTTATAGTGGAGTAGAGTAGGATTATCATAATATTTAATTCATTTGTTTTTTAATTTCAATTAATATCAGCTATAGTTAAGATTATAGGACCATGAATTCTAATAAGTGTGTCTGAGTATAATATTTGGTAGCATACATCACTTAATATGTCTGGAATAGTCGATTTAAATTATGATGTATTTATATGGTTAATTAATTTATATACTATACACAATAAAATTCATGTATTTTAGAAAAATCCAAAAACATCACCATATCCATTTTTCAATGTTTGGAATCCCATAATGAAATCCATAATTTAAAAACAATTTTTGAGATTTTATTAAATAAGGTTTTTAATTAAAATAAAAATTTACTTGAAAAATACAGATTTTAGAACTATAACTAATTTAATAATGTGTTCAAAAATTACATAAGGAGTTATAAAAAAATCGTTAGACTAGAAGAATTATAATTATTAATTTATGATAACCTTTTTGGAAAATATTTTTTTTAAATTATTTAATTAATTTTATTTAATTATTTATTACCTACAAAAAATATCAATACATTTAGTGTGGTAATATTATGATATATAAGATGCCAAATTCAGTTTATACAATCATGGGTGAGGTTTTCTTTATTTTTGATGATTTACTAATCATAAGGGTATGTTACAATTCACAAAAAAAAATTTGTTTCTTCCATTATAATCCAAACATCTTAGTGATCACAATGGTGTATATCATACTTTCGAAATTCAAATCACAGATGTGAAAATATTATATTTAATGGTCACATATTATGTAGTAGATAATTGTGTTCTAATTTCATGTGATTATATCAAAAAAATTATAAGAAGGAAATTTATATTGATAAAACATTCAGTCGCAAAATTATTATTCCCTTATGAAATTTCTCCCTTGAAATATCATTTTATAATCTAAACCGTATAAAGTGGAAAGTACATTTCCTTCATTGACTCCACTAATTCTGATGTTTCCTATTCATACATAACATTCTTGCACATTATGTTGACCTGGGGAGTAGTCTTGTTATGTAGAGCATTATCTATATGATCGAAGATTGTCACTGGTTGTTTCTTGTAAGAATTATCATTCTCCAACTGAACCACCTATAAATGGAGTCCATGTGAAAGGTCTGGTATATACTTCCTTATGAGGGATAAATGAAATTCATTGTATACTTTGGACATGGTATGAGGGAGTGCAAGTCTATATGACACATCTCCAACACAATAAAGAATCTCAAAGGGGATGATGTACCTGTGACATTGCATTCCATTAATCGCAAACCTCATGAACTTATTTCAAGGAGATATGTGTCGAAATACCATGTCTCCAACATTGAACTCATGTTCCCATAGACACTAATCTGCATAGCTTCTTATGTCCATGTTGGGCTGCCCTGATGTGATGCTAAATGGTTATCAATATATTTATCATTTCTGGGATAATTTCAGGTCATAGCAGCTTACGCTCACTGACTTCATCAAAACACGTCGCGGTTCTGAACCTTTTTCCCATAATGGTATTCATATGGTGCCATTTGGATGCTTGATTGGAAGCTATTGTTGTAGTATAATTCGTCTAGTGGAAGATGTCGGTCCCATCCTGCTTTGATGTCCATATAACATTCTCTCAATATATCTTATATTGTTTGAATTGTTCTCTACGATTAGCCATCATTTTTATGATGATAGTTTGATGAAAAATTTTAGTTCAGTGCTTTGAGATTGATGGAGAATTTTCTAGAACTTTGAGGTGAATCTTGACTCTCCATCTAATAAAATAGATAGATGCACTCAATGAAGCCTTACTAACTCTTTGATATATATATCTATTAATTTATATCCAATAAGAAGTCCTCTCTAATTATGATAAAGTGAGTTGTCTTTGGATGAAGATCCACAATGATCCATATTGAATTGTTTCCGTTGGATGTCCTTGGAAGTCTAGTGACAATGTCCATGGATATGTTCTCCCACTTCCATGATGATATGGGTAGTGGTTTTATCAAACCCTTAGACATATTTATTTCAGCCATCACATGTTTACATACTTAGAACAATGATTTATACATCAAAAATCCTTCTTTATTTTGTCACACCAAATAGTGGATTGAGAATTCATAATCATTACTAAGATATACCCATCTTCACTGGTGCAAATTAATCTCATTTTTGTGTGAATAAATATTTTATACTTTTTTATTTGTATATATCCCACAATTATCCCCATAGGGATAATTTCTCCATATTGTTAATGAAAATATCACAACCGTCAACTCTAGATCGTGTGTAGGATGGTATTTGACATCGATTTTTAGCATTCTTGAAGTTTAGGCAATCACTTTATCATTTTGTATCAGCACACAGCCTGAAAAATTCTTTCAATCATCACCATACACCACAAATAGTTCTCTACTGCTTGAGAGTGTGAGTGTTGGAAAAATAATTACTCTCTTCTTCTACTACTTAATACAGTCTTCACATTCCTGAGTCCAGAAAAACTGTACTCCCTTCTATGTCATTTTTATTGGGGTTGACAATTGTGAAATGTTCTTTACAAATCACTGATAATATATAATTAGACAAGAGATATGTAGATCTCTGTTTCAGATCTCGGCCTAGGAAACTCTTCAATAACAATTTCCTTGGAAGGGTCTACAGATATACCGTTAATGGTGATAACATTCTCCAAGAATGATACTAACTCCATCCAGAACTCACATATTATGAACATTTCATATCGGTTATCCCTTCAAAAATTCATTAACACAGTATTCAAATTGTACTCATGTTCCCCCTTTCTTGTGGAGTATATCAGAATATTGTGAATAATGACTTCTATAAATTTTTCATGGTAATTTATAAAGACCATATTCATTAAATCAATTAAAATATCTTTAGCATTAGTGAGTTCGAATGGAATTACTATGAACTCATAGTTTCGATGTCTTGTTTGAAATGATGTCATGTGAATAAATTTTTTCCTTAACTTTAATTGGTGATATCTAGAATGAAGGTCCCCCATAGATAAATAACTGGAAAAACAAAGATTATCAAACAAGTCATATAGCTATCGTAGGGGATACCTGTTCATTATCATGATTTTACTAATCTTACAATAATAATTGTAGAGGAACATATGTCTATCCTTATTCAAAACTCATAGAGCTGCCTCACCCCTTAGTGAATCACTCAGGCATATACAATCCTTCTCTAGATTCTCCTATAACTACTTCTTCAGATCATTCATCTCTAGGGTGTCCATTATATAAGGTTACTATGATATATGTATGGATCCATGAATAAGTTCAATTTATAACTCAACATCTCTATTAAGAGGATGACCGGGAAACTCTTTGAGAAATACATCAGTGTAATCCCTCATGATGGAAAAATATTCAAGCAAGACTTTATCCTTCATTTCAATAATTTGGATTGATATTACTACTCATAAGGTAGTAATATCCACACTTGAGGATACGATTTAAAAAATGTTTTAACTACCTCATTACACTTTTAGTGAAATGGGGGATGCTTCAGGATGTGGAGGGTGATCTCCCTTTTCCAACAGCTGATGTTGGCTATATATAAAGATAGCCAATACATGCCTAGGATAGCATCAAACTCCACTAAGTGAAGTATATCGAGACTTTATGGGGTGCTAAGTCCAAAAACATTAACAGGGGAGGTGTTATAAAACTTGGATGAAAATTTTTTCCATTCTATATTCTTAACGATAACATATCCTCCAAATTTTTAAGGTAGTGTTTGAATAGTTTTACTAAACATTCAAGATAAGAATGAATTCCTAGAACCAGAATCAAATAGTATGTTATTTATTATTGAATGAATAACTAGCATACCTGTTACCACATCATTTTCTATATCCACATTATAAATAGAGGTAGAATAATACCTTCCTTATTTCCTTGGAGGTTGTTGTTGAATGCCTCTGACAACCCTTAAATTAGGGCAATTGTTCACATAATTCCTCTACTCCTTGTAGTTGTAACACTACACAAAAGGGTGAGCGTTTATTTGGACCTTCCTTTCTACTTCCACATTAATAGGATTCTTCAAATAATGTTGGATATTTTTTGAATGATTTCCCAACATTATACATTTGAAGTAATTCTTAGTCCTCATTAGGCAGTCCCCAAGAAACTTCTTCCCACAGTTATTACACATGGTATGGGTGAGCATCTTTCAATCGTGGAATGTTATTTTAGAACCACCCACATTAGACTCCATTTTCCTCTTTTTTTGTTTGGACCACTATACTATTGAGAAAATTTGATCTTTATTTCAATCTTTCTGACATTATATAAAATATTTTCATAATATTATAAGTATAAAATAGCCTATTATTTTCATAGACTCTGCTTTATAATTCTAAAGAAGTGTTCCACCTTGCATTCAGTGTTCTAGAAAAAGCCATATGGGTTCTTTGCATGTGTTGCAATTTTTTCTTCATACGCCGTTACTGACTCATCATCCTAATGCATGAGTTTGAGGAACTCTATATCCATATTGAGATGATGGGTTGAGAGAAAATATGTATTGAAACAAATTCTCTTGAATTTCTCCCAATCCGTGGATTCAATTTACTCCCTAGAATTCGTATTCTTGATTAGTGTCCACCGTTGGCAGCTTCTCTATCAAAACGATAGACCGTTAGTACAATTTTTTCATATTCTTTGCAGTAGAAGACATAGAATATCTGTTCGATGGATTTAATCCATTGTACCATGAATAGGGTATCAAAAGATATTTTAATCATGGGAGGTATTTGATGTATGATGGAATCTATGGAAGCAT
Organism: Viscum album; assembly: GCA_963277665.1. Classification (NCBI taxonomy): domain Eukaryota; kingdom Viridiplantae; phylum Streptophyta; class Magnoliopsida; order Santalales; family Viscaceae; genus Viscum; species Viscum album. The sequence goes on from OY728154.1 coordinate 10,998,674, forward strand.
TCCCTTTGCTTCAAGGAGGAGGGTGTTTCACAAGATCCAAGTTATTATTCATAATTTGATCTAGTCGAGAAAGTACTGTCATGATATCTTGAGAACCCTCTCCCATAATATTGGAAATTTCTTTAGCGAAATCATCCGTTTCCTAATCACATTGAATTTGTGTAGCTATCCTTTAATTTCTCTCCACTAACTCAGTAAAAGAGAGTATAATTAGAGGGCTTTATAACATAGCTACTGAGAATAGATATGAATCATTTAACATAATAGGATAAAATTGTAAAGGAGAAGTATATCATAACATGTGAATCCATATTTTTCAATCTATCATATCCTCGATCAATTTCATGACTCATAATATAATGGTATTTTTATTACATTATTAATTATTTTTCCCATGCTCAAAAATTTACCAAAGCATATCCCACAGGTGTTTCAAACCAACAGTGCAGCAATGTCAGTTTTTGTGAACCATTTCCTATTCGATTCTATCTCAAAATGGTGTTTTGGGTTTTACCCCTAGATACATCAGTTCTAGAGCCACCTCAGCCTATTTTTATCCATATGTGGATGTATTTTCTTGATAAACCACTTTCTTTATAATAAAAAAAATTAGTAGTTTTCTTATACTTAGTATCTTCTTTAAGGTTCTTACTACAATATTCAATTCTGAATCTCCAAATAAAACTAGAACATCCTAAGATTCCAACTATAGAAACTTTAAACATTTACACATAACATTACTTGATTTTAAGAATCATTATACATTAGAGTTCAAAAAATGGATTTTTAGGCCTAGTATATAGAGTACTAGGTCATGGGACATCTCGCTATGTAGCGGTGGAGGCACTATAGCAGGAACTATAGCGGTTGCGGGACTGTAGCAGCCTGGGTATTGTAGTAGTACTATTCACCGAAGGGCTCTTTGGGCCAAAAAAGGGATTTTAGGCCTTGTATTTAGACCACTTGGTATTGGGCCTTCAGGATATGTAATGGGTCCCCCTCTACCCAGTTTGAATGAGTACATTGATTTTAAAATAATAAATGAGGCTTTGTCCCCAACCTTTAAAAAATATAAATTAGAGTACAAGTTATGGATCATAAGGTCTAGTGTCTTGGAAGATTAGGTTCATAAAATTGAAAACATGGAACCAAATAAAATATTTATTTATGTAATCTTAATATTGATCTAATAAATTCCATTGTGAAATGAAAAATTCATAGGGTACACTAGGGAAGACATGAAAAAATAGATGAGCTAGATATCTTAGTAATGGAAAAAGTATGAGAACAAAGAATTAGCACATTGGATATAAGGCATGGCATGATGATATAAAAAGGCATGTAACATATAGATTCAAAACATATAAACATGGAATCATATAAAAATTGAGTCACAATAATGTAGCTGAAAAATAAATAAAACATTTTTAACAAGTGAAGGCTAACCACCATAACCATTTCACATGGTAACACAAGCCAAGGCTAACTGCCAACACTACCGCACATGGTAGCACAAGAAAAGCCTAACTACTAAGAATACTGACCATAATGTCTCATGAGACTCAACATTACATAATGAAATGGATCACTATTTGGGAATACCCATATGAACTTTTCATTATTATGTTATCAACATAAATAATCAAACATAATCAATCTTATATAAACATAAGGGATAACCATGGAAGAAATTGGGTAACATAATCATGTCATAAACCAAAAAATTGGACGTACCATAAAAGTATTCATGAAAGAAGTGAAGTAAAATATTCATGGACATTAAAAAGGGAAAATAATAATGTATAATGGTATGTGATGCCCAGTATAAGATACAACATGTATGAAAAGTATGTATGAAAGTTTAGTATAAAAACATTTTTGTGTGGTTTTATGGAAAATACAATAGATCCATTAAAATAGAAAAGGGAGAAATCCATTTTATAGAACTATATGGGAAAAAAAGTTTTCATAAAAAATATTTAATTTATAAAAAATATTGGTTGTTAAAATATAAGATATATTGATCATGAAATCGGGTCATAATTCAGTAAGTCCCCTCAAGACATGTTCGCTTATCTGGATTTATTGAGGAGGGAATCACATAAAACATTCATATCCCTAAATGATAATTATGAAATAGTTTTGAAAATTTAATTGGTTATATGTTCATATAATTTAGAAGATGCACATAAAGATATAATATAACGTCATTTTGGTAAAACAGAGATAAGGGAAACTGAAGGAACAAAGGAGGTTCAAATAGAATCCCTTACGGATTATCAGTATGGTATCAGGCGTAATTAATAGGAATTAATGATAGATAAAGGTGCTTATCATCCATTATAAATAATTATGTAAGTATTGAGTGGTGGGAAATCATAACCTGTCAATATGGATTACATATAAAATGGAATAACATAAAGGACATTATTGAATAAAAGTGAAATAGAGAGGATCCCTTACCTAAAGTCTGATGTGTTCTCTGTATGTTATTAATGACCTGAGTAATCCAATTTGGATGATTAATTATTCATTACATAACCTCTTATATTTGTTAAATATTTATTCTACTCTATTTATGTTCGTTCATGACCTTTTTTATTGGTTAAGTGGTTCAATTTCATTGTTCGGGTCTGTTTGTTTTCTTGGTTTTTACAATCAGTTTACTAATTTACATGAATGATGAATCATGTAAAATGTTAATGGTTGTACAGAATTTGAGTTATATTTTATAATGTAACATCCATAAGGATACTTGGATGTAAAAGTAATTTGGTTACTTATATTGAAGGTGAATCATTATATAAAACATTAGTGATAACCTTTTTGTTTTATTGGCGATTTTTGATCACTAGGAGCTCATTTTCCATTATATTTTATTAATATGTGCAAAAAAAATTATGGATACATATATAGGATATATTACATAAAAATATGTTTGAAACATATAAAAACTGGTTTCATGACCATAATTGAAGATTGAAAAGGAAATTGAAAAACCATCGCCTTTGAATGTTGTAAATTAACACATCTCGGATGGTGTTGTTACTACTAGTATAAAACAAGAGTAAAGGAGAGGTGATAAAAAATTATTAAATTAACATAAAAAATTATATTACATATATGTTAATAGAGTTTTCATAACATTTGGATGAGGAGAAGTATGGATATAAAAAAAATGGAACTTGAAAAGAATGTAAAAGAATTGAAAAGTAGAATTTACCACTTGAATCAATCTTCCTTGAGAGCCTATTAAGGGGAAATGATTTTGACATTTGAAGTGACCAAGGGGTTCTGAATGTGGGGGATGATATTAAGGAGATATTTGGGCATTAATTAGGTAAGTCATAGGGCTCTAGATTAGGTAAGAGAATAGGTGACGTGAGGTGGTATTTATAGTGGAGGAGAGGAGGGTTTTCATAATATTAAATTCCATAGTTTATTAATTTCTCTTGAGACTAGAAAGGGTGATGATTAAATTACCAAGAATTGTAATAAGTGCTTGTGGGTTTGATATTTGGGTTATTATATCACTTATGATTTAATGAATAGTGTATTTTCATTATAATGTATTCATATGGTAAATTAATGTATTTTACTATTCAACAGAAACTCATGTATTTTAGAAAAATCCCAAAAATTCACCATAACCATTTCTTGAAATGTTGAATCCCAAAATAAAATAACATTTTAAAAATAAATCTATAAATATGAGTAATTTAATTTTTAATTAGATTAATAATTTACCTGAAAAATATTGATTTTAATAATATAATGATTTTATAAAGCATTCCAACATTAAATAAGGTTCTATAAAATTATCTTAAACCCCAAAGACCTAAAATTAATAATTTATGAACAATTTTTAAGAAAATTAATTTTATTTTAATTTATTTAATTAATCGTATTTAATTATTTGTGACCTACAAAAAATATCATTATTTTTATAGTGGTCATATTATCACTTATAAGATTCCCAAATTCTATTTATACCATCATGGGTGAGGTTACTATTCCTTTAGATGATTTACATTGCATAAAGGTCATAAGACCATTCATAATGGTCGGTTAATATTCATAAGGGTATGTTAATATTCACCAAAAAAATTATTTATGTTCCATTAGACTCCATACATCTTATTGATCACAACTCCATTTGTCAGTTTTTTGAAATTCAAATCTAAGAGGTGACAATATTATGTATAAAGGACCCATAGTACTTAATAGTTTACTATGTTGAAATTTCATGTGATTATTTAACATAATTATAAAAAGTGAATTTTTATTGATAAAACATCGGGTTGTTAAAGTAGATTCAAATATTAATGGGGTAAGAAGTTTTCTTCTTGGGATTCAGATGTATCTTCGTTCTGTAACAACAATAACAAATGTGGTCAGCACAACACATATATTTTTTTTTCAAACCATCACACTATAACCATATTTCTTTATCATGTATGTAGTTTCCTTCATGCAGTCACTTTATTGGTTTTCATTGTACATTATTTTCACTATGCAGTTGGTTCATTTTTTCATGTGGTTGGTTCGGTACACAACCAATCACGTGAACATCAATGAAAAGTAAATAAAAGTAATTAATTGGATTATAAAAATATAATTAGTTTATTCATCCGGTCAATACCACACAACCAAATTACTTTTAGAGTCAGTATAATTTATCCTATCTTTTTGTAAGCATGGTAAGTTTGAGACATTATCCATAAAATATTTGGACCACATGACATAGGAAATCCATTAATAACTTTATAAAATTTATTTTATGTTATTAATATAATTACGTTTTATTATTATCCAACAATTCCTACTCAATGAGTGCCATTATATATAGTTTATATAAAATATGTATAATCATAGATATGAACTTGATTGAATATTCTACCTCATGGTTTAGGAGAAAAGTAAGATTTGAATCGTAAAATACATCAATATTTTCCCTTATAATAAGAAACTAAAAAATATGACTTCATCCTGGATCATTTTATCCAAAGGGCGTTATTTTATGGGTATCATTACCCATATTATTTAATTTTAATCCATATAGAGATTATATTTATATTAATATTTTTTAAAAAAAATTACTTGAAGTAGGAAATGATATACCCATTTCCAAAATTAATATATGGGATATGAGTTAGGAAATACAATCCATACACAATGTTATGTCAAATTATACCAAGGGGAGTCGAATTTTTTCTACAGAAAGAATCATTTAAAAAATTAAAATCATATATGATATATATATTTTTTATGAGATTATTTGGAAGCCCAGTGTTTTGAAATAGAGGTCAATATCTTATTTATGAATAGATGGTTAAATATTCTATGTGAACATGAGAAATATAAAATAATGAAATGAAAAATAATATAATTTAGAAATAATAGATCTCGAAATAGACAATTATTATACCTATTATAACATCAATATTTTGATCCTAATCAAAGGTAGTGATTTTTTAATCATTAGATTATTCCCTATTTTTTGCGGGGTACTAGATTGTATTTTATTTTTAGCTATTGGGTTAGGGTAATAGTTCACATAATTCCAAAAAAAATTTACATTGATGCATTAAATATTGTGTAGTGAATTAAAGATGTCTTTCATGGCTTCTGTTTTCCATTTTGATAATAATTTGCAATGAGGCGATTAACAGACTACTTCACAAACTTTAAAACATCTTCTTGACTGTCATAGGAAATTTTGTTGCAAGTTTTTCCTTATTTATTGAATTAATGGTGTTTAATATTCATTGCATCATTATACTTTTCATTTGAGTTCCCATGTAGTTCCCTCATCCTTTTACTATCTATGGAGTAATGAGATTATATATTTTTCACGTAAACCTTAAAAGCATATCAGATTGTCACATAAAATCTTTTTATGTCTTGTATAGTTAGACCAATTTGGAGACATGGCTTAAATCTAAAAAAAATTAATATTTACATTCTCATAGGATCTAAAATTAATATTAAGTCACACATTTCATGTCTATAATATATCACATAATATGTTCTAATGGATGAAGCAATATTTTTGTAACAACTACATGAATTACCTCTACATATTCATGTGAATAGTTCATGGAAAATATTTAGTGATGAACACATTCTATAACACTTACACATCATAGAGTATCTTTCTTCATTCCTAGTGGTATTTTTAATCTTAGACCACTATTTTCATCCATTACATCCATCCTAGTGATAAATATATATACATTTCTCATTTCTGACTACAAGAGAATAGAAATTATATTTTCCATCACACACATCCATTTTATAGAAATAATTAGATTATTTGAGACACCAGTTGGTGGTGGACATTTCCAAATGTATGAAACAATAACATGCCAGTCTATCCTTAGTTCTATTTCATGATCAATATTATTTTCACTATTATTCATATCTTGTGATAACATAGGTGAGAAATTCATCAATGTTTTTACTTCAGCGCTAATCACACTTGTCATCTCATTGGGAGAGTCGGCACATTCTCTGTAACATCTATTTATATTTCAGATCCTTTCGTTTCAATATATATTGAAACCAATTAATTTTAACATGAGTGAAAAATATTTAACATCACTGGGGGATTATAATAATCAGTAAATCAATAAGTATTCAACCACAAATCCATTTGACCGTTTACATCATCAATCTATTCTATAATTACATTATCTTAAAAATATTAATCATAGTTTAATTTAAATTATTCTAATATTAATCTTATTAACCAAATAACTCAATTTAACTAATGAAACAATCCATTATATGGATTATATAATGTGTATATGATCATCCAAAGCATTTTGGTAGGAAGTGTTAAGCCTATTGTGTAGTTAGAACATAATATAATGATCTGGTTGATGATTGAGTTACAAAATAATGGAATTTTTAGGGTTATGTACCATATGACTATCTATTCTAGAGAGTAAACCTACATATAATGTCTATATGAGGTATTATTTCCAAAAATACCACACACTCAGGATTTTACCAACATTTTGTAATATGATCGAATACATAGATTCACTTATAGGATTTTTAACATGGTTCACTAACCTAAAAACAATATTAATATAAACTATCCTAAAAAATTACTAAACCATGATTTGATACCAACTGTGGAGGCCTAATAAAAAGTGGACTTTATCATGAATCATTTTAATAATGAAAACATTAATTTACATAATAATCTCAAAATCCCATAAATCAATTTTATTTATATCATTAGAGACTACCTAAATAAGAAATAAATTCTATAATTCTTCCAACCATTTACAACTATTTTCAACACAATAGATCTTCATATAATGAACTACTATGTTAAAATAATCCTTATTCCCTTGGAAATGGAAACAATAAAAATAAGTGAGATAAAACACTTATTTAGGTGAAAATAAAAATATCCACATATTTCTATTTGTGAGATAATAAGAATATTTGAAATCATAAATAAGAGTGAAATATATGATATATATAATATGAAATAATATAAAATTTCCATTAGAAAAAATATGTGAAAAAAAATTCCATATGATCAATACATAATATCGCGTAAATAATGGGAAATTGTGAGACATAACTATGTGCATGGTATCATATAATAATAACATATCCAAAGAGTTTTGTACCAAAATAAGTATAACATTAAAATATTATGTATCAATAATTTCTTATAACATCCCAGAGTGGACTATGCATCATATCCTATTACATATAGAATATCATGAATCACAATATGTTTCACATTTTTTTATCGAGGATCACTACTCATATAATCAATTTATTGTGAGATATAAATCTATAACCAATACATTTGAGGGATATATAGGGATTACTCATGAAATAAATATTAACTTTATTTGGGTTCAACAACAAAAAAATCTATTTATCACAACATGAATACCATGAATAAATAATGGATTTCACATTACACTATAAAAGATATCAAAAAATTACCATAATCCTAAATTAGTCAAAAAAATTAAAATAACCACAAAAAAATCTATCAAATATTTTGGATAGTGGTTTATAGATAATAACATCAGGGAATATATCTCCCCTGAAGTTAGGAGGAATATAGTTTCAATAGATAAAATTTATTTTGAAGGAAAAATAATATTTCATATTTTGAAATAGAGTTTTGGAAAAGTTTCATAAAAGGAGACAATAAAATATAGAATATAAAATTAGGGAGGTAAATTCTATCGATCACATAAATTGAAACATACATGTATTTAATTATACTAAAGAATGACATTTGTGGTATGTAAAAACATTAAATTGAAACAAAAATCCAATAATGAGAAGTTAACACATAAGAGGAGATCAAATTATAAATTTTCAAAATATAAAATAATTCATTTGTGGGGGATTTGAATTACGAATGAATTTCCCCTTGATGTAGTAATAGTGGGTATTATATAAAAATGTATATCAAAAAATATATCGAACATTTAAGTAGATTCTTAAAAGAAACCATATAACTTAATTTAATGGATTTGAGTATACGATGTAAATTAAAATTACAATTGATTTCTACAGATGTCATTATACCTATTGTACACAAAAATAACTCTTAAAGGCACCTATTTATGAACCTTATTCCTATACATAAAATTTTATAATGATAATGTTTCATTGTACTATACATGCATATGAATGTGTTTTTATATTTTTCAATTTTTAGGGTGAGTAATGTTGATCAATTTGATCTAGTTTCTCAATAAGAAGTTTTTGAATTCTTCTCCAAAAGATAAAAATTCATTGATAATAAAACGAACAAGAAAATATTATTTGGATTTTTTATTATCATATAATTTAATTCTATGAATGTTTTAGATATGATTATTATATATGAAATTAGTGACGATATAATTTTTATGAAGTTAACAAATGAACGGTTTTAATTTATATGTTGGGTTAAATGTTCCTAGTACCAAAATATAAATAACATAATACTTAATAACCTATCAATATCTATATAATTATACAATAAAAATAATGATATAAATTTATTAAAATTTTCTTGTATGTGGTTAATCCAACAAGAAAAAAAGTTTATTACAATCTATTTGTGAGTGTGGCTATGAAATAGATCATTCATATATAATATAATTATAAAAAAATTACAATGAAATAATGTACATTTTATTAATGTGATGAGTTAGAATTTGGAATATTTATAATAATAATTCAAATGATAAATAATTTTACACTGATAATATATTTTCGTTTATGTATGATTTTTTAACCATTTAAATTTAAAATGATCATATATTGATAATAAAACTTATAAAATGACATATTTATTTTTCCATAATATATATCTCAATTTTAATAATATACGAACTCAATAAACCAATTTCCAAAACTATCATTTAATGTTGGTGATTAGAAATAAAATGTGTTTCTCATAGAGGTAGTATTCCATATACACACATGAGGAATGTTTTTAGTTACTCAATTTAATTAGAGGAGTATATAAAATGGTTATACTATCAATATAATAAATAAATTTATAGTGTTATTATATATTTCATTATATAAATCTTTTTATAATGCCACTGGAGTAGGGTGGTTGATAAGAATAATGAAATGATGTTAATGGTTATGTAGTTATTACATTGAGTATATGGATATTCTATTGATGTAACCATGGTAAATTAAGTTAATGAAGATCCTTTTTGAGGATATATGATACCAAAATTTAATAAGGTATATAATATAAGAAAATTATGAATATGTTTCAGAGTTTTTTTAACTAGAGGTGATTCTTTTAAAAGGATGGGAGGGATCTCAATTTCTTATAGAAAAAGAGGGAAAAAGAAATGGAGGATAATTCTAGGTGATGGGTATGAATAAAATTTGACTAGTGTTTAGTGGATTATGTAGGAAAACATTGGTGTTGCATTATGTTATTACTTATTAACAAACAAAATCATTTATATAATGTCTAATATTCAAACTAATTTTGTAAAATTTGAGACACATTATATTAATTATTCTAACACATAATAGCCTTGATTGACTGATAATAAATTATATTAATTTTTCATAAATTATATAAGATAATCACTTTTATGAAAATTCAAAATGTTGAATATTAATTTTTACTACATTCAATCTAATTCAATATCTAAAAATGAAAAATTAATATTCTAAAAAAATTGAAAAACACATAAAATATTTATTCTAACCATGTCTCATTAATATTTTATAGCATTTATTAAAATTTATATTATTATTAAATAAATTTTATATATACATAAAAATCATATTATGCTCTTAATTAAAATTATAACTATTTCATTTAAAAAAAAATTATTGTAAAAATAATGTTTTTGGAAAAACAATTGTTTTATCATGGAAACTAATATTTATAATTTTATAATAATTATATGTTTAAAAATAAAAATAACACCATAATATTATTTCAAAATTATGAATAAAAGTTTTTATATAATTATTTATGATTCAATTTCTAAGAAGATAAATATCAATTTCAGAATAAGCATGCATAATGTCAATTTTAATAAAAATTTATGTTGTATGAATAAAATATCTTTTATTTTATTACATTATTTTATATTATTTTATTATTATTTTTATGTATATTGATACATTCCAATTTATAGATTATAATATAATGGTAATGTTTAATAGTTTAAATAAGGTAATAATATTTTAATATTAGTACAATGCTTCTTTTATGATAAGGAACTCATGATCTATTTTCATAGGAAAAGGTATTTATTAAAAATCATGGTTCATAATGTTACAGGAAAAATATTCCTTATGAAATAAAATGGACTGCAGACAAATTATTATTTTAATAAATGAATTATATTTAATGAAGGGAAGTCATAGACCAATTTTTTTAATACAATAATTTTTTAAATTAGGAATTTAATAAAACATGATGTAAGTATCTAATATGTTAGAAAATTTTAATATAAGTGTTGTTAAAATTTGAAGAGGATAAAATAGAGTATAGGATAAGTGACACATATGTTGGAACTAAAGATTTTCATTGCTAGAGTTGGAGTATGGTTTTTTTCTTTCAATCCACATGGGGTTGATTTTTGGGTTTTTAAGTCTTGAGATTTTACATTAATGGTCGAAGAAGGTGAATATAGTGGTGCAATTTCCTAGTGTTTGTTAAATTTTTGGCCCTCAAAATCTGAACTTTTTTTTGGAAAAGGATGAGTTTCAACAATGAAATATTAGATAGTGGACCATGTTCTAGGAAGAGTTCATAGGTCACGAAATATGGTATGTGGTATGGAGAACCATGAACCACGATGCAATAATTGTATGTGCATCATGTTGGAGGAGTGGTCTATGGAAGTGTTGAGGTTCACGGGAAGGCCTGCTGTTCATGGATGGAAATTGGTTCATGGGATGGAATTTCATTCTCAAAAATCATAATGTAATTTAAAAAAAAATATAGTGACATTTTTGGAAATGAGGTACAGATTTATTCTGACATGTAGGTATAATTGTGGTATGCATACCATGTAGGGGAAATGGTTCATGGGATATACACGGAATGTGTTGAATGTGGTTTTGTATCTGGGATTTTGTAAATCCTAGATTATCAGATTCTAAAGATCTATTTTAATATATAAGGAGTATAATCCCATTATTAATGGATGCTGAGAAAATTACATTAGTTTTATTCATCCATCCAAGAATTCGGCTAATCCCAAAATAGGATTGCGTAGATGAAATTTATCCAAAGGATATGTTGTAGTCCCCCAAGTGAAGATAGGTCATCGTAAGAGAGTCTGTACATGGAGGAAGAACCTTTTCCCTGACGCACTTATAGTATGTGGATAAAGTGAGGAAGTACGAAAAGGAAATAAGTACAAAAAAAGGTGGTACACTATAGTTCGTTAAGTAGAATTTTGTCCACAATATTAGATTAGTATTCATGAGAAGTAGAGAATGAAGTACATGAATGCAGTTTGTGATGGAAATACATAGTCATGGTTCGTAGAGGTAGTAATTGAAGATGGTACATGGAGTCTTCTTTAGAGCCATTATGATAATGTGGTACATAGAGTAGCATTTTTCGCAAATTAAGCACTCAAAATACACAGTGAATTTCATTACATAGTGGAAGAAGGATAATACATAGAAGGAAATTTTGCGAAAGAATAGTATGTAGAAAATGTGATTGCATATATATTGGATAACATAATTTCAAAATATCATTTTTCTATAGTTGAGGATACATGATTTAATTACGACCCATTGAAGAGATAATCATGTCAATAAACTGCCTTTAGATTCTTCCCAACACAGTGAAAATGGAGGAGTAAATGGAAGTGATCTGAGGGATGTAGTGTGCTATCACTAAAACTCTATAAGGGAATATATCATGGAACATTGTGAATATTCTATGAATCTGTACTCCATAGCTAGTGAAGATTAGTATAGTTTGGTATGAACAACAACTTGTTAATATATTCCCATTATACACATCCATTAGTGGTGAACAATGATAAATTATTATGTCTTCATTCTGTATGTGATTTTTTAGGCAGTTTCTAATCATACAAGTTTAACATGTTCCTATCAATATGGGAATAATATTCATAAATTTAAATCAAAATGGTAATACCCTAATTCACCCATCCCCTCTTAGTGTGTTCTGGGGTCCTTCATGTGGTATTAGAAGATAAATATTGCTGGTGTTAAATCATTCCTTTTTTTACAATAGTGAATATAGTAAATTTCATGGGAAACCACTATTTGACAAAAGAAACATTCTGATATTGAAGAATATGATAAGATATCATCTAAGAACAATTATAATGGATTTCATGTTTTCCACTACCAAAAGAATATATGTCATTAATCCAATTGTTATTTATATGAATAATATATATAGGAAAATTTTTTATGCAGATTCCAAACCACCGAATTTCCTCATTGTATCTCTTTATGATCAGTTATATCGAAACGTTATGATTTGTATGAAAAAAAATTATGTGGAAAAACTAGGGAATATTTATTGAGGTATCTACAATGTGAAGGAGGTGAAACTACATGTTTATTCTTAATAAGTATGATGATATGAATATCTATCATGAGGAAATTACATATATCTTTTTCCATGGAATTTTTGAATTTATTTGGAAAATATGATGATTTAGTGAAGAAATGAAAGTAATTGATATTGTAAATAAAATATTGACAAGACTTACAAGTCGATACAATGATAATTATTCATCCCTTGATAAAGGGATCCTTCCAAACTTTCTTTGGATGACTTGTTGCGTAGCTTGGTGGAATATGAGATGACAATCAGACTAGAAGATGCAATAAATCGATTAAGAAAGAAAATGGAATTCAAAACTATGGATGAACATGAACATTTTAGATATATTATTGATTAAAATAATTGGCAAAATAAATTCTTTCTCTCATTATCATAAAATTCATTAAGGGAAAAGAGAAATTTGAAGGCAAGTTACATATGGCTAGTTTTTGTTGTCGTAGAGTTGGGTAAATTTCCTCTCAATGCACATGAAAGTTTGATGATGAAGTAAGAAATGTAAGAGAACGTTGAATCCTCTGAAAAGGATTTTCCAAAAGGGAGTCATCATGTTTGGTTTGTATCTATGGAGAATGGTTTTTGTTTGATAAGTATATGATGATGATACTGAATTCATTGAGGAAGAATAGCGTAAATTTAAATCTGGAACCCATGCAAGAATGATGGCTATGATTGAAAAAATTGAACCATAGAGATATATAACTAGAGATAATAAATTGGCCACTTATGTCGATGTCATTTAGCAAGTTAAGGATTCTTTTGGTAGACATGATATTCAATGAAATATATGAAAAAAGTTGAATGAAATTTTGGAATAGTCATCAGAATATGATGAAATATTGGAAGCTGAAATTGATCGACATAAGGATGTTGTAAAGGAGCATTCAACAACATTTAAATGTATAGATGATGTTGTTAAACAAATCATAGAATTAATTAATATGAAATGTTTATTATTGAACATAAAATCAGATTGGAGGAAAAATAAAAAGGTATTTATAGACTAGATGAATAATTTGTTACTCTTAGGATTAAACATGAAAGTGAATCAAGTCTAAAAGAATCAATGTAGAAAATTCATTTTGGAAAATTCTCAGATGTTGAACTGCTAGACAATGATAAGATTTGTCTGGGGTAGTTATCTAGGCATTAAATGATCAATGACCCTTATACATGGGAAAAATAGGAATTGGTTGTGATTCGGAAACATCAAATATTGGATGTTAAATTGGAAAAAATGCAATAAGAAATCCATACATATAATAAAGGATTTTGAAGTACAAACTAAGAATGTACCAAATCTGACTCAAAGAAGGATTGAAAACCATTATCATGTTTTCTAAGGTTATTGAAAGTCAAAATATCATTGAAATGATGTTTACGTGATGATGAATACAAGTAAAAAAATGAATTTACTCTTATGAAATGTTAATTCTGTGGAAATCTGGCACATATCATTTCATACTACGAAACAGAAAAGAACTATTTGAATGGTGTAGAACTAGGAATTAAAAAATGATAAATAATTAATATCCTAATTATTATAGAGTAAATATATTCTTTGGATATTGTTGTCATTATACTATAAATTTCCATAAAGATATTAATTGTATGCTGAACAAAGGATGTAATATTTCATACAGAACACTGAGAAAAGTAAATACTCACCAACCAGATGTTGTTGCTCTTACAAAATGTCTTTCTCCAATACAATAAGACATAGAATATTGATAAAACGCTCACATGGAATAGATATTTGAATCTCCATCATCAAGCATAACTCAATCTAAAATTTCATAGATGGGAAAAGAATAGAAATAAAAAATCCAACCTTATAGAACATGTACTCAGTGCTAACAAGAACACAAGTACATTGATTATTGATGTTGGATTCTTAGACCATGTGTTGTGAAATAAAGACCTATAAATTA
This sequence comes from Viscum album, assembly GCA_963277665.1. Lineage (NCBI taxonomy): Eukaryota > Viridiplantae > Streptophyta > Magnoliopsida > Santalales > Viscaceae > Viscum > Viscum album. The sequence continues at coordinate 11,013,692 of OY728154.1, forward strand.
ATAATTAAATACAAGTCCATGGAATAGTGATATTCTGTAATAATGGTGGTTTGAAGATCCTAGGTTGTGGAATTATTAAACATTCCAATGGTTCGATGAAGAAGATCAAAGTTAATCATGTGGATGGGTTGGGTCACAATCTCCAGATTGTGAGTGAACTCTGAGAATCAAGACATATACTGACATTATATAAAATTGGGTACACTATAAAAATATAAAGTCAGAATTATCTCTTGAAGAGATGTAGAAGAAATGGAAACTTATATCAGGTTTATAAAAAATAGAACATTTAATTCTTGACAGTTGAATAAATAATCAACATATGGCATGAGATATTTTTTCACATAAATTAACTAGATGTGGAAATGATATCTAAAATAGATATTATCATGGATATCCCAAAAATGATGAGGGAATTGGATAATACTTGTGATTATTGCTTGTGTGAAATATTGGCCTACAATTTATACCATCCAAAGAATAAATGAGCGTCAAATCATCCTGGTCTCATTCTAATAGAAGTATGTGGTCTAATAAATAATTCTAGAACCAATGGGGAGATGTGCAACATCCTTTTCATTGATTATTATAGTAAAATGACTTGTGTGATGATTATACAATAGAGGATACAAGTTTGTGATTGCATGAAAACCTATAACTGAAAAGTCAACAATTATATCAGACGAACAGTCAAATTTTGTAGTATAATAGTGGAGGGGAACAAAAATCCATTGAATTTGAAAATTACCTAGAAAATCATGGAATATTATTAAAAATGAGGTGACTTCTATGATGAGTCTATTAAAAATTAGAGTTGTTGAGAACCAGAATATATATATGAATATAATTTCCTAATCTATTTTGATTGAGAGTCCTATCTCTCTCCATTAATGGAAAAAGGTTTTCCATGTAGCAGTTTATATTCAAAACCGAACATTGATTTATATGGTGGAAACTAGGAAAACATATGAGTTATGGAATGTAATGAATCCATCATTGAATTATATTCACGTTTTCAAAAGTAAATTCTCATTTTAAAACAAATATGGAATTCCTGAGAAGAATAGTGATGTTGTCGATGAAAGAATAGTCCTTCTATATTATGTGAATTGAAGAATTGTCAATTTGTTTTTATAAAAATCATGAAATATTTTTGGAAAGTAGTAATCTATATATAATTTAAGATCGAACCAGAAACACCTCATGAAATTCGATAGATAATGAGATAGAATATGGGGAAGAATGTGTACATGTAATGAATGAAAATACATAAGTAGAGGTAGGTGTTGAAAAAACTCAATAATCACACCATGATGTTGAATCAATTGTAGAATCAGAAGTGGAAAACACAGAAGAAGATAATTCATCTGACCCTCATAGTAGAAATATAATAGTGGAAACTGATCAATCCAATATTATTAGGGCTTGGACAGCTCTCATGTAGATAATGTGAATGAGTAAAAATATACATTCAATATTCCTATATATTCTAGAACCATCTTCATTTGAAAAGGATTAAAAGGAAGAAATATTTTTATAATCCATTAATGAATAGTTGTATTTGATAGATAATAATCAAATATGGGGTCTAGTTAATATAATGAAAACCCACAATGTGATTTGAAAAATGTATTTCCAAAAAAAATATTATGGGAAGATAAATGTTATAAAAACTAGGTCATAGATGGTGTGTAAAGGATACTCCTAGAATGAGTGTGTTGATGTTGATGAAACATTTTCTCCAGTGTTTAGTTTGTTGTCAATTAGACTATTTTATTCCATGAAATTAAATGAAAATTCAATGTGTATTATATGGATTTCAAGAAAACATTTTAAATGATATTCTAGAGGAAGAATTCATTATTCAACAAGAAGTGGGTTTTCATCTTGGTAATGAGGAAATGATGGTTTTATTATTATAGAAGGATATCTATAGTCAAATGAGGCACCACAAGAATCATATTATTTGATGGGTTCTTATCTAAGATCTAATTTAAATAAGGATAATTAGATCACAATCTCTATGTGAACAATCTTAAATTGATTAGTTAATGGATCTGATGTATATAGATGATATCTTACTTTTTGGAAGTAGGAAAGGATCTTTAGATGGATTTTCCAATCATATGAAATTAGAATTTGAATAGTTTATTATGTGTTAACTCACATACTTCATGAAGATACAATTGATCTTGTGGAAATACCACACTTTCATTTAACATTAAAATTATAAAAGTTATTTATTGAATAACTCAATATACATGATTCAAAAACCAATGTACACTCGAATTACATTTTGGAAAAAACTGGGAAATCTTGAAGATGGGACATCAATAGATCTAAAATGTACAAGAGAATCATATCATGCATACTGTAATTGACAGCTACATGGCCATATATTATCTATAAAACATTTTTAGTGACTTATAATAAATGTAATACTAAGGAATAAAATATGGAAATAGTGGAAATAATCATGAGGTAGATATAACATACTCACAGTTATTGATTATACATTTTTATATGAAATTAAAATGAAATTTCATCATTTTCATTTAGTGACTCGGATGGAGATGTGGTGGATAGAAAATCCATAATTGGTGTAGAATTATTCATTATCAAGAAATGTGTTGGATGGTTTATTAAGAAGTATGAAATCACTTCTCTAATTATTATTGCATTTTAATATATATCCACTAAAAAATCACTCACTCAACTACTTAATATGATGAAAAAAACATTTTATATTTGTTGTGTGGAGAGACAACCAATGGTTTTTAACATTGATAATATGATTGTAATTGATCATATGAAGAATATGGTTCATCATTCTAATATAAATTAATTGAAATCAGATATCACTTCATCAAAAAATACCGTAACAATGAATGATTTAAATGGATCATGTTGGAACTAATGATCAAGTTTCTGACAAACTGACCAATCCATTGTCTGCACATGTGTTCAAGATGCATAGTTATAACCACAGTTTTCACCCACCTCCCCATGAATGGGGTGTTTATGAGGTTCCCCTCTTAAAATTTTTGTAAACTATTTTAATCTGTTTATGGAGTGTTGTTCGTATATTGGAGAGATACGATCTAGGGTAGTGTGGTTTCAGTACTAAAAGTAATATTTGATTCGATGGGATTATTTCTAATGGGGGGGGGGGGGATATGTAAATTCAATGATTCCTAATTTAAACAATAATAATTAAATATGAAATGGTTTTTTAGTATGATGATGGAGAATAGTTGATTTCAATAATGTTATAATCGGTTATGATGATGATTTTTATAGAAAAAAAATTTAGACAATGAGAATAGGGAACCAAATTAATGCTTCTCTTCTTGTTTTATACACTGAAAATTTCTCATGTAGAAATAGATTATAGGTGGCTGAGTTATTTATTACGTACCAGGTTCTGATTTTTGTAGGTTCTTTATTGAATTTAAATATGTATTTTTAACAAAACTAAAGGGATATATTTTTGGAACAAAGGTTTTTCATTACAAGAAATGGTTTATGGTTTGTGTATGTTGTTCATTTAATTTGGTTTTATCAAGGGGTTTCTAGGTCTAGTGATTTTACAGTACATGCTTTATATAGTGTTTATGGTGGCATAAGTTTTTCGTGGTTTCAATACTTTTTTTCCTCAAAAGTTGGACTTTCTTTTTGTGGAAAATGATGATTTTCAACAAAAGAATGGCATAATGCGAACCCAATTCCAGAAATAATTAATAGATCAAGAAATCTGGTAAACAATATGGAGAACACAAGACCATGAAGCTGGAATGGTATGTGAACCGAGTCGGAGGAGTGGTTTTTGGAGCAAAGGAGGTTCATGGGATTCCGTATGGTTCATAGAGGCAAATGGTTCGCAATATGGCTTGTCGTTCACAAAAATATGGGGGATTAATTTTAAACCGCAAAGGGTGTAATTTTTAGAAATGAAGTGGTTATTTGTGTCACTTTTTTTGGGAAATGGTGGTACCCAAACAACAAGGGTGGTATGGTTCGTGGGAGATACTTGGTATGCAGTGATGACAATGCCATATCAATGAATTGGTAAATATTGTATTAGTGGATTATACTTATTTATTTTAATATATAAATTTCATTAATCACATTATTAATTGATGAGGAGAATATTTCATTAGAGTAATTAAAATATCTTTTGTTCTCTTACTATATGAGGAGAAAGTGAGGAAGTGTGTAGAGAAATGTAGTACGCAAAGGTAGGTGATACGTGAAAAAGGATCAAAAAGTAGAAGTTAGTCCATAGTGATGGAGCTGTACATGATATTAGATATAAATAAATTATACAAACACAGTTTTCAAAGGAAGTACAAGGTCATGGTTAGCAGAGGCAGTATGCTAAGGTGGTATGTAGAGTCCACATGCATAGGACATATACAGAAGTGGTACGCATGGTAGTGTGGTTAAAAAAGGATGAACTCAATGTATGTAGTGGCGTGCAATAAGCGAAAGAAGAAGGACAATATGGGGAAGAAATGTTTTCAAACAAATAATATGTGGAAAAGGATATTACATCAATTTGGGAAAACATGACTTCAATTTAGTATTTATCTATAGATGAGGATTCATGATTTAATGTCGAACCATTAAACCAACCATCAACTCAATAAATAGAGTTCACATTCTTCCCAATGCAGTATGAAATGGGGAGTCAATGGGAGTGGTCGGTGGGATGCAGTGTGATATCACTAAACATTTTAAAGGCAGTGAACATGAGATAGAGTGAATATGATAAAACATTATACTCTATAACTAGTGAATATTAGTATACTTTGGTATGATTTAATACCTGTCAGAATATACTCTTCAGATAATGTCCTTAGTTGTGATAAAAAAAAATTTATTTTTAATCATTTTTCATGTGATTATTTGATTATTTACCTTTCTCATCAGACGGGTTTAATAGGTTCCTTCCATCATGGTAATAAGATCAATCAGTCAAAAAGCAATAGTTGACACCCTAATTCACCCCTCCCCGCTCAGTGTGTTTTGGGGTCATTCATCATAATGAGAACTCTATATATTAATTATTTCTCGTTAAATAAGGTGAATATTTAGAAGGTGATAATAAATAAATTTATTTGAATAAGATTGAATTCATTGAATTTACATTTTATTTTAATTTATGTCATTTCATTTACTGACAATAATTTTTTTTCATTATGATATCTTATTCTTATGTTTAAAAAAACGTTTTATAGTTTATAATATGTGTTTGAATATTGAATTTCCATGTTATTGTGTTCAAAGTGAGTATTAAGAGATAAAACATAAATGATAGAGGGTTTTTATATTCCTTTTGAATAATTAATATTTTTTTTAATGTTTCTTTAAATTGGTAAAAAGTATTTCATTTGATAAAATTAGAATTATTCAGAGGAATTTTAACAAAAATTATTTTGATGGATATTAATTACTCCAAGTCATTCATTTTTATACAACCTGATAAAATAAAAGTGGGTGATACGATGTCTAACCATTAATGAAACTATTATTTTTTAATGGAGAACCTTATACATAACATATTGATAGTGGGTTGTGTATATATGTGGATGAAATAAATAAATTACATAAAAATTACTTTGTTATGAAAATAATTCAGTGATAATGTTTATCATCATATATGGTGATAATAGTCAATTGGAAAAAATTTCAGAAAAGATTAGTATTCACTAATTCACAAACACAATTCTTAGTGCATATTCACAGTGGAATCCACTGTTATTTTTTGACGGGTCATCTACATTGAATACCTAAGGGACCCCATATTATATATTGTTTATTTTTAGGTGTAATGTAGGATGTAGAGATTCTTATTTTTAGAAGTGGAGGACTAATCATGTTTCATTAAACTGAATTAAAATTCTAAATATTTAGGTATTCTAAATTATTTTCCATGTTTATGGTCCCTATAATTGACAAGATTATACCTATACTAGTAGATTTCCTTGGTTCATAGATAAACCTTGTTATGGTATTTTTTTCATATATGGAAACATGGATATAAATGCATGAATTTTATAATACATTTCATTCATTTAATTATGATACTATAAAGTATCTATAAAAATGGGATAAAATTAAATAGGTGTTTTATAAACCAATTTTTTCAGAAAATGGATAAATCATACATTGGGAAAATCATGGTCTTAATATTTTATTAGGTAAATGGTTCATGATTGTTTTATAAAAAAAATTAAGAATTTATGATTGATTTTTCTATTTATGTTTTGATATAAATATTTATATTCATAAATCATTATATTTCTTAAGTTCCAAATATATTGATATCGGGTTCATAGATTCATTGGGTTTCCAAAAATCAACCAAACAATAGTAAATCAAAATAAACATCATATATTAGATAAACTATAAATATCAAGATGAATTATTTTTATTTATAATATTTGAATGATATGTTTCAGGATATAATTAATTGAATATAATTAATTATACATATTTTTCCTCACGTAAATGTGCAGAAACATGTCATTAAATAATATAATTATATGAACACCAAAGAATACCATCATAGAAAGGCCCCAAACCAGGTATCCCAAATTAGATGGTTACCATATTACCATGCCACTAGATACAAGTGATCACAACATAATGGAATAAATAGTCTATCAGTATATGAAAAGTAGATATATGAATGAATCTCTTTGAATATTGAAAACATAAAATAAATAATAATATTTTATTTTAAAAAACCATTATTCCCTTTATAATAACCCTACATTTCAATCATAAAATGTTTCGTTGAATCATGTTCAGTGTGAATATAGGAAAGGGTTGTGGTATAATTTTTAGTTAGTGTTTTTATACACTAGAATACATCATGAATACATAAGAAATATACAATATGGAATGTAAATAACTAAAACAAATTCCATTTAATCAATAACATAAACAAAATTAATAATATGAAAGGAATAAATAATGATAAAATAATACCACTTAAATAGTTTCATGTGTTAGATACTCATCCATGTATATCATAAAAAATACAATAATAATATAAACATCAATAAATGAACAGATATTTATATAATTCTAATTTTATACATCTAAAACATTTCATTGAGTCTTCATCAATATTTGACCACATAATTTTTATTTAAAAGCAAGAGGGTGGTTTTTTCTATTTATTTATATAAATTATTATACTCGTCAATTTCAAGGAAACCTATCAAAAAAAAACATAAAAATAGATCATATTGTAATAATGTTTGATATATGGATAGATGAAGGAATTTAAAAAAATCAAAAAATTTGACCCTCAAAATTTGTACTTTAACAGTAGATAAACATATTTTAACTTTAACTATCGTAATTATATTTTACTATTTTATGATACGTTAGAATGAAAAATTTTCTTTAACTTTTTATATATTATTTATACAAATGACTCAAAATATGGAATCTGTTATTATAAATTTAATTCATTGAACTAGAAAATAATAATCTAAAATTAAAAACACAAATGTGATGCGATTTGGTTTTTTAAAAATAATATTAACATATGTATACAATAGTTTTATATAAAAAATAAATTTCATTATAATACCCAAAATTTTATTTATTAAAATACTATTTAACTAATTTTAGATTTGGAAAAATTAGATATCAGAATGGAAAATTAAATTCATTATACCAAAAGGTAGTTTTTAATAAAAAGATGTTTTACACTATTTTTCATAAAATTAATCATTTCATTAAATTATCAATAAATTAATATAAGATAATTTTTTTATTATTAGTCATTAAATTAATCTTTTATTTAGTATAAATTTTAAAAAAGTACTAAAAATTATTTTAAAATAATGTGCACAAAGTACCACGACCCATAATTTATATAAGTTAATATTACTTTAAAATTAATGTAAATTCATTAAATTATATAATAGGACGTGATAGGACCATAATGGTATAGTTTCTTTACAAATTGGGAAACATAAAAAATGGTTCATAAAACATCTACATTGACTCCCACTTATTTATTCATAACTAGACTCCTTTATGACACAACTAACTTGATACCAATCTTCATGACCTGGGGAAGATAATATTTGAACGGGAGAGCTCAAATGCTTAGCAGGGGTATACAAGAGAAATATCATTCATATCATAATCAAAATATATAAGAACATAATATTTTAAAATCATATCCTACATAAAAAATATCATTATATGATTTCATCTGATAAATGTTTATAATAATTAGTGGAAAAAATCCCAAAATTCATAACATATGACATGTTATTTTCTGGATTACACATATTCATAGAAAATACTTTCCATATTATCCAAGGCTCATATCCAAGACCATCATAGTAGAAAAATTCCATCATTGGACCGGGTTTACATTCCATTCTTCCCAGAATTATTGAACCGAATATAATTTTTGATCCAATCATTTCTATATCGTTAGATATAAATATTTACCCAATTCAAGGTAGAAAGATATAGGTACCACCAATATCATACTGAAATCATTCTTACATGTGCCTGAAAAAAATAAATCATTCATCATAGCATAACCCATGAAATAAAATGGGTTTCATAAACTTCATTTCATCAAAACATAATCCATATAAAATAAATGTATTTCATAAAAATAATTTCATCATAAACACAATAAAATAAAATAATAAAAGGTATATAAAAATCACCCTATGAATTATTATATGGAAAATAATTTTGATAAAACACTTGAGAATAATTATTGAGAAAAATAACCTTTTTTTTAAAAAACGTTTTCTATTCAAAAAATTAAATGAAATTTTAAAAGAAAAGAATTTAGTTCAATATAAACATGAAATCGTGTAGAGGATGCTTCATGGAAATAAGGAATTATACAGACATAAAAATATGTTCATGTCGTATAAGCTAAAAAACATTGTTTGCATACTCTTGTTTAAAAAAGTAAAAAAGTACCTCATTTAGAAAATTAAAAAAATAGTCATTCGATAACATTTAATAAAATTTCACCAACATGTAAAATTGTGTTCAAATAATAGTATGAAAATATAAATAATATTATATATTTTATAAACAATTATGTGGCTGAAAATTATACCCCAGTAAAGACTTCTATATAAACATTCAGAGAAAATAACGAGATTGCGAAATTATCCCTTACTTGCGGTATATTAAACTTTGTATGTATCTAGTATTCCTGTATAATATTTAATGAATATTATTAAATTATACCAAAACCATATTCCATTTTATGATATCATATATTATCCTAGTATATCATTTGGTAAATAATGTTTCAATATTTCCATTATTTCAGGTGTAAACTACTTCATTTTCTAAATCCTGTATTTCCATCTAAGTCATGTTTGTTATGATGATGATTTATTTTACACATTTAATGAATGAAATTAAGTTCATAATCATTATTTTTACTCATAATAACATTTTTATAATCATTCTTGAATTGATAACCGGGAGAATGAATCACACCGTGTCATGGAGAGTGTTTGTCGTATCTACGCAGCAGCGATGATATCATTCCCATTGATGTATAAATTTTATGTAATTTGATGGTATATTAATTATAAAGAATAATAATCATGTTTAATTTCTTATATAAAACAATTTATAACCATAATTACACTCTTCCAAATAAATAATTGTTCAATAATAGACTACACCATGAGGTGGAGACAATAAGTTGTATGTACACACACATGGTGATATTGTTATTCTTAAGATAAATAAAAGTTGTTATATGGTATTCACATAAATATAGTGAAATATCATAATTTATAATATACATTATTTTTTACATTTGTATGGAAGTAACAAAAGAATAGAAAGCAGAAGAATAAATTAATTTTGAATGTGGTGATAAAATAATTTCTTATTTTTAGAGTATCACCTTTTTACTTGCATAAACTACCACCATAGGTTGCCTTTCTATCCAAAGTTTTTAATCTAGGATGATTTTAGGGATGTTTTGAGAAGAAAGGGGATGGGGTATTCCCCAAAAAGGGATTTATAGGTTTGATTAAAATATAAGGAGATGTTCCCTTTTATATGAGAGGGGAGGGGCACCCTTGGAAATACAAAAACTATTAATTTAATATAAATAAATTTTTAAATTAATATGCCTCAAAATTTGATTATATAAAAGATTATTTGAGTTTGGGTAGAAATAATCACAACAAATAAAAATTAAACAATATTTTATTTTATTTTAATCATTATCATTTTGATTTATCTTTCTTTAATTTAATTTATTTTATTTGTGGTAATATATTCTAAATATTTAATAGTAATAAATATTTAATTATATGGTGTTAATTAACCATAAATGGATATTTTAGGACATTTTATATCTTATAATTAACTCTTTGAAATTTTAAAATATTTATTTCTATTTTTAGATAATTTAATAATATATTTGTTTTTATAAAATATCAATAGTGTCAATTTTGATTCCATTTATTTCTATGATATAAATTAAAATGAAAAAGGAATATGAATCCAAACAATAATTTAATATATTCCAAATATGTCATAATCAACTATAAAATTCATGTACAACCATAATTAATTCAAATACTTTTTTATTTTTTTAAGTCATTTATTTTATATTTCTACTAATAAAAAATATTTTGTGTCACTATTGTGCAATCTTTAATGGTAATTATATAATTTCAAAAAAATTATAAATAAATTTCTATGAAATAGGTAATTATTTTATATTTCTATAGTCTATCAATAGTTGAAATTATTTTTTGGCTATCTATATATTAATATTAATATATATATAGAAAATAAAATTGTAATATTTTTTCACATTCATTAGTTTTAATATAATTAATGTCATGTTCATTAGAATATGTACATTAAGTAATTATATTTCTTAAATTATATTATAAGGGTTAAATTTAGTCAACTAATATGATTTTGACACTTGTTATGAATATTTTATAAAATTATTTATAACTTTAATTACTTGATTAACCTTCAACCATGGTAATAAAAATAGTTAGCAATGTTAATATTCATAATGACCAGAAATAGATTATTAAAATAATTTAGACATAGTAATTCCAAAAATATAGTGCATTTTTAAAAATTAATAACACATAAGTTGTAGTAAATATTTTAAAATCAATATCATTGTCAGAATAAGATAATGGGTTTTTTTAAAAAGTTAAAACTTTACAAAATATTGATTGATTTTTACATATAAATTCAATGTTAAATTAATGATAATGAAATAAATTCTATTGACTGATAAAATTATATTATTTTGGCACATTAAAACCATTCAATATTATAATTTAATGATAAAAAATATTTATATGAAAAAAGATTTTTTCTCTATAAATATAATGTATTAATCCTATTAATCAAAACATGAAAGTTCTCATTAAAATTTCAGAAATTCAACCAAATTATATTTTTATATCTCTAATTACAAGATCATGATTATGTTTTCATATAAAAATTATTAATGTGTGAAAATATTAATTTTAAATGGGTTCTCCATTAAAGGAGAAACATTAACCATTTAAAATAACGGGTATATATTTATATATTTTGGTTATTAATAACTAATGACTATAATATAAATTGGATGAATATAAAAAATATTTTATTAGTTATATAACATGTATATATCATTAATTTCATTTCTAATAATAATTCACTCTATAATATAAATAAGTAATTATTTTATATTTTCATTTATAATTGATAGCCAATGTACTCACAATGATTTTTCAAAAGATAGACATACATATTCCCACTAACCTAACAGATTGGCTATAATGATAATCTTATACGCATGTCATTTCACGATTCATTTAAACTCACAATTGTGTGCAGAAAAAGCATCTCAATAAAAAATTAGGTAAAAAATAATTTCATAAAAACACCTGGGTGTTAAATTTTACCCTCTTTAAACAGAATTTCACCCTCGAAATACATCACATGGAAATAAATATATGAGGACACATCTTCCTAATCATATCCTTAATTTCCAATGTATCTTCAATAAATTTGTGGTTTCTCTATAAAACATTAACTAAATAGGTGGTCATGTGTATCTCTCCGACCCCAGTTACCTAGAGTCAGTGCATTATTACATAACATTGCCATGATCACAAGGGATAGAATCATTAATGACTCATAAATTTAGTATCCTTGGATGTACTAGAAACATTCATCAGTTTTACATTAAATCATAAAATAAAAACATCCACAACATCTTTCCCATTTACAACACATATATCTTTATCCTATCCCTATAGGTCAACCATAAAATATTGTTCACATCCCGGGAAAAGTAAAACATAGAAAGGGTTGAGCTCAGATTCTCAGTATGGATAACAATATAGTAGAAGCTTTCATAAATAAGTATACATATTTAAGGAAATATATAAGACTAAAACATATTCCATTTAAATTTAATCATCTTAATAATATGTCATATAAAAATCAAATAATTCCATTTTCTTATTCACATGGATATTCTACTAGTCAAATAATCACATGAAATATCAATATCCAATTTCATAATGATGGAATGCATAATGTCATACATTATAATGATATAGTCACGACCTTGTTCCAAGACTACAAATAAGATTTTTTCAAGGCCTTGTTCAAAGAAAATAGTTTCTCTAATGATCCCTATTGATGAATCGAGGAGCTATAGTAGTCTCCACCCGTCACATACTAAGTCTAATGCATTCCTCATATAAAAAGGATTAAACATAACATTAACATTAATATTAAAACTAGAATATGAAATGTCAAAACATTATCCATAAACCATGAATGTTGTAAAAATAACACATCCACAATCAAACATATCACAAATCCTTCAATACAATATGGAATTTTAGTATCATAATAAATCAACTTCAAATAAGCGTAAAATCCATCAAAAGATGTTGACTTAGGTGAAATGAAATCATTATTACGGAAATATCACTTTATATTTTAAAATGATTCAAAGGTAATATAATTATAAAATAAAAAAAATAAAAAATATTATTATAAGCTTTTATGGGATGATTTTATGATGTTATAACAGTGTAGAATAGCCACACCTACCATATATGTTAAAAAAATAAATTATTACATCATTTTTGTTGAAAAGGTTATAAAGTACCTTGTTTGGAAAACGAATGAATGATTTATTTCAAAACATATATGGTAAAATAAGGGTATAAATGAATTTGATCTATATTAAAGTAAATAGTTGTAATTTTTTGAACTACTTTTTTAAAAAAACACAGATGTTGATGATAAAGAGGTCTCAGTAGATACTAACGTATTAACAACCTCAGATAAGTAAAGAGATTGTAGAATTAACCTTGACCATGTACGTTTCTTTAGTATAAGGTATTTAAGAATCATATAAAATAGTTAATTTTTTTTATTAAATTATAAAATAAACCTATACATATATATGATATCATATGTGATCTTATAATATTTTTTTCTTAATAATATTTTCATAATATCATCGTTTCAGGTGTTATCAGATTCATTTCCACTTATATTCTTGGTTACGTAATCCATGTTTGTTATGTATAGGATGTATTTGATTCATATATAGAATTATATTGTGTTCATAAACATTATTTTTAGTCATCAAAATTATTTTTGATTGATTACGAGGGGGAATAAATCTCATCATGTTCGTGGAGACGGTAATCTGTACAAATGCATGAGCAAAAATATCATTATATTGATGGTGAAATCATGTGTAATTGGATGTTATATCATATATATTAAGAATAATTAACATGTTATAATGATTATTTACATCAGTTATACTCATTATTATACTCATCCAATTAATTATGTGTTTGAATAACAAACTACACCACGACGTGGAGATGGTAATCCGTACGTACACCCGTATGGTGACATTGTCATTTATAGGATGGATAGAATAACGAATATGGTTGTACCATATTAATTATAACATCACTGTATGTAGAAGGTACTGGATTTATTATTTTTCTTTGGAAATAACATAGAAATAGGAAGTAGAAGAGGAAAAGAACTTGAAAGAGGGTGGTGAAATTAAAACATCTTTTTCGGGTGTTTTTTTCTGTTTATCAAAAAGGATCCTTAGGATGGATTTTTGATCAAATAAAGGGATCTAGGATTATTTGAGGGATTTTTAAAGGATATTTGGTCAGGCTTTCTCCTAGGAAAATGGATTTGTAGGTGTTAATTTAAGAGAAAGTGAAGTACCCTTTTATTAGAGGGGTAAGGGTCACTTTAAGAAAATCTTGAAATATATTTTTATAATAAAATCATATTCGGTTTATAATGGATTCAAGATGATTTATATAGAGGATAAGGTGTGGATGGGACTAAAACCTTTCAACCTATAGGTTTTGGACAGGTTTAGGTCCACATATTATCTTTATATTTTAGATTTAACACTTAGTTAAATAGTTTGACATTTACCATGTCTCTATGTATTTTTATATTATTTGGTTAATAAACTTACTATAGAAAACAAAGAGAACCCAAATTGGTTCATTATAAATATATATAACTTTATCCAAGTCCTTTGGCTGATCCTTAAATTTTAATAATATTATATCAATTAATAATTTAGTATTTGTTTTTAAAACTCAATTATGTAAATTTTGAAAATATTTAGTATTTGGATTTTGTGAAATTTATAACAGCGTGATTACTTTGAAAAATAAATATTTAATCAACCCTAAAATGTCATATTAACCTATAAAATTTGTTTAATTAATCATGAGTTACAATTTACATGTATTTGGATATCTATAATATCAATTATTTTAATCTTTCATTAATTAGTTAATTACTACATCGTTATTGTGTTATAAACAAATTTAATTATATAATTTATAAATACTATAAATAAAATACCATTTTGTAGTAAATTTATTTAGATTTCTAATAAATATTTATAGTCAAATTTATCTTATGTATAACCTTATATTAAAAATTGTTTAGTTATTAATCTTTTAATTTAACACTTTCAACTCTTCTTTAAATAAAATAATAATAAATGTCTTAATCTAATCCAAGTGGACCAAAGGGGGTAATATTTTATTCCTAAGGTTTTTTATTGTCGAATTAAACCTATCCACGAGAATTAGGACATTTGTTAGGGTAATTATAATATTATTATCTCCCTTAAATATCCTTTTAATTTTTTATCATGGTAAATAAAACTGAAAAGTTACTATTCAAAAAAATTATTTCCATCTTACTGAACCACAATTTTCTTACTAATTTCAACCATGTATCTCACATTTTTTAAATTCAACTCATAGGAGCGGTAAAATTATGTTTTATGAAAATTTTCAAATGCACCTAGAAGGTGGGTAAAAGATGGTTAAAAGTTAAATAAAATTTTATATATATAAACTCATTATAAAATGACTCCAAAAAATTAAAAATAACATAAAATAACAAATTAATAAAATAAACATTCAGTTGTAAACAATAAAGCAGTGTTTTTTACAATTCATAAAAAATTTAATGTTTTCATAAAAATACCCAAAATTCACCCAAAGAAAATTATGATATTAAGAATTCAAAAAAGAAGTCAATTTTGAAAAATAAAATTTATAAAATTT
Source organism: Viscum album (assembly GCA_963277665.1). Lineage (NCBI taxonomy): Eukaryota > Viridiplantae > Streptophyta > Magnoliopsida > Santalales > Viscaceae > Viscum > Viscum album. Next base: position 11,029,348 of record OY728154.1, read on the forward strand.
CAAAAAGCATGTATTACTTTTTATAACAGATAGTTTGATTGGTCATGGTGTGTTAAAACTCCATGTTCTATACAATTTATGCTACAACATTATTCAAATGGAAATGTACTGTGGAAGCTTGGGGTGTTACATCTTGTTTCGTATAAATTTTTTTCTATGATCCAGAATATATATTAGTGGTTCTTGCTAAGAATGATCTTCCTTTAGGGGAATGAATTATGGGTTTACTAAATGTAAAGGATTAGGTATGTATTTCTCAACAGAGATACATGTAATTCATCATGAACATGAGAGAGATTCTATGGAAGATCCAATCGATAAGCTACATTCTATACAGGATCCAGAATTTCAAGATGACTGATATACATAGGGATTATCATTCAATTATTTCGAAATCTCATTAATCCATTCCAAGAAGGTATTTTAAAATAACTACTTATCACCCACCACAAAATCTATGTATTATCTTTAGTTTTCGGTATATCATTTTTTTCAACTTTGAGTTGCTCTTATGTGTTTTTGAATATATATTATATTTTCTTCCATTTAATCAACAAGATTAGGTCTTAATAGAATTCATTCCCAAACTTCATCTTTGCAAGTTAGATTTCTGAACTTCCTTCCATAGAGGGATTCATAAGGTTCCTTCAGAATACTGGTGTGAAAGCTATTGTGTTAATAACATTCCACCAATGGTAGTTATAGAACCCAACCACCATTGAAATCAATATATCAACCTCTCAGCATGTCTTCTAGAGTTTGAATTGTACTCTTAGAATGACCATCTGTCTGAGGATGATAAGAAGTGCTGAAACAGAGATCTATATCCCAGGAAAGCTGAAGACGTCATCAAAAAATCAAGTTAAACCTCATATCCTGATCAAATATTATGGAATGGTGTACCCCAATCAATCTTACCTTCCCATTAAAATATAACAAAGAAATATTATTAAGATATAAACCCACTCTAATTCAATGATGTGTGCTAGATTCATATGAAGATCAAATATACCCCAGATATCAATATTTCCATTGAATGAATTGGGAAGTCCAATGAAAAAGCCCATATTGGTGTGTTCACATTTAAATTTTGTTATGATTAATGGTAGTCACATCCCCTTAAACTTCTGTCTATTATCCTTGATTTTCTGACAAAACAAGCATCATGTGGAATATTCAGTGAAATCTTTTTTCTTCCCTTACCACTTAAAATACTCTTTCAATTCCATGTACATGTTCTTTATTACAGGGTGAATAGGGAATGAAGAACTATGAGCCTCATCCAATAGATCATTCCCTAATTCTGGTATGGGAGGAATATAAACCTGGTTCCTGAACCTTATTATTCTATCACTTTAAATTTTGAATTCTGAAACATTTCTCACCTTCTTTTGTAGCTATATATCTTTATTTTTCACCTCCTTAATCTCCACATATATGTATTGTTGAAAAATTATTATAGAAAGATAATATTTCTCCCATTCCTTTAAAATTTCAAGATCTTTCTTTCGAAAATAAATAACTATTGGATATTTTGTGATCCTGATCATGTATAGGCTGGAATGGTGTTATCGAATCAAAGCATATTCCATCTTGTTCTCTTTCCCAGGGTGATAATGTATTGGGCATTCAAAATCATTAATCAACTACAACCATATTTTTTGTTCATATTCTGCTCTATTTATGAAAATATATATTTTACACTTTTATAATTAGTATAAATATCACATCTTTCACCATAAAGATAATGACTCAATATTATTAATGCAAATATTATTGCAGCTAACTCTAATTCCTGAGTTGTGCAATTTTTATCCTGGATTTTCATCTATTGTGTGGTATAAGGTATCACTATATCATTTTTTATGATAACTCATCCCAAAACCTTCTTTGATGTATCAATGTAGATAAGAAACCATTCTCTACAACAAGGTAGTGTGATTATAGGTGCACTGGATATCTTTCCTTTTAACTCTTTGAAATTATAATAACATTATTTCATCCATAAGAACATTACTTATTTCTAATTCAACTTTTTTAGTGGATTATATAATCAATAAAATCCATTCCCAAACCATCGATAATATCCAACCTTACCAAGAATAATTGTGATCTCAGTTACAAATTTTGGTCTTGTCCGACATTCAAAATAACCTATTTTGAATAGATCCACATATATCCCATCTCTAGAGATTATGTTACCTAAAAATGAAACATTATAAAGACAAAATTAATGCATGGTAATTTTTTCATAATGATTATCTTTTATCAGGGTCATTAGAAAATTTCTAAACTGGTCTTCATGTTCATCCTTCCCATTCAAATAGACAAGAATACCATATATAAAGACTACCACAAACATATAATGATTGTCTCTAAAGACCTTATTCATTATATCCATGATGATAGTGGTTGTATTAGTTAGAACAAAAGGCATCAATATAAAACCATATTGTCCATACCTTGTAAATAATTTCATATTTGGTATATCCCCTTTCTTGAACATTAATTTATGATATCCTAAATAATGATCAACATTAGTAAAATATTCAGTTCCTTGTAGTTGATCAAATAAGTCATAAATGCAGGGAAGATGGAATTAGTTTGTGATAGAAACATTGTTATTTTATTGATAATAAATGCAGAGTCTCATTGATCCATTTTTCTTCATAACAAATAGAACATGTGCTCTCTATGGTGACACGTAGGTAATATGAATCCCTTGTCAAAATTTTATAGTAGTTGCTTCTTCATTTCATGAAACTCAATTGGGTCTATTCTATAAGGTTTCTTTGAAATAGCCATAGCACCATGTATGAGTTCTATTAAAAACAAGACATCATGATTTGGTGGAAGACCTAGTGATTCTTCTATAAAGACATCATCAAACTCACATACAATGGTAGTATTATTAATTTTAAGTCCCCCCCAACAATTTGGGATTAATAACTATAGTTGGTATGAATCAAAACCCATAATATGGAAACACATTTCTATTAGATGGTTATGTTCATCCTTGTATCGATAGATGATCATTAATTGATATGGACTATGATATGTGACTTCCCTTCCTTGAAACATTATAGGAGATACATATAGAGATAGAAAATCCATGACAAGAATCACTATCAATTTCACTATAGGAAGGATCACAAGATTTTTAGGATGCACTTTCCCACAAAAATGAACCAGAGAATAATTATAAACATTTGATATGACTGGTGTTCCATAAAAGCTAGCACAACTAACACTAAATCTTATTGTAGAGGTAATACGATAATACCCATAGAAAATTCATCAGAAATATAAAATTTGGTGGATCCAAAATGAAATAAATGATTTTCAACTTTAAATTGAATGGTAAGTATAGCATTCAACAATTCAATATTGTACTCCACGTCACTGATAGTGATTGAATGTGACATTAATTTTTCATTATTCTTATAATTTTTTTGACGTTGATCATAATCAATATCCCTTGGATTGTGGAATTGACTAGAATAATTACCCATTTCCTCTCACTTATATCATTGAAGTGTATAAGGTGTATTTTATGTAGCCCTTTCTTTGTTCGCATCATTAGAAATTTTTACCCATAATGTCAACATTAAACTACATAGTGACCTTATTTTCTATACTTAAAACATTTACTAGTCCCCTTAATATAATTTATTCCATGTATCTTTCCAAATATTGATCATAAGGGAATATTTATATGCATTCCATTGTTGCCTTTTGAGTTTTCTCTAAATTCCATTTTTCTATTCTTATCAAATCTATATGACTAATGGGTTACTTAAATATCAATTTCAACCTTGAGAGAACATTGAACTATTTAATAGCATCAATTAATGTCCCTTATGTATAAATCCAATTGGAGGATTATTTTTAAGCCCATATAGAATCGATCAATTTTACTCTTAGGTTGGATAATAATTCCAGAAGAATACCTTTCATGTATTGTAATTTTTTAATAGTTACAAATGGATTAATTATCTTTATTCACAAGTTCATGGAACTACTTATTCTTCTTTATTCGAAGAATATGATGAATATACTTATTGAAAAATAATTTCATCAACTCGTCCTTTTCCATAGACTCAATTTTAACTATTTACCTTGTATTCTTGAAAATATATCTCCATTTATCAACTTCACCTTCCAAATGATAAACTACTATGCTAATGTTATCATGTTATATAAATTATGGAACTGATAATATCTTTTCAGTGGAACTGATCCATTGTTCTACCACTAATAGACCATAAGACCAGCTGAATAAAGGTGGATATTGTATCATAAAAGACTCAACAGAATGTTTCCCTCCCTTATTGTCGTTTAGAAGTCCAACATGATTCATTTCAAGATAAATATTTGTGAGAATGGATATAAAATTTTTCATTAAAGCTCCAATAAATTTTTTTTTTCTTATGGGGGAAATCATTTCATTTCCATTCGCATTCTTCATTAATGTGGTTCCTTCAAATTCAAACCATCAACTAAAACAATGAATCCTATTGGGAGAAACATTAATCATAACCGGAAATCCACATTATCAATAATAAAATATCAATTTAGGACACATTATGTTTTATCCTTCATTATTTATGTTCATTTATAAAATAATTGTATTTTATCATATATTTAGAGTTATCCTTATGGATCTTACTGAGGATTTATCATCATAGTTTGAAAAGGTTAACTATACCATTATTCTGATACCAACTATAACGTCGCATACATTACATACATTGATATTACATCACACTTAAAGTACATTCTTTACAAAATATAATAAATCCATCATATGACTATATAGGTATAGTTTCTTTAGAAACTAGGAATCATGAACCACTGCTTCATAAAACATCTAAATTATCTGCCACTTATTTTTACATAACTAGACTCCATTCTGAAATAGCATACATAATAAAATTATTCATGATATGTATAAGAGAAACATATGACTGGCTGAGCTCAAATGAAAAGTAAAGGTATACATGGTAAATATTAATCATACCATAATCATAATATATAAGAACATAAAATTTTATAATCATATCCTATATATGAAATATCATGATATCATGTCAGGGGATATAAGTTCATTAGAATTAACAGAAATAACCCCAATATTCTTAGGATAAGACATGATGTTTTGTGGAATACACCTAATAATATAAAACTATTTTTTATTATACATGATTCGTAGCCAAGACCATCATAGCGGGCAATGTCCATTACTGCAGTGGGTTTACTTTCCGTTCAAGTCCTGTATACTAAACTAGATTTACTTGTCACTCCAATAATTTCTATCTCATGATATATAAATTAGTAGAAAATTTATTTAAGAGATATATTGGTCCCAACTATCTCATAATGAAATAATTATTTCATGTTAGCCAAAAAAATAAATCATTCAACATAGAAGAACCTATGTAATAAAATAGGTTTATAAAGCATAATTCTATCATAAAATAATAAAAATAAAATAAATTCATACCATAAAAAAAATTGAGTCATAAAAAAATAAAATCTATGAAGTATAATATATATAAACATAACCCTATGTCATCGTAGATGGAAAATAATTTTGAATCAACACTGAACATAATTCTTGATTAAAATATCATTTCTTCTTCAAAAATCATTTTCTATTCTCAAAATGCCGTTAAATTTTAACCGAAAATAATGTTCCTAAAATAAAGTTAAAATAATATAGAGGAAGCTTCATGGAATAAGGTGTTATGATGATTTACAAATTTTTTATGCCTTATAAGTTACAAAAACATTCTTCTATTACGCCTACCAAAAAACTCAAAGAGAACCTTGTATAAAAAATGAAAAAACATTCCTTACATATCATTTAATGAAAATTCAGCAATGGTTATAATTTACTTTAAAAATAGAAGATGAATAGAAATAATATTATATATTCAGGAATCATAGAAGTGAATGAAACATTTTCGACAACAAATACATATTCTTAAACAATCTCAGAAAATAAGGACATTTTGAAATTATCCATTACGTTAGGTCTGATATAGATAATATATATTCGAACCACCTGTATAATGGTTAAAGAATTTAATTAAATTATACCACAACCATATTATTATATATTAATTTATATATGAACGTATTATATAATTTGGTTAATAGTGTTTCAATATTTCAAAATTTTTGGGTGTTAACTGCTTCATTTTCCCAATACTATTTTTCCATTTAAGTTGTGTTTTTATTCTTTTGATGTATTTTATTCATGAATAGAATAACTTTAAGTTGATAATTATTATTTTTACTCATCATATTAATTTTATAATCATTCATGAATTGTTAACGTGGAGATTGAGTCTCACATTATCACGAAGAGGGTTGGTTGTACGTATGTAGGAGTGAAAATATCATTCCAGTTGATGGTTAAGTGGTATGAAATTGGTTGGTAAATTAATTATACAGAATAATAATCATGTTATATTCATTGTTTATATCCATTAAACACATCATTATACTCATTGAAATAATGTATTATTTAATAAGAAATTACACCACGTCGTGGAGACGGTAAGACATATACATGCACACATGTTGATATTGTTATTCGTATGATGGATTAAAGAATTTATTTTTTTTATAAATATAGTTAAAATATAATAATGTATAAGTTAGATTATTTATTATTTAATATATAAAAACATATGAACTAGAAATAGATGAAGAAAATAATTTTGAATGAGGTGATAAAAAAATTACCTCTTCTTTGAGTAATGCCTTTCGATTTGAAAGAAAGGTATCCATATGATGGCTTTCTAGCCAATGTGTGGCTTCTAAGATGAAGTAAGGGAAGATAAAGATGAAATGGTCAGTTTTTGGGTAGGAAAAAGGGATATAGGAGTGAGATTAAAAGATAAGGATAGGTGACCTGTTATAAGGGAGGGGATGGAACCATTAGAAATAAAAAAAACTATTAAATTAATATAAATTAGTTTTTAAATTCATATTCCTCAATAATACATTATTACAATGATTAAATATTTATGGGTTTATATCCTTTAATCTAATCAAATATTGGGGTGTTTTGATTTGATTGTAAACATTATCATTTTAATTTATCCTAATTGAATCTTTTAAATTTCAATTGTGTAATAAATTTTAAATATTTAATAGTTTAAAATATTTTCATATATGGTGTTATTTGAAAACAATGGATTTTTTTATTATTTAGATATTATAATTATCACTTGGTAATTTCTAAATATTTTAATGGGTTTTAAATAATTTAATAAAAAAATTATAAAATTTTAATAGTTTCAATTTTCACATTATTCATTTCATTAATTTTAGATAAAATCAAGACAAAGGATAAAGTCAAAAAAAAAATTAATATATGAAAAAATGTCATAATCACCTATAAATTTCATAGGGAACCTTAATTAAATAAAATTTTATTTCATTTAGTATTTTTAATATGATTGATTTGATATTTCTATTAAAAAAAATAATTTATGCATTACTATTGTGTCATCATTATTGGTGAAACATTGATTTATAAAAATGGTAAATAAATATGCATGATGTAGGTAATTATATAATATTTTTATAGACTATCTATAGTTCGTATTACCTCTTGGTAATCAATATATTAAAATTACTATACTTATATAAAAATAAAGTGTGAAATTTTGTCACATTCATTGATTTTAATAAATTTAATGTCATATTCATGGGATCGTGTCCATTAAATGATTCATTTTCGAACCTTATATGATAAAAGACTAATTTTTCCATCCAATTGTATTTGTAGAGGTTTTCGTTCAATTTTATAATATTAATTTTACCATTAATTACATGATTTTCCTTCAACCATGGTAAAAAAAATAATTACCAAATTTATTATTCATAATGGCACAAAATAAATGTACCTAATTTTCATAATTGAGACCTACTGATTTCGAATATTGAGTATATTTTTAAAAATTAAAATCACAAAAGATTCATAAATTAATTTAAAATCAATCTTAATTAAGGAATGAAAGAACATGTTTTTAAAAGTTAAAACATTTCAAAATATTGAAACAATTTTACATATAAATTAAATGAAAAATTAATTATAATATCATAAATTATATTTAATGATAATAATATATTATATTTGTAATTCAAAAATCAATGTTATAGTTTTTATGTATAAATTATTTCTATGAAAAAATTTATTTTCTTTTAAAATTTAATGTATTTATTACTATTCATTTTAACTAGAATATTGTTAGAAATATATCATAAATTCATAGAAATTATATTTATATATCCTATTTCCAAGTAACATGATTATGGTTTTATAAAAAAAAAATTTAACGTGTCAAAATAATAATTTTAAAGGGGTTCTCCATTCAAAGGAAAAATGATACCCTTATAGGTTTTTATATATCAAGTAGGCTTTATTCATACCCTATGACTAAAATATCCCTTGGAAGAATATCAAAATTATTTTATTATGTATTTAAAATATATCTATCTCATTAATTTCATTACAAAAATTAATCCACTAAATGATAAAAATATCTAATTGATTTATATTTTTTATAAATTATTGATAGCCAAGGAATTGAAAATACATTTTTATATGTTCGTTATACTAACTACTGCTAATCAAATAGCTAGGCTATAAGTGTAATTTTATACTATGAGCATTTTTTGGGTTTTTATAATCACTCTTTAATGAAACAGTAGATATTTAAAAATAAAAATTATCTAAGGAAAATATTTCATAAAAACATCCGGGTGTTACACTAAGCATGATGAAATTTCCTTTTAAAACCAAATAGTGTTTTCCTAAGTCACATTATTTCATTTCAATATATTCTAATATTATTTGAAATAAATATAAAATCATTGAATGTATTTTATACATGTGTAAACCATATTTATATAAAATTTAGTTAGGCTCATTCGTAATTTAAAATTTAACGACTTTTTTATAATAGTATACTGTTATATTTTTTATTTAAACTCGAGGTTTCCTGTACCACAATTTATAATAGATAAAATATTTTCTTAAATATTTCATGGGTTCTTTAATCACGATGTTTCATGTCACATACATCAATGAGAATAATATTCTTTATTTTTAATCTAAATTTGTTTAATTCTACACCTATTCTATAAATTGTATCATCACAATTCAATCTTGTTGGGGGAAATCAATGGTTTTCCATTTGGAAATACCATTGTTTAAAATAAACATCATTAAAAGGATTGAAAAATTTTTCTTTTAAAATGGGGGAAGGGAAATATGAAAGGATATATTTACACATAACTAGGTTTCCATATTGGAGATCAATTAGTGTCTTGTGAACATATAGACTTGGAAGAAAATCATAATTCCAAAAGAATTATAGAGGGTGTTAGAGATCATTGATAAAATGAAAGGTAATCCTCATGAGATAGTTAACTACCACCAATCCCTAAATATATGACAACTGAAAATTCCATCAGTTTATTATAAATTAAGGTAGTAGGAACACAATTTTTTTAAATATTCTTTTGAAAATTTTGACAGTCTCTTTTACAATCTAGATAGATGATACAAAAAAATATACTTTATTAATATATTTCAATTTTTATAAAAACATTATAACAATTTCTCTATGCTATAATGAATTTACCCTTTATTTTTATACTATATTAATGGTATATACTATATGAATTTATATTTTAATTAATCACCAAAAATATATTTTAATTGATCTTTAGATCTAAAAAAGGTTGAAAAGTCCATTTATAGGACCATATATATTAACCAAAAAATTGATATAATGTGTTTTAATACGTATATTACTTCAATAACTTAACAGTAAAAAATAAAACTTAATCCACCCAATAAGTATATTCATATTAATAATTTAAATAAATGAAATTCTATACCTAAAAGTATTTCTGGTAGACTAGTGGTAGGAGTTACTCCCATATAACCCTTCAATTTTGGGTTCAAGTCCAAATTCCAAACAAGATGTGATGGGTTGTTAGCGAGAATGTGGTTTATCCTATTTTTAAAAATATATAAATTTCGTAAGGTCTCTAAAAATATGATGAACATGCTTAAAAATAACTTTATTCATGTATGTTCAAATAATCCTTGATGGTTATAAATTCCCTCAAACTTTTGAAAAGAACAATGTTCCTCAAATTATACGTAAGGTTGAACCTAATAGTTTTATATACATTATTCCAAAAAAAATATCTCAAAAATTCTTTAATAAGTTTAAATTTCTATCACATATAACCTAAAAGAGGGGTTTTGAAATTTAATTTATGATTAAAATTAGACTCATAAACTGATGATTACGTCAATAAATCTTAATTTAATCATAAATGAATTTGTCACAACCCGTCCCACTGGGCCCGTGCCTTAACTACCCCAAGCCCGCCTTCCATAGGAAATGTGCTAGTGACAAGCACCGAAAGGAGTATTCCCTAATATGGGATGTTATTACGTTTATAAACTATAAACTCACACAAACCAAGAAAAAAGAAAGATAAAAGAACAATGTAAAATATATAGTAAACATGGTGTGTAGTGGATGTAAAGGGGTTGGAATACAATTTCAAATATAATGTACAAGTAAAACATAAATGTACATGTAAAACTGTAAACAACTATTGTAGAAACCTACCAAGAATCCAATCTAAAGGGTGGGTACAACTCTCAAATGGTTGTCTTAGTGGAACACCAAATATAAGGTCCACCTTTGAGCAGTCTCCAGTCTAGGTACCCTCGTCCACAGTCAGAAATGTCTGTCGTATGCACCAGACACAACGTTTAGGCGTAGCCTGTGCATAGGTGAATATATAAATACTCAGTAGGAACCACAAGAAACCTAAGGTCTCCAGTGTTCCACAAATAAAATCATCAGGGTAACACCATGAAGGTAGATTACAACATAGCATAACCACAATCACAAGCACAAGGTAAAGACAGCTCACACAAGGATTTATTCTAGGGGTAATAACAAGTAACATTCCCAGTTACAACGTCAATCACCTTAGCTGTTGGAGAAATCCTCATGTATAGAGTATAGTGGGCCTTCCACCTCACACAGAGGCACTTCCCAATAACATTGGATTGCTGAGGTACTCGTCCTCTCAAGTGACGTGGGTTTGTCGCACCACATAGAGGTGCTACCTTCTAAGGGTATGTCGTGTCAAACAGAGGTGCTCCACCACATGGCCAGCTGAGGTACTCCTCCTATCGAGTACCATGGGTCTATTGCATCACACTGAGGTGCTCTCCACTGTGGGTCTGCTGCGTCACATAGAGGCACTCCCCACTAGGAATGTGGAGTCACTCCGAGTCAAATAGTCAGCAGTCATCAAGTCTCAGCCTATCACAGGGTTCCGTATGTAGCGCGAATGAGAAAACCACTCCCCAAGCCATCGATAATACCTCAATAACCCTGAAGTCTAATGGAAAGTATCCCAAAGGTCCATCACATCATAAGGATTCCAACGCAAAAGATGACACGTTATTCAGATGCCTGGTCTATAAGTTATTAGCATTTTTTCTCCGAGGGCCCGGTTGGATTCAGGATCCGATCCAACCCGGCCATACTCCAACCATATCCAAATCTCAAGTGGATTATTGAAAAAGGAGTGTATCGATCCAAATATTCCACTTCCTCAGAATTTTCATCAAATATATGTCTAGTTCCCATGATATGGCTATTAAGGCGAAAATGGCTGTGAATGGGCTAGAGTCTGGTCCGTCCTGATCGAATTGACCCAGCCCGACATGGGTCTAACCTAGATGGAGGGAGATTGGAGGGAATACCCTGATGGGACATGGTCCAGCCATGCTCACAAAGGGGTTAGCCCAACCCAGCCCTTGGCACAACCCACTATGGCACGACTAGCTGCGGGGCGACCCGCTGTGGTGTTGCCTGCTGGGCGCGACCTGTTTTGGTGCAGCCCGCTCAGTTGGTGGTCCACTGAGGACAGGTCCTCTGTGACTGACACCTAGGGGGAGGCGCCCTCTGGTCCTCTCGAATGATCCATGGACTTTTCAGCTGCTGGAACACGGGACCCACCAGAGGGGCCCCGCCCGGTGTGGTGCGGCTAGCTGGACATCCTGCTAGCGGCTTGGTCGCGCACAGCTGAACAACCACGGCTGACTGGATGCTGGCCGCATTCAACCGCTTCTGCAGCTGAGCGGTCGCCACCTCCTGCTCCAATGGCATCACAAACATGCGCACCTACTCCGCCCCTTGGCCGACCAGATGTCTGCCGCCACCCTGCTCCACCGCAGCTGATGGGAAGCGACCACTTGATCAACCGGCAGCGCGATCGTGCACCACCCAACCATTATGCGGCTGGAAATTGTGTCATACCTCCTCCTCTTCTGCTTGTCACTTCATCTCTGTTCATAGCCCAAATAATTAGACGATATCATATTCATGATCGTCGAGTCAAGGGCTCAACGTCCATATATCGCACTCTTCATTACTCCGTGTTTCTAGCATCAATATATATTTGGCTATGAAGAACACATGAAGAACGCATAATGAATAAAAAGGAAGAGGTAAGGTATATGTGTGGGACGATGGCCATGATAGTTTGGCCATCATCAATTTTAATCCAGAATATAATGAATCTATAAATAAATTCAATCATATATTAATTAAAGTAAAACCCCTACCTTGATTTTTTGATGGAGGAGGCACAAGGAAGAAGATGAAGTCGTTGAACGTCAATGTTCGTCTCTCCCACAACACGTCTCCGACCCGGATCAAGCTTCAACCTCATTATTTTTTAAATAATCTCTTTTTTTGGAGAATGTGTTCTCAAAATCCCTCCATCCATGTGTTCTCCTTTCCAACAATTTCCCCAACCCAGAGAAATGTGAGGAGCCAATATATAAATTAAACTAATTGAGTTGGAAAAACAATTAAGTTTACGTTGGAACAATTAATTTGGGGGAGAAACTAAGAGTCACCTCCCACATTTAAGAGGGAGTTCAAGGGTCGGTTGGTCCCGACCATTAATTTCAATATGGTAGGTTTTAAGCATAGGTGGTCTCCACCACCGAATTCAAATGGGAGGTTTCACAAAGTAAAATAAAATAAAAGATTTTTTGTTTTATTTTTTTATTCATTTAACATTCCAGATAAAATTATGAAAACTAACACTCACCCTTGAACTAATGCATTTGAGTTCAAGGTCTCCTTAAGGGAATATTGGCGTGTTGAGTTCCACAGTATCCTCAGATTTCAATTCCGAGCACGGTTAAAAAGATACAAAATGATGCTCGTACGTTTATTGAACTTACCTGAAAAAATGTTCAGATATTTATTCCAGGAACACTAGGCCTCAGAATCTCATGCATTCAATTTTCATGGACTCATAATATTCCTATATAATTCAAAAAATTAAATGGAAAAATCCGGTTCCTTACATTCTTCTCACCTCAGTTCTTTGCATCCATGAAAGCCACAACAAAAACTAGAGAAACAAGTGGGGGTACTGATCAAATATTTGAGAGTCCCTCTCCCACATTCTCTCTTGGAGGTTCCCGTTCTTCCAATGAACAAGCACCAGAGGTATCGACTGCCCAAGAAGGATCCGCTCTTTTCGATCCTTAATCCTGACTTGAACCTCCGAAAACGTCACCCCATCGTCAATGTCTAGCTTTCCCCAATCAGTAATGTGTGAAGTGTCATGAATGTATCTACTCAGTTGAGATATGTGGAAGACGTCGTGGACCCGATGTAACTGAGGTGGAAGAGTTAAGTGGTAAGACACCTCACCAACTCTGCTAAGGACCTGAAAAGGTCCGATGAGCCTCATAGATAATAGGTCGCCCCGACTAAATCATTTCAAACCTCATCGCGGTGAGACCTATAAAAAGGCATGAACACTATCCTAGAACTCATTAGGTATCTATCCCCTATCAGTATAGAACTTTTTCTGACTCTGTGCTGGATTCATCCACTCCTAGATGATCTGCATCTTCTTTGTTGTAACCCGTACCATCTCTGGTCCCACATGTGTTGACTCCTCTGGGTCATTCCAGCGCAGATGTGATCTTCTAGGTGACCCGTACAATGCCTTGAATGGTTCTATACTGATAGTGGAGTGATAACTATTTTTTTACGCGAAATCCACCAAAGGAATGTGATCCCCCCATCTGTGACTGAAATCTAGGATGCAAAACACAACAAGTCCTCAAGGGTCTGAATGGTCCGCTCTGTCTAACCATCCGTCTGAGTATGGAAGGTAGTGCTCAACCAAATTTGTGTCCCTAATTCCTCCTAAAACCCCTTCCATAGCTGGGAAATAAACGTGTATCTCAATCTGATAATATCGTAGATGGAACTCCATGAAGCTGCACAATCTTATGTACGTAGAGGCGCCCCATTCTCCCTACTGATCCATGATCTTCAATAAGTAGGAAGTGGGCTGACATGGTGATTTAGTGAACGATCACCCAGATATAATCATGACTCCATGATATGAGTGGAAGTCATGTCACGAAGTCCATAGAAATTCCATCCCACTTCCACTCTGACATATCTAGTGGCTGAACAAAGATTGCTAGAACCTGATGCTCTAGATTCACCTGCTGACAAGTGAGGCACCATTAAACAATCACTGATACAACTTTTATCATTCCCAAAAAACTAATGATGACACTGAATGTCCTAGTACATCATCACCACACCTGGATTTACTTCTAGAGGGGACATATGGAACACCCTCAACACATCCTCCTATAGCACCATGGGTACCATAGTCCACCCTCTAAAGATGATGAAGTGCTCCCCACATTTAGCAAATCAATCAAGTTCATGTCTTGTGGATATATTATCATGTAGAACCTCAAAGTTAGTGTCCCCAAGATGTGCCTCCATGACTTGCTGAAGGAGTGGGGTAGTGACTTTAAGAGACTGAAGATATGTAGCTCCATCTCAATCCATGTAGGGTATCCGCAAAATGTCTAGTTGTTCTTTCACCTCACTCAGAACCTATATACCAGATCTCTTGAAGAGTGCATATACTACTACATTCCCTTTCCTAAGAGTATAGACTATATCAAAGTCTTAGTCCAAGAGGAACTTATGAAAACATCATTGTATTAGGTTTATGACCTTCTGAGAGAAGATTTACATGAGACTCATGAGATTAGAGTTGATTGTAATAATTTCTCCCTTCAAGTAATGTCTCCACATCTTCAAGGTGAAGATCAGTACTGTTAACTTTAGGTCATGGGTAGTGTAGTTATTCTCATGATATTTAGTGGTAAAGAACCATACGTGATCACTACTCGCTCATGCATCAGGACACATCCGAGCCCAGTCCATGATGTGTCACAGTAGACTACGTACCCAACACCCTCCTCCTGTAGCCTCAAGATGGGGGAACTCATCAGTATCTACCTTAGCTCCTAGAAACTTCACTGGAAACTCTCCGAATAAATAAAGTGTTGCACCTTCTTCTTCAATGCTGATAAGGATGCCATATCTTTGGAAAACTCAGTCACCAACCACCGATAATAACCTGCCAAAACCAAGAAAAATTGAACCTCCATAACGATATTTGGTTGATCCAATGCATGCATAGCCTCAATCTTCACAGGATCCACCACAACTCCATCCTATGAGATAACATGTCCCAAAAAGTGGACCTCTTGTATCTAGAACTATATCTTCAAGAACTTACCATAAAGATGGATCTCTCAGAGTATATCCAGAACTATCTATAGAAGATATGTATGATTCTCTTTCATCACTGATTATATCAGGATGTCATCACTGAATACTACTAAAAATTTATCGAGGTATGGTTGGAGGATCCTACTCATGAGTCCCATGAAAACTACTAGGGTGTAAGTCACACCGAATGGAATAACCAAGAACAGATATTGTCCATACCGACATCTAAATTTTGTGTTCTGCACATCCTCATCTCATACCCTGAGCTGGTGATAGCCTGATCATAGGTCTATCATTGAAAACCATCATTCATCCTTCAGCTAATCAAAGATATCATCAATCCTCAAAAGTGTGTACATGTTCTTCACGGTCACCTAGTTCAGGAACCGATAGTCCAAAAAATGTCTCAAACTCCCATCCTCTTTCTTAGCGAACAAAATCGAGGTTTCCCAAGGAGAAAAACTGGGCTAATGAACCCCTTCCTCTAGAAGTCCATTAGTTGTACCGACAGCTCTTGATTCTCCAGGTGAGTCATCCAATATACTGGTGTAGATATTGTTTCTTTCTCGGGGTACAAGTCGATATAAAATTCCACCTCTCTGTTAGGAGGTAGACCCAAAACATCATCAAAAAAACATCTATGTACTGGTCCACCAATATAGGATAGCCCAGACTATCAACCTCAACCGCTCCAAGGGTATTTCATGCCAACTGATTTGTGGTCAAATTCACCCTCCTCTGGGTAAGTGTATCTTGTGCTATAAAGGTTCCCTTCTCACCAGTGAATAAAAACCTAGTCACATCCATGTGGACACATAGCACTTTGTTCCTAATATAGTCAATATGAGCATGGACTCTAGATAAATAGTCTATAACCATGATAACGTCGTAAGGCCTTGACGCTACTACTAGAAGATCCCAAATGAAGCTCTCACCCCCTATAGTAATCTCACACTGCTGGCACGAGTGATTAACTGTCGAATATGCTCTCGTAGGAGTCTCTAGCTGTAAGGATCGAGCCAGCGGCTCCACCAAAATCTCAATGCCTTGAACGAGGGTTGTGGAAAGAAAATAGTGACGGCCACATGTGTCTATAAGTACTGTAGCTAAGGTAGAGTATACATAGATCGTACCTAATATCAGCTCTGGAGTTCCATGATCATAGGACTTATCTGAGTGGAGTTGTGATTTTCCATGTCCACCTGCTACCTGTGGTCGGGGTGGCCCTCTTGGTGGTGGTTGAGGTGAAACCTCAAATCACCGCCCAATACCTATTGCATGACCAGCTCTTCTACCACGTCCGCCTCCTGCCGATGGACCTCCTCGATTGAATATTCACCTATACCCAAGAGGTCCTTCAACTATTTGATGGTCATATATACCGCAGTTTGGGCAGTCATGAGCCATGTGACCCTACCAACCATGTGAGTGACCCTTCATTATCCTCATCTATCATGCTCCTCCTCGAGAGCCCCGCAGCACTGAACCTATATCCTACAGTCTCCCAACGGTAGGTTTGGTCTTTTGGTCCTCTGCCTCATAAGTCTACTTCCAGCAAGGGATGACTCTTCCAAGTGTCATACGGTGGGGGTTCTCACTACTGGTGACTGGTCAGAAAGGATACTCCCACTAAGAGCGCTTGTTCTAACACACCTACCTGCATCGAGATGCGGAGAGAGACCATAGAAGGGCTAATATCCCGTCTGAGCCCATGATCAAAGGTACGAGCCCTGAATAAAGGGTCCCGTACCATTTTAGTGGAGTAGCACGAGAGGTCAGTGATCCTCACTGAATACTGAGCTATAATCATGCTACAATGTTTCAAGTGGAGAAGCTCTTATATATGCACTAAGCGTAAGGTCGCAGGAACGAACACTACACTAAAAGATTCTCAAAGTCCGCCAAGATGAGTGTCACCTCATCGTGAACCTATAGCATCATGCTCCACCACCTGATCACTACTGCCTGAAGAATGATAGTGGCATGGATCACCATGAAATCAGCTAGTGTCCATACCAGTCAGAACACTCTAACCACAACCTCCAACCAATCCTCATCTGTTTGTGGTCTTGTCTTGCCCTGGAACATTAGTGGCCTCTAGCGCTAGAAAACATGCAACATGCTCAAGAGTGGTGCACCCTCTACTACTGGAAATGGTGGCATCGGCAGCCCAACAAGTATTGGGCATGCTACACTGAAGCCTTGTCACTTAGTGGGATATCATCACGTACCCTAACTGGAATCCTCGAAGGCTCTCTACATGGAGGCATTCTGAAAAGCAACAGGTGTGCCACGGTCATTAAGTTTATACATTGTTTGCTGATTCAAAAAGATCACAAAGAAAACATTTCAATAACATATGAGCAATCAGTGTTTTCATACACCGAGTCTGAAATAATAGGTTAGGGTCCTGTTGTATGGATACGTCGGCCGCCACAACAACAATGGACTCCTTAAACTGAAAAACACACTCATCACACTTAACACTATTATCACATAGAAAAGATTAGAGTTCTAGTTCATCAATAGAATTGGTCTCTTCTGATACCAATTTGTCACGACCCATCCCCTGGGGCCCGTGCCATTACTTCCCCAAACCCGCCTTCAATAGGCCAGGGGCTGGCGACAAGCACTGAAAGGCATATTCCCAAAAACGGGAAGTTGTTGCCTTTAAAAACTGTAAACCCAAACAAAACAAGCACACAAAATGATACAAAAATAAAGTAAACTATATAGTAAACAAGGTGTGTATTGAAGGTAATGGGGCCGAAATAAAATCCCAACTGAAATGTACAAGTAAAACTTGAATGGACAAGTAAAATTATGAATAGATCTTGTGCAAACCCGCCAAGATTCCTACATAAAGGGTATGTTCAACTCTAAAATGGTCATCTCTGTGGATATCCTTGTCAAAAGTCAACCACTATGTAGTCTCTTGTGCATGTACCCTCATCCAAAGTTTGTGATGTCCATCATCTGAACCAGAAAACAACGAGGTGTGGGTGTATCCCATGCAGGAGAGAAAATAACAATACACAGTATGGACCCCGAGACCCTGAAGGTCTCTTTGACATCCATAAAAAACTATAGGGTAACACCACGAAGGTGGATTAGCAAACAGGTAAAGTACCACATTGCATAACCTCAATCACATGCATAAGGTAAAGACAACTCACACCTGGATTTATTGTAGTGGTAGTAACAGGTAACATTCAGAGTCACAAAGTCGAAGCCCTCAGCAACTAGAGAACTCATCATCTATCGAGTACAGTGGGCCTACCGTGTCACACAGAGGCGCTTCCCACTAAAATTGGACTGTTGAGGTACTCTTACTGTCAAGTACTATGGGTTTTCTGCATCACACAGAGGTTCTCCCCCTCGTGGCATGCTGAGGTACTCATCCTGTCGAGTATTATGGGTCTACCGCATCACACAAAGGTGCTCCCCACCATGGGTCTTTCGTGTCATGCAGAGCTGCTCCACACTGGGTATATTGAGTCACTCTGAGTTGAATGGTCAATAGTCATCAAGTCTCACCCTGTCGCTGGGTTCAGTATGTTGAATGATTAGGAGAACCACTCCCCAAGCCATTTTCCATACCTCAATTGCCCCTAAGTCCCACGAATAAGTATACCAACGATTCATCACGTCATTAAGTTTCTAACGCAATAGATAGTGCGCCATTCAGACGTCAGATCTATATGTTATTAGCATTTTAGCTCGGAGTTCCCAGTTGGATTCGGGGTCTGATCCAACCCGGACATACTTCAGCCCTGTCCAAATCTCAATTGGTGTATCCCAAAAGGTACGCCTTGATCCAAGGATTCTGTCACCACATAAGGTTCATCAAATGGAAGACTGGATTTTAATATATGGCCATAATACAGAAATGGTTCTGAATGGGCCCGAGTCCATTCCGTCCTGTTCAGACCAACTCGGACCGACCTGGCCTATGAAGACCCAACCCGGTTCGGGTCGACCCGGTCTGACATGGGTCTAGCCCAAATGGAATGGGTGTTGGCGGGCCGAGCATGGTGGGATGTGGTTCAGCCTGACCCACGAAGGGGGTGGCCCATCCCAGAAAGCTGGTGTGGCCCACTGTTGCGGCCCGCTCAGCTGGTGGTTCTCTGATGCTAGTTCCGCTGTGACTGAAACCCGGGGGGAGGTTCCCTTGGACGTCCTGAATGGTCTGTGGACTGTTCGGCTACTCGGACACGGGACCCACCTGAGGGGTCCCACTTTTTGTGGCGCGGCCTGCCAAAAGGCCGGCTGGACTTCCCCCCATAGGCACGGTCTCATGCCCCTGCTCCACCGCAGCCCGCCGGATGTTGGCCGCATTCACCCTCCACCATGGCCAAGCGGTCTCAGTATCCCTCTCCCCCGGTGGCACGGACGCGCAACACCACTCGGCCATGTCGGCGGCAGGATACCGGCCACCACCCTAGTCTACCGCGGCCGATGGGCCACGCCCACTAGCTCAACTAGCGGTGCGGTCGCGTGCCACCCTACCATTATGTGGCAGGTTGGTATGTCAGCCCTCCTCTTCTTCTGCTGGTGAATACATATCCGTTATTGGCCTGAAAAAATTAAATGATTGAATATTAGTGATCCTCTAATCGATGGATCTATGTATATATATCGCACTAATCAAAAATCCATGTTTGAAGTGTCAATAAATATTTGGTGTATAAGAACTCATGAAGAATGCGCAGAGAATAAAAAAGAAAAGGAATGGTATATGTGTGGATTGATGTCCATGTTAGATTGGCCATCGTCATTGTGAAACCCAAAAATGAAGAATCCATAAATAAGTTCAATCATTTATAAATCAAAATAAAACCAACACCTCGATTTTTTGATGGAGGTGGCACGATGAAGAAGATGAAGTCGTTGAAAGCTGATGTTCATCTCTCCCAGAACACGTCTCTGGTCTGCCTGGAGCATCATCCTCGTTCTTCGTTGGTTAATCTCATTTATTGAAGAATGTTTTCTCCAAATAACTCCCTCCAAGTGCTCTCCTTCCCCAAAATTCCCCCATCCCATAGAAATGTTAACAACCAATACATAAATCAAACTAATTGAGTTGGCGCAACAATTATGTTTAAGTAGGAAAAATTAAATCGGGGGAGAAACCAAGAGTCACCTCCCACATTAAAGAGGCAGTTCAAGGGTCGGGTGGTCCCCACCATTAATTTCAAAATGGGAGGTTTCATGCTCGGGTGGTCCCCACCACCAAATTCAAATAGGAAGTTTCAAAAAGTTAAATAAAATAGAATATGTTTTATTTTATTCTTTTTATTCTTTTATTAATCCCAGCAAAAAGTCCGAAAACTATCTTTCACCCTCAAACTACTGTGGTCGAGTTGAAGGTCTCTTTATGCGAATATTGGCGTTATGACTTCAACAGTGTCATCATATTTCAATTTTGAGCACCGTTTCAAAAGTTACATAATTTCATTCATGAGTTTTATGAATGTAAGCGTAACAATGTTCATAAATTCATTTCGGACAAAATGGACCACGAAATCACGTGCCATCAATTTTCATGGACTCATAATATTCCCATATAATTTAAAAAATTACATGTACAAATTTGGGTCTTTACAGAATAAATATTTTCATTTAAAATTAACATAAACCATAAATGATTTATGATTCAAATAATTAAAATACCATTGGTAATAATACATCGACACCATAATTCATTAATCTAAATACATTATAACATATATCATTTTATGTTGTATTTATTCATTTCAAACACTTTACCTTAAACCTTGATCATTTTATGAGATATATTACTTTAATTTTTAGGGTATTCATTTGTCTAATTCAACATAAACATAAAATTGAAACAATAGATATATTTTGTTTTTTATTAACTATTAATTGACATCTGTGATGCATTTTTTCTTTATATTTGATGCAAACTTCCATTCCCAATATAAAATTAACATAGTGTTTGTTTCCAAAATTATCACATGTACAAAAATCCTCCATTACCATATTTTTATTATTTTTTTCAATGATGTCTTCTTCTTATCTTACTTTCCATTTAATACATAAGGCTTTAAGGATTTATTATTTGACTTTAAATCACGTGATATTATATCCTCATATGATAAAATTTTCTTGGAGACTTGTTCCCTTTGAAGTATTATTTAACACAATAAATGAAACAATCAATATTTCTCTTTGGATAACGTACATAGTCCAAAACATTATTTGATAACATTGAAATATTTTCTTCATAATTAGAACCCTTTTTATCTATATATGTTCATATAATCAATAAGTTTCATTTCAAATATTCTCATTTCATGGGAGGAAAATAGTTTTTCAAGAACTGCACCTTAAAATCCTTCCATTCTATGCTTTCAATTTCTACATCACCACTTCTTTGTTTGAACTAGTGACCCCCATTGATCATCATATCATTAGAGATTATAATCATACATGAAATACTTCTCCATTTTGTTACTTCCTATAGTATGTAATTTATTTTAACAAGAACTAATCATCATACTATATACAAATGGATTTATAGGATCATTTAATAATAGTGGATGCTAATGCATGATGAGATC
Organism: Viscum album; assembly: GCA_963277665.1. Lineage (NCBI taxonomy): Eukaryota > Viridiplantae > Streptophyta > Magnoliopsida > Santalales > Viscaceae > Viscum > Viscum album. Next base: position 11,051,639 of record OY728154.1, read on the forward strand.
TAACATTGTTAGACCACATGGAGGATTCGTAGGATGATTTAAACTCATATAGTTATTTCTCATAAACATAGTCAACTAAACCTACATAGTTATAATTTGACCATTATGGCTACAACTCATGCTTCAGATTCCTTACCATTTTTTGGAGGGAAATACATACATTGGGTTTGTGCGTTGATCTAGTTTCCACACTTTTTTCTAATTTACAATTACAAAAAAAAGAATACACATGATTATATCATAACATTAGGAAATACAATGTGTAATAAAAATTGTAATGAAATAAAAAACATAAATAAAAACATTTATGCATAGCTAATCTCATAATCATAAACATTGTTTCTTTTGAGCTATTTTCAAATTCGGTTTTTTAAATAAGTCATAATGCTTTTTAATGATAATGTGAATTATACCAAGAATTTAACCATGGTTTATTAAAAAAATGTATAATTTGTCTCATTTTCACGCCCCAAGAAAATATCAATTATAAACCAAATTCACAATTTTAATAGATATTACCCCTACCTACAATAGTGCTAGAACCATGGAAACTTTAGCATCAATACAAGGATATATTTTAGATAAAACCAATATGATGTATTCCTAGTCAAAATATTACATTTTTATTGTATGAATATCCCTAATTACTATCATATGGAAATTTTGGCAAATAGATGTTTCCAAAAATCTAGTTCCCTGGTTTCTAATAAATATTCAATGATACTAATTCTAATGTCCATAACCCTAGTATCCTAGAGTCGTATGTTACATTATTACATTTGTTGGTCGGAGTGGACACTCAAGAGGGGGGTGAATTGAGTTCCAATTAGAATTTCTGTTAAAAACAATTTCTAATAAAATCCCCCAATTTCAAAAACAAATTAAACTGTAGTGAATTTATATAGATTATAAAGGTTCAATTAGCTTCTCAAAGATTGATTAGTTCTCAGTTAACTTAATCTTATGATTAAATTAACTTTTGAAACTAATTTACTGATTTATAATAAATATAAACACTTGCGAATTTAATTATCAAAGTAGATTTGAAGATAGATTATATTTCAATGTAATAGCAGCGGAATATGAAATAAATATGTATAGTATGGATATAGAGTATAACTACAAACACATAGTATTAACCAAGAGGTTCAGTCTCAAGCCGAGACTTAGTCCTCTCAAAAGTTTATATAAAATGATTCACACCCTGGATCGGGGTTAACAACAGTGAACACACTGTCCAGGTCACAAGACCTCTACCACAGTTCTACGTGGGAAAACAAACAACAGCAGCCAGCTGTCCAGGTCACAAGACTTCTACCACTATCCACAGTGGGAAGTGAAGTGTAAAAAGGTTTGCTGAGGATTTACAGATCCTCCAGTGAAAGTACAGGAGTCAGTGTGTGTGTTTAATACAGCAGATAACACACACTGCTCAAAATGTAGAATAAATAAATCACAGAGCAGAGATGTAGAGTTTAGGAATGGCTCTAGTGATTTCAGTGTAGCACTGGACTCGTTTTGGAAATGATCAGAAGTGATTCTGAGTCCTCTTCTCGATTTTGTTTGAGAAGCAGAGTGTCGTATGCTTCAGGTTCACAGGTAGTGAGATGTGGTCGATGAAGCTCTTCGATATTCTTTTGTATGCACACAACTCTTCTTGAGTAGGCTTGATTGTATATATGATTCTGTCTTGCTTTGGTTCTTCTTGTATGCACAGAGCTCTTCTTGAGTATGTCGTATGCTTCCTTGTCTCTGTTGTTATGTTCTCTCCTTGTTGTCTCTGTTATTGTCCTATCTTTCAGCAACGTCTTCTTGTACTTATGTCACGTGCTCCGTAGGACAGAAAAGGTTTCCTTTCCGCAGGTACGAGGTACGGTTTCCTGACATCCGACAACCTTTTATTAATAATCTGTCAGAGCATTAAAATATACCTAATATGACCGTTGGTTAGATTAAATAAAGATAAAGATAAAGAAATTCAAACAGTTTTTTATGACTGTTCAAGTGGTCGGTAGGTCATCAGCATTAGAGTAATGATCGGTGACTCAGATAGATCAGCATCGGTCTGTCATCTGATCGGTGAGTCATTTTGATCAGCATCGGTCTGTCATCTGATCGGTGAGTCATTTTGATCAGCATCGGTCTGTCATCTGATCGGTGAGTAATTTTGATCAGCATCGGTCTGTCATCTGATCGGTGAGTCATTTTGATCAACATCGGTCTGATTTGCATCGGTGACTTATTTGCATCGGTGAGTCCTTGGATCAGTGACTCATTTGCATCGGTGAGTCCTTGGATCGGTGACTCATTTGCATCGGTGACTCCTTGGATCGGTGACTCATTTGCATCGGTGAGTCCTTGGATCGGTGACTCATTTGCATCGGTGAGTCCTTGGATCGGTGACTCATTTGCATCGGTGACTCCTTGGATCAGTGACTCATTTGCATTGGTGAGTCCTTGGATCGGTGACTCATTTGCATCGGTGACTCCTTGGATCGGTGACTCATTTGAATCGGTGAGTCATCTGATTAGTGCGACCGTTGTCCTTTGATATTGGATCAGTGCTTCCGATTTCTGTTGAATCCAGAAGACTTCCAACATACTTTGTAAGTCAATAAGCATAGACAAAAACATGATAACTGATTCATTAACATATTGGAGTTATGTTTATGAGAAATCAAACCAGATTAAGCATTAATGAGTTGTGATGATTTGTGATTATTAAAACATCAAACATAGACATGAAATCAACAATCTTCCAGAGGGCTCAACAATCTCCCCCTTTTTGATAATCAAAAATCTTCATATATATATAAAAAATAATCAATCAATAATAAGAACATAATGAGAATAAAAGTAAAGAGATATAAATCTCCCTCTTAATTTATCATTCCCATATATATAGTATTCAGATTTCTCCCCCTGAGATATTGATCTCCCTCTGAGATATTCACATCTCTCATATATATATAGATCGGTCTCCCCCTTAGATATATATTTCCCCCTTCATATATAGAGTACTCCCATTATATATAGCTTTCTCCCATTATATATATCTTTCTCCCCCTATATATCTGTCGCCCATTATATATAGCTTTCTCCCCCTTTGGGATAATCAAAAAGGAGGGAAAACAGATGAGGGAAAAGAGAAGCAGATTGCAGAGAGTATAGAGATAAAACAAAAATGATAAAGCACAGATTATTACAAGTAGCACATTGTTCACCCTATCAAAAACAATACATGGCTATTTGTTGGGATACAAAGGGGCTTTCCCTTTATCCTTTGGATCAATGGTAGGTATGGTAGAAGGCTTGGAGGCAGGCTGTGGTTCACGGAGCTGAAGTGGCGGTAGGACAACTCTGGCAGGTGCAGGTGGAGGTTCCATAGAGTATTGGTGAGAAGGAGCAGGAGCTGGTTGAGAAGCTTTCTGAGAGACTGGTCGCAACTGAGATAGAGCTTGGGCAACATACAGCTGATTTGGAGCTACATCAGAGGCACTGAGAGGTTCAGAAGTAGGAAGTACTATTGCAGTGGCCTGTGCATCCAAGTAAGGCTTCAACAGATGAATGAAGTCCTGAATGACTTCTGCTCCATACTTCATAGCTTTTTCAAAATCGTCCTTGTTCTCCATGAACTGTGCTAAGGTTGGGGTAAACTCTTGTAATTGGCGAACTTGAGTGTTGAAGGCCTGAGTGACTGGAGGTAATTTCAGATTCTCTGCCTAGACTTTGAAGTTTGCAGCCATCTCATGTTTTGTATAAATCTTGGAAAAGTAAGTATCAACTTTTTCCTTGATCTCTTGCAGGGCTTTCTTAGCATCTGCTGAATATACTAAGGCCATCTTATGACTATTATCACAGAGCTCTTTCATCCTCCTCAAAGATTCTATGTCAAGAATTTGTCTTACAGCCGCTAACTCTTCATGCATAACTTCTCTTAGAGCTTCTATCTCACGGGTAGTGATTTTGGTTACCTTGCCTGTACTGGCTTGGCCGACTATGTGAGTTAGTTCAGCTTTCAGCTTCCTCAGGTCAGACTTGTTGAGATGTTCAATCAGATTTCTTAAAACTTCCATCATACCATAGATGGTTGATCTGAACTCATTTGATAGAGAAACTAAGCCAACTTGGAGATCCTTCAAAGTTTGGTTCAAAGAGGCTATTTTCCTGCCAATAAGGTCCCCAGTATTGGCTAGGTCTGGCTTAACAGCATTTGATACTCTCTGTGAGAAGGCTTCCAAAGACTTTTCAGAAACTTGTAGAGACACTTGAGTAAGAGCATTAGAAACTTCTTCTCTAACTATGGTTCTCACAGCAGTTAGCAATTCAAACTTAAACTGATCAAGATCAGATTGACTGATTCCAGAACAAGGTAAATTAACATTGGTAGGATCAACAGCAGAAGCAGACCTTGCTTCTCGTGGGAGGTTCCTTTTCACAGTTCCAGCAGATTCTGGCATTGATTCTTCGTCTTCAGAATATTCTAAGCCCAATACAGCATAACCAGGATAGTCATCCCAAACAGCAGCACACAGGGTGTAGTTGGGTTTTTCATAGCTTGCTATTCCACGGATTTTTGGTGAATCATCCTTGCCACTGATATGGATTTCTGGTACTGACTGAGGTTGTTCTACTTGATCTACAGCAAGACCATCCTCCGGTCTGTTAACACTATCAACAGCAGCTTCAACATCATCAGCATCATCTTGCTTATTATTACTCGGTTCAGAGGCTTCACTGTGATATTCTTCAGTATCAGAATCTTCTTCATCACCAAGAATAGGTTCTGACTCTGGTAGGGTTAAGGGTGGACTAGCAGGTCCAAATTCTATTCTTTTCTTGGGGCTATCAGTGTCTGGATCACTCCTATCATCAGGAGAAGACACACTTCCTTCTGCAGTCGCAGCTTCTTCTTGCTCATCATCATCAGAATAAACTGGTTCCTCATCTGGTTTTAATCCAGGGTATCTCAAATCCTTTGGCCTCTTGCCATGATCTATTGGATTGTAGGCGTCATACAATTTATCTTCATCTGCAACCCATCACTTCTTCCATGGATTCCAATTTATTTTCATCCTCTTGCAGATCTCTTTGTTAAGACAGAAGGTGCGCTCTGTTTCAACAACTTCATCATCTTCATCAACACATTCCAGATTCTTGAGCATAGTAGATATCATTTTTGAATAAAACAAGGATGTGGCTTTCTTGGATGGTTTCAACATACCAGCTATGTGGACCATCACATATCTACACAGGTTAATCTTTTCATGGGTTTTGAGCAGAAACAACAGGAAAACATCTTGATACTTTACAGCAGAAAAATCTCCTCTTCGAGGGAAAAGTTGGTGCTGAATAAACTTGAAAAGAAGTCTACACTCACCATCTAATTCTGAAGCTGTGATTCTTCGTGACTCTCGGTTTCCTGTCAGAAGCTCCAGAGCTAACTCATAAGAGAAGTAATCAGATGTTGGAGGAATATTGCCAGCATAGTCCTCATATCGACCTTCATGAGGTACGTTTAAACATTCAGCCCACTGCTTAGATGACAAAGATATTTTCTTTCCTTTTACAACAGACGACATCCTAGCAGATTCCACACCATCAAGAGTGATTTTCAGGTTCATGTAGAACTCATGTACTAGCTTCGGGTAATCTATTCGGGTGTTGTCCGAAAACCAGTCTATCCATCCTTGCGATTCAAGAACTTGTAGCAACAGAGACTTACTTGACAGAAGCCACGCCGAGTTGACTTCTTTTTCAACAGAAATAATCCGAGTTTCTAGGTTCGGATTTACTGAACTTTGAGTGGTACTGCTCGACTCGCCTCGAGCACACTTTGAAGGTACAGGGCTATCTGGTCCTTTGCTCGGTCTCTTTTGCTTAGTCATTTGAAGATTTTGGAGAGGCAGGAGTTCGAAGGTTCGAAGGTTAAAAGTAGAGGAGAAGAGATGTTGAGAAGTTTGGCGGGAAATGAAAGGTCAATGGTTTAGGGAAGATAAATAGCCGCGTATCATTTATTTTATCATTTAGGGTTCCCATAAAAAGTAATTTACTAATTAATAAAAAGTAATTAAAAAAAAGATCGGTTTGACAGAACAGTGTGACAGATCGGTTCCACAGATTGGTTTCACAGATCAGTTTCACAGATCAGTTTCACAGATCAGTTTCACAGATCAGTTTCATAGATCAGTTTCACAGATCAGTTTCACAGATCAGTTTCACAGATCAGTTTCACAGATCAATCATACACAACTCTTGTTTAATAAATTTCATTCTTTCAGAGCATAAGGGCTTTGTGAAGATGTCAGCTAATTGATTTTCAGAACTAACAAATTCTAGAGAAATATCACCCTTCTGATAATGATCTCTTAGAAAGTGATGTCTGACATCAATGTGCTTAGTTCTAGAGTGAGACACAGGGTTCTTGGATAGGTTGATTGCACTAGTATTGTCACAGTTAATTGAAACATGTTTAAAATCAAATCCATAATCCAATAAAGTGTGTTTCATCCACAAAATTTGTGCACAGCATCTACCAGCAGCTATGTATTCTACCTCGGCAGTAGACAATGCAACTGAATTCTGTTTCTTACTACACCATGATACTAGGGATTTTCCAAGCAAATTACATGTTCCAGATGTGCTCTTCCTATCTAACTTACATCCTGCAAAGTCAGCATCTGAATAGCTAGTTAGATTAAATGATTGTCCTTTTGGATAAAACAAACCTAAATTTATAGTATACTTAAGATACTTAAAGATCAGTTTAACAGCTAGTAAGTGTGATTCTTTAGGATTAGCTTGAAATCTAGCACACATACATACACTGAACATAATATCTGGTCGACTAGCAGTAAGATAATGTAAGCTTCCAATCATACCTCTGTAATTGGTTTGATCAACTGGTTTCCCAGTCTCATCAACATCCAATTTACAGGTAGTACTCATAGGTATATTACTTTCCTTAATACTATCCAATCCAAAACGTTTTAAAAGATCCTTTGTATATTTACTTTGATTTAAAATAATGCCATCTTCATTTTGAAAGATTTGAAATCCAAGAAAATACTTAATCTCTCCCATTAAGCTCATTTCAAATTCATTTTGCATAACCTTTGAAAAATCAGTACATAAAGAGTGTTTAGAAGATCCAAAAATAATATCATCAACATATATTTGTACAACTAAAACATCTTTTGAAATCCTTTTTTTAAAAAGAGTGGGATCAGCTACTCCTTTTGTAAATCCTTTGGAGATAAGAAAGTTTGAAAGCCTTTCATACCAAGCTCTTGGAGCTTGTTTTAAACCATATAAAGCTTTAGAGAGTTTAAAAACATGATTTGGAAAATGAGGATTTAAAAAACCAGGTGGTTGTTCTACAAAAACATCTTCAATAATAACACCATTTAAAAAAGCACTTTTGACATCCATTTGATATAACTTGAAATTCAGATGAGATGCATATGCAAGTAAAATTCTAATAGCTTCTAATCTAGCTACAGGTGAAAAGGTTTCCTCATAGTCAATTCCTTCTTCTTGATTGTAACCTTGTGCAACTAGCCTAGCTTTATTTCTAATGATGTTTCCAGATTCATCAACTTTGTTTCTGAACACCCATTTTGTGCCTATGGTCAAAGTGTCCTTAGGTCTTTCTACTAATTTCCAGACTTTGTTTCTTTCAAACTGATTTAGTTCTTCATGCATAGCCATTACCCAAAATTCATCATTGATAGCATCATTGATATCTTTAGGTTCTAACTGTGAAAGAAAATCTTGATGTTCAACCTGATTTCTTAGAGAAGCTCTAGTCTGTGTTCCTCTATCAAGATTCCCTACAACAGCATCTAAAGGATGGTTCTTTAAAGTCCTAGATGGTCTTGAAAAGATAGGGCTAGAAATTTCAGATTCGTCTACAGATTGAGGTTCAACAGAAGCAGGTTTTGGAGAATTTCCAGAGCTGGATGCTTTTATAACTGGCTCTTTAGATTTATCATTAAGGTCCAGAATAGACAAATCTTCTTCAAGATTCTCAAGAGAGGTTTTAGGCTCATGTGGATCAGTTTCATCAAACTTGATGTGAACAGATTCTTCCACACATTTGGTTCTTTTATTGAAAACTCTATAGTCTTTACTAGAGATAGAGTAACCTAGGAAAATTCCTTCGTCACTCTTGGATGCAAATTTCTCAAGATTGTCTTTAGTATTGAGAATGAAGACTTTGCAGCCAAAAACATTGAAATAGATAACCTTGGGTTTCCTATGGTTCCACAACTCATAGGGAGTCCTCTTAAGAACTGGTCTGATCAAGACTCTATTAATGACATAACAAGCTATATTTACAGCTTCAAACCAAAAGTAAATAGGCAGTTCATATTCACTGAGCATGGTTCTAGCTATTTCATGAAGGGTTCGATTTCTCCTTTCTACTACACCATTTTGTTGGGGTATCCTAGGGGCCGAGAAATTGTGAATATAGCCATTGTGTGAGCAGTAAGAATCAAACTCATGATTTTCAAACTCACGACCATGATCACTTCTCAAGGTCTTAATCTTAAGTCCACTAAGATTCTCTACAGACTTGGAATATTTAATGAAGTAAGAGCAAGCTTCACTTTTGTGAGCTAGAAAGTATACCCAAGTATATCTAGAAAAGTCATCTACAAGAACATAGACATAATGCTTCCCATTTAGACTAGAAACTCTTGATGGTCCAAACAAATCCATGTGAACCAATTCAAGTGGTTGAGAAGTTGAGACTTCTTTCTTTGATTTAAAAGAAACATTATGTTGCTTTCCCTTTTGACAGGGATTACAAACTTTGTCTGCTGGAAATTCAAGTTTGGGTAAGTCTCTAACTAAGTTCTTCCTAGAAAGTTTTCTAAGTGAGTGCACATTGCAGTGTCCTAATCTTCTGTGCCAAAGCCAAGACTCTTTGTGAAAAGCATTTAAACAAGGAATGTTCTGCTTAGCCAAAGAATTTAAATCAATAGCATAAACATTTTCATTTCTTAAAGCAGAAAATACTAAGACATTTTTAGAGTTAAAAACATTGCAAGAATCATTTTTAAATTTAACATAAAAGCCATCATCACACAACTGAGAAATGCTTAACAGGTTATATTTAAGTCCATCAACAAATAAAACTTTAGAAATCAAAATTGAATCAGTGTTACCAATCTGGCCTAGGCCGATGATTTTTCCTTTTGAATTATCACCAAAGGTGACAAAGCCTCCATCAACTTTTACTAAGCTCTTGAAACATGAAATGTCTCCTGACATATGTCTTGAACATCCACTGTCTAAGTACCATATCTTCTTGTGACAGTTCTTCAGGCAGGTCTCCAACAAAACAGATTTAGATGGAAGATGATTTTGGTACCCAGATCTTCTTGGGTCCAGACAAGTTAGCTAATAACACTTTAGGTAACCATATTTGTCTAATGGGTCTCATATAATTTGAAGAAATAACATTCTTTGAAAGATAAACCTTATTAGATCCATAGCTATGTATATAACTGGTTGAAGCATAAGAAGTTCCAGAATTTCCTTCATTCTGTCCAGATTTAGAAATGAATCTTGTTTTGGAAATTTTCCTTTGTCCAGGTTGGTATCCTATACCAGTAGTATATCTAGGTGCAACTTGAATTCCTAGCATTTGTGTTAGAGCATTTTTACCATTGGTGAACTTCTCTAAGTCATTTCTGAGTTGCTCATTTGACAGTTTCAGTTCTGTATTTTCCTTAAGTAGTTGAGCATTCTTTTCCTTTTATATATCAAGATCAGATTTATGCTTAACACTTAAAGCATACTGTTTCTTTAGACCTTTATATTTATCCTTAAGCTCATTACAAGTTTCTTCTAACATGTCACAGTATTCAAACAATTGAGATTTTGACATGTTTTCTGAGTCAGAATCTTCTCCAGGATAGTATGAATTAAAAACAGGAGTCTCTGTTGTTACCTCAGAAGTGTTTGTCATGAAACACATGTTGGCCCGATTCTTTTCAGAGTCTGAAGATTCAGCTTCACTTGTGCTGTCTTCTGAAGCACTCCAAGTAGCCTTCATGGCTTTCTTGTATTTGTTATCCTTGTATTCATATTTCCTTTTATACTTCAGCTTTGGACAGTCGGCTTTAATATGTCCTTTTCTTTTGCACTCATAACAGACAACTTCATCAGTTCTGTCAGCCTTCTTCCAATCCTTTTTCCATTTGCCTTGTTGGTCATACTTTCCTTTGTAGTTTGACTTTCTGAAAAACTTCTTCTTCCTATAGAATTTATTAAATCTTCTAGCAATGTGAGCCATCTCAGCATCACTGTCAGAATCACTTTCACTGTCTTCACAGCTTGAACTTTCATTTATAGCCTGAAGCTTTTCCTTATCCTTATTATTTGAGGTTGTAGTCTTGAAGGCAATAGACTTCCTTCTAGGTTCACCATCTTCTTCTTTATTTACTTTAAGCTCTTATTCATACATCATCAGCTTACCAATTAATTCCTTGACAGGTAGAGCAGCAATGTCACATGATTCTCTAATGGAGACAGAGGTTCCTCTCCATCTATCAGGTAGACATCTCAAAATTCTCATAATTTGTTCCTTTGCTGGAACATCCTTTCCCAGAGAAGTCATTGTGTTGACAATTTCATTGAACCTGAGATACATATCAGAAATGGGTTCATCAGGCTTCATCTTAAAATTATCATACTTAATAGTATAGGTATTCAACCGCATTTCCTTAACATTAGTTGTTCCTTCATGAGAAACAGCTAAGGTATTCCAAATTTCATATGCAGTTTTACATGTAGAAATTCTATTAAATTCTTCATCTCCTAGAGCACAGTACAGAGCATTCATAGATTTACAATTGTTATTGTAAGCAGTCTTTGTAGGTTCATCCCAAGTAGATCTAACAGTAGTGGGAATTTTGTATTCTGATTCAATAGCAGTCCAAATATCAAAGGCTATGCTTTCTAGATGAATTTTCATTTTCAATTTCCACTGAGCATAATTAGTTCCATTGAAGAAAGGTGGCCGGTTAGTAGCAGCACCCTCAAGTCTATTATCCATGATAAGAAAATTTTAATGTGATAAAAATTTAGATATAACAGAAATTTTAAGAACTTTAAAATACAACAAAAATCACAGTTCAAAAGCAGAGTACTTTTAGAAAGTATTTTCAACCTCTGATACCAAGTGTTGGTCGGAGTGGACACTCAAGAGGGGGGTGAATTGAGTTCCAATTAAAATTTCTGTTAAAAAAAATTTCTAATAAAATCCCCCAATTTCAAAAACAAATTAAACTGTAGTGAATTTATATAGATTATAAAGGTTCAATTAGCTTCTCAAAGATTGATTAGTTCTCAGTTAACTTAATCTTATGATTAAATTAACTTTTGAAACTAATTTACTGATTTATAATAAATATAAACACTTGCGAATTTAATTATCAAAGTAGCTTTGAAGATAGATTATATTTCAAAGTAATAGCAGCGGAATATGAAATAAATATGTATAGTATGGATATAGAGTATAACTACAAACACAGAGTATTAACCAAGAGGTTCAGTCTCAAGCCGAGACTTAGTCCTCTCAAAAGTTTATATAAAATGATCCACACCATGGATCGGGGTTAACAACAGTGAACACACTGTCCAGGTCACAAGACCTCTACCACAGTTCTACGTGGGAAAACAAACAACAGCAGCCAGCTGTCCAGGTCACAAGACCTCTACCACTATCCACAGTGGGAAGTGAAGTGTAAAAAGGTTTGCTGAGGATTTACAGATCCTCCAGTGAAAGTACAGGAGTCAGTGTGTGTGTTTAATACAGCAGATAACACACACTGCTCAAAATGTAGAATAAATAAATCACAGAGCAGAGATGTAGAGTTTAGGAATGGCTCTAGTGATTTCAGTGTAGCACTGGACTCGTTTTGGAAATGATCAGAAGTGATTCTGAGTCCTCTTCTCGATTTTGGTTGAGAAGCAGAGTGTCGTATGCTTCAGGTTCACAGGTAGTGAGATGTGGTCGATGAAGCTCTTCGATATTCTTTTGTATGCACACAACTTTTCTTGAGTAGGCTTGATTGTATATATGATTCTGTCTTGCTTCGGTTCTTCTTGTATGCGCAGAGCTCTTCTTGAGTATGTCGTATGCTTCCTTGTCTCTGTTGTTATGTTCTCTCCTTGTTGTCTCTGTTATTGTCCTATCTTTCAGCAACGTCTTCTTGTACTTATGTCACGTGCTCCGTAGGACAGAAAAGGTTTCCTTTCCGCAGGTACGAGGCACGGTTTCCTGACATCCGACAACCTTTTATTAATAATCTGTCAGAGCATTAAAATATACCTAATATGACCGTTGGTTAGATTAAATAAAGATAAAGATAAAGAAATTCAAACAGTTGTTTATGACTATTCAAGTGGTCAGTAGGTCATCAGCATTAGAGTAATGATCGGTGACTCAGATAGATTAGCATCGGTCTGTCATCTGATCGGTGAGTCATTTTGATCAGCATCGGTCTGTCATCTGATCGGTGAGTCATTTTGATCAGCATCGGTCTGTAATCTGATCAGTGAGTCATTTTGATCAGCATCGGTATGTCATCTGATCGGTGAGTCATTTTGATCAACATCGGTCTGATTTGCATCGGTGACTTATTTGCATCGGTGAGTCCTTGTATCGGTGACTCATTTGCATCGGTGAGTCCTTGGATCGGTGACTCATTTGCATCGGTGACTCCTTGGATGGGTGACTCATTTGCATCGGTGAGTCCTTGGATCGGTGACTCATTTGCATCGGTGAGTCCTTGGATCGGTGACTCATTTGCATCGGTGACTCCTTGGATCGGTGATTCATTTGCATCGGTGAGTCCTTGGATCAGTGACTCATTTGCATCGGTGACTCCTTGGATCGGTGACTCATTTGCATCGGTGAGTCATCTGATTAGTGCGACCGTTGTCCTTTGATATTGGATCAGTGCTTCCGATGTCTGTTGAATCCAGAAGACTTCCAACATACTTTGTAAGTCAATAAGCATAGACAAAAACATGATAACTGATTCATTAACAGATTGGAGTTATGTTTATGAGAAATCAAACCAGATTAAGCATTAATGAGTTGTGATGATTTGTGATTATTAAAACATCAAACATAGACATGAAATCAACAATCTTCCAGAGGGCTCAACAACATTGTTAGTAGATACAAGAGATCACCTCCAAAATGAAAAATAGTTTATTAGTATTGTTAGATTATAAAAATACTTGAATCTATTATACTTTTGAGGAAATTGAATATAAAATAAACAATTCTTCGAGAACCCCAATATTACTATATCATATCCCAAAATATCATTCACAAAACACTTTTTGGAATACTGGGGAATAGACACATAATAAAAAGGGAAAGATCTAATGCATAGTGAGAGTATTAATACAAAAAAAATTTATCATAAATATTTGACACATAATCATTATAGAATGGTAAATATCTATGAAAATTTATATTTAATAAATATATTCAACAAGTTGAAATGTATTACTAGAACAAATGATGATAAAATCATTCTATATAAGTAATCTCATGAGCTAGAAACTAATCCATGGATATCATGCAAAATAAAAAATCACATGGAGATAAATATAATAAATGATAATGATTGAATTCATTATTTTGAACATATTAAACATACTAGTAATAAATTTTCAAAAATATATGAATCATCAGTGAGGAATTGGTCCAAGACATCGATATAAATGGGTCCTAATCCATAACCCAATCCAGTTTCGCTTTTGAAACCCATTAAAGTATCAAGGGGATATATAGGCCTCAACCATCACACACTAGGTCTAACAAATTCCTAAATCTACGAGGTGAAACATGGTCATGATAAATATTAAAATTGAAATAATATCATTATATATGTTAATAATTTACTCAATCAATAAACATAATGATAGAAAATCTAGTATAGTGTGGAGAATTTTATAAAAAAATATATTCCTAATCAAATTTATAATAATCCATCATATGAAATAAAAAGGATTCTATCATTACCATATTTACCAAGTAGAGCCTAAATAAAATAAAAGATACTTTCATTGACGAATTTGAATATAATTTAAATCATTATTGAGTGAAAAACATTTCCACATTTCAAATAACTTTAAAATATTCCAAAATATTATAAAATTAAATTTCAGTAAAATTAGTGTTATTAAAATTTAATGGATACTTTAAATCAATTTATGGACTTGAGAGAGGGAAATAAAGTTCACACATTTCATGTTAAAAAAGATATTCCATTAAAAATATTGTAGGAAAACCCATAAAGTTAAATATTTTGACAATTATAGGATGATCAATTATATTAAATTGTAAAAAATCCCATACTTGGTAAAAATAAATTTAACATATCATAAGATAATATAAAAAATAATTGTGAAAACATTTTTAGAAAACAATGATTTTGATAAAAATTGATTTGCAACCAAAGAAATAAAATATGTAATATTTCCTTTATAATATTTTATATATCATTTTATATACAAAAGAGAGGTATATGTTGTTATTAATTGAAAATTTAATGAATTACTAGGTAATAGTAATATTCTTGTTTTTCTTGGCTAAGAGATCATAATATTTCATCATTGAAAATTTCTTAATAAAAAAATAATGGGAAATGGTGATATAATAAAATAAACCATTAACACTATAGATATTTGAATCATAATCCCCATTAAAGAAATAACACTAAGAAAACATTAAATATGATGATTATAAATGGATTGATGATATATATAATAGAAAGGGTTGTATATACACCACAAAATGAACAATTTGGTGAATATGGAATACATCCCAAAGAATTAAATGTGAGGTGATAAATCATGGCATCACGTTTGATTTCATACATATTTGTTCTAAACTATTGTATAATAATTATTTACATACTATAAATCTATTAAATAAACCTAATCATATATATCATTCCTTATATAAATTATTTATTTTATTCTATCAACCATTTCTTAAAAATAAGTTGTTAAAAGCATTATTTGTTGTAAAACATGCCTCATTTTTAATGTAATTTTGGGTTTGGTATTTTAGGTATTTTTATAATGATCATGCATAAATAATCTCCAAAAGGATATGAATTATATATATATATAATATGTATTATATATGTATTAATATTAATAATTAAGGGTTATGTATATAAAAATTAATTTCACAGATCATGGGAATATAGGTTATAAATACACATGAATATTGATCTCATCTTCCCGACAGTCGGAATAAAAGGATGGTTAGTAATATATAAACATTATAGGGAGATTATAATTTCATATGTTTCACATTTACTCATTAAATGTTCCCTCATTACCTTCCATGTATAAATATATGGAACAACTTTTCATATCTCGATATAGAGGCGATAGTCTATATATACACATAATTAAAGTGACTACTTCCCAAACGATTTTATGGAAATATTTTTTTGGAAATTAGTTTTTAAAAACTTTCATAATTTTAATAAATATTATAAAAATATCTTATATCCATCAATATATACTTCCTTGATGGAAAGTGATGGATAATGAATTAGATCGGCTTGTTTAGTGGTAGTCTTCTATATATGTGATCAAAAGTTTTTTTCCCAATTTGATGGATGATTTTTGGGATATATTTTTTCCATAAACATAATACCATATCATTTTATGTAAAATATTGGTTATATTAAATTAGAATTACTAATAAATTTATGACGGTGGTAAGAGTGGGAGTGAAAATAATGAGCTTATTGATGACAGCTAACTTTTCTTAAAACATTCCCATTTTAATCTCCTAGTAAGGTACGTAGTGATTGTCCTTTTGGAAGAAAATTATATAATAATCATCGAAATGATGTTGTGTTGAAATTTTTATAAGGTCTAGTTGAGAATAATGGCTTATGAGGAATTATAAAAGAGAGTGGAGGATGATCCTTTAATAAATATAGAGGAGTGGTATTTTTGTAAATAACACAAATTATTCATCCAATTGAATTCACATACACAAAAAGTGTGACTACCTAATAAATTATTATTTAATTCATTTTAATTTAATTAGATATATTAGATATCTTTTGAAGCGCACAACAACAGTTTTAAAGGAAAAAAAATTGTTTACATTTTATTTAAACATGACCATTATAAGACAATCATGAAGTTAGAAAGTATGAAGAATACTAACTAAATTAGGAAATTGAATACGGGTTATAAATTTATATATTAAAAATATATATTAATATTTATTAGAAAGAAAATAAAATAATCTAAATTAAAGGGATTTTTTTTAAAAAACCGTAATTTGTTCATGGAAAAATGATTCATCACTTCTTGCATAATTATTATAAAACTACTTCTTGGAAAAAATAAAAAAATTATTTGAAAAAATGATGTTAATTTTTTTATTCATAATATCGAAATAATCATAGGATAATTTTTTTAATTTTTTGGAATGTTTAATTATTGATTAATACTAAATAAACATATTTTTAGTGAAGACATTTATTTCATTTAAAATAGTTTTATTGGTAAATTATATATTAAATTAATTTTAATATAAAATTTGATCAATTATATAAAAAATAATATACTTTATCTCATTTTAATCAATTTAATATTTAATATTTATTTTAAACCCTACAATTTATAAGATAATTTATTCTTTTAAAACAAACTTTTTCCTAATGTCCGTGGACATTATTTTAAATTGTACTTTTCAACTTATATAAATTTCAAATATAGAAATGGTTCAAATATTTGGAATCATCATATTTTATATTATCTAATATTTCCAAATTATTTTGTACCATAATGAATAGTACACCAAAAAATTAATTATTATAGTTTAGGTAAAAACTGATTTAGTAGGGTTTACTAAAAAAATCATAAGGGTTAAAATGACATACCAACATTTCCAACCCAAATTCGATGGATAATTTTAGAGCTCATAATTGATAACAGTTGATAATGACCCATTTTGGAGGTATGTGACATGGTAAAAATGTGTGTGTAAATGACTCTTTTGAAATCACCATCTGTTTAATATCTCCCACATATATAAGGTTACACCCTGTCCTACCCTCTTTAAACATCCAATTCAATTTATTATGGACAATCCCTACATTGAGTGACTTTTTTTCACTCCAAAAGGAGTTCATTTATGAATAGGTAATGTACATAAAAATGAATTTTCATATTATTTCCCTATCCTCTTCCTTATATAACTATTCAATCTTGAATGTATAATAACACTAAAATCTCCCACATATTATGATTTTTTATATTAAGGGAACATTATATATTTATCTCCACATCACAAAAATTGATTTATGGATTGATATAATGATGTAACTAGATCATGTATATTATTTTTATGATATTATTATAATTTTGGAATTGTAATATAACATATACCACCTTACTTTCCATTATTTTTAAAATATTCTATTGTCACTCGTGTGTAAAGTTGACTACCAGCTCATGAAATGATGTGATCTATTTTTAATAAAAATTTTATAGAGAAGTTACTCAAAAATAATTTAATGAGTACATGTGATATATATTTCATGATATAAATTCAAAAATATATATATAGCACACACGTTTCCAACCTTTCACTTGTTAAGGGAACTATATCGTTGCTCTGGCATACTTACGACATACCATATTTACAATACAATGTGATTCATTTTCAATTTAATTACTTAATGAATGATTATTAAAATGAATATAATGATTCAAAATGTTATTTATAACATTAATATCATTCTAGAGACTACTTACATATATAATATGTTCAAAAATATTATCTTTAATGATAATCATTAATTTCAAAATAAAGAAATTAACACCGAAAACTATAAATACGATAAAATATAACTAACGAATGGGCTGTAAAATTTTATAAAGGGATCATTTATGTTATTATAAATATTAATATTATTTTGTTATAGATTATTAAAACCTAAAAAACTATTATACAAGATTATAAAGAGTGTTCAACCAAAATAAAGAATGAGGCAAGGGACTTCGTCTCTCTTTCCCAATATTGTGGCATATTATAATGTTATGCCCCTAGTTTATTTTAATAGTTGTATATATTTAACCATTTTGATGTAATATCCCAATTCCAAAATATGTCATTTTATTTTATGTTTTAATTTTAATTATTCTTCTTTTTTGTATTTCTTTTTGATATTATAATGTGGTAAATGTAATTGGGCAATTAACAATTTTTGTTATTATTAACAATGTCTTGAAAAATCACCATATTTTGATCTTTTTTACTGGACATTACATCTATCATAATTTTCCATATTAATTTATTATTGATGTGATTATTGGATAAACCGCATAACACTTTCACATATGATTTTTATATTCAAATTTATATTAATTAATGCTGAATAATGGATAAACACATAAAAATTACTCAATAATGATATTTAATGATAATGAAATATAATCCCTAAAGTAAATGAATTATTTGATATATGAGTAATGTATTGGACATGTAGATACATGTTGTACCCATTTATTGATAGTCCCTTACTGCACTGAATGACCTCATTAGACAAATCAATATTCTAAATGAGTTGGGGTTTTCCCAAATAATTTTAATCATTATTTTTTAAGGTAATGATCGAAGAGGTATGATGATTCTAGATATCTATATGTCTATTAATTAAGAATCACCATCATTTAGAATTAATTTACTATAATTATCCATGATATTTTAACTATGATATTATAACAGGATACATTGTATTTTATTTTAAATGAATAAATGCAATGTGATTGTATTTATATACCATGTCATATTGATTATTCCATACATAATAAGGATAGTAATTTTATTGATTAAATAGGGAATATATTCAGTTATTCACATCTACATGATTATTATTCATTATTGATTCATGAAATCATCCATTGTACCTAACCCTTATTAAGAATTTGTGCTCACCCTTATTTTGATTCCATTCCACACAATACTAATAAGAATTCATTGATTGAATTCAAAGATGATAAATTCTTTCTTTTACATTTATTTTTATTTTCCATTCCCAGTGTAAAATGTGTATCATATATGTATTTGGTTTTCCAAAATGTATAAACTGAATAGGTATTCATGATTTTTACAATTGTATAAATTTTAATATAATAAAGTATTAATTATATCCTGATTATTTGATTTTGGGTTTGTTATAGATTCTATAATATATAGTTTAGATGAAACCATGATAACTAGTATATGGGAATTATATATTAAGGATCCTAGAAATATGAAAAGCATAAGGATACATATATAATATCATTGAAAAATAATATTGAGTAATAATAATGTGTTGATGAGTATGAGGCTATATTTATAAGGTTATCCAGGTATTCTATGCATTACATATGCAACACAAAGTGACAGATTTAACATTTCACAAAAGGATATAAATCTGGATTTTGAAGGGTTATGGTCTCTAAAATAGTTACATCCTATGATGAAATTTTTTTAAGTTCCATAATAAATGATTAACTAATTATTTAGACACAATATCTTGAAATGAAATCAAAAAAATATTAAATCTAATGATCACTATAAAAAAGTGAATTAAATATAGAAGAATAAGAGAATGAATCAATTTCCTCCTTAGGAGGACTATGGAATGAATAATA
The DNA here is from genome assembly GCA_963277665.1 of Viscum album. NCBI lineage: Eukaryota > Viridiplantae > Streptophyta > Magnoliopsida > Santalales > Viscaceae > Viscum > Viscum album. Next base: position 11,071,358 of record OY728154.1, read on the forward strand.
ATAGGAAACTATATAATGTCATTGGGATTTTTATAAGTGTGAAGATAAGGTTCATAAGTCTAAAAATGGAATGGGAAAAATGAAATAACTTTAATTTAGTATTTTAACTCTAGAAAGATGGTGGACTACTCAAATGAATTCCCCAAGAATCAGTAGAATCTACCACACAACCAGAAAAAATTAAATACTCCATATAGAATGTCCGTTGACAAATTATTGGTGTTAAGGATTCTATTAGAGGAGTTGTGATATAAGGGGTATATTCTATGTACTATTTCACGATGTGGATATGATGTTCACTTTAATAAGAAATATTATTCATCTATGAAGATGTGCATTAATTATCAGTAAATCAATGCTATTAAAATAATGAACATGTATCCTCTTCCTCACATTGAATAAATATATGATTAACTACATGATGGAAATATTTTTCAAATATTGAAATTTACTCTAGGTATCATAAATTCCATTTAAGGAATGAATAATTTTCAAATATAGCATTTTTGTAAAATTTATGAACATAAAAAAGTTTAAAGTACTTCCATTTTGGATGACTGATACACCCACTTTTTTCGATATATTGAATTGAGTATATAATGAATATATTGATTATTCTTATGGTTTTAATTTATGATATATCAGTGTATTTTAATATCAATAAGGACCCTAAGAATCAGTTTTGGATCATTCATGAGACTCTTAAAATTGATTAGCTATGTGGGATATTAATAATGTTTGATTTATAAATTCTTTAATTTCATTTAATTCCCATAATGTATATAAGGAATGAATCTTAGTTCATTCTATAAAGGAAAAGGATTTCATAAAATTACTTACACCAATTTATGTAAATGAGTATTGTAGTTTCATTTGTTTGGTTGGTTACTATTGGATATTTATTTGACATTCATATGATTGGAGACACCATTTTTTAATCTTTCACATAAAGGGGTAATGTTTTATTAAAAAAAATCAATGTGAAGAACTTTTTTATGAACATATGAGGAGATTGGTCAATGCTCTAATTATGAATCAAACATCTAGAAATTATGGGTCTATGAAATATAGTTATTTATCTATGAATGTAATTTGTTGTTTTATAATGTAAAATTATAATATTATTTCACTTGAATAATTTTAATTGAAGAATCATTAAATTAACTATCCATCAGAGGATCTTGATTTGAAATATATAGTATTTTATTGGATGAAATTTAGATATTTTATATATTGGAAAAGATAGGAGATATTAAATTTTCATAAAATACTAAAATACATTTTATCACATAAAAAGTCCAATATTAGAAAAAATAGACGGCTTATGATACAAAACTAATATTATTTATTGATAAACGGCCACTCATGGAATGAGATTTATGGTGGAAGATACATTGAGTAGGAATGATCATGAACATCTAACCGAGATGATGATTTTGAGGGATCATATGTTCATTTACCTTATAAATATTGATGTGGAAAAATGTTAATTAAAAATATACAACAATCCTATTATAAATTATAGTGAAACCATGTTAATTATCAAAATTATTATGTTTTCAATATATGGATGCTAAATTTCATAAAAAAATTTAATCAATAAATGATGTAAAAATAGCAAAGTTAATTAGTAATTATGGTGTTCTAGAATTTTGGAAGTCGATTTGGTGTTTCATATATACCTAAGGTAAAATCATAATTGTTGTATGATTTTCATATCTCTAATATATCTATAAGCTATGGTATCCCAATAAACTATATGGATTGGAAAGAATTTTTTCGTGGAATAACATGAAGAGGGAAATTTATGAATATGTATAAAGATACATGGTTTTTCAAAAAGTTTACCCTATATGAAAATGTCATTGTGGTGTCATACAAGATCTTATAATTCATTTGTTGAAATGGAATGACATTATAATTGAATTTATCACATTACAATAATGGACACCTACAAATATTGATAAATTACGGGTGATCATTGACCACCAAAACAAGTATGAACATTTTCTCACTATAAGAGATGAATTACCTCATCCGTTACTCATAAGGATCTATATTATTGATGTTATAATACATTATCATGCACCTACATATGTCATATTTCATTTTGAACCCCATTTTACATCATCATTATAGAGGGGTATTCAAAAAGATCTTGAAATTGAGATTAATTTGAGCCGTACCTACCATTTTTAAAATGATAGAATGTTTGAGAGGAATATTCAAAAAAAAAAAAGAAATGTTGAGGTAATGCAAAAAAAAATTCAGGGATTTTGGGACAAGTATTTACCTTGTTTAGAGTTTTCCTATAATAATAGTTTATGTTCATGTATTGAAATGTCACTATATGATGCATTATATAGAAATATAGTTTATACTCCAATGTTTTTGTATAAAGATGGTGTAAATAAACTTTTTGGAATATAAAAATTTAAGGTGTAAAAAAATAAAGTCTATTCATGGGTCACATTAAAGTATACCATTGTAGGAAAATTTGTTATGAAATTAATCATATAAGGATTATATATTCCAAGATGGACATCATATTTTTTTGTGAGTATCTACATTGATGGATTTGAAAAGGATATATAATAAAGTAAAACATACCTCCAGGTACTTCATATCCATTGATATTTTGGAAATGATTGGAGTTATGGAATACCCATTAGAAATTTCTTTATGTTTATGACAAAAACATGATCTGTTTAATATTTAATATTTATAGAAGTACCTGCCGAACCCAATGAAAATACACACCTACAATGAAATAAAATTGGTACTATATATATCTTAATATAAAGAACACATTAAATTTAATTATAATAGAGATCATTTATTGATGAATCATATCACTTGGTTGGCTAAGGTACGATAGAGAAATAACAAAAATAAAAGATGTAATAAGGAAACCATAGGTCTTTATGGAGTATAACCACCCTCTAATGATTGTATGTTAATATTGAAACTGGATTTATGGATGAATTTTTGCTATTATAAGCAATAATTATATAAGTCCCCAGCCTTAAACATTACTTAATCTTGAGTTATTACAAGAATACACAATGAGGATCTTTTCAGGTTTTTAGTTTTAGAGAATTAGATCAGAAATCATTCATTACATTCCACATTTCAACATTGTGGTTACATAAAAGACAATATTCGTTTTTCAGATAAAAGGTGATATATTTAAAATAAAACATGGATTCTTTCTTGAAACTTCCTCCACACTGTCATCACATCATTTACCTTTCCCTTGACCTGTGAAAAACATTTCAAAAACTAGGGATGAGCATAAAAATCTCAGTAAGGTGTATAAAAATATGGAATGAAAACATTAGTACATGTATAAATATAAATCAATGAAATCATAATTTACTCATAAAACATAAGTACTTTAACATACCTCATCAAATCATGAATAACTCATAGAAATCCTAAGACATAAAGGTAACTTGAGGCATTCATAACATTCTTACGTAGGGAGTAACCCTCATGGTTACGTTTGGAATACCCATCATAGTATATTCCATCAATATCTTTAGATAAAACTTATCGTTTAACCCCTTCATGTTACCCAATGCATTGGAGAGCTATATCGGGCTCACCCTCCCTTAGTTTATCACAGAACCACTCGTCTTCATAAACAATTCCCATGGACCATAACATAATCGTATAACATAAAACATGCATAAAGGAAACATGACATTTCCAAATTTCAATAACAGGATATCAATAAAACATTGATATAAAAAACATTATTAAACCCATTTTTAATACCAAAATAAAATAAAAGTAAAACATGGTATTTATTTTTCACTAAAAAAAGTTGTGGCTTGTAGAGGAATCCGAAACTCAAATAATGGTCACGAGGGCGGAGAAGTTATTGTCACCGCATATATACAATAAAAACATTCCCTTTTATCGTCTAGAAAAATGATTCATATAAAAAATATTACTTTTCAATAAACATCAATGTAAACGGGGTTTGTGCACCTTCTAAAAGAAGGTTGTGTATAAATCAAAATATGCCTCAATGAAAGGAGATTGAGATGAAGTCCCATACCTCGTGTCCGACATGACTCGATCCTTCTTTAATCTCATGAACAATAAACATGAGTTAATTTATACTTTCTAAAGAACCTTTTTCAAGTTCATTATTCCATTTATATCACTTATTACCATGTTATGAACACTATGTAGTTATTTAAGTTAATAACGGTCGATATGTCGATCTTTGGTACTTGAATCAAAAATAGACTCCTTATAATTACAAGTTATTCATGTGGTCAAATATCTATTATATCAAGAACTATATACATGATATAGATATCATATATATCATATATATCCATTATATGCATGCATCTTTAATATTACATAACATTTAGAGGTATGAAATGAAATGCACCGTTCATGGAGACGTTAAGCCTTATGTACCCATGAATGCTACATTCATTTATATTTCGTATTTAATGGAATTAATTCATAATTACATAAATGTATATTATAATTCCATTATAATATAATATATAATATCATTAACTCCATGCTTTATACGTTCCACATATGGCATTAACGAATCCAATCACTTTGAGGGGGCGGTAGTCCGCACTTCCTAAAATGAAGAAATTGTGTTTACCCATAATGGAAACCATAGAAGTATTCCATAAATGGAAAATACAGAAGCATAAGGAAAACATAAACAAAATATATATCATATATAAATAGAGTGACATCTTACTGGCCACCATGAAATGTGTTAAAAGAAAATTGAACAATCATCGTTTCGTGAGGCGGAAATTCTCCATCCACAGAAATAGTATGTTCTTTAACCATTATGAGACGTTGTGTGTATGTGTAGCTTGAATACTTCACCTAAAAACATCCTATTATGTTTAATATACTGTTTTTGTTACAAAATAAAGGAATAAAACGAGTTTAGTGGGTTGGAGAAGCAAAATAAAACAAAAGAACACAAGTGAAGACATTACTTTTAAATCGGGTAACTCATGTTGATTTGAACCAAAAGGGTTTCTTAAAGAGCATTCTACCTATGTTATGGCTTCTATGATGAAGAGAAGGATGTGTAGAGATAAAATGAGATGATCTTGGTTGACCCAATGTCTTGAGATGTGTGTGTATGGAGGTAGAGTTGGGGGCGTTTTATAAGAGGGAGGAGGGGCACTCTTGGAAAGTCAAGAAATGTTACTTTATTATATAATGATTTTTGAATTTTAAAGGTCCCAAAATTATATATTTATAGGAAAAGGTGATAAGGGTTCGATATAAACCAATACAATAGGTCTTTGACAAGTTAAAGTCTTATATTTTATATTTTCATTTCATTTTATTTAAATCGTTCAGTAATGAGGTAATCGATGCATCATCATGGTGTCATAAATAATTTAATTTATTTAATGTCTAAAAATTATTATAAAAATTACTGTGATGTAGGAAATATTTTTAGCTTTCCAATTACTATTTATATTCCAATAGATCATTTATCTAGAAAAAAATAAAATTGTTTTACTTGGGTGATACATACTTTTGATATACTTTCCTTTTAAAAACATAAAATGATAAAGTGTCACTATCACCCAAAAGTGATTACATGGGGTCCCTAAGATTGGAACAAGGAATACCATGGTCGGACAAGACACAACCAGTAGAATTAGTACACATTTTGGGGTTCTTTGTTATTATTATTATATTATTTTATTATCCATAACTACCCGATTACTAATTAATCATGATAATTAATGATAATTACCATCGTTACTATTCATAATGTCCAAAAACAAAAGAGTCTTCATTACATAATATGGACCTCCTGATTAAAAATATGGAATCATTTTTTACCAAATTACAAACACATAATTTTCAATAATTAATTTAAAAATAATTCCTGTTGTCCAAACAAATAGTGGGTTTTTTCGAAACAATCTCTATCAAAAGTTTGACAATTGTTTATGTCCAATTTCAAAGTAAAATTAATCCAAATGACCAAAACTGGATTCAATGGTAAAAATATATTCTATTTAAACTTTAAACCCAATTAAGAAGTTAATATATCCATATAATAAAATTAGATGAAAAAGAAGTTTTGAAGTAAAATGCAGTGTTTTTCACTATTCATTAAAAAATGAACATTGTTAGAAAAAAAACCAAAAATTTATCCAAAGTAAATTTCAATGTCCCAATACTAAATAATAAGTTTATTTTGACAAATAGAGCTTATTAAATTGTCAAAAGATAGATTTAAAAATGGTTCTCCATCAAAAGGCGGTAAAACAATCTTTTAAAAAATATTAGAGTTTTCTATGCTTAAGATCAGATTTATTCTCATTATAAAAATATAAAACAATATAAAATTCATAAATAGACATAGATAAGACTATATATTATTCATTAATTACTTGGGATGTTACATCCTTCCCCCCCTTCAGAAAATTGCAACCCCTGAATTTATTTACTTATCGAATAAGTGGGGTTATTTATCCCTCATTACATTTTCAGATTCCATTGTTGCCTCTTCAATCATGTGGTTTTTCCAAAAAATCTATATATGATTAATCAACTTATTCCATAACTCTTTCTCCATGTGGTCAAGAATCTGTACAGGTTGTTCCTCATAAGATAGATTCTCTTCCAGCTGAACTACCTCTGGACTCAAAACATGAGATATATCTGGCATTTAATTCCTTAACATTGAAATGTGAAAAACATTATGTACCTGAGATGAACACGGAGGTAATTCCACTCGGTAAGAAACTGGTACCACTCTCTCTTTAATTTCATATGGTCCAATGAACCTTGGACATAGCTTTCCTTTCTTACCAAATTGCATCACACTTTTCCATGGTGAAACATTGAGGAAGACATGGTCACCTACCTTAAAAGAGAGACCATTCCTCCTGTTGTCTGAATAACTTTTATACATACTCTGAGCTATTCTCAAGTGTTTCTGTATCAGCTAAACTTTTTCTACCAACTCTTCTACCAATTCTGGTCCCATCAACTTCCTTTCACCCACTTCATCCCAAAAAGCTGGAGTTCGACACCGCTTCCCATATAATGCCTCCAATGGTGCCATCTGTATACTGGAATAAAAACTGTTATTATAAGAAAAATCATCCAAAGAATGATGTTGGACCTAACATCCCTAATAATACATCAAAAAGAACATATCATATCCTACAATGTCTGAATTTTTCATTCTGACTGCCCATCTGATTGAGGATGAAAAGCTGTAATAAAATTTAATTCAGTACCCAATGACTTCTGAAGGCCTTTCCAAAAGATAGAAGTAAACCTAGGATCACAATCAGATACAATGGATATGGGAACTCCATGTAACCTGACTATCTTTTTAAGATACAAACTAGAAAGTTTATCTAGGAAAAAAGTATCTCGTATAACAAGGAAATAAGTATATTTAGTCAAGCAATCAACAATAACCCAGATTGCATTATTACCTCGAGGTGTCTTCGGCAACCCCACAATGAAGTCCATGGATATATTCTCCCATTTCCACACTGGCACTGGTAAAGGCTGAAGCATCCCCTTCGGTAACTGTCTCTCTACTTTAACATGTTGACAAGTCAAACACTTCAAAGTAAAATCAGCAATATCTCTTTTCATTCCATCCCACCGGTAGTACTCCTGAAGATCTCTACACATCTTAGTACAGCATGGATGCACTTAAAACAGAGAACTATGAGATTCACATAACAACTCTCTTTTCAACTGTGAATCACACGGCACACACAATCTCTTCCCAAATCTCAAAACACAATCACTACCAATGTTGAATTTAGGCAACATACCCATCTGAACCATCTCTACCTTTTTCTGCAATTCAATGTCCTTCTTCTATGCTTGCTTAATGCTATCTAATAGAGAAGATTTCACTAATACCTGAAACAAAACAGAAGAAAATCCTACACAAACAACTTCTATGCCACTGTTCATCAAATCCTTATCCAAAGGATCATGTTCCAAAAACAACATTGTTATTGAAGCAGTACATTTTTGATTCAAAGAATCAACCACTTTATTTTCTTTTCCTAGATGGTAATGAATTTTACAATCCTAATACTTGATTAATTCCAGCCATATCCTCTGTCTCATGTTCAGTTATTTCTGAGTGAAGATATAATTTAAACTTCTATGATCGATATATATTTCACACTTTACTCCATACAAATTATGCCTCCAAATTTTTAAAGATAAAACAACAACAGCTAATTCCAAATCATGTGTAGGGTAATTTACCTCAAGATTTATCAACTATCATAAAGCATAAGCAATTACTTGATCATTTTGCATTAGAACTCAACCATGTCCTTTCAATGATGCATCACAGTAGATAACAAACTCACCATTCCTGGAAGGTGGTGCCAAAACTGGAGTATTCACCAATCTTCTTTTTCAACTCCTGAAAAAAATCATCACATTTTTTTGTCCAGATAAATTTAACACCCTTTCAAGTTATCTTAGTCATTGTAATAGATAACCTTGAAAAGTTTCTAACAAACATTGGGTAATAGCCTACCAAACAAAGAAAACTATGATTCTCGGTTACATTTGGGGGTCTTGGCCATTTTTCCACAACCTTTTTTTGAATGATCAACAGTTATCCCATATTTAGAAACAATGTGACCAAGGAAAGAAATTTATTGCAACCAAAACTCACACTTTCTAGTTTCCCATACAATTTATTTTCTTTTACGGTTTGAAAAACTACCCTTAAATAACTTTCATGCTCCCCTTTACTTTTAGAAAACACCAAAATATCATCAATAAAAACAACCACAAACTTATCCAAGAACTCATGGAAAATTATATTCATAAAGTCCATGAATACATCAGGTGCATTGGTTATACCAAAAGGAATAACTAAAAATTTATAATGGCTATATCATGTACAAAACACAGTCTTTGGAACATCTGCTTCCTTTACCATCAACTGATGGTACACCGATCTTAGGTCATTCTTTGAAAAATACTGAGCTCCCTGGAGATGATCAAACAAATCATCGATATGAGGAAAAGGATATTTCTTCTTAATAGTGATGTTATTCAAGGATCTATAATCAATTCAAAGTCTTATAAAACCATCTTTCTTTTTAAAAATAAGACAGGTGCACCCCATGGTGATGTTCTAGGTCGAATGAAACCTTTCTCTAATAAATCTTGAAATTGCTTCTGCAACTCTAAAAGTTCAATTTGAGCCATTCGATAAGGAGGTTTTGAAATTAGCTAAGAATCGGGAACTAAGTCACCAGTAAATTCAACTTCCCGATCTTGTATTATTCTAGGTAAATCCTCAGGAAAATCATCAGAATACTCATTTACCACTAACACCTCATTAATATGAACAATTCCTTTGTTTTCAACAATATGTGCAAGGTAACATTAATTTCCATATTTTACATGTTTCATAGCCTCTTGATATGTTATCAACAGTAAGGGTTCATTCTTGTACACAAACTGAAAGTATTTCTGAAAAAAACTTATTTAGCTCTACAGTCAATCTTAGCTTGGTAATCAATGATCCAATCCATACCCAGGATAACAACAATCTATACTAGAGGTAAAACAATAAGGTTTGCAAGTAGGTTCTTTCCACAGATAAGGATAGGAAGACTCTTATAAATTCTTTTTGCCTCATCATTTCCCCTATGTGTTTTTACAACAAGTTCAAGAGACAACTCTTGAGAAGGAATTCCCAATTTACTAGAAACTTTTTCAGAGATGAAAGAAGTTTTAGACCCTAAATCAAACAACACACTGGTATAATCTGATAAAACAAACAAAGTACATGATACCACTTCATTTGCTGTCCCAAAATCTGTTGAAGTAGTTGGAAAGGATTTCACTACTCTTTTTTTCTTGTACTCTGACTGCTTCCCAGCATTTGACCTCTTTGTCGAACACTCATTTGCATAATGACCCATCTCATTTCACTTGAAACATTTCACTAACTGTAAATAAAATTTGTTCATACCATCACTATGATATTTTTTAGTGAAATCACAAGCCTTATGTCCCATCTTACCACATAGATAGCACTTTCCAAAATTCATAAGACATTCCCCAGTATGCCTTTTACCACATTTATCACAAACCAGAAACATAGTTTTCTCACCATCAGACCTTTTTGAAGAATTCTTCCCTTTCTCCTGCCACCTAGGTCTCTTCTTGTATTGGTGGTTATAAAACACTTGATCATCAGAAAACTCCATTTCCACCTTATAAGCATATAGAACAAGCTTTTCATAACTCTTGAACTCCGAATAAGCTAAATCCCTTTGATATTTTGGCTTTAATCCTGATTAAAAACGATTGATTTTAATATCAAAGTCTCAAATAACATATGGAGCATACCTTGCCAATAGACTGAACCTTTCTCCATAATAATCCATTGAGTCGTCCTCTTGCCTCAATTCCAAGAATTGTTTTTCCATCCTAAGTCGAACAACCATAGGTAAATACTTCTCTAGAAACATACCTTTGAATTCATCCCAGTAGAGAGCATCAATCTCATCAGCGTCCCTGATATTTTTAACCATTGAACACCACTGATCTGTTAACCCTCCAAATGGTAAATTGCAAGACTATCCATTTGATTTTCTGAACAACCCATCACATCGAAAATATTCTCCAGTTCATTAATCCACCCTTTAGCTAGCACTGGGTCAGATGATCCTCTGAATTATGGGGGATGTTGCCCCATGAAATGTTCCACCACTGACATGTTCCTCTGCGGTTGATCTGGCTAATCTCGTGCATTGATACCACCACCATTTATCACTTGAGTCAACTGCACCATTACTACAAAAAACTATTCAGTTCTAATTATTACTATCTTAGGATGCTGATTCGGAAGGTCATTTCCTTCTGTATACCTTCTTATCACGACTTCCTTTTTTCCTCTATGGAAATCCATTCTGAACAAACATGTCTTAGATAAAGCAACATGGTAGTCTTCAAATTCTATATCATTTCAATTTGACTATAAAAAAATATTTTTGGATAATCATTTAATAGAATTATGACTCCTAAAGATATCTAAATTGACCACTGATACCAACTGTAAGGCCCCAACCTTATACATTACTTAATCTTGAGTTATTACAAGAATACACATTAAGGATCTTTTCAGGTTTAGAGTTTTAGAGAATTATATCATAAATCATGCATTACATTCCATATTTCAACAATTTGGTTACATAAATGACACTCTTCTTTTTTCCCATCAAAGGAGATATATTTAAAATAAAACATGGATTCTTTATTGACACTTCCTAAACACTATTATCACATAATGTACCTTTCCCTTGACCTGTGAAAAAGATTTCAAAAACTTGGGATGAGCATAAAAAACTCAGTAAGGTGTATAAAAATACTTAATGAAAACATTAGTCCATGTATACATATAAATCAATGAAATCATACTTTACACATAAAACATAAGCGCATTATCATACCTCATCAAATCATGAATAACTAATAGAAATCATAATACATAACGGAAACTTGAGTCATTCATAACATTCTTACGTAGGGAGTAACCCTCACGGTTACGTTTGGAATACCCATCATAGTATATTCCCTAAATATCTTCGGAGAAACCTTAGTGTTTAACCCCTTCACGTTACCCAATTCATTGGAGAGCTATATCGGTCTCACCCACCCTTATTTTATCATGGAACCACCCATCTTCATAAACAATGCCCAAGAACCATAACATAATCGTATCACATAAAAAATGCATAAAGGAAACATAACATTTCTACATTTAAATCATAAGATATCAATAACACATTGATATAATAAAAAAATTATCAAAACCATTTTAAATACAAATATAAAAAAAAAGTAAAACATGGTATTTATTTCTCACTTAAAAAAGTTATGGCTTGTAGAGAATGCCAAAACTCAAATAATGGTCACGTCGGTGAAGAAGTCGTTGTCGCCGGATATGTACGACAAAAACATTCCCTTTTGTCGTTTCGAAAAATGATTCGCATAAAAAATATTCCTTTTGAATAAAAAAAAGTAAAAGGGGTTTATACACCATATAAAATAAGGTTGTGTATAGAACACAATATTCCCCAATGAATAGAGATTGAGACGAAGTCCCATACCTCGTGTCCGACTTGACTCGATAGTTCTTTAATCTCCTGAATAATAAACTTGAGTTAATTTATACTTTCCTAAGAACCTTTTTCAATTTCACTATTCCTTTTATATCACTTATTACCATGTTATAAACACTATGTAATTATTTAAGTTAATAACGGTCGTTTTGTCGATCATTGGTACTTGAGTAAAACATAAACTGCTTATAATTACAAGTTATTCATGTGTTAAAATATTAATTAAATAAAGAACTATATTCATGATGTATAAATCATATATATCATATATATCCTGTATATACATAAATTTATAATATTACATAACCTTTAAGGGTAAGAAATGAAATGCACCTTTCATGGAGACGGTAAGCCGTACGTACGCATGAACGCTACTTTCATTTATATTTCGTATTTAATGGGATTAATTCAAAATGTAATAAAGGTATATTATAATTACAGTATAATATCATATATAATATCATTAAATACATCATTTATATGTTCCACATATAGAATTAACGAATCAAATCACTTTTAGGGGGTGGTAGTCTGCACTTCACAAAATGAAGATATCGCGTTTACCGATAATGGAAACCATAGAGGTATGACGTAAATGAAAAATAAAAATGCATAAGTAAAAAATGAACATAATATATATAATATATAAATAGAGTGACATCTTAATGTCCACCATTAAAGGTGTTAAATGAATATTGAACAATCATCATTTCGTGAGGCAGAAATTCGCCATCCAAAGAAATAGTATGTTCTTTAACCATTAGACGAAGGTGTGTGTAAGTGTAGCACGAATCCATCACATAAAACATCCTAGTATATCTAATATACTGGTGTGGTTACAAAAAAAGGAATAAAAAGAGTTTATGGGGTTGGAGAAGAAAAATAAAACAAAAGAACACAAGTGAAGACATTACCTTTAAATCAGGTAACTCCTCTAGATTTGAACCAAAAGGGTTTCTTGAAGAGATTTCTGCCGAAGGTAAGGATTATATGATGAAGATAGGGATTTTGAGAGATAAAATGTGAAGATCATGGCTGATCCAATGTCTTGAGATGTGTGGGTAAGGAGGTAGAGGTGGGGGCCTTTTATTAGTGGGAGGAGGGGCACTCTTGGAATGTCAAGAAATGTTACTTTATTATATAATGAGTTTCAGATTTTAAAGGTCCCAAAATTAAATATTTCTAGGATAATGAGATAAGGGTTCGAAATAAACCCATACAATAGATCTATTTCATGTTTAATTCTTATATTTTACATTATCTTTTCATTTTATTTAAATCGTTCATTAATGAGGTAATCGTTGTATCATCATTGCATCATAAAAAATATTACTTATTTAATGTCTAAAAATTATAAAAAGATAATATGATGTAGGAAATATTTTTATATTTATAATTAATATTTATATTCCAAGAGATCATTTATTTAGACAAAACTAAATTTGTTTTACTTGGGTGATACATACATTGGTTATACTTTCCTTTTTAAAACATAAAATGATAAAGTGTCACTATCACCGAAAAGTTATTCCATGGGGTCCCTAAGTTTTTCCACAAGGAATCCCATGGTCAGCCATGACATAACCTATAGCATTAGAACACATGTTGGGGTCATTTTTTATTATTATGAGATTATTTTATTATCCTTAACTACCCGATTACTAATTAATCATGATAATTATGGATAATTACCGTCGTTACTATTTAAAATGTCCTAAAACAATAGAGTCTTAATTACATAATTTGGAACTTATGATTCAAAATATGGAATCCATTTTACCAAATTCCAAACACTAAAACTGCAATAATTAATTTAAAAATAATTCTCGTTGTCAAAACAAATAGTGGGTTTTTAGAAACAATTTCTATCAAAAGGTAGACAATTGTTTATGTCTAATTTCAAAGTGAAATTAATCCCAATGGCCACCATTGGATTAAATGGTAAAAATATATTCAATTTGCACATTAAACCCATTTAAATAGATAATATATCCATATAATTAAATTATATGAAAAAGTAGATTTGAAGTAAAATGCGGTATTTTTCACTATTCATTAAAAATGAACATTGTCAGAAAAATACCAAAAACATATCCAAAGTAAATTTCAATGTCCCAATACTAAAGAATAAGTTTATTTCGACATATAGAGCTTATAAAATTTTCAAAAGATATATTTAAAAATGGTTCTCCATCAAAAGGCAGTAAAACAATACTATAATAAATATTAGAGTATTCAATGCTTAAGATCAGATTTATTCTCATTTTAAACCTCTAAAACACTATCTAATTCTTAAATTGACGTAGATAAGAATATCTATTATTTATTACATACTTGGGATGTTACACATTAACACCCCCATATTTTTCTATTTATTTCAATCTAATTAAATTTATTATTATCGATAGTTTGGGATGTACACAACAATGAATATAAAAAAATAGATTATTGAAATATTATTTTTAAATGTCCATTATAACGATGTAGTTAAGTTTGTGGGTACAAATAGTTATAAATAAATTATTAAAAATATTTCGTTTAAAATATGTAAAACAATAAAATGGATATATATTAATTAAAAATAAAATATGAAGGATTTTATTGGAAAAGAAATGTTACCATAAAAATGTATTTTTCCCACAAAAAATAGTTTTGTTGCTTTATGTACACATATGATTTTTAAAATAATTTACAAATATGAAATATATTTTAAATTTTTTATATTGTATAATTATTTAAAATATATTATACAAATAAAATTTATGTTAATAGAATTAATTTCATATTGAACATTGTTATTAAATTATTCTATAAATTTGAGAATTCTCCACAAAATTAGTCTTTCTCATTACTTCTGTAGGTATAAAAAGAAATTAAATTATTCCACAGTTGTTAATTAAAAATTTAAAATTTGATTCCATATTTTGAATCAATATAATTTATATTATATAGTATGGTCAACAAATTTGTTGATCATTTTGAATACATAAAACAGTGATAATTAATTCTTTAAAATAATGTAAAAAACAAATTTTTGAGGGATAAAACTAAAATTATTTGGATTTTTATTACATACCATGACTTAACAACCCGATGTATTTAAATGTAATTTATATTATGATATATAAAACTATAATTATATATCATAAAAAATAATAAGTTTACATTGAAATAAATAAATAAATACATAATGATATAATGTATAAATATGGACATCAAAAACATATTTTTGAGGAAATATTCAAATAGATTTTAAATACCATTGATGCATTGTGCAAATACATCTAATTTAATTTTTATGGAATTTTATAAAATTTAATTGATTTTTCCGATTTGAAATACTAGCGAGTCAAGGGTATATGGTTGTCCCCTCCAAGAACATAATAATTCAAATGCATTCATCATGTTAAAGAGGAGAAACATAATAAAGATAAATATTTCCATGGAAAAACTAGTATAAAAAATATAATACTTTCCCTAATCAATAAACATATTTATTATATTTTGAGAGAAATAAGGATAATTGAATAAAAATAGCACATTAACAATAAAAATAAACATAAAACATAAGTGGAAATAATGAGGACTATATCACTACAACATATCCTCAGTGAATAAAAATTAAAATAATGGTTTTTTTCATTAATGAATATAAATAACATTACAATCTTTTTTAATAAAAATAACCTTTTAAATTGGAAAAAAAATTTAAATACAAAAAATTTAAATCTTTATAGGGTTATTATTTTTCTTTTAAAAAATCGAATTATTATTGTAATGGATTCTTTGAAACAATGAGTATTCATGATTATGGGAAATAACATTCATGTTGCACATGTTAAAAAAGATTCTATTATAATTTTTTGTAAGAAAAGCTAAAAATTACCTTTTCTATAAGATGAAAGGAATAATAATTTTATAAAAAATGTAAAATACACAATAATTGGTAAAAATGAATTTATAATATCATAGGAGTCTATTAAAGAAAATTATTTTCTATAATACATGGGTTTGGGAGGAAATAAATAACCATCGAAGAGATAAATAATGTGAAATTATATTGAAAATATCATTTCAAATATATTAAGTAATCAATAAATGAAATTGTACTATTATAAGTAATGTTAATGAAAAAATATAAGAATAAAATTTATAAATTTATTGATTGAAAGATAATTATACTACACCAACATAAATTTAATTTTCAACAATCCAGATAAATGATGAAATTTTCAAACAAACACCCACCACATTGGTATCATTTTCACCATAAACTCATGAAAGAAATAACAACAAATGTTACATTAAATTTTTTGATGGTAATGATATTCATGGTATAACATATCATATATAAATTATATACATCACACAAAATAATTAAGTGGTTAATATGGCTTAAGTCTTCAATACGTAAAAGTTAGATGAGAAACACTTTCATCATGACCAATTTACATTGTATGTATTCTAAACTCATTTATAATAAATATATACCTATTATAAAACTATTAATTCCAAATAATATTATATATAATGCCTTATAATATTTACTTGGAGTCTTTTATATCCCACTAATTAAAAATTCCTTATTAAAATCATTGTTTAATGGAAGAACAACTTCATTTTTCAAATATGTTTTCATCGAGTATTTAAAAAAAATATTTTTTATAATTGATCTATAATATCCATAATTTTAGGAAACATAATAATATAACGTATTTTCATTACATATGTTTTGATAGTAATCTGTAAAATTTATATAGAAAAATGAATTACAATGCTAATGTAAAAGGTAGGTAGTACATACGCACGAACATTATTTACATTTTATCAAAGGATATAAAGAAAAGTAGGATAATAAAATATAAACTATAAAAAGTAAATATTATTTCATATAAATCAAATATATACATTAATATAAATTATTAAGAATAAATTTGAATATAAAATGAACAACATTTTATATGGCTATATAGAGGTTCTAGTCCACACGTACGTATAAGCAACGTTATTGTTTCCAAAAATATTGGTTGGTAAAGAGGAATAATTTATTTTATAAATACAGAAGTATAGTGATATCATAAATATCATATGAATTTGTTAAATAAATCATCATGCTCATCCGTGTGAGGTAGATATGGAAAACAAATCACAATGGTTCGAGAAGAAGTAACTCACTAAACATATGATTGAATACTTCTTTACCCATTTAATAGAAGAGGATATGGATAATTTTTACTCATTCCATTAATATAATATTATTATATAATATATCTCAATGATATTTTATTATAATTATTATTGAATGCACGAGTTTGGTTAAAAGGGGATTAAAAAGAAAGAGCATTGTGTAGACAATTACCTTTTCGTTGTAAAACCTTCTATGGATCTATTATTAAGGATATTAAGGTTTTTCTTCTATGTAGAAAATTCTCCCTATAAAATGGAAATGTATATTTGGGAAAAGAATTTATGTTTTAGTCATGTTTTTAGTACATTTATACCCATATCATTTTAGTTTAACCCCCAGTAAAGATGTTTTAACCTTAACCGTGGTAATTAAATTTTACTTTCATTTTTTTAATTATTAAAAAAATATTAACTCTATCATATTATATAATATTAATTCATATAATTACAAGTATGTAATCTATTTTTCAAAATTACTTATTCGTAGAACAACATTCTATGGATCTCTTATATGTATTGAATGTTTTAATATAAAAAATCAAAATTAATTTAAATATTATTAAATATATTTTATTTATTATAAAATAATTTAACTAGTGTTAATTATTAATTTTTTTAACCAAATTAATGGTTTTAATGGTTTAACAGAAAATAATGTTTTTAAAAAATATTCAATATTAAAAAAAACATAAATTTTTTAGAAAAGTATCAAAAAAATTAGTCTAATATAATTTTTCATGGGGATTTTTAATATAAAGTTAATTTAGGAAAATATATTTTTAAAAGAAGTTAAAATTTTAATTTTAATAATGTCTGAAAAGTGAGATGAAATCGCATTTTAGAAAAATAACTTTTTAAGCAATCATTTCATTTTCATTTGAATGATACTTATTCTATTTCTAATCAATATATACACACTAAAATTATTTAATACTTGTGTAAACCTTATATGATTCTTATTTTGGTTGTTTACAATCATTTTTTCCATTTTGAAACATAGGTTATGATGATATAATATTTTATTGTCCATTAAGAGTCACGGTTTTATATAATAAAAGCTATTGAAGATATTAAATTAAAAGAAATGTATTTCAAAATTTGGTGAGGATCAGTGTTTCATGTCTCATACACTATCGAACTCAACATTATTCTTTTAGAATTTTATGGTTTTAGCCATCCATTATCTAGAGGGATTTGTGTTTTAATTAGTTTATAAGATATAATATAATAGAAAAAGAAAAAATAACATAAAATTATATATTGAAATGTTATTTTACAGAGAAAACGAGATGGACTGTAACATGGTAATGATGTGATGGTCCATAGTGATTATATTTGGTACATTATATATAAAATATTTTAATTTATTATTATTGTTTAATTAATATAAAGAATTTTAATTATATTTTTTTTATTGAAATAAATCTAATATAGAGGAATTATTTGATACTTTTGATTTCATTTTTTTTGAAATAAATCAACCCTTGTAATTAAAAGATCATTATACAACATTTGTTGGGTAAAGAGTTATAATTAGTGGTCATCAAAGAAACATAAAATCATCAATTATATGAATACTTACAAATAATGTAAATATATAGGTCGTGGAGATACCTATAATTATATAAATTGTTAGATTTTCTACTGTAGTGGGTAAAAAAGGATATAGAAGAAGATTCCATCTAGTGAGTGGTTAGATATTTCTATACATCATTGTTTGTTTACCACAAATAATCAAGGAGTAATGACTTATTAATGTATTATATTTATTTAACATTGAGATTATTTTTCATTTTCATATATTAAAAAATCCGTGTTTGTATCCCCATTAGATATATACTTCTAAATGTGAAGGCTTTTTATTATTGTTTGATATAAATTTATATAAAATAATTTTTTAGTGATACATTATTCTATGGCGGAATTTGTTTAAATGAGTCTTTGATAACACAATATTGATATATAATAGTGGTAAGAGGGTTATAGAGAAAAAAACTAAAATTGTAAATAATATAATTCACCAATCCTATCTTACTATATATTTACATCTTGACCCTAAAGTCACAAAATATTGGGATCTTATTATCATATATTTTAAATGTAATATTTGTATAATAATATATTATAAGTATATCCACAAACCGTATCAACCCTCAAAATCAATGGTATTGAACATTACACATTTTTTGTTCTATTTTTCATTTAAAATAATGTCCAGCAAAATTAGAATAATAATTTCATTATAGTGAATCCTCAATATTTACTATAGCTTCCATTGTTTGTATATGTGTGTCAGGATGAAAAGTTTGAGACAAAATTAGAAAAACCTATCAAATAAAACATATTATGAATATGGAATTAAATTCCCTTCGCTATTTTTTTCATTAAATACCTCCATGACTTATAAATAATTTGATTCTTCCAATATTAATTTTTTAGGATTAGTTTTCCAATGTTGTGTCCATCACAATCAATGAAGTATCAAATTTACTAATTTTATAAATTTCACTTTTCCAAATATTTTTTAATATCTAAATAAATTCTTTGAAGTTATTTCTCAAAATAACATTCCATTAAATTGAAAAATTACCATAAAATTTTATTAGAACTCGTATTTCATGTCATAATTTTTTTTTCATTTATCATAAAATTTTATCATGTTTAACTTAGATTAAAAAAGTAATATTCAATTTTTGGAGGTACATTATTCATATTTTAATTTTTCATTATCTTGGTATAATATATTCAATATAATTTCTTTATAACAAAATAACCATTATTAAAACAATACAATTATTATTTTAATAACTTATCAATATTATTATCCATAAATGAAGGTGATACATTCTTATTGATTAATTTATATTTTAATAGTACATACAGTCATTCTATTCAAATATATTTATTTATGAAAAATAATTTATTATCATTATAAAAATTCATGACCATGATCTTTTATGTTGAATAATATAATGTGGGGTAAACCATTCACTACCTAAAATTTGGATTTTAGACCCCACATTAAGGCTCTTGAGATTAGTATATATATCACAATTATCCCCATATAGATAATGTTGTCATATTTTAAACACAAATATCATGGCCTCCAACTCCATTTCATGTGTCAGATAATTTTACTCTTGGATTTTCAGCTACCTTGAGGCATTGACTATCACTTTTTCATTATGCATCAACACACAACCCAGGACCTTCTTCGAAGAATCAATAAATACCACAAAATTGTATCCCTTGTGGGTAGTGTGAGGATATGCATTGTGAAAAGCCTCCTTTTCAACTCTTTGAATCTCTCTTCGCAATCACCACTCTATAAAAATTTCACTCCCTTCCAAGTTAGATAGGTATGATGGATGAACAATTGTGAGAAATTTCTCCGAAATTGGTGATAATATCCATCTAACCCCAAGTCAATAAAGATATCTATTACTGATGTTGGCCTCATCCATCTCTCTGTTGTAGCTATATTCAGGGGATCCATAGATATCCCATTTCATTTTATTATATCGCCTAATAATGAGACGTACTTCAACCAGAACTCAGAATTATTATATTTCACATAGAGATTATCCTATCTCAAGGTCTATAGTATTTTTTATAGATTCTCCTCATGATCCTCCTTGGGTTTAGAGTATATTATAATATAATTTATAAATAATACCACAAATTTGTCGTGGTAATATCTAAAGACTCTATTTATGATGTCTTTGAAACTTTATGGAGCATTAGTGAGTCTGAAAGGAATAACTATGAACTCATAGTGCCCCGATCTTGTACGAAAAGGTGTTTGGGGATATCTTCATTCCTCACCATTACTTGATAATATCCTGATTGCAAATCCACCTTATAGAAGTATTGTTCTACACATAGAAGATCAAACAATCCATCAATTTGTGGGAGATGATACTTGTTCTTTATAGTTATTTTGTAAATCCCATTATAATTTATGCAAAGGCACATTTATCTATACTTTTTCTGGATGAAGTGGACTTCTTCACCACATGGTGTAGCACTTGGGTGTATAAACCCTTTATCCAGATTCTCCAAAAGTTGTTTCCTCAGCTCCTAAAGCTCCAAAACGTACTTTTTATATAGAGTCTTGGATATTGACAACACCCTAGGTGTAATATCAATTGAGAATTAAACATTTCTTATAAGAGGAAGACCATAAAATTTGTTGTGAAACACTTCTATGAATTCCCTCATAATGGTATTGTCTTCAAGGATGGTTACATATATAGACCCAATCATCGGGTCTAGATACAAGTTCTCATATGCAGGTAATATCCATGCTTAAGATAATGGGGCAAAAAAAGATTCAACTTTCGGCTTGCACTAGTACATAATCAGGGTTTGATTCTCCATATGGAGAGTGCTTTCTATCTCACTAAAATTTATGTTGGCTCTGTAGACGCCGGAAAAGTCCGTTGTTCCCAAACGAAGCTCCGGATGCGGAAAGCGAGGTCATATTTGGAGTCGGAAGCATGTTTCGGAGGGCCCGGAGGCCTTGCGCGGAATTTTGGAGACCCGCGCGCAAAGCTGATGAGCCGCGCGCAAACCTCCCGGGATGCGCGCAATGCGCCGGGCCGGTGCGCAATTTTGCGCGCCAGTGGCCCGCGCGACTCCCCATGCGCGCCGGGCCCGATTCCGCGCCAGGGGTTGCCTATAAATATAAGGCGACCCCCGACGTTTTCAAGGTTTCCAGAATTCGAAAGGTCTCTCGTGCGCGCAATCCAACCCCTTCCGCGCGTAATGACGATCTTCAGGTAACCTCTTTTCTTTCGCGCAAGAAAGTCTCGGGGTTCGCCTTCGCGCGCAATCCCTTTGGCTCCTTTCCTTTGAATAACCCTTCACTCAAAGGCGTTTGCGCGCAAAAGAAGCCTCTTGCGCGCAATCGCCCCCCGGGTGCGCGCAATCCAGCCCGATTGCGCGCACCCCCCATTTCCAAAGTGGCCATTCATTAAAGAATGAGCTGTTTCCCCCGTGCGCTATCCGAAGCCCGGTGCGCGCAATCTCTATCATCCGCGCGCAAAGTGCTGGCCCAATTGCGCGCCAGCCCGTCCATTTGTGCGCCAACCCGTGGTATTGCGCGCCAAGCTCCTCTTTTGCACGCAATCCGCTGGAGTCGCCCCCTTTGATCCCCTGAGGGTACCCGCCTGCGTGGCGCCCGATGACCCTCATCTCGGGTGCCCGCACCGTGCGTCGTCTTCCCGTGCGGCCCCCCTAGGCTTGCACGAAGTGACACGGACCTATCGGTGGCTTCAACGTCCTGCACGACGTTAAACTGCATACGTCCTGCACGACGTTAAACTGCATACGTCCTGCATGACGTTAAACCGCATATGTCATGCACGACGTTAAACTGCATGCGTCCCGCACGACGTTAAACTGCACTTCGTCCGCGCTGCAAGACGTTAAACTGCCAAGCATCTTCGTCCTCAACACACGACGTTAAACTGTACTTCATCCAGCAAGACGTTAAACCGTCTGCTTCGTCCTGAACACACGACGTTAAACTGTACCTCGTCCAGCAAGACGTTAAACCGTCCGCTTCACCCGATCCCGTGCCTCACACGCAGGGTCCTCCTGGTT
Organism: Viscum album; assembly: GCA_963277665.1. Lineage (NCBI taxonomy): Eukaryota > Viridiplantae > Streptophyta > Magnoliopsida > Santalales > Viscaceae > Viscum > Viscum album. Next base: position 11,094,319 of record OY728154.1, read on the forward strand.
TGGATGTGGCCCCCACCCGCTCGTCTCTGCAGGGATGACGGAGTTGCCCCTCTTTAGGGATGATTCATGGAATGGCCTTCGCCCACGGGGGTGGAGTGTTACAAACAGAACGAACTACGTGGACTTTGATCCCTGTCTCCTAAACAGGGTACGTAGGAAGCCTCTTCGAGGTTCAAGCCCGCCACCTGGTCGTCCCGGTCGTATTTATGTCGGTTCTTCCATCAGTGAACCCCTCCCGGGTTCACACTTGCGTTGATTCACCTATGAATCCGCTCTTGTGGGGGACTGCACATGTGTATCTCCATTGCACTTCCCCACTGCCTTTTTCTATTTTCTCCCTTCAACGTCCAGCATGACGTAAAACTGTGATCCACCCGGCCGTTCCATCCCCCTCTGTGCGAGGTGGTTCGGTTCAATCCTTATCCAGGCAGCCTCGATCTCTCTGTGAGTCGGCTTTCCAACATCCAGCATGACGTAAAACTGTGATCCACCCGGCCGTTCCATCCCCCTCTGTGCGAGGTGGTTCGGTTCAATCCTTATCCAGGCAGCCTCGATCTCTTTGTGAGTCGGCTTGCCAATGTCCAGCATGACATAAAACTGTGATCCACCCGGCCGTTCCATCCCCCTCTGTGCAAGGTGGTTCGGTTCAATCCTCCGTCCGGCGGCCTCGATCTCTTTGTGAGTCGGCTTGCCAACGTCCAGCACGACGTAAAACTGTGATCCACCCGGCCGTTCCATCCCCCTCTGTGTGAGGTGGTTCGGTTCAATCCTCCGCCCGGTGGCCTCGATCTCTTTGTGAGTCGGCTTGCCGACGTCCAGCATGACGTTAAACTGTATATCCGAACTACGCTGACTTTGATCCGAGCTAACGCGCGGTACGTAGGAAGCCCCTACGGGGTCCAAGCTCTTCACTCCATCATCCACCCTGATCCTTACCCGGGCCGCCACATCCCGGTGGGGTCATGCCATTTCATTCCACTCCACTTCACTCGGGAAGCCGCCCATGTGCTGGCCCCAGCGTCGGAGGTTCCCCGCAAGGGGTTCTGTCATCTGATCCACTCCTCGTGTTGATTAGTCCGATGCCGTCCCCGCTGGACGTTAAAATCGCGGCATACCCCGTGTTAAACATGGGAAGCTGAGGAAATCCTCAGGTAACACAGTTCCCCGCACCCAGTGCGGGATGCCTCAGGCCATCACGCCTTCGAGAAGCCCTGTTAGGGACGGAAGGCATACATGCAGAGGCGCAGTGTTAAGACACGCCCCCGACACCCAGAGCCACCCGGTCTCCTCACTGCAGGTTGCTGCCCCGACCAGACTCCTTGGGGAGTCCGGGCGGAAGCAGCGTAATTAACCGGTGTCCATGAAGATATGGCGCCGGGAACGAGATTCACGAACATTCTTAAATCTATGAGGGAGACCCGGATTAGGCGACGAGTTCCGAGGAGACGTCCACGAAAGAAGGAGCCGACATCCCATCATCCCGGTTTCGATCAAGGAGCAGACGCCCCTGAATAAGGGACGAATGCCGCCCGCCCTTGGAAAGCGGGACTGCGGGGCCACAAGCCGCGCACCCATCCCCTCGGGTCGACGGGTGCACGCGCGAACGCGTCCTGGCGGAACAACGTAACCCGACACACATCCGCACCGAAACAAAAAAATGGTGAACCCTACGTTAATCTCTTCTCCTCAATACGAAGACCAATGGCTTTCAGAGGTGTTGGAAGACCAGCATGCTGCTCGACCGAGCATTCAGTTTTACCCGCCAGGGGCTGGGGAAGGGAAATCGGGCACTCCGTCTCGCGACGTTGATGGCCTGGGTCCCCCCCACGGAAGGCATCGTCCCACTAATGGTTGGTTGTCGATTCCTTTTCCTGTCAGTGTTAATGGGTCTTTCTCCCTGCTTTCAGAAATCAAGTCGCCCAATCCAGTGCCCGATCTCCACCCGTCCACTGGCGTAGGGGTAGGGGAAACACCGACGCGGCTACTCCGCGCGGTCCCGCTCGTTCCACAGCCGTCCCAGCAGCCGCAACTGCGGGACAACCACGCCCTCTCTCCCCCTCGGAGGTCATCCATAGAAGGGTGATCAACAACTTGGTGCGGAGATATGAGGAAGAGGGAGTCATCCCCACCAGGGACATGGCTCTCCTAGACCTTGAGGAAGCTGCACCTCGCCACCAACGCCGCCCTCGAGGGCCGCGTAGGGAGGCACCGCTGCCTACCTCGACGTCCAACCGTTTCGGGAGTTTATCCCCGGAACGCTCCAACAGTTCCTTCCCCCATGCGGATGAGGTGGAAGATGCCCGAGACTACCCTATCCGAGATTCTCTCCAAGGATCCGCGGTAAGGGCTCCTGTCAGGCCACGGCGACATCGCCGCCAGGCCTCTCAAGTCGAAGAACGGGCTCTCCACCTGCCCGTGCCGCTCATCCCGACTCGTTTGTCCCGACGCCAACGTCGGGCTCGAGCGGAAGAGGATGCCCACCTTGGGGCCCTAGCAACAGCGGCCGCGTTGGCTCAGGCCACTGCTGGATCCAGTTACCAGGCCCCTGCGCATCCTGAGCAGGGGCACGTCTATGCCCGACCTGGATCGAGGCCCCGACCGCCCCAAAGGCAGGTTGGGTTGACTCTCCCGGTTGCTGGTATAGACAATAGCCACCGCGGACCACCTCGCGGTAGCGCTATTCACCAGCAGGGTCTACTCCGTGTGGCCGATCCAAGAGGCATGGGTCACCCCGCCTTCCGATCCCGGCCCAGAGGCCTGCCCGGAATCATCTCTCCCCGCGTCCCCTTTGATATCTGTCCCGGTGCTCCTCGCACCTTGGTTTCCAGTCCTCTTGGCCCCAGCACCAGTGCGGCCGGAGGATGCCAGGATAGAGATCAGCCATGCCCCGAAGAACCACCCAGGGGCAGGAGGGCGAGGCGTCGACGCCGAGGGAAAAATGTCACGGAATTCCGGACAGAGATCCGACCGGTTCGTTTCTATGATACAGAGGCGGAGTATGATTCGGCGACAGAGCCCTCCCCCCAATCCCGCCAGTCAGGGGCAGGGGTAGGAATGCGGCACGTCAGCCTCGTACTTCCCGAGAGAGAGAACGATATGATCCCCGCTTCTCTCCAAAGGTATATCCGGAGTAGCGAGGGCCTGGTAGACCCCCAAGGATCAAGCTTGCGGTTGGTACCGGCCCCTCTGGAAGCGCCTTCTGCCTCGATCGGAGAAGCCGAAGACCTTTTCTGGGGACCGACGGTCGAACCACGATCTAGTTCACCCTCGGAGAGCACCGACGCTACGACAGGATGTTCGCTCGCCGGCCCGTCCTATCGTGATGTGGTAGCTGGGGCACCGCCACCCTCAGAGGGCGGCCCGGGATATGGAGGCCAATCGGCCTGCTCGCCGTATTCACCGCTGGCCAGCCCGTCGGCCCGGCGGCCCGCCTCGGCACCACTGCCGGTTCCCCGTCCATTCATAGTCGTTGAAGAGGACCAAGGTGACCTGGGTCCCGAGTTTGAGTCGTGGAGCTTCTGGACCGTCCTTGCAGAGGGCCACTTCCCTGAGAAGTTTTGGCCAGTCGCAGGACCGGACTTTGATGCACCCGAATCACTCACCCCGGATGAGTTTGAATGCTTCCGCCGAACTCTCCGGGAGACTCACTCCCGTCTTCACCGCCTACAAATTCCATATCCCGGGAGTCAAGTGCACCTGGGGGATATTGGTGAGCAGTGCTGTCAAATTGACCTGGCCACGCTCCCCGCGACTCGGCACCCCGGGTCATTTGGGCACCACGAGGCCCTCCAACAACGATGCGTTGAGTGTTTTCAAGTACTCCGCAAGGTTATCGAGGAAGCCACTCCCCACGTGTATATCCGTGGATGGGGGCAGTACGCTGCCCTACGCTTCAGTGTGATTCGCCGACAGCCCGATTCACTGGGTGGCCCTGAGGGTATATCCCCAGGGACGGAAACGGTCAAAATGGCTGACCTGTCCGGAGAGGGGAACGACTTGGAACTTCTCGACGGGGGATCTTCCCCCGAAGACAAGCCGTCGTTGGATCCATCGGTGAGAGTTACTCGTCATCAGAGGAACCTCCTGGGACTCCCCGCACCCACTGAAGCACTGACGTTGAGCCGAAACGTCAGTAAAGGTAAAGAGCACGGCGGGGCTATAAAGCCCGCCGACCCATCTGCCTCCACAAAGAGGGCGGATGAGGATCCCGAGAAGGCTATGCTACGTCAACAGCTCGCCGAGCAGAAGAAGCTAGTTGACCAGATCCTCGCCGAGCGCGCTGTAGAGCAGCGGCCAGTCTACGGTGATCCTAGGCCAGGACAGCAGGGACAGGAACAACCACCCCTCGATGAGGCTCTCCCGGGCAACCGTGATTATGCCGTGTTCGCCGATAGGAGAGAGGCCATCGCCTATGGCAAGAGGGCGTGGTATGTTTCGCCACACCCTCCCGAGCGGCGTCACTACCTGAGAGGCCCCGCTCAGATTCCTCCCGCTGCCCCGAGGGCCGCTCCGCCCGCCATCCCACGAGCTGCCGTGTTCGACGACCCGGTCGATGACCCGATTGAAGGGTCGTGCAATGCGCTCGTGGTTAGAGATCCTCGCCAGGACTGGAACCCATGTCCGGACGATCCGATGGAAGCACTCATGGCCCGCTTGGAGGCCTTGGAGACTCGGCAAGTGGCGATCCCACCGGACGGCAATCCATACCCCGCATGGGTGGATGACATGCCGGCGCCTCCGGGATTCGGGAATCCCACTTTCGCCCCCTTCAACGGAACCGGAGATCCGCCACAGCATTTGGCCCATTTCAACTCGAGGTGCGGGCCTATGTTGGGGACTCCGGCGCAGCAAGAGGCCGCTAAGCTTCGCTGCTTTGTCCAGACACTGGAAGGGCCATCATTTGTCTGGTACAGCCAGCTCCCCGTCGGGTCGATAACTAGCTGGGAGGACCTTCGTAGAAAATTCCTCTACCAGTTCAGTTCCACGACCCGGAAGACGAGTATCGCAGACCTCTTCAAGTGCAAGCAGAGGCCTGATGAGCGAGTCGCGGACTTCATCGCCCGATGGAAGGGTCTCACGTATTCCCTTGACATGCCATTGACTCAGGAGCAGTTGCTGACAATGTGTGTCGGGAACGTCAAGACCGAGCTGGTCCCTTCCCTGATCACTCAAAATTACCCCGGAGGGTTCAGGGACTTCTCAGACAAAGCTCAACGTCTTGAGGAAGCCCTGCAACAGGCCAGCCAGGCACACCCGCTGCCTCCTATGATTCCTGCAAGGAGAGCCAGCAGGGCTGAGCCCGCTGTTGTTGCCCAGATAGAGGCTCCCAGGCCGTTGGAGCTGCTGCCGGTGAGACCAGCTCCACAGCCTCACAGGAATCCGCCTCCACGGGCCCAGTTCCCGGCCCAGCAGCGGCAGCCCCAGAACCGGCCAGCCCCTCCGCGTAATGCACCGCCACAACCCAGGCGATATAATCAGGGTCCACCTCCTCGGCAGGCCCCTCCAGCCCCTCGTCAAGACCATGCTCCCAGGGGCCCGCGACACCTGACTTACTCATTTCACGAGGATCAGGTTCCCGGTTATTTCCGGAGCGCCCTGGAGCAGAGGATTGTGCGACTGCCTGAGTGTTGGAGGCCAGAGGAGGCACATCTCACAGATAACCCCCGCTACTGCCCCTACCATCGGGCCCTGGGACACACCATCCAGCGGTGCTATGTGTTTAAGGATTGGCTCCAAGACCAGATTAACAACAATGTAATCAGGTTGGGCCCAGCTCCAGCACATGTGGCGGGCGTGTTCGTGGGATCAGACGACGATAGCGGCAATGAGGACGAATGGCAGCTGGTCTCCGACCACGGGTCCCAGAAGTATAAAAACTGGACGGCCCGCAAGACGATCATTCGCGCCCATGGAATCATCCGTGCGCGCTTGAATCAGCCTGAGCCCCCAGAATCTGCGGGTGCTGCTTCGGCATCGTCGTCCCAGCCTGCCTCTTTGATGAAGAGCAAACGACGGCGGTGCAAGAAAGAGGAGCACGCCCCGCCAGTTCCGCCACTATCCCGCACTCTCGGCGATTTCATGCCCCCGGAGATGGGGATCCCTCCTCGGATCCGCCCGGCGATGGAAGATTCGTCCGATGACAGTGTTGGGTATGCTTCGGTTAATACCGTCGAGCTGGTAAATCCCTTTTCGGTTCCCGACGTCGAAGAACACCAGGTGGACCTCCCTAGTGTCCCCGGTCGTCGCCACCGTCGGAGGAGCCGCAACAACAGGAGCCGCCGGGGCACAGCAGTTGGTACCTCTAGCCAAGCTGTGCACGCCACTGAGACCAGGCAGCGGGCTCAAAACCGATCTCAGCGTGCGCAGCCCCCCCATCCGGGGATGACGGATTCGCGTCCGCCACTGTTTGTGGTATGGGACCAGGCAGAACCGCCTCAGCCGCATCGCGATCAGCTCCGCCCTGCCACGAGTCCATCCCGGCCTCCTGACCCCAGTACGGTGACCATTTCTCGGGCTTCAACCAATGAACAGCGAGATGCGCCAAGCACCAGTCGGCCGCCGGCCCAACCGGCAAGGCCCGTCATGCTTCCAACCGCAGAGCAACCTCCTACAACCAGGGGTTCGCGCTTGGCCAAAAAGTATGATGTCTTGAAGCACTTAGCCGACATCCCAGCGAGACTCTCCATCCTTGAGGCTCTGCGCATTTCATCTGAGATGCGCGAGGCACTCGCTGAAGCTCTGAAGAGCCCCCTCCGGTTTGAGACAGAGGTTGCGGCTGCAGAGTCCTTTCACGCCGAAACGATTGAGGACGCCGAATGCCAGGCAGTTATCTCGTTCTCTGGTAAGGATGAAGACCCTCCTATACAGGGACACATTCTTCCGCTGTATGTTACCGGCCAGTTCAATGGCCTTGAAGTCCGGCGCTGTCTTGTCGACACGGGGTCCGGGATTAACCTGATTCCCACTCGGATGCTCCGGAGATTGGGGTTGTCTGAGGATGACTTGATTCCCTCCGACCTCAGGATCCAGGGGTACGACCGCACCGAGAAAACCCCGGTCGGCAAGATACGTTTGAAGACCCAGTTCGGTGACTTGGTTGCCAACACCGAATTCATGGTAGTCTCTCAAGACACTGCGTATAACGCATTGATGGGCAGGCCATGGCTCCACCTTCATGCGGCAGTTCCCTCATCATACCACCAATGCCTCAAATACTCCCTTAATGGTCGAGAAGGCGTGCTTCAGGGAGATGCCTCTCCTTTTGCCTCATGTGAAGCCTGCTATCTGGACGCGGACTATTACAAGAGCAAGGATAAGCAGATCCTGGCAGGTGAGGTTGAGCCTGTCGCTGTTGCAAGTGATCCCTGGGCAAGCTTGGATGACGCTTACGTCCTCCCGATTCAACGGTTGGACGTAGCCATGGTTTCGACGGCCTGTGAGTCTCCTGATGAGATGACCGCGACCGCCCGTGCCAGTACCAGCGGCCCAGCAGGATCTGGTAGCCCCAATGCAGTTTCCAACGCAGTCTCTCCCGTGGACGATCCCTCCCCGAGTGGAGAGGACGTGGAAGATGCACCCCCAGCCTTTGAGGAGGGCGTCTCCGCCACGGTCGATGAGTTAGTACAAGTGAACCTTGGAACCGAAGCAGATCCGAGACCCACGATGGTCAGTGCCGCCATGCCCTCTGAGGAGCAGCAGCGGTACGTGGACTTTCTCAGGCAGCACCGTGATGTGTTCGCTTGGGGCTATGACGAGATGTCGGGGCTAGATCCTCAGGTAGCCGTCCACCGCCTTGGTCTCCCGGCGAACCATCGCAGGTTCAAGCAGCCTCCCAGGAAGATGCACCCATTCCACGGTGCCATGGTTGAGGCCGAAGTTGACAAGCTTATCAAAGCCAACTTCGTGAGGGAAGTCCAGTACCCCAAATGGCTGGCCAACATTGTGCTGGTCAGGAAGAAGAACGGGCAGATCAGAGTCTGCATCGACTTCCGCGATCTCAACCGCCACTGTCCGAAGGATGATTTTCCCCTTCCAGTGACAGAGCTGTTGATTGACGCCACGGCAGGGTTCCAAGCCCTCTCCTTCATGGATGGATACTCCGGATACAACCAAATTCGGATGGCCCCTGAGGATGAGGAGTTCACTGCCTTCAGGGCCCCCCAAGGTACCTTCTGTTACCGGGTCATGTCCTTCGGCCTGAAGAATGCAGGTGCCACCTATCAACGGGCGATGCACCGCATATTCAAGCCCATCCTCAGCACACTGGTGGAATGCTACGTCGACGACTTGGTGGTCAAATCGCGCCGACGTCAGGACCATCTCAAAGATCTTGAGAAAGTGTTCGGCTTCCTCCGGTCTCGCTGCCTGAAGATGAACCCGTTGAAGTGTGCCTTCGGGGTCACCTCCGGAAAGTTCCTTGGATTTGTGGTAAGATACCAGGGTATTTAGATCGACCCAGAGAAGATCAGAGCGATTAGCCAGATGCCTCCCCCAGGTAACATCCGGGAACTGCAAGGGTTCCAAGGCCACTTAGCCTATATAAGCCGATTCATCGCAAATCTGGCCGGCAAGTGTAAGCCCTTTTCTCGGCTCATGAAGAAAGGTGCCACCTATGTATGGGATAAAGAGTGTCAGACCGCTTTCGAGGAAATCAAGCAGTACCTGCTGCAACCTCCGGTTCTGATGCCGCCTGTATCCGGGAAGCCGTTGGTCCTCTATGTGACCGCCCTGGAATGGTCCCTTGGCGCCCTTCTCACCCAGAAGAACAACGAGGGAATAGAGAATAGCCTCTATTACCTCAGTCGCATGCTCCTCGATGCGGAAGTCAGGTATTCCCCCGTCGAGAAGAGCTTCCTGGCGCTCGTATTTGCCATACAGAAATTACGGCACTACTTGCAGCACCATGAGGTACAGTTGGTTTCTCGGGTAGACCCGTTGAAATATATCCTGAGCCGGCCTATGTTGACTGGCCGTCTAGCGCGGTGGGCTGTGATTCTCCAACAGTTCGACATCAGGTATGTGTCTCAGAAGGCCATCAAAGGGAAAGCATTGGCAGACTTTCTGGCTGCTCACCCAACCTCCGCGGATCAGCCGCTGGATCTAGGCTTTCCTGATGAGGCCATCCTCTCAGTCGATCGAGCCGGTCCATGCTGGCAGATGCACTTTGACGGTGCCTCCCGGAGCCCCACCGGTAGAAGACTCGATAATCCTAAGCTCAACAGAGTGGGCTTGGGTATCATCTTCATTACCCCGGAGCATGCCGTACTGCCATACTCTTTCCTGTTGTCAGAGGGTTGTACCAACAATGAGGTGGAATACCATGCCCTCATCACCGGCCTCGAGTTGGCTCTCGAGATCGATGTGCCCCATCTGTGCATGAAAGGGGACTCCGAGCTAGTTGTTAAGCAGATCAATGGAGACTATGTTGTCAGGAAGTCGGAACTTGTGCCATTACTGGAGTGCACCCTCCTTCTGATGGCCCGGTTCCCTTCTCGGCCAGAAATTGTCCATATTCCCCGGTCGCAGAACGGTCGAGCAGATGCTTTGGCCAGCCTTGCTGCGTCACTTGCAGAGCCTGAATAGGACAACCTGATCGTCCGCGTGACGCGCCGCAGGCTCATCGCTCCCGTTATCCCGGAGGGAGATCGCGGCCCGTCGGTAAGTAACCTCACCACGGTTGCCCCTGTGCCCGGAGCCCCGAGTACCCCAGATATGGCAGTCGAACCAGCCCCTGATTGGAGGACACCTTTGGTTGAGTACCTCCAATATGGCATTCTCCCGCCGGATCGGGCCGAGCGCGAGCGAGTTCGACGCCGCGCATCGCAGTTTGTCCTCCAGAGCAGTCCCGGCCTGGAGCAGATCCTCTATAGATGCGGATTTGATGGTGTTCTCCTCCGTTGCCTTTAGGGAGTTGAGATCCCACGAGTCATCCAAGAGGTCCATGCTGGTTCATGCGGTGCCCATCAGACTGGGCCGAAGCTGTCCCACCAGATTCGGAGGTTGGGATACTTCTGGCCCTCCATGATCCATGACTGCATCGAGTATTCCAGGAGATGCCATGCGTGCCAGGTTCATGCGAACTTTGTGCATCGGCCGCTGGAGCCTCTCCATACCACCAGGTATTCTTGGCCCTTTGCAGTCTGGGGGATGGACGTTGTGGGACCTTACCCGCCGGCGACGGCTCGCCAGTGCCGGTTCATTATGACCGCCACGGACTTCTTCTCCAAATGGGCAGAGGCGATTTCGCTCAGAGAGGTCAAATCCCGTTCGATTGCTGACTTCGTGACCTCCAATATCATTCATCGATTTGGGGTGCCTCACGCTATCCTCACGGATAACGGAGCCAATTTCCGAGCAGCCGAGTTGAAGAAGTTGTACGCCAAGTACAACATTCGCTCTAACCATACATCTCGCTATCATGTGCAGGAGAATGGATAGATCGAGGCGTTTAACAAAACCCTCTCTAACATTCTGCAAAATATGGTTGGTCAGAACAAGAAGAGTTGGCCGGACAAGCTCCCCAACGCCCTCTGGGCTTATCGGACGACGACTCGCAATTCCACCCAGATGACCCCTTATTCCCTAGTGTATGGAGCTGAGGCCATCCTGCCCATAGAGATCCAGTTACCGTCTTTGCGCACTGCGGTCTACGACCAGCAAGCGCCGGACAGAGCTGCTGAAGCCCGTCTAGTCGAGTTGGAAGCGCTGGATGAGAATAGACTTTGCGCCTTGCACAACTTGGAGAGGCATCAAAGCAGAATGGCTCGAGCTTTCAATAAGAAGGTTCACCTCCGCTCCTTCCTGCAGGGTGACCTAGTGCTATCCCTAAGAGCGCCAATGATCCCCGGCAGGAAGCCACCCAAGTTGGAGCCCAAGTGGGAGGGACCTCTTGTCGTCCACAAAGTTTATCCCAATGGCGCGTACTCCCTAGCGACTATGGATGGTGAGCATGTCACTCCTCCCACCAACGCTAGGTTCCTCAAGCAGTACTTTGTCTGAGTGTACCACGTCCAAGCTGCACGACGTTAAACTGCCCAGCACATCGTCCGCGCGGCAAGACGTTAAACTGCCAAGCATCTTCGTCCAAGCTACAAGACGTTAAACTGTTTAGCATTCGTCCAACACGACTTTAAACTGTACCACGTCCGAGCTACAAGACGTTAAACTGTTCAGCATTCGTCCTGCATGACGTTAAACTGCCGCTCAAGAACTACGTGCGGCTTGATTCCCATCCTTATGGGATACGTAGGACCGCCTGAACATTCATGTTTCAGGCCCAGCCCCATCCTTCGGGAATTTACATCCCATCTCAGGCCCTTGGCCCAGTTGTCTCTGGGTATGCGGCGTATGGTGTGAACGCGGGGCTATGCCCTCATTCACGTCGGTTCGCTCGCCACGCTGTACGCCCCCCACGTTTGGGGATGCCTTCTGCTCCCCCCTCTTTTCTCTTTTCGTCCTGCATGACGTTAAACTGCACTTCAAGAACTACGTGCGGCTTGATTCCCATCCTTATGGGATACGTAGGACCTCCTGAACATTCATGTTTCAGGCCCAGCCCCATTTCCCGGGAATCTCTATCTCGCGTTGGGCCTCTGGCCCCGGTTCCCCTCCTTTTTGTGCGAGGCGTGTGGCGTAAGCGGAGGATTATTTCCTCGTTCACGCCGGTCTACTGGCCGCGCCGTACGCCTCCCCCCGTGTGTGGGACTGCCTCACACCCCTCGTCGTCCTGCATGACGTTAAACTGCCTCGCAAGAACTACGTACGGCTTGATTCCCATCCTTATGGGATACGTAGGACCGCCTGGACGCTTGTGTTTCAGGTCCAGCCCCGTCTCTTGGTTGATCACGGGGATCTGCTGTCTTTTGGTTGCTCTCAGGGTGAGTCCTCCGACCCTTTCCGGTGATCTGTTAACATGTTTTGGGTACTTTGGTCTATGACCCGTAGTGTCGGATGCAATCCCGGCAAGTCATGTGTTGCTTGTCGGGCCGCACGCTTCCTCTTGTTCGAGCCTTCACTCAAAGGGATCCTCGTTGGCGGTTTGGGTACGATGCCTTAGTGCTCTCCTACCGCTCCGGGTCGATTTAACGGCGGGTCCTGGGCCGCAAATCGATATGAATCCTGCGCTTGAGCGGTTGATGCTCGTTTGCTTGCCCCGTCCTAGGCTGACGCGATCAGATGTTGTGTTGCGAATATGGTCAGCGACATCCTTGATCGCCATGTCGGCTCTTTTAGGCTCCGAACATTGGTTGCGCGGTCCTCATCACACTCTGCCTTTGTGCGTTATAGTGGAATCTCAACACTCTCTTCATACTGACCTTCAGTACACCTTTACACGTTAGGCAGGCCAACCAGGGTAATGGTGTCTGTCGAGGCTCCCACGATCTGAGCACCAAGGGTATATGCTGATGTCCTCCCTAAGGGCCATGTGTAGCTGGACCCTCATCCCCATAAGGAGGAAGGAGTCTCCCGAACAATCGCGTTTTGGGCCCAGTATATCTGGAGGCTAGCATCTCTGCCCCTCGGGTGATGGACATACGCAGGCCCCTATCCCAGGATCCTTCTCCTGCAATCGTGCGTGACCGTAGGGCTGGGTATGTTCCCACCTCCGCTGAGTCCGTCGTATCGCGATAAGCAGATTCCTCCATGGTCCGAACCACACGACCATAAACTGTGTTGTCTGGTCCTACCACACGACCGTAAACTGTGATCGTCTTGGCCGCCCGACGAGAAACGGCACTGCATTGTGATGTTCCCCTCAGGGGACACTCACGTTGGGCGCTGGTTAATAACCACACCATTCATCAATGCCTTTCATGGCTTGATTATTGTGGCGACGCCAGGGATTCCTTAATCATAGGCATGTCGCTGCACAAAGAAAAACCATCCATCTTTAAGGACAAACAAGAAATATCAAATACCGCTTCTTCTGTGTGCGAGGGTCAGACCCGCACCCTTCCCCGCGCTGGTGCCCGATTGTGTTGCGCCGCGCTTCAAGAACTACGTGTGGCTTGATTCCCATCCTTATGGGATACGTAGGAACGCCCGGATGTTTGAAACTTCGGGTCCAGCCCCACCTCTTAAAGATTCCCCCCTTCTCTGGGGAATCCGCCGCCTTCAAGCCACCCTCAAGGCGTGTCCCTCGACCCCTTGCAGTGGTCCACTGGTGTCAAGAGTACTCTGGTTTATTGCCAGGAGGGTCAGGTTCAGCTTGGTCAGGTTCCTTCCATTTTCAGGCTTCGTGCTCCCTTTCATTCGGACCCATCGCCTACGCCCTGGGTGGAGCCCCTGTGAACGGTTTGGACACAATTCCTCAGTGCTCTCCCACCGACTCGGGCTGGTGCCCCCAGTGGCCTCGGGCAGCAAATTGATATGAATCCTGCGATTGAGCGGTCGATGCTCGTTTGCTGCCTCATTCCATCAACGGTTAGTGCGATATTGATGCTGCTTTTCCGCCACGGTTGGCAGTACTCCCATATCGTTACGCCGGTGCCCCCAGTCCTTGAGTGAATGGCCACATGATTCACATCACATTTTCCACCCCCCATTCTGACCAGGCAAAATCTCGACACTCTTGACACTATCCCTCAGTGCATCTTCGCATATCCAGGGGATAGGACCACGATGCGGCGTACTTTGAGGTTCTTATGGTCCGAGCTCTAAGACCTTAAACTAACATCTACCCCTATGGTCCGAGCTCTAAGACCTTAAACTAAGATCTACCCCTATGGTCCGAGCACTAAGACCTTAAACTAAGATCTACCCTTATGGTCCGAGCTCTAAGACCTTAAACTAAGATCTACCCTTATGGTCCGAGCTCTAAGACCTTAAACTAAGATCTCCCCAAATGGGATTCTATGTCCTGCATGACGTTAAACTGCACTTTCAGAACTACGTGTGGCTTGATCTCCAGCCTGATGGAGTATGTAGGAACGCCCGGACATTCCGACTCGGGTCCAGCCTCAGGGATCGCTAAGTCCCGCCCCTCCTCGTCGCCGGCCGTCTGGCCTGACTTCGGGTAGAGTGGTGCAGTTGTGATATTCTCCCCGATTCAGCTCGGGATGCCCCATCGCAATGATGGGAAGCGACAGTTTCCTCGTCAAAGAGGTTCTGTCTGAGAATTGGGGTGATTCACGGCCAGATTAGTGCATCCGCCTAATACGATTTCCCCACGGTGGCGCAATTTTGGGAGCGTTGGATTCTGTCCGAACAAATCATCACTTCACCCCACGCTTCGCATGCCCTGTTGATCTGGATTTCCACCCTTGTGCCTGAAGGAACCCCCAAAGCGGCATTGATGATGACATGTGATCCGCCTCCTGCAATATGAATGATGACCTTCGGTCCGTCTATTGCAGTAGTATGGTCGATTGATCCATTGTCCGCTTGCCGTCTTGGGCATTTCCTGGAAGGCCGACCGTTGTGGATTTTTGAATTCAGGACACGCGATTCACCCTTTCTCATTTCCCTATGTTCGGATAAGATCTCAACGCCCCTAGCATTGTCCCGCTCGTGTGTCGGAACAAGTTGGGGGGATGACACATTGATTAGGTCTGAGGTCTCCTTTCCTAGGAATGACCTCCCTCTTTTCTTTAGGAATCCAGGCCCAATTACGGATGCCTGAAGCTTGGTTAACGCTCCCGCGAGACAATGAATTGTGGTTGAGCATGTTAAGCCAAAAGATGCAGATAAATATGGTGATTCATACAAATGGATCGAAATATTGAGTAGCGGAAGCAAATGTTTTGGGAATGGCAAAACAAAGCCCTTAGGGATTAGCGTGCTGGATAAGTCTTTCTAACGCCGCTACCCTTTGGCTGGCGGCCTCCAGGGATGCTTCTCGCTCTCTGCGTGCCCTCTCTTCGTCGGCGGTCGCAGCACGCAGTTCGTCGATCCTGGCCTGTGCACGCTCCCGCTCCACTTGAAGTGTGACCATCTATTGGCCCGCCTCCGTCAGCTGTACCTGGGCGTCGTCCAGCTGGGCCGTCAGTTGCTCCACAAGCTCAGTACACGCTGCGACGAAGGCCTCCTTCTCTGCCGCATGCCCTTCGAGACGCCGGACTTCCTGCTCCGCCACGAGGAGCGCCCGCGTGCTCTCCGACATGTCCCGACATTGTGCGACGTCGGCACGCCGACGGCTCTCGCGCATCTTTTCGGCCATGAAATCAGGGACCATCAGATGGAGGCATTGAGCATCAGCTCCCCCGGCACATAGGAAGCGCAGCCAGGTTTTGAGTGATCCCATGCGCCCCAGCCACTCCGATGGGTCTCGCTTGAGAAAGCGCTGGATGCACTTCCACCCCCTGCGGCGCGTCATCCGGCTCTCCTCGACCGCCTCCGCGTCTGAGTCGTCCATCTCCTCGGGGTCGGCAGGCCGGTAGGCAGGGAAGGTAGCCAGCAGGTCTGCTGCAGGGTCCGCCCCTGGGATGTCCTCACGGGGGATAGGTTCCCCAACATCTGGTCGACCTTCTTCTCCCGCCCCAGCGGCGTTGACACCCTCGTCAGCCCCCGACCTCTCTCTGATGGCAGCACCGCCGACGTCCGTAGCCCCTTGATCAGCAGTTGGTGGGGCCGGCTCGGTGTGGGAAGTCTGTTCCGGATCAGGCGGCATGTCTGCCACCGGTCCACTCGTGGATGGCCCGGGTTCGGCAACCCGACGAGCCTCCAGTGTTGAGATCACTGCGCAGGGCATGCCTTGGTTAGTCACAGATCGTCAACAGCAAGCACCAGCAGTAAAGTAAGGAGACTTAAGGGAGTTCAGAGCGTCATCTTCCGCTATCCCGGCCGCCGCAGGAACAGTTGCAGTAGGGGACCCTTCCGCGCTTGTCAATTCAATAATGGGTGCCTTGCCCCCGCCTTGTCCTGCTGGTGCCTCTCCTACTCCCGCTGAGGACGCCTGACCAACATCCGTGCGCTCCTGAGAAAGGTGGAGAAATGGGTTAGAAGCTGCATAAGAGAATGGATGAAGCAGGTTGAGTAGGGATAGAAGCGGACCTCGAGGAGCTCAGTGACATCAACATTGTCAGAGCCGGCCACCTCGCCGCTCTCCCGCGGGCTCCCCTGATGGGACCTTCCCTCGGAGCCTTCATCCTCCCCCGTCTCTTCCTCTTCCTCGGAGTCGTCGCCACTGTCACCTTCCTCCGGCAGCATCTGTTCTGGAGCAGGCTCTAGACCGAGCATCACCTTCACCAGAAGGGATGGCTCCGCACGCTGACCACGTTGGCGCGCGTACTCGTCCATGGCCGTCAGATACGCGTACTGCCGGTTGAAGTCCACCCTGTCGGCGATCTGGAGGCGCCCGAACTCTGGCAGATGGATTCCTTCTCGGAGTATCTTTCGCCAGATGGCGTCGGTCCCCAGTGACTGCCGCAGGGTCATCCGGGCCGACCACAGCGCCAGGAAGACTGCATCGTGGGAGGGTTCGAGCAGACGCCTTACCTGCTTCCCGGGCCGCTCCCCGACCGCCGCATGTGCCCCCTCTCTGGGCGTTGAAGTCGTGGTGGAAGCTTGCGATGTTCCCGCCGCCGAAGTCCCTGCCCGCGCCGGCTCCGCTGCTTGGCGCACCTCCGTTCTCCCCCGTGTAGCGGCGCTTCGCCTCCTTCCTTGACGCCCGGTCTCTGCACGGGTGACCTCGAGCCGCCGAACTAGCTTCCGTAGAAGCCCCTATGGGTACGCGATGGCCTAGTGTTCGGCGTACTCGGTTGCCAAGCCTGCGTCGACCCCGGTAGGAGGGAGAGTGATAACGTCGCCAGAGCCAAAGGCGGCGAACATCAGCCACATCTGGCGAAGGACGCAAGGGTTCGTCTCCTCCCGGACAGCAGTGAATACACTCTTCAGCATCCGCTGAAGGCACCCGAACTGCCTGGCGAACCGGGTTGGCACGTAGGGCTCGCAGATCACCTTCCCGTCGATCCGAGCCACAAGCACCCCGCCCCGCATGTTCCGGAAGTACTCGTGCTGCTCCAGCGGACCCTGCCCGTTGTCGATCATCTGGCCAACGGCAGTGGGGAACAGGCTGAAGTTGAAATTGGCATGATTACCAATCCGAATCCTCACGCCCTCCTCATTTAGGGTCATCGGAGCGACCCCCCGCAATGTTCAGCAGGGAGGGTCGCAGGCCGTTGCCCGGAGGAATGATGGCGTTCGGAAACGTGTACCCACCAAGGTGAGCAGCCACCCAGCCGTGGAAGAATTGGAAGGGCCCACAGATCCTTCGTGGCGACCCCCCTCGTGAGATGCGTCCCAGGATGGCATACAGCTTCGCCAGTACTGGGACCCCGAGGTTGTATCTTTTGTTGGCGGCCATAGCGCCCGCCATCGCCAGCATTGCCGGGCGAACGCCCATTCTCGCGTCCCGCATTGGCAGGAGCCACCCACTCAGAAAGGCGGCCAGGAATGCCGCGTACCGGACATTTGGGTCCCGGGCCTCGATGATGCGGTACCCCGATGAGCGGTAGTCGCCCGTCTCCAGGACCCGCCAGTACGACCCGTTCCGGCTCATCTGAGCCGCGGTCGGGCACCGCTTCCCCCTGCCTGGCATCTTGACCGCTGGGTCATGCTCCAAGAACTGGCCGAACCACTCCTTGTAGGCTATGTCCTTCTGGAAGTCCTTGACCCCGAGCCGCTCTGTAGCCAGGACCAGCAGATGCCACGTCAGGATGGGAGTCCGTGACCTGTCGCCCCAGGTGTTCCTCAGAGCCAGGAACTCATCATACTGGTAACCCTCCAGCGGGATACCTCCGATGCAGTGGATGTCCCAGAGACCGATGCCGACCTCCCCATGGTGAAGATGGAAGGTGTCGGTATCCAGGGACCAGCGAGTGAACAGCTCCGGCCCGAGCTCGGACTGCTGGTAGAAGTGGAACTGCGACGTCCACACCGCCTCAAACAGGCCGATGTACCGCAGCTCCTCCGCGAAGTGATCGCAAGTGTGGCGTACCTAGAACGCCCAGGCCCACTCACTGGTGAAATTGCCCCCAGATCGCAAGTCCCAGTCCTTCAGCCATCCCTTGGTGTCGTCGGTGACACTCTGGCGATATATGCTCGAGTAGAGGGCTGGAGAGTTCTCCGCAGTAGGCTCACCCCAGGCGATGGTTTGCGTCCTCGGGTTCAGGACATAGACATCCAAGTGCCTGGTTTCCCTAGTAGGATGCCCATTATTGGTGATGTTATAGCGGGGAAGCTCGTCCTCCCGAGTCACCCAGGTCCGTGGCGCATCAACCTCGAACCCTGGAACCGAAACCTCATCCAGGATGCTGAAGTTCCAGAGCGGCAGGTTGTCCGACAGCGGATATGTTTTCTGGGCCGGCGTCAGCAAGTCGAACAAGGATTGATTGTTGGAAACAATCTCCTTGGCTCCGTAGACCTCCTCGTTCGTCGCCATCTCAGCTCTACGAGTGGCGGCACCCCCCTCATTTCCTTGATTCGCGGCCATCTCAGAAGCTCTGGGAGTCGTGCGGGTAATGGGATGAAGCGTGCGGGATCGGATGAGGCTGGTAGAGAAGTTTGAGAGATGGTGCGCAATCCTCATGGACGGCTCGCAATCGGGAAGTCTGTCGCGTAAAACCCCGGGTGTTCGCGCAAAAGCAGGCCGAATTCCGGACAGGTTTGCACGACGAGCGGGCGAATTCCGCGCCGGAAAATGCAATTTCGCGCACGAGAGCTCGAATGCTTATCGCGCGGAAGGCCAGTGTACGGTGCGGGGGACCCAGGGCCCCTATTTATAGGCAAGGCCGCGAGTCCGCGCTGCGCGGAAAGTGCTTTGCGCGACCGCACCGGCGAATTTCGCGCCTGATGCCCTTTTTTGCGCGCCACAGTCCCGCGCCACCCAGGACTTCGGCATTCCGGCGTCTCCCTCGGAACCCGATCGTTGCGACCTCTCGCCGATCAGATTCCGAGGGGGGGCTTTTGTAGACGCCGGAAAAGTCCGTTGTTCCCAAACGAAGCTCTGGATGTGGAAAGCGAGGTCATATTTGGAGTCGGAAGCATGTTTCGGAGGGCCCGGAGGCCTTGCGCGGAATTTTGGAGACCCGCGCGCAAAGCTGATGAACCGCGCGCAAACCTCCCGGGATGCGCGCAATGCGCCGGGCCGGCGCGCAATTTTGCGCGCCAGTGGCCCGCGCGACTCCCCTTGCGCGCCGGGCCCGATTCCGCACCCGCGTAGAGAATTTCGCGCCCGCGAACTGGATTCCGCGCCAGGGGTTGCCTATAAATATAAGGCGACCCCCGACGTTTTCAAGGTTGCCAGAATTCGAAAGGTCTCTCGTGCGCGCAATCCAACCCCTTCCGCGCGCAATGCCGATCTTCAGGTAACCTCTTTTCTTTCGCGCAAGAAAGCCTTGGGGTTCGCCTTCGCGCGCAATCCCTTTGGCTCCTTTCCTTTGAATAACCCTTCACTCAAAGGCGTTTGCGCGCAAAAGAAGCCTATTGCGCGCAATCGCCCCCCCGGGTGCGCGCAATCCATCCCGATTGCGCGCACCCCCCATTTCCAAAGTGGCCATTCATTAAAGAATGAGTTGTTTCCCCCGTGCGCTATCTGAAGCCCGGTGCGCGCAATCTCTATCATCCGCGCGCAAAGTGCTGGCCCAATTGCGCGCCAGCCCGTCCATTTGCGCATCGACCCGCGGTATTGCGCGCCAAGCTCCTCTTTTGCGCGCAATCCGCTGGAGTCGCCCCCTTTGATCCCCTGAGGGTACCCGCCTGTGTGGCGCCCGATGACCCTCATCCCGGGTGCCCGCACCGTGCGTCGTCTTCCCGTGCGGCCCCCCCTAGGCTTGCGCGAAGTTACACGGACCTATCGGCGGCTTCAATGTCCTGCACGACGTTAAACTGCATACGTCCTGCACGACGTTAAACGGCATACGTCCTGCACGACGTTAAACCGCATACGTCCTGCACGACGTTAAACTGCATGCGTCCCGCACGAAGTTAAACTGCACTTCGTCCGCGCTGCAAGACGTTAAACTTCCAAGCATCTTCATCCTCAACACACGACGTTAAACTGTACTTCGTCCGGCAAGACGTTAAACCGTCCGCTTCACCCGATCCCGTGCCTCGCACGCAGGGTCCTCCCGGTTTGGATGTGGCCCCCACCCGCTCGTCTCTGCAGGGATGACGGAGTTGCCCCTCTTTAGGGATGATTCATGGAATGGCCTTCACCCACGGGGGTAGAGTGTTACAAACAGAACGAACTACGTGGACTTTGATCCCTGTCTCCTAAACAGGGTACGTAGGAAGCCTCTCCGAGGTTCAAGCCCGCCACCTGGTCGTCCCAGTCGTATTTACATCGGTTCGTCCATCAGTGAACCCCTCCCGGGTTCACACTTGTGTTGATTCACCTATGAATCCGCTCTTGTGGGGGACTGCACATGTGTATCTCCATTGCACTTCCCCACTGCCTTTTTCTATTTTCTCCCTTCAACGTCCAGCATGACTTAAAACTGTGATCCACCTGGCCGTCCCATCCCCCTCTGTGTGAGGTGGTTCGGTTCAATCCTTATCCAGGCGGCCGTGATCTCTTTGTGAGTCGGCTTGCCAACGTCCAGCATGACGTAAAACTGTGATCCACCCGGCCGTTCCATCCCCCTCTGTGCGAGGTGGTTCGGTTCAATCCTTATCCAGGCAGCCTCGATCTCTTTGTGAGTCGGCTTACCAACGTCCAGCATTACGTAAAACTGTGATCCACCCGGCCGTTCCATCCCCCTCTGTGCGAGGTGGTTCGGTTCAATCCTTATCCAGGCAGTCTCGATCTCTTTGTGAGTCGGCTTGCCAACATCCAGCATGACGTAAAACTGTGATCCACCCGGCCGTTCCATCCCCCTCTGTGCGAGGTGGTTCGGTTCAATCCTCCGCCCGGTGGCCTCGATCTCTTTGTGAGTCGGCTTGCCAACGTCCAGCATGACGTAAAACTGTGATCCACCCAGCCGTTCCATCCCCCTCTGTGCGAGGTGGTTCGGTTCAATCCTCCGCCCGGCGGCCTCGATCTCTTTGTGAGTCGGCTTGCCGACGTCCAGCATGATGTTAAAATGTATATCCGAACTACGCTGACTTTGATCCGCGCTAACGCGCGGTACGTAGGAAGCCCCTACGGGGTCCAAGCTCTTCACTCCATCATCAACCCTGATCCTTACCCGGGCTGCCACATCCCGGTGGGGTCGTGCCATTTCATTCCACTCCACTTCACTCGGGAAGCCGCCCATGTGCTGGCCCCAGCGTCGGAGGTTCCCCGCAAGGGGTTCTGTCATCTAATCCACTCCTCGTGTTGATTAGTCCGATGCCGTCCCCGCTGGACGTTAAACTCGCGGCATACCCCGTGTTAAACATGGGAAGCTGAGGAAAACCTCAGGTAACACAGTTCCCCGCACCCAGTGCGGGATGCCTCAGGCCATCACGCCTTCGAGAAGCCCTGTTAGGGACGGAAGGCAGACATGCAGAGGCGCAGTGTTAAGACACGCCCCCGACACCCAGAGCCACCCGGTCTCCTCACCGCAGGTTGCTGCCCCGACCAGACTCCTTGGGGCGTCCGGGCGGAAGCAGCGTAATTAACCGGTGTCCATGAAGATATGGCGCGGGGAATGAGAATCACGAACATTCTTAAATCTATGAGCGAGACCCAGATTAGGCGACGAGTTCCGAGGAGACGTCCACGGAAGAAGGAGCCGACATCCCATCATCCCGGTTTCGATCAAGGAGCAGACGCCCCTGAATAAGGGACGAATGCCGCCTGCCCTTGGAAAGCGGGACTGCGGGGCCACAAGCCGCGCGCCCATACCCTCGGGTCGACGGGTGCACGCGCGAACGCGTCCTGGCGGAACAGCGTAACCCGAAGCACATCCGCACCGAAACAGGCTCTATATAAATAAATCCAATCCATTCTAATAATGGAATCAAATTCCACCACAGGGGGTATGACAAGGTTCTCTAGGAAGTTATATCCACTGATTATGACAGTGGAGGAGTTATATTCTTAGGATGAAATGAATGCTCCATTTTCCATACTGTTAGACATCTTTATTTCCATGATTTTAGGTGGTGTTGTGGTAGTTATACTAAACATTCCTGATAAAAATGAATTCATATAACCATAATCAAAAATTATATTTTCTATTGTTGAATGAATAAACAGAGTACCTATCTCCACATCATTGTTAGTGTTAAATTTGGTGGCAGTGATGGAAAAAGCTCTCCCATGCTTCCTTGGAATTGTTTTTTGCCTCTGAAAACCCTTGGCATAAGAAAATTATTTAAAAGGAGCCCTAGTTCTTGGCTATTGAAGAAATTAACAACATGTTGAGAGTTGAACAGAGTGTTCCTCTCCTCTATTATAGCCACATGTTTTCTTTTCCGCAGTTAATATCTAGGTGCCCTTCTCTTACGCACCTAAATAATTTCCTCGTCCCCTTCAAGCAAATTTTAGGGTGCTTCATTCGACACCTTTGGAAAGTGGGGTGATGGATTTTCATATACCCATTGGATTTACAAATCATACCGCTAGAATTTATTTCCACCTTACACATCATATCCCCAAGATACCCCTGATATTTTCTGATATCTATTTTGACCTTGAGGTAACATCAGAAAATTTCATCATAGCTGTCAAAGTCACAGATCGCTTGGGCTTTCCACAGGCATGGTTTCATCCACCCAATGAAGCGGTAAACCTTACATTCGGGGGTAACGAACAAGCCAGAGGCATTTCATGCAAGCCTTGTGATGTCTACCTCATACACGCCAATTAATTCTTCATCTATTTTCATGAGGGAAAGGATGTCCCTTTCTATCATTAGTCAGAGGGTGCATGGAAGAAATTTATAAAAAAAACATATTCTGAAAATCCGTTCATTCCAACACCTTGATCTACCTCTCATGCTTTGTATTTTATTTATCATTTTCCACCATTGATTAGATTCACCCACCATACAATAATCATCCATATGAACATATCTTCTTCATAATATTGAAGGCTGGAGAATATATTTTCAATGGAGTTGATCCATTTTTTGGTGATTGAGGATGATATGATCCATTAAAATTAGGAGGAATTTATCTCATTATGCTCTCAATAGGGACTAGTTCATTCATAGAGGGGTTGAACATTCCTCTTGACCCATTTTTGTATACAATTATTGATTTAACTGTGATATTATCATTACAAAGTTCATGATTTCTTCCCCCATCAGATTGAGCATCCCATTAGAACAATAATCACATTGATCTTCACATCAGTTGTTAGTCCAAGTCCTCATCTTACCATCCATTCGTTAGAATAAAATGAAAGTTATTGGTAAGACATAAAAGGTAATCTAAGAAAATGTTAGTTGACTTATAAATAAATTGTTTTTCTTTAACTTATGAATCTATATTCCCCAATCTATGTTATCCATGATCTACATTCTATCATATATTCTTAGGGGATTTCTGTTCCCTTAATAATGGTTCTTACTATGATTTTGCATTAACCAATACATATCCCCCTGGAGTGTCAAAACCAAGAGTGAAAAAATTACCATTGTTGTGTACCATGATACACTAGGTGAAGCCCGAAACACCTTGTCGGAGTTTTCACTCATAGGTACATCTATGAGTGAGCTACCTCTACCTACTCATATCTAGGGAGGGATGTATTTTTTTATAATCCACTTACTCAATACTCACAAAAACATAGAAATGTTTTTATTATACATTGTCTTATCTCTTAGGCTTTCACTAGGGATTTCTTATCCTAATCGCAAAAAGAAATAATCATATCCTATGATACCAACTATAACAACCATATTTTTATTTCACAATTAAATATAATTTATTAAATGAAACATCACATAAAAAAACATAGAAGATCAAGAGGTCTAGTGTATTTGGGGATTTGGACCATTACATAACAACATAATACATGAAATACAACATATTTATTTAAAACTTTCTTTACATGACCACAACATTCCTTCATACTTAACATTGAAAAGGATAACATGGGGGCATACATAAGAATGGTGTGAGCTATAAATCCCAGTAAAGGAATAAACATAGAATAACATGACGAATAAAATACATGTTATAAAATAGGATTATCAATGTAGATAAAGGGATAAAAGAATATAAAGGCATGACAAGGCATGATAATCATAACATGGAGATGTGGAAACAACATTTAACAAGATAATTTCATGAGTTGAGGCTCGTTTCATGTAAAGCATGAGTAAACCCTAATTGAACATGATTAATAAGAAAACCATCATTTCACATCAATTAGAGTGATCCAACACTCATTTCACATGATGTATCATGATACAATAAGTTACCTAATGCATTGGAGTGCTATCTTGTCACACCCTTCTTAATATTTTCATTTCATGCATAAGTGTGCCAAATAGATCATATAACATGGATTCATAAAAAATTTTCATTATTACATGATAATTGAATGTGGAATTCATATTTAATACATTATAATCAATAAGTAAATGAGCATAATGATAAATACCTATGATAGATAAATGGGCATGGTATTCACGACATGACATTGTCTTTGAAATCCACTGTGTAATTTCGTCAGCATAACGACGTGATATATGGATTAATAAAAATGGTTGATATGAGTGAAAAGGTAGTATCATCATATTTACATAAAATGGACAGTAAAGGGTCATATAGATACATGTACCATCATATTTAATGGGATTTGGAATCCCAATACCAAATAATTTCTTGAATGTAAATGAGGAGAGAGAAATCCCTTACAGAAATCTAGCATGGTAATGGGTATTCATGGAAGGCATCGATGAGAGTGAAAGGGTTCTATAATAATTAAAATATAAATAATATAGTGTAATGGAGGTGAAAAGTTTTACCTCAACATTTATAATTGAAACTAAAATAGAATAAGAATATAAAGAAACATGGATAAAATGAGAAAGGAAGGAATCCCTTACTTGGAAGTGTGATAAAAGAGGCATGGGAGATGCTAGAGAGGGGCTTCGTGGGAGCTTGGGGCACCTTGAGTGGATTATAAAAAGAGGAGGGTAGATGTTGTATGAACCCATAAGGATTCTAGGGAAGAGGAAGTGTGATATTAGGTGTGTTTATATAGGAATTGAGAGGGAATTCAATATTATTTTGGTTTGGGATAGTACACATTAAAATAATCAAAACCACAATCCATACCATGGTTTTTACACATTTGTTTTTCAAAATGGAAGTGTAAAAATATATTTTATTAGTACAATTGATGAAATTATAAAAAAATAGGGTTTCTTATGTGTAGGTGAGTCACACTCTCAAGGAAAACAATTTATAAAGATAAAATGTTTTATAAGTCTAGGAGGGTCCACTATGGTTTTGTAAAATAAATAAAATAAATCTAAAATAACATTATTTTAAGGATAAAACATATATTTGTAGAAAATGTAATTTATTTTATTTTGTTACACCACTATTCGGTCAGTATGATGTCTTAAAACACATTAAATAGTATTTTAGTTTTACAAAAAAACTCAACTGTCTCTGAAATTTATGAAAAATTCACCTCTGGATAATTTTGACATCCTGATTCAGAAAATAATTTATTTTTATCTTAAAAATTTTCTAAAAATTTTATTTTTTAATTTTAAAATAAAAACCAGTATTTATCGAAAATTCATGGGTTTTGACAAATCCAGCATTCAATCATTAATAAAAATTACATTTGTATTCATAAAAATTATATGATCATTTATATAAAAGAAAATGTAATTTAATAATAATAATATTTAATGTAAATGTTATTTAATTAAAAAATCCATTAATTTATCAAAATATATTCCTTAGTATAATATTATCTAAAAATACTATGTTTGATTAAAAAACTAATTACAATGTAACAATAATAAAATGAATGTATATTATTTATTATAATAAAAAATTCAAATAATCATAGTGTTATGGCCTTGTTTCATTATCCATTAAAACACCTACAAGGGACTGAAGGGTAAGGTGTGCATTGGTGAAAAACACTTGTGGTGGATCAGATAACATCGCTCGATTGGTAATCTCTATCAACTGCCAGTTTTTTCAAAGTAGGCTCTGTTCGAGCACAACATGTGGAGGCTTGGATTGGGCTCAGTCAAGAGGGATTCCCAATAATGCCAAATCCTTTTTGAGCTCTGAAAAATGTGCTTTGTAAGGAGAAATTCAATTGGTCGAGGCCATCTCTTCAGTTTTCCGAGTAAATTTGGATTTATTAAATCCTTATATTTACACTAATCATGTCAACACTATTTAATGGTTATATTAGAAATGGTCACAATTCATAATGGTTTTTTAAAATCAAAAAAAAAACCAATGATGTTAACATTTTATATAACCATTTTACATTATAAGACGTTTAATTAGATCAATAAGAATATCCATTAATAAAATTTTGGGTCGTTATATCCATGATTGTCTTCCCTTTTGGGTATCATTATATCATAGATATATAGGAAGATGTTTTTAAATGACAAATACAATGAATTTTTGACAATATTGAGTACCTCATTATTCCTTTCTGGTTGATGAATTCTCCAGAAGTCATTTTGGAGCTTATGAATATGGTCTCCCATCAGTATATCAACTTATTTTTCAAGGTATTTTTGAATAGAATCATAGGTTATTCTTGAACTGAGGAGGAGAATGAGAAGTATTTTAGTATTGTGTGACACAACATTAGGGATCATCATCTTTATGAGATGTTTTCTATGTTCACCTATTGGTAATGGATGATTTATTTCATAGTCATGTGATCTATGAAAAAGGAGTCTTAGGGGAACTCAATAAGATTAGGGTAGTTATTTCATGGGAACATATAAATAATCTATTTTAAATTATAATATTTTTGGCCTAACAGGGTAATACATACAATTGTTTCAATATTTCTCTTATATTTCTCCATACATGAATATTGTTTTATGGAAATTAATGAAGTTTGAATGGATAACTTAGTGTCAAACATCCATCGAGGAAATTAAGTAATAGTTGAAAAACATCCCATATTGTGTAATTTCTAGATTTTAAATGGGATATATGGTCTACAATTATATCTAAGGTATTGGTATTGCCTGCGTGGTATTTAAATACGGTCAATTAGTGAATTATGGTTCTCTTCATATCCAAAGACATAATAAATTACCCAAACCATGACCTCATGTTAATATCAATGATGCCTCCATTGAATATTTTGTTCCAATTTCTTTTTTAGGACATTATTTGTCTATTTGGATCATAAGATATTAGCATATATTTTATCCCAGAAAGATATGTTGTTGAGGAAACATCATTAGGTTGAGTACCTTTAAGGGTTCGATTTTGATATCATGTGTGACCCATCAAAATGTAATATGGTTTCAGACGCTTTGAGAAAGAATCTTCCAACACAATTATTGGAGTC
This sequence comes from Viscum album, assembly GCA_963277665.1. Lineage (NCBI taxonomy): Eukaryota > Viridiplantae > Streptophyta > Magnoliopsida > Santalales > Viscaceae > Viscum > Viscum album. The sequence continues at coordinate 11,121,713 of OY728154.1, forward strand.
TAATGATGAGGAGGATTTGATGGGGATCTTTTCTCAGATACATCTTGAGACCAAAAAACACCGTTGAGTTGTGTTCTTGGACAAGGTTTAGATGACACCATCCAATCTAGAGTTGAGTTAATATGGGTAGCTGAGTGAGGATATGTGAAATAATTTAATGTTGTTCATTAATGGTGGGGATATGCCTTATGAATGGTAATTTTATTGTGGAGGAGTTATTTGTTTTCTAGTTTTCTTTCTGATGTCGTTGTGGTTATGGAATGTGGTGACTGAAGATAGTTACTTGTCTCAGTGGGTTATTCATCATGGTGCCACCAATAGGATTTGTGATGTTCGTCAAGAGTTCGGGTGTCCATGTGTGCTTTGGGACATAAATTAATTTGTTTTGTGTTGAGATACAAATTAGTATGTTAAATTAGTGCACCAAAATAACTCTGGTTTGCTTCATCACCTACCCATTCCCACATAGAAGTGGGGTGATATTTCCTAGTATTTGTTAACATCAATCCACGTACACCCAATAAGAGGAATTTCATTTGGGTAGTGGTTGCCATTTTTTTGAAATTAGGCCATTTATTTCCTAGAAAGGATTCATCATAAGTGGATGATGTTGGTCAGTTTTATGTTTCAGATGTTTTGAGGCCTCATGGTGTTCCACCATGATTATTTATGATAAGGACCCTTTCTTTACTTCATGGTTGTGGGAATGTTTTAATAATCAAATTATGCTGTATGTAATTTTGAGTATGGAATACCACCCTCAAAACAATCGTTAAATAGAGTGGGAGAATCAGATTTTGGAATACATTCCGTAGAATAATCAATTGGATTTTGGAGGTTCTTGGGACATCCAATTTTGATTTGTTGATTTTGAGTGTAAAAATAGTTACCAAACCTTGATTTGAATGGGTCATTTTGAGGTGGTTTATGGTTGGGTATGTCAGACTCTTTTGTATTATGATGTATTGGGTGATACCCCATTGTTGGGATTAAGCCTTGTAAAGAATACATAAAATAAAATCAAGTATATAAGTTATAATTTTTTAATCTCACTATGTCATCATTAGTCTTTTGATGATTAGGCGAACCGATGTTACAAGAATTCTCTTGATGAAAAGGTGTTTTCCAAGTTGTTCTGCCCATGGGTCACAATCATTTTGGTAAAAATGGGAATCAAAACTCGAGGTATATTTGATCATTTGAGATCATTAAGAGGATTATAAAGGATACATACTGGTTAGATTTTCCCTCTCAATTGACATCAATTCATGATTTTCTCCAGGTATATTAGCTAAAAATGTTTAATCTTGATCTATACCACGTGTGAAAAGTTGAGGAGTTAGAGTTGGAGAATATTTTTCTAGTGTATGATTAGATAGTGTGGAGTTTCGATTTATAGGAGAAATTGATTTGTGGGATGTAAATTAAATTGGATTGTGTTCTTTGGTATCACGGTAGAGATAACCATGATACTTCCGAGAAGATGTTTTTAGTCAAGGATGAGTATCATTTTATTTAGTTTTATAATCAAAATGTTCATTGTATTTATGGTGATATAATGTTTTTATGGTGGGGAGATGCTTCACAATCTTGATTTAATTTTGACGTAATAATTTTTTTATTTCTGATCTGTTATTTATCCTTCTATTATCCCTTGTGGTATTTTTTGAAAATATGGATATTTTTTTTGAAAAAACGGGGCACTCTGTTTGGAAACGTGATGGAGGAATAATGTACACCCACCTAGTAAACAGTGATGAAAATGATTATTTTGGAAATTGAAAACCCCATAGATGACACATAGTTGGGAAAACCATAAATGATAAACCAAATTCTTGTTCCTCTTAGATAGTGAGGGAGGTACTGTTTCTACACGATTTAGAAAACATTGTGGGTTTATCATGAGACTTATCTAAGTCATTAAAATATAGAAATTTACCCATATTATCTCATCATATTGAATCCTAAAACACCTCTAATCTAACCCATTCAAGATTTTTAACACTATGATCTTCGTCTTCTCCTCATTGGACTTCTTGAGCATAAAATTTGGGTCATTTTGGTGTGGGAACATCAAATAATACTTATGTATGTCTCTTTTAACATGATTTCTTCCATCTTTTAGGATTTATCTTCCCTCCTTATTTAGTTGTATTTTCCAGTGGATTATTTAACCTAATTAGGGTATGATCTTCACATGTTGTGGGATATCATGATTGATATTTTTAAATATATTCTTTCTACGGTCTTGTGGTGCTATAGTTTTTTCTCGCACATTTTAAAATGTATCCCTGAGTGTGGTAGGTTGTTTTATGTTATTACATTATTATATGAGTTTTACATTTTTTGTGACTATTTTAATGTTTTATATGGAATATTTTTGTGTTGAAATATTTGTTTTTTATGTGTTTCTATATGAACATGTGAAAAAATTGAGTTTTATAATTAAAATTGGTCTAATTTCATCTGTGCATCATTTTCTTATTTCTAAAATATGTTTTGATGCCTTATTTGATTTTCCTAGAAAATGGGTTTTTATTTATGTTTACTTCTTAATACTGAATCATAAATGTGTAATTTTATTTTAAACGTTTTGTGAAGCATGTTATAAAATGGATTTGTTTAGAGTAATAATTATAAATGGGATTTTCCTATAAAAATGGTTATATTTAATATGTTCACTTATATTTTTGATTCTAAATGGGTTTTATGAATTATAATAGTTATGAGAAATTTATTTCAAAATGGTTTTGGTCTGTGTAAAATTAAATGATTTTTTATGGAAAATGGTGGGTTCCTTGTGAGTTTTGATCAATAGATGGATGTGAATAGTTAAACTATTGTTTTCATTATGTTCTTATGATTGTTGTCTTATGTATGTGTATATGATGATATATGTCATTTATGAAATGTAATTTAATAAAAATTTTAATCATTGATATCTAAAATTTAAAACTAGAACTAGTACTCTATTTGACCCTGTAGTGGCCAGGCCAAGATTCATCTTATAGCATTTATGCTACAACATTAACAAAACATCTGATGTGATTGGAGACAATTATACCTTTAGTATGAATCCCATATAGTGGACTATGAACAAGAATATTTTCTGTGTTAAATTACGATTTGGAGACCATTGGACCATAGGGTTCATTACTCTCTAATAGCTCATTCATGGGAATTCTCTTGGTAGTTTCGTTTAAGGATTTTGATCACAAAGTTATGAGGTTCATGAAGTCCCACCTATGGTAGTTACCTGTATGGTTATAGGATGGTTATATCTTCTAATATGATATTTATTTGATGAGGTTATATCCATTAGTATTTGGAATACATTGTTTATATTTTTTTATATTAGGTTTCTTTTGGAAATGGGTTTTCTTTAAATATAATTACTTGAGAAATGTTTTCATTTTGATTTTTTGCAGAATTGTTACCTTGAAAGGTTTTTATTGTTTTTTATTAATGTGATTGTTGATTTAACTTCTAATGATATATAATATAATATTTAATTTTGGGTGTAATACTTTTGGGATTTTATCCACACACAACATACATCATTTTGTGTATGACCAAGGTAATGGAATGATGTATCATGATGGTGGATCTGTTTTCTAGTGTTCCACTTCTCCTCGGTATTGATTATGGTGGCTTTTGAGTGATGTACCTCTTATTTCACAATGGTTTTCAAGTTTATTTTTTTTTCAATTCTACTATAGTACATTTGGGGTTTTACATGTTTCATTATTTAAATCTAATTTTTTTTTACCTCAGTTTTTCATGTTTATCAGTTGTTGATGTTTATTCTTATTGGTTGAATATTGATATATAAATGGGAGAAATCATTAACAATGTGTATTGTATATAAGTAGGAAATATTTTTTACTCTATGGGGATTCATAATGCCTTTCAGTTTATTCCATTGGATGGGTTCAGGTGTCAGGTTTGATGGAAACCTAACATGGTTCATGACAAAAAATGAGAAAACTAAATAATATGGTTTAGTTAAAAGTGGATTTATCATGGGTTAAATTAAAACTATGAAGGTTAATATAACCTATGAAATTGTATAAAATATATTTCCTATCGATATATTGACCATATAAAATTTAATATCTAGAATGGTCGATTATTAGATCATTGTAATATGAAATAAATAATGTTGGGGGATTAATTCAGTTAAAAAAGTATAAATGTGCATCTCACATCAATCAAGGAAGGAAACCCACTTTCATTCACTATTAACAACTAAAAAACCTATTTTTATAGAAATTACATGCCAAAATAACAAATTTGTATCTTTCATATTATCATAAAATTATTTTTTAATTATAGACATTTAAATAATGCCTTTATTGGAATCCAAATGATGTTACCCAATGATGTGGTATTGTTCTTCAATGATAATGTTTATCTTATTTCCTCTAACACCCCCTTAAATTAGTCATAAACCACGATTATACAATAAATTCCATATAATATATATAATTAAATGATATTATGTTAATTTGATAACCTAAATCCGTATCCCATTCCATGATATGGTTTACGAAATCATCATTCATGGGTACGACAGACTACAGCCTCATGAACAACTATCATTTTGTTTTTTCCATTACAAACTCTAAATGTTGGGTATTATGATCTATATAAAGTATATATAAGATATTTATAACATAAAAATATCTATTGTTTCATTATCTTATATATTCATTTTTTTACATCTCATTCTTTAGCGGATACTATAATAGAATTCCTGTGTATAGTGGAATAACACCTTACAAAGTAATGTGATTCATTTTCAAAATGGTTTACATGGAAGTTAAAAAAAGAATAGATAATTTGTATATGTGAAATAAATTAAATAATTATTATTTTAATAACATATTTATCATTCTCAAAAAAAATTAAATCACCTTATTTTATAGCAATTTAGTCACTGATAAATGATAATTTTGTTCATCAACGTGTAGACTATTGCCTTCATGAAGTGATGTGACACTATTTGGACCACCACCACCCATTTATGATAGATATAAGTATATTAATATAAATAATATTTTATCTTTTTTTATATTTATAATTTCTTAATGATAAAATACTTCATTACTTTTTCCATAATAACATTTGAAAAATGTAGATGTTAGTCATTTGTACTTAATACCTACCATCTTCATGATTATTACATACATCATTTCTCAAAACCATACTTCACGGTTGGAAATAAATGTAAAATTGATATATATATATATATATAATATTTTTTTGATTAATGTTTGACACATCTTTAAATAATGACTAGTTTTAGCTTAGTCAACCTACCGATGTCATTTTTGACACATAAGCTGAATGTTGTAAAAAAAACTAGCAAAAAAATTTTATTTGAGAAATTATATATAAAATGGAAAATAGTAAAATTATATTCAGAATAAAAATGATAATGTTTTTAATGAAAATAAATAACAAACATTGTTTTATTATATAAGAAGAAAAAGAAACATGTGGATGGTCGAACTCAAGGCAAGGGACTTCATTTAAAATTCCATTCATTGAGACATATTTTGATTTTATGCACCTATATTATTTTAAAATGAGTATATACAACTCCTTTGACATTATTTATTAGGAATTTATCTATTATTAGGGTATTTATATCTTTTAATTCTATTCTTTCAAGAGGATTATTATTCAAATACATCCAAACTAATAATGGGATTATGTTAAAAAGTGAATTTTAATATTTTATGTCAAACAATTTATATTCCAAGTCCTTATTTTTAAAATGATTTTATGAATGTATTTATATATAAAAATATACATATACATTATATTTATTTTATATTTTTTACTTTACTATCATTGGTTTTCAAAGGGAGTAATTTTAGGTGTTTTATAGGGAATGTTTTAACAAAAAAGAAAAGTAATGTTCTATTCTCAACATACACGTTGATAATGAATTTTATACTATTCTATCTATTATTTTATTTAAGGATTATGTTATAATATTTGTTGTTTTATTCAATAAAAAAAACTATCCATTTTTTGGGTTTTTGTATATAAAATGTGGTTTTAAATGAAATGGTTACTGTTATCTAAAAGTGTTTTCCATATGGATTTAAAATAGTTTTTTAAATTTTTTTATGATGATAATGTATAAGATTAAACTTTGTTATACATGATATCGTACATAATACTTATATGAAACTAGTGAGTGTCATACATCTTATACAAAGGATTGATCCTAATTAGAACTGATAGGTGAGCCCAATATATCTTATATTAAAGGTTGTTCCCCAATATAACTAATAAAAATTGGGTTATTTTGATATAGATAATAAAAAGGGTAAGCCCCATTTTTTCTCTTCAATACACTAGGTAATGATTAAAAAGTATGTTGGCTATATGGTAATTCCTGTTAAAAATGTTTTGAAATGGTTTTAATAATATGTTTCTCTATGTCACCAAAAGGGTGTTTTAATTAATTATTATAAATTTTAATGGACTTATTTAATAAAATCATTTGTGAATTGTTACATTTTAAAATGTTTTATTTCATAAAATAAAATCACATTGTAGGTATAAAAAATGTCTTATGGGTTTTCTCATTTTTTTTATTGGGCTTATGGTTTTATTTATTTTTTATGTCCCATACTAATATTTTTTATACTCATCAAACATTTTGAAATTTATTTTATATTGAATAAGGATAGTTACGGGAGTGAATGTTTTCAAGTTACACATAGTGAATTTTTTCTATGAAATGAAATCATAAATTATTTTAAAAATATATGTGTGTCTAAAAATGAATTATAATAATATTTTACACATTTTTATTTTGTACTATTATGTAGGATTTATGGATTAATTATCTTCTAATTTAAACCTAAAAATCCCCTCAAATGTAATAAAATGTTTTCTTAACTTAAAACATAATATTATTTAATATTTATGGATATGTCCTTATAATTTGTATACGATGAATATATAGATAACATTAGATGTTATGATGTTGTTAATAGAATTCCCTTAAATGATTTTACCATTTAGATAATCTGAAATGATATAGTATTTTTGTATTACTATTTTGATTCAACTAAATTTTTTCTGTTGATAATGTTTTCCCAAAGAGGAGACCTGTTAGGTGATATGGGAAGGAACCAAGATGAAAATATCATACCAAATTAGTATCTTGAGATGGTTGGAGTTATAATAGACCAATGTTTTATAGTGATTTTTTAGTTTACATAACCTAATAATGGTGGTTGTATCTATTTCATAGTTTAAATCAATCTACCTAGAATGAACAAGTATATAGTGGAGAATTTCAAAAGGAAAAATCCCCCATCCATCAGTGGATTACATAACCATTTGGGAGATGATATATAGATCAAATATCTATAGAATATATTTCATCTCCTAGTATATTTAAAAATAAAAAATGCAACTCATTACATTTATCATTTTCATCATGAAGCTGATTGATGGTGGTATTTACTTAAGAATAACAAATATAGTGATGATTTTCTCGCAATAGAATGTGACTGAAATAATAATATTTTCATTGGGAAATTTTTCAATATGAGTTATCTCTATAGTATATATAAAAAATTCATTGAATATTTGGGAAAGGATGGTGATTTTGTTTCTAAATATGAAGAATCTCTTACTAGGTTGTATAGGTATTTATCATTTTTTGTTCTAGAAATTTATAATCAAAATAATATATTTTACTTGTGACAAAATCCAATCATAAAAATATATTTAGTGGAATGTTAATTTAAAATCTATATGAATGTTGTTCATTGTGCCATGAATTTTTGGATTGAGTTTTCCAAATCTTATGTTTCATGTGATTAAAATAGTGTGAAATTTTCCATATGGAAGAAAATAGAGAATAAACAAATTAGGATGCCTAGAGGTAAGAAAAAAACATGTTCATGTCTATTAAAAAAAATTTATGGAATTTTAGATTGGAGCTGGAATGTATTTCAGGTGTGGTATGTTTGGTCAAATGGTTTGTGTCTATAATGAAAATAGTCCAGAACAATCCGATAATGCGAAAATAAATTTCTAGTCAATAGTGAGATGTTTTAGGTAAAATGATTTATAAAAATATGCTAACATGTGTATTAAGTTAGTAACTCAGTGTAGAAATCGTCAAGATCAAAAAAATTAAGGGGTATAAAAATAATCTGTTACTTATACATTTTTTGTTGGGCCACCTTGTGATATGATGAGAGCTCCAAGCAGCATGCTAATTTTTTAAGTATGATCATAATCCTAAAATCATAGGTACAACTATGTTTATGTTCATTGTAAAATATTTTGGTAAAATTTTTCTTTGAGTTTTTTTAGATATGTAAATATTTATATTTTAGTTGAAATTTTATTTGAGGAATAATGATAGTACATTTTATAGACATGTGCTTAATGGAATTGATAACATTTTGGGTCAATATTAATGGTAATTATATTTTAAAAATAGTTTAGAAAAATTATTTCACATTGTGAAAAAATGGATTTTTTTAATATTTTTTTGAAAAGGTTATAAAATAATTATTTTTAAAGTATTTCCATAATATTTTTTTGGGATCATTTTATGAATAATTTCAATATTGTTTTGAAAAAATAAATCCCACATGATGGGTGCCTATCCATCGCATCTGAAAAGGCTGCATGGAATAGACCCATTACTGAATAATGATAATGGATTAGCAGCATCCACTAGCCTATTCAATGTACTAGTTAATATTACATTGTATTTAAAAAAATTTATAGAAATATAAATAGTGAATATTAACCTGTGGTTTTACATTTTAGGTGTAGAGATTAATTGAATAAATTGAGATAACCATATTTTTTTTTGAAAATAGTTAGAGACATACAAAAATATATTTCCACATTTTATGAATCTTAAAATTAATTATAGGTTTATTTTATTTATTTTATCACAAGGAAAACACTTTTAGATAATAATATTTTGGAATATATGAAGAAATAAAAAAATTTCTAAATACAACTAAAGGATTATATTGTACTTATGAAGTAAAAATGTATCATGTGTGTATATTTCTATATATTAATAGAAATTAAAAAAATTCCTTAACATTACAAAAAATATCTTAAAAGAAAAAAATTATCAAATTAATTTATTTTGAAATAAATTTGATATTATATTAAATCATCATAAATTCATGGTTTGGAGGCCCTTAAATTTCAATTTATCTTCCACTATATTGTAATCAATGACACCAATGATTATATATAATTATTTACACTTTTCTTTTATTTCCATATAATCAATTTCATCCAATTTTATCCAATATAGAAACCAATATTTGTGTTATTACATATGAACCTTAATCCTCAATTTCTATTATTTTAAATGGATATTAAATAAACATGTTTACAATGTGAGTATATAAATTATGGTATTTAGAAATCACATCCCTTTGATTACCATGATAATTTTTAAATTGTGGGGAAGAAATTTATTTAACATGGGGGGGATGTTACACCATAGCATTTTAAATTAATATTTTGTTTGGATAATATATTTTACATGGACCATTGATCATAAACATCCCGAAAAATATATTTCTTTAAATTTAAGCTCTTTGATAGCTTGTGGAACACGCCAAACCAAGATGAAGATATACCACAGTAGTGTACCATTATTTTGGAAGGAATGAATGGTAATAAAAAAATAATAAAATTATGGACGTATAATGACTACAAAAAAATATAAAAATCCTATGAATTAATTAATAATATTTTTCTAAAAAATTCTTTTTTTCTAATACGGTTTTTTCGCGGTTTAGGAAAAAAATTTAAATATATTTTTTACCAATATTTTAATAATGTTTTGAAAATATTAATATCAGTATTTAAATCATAATATCAATATTTACAATGGTGAAAATTTTATATATTATTGAATCTATTTATTTTTTAGTGTATAGTGAAAAATGCTGATTAATAATAAAAATTATATTCTTTTCTAACATTTATATATTCTAAAAGTAATTTTTTTAAATTGATTTTATGAAACATAATTATGATTTATTAACATTTAATCCACCTAATTACTTTTAAATTAACTTTATTTCTTTATTAGTTGGGTTTTTGTGTTTAAAAATAGTTTTTTAAACTGTTTTCAAATGCCTAATGTTACTCCATTTTAATTAATTAAAATAATAAATTATGGAGAATTTTATTAATACAATTTACAGATTATATATAATTAATTTTTAATTTTTTTCTTAAGATGATAATTATACTTTACATAGTTGATATAAAATCAACTTTTCTGAAAAAGTACGCTTCTTGAAAACTTTCTTTTTAATCATGTACATTAGTTTTTTTAAACAATTCCCCCTTAAGAAATTAAATTTAGTAAATTGGATACAATGATTTGAATTAGATTAATTTAAAATTTCTAATAAGTTCAATTCAATCTTTGAAAATAATTAATAGTGAAAATAGTTAAAATTGATTACCATAGTTCAGGTACAAATTTATTTAATGAGGTGTTAATCTAAAAATATTATAGATAAAATGAAATATAAAATATTATTTAATATTATTTATTTATAGCTTATATTCAAGTGAAGTTTCAATTAGTTTAATATTTATTCCATGAAGAAATATGTGGATGGAATTCAATCTTTTCAAACATTACAATTGTGACATTAACATCCCTTATAAAATTCTTCATTCCATATTCCATTATTCACACCCTAAAAACAATTTTATTGGACACTAATTTCCCAAATGAATTATATATTTCTTATATTAAATACTAGATCCATTATTTTTTGTATAAATTTGACCAATTAAGGCCATTGGTGGAAAAGAAAAGAAGTAACCCAAAGAAGATGTATCATTATTCATCACTTATTTTTTTATTTCATAGGCATCCCCTATAAAATATTTATAAACCATAATTATATAATAAAATAAATATATTAAATATAATTATATTTACATATTATAATTTCATAACCTAAATCATGACACTATTCAATAAAATTGTTTACAAAAAACATCATTTGTTTCAATGGGGGACTACCACCTCATGAACCGGTGTTGTTATTTTTTCTAGTACAACCTATCATGGATGGGTAGGATGAGTGGTATAAGATACGTATATGGTATTTTTAACATAATTATACCTATCGAGTAATTATATGATAGATTCAATTTTTTTCATTCCATCTCATATTGGATACGATAATGTCGTTATTTTGTACAGTGTAGTACCGCCCCGCAAAACGATGTTATGTTTTTCACTAACGCTTTACATAGAAGGTTATAAGTGAATATGTAATGAATAAATATGATAAAAATTTCATAGTTATGAAATTTATGACATATTTGAAAACATTAAAGGATAATATATCATTGTATTTCTTATCTTCCCACACATTGAGAAATGATATTGTAGTTTACGAATGTGTGGACTACCACATTCATGAAGAAATGTATCTCTCCTTTCATCACCAGAACACATGTATTATATTTATAATTATATAAAAATAATTAATATGGAATTTATGTATACTTATTTATCTATAATGAAAAAAATACATAACTTCTTTTGATAAGGATCATTGATGAATGTAAATGTTACGCATGCATACGTACAACCAACCGTGTCCATGATTGTAACATAATTAATTTTTCAAAACCATATTTCTTGATTTGTAATATAGGAATAATTTCTTTAAAAAATATGAAAAAAATTTCATGATTATTATTTTGGACATTTTTAAATAATGAGCTCTTTAACATTAGTTAACTAACCAATGTCATTTATTAAAGGTATGAAAATTATGGTCATAACATCCGACTAAAAATTAATATATTATGTAATTGTTTATAGCATGTTTATAGTTGAAATAAATGTAATAATAAACACGAAAAAATTTCTGAATTGTGTATATAAATAAAATAATTTTATTATTTTGGATGATAAAGAGGCATGTGATAGATCAGACTCAATATAAGTGACTTCATCACAATTTCTCTTCAATGAGGCATATTTTTTGGTAATGCACCTTAAAACATTAACAATGTTTATATATAGACCCATTAATATGTAATATCAAGAATTATGATATTATCATGCTATTTATAGTATTTCTTATGGCAATTATTTCATCAGGCTATTGATTGTAATCTATTCATAGTGATAATGTACTTATAATTAAAAATATCTATTTTAATGATTTCTATAGAAATATTTACATTCCACATCCATGATTTTGAATTTTTTTTTGAATTTTTTTATATGGATTTAAAATATTAATAATGTAAATTGTAATTACTCATTTTAATTTATTTTCAGATATTTCCAAATAAAACATTTTCATGTGGTTTAGATAGAACGTTTTGATAAACAAAAAAGGAATATTATATTCACAGCATACACGGTGAAAAAATATAATTCCATGAAAATTATTTGATTTATATTTTCATATAAAAGAATTTATGATTTAGACAATGAAAACCCCAATTTATTTTATTATTTTTTGGTTTAAAAATTGGGGATTAAAAGAAATGTACTTATTTATCTAAAAGCATTATCAAATGAGATTAAAATAGTTTTTAAATGGGATTTATGAAGAAAAGTTGAAATAATAATGTCTTTTATTCATGATACAATACATGATAAGTATATGAAACAACATATCCCAATAAAACTTATTCAGAGGTATAAAACCTATTATAGTTCACAAGAGAGCCTAATATATCATATATAAATGGTTGAGGCCCATTATAGGTCCCGGAAAATGGTTGAGCCCAATATAACTTATAAGAAGGGTTGACCCCATTATAACTCTATAATTTATTTGGTAACGATTATATTGACATTAATCCATATGATTATTCCAATTAAAAGTTATTTAAATGGTTTTATTACTATGATAATCTAAGTCACAATAAAGGAGTATTAATTTATTAATATTGGTCTTAATGTTTTTTTATCAAAACATTTGAGTGCATTTTTAATATGAGAATGTATTATTTCATACCCTAAAATAAAAATAATGTAAAATCTAAATGATATATGATTATTCATGTTTTCACTGGAATTATGGTTTTATTTCTTCTTGTATCACTAAATATTTTTTTGATAATCACTCATTTTAAAATTTATTCATGGGGTTTAAGAATAGGTATTGGAAATGAAGAAGTAATATTGAAAGCGAGATAGATTTCTCATTTATGGAAATCATGGGTTATATTAAATGTGTTATCTTATTAGAAAAATAGAATCTAATAAGAAGTGACCAATTTGTATTATATTGTTTTTGTGTATACGACATGTCTTAATTCTCTAAAATAAAAATACTAGAAGGATCCTTGAATAAATGATAATGACTTATTGACTTGATAATAAATATTATGTAATGTTAAAATTTGGGTCCTTATATTTGTTGTGTTGAATTATTCCACCATGAAAAAAATTTCAAATATCCAATTCTATATTAGTGATTGATGGTGATGGAATGGAAAATATAATTTTTTACAACATTCAAAGTCTAAATGGATAATAAGGCATCCCTTATAATAGGGAAGTCGGAAAAATAAGGGATACATGAAATAATCAGTAATATTATTCCTAGATAAATAGAAATGTTTTCGGATATCAATTTATATACATTGAAGAAAAAAATAAAATACAAGTAATAATAAATTTATATAGAGGAAACTTTCACTATAATGTTAATAACCACAAATATGTCATGACCTGTCCTCAGGGCCCGTTCCGTGACTACCCCAAGCCCGCCTCCCATAGGCCAGGGGCTGGCGCTTAGCCCCAAAAGCATAAAAACCCAAAAGAAGGGAAGGAATTGCCTTTAATAAAGTAAACAAAAATACAACTGAGTACGAAAGTGAAGTAAGAACTATGTAAAACTCGGTACAAGGTTAGTGCTGAAAAAGAAAATGTGCCAGTATACAAACCCAACTAAAAGTATAGTGCAACTGAAAGGAAACTACCACAACAGTAAGTAAAATAGCAACACTAAGTCGTCCTCTGAAAATCCCACCTGAAGGGTGGGTACAGATAGTCTCCTCCGCTCCTTGGGTTCGGTCGTCCGCTCCATGTACGCCCCGCCAAGTGGTTCACCTCCGGGTACCATCTAGCTCTCCAAGCATCCAACATGATCAGTGTTGTCTATCTTCTACATCCAACACAACATAGTGCGGGCATAGCCCATGGAGGGGTGAGTATAAGATACTCAGTAGGGATCCTGAGACCCCCGAAGGTCTCTCAAAATACATGAATGATAAAACACAAAGGAAGGATACAATAACGATGTGCCAACAACACTACTTAGGTATATTCCCATACATATACCACCTAACTCATCAGTTATAATTCAGCTCCAGCTCCCGATCCCATGCACAAAATTGTCCACAAAGGAAATCACAAACCAATCCACAAAGGATAGCACAACACATACCACACAGAAAAAACAAAACTCATTCCACACAGGAATGAAAGTCAATCACATCGATTATAAAGATTGAGAATCAAGACTCATGTAAAACAAGTATACACTTCTTAAGGTGATAGAGATGATCAGATGAAGCCACCGATTCATCTAAGCTGTTAGACCCACATAGGATACAAGACCAGCTAAGTCGTTGGACCCACAACAGATACAAGACCATCTACTCTGTTATACCCACATAGGATACAGGTATAGAGGTCAATACTACCGAACCCACATAGGATACAAGAATAGTAGTCATTGACATCGAACCCATGGAAGATTCCAGTATAGTCATTGTCGCTGCCGAACCCATAGAGGATCCATGTACAGCCGTCCTTGCTACCGAACCCACAGTGGATCCAAGTGTTGTCATCATCATCGCAGTCGCAGCAAGCTCTAGGGTTCCCACACACCACATGATAGATTTCGGGAGGGTCCACTCCTCGAGAAATAGAGATAGGGAGTCGGTACATCAACTATCACGAAGTCCAAGGTTGATGTATCCCAAAGGTCTGTCCCGTCAAAAGATACCCAATGCGACAGACGGTGCGTCAATCAGACCCACGGTCTAAGAGTTATTGGATTTTCCGTCCACGGGGCCTAGCAGGTTATTAAGATAAAACCAACCTGACCGTAATCTAGATGCATCCAAACCTCAAGTGGAGTACGCCAAAAGGACTGTCTCAACAAAAGGATCCCAGCGCAATTGACGTCACATTAATATGATGTCCGGTCCTTGAGATATAATTGTTTCCACTTCATGGGCCCGGTTGGTTTTGGGTTCAAACCAACCCGGCATTACCCAAACATTTCCGATACCTCGAGTGTAATATAGAGAAAAGACCTTCTCGATCCAAGGGTTCATACGCAACTGATGGTGCATCTATCGGAGGTCCGTAGAACATGTTATTGGAAAAATACCAAAATTGGTCTAAAGTGGTGGGTCTGGGCCTGCTGTGACCCGGCCCAACCCCCCTGGGTTGGCCCAAACCGGGATGACCCGAACCAGGTCCGAGCCCTGCCCAGCGCGGTGCGGCGTGGTACGGTCCGCCCGACACGCCCCAGCCCAGCCGAGGGGTGTGCTGGCAAGGCCAGCGGGCCGAGTAGGGAGGACACGCACCCGCCCCCCCACTTCACGCTCCTCAGACGCAGTGACCAACGCCGCGTCTCCCAAGAACCCACACGGCCGCGGGATCTAGCTCTTCGCAGCCGCGGCTGAAGCAGCAACGGCTCTTGCCGGTGGTGCACCGTGGCACCGCCACTGTTTACCGCGGGCCTCCAGAGTCATTCTGGTGGTCCGTTCATGCTCCCGTCTGCACCTGCGATCATCCCGGGACCCGTATATGACTGTGAAGGCCTCCAATATCCATTTCTGTCTCGTTTCATTGTTTCCAAGAATTCCATGCATCAAGGAAAAACTAGCGGTGGGTTCGGAATTATTCGTTAGTCCGCACCCACCACATTAGTGGTTCAAACATCACCAACAATTGCACCCCATGTCGGGGATATAAAAATCACACAAGGAAAACTATACAAATTCTCCAACCTCAACATGGAAGATGATCATCAGTGTTGTGGGGGGAAAGGATCGTAGGTGTCATCATAGAACGTCGAGGAGGAAGCGGTGTCTCCTCTTTTGCCGTTGAGAAAGGAAAGGGTGGCGCGTCGTCAATCTCCAAGGAACCGGAATTCTTCATCGTTCTTCATCATTCTTCGTCGGAGGCCGGCGTTCTTCATCATTCTTCGTCGGAGGCCGGCATTATTCCTCACACAAAGAATCTCTCCGCATTAATAAAATAATAGGTTCCCCTATTATTTTATTATACACGCAAAGAAACTATCCCGTAATTAATTTACCACACTAATTAAAATGTGATGACATTTAATTAAAGAAGGGAGATAGATGGTTCCTCATTAATAAACATGTTGGCTGTTAAATTTAAAAGGGGAGAGAGGATGGTTCCTCATTAAATTATGGTTTGAAATAATTTAATCGATTGAGGTGAGATTTAATGGAGGTTTTTCAAAATTAATGAGTGGATGTTTAAGAGTTTAGAGGAAATTAAATGGTGGGGCTCGTGTGGGCCCCCACCTCTCTAACATCCCCACATGGGTAGTTAATTGGTTGTGGGCCCCACTCTTAACTACCCATGGGAGGGAAAAACCACCTTGTGAAAATAAAAATTATTCCATCAATTTCTATTTACTTCTTTATTAACCCCCAAAAATATCTCCTCCTACTTTGCAAACGCAACTACGACAAGGTTTCCCTTAAGCAATAATCGGCGCTTCGGTTTTATTGGTGCCCTCAGATTTTAATTACGAGCAATAGTTCAAAAGATAGAAAAACCCGCTCGTTAGTTCACTGAACGTACTGGAGCTAAACTTCGGAGATTGATTCTGGGCACACCAGGTCTTGAAATCAAGTTCCGTCAGAAGCCACCGACTCATAAATTTAAAAGTATTTAGAAAAAAAAATTCCATGAAATTTCCAGGTTTTTACATCACTCCCACATTAGGGATTTACTTCCCCATAATCCAACAGTATAAACTAGGAGGAAAATGAGGGTACTGAGCACGCATCTGTGCCTCTCACTCTCATGTGCTCTCCTGGAGGTTCCCATACTGCCAACGAATGCGCACCAGAGGAATCAACCGTCCACATAGGACCCACTTCTGTCAATCCTCAATCTCCACATGGACCTCCACAAAAGTCACCCCGTTATCGATGTACAACTCCCCGTGGTCGATGATATGTGTCGGGTCGTGCACATATCTTCTCTACTAAGACATGTGGAAAGCGTCACGCACCTGGTGCAACTGAGGTGGAAGGGCTAGGTGGTATGCCACCTCGCCAACTCTGTTGAGGACCTGTAAAGGCCCGATGAAGCGTGGAGATAACTTGCCACCCAGGCCAAATCTCCGTATACCACGTCGAGGTGAGACCTGTAAGAAAATGTGGTTGCCATTCTTGAACTCCAGTGGCCTCCACCTCCTATCAGCAGAAGACTTATGTCTGCTCTGTGCAGTCCTCATCCACTCCTGGATGACCTGCACCTTATCTATCATAGTCCGAACCATCTCTGGTCCTACGAGTGCTGACTCCCCAGGGTCAGTCCAGCATAGTGGTGATCTACAAGGTCAGTTGTATAGTTCCTCGTAAGGTGTCATCCCAAAGGTGGAGTAGTAGCTGTTGTTTTACGCAAACTCCAGAAAGGATAAGTGATCCTCCCAGTTACAACCAATGTCAAAGACACATGCACCGATCATGTCCTCGAGTGTTAGAATGGATCTCTCCGTCTGACCATCATTCTGAGTGTGAAAGGTAGGTCTCAGGCGTAGCTACATCAGAAAGGCCTCCTACAACCCCTTCCAAAGATGGGAAGTAAGGTGAGCATCTCGATCAGAGACTATTGATGATTACACCCCATGAAGTTTTATGATCTCCTGAACGTAGAGGCGTTCCAAGCTCGCTACTGAGCCCTGCTCTCTGATCGTTGGGATGTGGTCCGACTTGGTGAGTCGGTCTACGATCACCCAGATGGTTTCATGTCCTCTGGAAGTGCGTGGAAGCCCTGTCACAAAATCCATAGATATCCCATCCCACTTTCACTTTGGGACCTCTAAGGGCTGTACCAATCCTACAGGTACCAGGTGCTCTACCTTCACTTGCTAACAAGTGAGGCATTGAGAAACGAACTCTGCCACATCCTTCTTTATACCCGACCACCATTTCTGTCCTATGAGGTAATGATACATCTTCCCTAATTTAGGATGTAACGATAGAGGGGAAGTGTGGAATGACCTCAACACCTCCTCTTGTAGTGAAACTGGTACCATGGTACGTCCTCGAAAGAGGACGACGTGCTCCCCGCTTTTAGAAAATCCATCGGGTGCCAGCCCTGAGGATATCTGAGCACGTCACGCCTTACAATCAATGTCCCCATGATGTGACTCTCTAACCCACAAAAGAAGTGGATGAGTGACTTTGAGGGACTGTAGATAGGCTTCCCCATCTCTATCCACGATGGATATCTGCAAAGCACCTAACGGCTTTCTCGCCTCTCCGAGTAGCTGAATTCCTGATCTCTTGCTGAGAGAATCTGCCACAACATTCCCCTTTCTAGGAGTATAGACGATCTAAAATTCATAATCCTGGAGGAACTTGATACATCACTGATGTCTCTGGTTCAAGTCCTTTTGCGAGAAAATGTACCTGAGACTCTGGTGGTCAGAGTAGACTGTAAAGAGCTCACCCATCAGATAGTGTCGACACATCATCAGGGTGAAGACCACTACTGCTAACTCCAGGGCATGGGTAGCATAGTTATGCTCGTGCTTCCTCAACTACCGTGAACCGTAAGCGATAACTGCTCTCTCCTAAATCAGGACACACCTGAGCCGAGTCCCTGATGCGTCACAGTAAACTATGTACCCTATTCCCTCCTCCGGTATCCTTAAGATGGATTCACTGTTCAATCTCTGCCTCATATACTGGAAGCTATGCTGACATCTGTCTTACAACACAAAGGGTTTCCCCTTCTTCTTCAAAGATGAAAGTGGTGTCGCAACGCCAAAGAAGTCTGGCACAAATCTACGATAGTACCCATCCAGACCTAGGAAACTCCGCACCTCCATCACGCTCCTTGGTGGCTCCCAAGAAAGTACCGCCTCGACCATTGTGGGATCCACAGAAACACCCTCCTTAGAAATGACATTCCTCAAGAAGTGAACCTCTCAATGCCAGAACTAAAACATCGAGATCATAGAATAAATCTGGTGCTCTCGGAGTGTATCCAGTACAACCCGTAGGTGGTAGGCATGCTCCTCCTCTGTTGTCGAGTAAATCTTTATGTCGTCAATGAAAAATATGACAAAATGATTGAGGTAGGGACAGAAGATCCTGATCCTGAGACTCATGAACACTGTTGGAGCATTGGTCACACTGAATGGCATGACCATGAAATCATAGTAGAAATATCAACACCTTAAGGACATCATCTGTACATCCTCGTCCCAAAATCGGAGCTGATGATAGCCTGACCTGAGGTCTATCTTCGAGAACCAATGTACTCCCTTGATCTGATCAAAGAGGTTGTCAATCCTCGGAAGTGGATAATTTTTCCTCACGGTCACCTGGTTCAGGTGATGGGAATTGACACACAGTCGCAATCCCCCATCCACCTTCTTGGTAAATTGGACCAGAGAAGCCCAGGGTGAAACACTGTGTTAGACGAAACATTTCCCATGTAAGTCCTCTAGCTGTAACTGAAGCTCATGAAGCTAGGCGAGAGCTGTCTGATATGCTGGAGTGGATATCAGTGATGTCCCGGGGTACATTTCTATATATAAATCTACCTCCATGCGAGGATTTATTCTTGTAACTTCGTCCAAAAAAACATTCACATACTGATCCACCATTATAGGAAAACTCAGACTCCGCACGTCAACTACTCCAAGGATGAGACTAGCCAACTGATGTGTGATCGGCTGCCCTCTCTTCTACGTGATTCCATCCAGTGCTGCGAAGGTTCCCTTCTCGCTACTGAAGGTGAACCTGGTACCATCTGTACGGACACACCACTCCTTGCACCTAATACAGTCTATCTGAGCATGGACTCTAGATAACCAGCCCATACCTAGATGATGTCTTAAGGCCTAGACGCCGCTATAAGAAGATCCCAACCAAATCTCTCACCTCCTAGAGTAAGCTCACACTACCAAAACCGGTGTGTAATCATCGAGTATGCTCCCGTAGGAGTCTCTAGCCACAATGATCGAGGAAACGACTCCATCGGAATATCCATGCTCAGAAAAAGGGCAGCAGGAAAAAAGAATGACTTGCACCTGTGTCTATTAGAACTGCAGAAATGGTGGAGTATACACAAATAGTACCTCAAATCATCGTGGGTGCACCATGGTCGTAAGCCTCTGCTGCCTGGAGCTGAGCCTGCCTCTTCCCGCCAGCTCCCTGTGGTCGGGGTGGACCTCCTGTGATTGGTGGTGGAAGAGCCTTGATGCTTCATCCACTACATGTTTCTCAGCCAGCTCCTCTACCTCGTCCAGCTTCTCCCTGCGGACCACCATAGTTGAACCACTGCCTCTGCTTGGGAGGTCCCTCCACTGTCTGATGCCCCTCTACATGGTGGGTCGGGTAGTCATGATCCATGTTCCACTGCCCACCGCATGCATAACACTCTCTGCTCCTCGGAAGGCAGGATCTGCGATGTGTGCCCCGCAAAGCCGAACCTGAATCCTGAGGTTGTCCACCTATCAGCCTAGTCCACTTGGTCCCCTACATCATCTGGAAACTTCCACCTGTAGAATACTGCACTCCATGTAGTCCTACAGTGGGTCTCGCTGGTGATGGCTGCTCGGTGGGAAAGCACTCCACTAGCAGGGCTCGCTCCAACACCCCCGCCTGGGTCAGGATGCTAAGTGGAATCATTGAAGCTCTGATCTCATGCCTCAACCCCTTCTCAAAGGTCCGGGCCAAGAATAATGGGTCTCGTACCATTTTCGTGGAGTAGCGCGAGAGGTCGGAAAATATCACTGAGTACTGGGCTATTAACATGTTGCCCTGCCGCAGCTGTAGTAACTCCTGGATGTGCACCTCACTGAGGGTGGCTGGAACGAACTCTGAGTGGAAGAGGATATCAATGTCCGTCCAAAGTAGAGATGCCTCGTCATGCACCAGGAGAATCAGGCTCCACCATCTACCTACAACAGCGTGCAGGAGACTCATGGCAAGGATCACCATACGGTCTTCTGGTGTCCCTACCAACGTGAAGACTCTGACGACAGCCTCTAGCCGTTCCTCAGCTGCCAGAGGATCCATCACTCCATGAAACCTGGGCAGCCTCTGTCTTTGAACTTGTGCAACGTTCTCAGGTGGCGTGCACTCTCCGCCGTTGGGGATGGTAGCATCGGTGGCTCAACGGGTAGAGGTACCACTGGTGCCTCCGCTATAATGGGGCCCTGCACAGAGGCCTTGTCGCTCGGTGGGCTGCCATCTCGCATAAAGCTCAGAACCCTAGCTGGCTTCCATCACGGGGAAATCCTGAAAAGAAACATGTGTTCCACATTTAATACAGTATACATTGTGAGCTGACACAAAGTAATCACAAAGAAAACTATTGAAACACACATGCAATCAATGTTTTCATGCACTGAGTCGGAAATCAGAAGTCAGGGTCCTGGTGTATGGATATGTCGGTCGCTGCACTAACACTGGACTCCCTGGACTAATAACCACACTGATTACTCTAAACATTATTGCTGCACAGATAAGAAATTGTTAGAGTCCTGAGTTCTGTGGTAGAACCGACTCCTCTGATACCAATTTTTCAAGACCCATCCTCAGGGCTCGTGCCTTGTCTACCCCAATCTTGCCTTCCATAGGCCAGGGGCTGGCGACTAGCACCAACGACCTAAAAAACCAAATGAATGGAAGGAATTTCCTTTAATAAAGTACACAAAAACACAACAGAGTATGCAAGTGATGTAAGAACTAAGTAAAACTAGGTACAAGGTAAGTTCTGAAAAAGTAAATGGGCCAGTATACAAAAGCAACTGAAAGTACAATGTAACATAAAGGAAAGTACAACAACAGTATGTAAAACAGCAACACAAAGTCATCTTTCAGAAGTCCCACATGAAGGGTGGGTACAGATAGTCTCCTCAGCTCCTCGGGTCTAGTCGTCCGCTCTGTGTACGCCCCGCCAAGTGGTCCACCTCCGGGTACCGTCCAGCTCTCTAAGCATCCAGCTTGATCAGTGATGTCTGTTGTTTGCATCCATCACAATGTAGTGTGGGCATATCATGTGCAGGGGTGAGTATATGATAATCAGTAGGGACCTCGAGACCCCCGAAGGTCTCTCAGAATCCATGAAGGATAACCCACAATGGAAAGATACAATCACGAAGTATTGACAACACTACTTAAGTATATGCCCATAGAAAAACATAAGTCATAATTTATAGTTCGGCTCCATCTCCCGAGCCCAAGCACAACCTATTCCACAAAGGAAAGCACAAAACAGTCCAAAAAGGATAGCACAACACAGTCCACACAAGAAAAACACAACTCAGTCCACACAGGAAAGCAATTCAATCACATCGATGATAAAGATTGAGAATCAAGACTCACCTCACATAGGTATACACTTCATAAGGCAATAGAGATGATCAGATGTAGACACTGATTCATCTAAGATATCAGACCCACATAAGATACAAGACCAGCTAAGCTGTCGGACCCAAAAAAGATACAAGACCAGCTACTCTACCGGACCCACATAGGATACAAGTACAGAGGTCAATACTGCCAGACCCACATAGGATACAAGAATAGTAGTCATCGCCATCAAACCCACATATCATTCTAGTAAGGTCTTCATCGCTGTCGAACCCATGGAGGATCCAAGTACAGTTTTCCTTGCTGCCGAACCCATGGAGGATCCAAGTGCAGTCGTCATCATCACAGTCGAAGCTAGCTCTAGGGTTCCCGCACACCGCATGCTCGATTCCATGAGGGTCCGATCCTTGAGCAATAGAGTGAGGCAGTCGATACTTCAACTATAATTAAGTCAAATGTTTATGTATCCCAAAGTTCTATCTCATCAAAAGAAACCCAACGCAACAGGCGGTGCGTCAATCGGACGCCCGGTCTGAGAGTTATTGGCTTTTTCGTCCCAGGGGCCTGGTTGGTTTTTAAGCTAAAACCAACATGACCATACTTCAGCAGAGTCCAAACATCAAGCGGATTAAGACAAAAGGACTGTCCTAGAAAAAGTATCCCAACATAATTGACAGCACGTCAATCAGATGTACGGTCCTTGAGATATTAGTGTTTCCGCACCAAGGGCCTGGTTGGTTTCGGGTTTGAACCAACCCGGCCATACCCAAATTTTTCCTAAACCATGAGTGTAATATACTGAAACGACCGTCTAAATCAAAGGGTTCTTACGCAACTGACGGTTTATTGATCGGAGGTCCGTAGCACATATTATGGGCAAAAGACCGAAAGTGGTCCGAAGTGGGGGGGTCTGGGCCCAGTCCGACTCAGCCCAACCCCCCCTGGGTCGGCCCAAAACTGGGTGACCCGACCCGGGTCTGGGTCCAGACAGGCTGGACGTGGTGCGGATGAGTCCATGCGACCTGCCCCGGACCGGGGGGGGGGGGGGGGGGGGTGCGCCGGCTCGGCCAGATGGCTGAGCAGGGGGGACGCCCCCCTTGCGCTCCTCGGACGCGGTGACCGACGCTAAGTCTCCCAAGATCTTGCACGGCCGCAGAATCTAGCTTCTCTCCACCGCGGCTGAAGCATAGGCGGCCTGCCGGTGCCGCCAGAGTTTTTTGCGGGCCACCGAAGTCATTCTAGTGGTTTTTTCTTGCTCCTGTCTTCACCTGTGGTTGTCCCGAGACCCATAGATTACTGCGAAGGACTCCAATCGCCATTTCGACCCCGTTTCATCATTGGCAAGAATTATGTGCATCATGAACAAACTAGAGGTGGGTTCGGACTTGTTCATTTGTCTAAACCCACCGTGTTAGTGGCTCAAACATTACAAACAATTTCACTCCATGTCATTGATATAAAAGTCACATTAGGAAAATTATTCAAATTCCCCTACCTCAACATGTATGATGATCATCGGTGTCGTGGGGGAAATGATCATAGTCGTCATTGGGGTGCGACGAAGAGGAAGCGACGTCTCACCTCTTGCAACGGAGAGAGGTAAGGGTGGCACGTCATCGATCTCCGAGGAACTAGTGTTCTTCATCGTTCTTCGTCATTCATTGTTGGAGGACGACGTTCTTTGTCGTTCTTTGTTGGAGGCTGGCATTCTTCCTCACTGGTTTCACCCAAATTTACCCAAGTTTTAAGGGTCAAGTGGTCGCTTGCAGTGTAGCTTGGGTTGTCGAATCCTCAGTGTCCTAAGAAGAACCTTTATACACACAATATAATGAGATGTATTTTTGGCTATGAAGTGGCCAACATGGGTTGTTTTTATATTAGTTTTGAAAGATCACTAAGATCTATGTGAATTCAAATTATGAGAAAATGAGTTGATCCTAGGTTATTGCTCGGGGTGGATTGAATGAATTCCTTTTTTTACAATTTTAATTTCATTAACTCGGGAAGGATTCATGCAATGAATTCAAACTAACCTCATAACTTACTGATTAAACAGCTTCACAACACATTCTAATCACCAATACACTTATAGGATCACTTTCATGAGCACTCCAAGGTAAAGGATATAATTATCACATGAAAGTGGGGTGAATAAATTCAATAAGGAAGAGGAAGAATAAAAATCATTGAATGAATGAAACTCAATTAAAAGAAATTAATAACATTTAGAGAGTGAGAAATAACATTCAATCCAGCCCCTTTCTACTCCCTTGGATCAACCCATAAATAGCTAGCCCTCCATTGATGACAAGTTCTCAACGGAAGAGGAAAGTAGACTTACGAGGGTGAAATTGAAGAAGTGAAAACAACATAAATAACGATCACTACACCATTGTGTGAACAAAACCACAAGGTTTGGTGTGAAAAATTTCACACCATGAGGCAATAGTATCAAGGTGATATGAATAAGAATAGAACAAGAGAGGATAAGAGCTTTTATTAAAAACTAAGGTGATTCGAACAACTTACATAGGAAGGAATGATGCTTCAAAGACAATTTGGCATAATGACATTACAATCAAAACAAAGATCCAAGATCCCTAAATACTCCACCACTACTACCTTAAATAGGAAACAATAAAGCCTTGGCCGATCCCCTAACATCCAATGTGCCTTTAATTAATTGTGTTGGGGAAAGGTGGGTGGAACATTAATGTAGAGAGACTTTTCCACTTCTTGCCTCGAAGTTGCAACCAGCTTCCATCAACCTGAATGACGCGCCAAAAGGACCTTCTAGAAGGCCGCATTTTAGATGTCCCTAGAAGACCTAAATGAATCCCAGGATTTCCGCTAACATCCTATAAAATTTCATCCCAAAATAATAATCCGTTCACGAGATATGATAAAAATAGTGGGCTGTTTTTCTAGGCCATAGAATCTGGACCAGAATTTAATCTTTAACATCGGCCACCTTAATACCAACAATTTAGGAAGCATTAGAACTGGAAACAGAATAATTATATGTTACTATATATTTCTTCTAGCCTCACATGAATTTTGGGCTTTATTGGGCCCGTATTGTCGGCCCCACATTCCCATCAGTGGGATGATATCCAATCTGCCCTCTCCAGAATTGTTTCCTTTCATCGCCAAATATTTCCAACATCTTGTATGAATCCTCCATTGATCCCTGTAAGAAAAATGTTCATATTTTTATAAATTTCCATTTCCCAATATATCAAATTAAAATATGGATAATTACATTCTTTAAAATCACATGAAACATTGGGCCTAAATTTGTGCATATTAGGCATGAAGTGCACAAATGATGAGAATGGATGTTCAAAATAAAAATCCACTAACTCAGGCCCATAAGATCAAAAATGGAAATTTAATACCCTTAACATGTAATCAAAATTTGTGTTTTTATTGGATAATCACACCCCCAACTTGAGTTTTTCTAGTACTGAGCAATATATATCTCGCAAAAATGAAATTCGAATGACCTTTTACAAAAACATTTTAATACTCATTTTTCACCCAAAGATCACATACCAAACAATTATGAAACCCATCAAAATAATTTAAATCAAGCTATGTCCACAGGAATATCTCAAGCCCAATCCAATTCCATTGTCCTAATTCATCGCCATATTTCATCCAAATTCAATTATGCATGATGAAGTGTTGTGCATCAGAATAGACATGGGGGTCATTTTCATTCGAGGGAGAAATGATAGAAGTGCTAGGAGAAATCAAATTTTAATAATTAGATGAGTACTCATTTTTTATTTTAATTGTTTATTTTGGATTTTTTGGATTTTTGGATTTTTTTTTCAATATTGCTTTGGTAATTGAAATTGAACTCAATTGAGTCAACCCATGTAGCGAGACTTTGCTAATGACTCCGAGGCTTAGAGACCTTAGGGAACCAAGTGAAGCTCACATACTCGGGAATCATCTCGAGTTATCTCAATCAAAAACAAATTTAAATTACCACAAAGAGAGATAAAATTCCCAACTCTGGGCCGCACAACTACAGAGTCACGATCCCCAAGTGCCGAAATCCACACATTAGGTCAATTCATTGCCATACGCACAAGTGATTTTTTTGAATACTCATGTTAAAATTAAAATTATTTCAAATCCTATGCTATTTATTATGGGTATCTAAGAACTGAAACTAAAACCCCACAATCTAAAAGACATGAAATGTGTTTTTTAAACAATTTGATGAAAATATAATCGGTGTAAAATCTCATAGGACAACCGAACTTTGCAATATCTATGAACATGAACATAAACTTGCATTAAAATCAGAATCAAGGCATGAAACATTATTTGATATACAATTTCAGAGTTTGGAATGTGTGTTATCATGTGCAAATTTAATGACATTTTCCTTCAACACATTTTCTTCTCCCCCCCGACTTAGAATAACATTGTCCCCAATGTTTAACGTATTGAAACATAGAAGGGGTAGGATATAAGTTCATCAAGGAAATTGAAAATGAAAATTATTGAATGAAGTCACCTGGTGGTTGATGTTGAAAATGCATTCCCAGGTCTCCCTTTAATTCTGGTTTGTCTTCTAATGGCTTGGACAGTTGTGACCAGCTTTTCCCAATGACCTATGACATGCCTTTAATTTTTTTTAATAACTATATTTTTTTTGTATTTTATTAAACCTAAAATAATGTACAAATAACATAAACTGATGATACATTGTCTTCTCTTAAATTTCTAGGTAAGGTATTACTCAGGGATCACACCATGTGACAAAGATGAATACGGTGCTCCCCTTTCATACCCATCCTTACTCATAAAAGTAGAATAGATCAACAATATATATTTTTAAATACCTAAAAGAAACATAAAATAATAATAAACTGATGATACATTGCCTTCTTAATATTTTCTGGGTAAGGTATTACTCAGGGATCACACAGTGTGACACAGATGAATATAGTGCTCCCATTCCATACCCATCCTTACTCATAAAATAACAACATGTCAATAGTCTATATTTTTTTAAATAAAAATGAAGAAGAAGGAAACAAAAGATGATTTACAAAGATTAGAAACATGAAAACCATGGGTTGCCTCCCATGCAGTGCTTTTGTTTAAAGTCATTATCTCGACATAGATCTGAAATCTATCAATTTTTTCTTGGTTCATAGGTTGGCTCTGTTAACTCTACCTATATTTCTTGTTTATTCAATGATTCAATGAATGGTTTTAACCTATGAAAATTGACCTTAAAAATTTTACCACTTGTGGGATCCTGAATCTCCACTGCCCCATGGGGGTACACATGATGCACTATGAATGGACCTGACCATCTAGACCTTAACATTCCTAGGTGTAAATGAAGTTTTGAACTATACAAGAGCACCTGTTTTCCTAGTTCTAATTGTTTGACTTTTATATTCCTAAATTGGTAGGACTGAACTCTAGGTTTATTTATCCCTGAATTTTAATAATCCTCCATCCTATGTACCTCAAGTTCATTAAGATCTAATTTCCTCTTTTCATCTACTAAATAAATGTCGAAATTCATTTTTTTGAATTCCCAAAATTCCTTATGCTCAATTTCAACAGGTAAATGGCATGATTTTCCATAAACCAACCTATATGGTGACATTCCAAGGAGGGTTTTGAATGTTGTACGATATGCCCAAAGAGCATTCAAGAGTTTCTCAGACCAATCATTCCTAGATGGGTTGACAGTTTTTTCAAGAATTTGCTTAATCCTACTATTTTCTAACTCAGCTTGACCATTAGTTTGAGGATGGTACATAGTTGAAAAATTATTATAAATTCCATTCATAGACATGAGTGAAGAGAATGGGCGATCATAGAAATGGGTCCCTCGACCACTTATTATAGCCCTAGGAATTCCAAATTGAGAAAATATATGCTCTTTCAAAAATCGGATCACAACATGATGGTCATTAGACATGGTGTGAATGAATTCAACCCATTTTGAGACATAATCAAAATTTAAGAGGATGTAGTGGTATCCCTTAGAGTTTGGAAATGGTCCCATGAAATTTATTTCCAACTAATCAAAGATTTCAAGGACCAGAATGGGAGTGAGGGGAATTTAATTCCTTTTATAAATGGATCCTAATTGCTGACACTGAGGACAACTTTTGTAGAATTGGAAGGAATCCCTAGTGAGGTTCGGCCAGTAGAAACCACTTTGTAGGACCTTTACAGTGGTTTTATATGTAAAAAAGTGTCCTCCACATGCCTCTCCATCAAAAAATTTTAGAATGGACTCTTGTTCAGACTCAGGAACACATCTCTTAATGATTTGATCAGGAGAGAACTTAAAGAGTAAAGGATCATCAAGCACATAGTTTTTGACATCAGAAAGGAATTTCCTCTTAGCATGGGTCCCCATGAATTTTTGAATGTCACCCGTCACCAAATGGATTGCTATGTCAGCATATCAAGGGCAATCACTCACTAAATTGAGGTTCTCATCGGTAAATGAATCAGACCCAGAGAGGTAGTGTGAGTTGTCTTTGAATTCTATCCTAGAGAGGTGATCAACTACAACATTTTCAACACCCTTTTTATCCATAATGGTTAAATCAAACTCTTGAAGAAGAAGGACCCACCGAATCAATCTATCCTTGGAATCTTGTTTTTGAAAAAGGTATTTTAGGGATAAATGGTCAGTGAAGACAATGATGGGTGTTCCTAAGAGAAAATACCTGAATTTATCTAAGGAAAAGACAACAGAAAGAAACTCTTTCTCAATGGTGGTGTAGTTTATTTGTGTATCATTTAATTATTTTCTTGCATAAGAAATGACACATGGAATTTTCTCACACCGTTGTCCTAATACTACTCCTACAGTGAAGTCACATTCATCACACATGAGCTCGAAAAGAAGTTTCTAATTTGAAGATTTCATAATAGGTGTAGATATAAGAGCTGACTTGAGTGTAGATAATGATTCTTAATAGATTTATGTCCATAAAAATGGATCATCTTTTACCAAAAGAGCACAAAGTGGTCGGGAAATAGAGATTAAATTCTTAATGAACCTTCTATAAAAACCAGAATGACCTAATAATGACCTCAATTTCTTAACAGTTTTAGGACACGGAAGGTGAAATATGATTTCAAGCTTAGCGTTATCAACTTCAATCCCTCTACCAAATACCAGATGACCTAGAACATGTTCTTCCCTTACCATGAAATGGCATTTTTTCCAATTTAGTATGAGATTATTATCCTCACACCTTGACAAAACCTTTTCAACATTTAAAAGGCATCCCACAAAATTATCCCCAATGATGGAGAGATCATCCATGAATACCTCTAAACAATCCCCCACCATATCCAAGAAAATTCCCATCATGCAACGCTAGAAGGTACCAGGGGCATTACATAACCCAAAGGGCATGCGCTTGAAGGAAAAAGTATTGAATGTACATGTGAAGGTTATTTTTCCTTGATCCTCTAAGGAGACTTAGATTTGATTATACCCTGAGAATCCATCTAAGAAGCAGTAGAATTGATGACCCGCCACTTTCTCGAGGACATGGTCAATAAAGGGAAAGAGGAAATGGTCTTTCTTGGTACAAGAGTTGAGCTTCCTATAGTCAATACAGACTCTCCATCCACAACTAACCCTTGTTGGAAGAATCTCTCCATCCTTATTGGTTATTACTATGATTACCACCTTCTTTGGAACTACAGAGATTGGGCTAACCCACTCACTCTCAGCTAATGAATAGATGATACTAGCTTTTAACAATTTCAAAAGTTCTTTTCTCACTACTTCCACGAGATTAGAATTGATTCGCTACTGAGGTTGACTACATGGCATTGAATTGAATTCTAGATCAATTCTATGAGTCCTGATAAGTGGGATAATCCCAGGAATATCAGATAGGGTCTATCCAATGGCTTTCTTGTGTCTCCTAAGGACATTTAGAAGCATCCTCTAATGATCGGCTTCAAGAGATGAAGAAATGACAATAGGAAAGGATTGATTGTCCCCTAAGAAGACATACTTGATTGATGAAGGAAAAACATTAAATTCAAGATCAGAGCAGTTATCACTTTCCAAGAAAGGATGAAACATTGTATTGAACTCGGTTTCATTGTTCATATTTCATGAAAACATTGGTTCTTTGTGAATGGAAGTTTCATCAACTAAATGAGCTAGAGTAGTTTTATGAATGGGTATAGACTCTGTGTTATTGATTTCACCCATGGTATCATTTATTAGTGATTCTAAAAAATCAACAATAGAGCTATCTGAAATATATTCAAGCTAAGGAGGAAAATTTCCCTCATGTGAAAAATGAGAATAAATCTCTTTTTGACATAAACATCCTTTGGTAATTCCTTGATATTCCTTGAGCTCACTATCAACACTACCTATCCAATTAACCACATGGATCTCTTAATCATCCCCAATTTGAGAGTTTTCATTATAGATATTCAATTCTAGACTCATGTTTCAATAGGTGATGTGCATGTTCCCATTTCGGACTCGGATAACAGAGTTGATTTTTGCAATGAAGGGATGACCAAGGATGATTGGGGTTTGCTCCCTAGGACCTATGCTTTGGCGATTTTCCAGATCAATGAAGTCATCTGGGTAAATGAAATTTTAATCATTCACCAAAACATCCATTAAGATCCCCTTTGGAACTAGAATACTACGATTATCAAGTTAAAGAGTGATAGATGTGGGTTGTTGTTTTTCGAGCCCTAACTGACAATACAAATCATAAGGAATGAGGTTCACACTGGATCCTAGATCACACAAGGCTTTGAAAACGTTGTTCTCTCCTAGTTCAAAATTTATGTATGGGAATCTTGGGACTTTCATCATTGGAGGAAGGGTTCCTTGGATTGTTGTACTAACATTTGCTACCAGAAGGACTTGGTTCTTATGTGAGAATTTATGTTTAAATGTGCAGAGGTCCTTAAGTTAATTTTAGTATGCAGGAATTGTTTGAATGGCATCGAGGAGTGGAACGTTCAACTTGACTTGTGAGATTATTTCCCAAAATGTTTCACTCAATTTAGGCTTGGTTTTCCCCCTCATGCATTGAGGAAATGTGGAATCTTGAAGGGTTGTTTTTTTAAGAGTTGTTTCGTTCACATTTTTATTAGATTATTTAGTTTTTTCATGTGTTTCATTTGAATTTACATTAGAGTTTGAATCTTCAGGTGGGTTTTGAACTATTTGTTCATGTTTCTCAATTGATTTCCCACTTCTCAAAACTGTCACAACCTTTAGATGTTCATGAGTTGTTTGAGTGAAACTTGTCTCTCCCCTTGATGTTTGTTGTTGAATGGCCTGTGTGGGCATGGGTGCCTTTCCAGTTTTGATGTTTTGATGTTCTTGTTTCTGGGAAGTGACTTCTGAGTTCATCCTTTCCATTTGTTTGCATAGTTTTTCAATTATTGGGAGAGGGACAGATTGGGAAGGGGCTTGGGTTGGTCGGGTTATCCCAGGGGGGGATACATTGGTTGTTGGGTGGGTTGTTGGTATTGGACTGGAGGGTGTTGGAATTGGTTATGGTTTTGAAACTTTTGTGTATGGTAGGGGTTTGGTCCATATGGTTGGCTAGGTTATTGGTTATCATTCCATCAGAATTCTGGGTGGTCATTATACCTTGGGTTGAATGTGTTTGGGTATTAGGGATTTTGAAAGTTTAGGGAATTGACTTTAGTAGGTGGTCCTCCTAAAATAACATCCTTTATGGATGGAATGGTTGGGTATTTTTTTGTTTTGTGGTCATGTTTGTCACAGATTGATGAAACATGGTCAACAGTTTGGATTTCATGGATTTTCCTATGGTCTATCTCTTCAACCTTCCTAGAGAGTTCTGCAAGTTTCTCCCTAAGGCTTTCCTCTACTCTAATTGTATGCATTTCAGCAGTTCTTTGAGGCTTTTTAGAATAAGGTGATGTTCCCCGTGTTTGGTTTTGTTCAACAAAGATTTCTAGATACTCGTAAGTATCATTTGGGGATTTGTTTTTAAAGGTCCCATTACACATCATGTCAATGAATTGTTTGTTCCCTAGGCCCAAACATTCATAGAAAATTCTTACGTATTCAGGAATATAAAAACCATGGAGTGGAACCATGTTTAGGGTGTCTTTGAACCTCTCCCATGTTTCATAAAATTACTCTCCTTCTTTTTCAAAAAAGTTTTGGATGCTCTTTTTTAGTGCAATGGTTTTGTGATGGGGGAAGTATTTTTTATAAAATTCTCTTTGAATTTAGTTCCAAGTGTGGATTAAGGAAGGTCTCAGATTATTTAACCATTTATTTTCCCGATCCTTAAGTGATAAAGGAAAGAGCCTCATCATAGCTGACTCAATTTGATGTGGTGAGCACATGGTTTCAATAATGTCATTGAACTCATTGACATGAAGGTAAGGCATATCGGACTCCATCCCATGGAAGGTTGGAAGGTGGTTTAGGACATGAGGATTAAAGACGTAGTTGGAATCTCAATGGGCAGCATGCCTAATGCCAGAGGGTGCATTGGTCCAGGTAGGTGTAAGATATTCATTCATGGTTTGATCGACTGCATTCCCCAAATTTGGGGCTTCCTCGTTTGGATTTCCATTTTAGATTCCATCTGGGTTTATGAGTTGGTTTCTTTAAAAACCCTCCATTGAAATTGACTCAATATTTAACTCTGGGGTATTAATAAGATTAGGATCCAATGGTGTACTTGACTCCCCTATCCTATGAGTTTCCACCCTAACTAGTCTATTTGAGTTATTACAGGTGTAGGCGGACATGCACGAAATGAAAAAAAGCGAGAAAGGGAAAAGATAAGAGATCTTGGGTGAGAATATAATAATGGGGGTGAGGAAAGAAGGTTTTTTTCTAACGAAATTACTTGGTCCCTAGAAACGACGCAAAAATTTCGTTTCTCCCAAATTTACCCAAGTTTTAAGGGTCAAGCGGTCACTTGCTATGTATCTTGGGTTGTCGAATCCGCAGAGACCTATGAATAAAATTTAGGCACAAAATATAAAGAGATGGATTTTTGTCTATGAATTGGCCAGCTTGGGTTGTTTATAGATGTCTTTTAAAAGATCACTATGATCTATGTGAATTCAAATTATGAGAAAATGAGATGATCATAGGTTATTTCTCAGGCTGGATTGAATAAATTTCTTTTTTTACGATTTTAATTTCATTAACTCAAGAAGGATTCATGCAATGAATTCAAACTAACCTCATCACATAATCATTAAACACATTCACAACACATTATATTCACCAATACACTTGTAGGATCATTTTCATGAGCACTTTAAGGTAAAGGATATAATTATCACATGAAAGTTGGGTGAATAGATTCAATAAGGAAGAAGAAGAATGAAAATCCTTGAATGAAAGAAACTCAATTAAAAGAAATTAATTACAATTAGAGAGTGAGAAATGACATTCAATCCAGCCCATTTATACTCCCTTGGATAAACCCATAAAATATCTCGCCCTCCATTGATAAAATGTTCTCAATGGAAGCGGAAAGCAGACTTACAAGGGTGGAATTGAAGAAGTAAAAACAACAAAAATGACAATCACTCCACCGTTGTGTGAACAAAACCACAAGGTTTTGTGTGAAAAAGTTCACAACTTGAGGCAATGGTATCAAGGTGATATGAATAATACCAGAACAAGAGATGAGAATAACATTTATTAAAAACTAAGGTGATTCGAACAACTTACATGGGAAGGAAAAATGCTACAAAGACTATTTGGCATAATGACATTACAATCAAAACAAAGCTCGAAGATCTCTAAATAATCCACCAATACTGCCTTAAAAAGGAAATAATGAAGCCTTGGACGAGCCCCCAACATCCCATGTGCCTTTAATTAATTGTTTTGGGGAAAGATGGGTGGAACATTAATATAGAGAGACTTTTCCACTTCTTGCCCCGAAGTTGCAGCCCGCTTGTATCCACCTGAAAGACGCACTGAAAGAACCTTCTATAAGGAATAATTTGAGTGGTCCCTAGAATACTTAAATGAATCCAAGGATGTCCTATATCATCATTTAAAATGGAATCCCAAAATAATAATCCATTAGC
Source organism: Viscum album (assembly GCA_963277665.1). Lineage (NCBI taxonomy): Eukaryota > Viridiplantae > Streptophyta > Magnoliopsida > Santalales > Viscaceae > Viscum > Viscum album. Next base: position 11,156,459 of record OY728154.1, read on the forward strand.
GAGATATGATAAAAATAGTGATCTGTTTTTCTGGGCCGTAGAATCTAGCCCAGAATTGACTCTTCAAGTTCTTCCACCTTAATAACCCCATTTCGGGATGAATTAACATGGGATACAGGATACTTATATGTTCCTAGATATGTCTTGTAGCCTCCCATGAATTTTGGGCTTTATTGGGCCTGTATTGTGGGCCCGAAATTCCCATTAGTGAGATGATATCCAATCTTCCCTCTCTAGAATTGTTTGCTTTCATCGCCAAATATCACCATCATCCTTTATGAATCCTCCGTTGATCCCTATATGAAAAATTTTCATATTTATGTTTATATCCATTTCCCAAAATATAAAATTAAATTATGTATACCTACATTCTTTAAATTCATATGAAACATTGGGCCTAAACTGGATCATATTAGGCATGAAGTGCACAAATGATGAGAATGGATGTTCAAAATTAAAATCCACTAACTCAGGCCCATAAGATCAAAAATAAACATTTAATACCCTTAAAATGTAATAATTTTTTTTGATTTTATTGGCTAATCACTCGCACAATGAATCCCTCCCCCTTAATAAAATAATAGGTTCCCCTATTATTTTATTATACACGCAAAGAAACTCTCCCGTAATTAATTCACCACACAAATTAAAATGTGTTGACATCTAATTTAAGAAGGGATAGAGAAGGTTCCCACTTATTATACATGTTGGATTATATATTTAAAAGTGGTAGAGAGGATGGATCCTCATTAAAGTATGGGTTGACATAAATTAATGGATTGATGTGACATTTAATGGAGGTTTTTCCAAATTAATGAGGGGATGATTCAGAGATTATAGGGAATTAAATAGTGGGGCTCGTGAGGGAACCCACCTCTCTAACATCCCCACTTGGGTATTTAAGTGGTTTTGGGCCCCACTCTTAACTACCCTTTGGAGGTAGAAACCACATTAAGAAAATACAATTTATTCCGAAAATTTTTATTTACTTCTTTAATAAACCCCCAAAAATATCTTCTCCTCCTTTGTGAACACAAATACAGTAAGAGTTCTCTTGAGCAATTACCAGTGCTGCAGTTTCATCAGTGCCCTCAGATTTTAATTCCATGCACCGGTTCAAAAGATATAAAAACCCGCTCGTTCGTTCACTGAACTTACCCGAGCTAAACTTCAGAGATTGATTTTAGGCACACCAGGCCTCAGAATAAAGTGCCGTCAGAACCCACATACTCATAAAATTCCAAAGTATTAATAAAAAATTCATTGAAATTTTCATGTATATACAAAATATATAAACATGTGAGAGGTAAAAATACCATGAATTCATCATAAATGAATATTAATGAATACAGTTTTTATTCCATGACTCCTCTCCTAAATTCGAGAAATCCTTTTTTTATAGTTGTGATAGAATGAGAAAATATACTTTCATTATTTATTTACAATTCATAATAAAAAATTTACCATATAGTTAATATTTTATCAATTATAAAAACATATATTAATTCTTGAAAATAATATTCTTGATGTCATTTTAATGCCCATAACATTTAAATGTTTTGGTAATAGATCATAATATCCATAAATGAATTAAATCCATTCATACTACAACAATATATTTACCAAAACCAAAATGATTATCACATGTTACCCAATAAGTAGAAATATTAATATTTTTAAATAAAAATTGTATCCCTATAACTAAAAATAATTACACACAGTGTTCAACATAAAAAATTCAATAAATAGTTAAACATAAGAATCCTTCGACATATTATCAATCTATTTTCAATCATGTATTTTTTTATAAAACGTCACTATGTATAAAAAATAATCTTATATTTAATTTCCAAACAACCTAATTTTTTTCATAATATCACACATTGTTCATATGAATTCCAAGATCATATATTCTCTTCAAACATGCAAATTATTTCCCAAAAAAACCTCAATGAGTAAAATATATTCTTAAAAAATACTTACTTTATCCTAATTAAATAAATAAAATCATAGAATAATGAATATTATCCATAAAAATTCATCAAAGACAACTAAAATTACATTTTCATCAAATCTTCAAGAAACCAGATCTTCTTTTAAGTATTTTCATCTTTTCTAGTGTTTTAGAGGAAAATAGGTGTTTTTAGAAATTCTTGAAGTGCATGTCATGTGATTTATAAGTACATGTTGTGTATTCTATTACAACAGGTAGCCAGGTGCTAGCCGAATAATTCCCATGCACATGGCCGTGTGTGGTGACCTGGAGATAGGCTAACATGGGGGTCAGTAATGGAATGTACACGCCTAGTGATATAAAGTACATGATGGGTAGTTTTTTTCATTAAACATACCGGGGTTGCTTCTGACAGACAGAAACACCTCTTTCTTGAACTAGTTCTTCCGAGATCATTTGTATGACCACGATTCATCCCCGAGCCCTCGATTGAGCATCTGTTATCCAATTCGACCACCATAGATTACATTGGGATCACCACAGTATGCTCTTCCTTCTTCTAGATATTCATTTCCTCATTCCTCGTCATTCAAGAGTTATCCACAGTTGAAAGGTTTTGGTGTTTTGTTGATCTAAGGTGGTCATGGGAGATTCAAGGCTTGAGTTTTATGTATAGCGATCCTTCAAAACCAAGGTAGGGGTTTTGTGCCTTTCTGTAGAATGTCGTTGAGTTATATGTACCAAATTTCCCAATACCCTTAAACGAGGTATTGCGTGTTTACTGGTTTACCCATGTTAGTTTCCTGATATTCTGTAATGCTTTAATATATGTTAATTGATGTGAATAGGGTAAATTTTATTCTTTGGAAGAGTTTTTTATAAGGAATTTTTTGTTTATGACTGTTTGGTCCTGTTTAGCATGTTTGGCTGCTTGTAGTTTCCCATGCCTAGTACTGTAGGATGGAGTGTTTGTTTCTCTGACGGGTCGTTATGCTATATACTATTTGATAAGAAGTTAATGAGGTTTAATTTGGCCATATTTCATTTCTTTTCTCATTTGACTTACACAGGGCCATGAGAACCTGGTGTAGTAGACCATAGGGATAATGGATGTAAGCACTTTTCCTGAGTGTCTGTTTTTACTGTTATGATGCGAGAATATATGGGGAATTGATGTAAGTGCTTCTTCATTGTGTTCTTTTTTCCAATATGTGAACCATTGGGGGAATGTGATGTAAGTTCTTCCCCAGAGCACCTTTTAGTAACCTATATGAGACTATAGGGGGGATTTACTGTGAGTTCTTCCTTAAAGATTCTGTGCAAAAGGTGAACCAGAGGGCTTAGACATTGTGTATTTCCCAGAGGGTTGCTTGTGTTTTCTATGTAGGACTAGAGTTAATTAGGCTATGAGAATATCCCAGAGGGTTACCTATTTTTGATTATTTTCTTCCTTGATAATTGGTATTTGAATGCTTTTAAACTGTAGGAATGTTTTCTATTGAGTACTTCCTTGTTTACTGCTTCTTCTGAATATTTCCAACCATATATATTAAATTAATGTTAAGAATAGATCACTTGGTGGTTGCCTATTAAGATTTAGTCTCACACCATGTTTGGGTAATTATTTTGGGCCCAAACAGATTATATTGTTGCAGGTATAGATAAGGACAAGCGGCCTTCAAATTCAGGTAATTGACTGCTTCAGATATGGAGAGCATGGGACGAAGCTGAGGCATGCGATGCTGAGGATTGGATTCATGGTTTTCATTTGTACTTTGTTTAGTATTTTATTACAGCATTGTGAATTGTTTGGGGTTTTCTTAGACATATGTATCATGCATCATTTATATATGTTCTATAGTTGTTCAAACTTTTATTCTTCCTCTGTCTAATATTGTATAGTGTTATTACTTCTTCCACTATTGTATATCTCTTTTACTTCTACTATGTTACTCAGACAATGATGGAATAGTTTCCCCAGTATCAAAACCAAGGCCCTCGCAGCTAGTCAGATGCAGTTGGCATTCGGGGAAATGCGCCTGAGGCTATGTGACCGACTGTGTACGGGGCGCCACTGGGCAGCTTCCAGAACCAGGATGTTACAAAGTGGTATTTGAGGAGATATTTTCTTATTGACATACTATTTGGATCCTATATTCAAGCATATGAAAAAATAGGTACTTGGTAATAACTTATTCCTTGGAGTATCTAACTCGTGTAAAGTGGAAAGCCAATTTACATAGTTTTTTTCAATTTTCAGGTTTTTCAATTTTAGAGTTGATTTGATTTCACTGCTGGGTGATTCATAATATTTGTGCTATTATAGTTGATATTATTGAGGTTCTATTTCAGTTTCAACCTAATGAGATGAGGTTATTCCATCTCATGCAACATATAGGCACTTATTAAAATTTACATGTCAGGCATCACTACCATTCCATTTAGGGTGCATTAGTAATTTTATGTTTTTGTGATAGATGTTGAGCTATTCATGAAAGCTGTTGTGATACATTCCTTGATAGAATACCTACATTTGATAAGGTATTGAATTGTGTATGGTTGTTTTTGAATGAACTCCAATCATTGGTTAATGAGGTTTTATGGGAATTCATGGATCGAAATTTAGTGAATTCTTAATCTGTTATGCATGTATAGGACATGTATAAGAATACATGCTTTGATTCGTGGGGAGTATGGGACCTCATAGATCTCAGTTTGGAAGTTTAATGTTTGTTTAAAAGTTTTTATAGGTTATAGAGTAGTTTTGGAGGATTAATATCACGAAAAACCCAGAATACACATCGCTTAATGATGAATGAATTCCATGTGTTATTCTATTCGGGAAGAAATTGTTTTTATTAAGCACACATAGTGTAGTAACTAAACGTTTCTCAGACAGTGTGGGTGGGGAATGGGGTTTAGAATCTTTGGTAGTACATGCCAAGTACCGGATGTACATGTCATGTTGTAGAACCGTGTAACCGGTTGTGTCACTAACAACACGGTTCATTTGATTCTTTTCAAATACATGTTGTGTTTATCTGGAACATGACATATAGTGTCAACCGTGTATCCGACCATGTCACTAACTACATGGTTTGGTAAAGCTCGTCTAGTACATGCTATTTCAGGAACAAACATGCCATGTAGTCTTATTATAGGGAAAAAGTGTAGCATAGTCATATAGAAGGACTCGAGTAGGGGAAGAGGATTGAGGTACAGATCATGTGTTTGGAATACACACTGTGTGTTTTGAAGACATTCCGTGTGTTTTGAAAACACGCCGTGGGTTTGGAAAACAAACCATGTGTTTGGGGTGTTACACAACCAGTTGTTGTATGAGTACACACCCATGTGAAATAATTAAGGTAACACATCGTGTAGGCAGTATAAACGCTGTGTATCCATGTTTTAAAAAACATGAATGCTTTATTTCTACTGTTCCCTTCTTATACTTCTATGTTTCAGTTCATGTCAATCTTGATCTTTGGTGTGCGCTTGAACATTCAGTGTCATGCCACTGAGATGTACTCTGGTTTTCCATCAGTTACAGGGTAGTGATCACCCACTGGACACAGCTGGGCAGGTTATATCAGCAGATCCTCCAATTGATCCATTCTTGGACCCAACTTTCATTCTGAACATAGGTACTGACGCATAGTTCTGAGAAGGCTTTATGCGGTTTATTCAGACAATACCAGGAGTACCACATCTGACAATTTCTATGGAAGAGTTTACATGAGTTTTCCGGTAGTATCATCCTCCCACCATCACAAGGGAAGGAGGACCTCATGCTGTAGAGTCATGGTTAAAATCCATGCTTTCTATCATCAACCATCTGGAGCTGCCTCAACAGAGGAGGGTCAAGATCTCTATGTATATTCATCGGGATTCTTCCAAGAGATGGTGGGAAGTGATATCAAAGGTGGAAAGACATCAGGTTGTGGTGTGGGATGAGTTCCAGTGTACCTTCTATGAGTACATCTATCTGCAGACTTTGAGTGAAGATCGAGCCCGATAGTTCAAGAGTCTGGAGTTGGGTAATATTTCTATTATGTAGTATTTTTCTCACTTCACAGAGATGCAGTGATTCACGCCTATTCTAGGAGGTGATGAGTTATTACTGGGGAGTAAGTTTGAGGATGGTCTCAGGCCTGACATCTGCTCGCAGAAGAACATCTTTATGTTGACTTCCATCACTCCTATCGTCACCCGGTGCTGATCACAGAGCTTAATATGTGGGATTATAGAGTTGTGAGGCAGGACAATTCGACATCCGGAGTTAGTATCCCTCCTACTAACAGTAGTAAGCACCACAGGGGGTATTGAAATGGTGATCTAAGGAGGCATGACATTTCATCTGGTAGCCAAGTGGTGTTCTACCTTTGTGGGAAGAGAGGGTATAAAAGACCACATTTACTGAGAGACCCAGTATAGTACCGATCTTGCAGCAAGATTGGCCATATTTAGGGCATAATCCTATTTTTCTCACCAGCAGCTAGTGATAGGGGTTTTTATATGACTCCTCATATTGGATTATCACCACTAGTTTCTCACTAGTCTGGGAACTGCTATTCTTTCGGACGTTAAAGCTGAGGTAGAGGTCGTGGCCATGGTAGTTAGTTTCCAGGATTTCAGTGACAATAGGGTGGATCATCACGGAGTGGTCAGGAAAGGTCACATGGTCCCATGGCCGCTGTACATGCTATACATTTGTAGTGGAGTAGACCAAGAAAGATTCTAATTCCGGACCCTCTACATTTCAAGGTACGATCTTAGTTGCTTCAGTTTTAGCTTCTGCTCTTTTCGATGCAAGGGCATCCCATAGATTTATATCTATTGCTATTATGGAGAGCTTTGTGCTCTGTATCTTTTCTTATACTATTATCAGGACCCTAGACACTCCGTTGGGGACTAGAACATCTAGTGTAAGATAGTGCAAGGAGTTCCCTCTAGCGTTTGTTCAGTGCCCCTTCTTATGGGACCTTTATTTCTTAGAGATGATAGGCTATGAAATCATATTCTAAATGGACTGGTTAGTTCACTTCTATGCAGTTTTCATTTTCTATCGTCGTAGGGTGAGTTTCACATCACCAAAGGGCGAATTGTTTCTTTATAAGGGCGAATGGCATGTCTATGCGAGTAGAGCTGGACCATAGCATCATGAGTAGGGAAGAGTTAGAGCCCAAATTTTTTTGGCTATATCTAGATGACCAAGGTAATTCACATATGAAATTTCTTCCAGTGGTGGATCGTTTCAGGGATTTCATTCCTGATGACTTTTCAGGTTTACCTTCTGAGCGAGAGGTGGAATTTTCTATTGAACTTGTACTAGGAGTGGCACCGGTGTACATTCCTCCTTATAGGATGGCTACACTAGAGTTGTAGGAGCCCAAGAAGCAGTTGGAGGAGTTGCAGGAAAAGGGTTTCATCCGACCAAAGTACTTCTCCATGGGATTCACCTATCCTGTTTGCGAAAAAGGCAAATGATACCCTTCGGATTTGTGTGAATTATCAGAAGTTAAACAAGTTGATAGTTAAGAACTGATATTCTTTGCCGAGGATTGATGATCTCATTGATCAGTTTCAAGGATCCTGGATGTTATGTAAAATTGAATTGAATTTCATTTATAATCTGTTTCACGTTAAATGCTCTAATATACCTCTTATAGTGTTTTAGAGCAGGTATGATCTATACGAGTATGTGGTTATGCGGTTTGGTCTCACAAATTAACCAGCAGCTTTAATGGCACTGATGAATCGAGTCTTCCATTCATACTTGGATTCTTTCATGGTAGTATTTGTGGAAGATATCTTGGTGTACTATCATAGTTGACATGACCATGCTACCCATCTTGAGAATAATTCGAGTACACTGGGAGGGCATCAGTTATATACTAAGCTCTCAAAATGCCACTTTTTGATGGACCAGATTCACATCATGGGTCATGTCATTTTGGAGACCGGAGTATCAGTGGACCCAGAAAAAAGGGAGGGTAGTAGATTCTGGGGAGCATCTGAAGCAGATCATTGATGTGCATACTTTTATAGGGCTAGCTAGATTCTAAAGAAGCTTCATACATGGCATTTCATGTTTAGCAGCACCACTGACGGGTCTGACTAAGAAGGGTGTAAGGTTCTTGGGGTTATATTCTTGTGAGTAAGACATTTAGGAGTTCAATGGTAGGTTCACTTCATCACCAATACTAGTATTTCTAGGGTCAGAAAAAATTTATATTGTATACTGTGATGCATCTGGTATCGGGATGGGAACTGTTCTTATGGAGGGATAAGGATTCGTTGCGAACGGGTCACGATAATTGAAGCCACATGAGAGAAATTTCCCAACACACGATCTCGAGATGGTTTCAATTTTTTATTCCTTAAGTTGTTGAAGACATTATCATCTAGGAGACAATTTTGTGATTTTGACTAACCAAAAAAGTCTCAAGTATATCTTCACTCAGCACGATGTGAATTTGAGATAGTGAAGGGTGGTTGAGTACCTTCAGTATTTTGACATTGAGCTTTCCTACAGGGATGGTAAAGTCAATGGAGTGGCAGATGGGCTTAGCAGGGGGACTCTGATATAGGTAGTTGAAGAGGCCAGTAGTGAGTGGAAGCTAATGGCTATGTTCTCTGAGATTCATTTAGAGGTGCACAATAGACAAGGGCAGACATTTCAATTTCTATAGTTGTTACCTCTACTCTTCTTGATCGTGTGCCAATGAGGACTCTATTAGATTCTTGAGGCCTAGTCATATGGGATAGTGTTTCAGGAGAGGAATCTATTCCTGGATAGACTATAGTTGATGATGAGATATGGCATTTTTTGGGGTACATTTGGGTGTTAGAAGACATACATGAGGAGATGAAGTGGGAAATTCATTCCTTAGTTTATAAAGTTCATCCGGGTGTCACCAACATCTATCGTGATCTATATTGTCATTATTGGTGGCCAGGTATGAAGATATATGTTTCTTGTTTGGTAATGAGGTTTTCCACCTATCAGTATGTCAAGCCAATGCATCTGTGACCATAAGGGCTTTTTCTATAGTGAACCATTCCCGATTGGAAATGGAATGATGTCATGATGGATTTTGTGATAGGTTTGCTGAGGTCGCCTCCATGAAATGATGTAGATTGGTTTGTCATTGGTAGACTCAAGATGGTTTATAACTTCTTGCCTATCAAGGAGATGTTATGTGTTGATGAGATGAGAAGATTGTATATCTGATATATTGTATGTCTACGTGGGGTTCCACATGACATTGTTTCATAATGGGACACATGTTTTACCTCTCGGGTCTGGCAGGGGCTTCCAAAATAATTGGGTACACAAGTTCTTCTTAGTAAAACATACCATCCCTAGACAGATGTCCAGTCTGAATGTATGATTCAGGTGCTTGAGGACATGCTTCGAGCATGCATCCTAAATATTGGTGGTTCTTGGGAGAAGCACATACCTCTTGTTGGGTTTTCCTACAATAATATTTTTCTATCCACTATTTAGATGGTACCTTATGATGATTTGTACAGTAGGGCATGCTAATCACCCTTGTGTTGGCTCGAGGCTAGAGTGGCAACTATGTTGGGACCTTGACTTGTGTAGGAGACCATTGAGTAGATAGTGTTGTACCCCACACTCTTTGATTTTCATGATCACAATCACTTTCATTTTTGTCTAACATTGTGTTTTAAGTGTTGTGGATGATAGGCAATTGATTTCCAAAAGCTTGGCCCAAGAAAGGACAAGGGGTGGACTGAAACTCAGTCCACCGGCCAACCGGTGTGATAGCACCGGCCAGCCGGTGGACCTGGCAGAGGCATTGCCCACTGCCAGGCTCCACCGGTCAGCCGGTGGCTTGACCACCGGCCAGCCGGTGGCACCCTGACTCAAGGCTGAGCCACTGCCTCCCCACCGGCCAACCGGTGGCCTCAGCACCGGCCAGCCGGTGGAACCCAGCCTCAATAGTGAAGGCTACTGCCTCACCACCGGCCAGCCGGTGGCTCTGCCACCGGTCCGCCGGTGGAGCCTGGATCAGATTTCTCCTCCTCTGCCAAGGCACCGGCCAGCCGGTGGCCCTGCACCGGCCAGCCGGTAGACCAGTCAAACTAGCCGTTGGCTTTGACCAGTCAACACCTTTTTGGCCTCCAACGGCTCCGAGGCCTTTTCCAACGGCTCCAAAGCCCTCCAACGGATACTTGAAGGTTCCTAGCCTATAAATAAAGGCCTAGGAAGCCCCGGAACGTCACCCAAGCCACCGGACACATTGTTGATCATTTTGGCGAAGCTCCGGCGGATTGTTCCAAGAGAACCCCAAGTGCTCCATCCATTTGCACATCCAAGAGCACCACTCAAGAAGCTTGGGAAAGCACGCTACATCAACTCCATCATCCAATTGGCGCCCAAGTCTTCCCAATCACGGTTTTTTCGTGTTTTATTTATTTTGAGCTTAACTTTGAGTTTGTGCCTACAAACTCCCAATTTTCTCATCCCCTCTTTTCTTTGGGTTTCACATCACCACTAAGGTGTGACAAGGTTGCCAAGCTTTCCTTTAAATAGCTTGAGACATAGGTGAGCTATCCTTCACCTGTAAGAAGGATAGTGGGTTCTTGCTAAACCATCAAAAGCAAGTGGGTTCTTGCTAAACCACAAAAGCAAGCTGTAATAGGTCCTAGTGCTACCTCAAAGCCTAGTGGGTTTCTTGCTAAAACCATTGAAAATCAAGCTGTAGGAATCTCTCAACGGTTGAGTTGGGAGCGGAGACGTAGGCCGGGTTTTGGCCGAACTCCGTTATCAATTTCGTGTGTCTTGCCACTTTATTTCCGCTTCACTTTACTTTGATTTTTAATTTGTTAATCAATTTTTTAAAAGGCAATTCACCCCCCCCCCCTCTTGCCATCATTCCCCGTTTTTCCGACTCAACAATTGGTATCAAAGGGGTAGTTTGAGTAATACCTTAAAAGGTTTCAAATTCAAAGATCCATTGTGATGGCATCAACTTCTTTCGCCCCTGAAGGCTACTCTTTGGGTCGGGCTCCATTTTTTGATGGGTCCGACTATAATTATTGGAAAACCCGCATGACTACCTTTCTTAGAAGCATAGGATATCCCATATATAAAATTGTCATGCAAGGTTACACTTTGTCTACCCCCGACGAATCCAAATGGACCCAAGCCGACATTAGAAATTTTGAGCTTGATGGCAAAGCCATGAATGCTCTACATTGCGGCCTTGACCGAAATGAATTCAATCGAGTGTCTACTTGCACCTCCGCACATGAAATCTGGAAACTTTTGGAGGTTACCCATGAGGGGACCAACAAAGTAAAAGACACCCGATTGGACATGTTTCGTCAAGATTTTGAGTCTTTTTCTATGCACCCAAATGAATCAATTTCTGAAATGTTTACTCGCTTTACTGACGTGTGCAATGGTAGAAAATCTCTTGGTGATGATGTTTCAGCCGAGACGATGGTCAAGAAGATCTTATGGGTCCTTCCGAGCTCATGGGCACCAAAGGTGACGGCGATCCAAGAAGCTAAGGACGTCAAAAATATGCCGGTAGAGGAGCTCATTGGATCTCTAATGACGTACGAGATCACCATGAGGAGGCAAGCACAAAAGGAGGGCACCCCTATCAAAACTCCAAAGAACATCGCCCTCAAGGTACAAAAGGAAGTAAGCTCCTCCTCATCTTCTTCCTCATCTCCTTCCTCATCTTCCTCATCATCAAGCGGTGACTCGGAAATGGAGAATCTCGCACGCCAAATGCACAAGTTTATGAAGAAGCACAAGAAGAAGAAGAAATCTCGCAAGGCGCGAAAGCAAGAACCCACCGCAAGATCCGAGCCCAAGGTAAAATGCTACGGGTGCGGCGAAAAGGGCCATTACAAGCCCGATTGCCCACTCAACAAGAAACGGGCCAAGGAGAAAGGAAAGAAAAAGGTCCTCAAGGCCACATGGAGTGACTCTTCATCATCCTCCTCCTCCTCCTCGAGCGACCAAGGTACAAAATGCCTAATGGCATTCCATGAGGTAACATCTTCCGACTCCTCCTCTTGTTCTTCAAATTCAAATTCTTTAAATCATCTTTCTTATGAAGAACTCTCACATGCTAGAGACCAACTAGAAAAAGGTTTTCATGAGCTTTCTTCAAAATTCGTTTCTTTAAAAAAGTCCTTCAAAAAACTCTCCTCCGAAAAAGACCTACTTCTCAAAGAAAAGGAGGAACTCACCCTTAAAATCCAAAATCTTCCAAATGTTGATTCCATGGAATCAACCATCAAAGACCTAAGGGAGACCCTAGCCAAATTCACCAATGGGGAACAAAACTTGAACAATATCCTAGGTTCCCAACGAATATCAAGGACCACTCAAGGGCTAGGATACACCAACCGAGCCTCCTCCTCCTATGCTCCAACTGTTTTTGTAAGGGGGAGCTCCGAATTTAAATTTTGTAACTATTGCAAAAAACCCGGGCACCTCATTTATGAGTGTGATTGAAAAAATGCCCGGTACGGCCAACCCAAGTCTATTTTCTTTTCCGATGAGTTTTATAGGAGAAGACCCGCTATGAGACAAGTTTGGATTGAAAAATCCCTTCTTGCGAGTCTTACCGGCCCAAAATTTTTCTCTTTTCAAAATCCCTCTCCCCGGTGATTCATTGTTTTTATTTAGGGGGAGTTAGGCCTTTTTGTGAATTCAAACTTTCAATTTCAACACTTGGTTTCAATTTTCTCAATTCAAAACTTTCCTATTAAATTTTCATTTCTAAATTTCCAACAGTTGGTATCGAATATTCTTTTTTGATTCAAAAATTTCAAAAATTTCACTTGGTTTCAAAATTTCAAAATTCAATTGGTTTTTGATTCAAAACTTTCAATTCAAACTGTTATTCAATTTTCATTTCAAAATTTTCAAAGTTTTCAACAATTGATATCATTTTCAATTAATTTAAAATCTTGTTTTTCAAATATTTCCCTCAATCAAGTTTTATGCCCCGTTCTATTTTGATAATCACAAAGGGGGAGAAATTTCTTGATTGATTGGGGGAGAAACCTTTTTGATCATGCATTGCTTATTTTCAATTTACTCATTTAAAGCATGCCTTCATTTAAGTTTTTACATTGCTTAGATAAGTGATTGTGATCATCAAAATAGGGGGAGATTGTTGTACCCCACACTCTTCGATTTTCATGATCACAATCACTTTCATTTTTGTCTAACATTGTGTTTTAAGTGTTGTGGATGATAGGCAATTGATTTCCAAAAGCTTGGCCCAAGAAAGGACAAGGGGTGGACTGAAACTCAGTCCACCGGCCAACCGGTGTGATAGCACCGGCCAGCCGGTGGACCTGGCAGAGGCATTGCCCACTGGCAGGCTCCACCGGTCAGCCGGTGGCTTGACCACCGGCCAGCCGGTGGCACCCTGACTCAAGGCTGAGCCACTGCCTCCCCACCGGCCAACCGGTGGCCTCAGCACCGGCCAGCCGGTGGAACCCAGCCTCAATAGTGAAGGCTACTGCCTCACCACCGGCCAGCCGGTGGCTCTGCCACCGGTCAGCCGGTGGAGCCTGGATCAGATTTCTCCTCCTCTGCCAAGGCACCGGCCAGCCGGTGGCCCTGCACCGGCCAGCCGGTAGACCAGTCAAACTAGCCGTTGGCTTTGACCAGTCAACACCTTTTTGGCCTCCAACGGCTCCGAGGCCTTTTCCAACGGCTCCAAAGCCCTCCAACGGATACTTGAAGGTTCCTAGCCTATAAATAAAGGCCTAGGAAGCCCCGGAACGTCACCCAAGCCACCGGACACATTGTTGATCATTTTGGCGAAGCTCCAGCGGATTGTTCCAAGAGAACCCCAAGTGCTCCATCCATTTGCACATCCAAGAGCACCACTCAAGAATCTTGGGAAAGCATGCTACATCAACTCCATCATCCAATTGGCGCCCAAGTCTTCCCAATCACGGTTTTTTCGTGTTTTATTTATTTTGAGCTTAACTTTGAGTTTGTGCCTACAAACTCCCAATTTTCTCATCCCCTCTTTTCTTTGGGTTTCACATCACCACTAAGGTGTGACAAGGTTTCCAAGCTTTCCTTTAAATTGCTTGAGACATAGGTGAGCTATCCTTCACCTGTAAGAAGGATAGTGGGTTCTTGCTAAACCATCAAAAGCAAGTGGGTTCTTGCTAAACCACAAAAGCAAGCTGTAATAGGTCCTAGTGCTACCTCAAAGCCTAGTGGGTTTCTTGCTAAAACCATTGAAAAGCAAGTGGTAGGAATCTCTCAACGGTTGAGTTGGGAGCGGAGACGTAGGCCGGGTTTTGGCCGAACTCCGTTATCAATTTCGTGTGTCTTGCCTCTTTATTTCCGCTGCACTTTACTTTGATTTTTAATTTGTTAATCAATTTTTTAAAAGGCAATTCACCCCCCCCTCTTGCCATCATTCCCCGTTTTTCCGACTCAACAGATAGCATTGATTCAGAAGAAGGTGGCTACTACACAGTCTTGACAGAAGTCTTTTGTTGATCGATAGAGACGACCTATAGAGTTTGAAGTCCGGGATCTGGTTTTCTTGCGTGTCACACCAAGGTTGGGATGCAGGAGTATTAAAAGACAGGGAATGATTTTCTCGAGGTACATCGGGCCGTTTGAGGCTTTGGAGAGGGTTGGGCCAGTGGCCTATCTGTTTCAGTGACCTCAGATGTACAGGGCTATGCATGACGTCTTCCACATTTATCACCATAAACATTACTTATCAGACTCATCTCATGTTTTTCAACCCAAGGAGGTTGAGTTAGAGGTGGACACCTCATCATAGGAGCATCCTATTCCGATGTTTGATCAAAGTATGATGGTTCTTGGTGGCCAGTCTATTACTCTGGTACAAGTGCAATAGCAGCACAATCGAGTACATGATGAGACTTGGTAGAGGGAGGCTGATGAACAATCGCAGTGGCCAGAGCTTTTCAATTATTCTTCTTCTACGACTCCTTGATATGGAAACTCAGGGAATAATTTCTATGGGGGGAGTTTGTAAGAAACCACAGTTTTTTTTCAGGTATGTCTCCCCTTTTTAAGTGTTTCTGAGAAAAAAAGATGAGTTTCATTAAAAATTTTAATACATAACTTGTACTTTATAAGTACAAGCCGTTTACTCATTTATCGGGGGTCGCTGGGTATAGGCCATGTAACGGATGTACACACAGCCATGTGTGGTGTTCTAAAGACCGCCTAATGCAGGGGCTGGTAAAAGAAAGTACACTCTGTGTACTTTTTTTCATTAAATGTACTGTGGTGGTATATGATGGAAAAAAACACCTCCATCTTGACCCAGTTCATCTGAGAGCATCCGTACGACCATTATTCTTCCCCTAGCCCCTGATCAAGGATCTGTTCTCTAATTCCACCGACATTGATTGCATTGGGATCACCATGGTAAGCTCTTTCTTCTTCTAGAGATTCATTTCCTGATTACTCTTCTATCAAGAGTTATCCTCGGTTGAGCGTTTTTAGAATTTTTGTTGATCTACAGTGTTCTTGGGAGATTCATGGAATGATCTTTATGTATGGAGATCCTACAACACCGAGGTAGGTGGTTTGTGAATTTTTATATAAGGAAATTGAATAATATGTGAAAAATTCCCAATACCCTAGAACAGGGTATTGTATGTTTACTATTTTAGCCCTGTTAGTTTCCTACTAAGATTGTATTATAGAATAGAGGATAATTGAATGTGCATAGGGTTAATTACATTGATTTGGAAGTGTTTTCACATGCTTTTTTTGTTTATGACCATTTGGTCTTGCTTAGCCTGTTAGGATGCATTGTTGTTTCCCATGCCTAGTACTGTATGATGGAGTGTATTTTTATCCGACATGATGTTATGCTATAGACAATTAGAAAAGTAGTTCATGGGGTTTGCCTTGGATGTATTCCATTGTTGTCCAAGTTTGACTTACACTGGTCCATGAGAACCTCGTGTAGTTGACCATATGAAAAGTGGACATAAGGGATTCTCCAGAGTGTATGTTTTTCCTCTTACGATGTTAGACTATAGGGGGGATCGACGTAAGTGCTTCTTCAGAGTGACATTAGTTCTTAGACCTGATCCATAAATGGAATTTGACATAATTTCTTCCCCATAGAGCCTTTTTGATACCGATACGAGACTATAGGGGGAATTGAAAGTGAGTGCTTCCTCATAAAGTCTGTGCTAAAGTTGAACCAGAGGGGTTAGACATTATGTACTTCCCAAAGGTTTGATTGTGTTTTCTAGGTAGGACTAAAGGTAATTAGGTTGTGAGAACATCCCGGAGGGTTACCTATTTGTGATTATCTTCTTACTTGATATTGGGTGTTTTAATTCTTTGAATCTATAGGAATATTAACTATTGAGTACTTCCTTGTTTTCTACTTCATCTTCTTATTGCCTCCTATATATATTCACTGACTGTTAGGCACAAAACTCTTAGTGGTTACCTAATGGGATTTATTATCACATCTTTTTTGTGTCATGCTTGTGGGCCCAAACATATTATATTATTGCAGGTATAGATAAGGGAAAGCACCCTTCTACTTCAGGTACAAGACTGCTTTAGAGCTGAAGAGCATCAGACCATGGTGAGGCTTGCGATGCTGAGGAGTTGATTCTTGTTATTCTTTTGTACTTGTTTTAGTACTGTATTACTACATTGTGACATGTTTCTGTGTTATCCCATACATATGTATCATGCATCATTTATATATGTGCTCCAGTTGTTCTTAATTTTAGTTTTCCGCTGTTTAATGTTGTTTGGTATTATTACTACTTCCTCTATCATATATATTTTACTTCTACTATGTTACTCTACCATTGAGGGCATAGATTCCCTAGTATCACACCCAAGGCCCTCGAAACTAGTCGGTAGCCTCTAGAATTCGGGAAAATGCATTTGAGGCCATGTAAAAAACAGGGTACGGGGCACCTCTGTGTAGCTTCCAGAACTGTGACGTTACAAAATCACTATCCTATTTCTTGATAACTAATATTATAAAATTTAATTCATTGATATAAATCATAAATTTAACCCAAATTAAAATTTCCATATAAAAATATATCAATGATTTATGTGTATTTATCACTCAATCATGTGTTTTCCAAAATATTCCCTTACAAAAAATCACATTTCTACATTATTGTTACTATTCAACATATGATTTAAAATAATTAAGGAAATCTATTATAGAACAATCCTAAGATTTTTTATTATTCTTAAAACACAAATACAATTGATAGAAAACCTCTAATGTTTTATTCCAAAATTATAAAACAATAAATAATTCAATAGTTTCAAATTGATTATTTGCAGAACAAAGACACTTCTATGGTCTAAGAGATAACACTTAGATTAGGGATTCAACCCAGATAATTCCCATAATTCCCATATATAATTCCTCAAAATATAAATGGCATATTCTGATATAATTTATTTCCCTCCATTGAATTATTATGTTTCCTTGAAAATTAATATCCATATTCACTTATATTCAATATGTAGAACAACTACAGAGTACTTGGTAAAATTAACTTGATTGATTAATCTCAAATCCTCCACATATTGGAAGATGAATCTTATTTCCCCAATAATCCTTATGTAAGACCATTTATAATTTATTTTATTAATTTTAAAATTCATCTATGTATATATTGTCAATCATATATAGGGATATCAGGTTATCCATAATCACAGGGCATTCCATATCATGTTTCAATTGGTTTAATTAAATAATAATCATTTCATCCTTACGAAAATAAATAGTTGACCTAATTCATATTGGTTATAGAAATATACTAAAACAAAAAAAATAATATTGTGATTTAAAAAATTATTGTCAATATTCTTATAATCTTGATAATTTTTTTCATTGAACTCCTAAATCATGACACATTATTTTAAATCGATGAAACTACTGCTTTCACCTGGGTTATCCATTGTCATCCCCTATTCAAAACCCAAATAAATGTATATAAATAAAATATGAATTAACCCATGAATTGTTTTTAGGTTTGTCTAGATTTGTATACAGTCTTAGATCAATCCAATGACAATGGTGATAATTGAGTTAATACCTAATATGCCTCATTCATATTTTTTACCACTAGGTAGGGATACCCTATCTTTTTATACATGGATAAATCATAAATATTATGAATATTAAAAATATTATAAAATTTCACACTTGGGGGCCATAATATTATAGTGGTCTTGGAAAAATAAAACACAATACTCTAATCTAGTAATAGATAATCAATGTTTCCAACATTTTTCTAGCAATTTATTACTCTTTATACAAATACCCTAAATTAATAAACTCTTCATATCCTGTTGAAAGGAACATATAAATGGGTGAGCTCAAATGATCAATAAAGATAAATAATGATATATTTTTTCATAATAAGAATATAAGGGTTTTAGAATGTAGGGATAAAATTATGAAACCACTTCCATTCATATCAATGATCATAATCATTATCCATGTCATAAATAATGTTAGATAATAATGCAAAAATTATACAAAAATCAAATAAATTTATCTAGAATAGAATAAAATAAGAATAATGCATACATTTAATGAATACATATAATAATAGAAAGTAAAATCATTATTTTTCATGATCACTGCCAAGACCAACATAGAAAACAGAGCCCTGTACTAAAACATGTTCACTCAACATTCCATCCATGTCATAATAATCATTGTTCGTATCCCATTCCAACCATTTAATTTTGAACTAGGGTTAATAACTATTCTAGAATAGTATTACTGAACCAGGTCAACATACAATTCTAGTCTCAAGCATATCATATGATATAAATATTTACCCAGCTCATATATGTCGCACTTCTCAAATAATAGAACCATGTTATTATTTTCCACAAGATCATAAACATTAATCACATCATAACCCATTATATCAAATTGGTATAAAAAATATCATCATAATAGAACATGAGGAAAATATACAGTATGAAAATTAATCTCATCACAATATAATCATTAAATTAGGTCAGATACCATATCATTTTAGCATTTTATAAATCATAGAAGAGAAAATGATTCACAAAGAACTTTTCATCAAAACAGAAATTATTTAAAGAATGAATATAAATGGTATCCATAGATCTTATCCCCAGTAAGTCATTGGTAACACCAACAGATGTCATATATTATAGAAAATAGTTATGAATGATCATTTAATACATTTCTTCTAGAAAATAAATTTTAATTAAACAATACTATTAAAACAAAAAGATTTTTGTTAAAATAAATTTATATGAAAATAAAACTTATTTATTATAAACATTGATTTTAAAACACATTTAAATAAATTTAGGAGTAAAATAAATTTTTTTCATTCCAAAAATAGTTTTTAAAAAATAAAACATTATGAAAATTAATTTTTTTAATAGTAAGAGTTTAAAATTATAATGGAATAAATAAAATTTAATTAATTTTTAAAATATAAATCATTTTTAATTCATTTTTATTAAATTATCATTCGAAAACATATAAATGAATTTTTGAAAATAATTTGAAACACTTTATAAACATATAAGTTTTATAAAATCATTTTCTAAGAAAATATCTTTTAAATACATATAATGGAAGTTCTAATTAAAATTCAAAATAGTATTTTGAAACAAAAAAGTCATTAAAAATCATTTTCCTTGAAAATTATTCTAAAATATCAATTTTTTATAATTGATGAAATTTTTAGAAATCAAAAGTTTTTATTTAAAAATATTTCTGACCGAGGAGATAAATAATGTTACATTTTCATAAAAACATTTTCTTAATTATCATTTGTACCAAAGTGTTTAAACATTGTTCCATAACATGAATATATCATTAAAAACCATATAATAAGAAATTTTTTGATATTTATTTAGAGGTATATCATAATAATTTATCATTTGAGACTAAATAAAAAACGATCCAAAAAATATATGATATTCTAACATGAAATATGGACCACTTCGGTAACATCGAATCATAATACCCATGATAGAATAACATAAAATAGAACATAAAATATCAATAAATTAAATAAGGTCATTGTATTAATTTTATAAGGGTATTTATATTCATTTCTGGAATTAATATAGGTGCATCACATAGGATACGTATCTGTGAAAGAAAATTGAGGTAAAGATACCTATTAATTTGGTAACCTTTTAACAATAAAACACAAGAATGAGAGTTACTACAATTAATATTTTTATACCAGTAATTTTAATTTTAATAATAAAAAATTAAATTCATGGGATTTATATACAACACCAAAATGAATTATGTGGGGAATATATATTTTTTCCCACTGAATATAAGAGAGAGACTGAGATCCATTACCACTAGTCTTGAATTTCATCATACTCATTGAAACATACTATATAAAGAATATAATTTTATCATAAATATATTATAGAATCATATCCATATATATCATATAATATATTATTTTCTAGTGACCTTAAATTTATCGTTTATAAATGATTCAATTTATATGTTATGTTTCGGTTAATAAATGATATAATTTTCATAAATGTTTTGATTTGTTAAATTATTTTCCTCATAGATTGTTCATTATATAATAATATATAAAATTATAAACATGATATAAGTACCAAATAGTATAAATATATATTTATTTTTATAAAATTTGTAAATATGAAATGAAATACACTATTCATGATGATTGATGGCAATATGTACACAAGAACTATAATTATATTTTCTTATTGGATTTAAAGACATAAAATAATATGATACATCATAATTATAGGTTAATTTTTATGTCATATATGTGAAATATTTTTATAAATATTATCTTTAATACATTCCATGTATATCGGGAATGAATCACATCACTTTATGACTTGGTAGTCCATATTACACAAAAACAACATTATTATATTCTGAAATTATAGGAACTATAATGGTATATGTGATATAAAATATTGATAGTAATAATAATATTATATATACTATCTGAAAACTATAAATCTATCATTATGACCTACCTAGAGTGATGGTAATGAAAAAACAAACAACATATGTCAATGAGGCAGTAAACCACCATAAACATGAATGATGATTTTGTAACCCATATGATGAAAGTGGGTGATGTTTTTAGTCAAAACCATAATATAAAAACATCTTAGTAAATATATGAAACTAATGATTTTATATAATCTGGTCATAAAAATAGTATAAGTTGCTGGAGGAATAAATTAAATGAAAACCCTCATTGATGTATAAAAAATATTCTTACTGTATCCCCTTTAAAATTAAACTAAATCATTTTTGGATAGATTTAGGTTGAAACTAGTTCCTCTTGGATGAGGGGAGGTAGGATATCATAAGATTTGGAAAGATATTGTTTTATACAAATGTTTTTTAGGTGAAATAAATTAATGAGATTATGTCCCCTTTTAATGTTGTCAAGGAGTAAAATTCTTGAAAAAATTAAAAAGAATTCAGAATTTTGATATCAATAATATATTAAGTGGATCCAAGATACATTATTAATGGTATAGATGGATTATATTTTCTTTCTAAATGTATACCACATAATAAAACAAAATTTTTAATCAATTTTTCTCTCAACATCTATGTCTCCTATTTTTTTACCATTTCAGTTTTATACAATGATAACTACATATCTAACCATGTTAATTTATCCTTTTAGACTAAATTAGTGAGTGAATTATATTATAATTTGGACCCAATTATATAAAAAATTATATATAATTTATTGATCCTTAATCATATATGTGTTATATATTAATTTAAACACATGTTCAAGAAACATAAAAAAACACATCATTAACTGTAACTATGTAAACAGAGTTTTTAAGACTTTTTGGTCAATATAATAATTATAAAATAACTATTTTCTAATTAATAAACCATTATGTAAGCTTATTAAAAATTAAAAATCAAATGGAAGAAGATAATATTTTTATTAATTTTATTTCATTTAACAAAATTTCCAATATTATAAAATAACATTAATATAATTTATTATTTTTTAATCAATGGATGAAAATAATACATTCATTTTAATTTACATTAAATATTTTTTTGTATCACTTAATTTAATTAATTATTAACTAAATAATAACTTTGTTTACATTATTCTATAATATAATTTATATAATTTATTTTAATAAAATTAAAACTAATTATCATTATTGAAACAACTCATTTATAATTGAAAATTATATTTATAGCTGGAACATTATTGTGTTTTTGTATCCCAATTATTTATTTAAATTAAAATTAATAAAAGTATCTCTTTTTATATTTTTTATTACATAACTTATTATATGGTCATATTTAATGAAAAGTGGCATGAAATTACAATATTTCGATAAACCTAATAAGAAAGGATTAAATGAACTCATTAAATCAATATTTGATAATTTTTTATGTGATTTCCACTGATATCATTCTAGTTTAATACCCTATAAATCCATTTTTACCATACATTTTAGAAATAATTTTAACATCATTGACAAGTAATTTTTATAAAAAATTAGTTTGAAATTATTAAAAAATATAAATTATTATAATTCAAAATAGTGCATCTATTTTTCAAAATTTAATTCATTTATGTGGAAAATATTAATTTAATAAAAAACATATATACCTCATAATAATGTGGATTTTTAATGTGAAAATGTTTAAAATTGTAAATAGTTTTTATATCAAAAATTTATATGAAATTAATATCAATGCACTACATTGGATTAAGGGATTTATAACTTAAATAACTATAATTTAAAAAAATTTAACAAAAAATTTTACATTATATGTATATTAAACAAACAAGCGGTTTTCAATTAATATTCATAAATTTTCACTATTTATCAAAAAAAATTCTTAATAACTGTTACAATTAACAATAATATAATCATTAATCTCTGAATTAAATAAATGGATTTTATTTAATAAAATTTTATTTTATAAAGTTTTACAATTATCATTATGAATATTTAAAAAAATAAATATAAAAACATTTAATTTAGAAATTGTATTATCAAAACATATAAATACTTTATCGAACATTTCAGATTTTCTTAATATATATTGTAATTATCTAAAATAATTGTATATAATATTTTAAAATTGTTTCTTACTATCAAACTTATAATTTTATGAATGAGGTTGTTAGAGTGATGTTTAATTTTTTTGTAAAAATATATCATTGTTTTGTTAAAACTCAATATCACCTGTAAAAGAAGCTAAAACAATTTTGCATATTTTTCAATGAATGACATGGTATATTGTGTAACTATATACATCAATGAATTTCTCTATTGAATATTATCTATGTTATAATATGTTAAACATTTCAAAATTACTTCATAAAAACTCACATAATACTAAAATAATAATAAAAAATAACATAAATGGAAAATTTGGAAATATAATGATTACCCAAAAAAAATCCTAACTAGGATTTCAGAAATGATATCATGGTTGGAATGTGATTATTTGTACATAGATGAAAATGGTAAATAATTATAAATAATGAAAAAGATAAATGATCACCAAATGTGTGTGATCCACATATATTTTTAACCAATGAAACCATAAATTTATTATGATTCAGGAGACTATATGATTTATAAAAATGGATCTATGGTAAGATGTTTGTTTCTAGAAAAATTTCCAAAAGATGAAAAATTTTCACGAGAATAAATTCTTACCTGATCTCATTATATTTCTTAAGAACAATCCCATCCATTTGTTATGAATTTATCAATTTCCACTTCATCACTCACAATAAGGGATATAGTAGAATTAAGGGATTATAAAATCCATAAATAGAATGATATGTCATTCCATCTATATTTAGTTATCATAACATCAAAATAGTTTTCATAGGTTATCCAAGATATATAAATCTGTATATGGTAATGTAATTCATAGGAATTTAAATCCTCATACAATGTTTAACTAATACCATTCAAAAAATGGTTAAATTTACAACCATTTAAAATTATTGAAAACCAAACCATTTGAAATTTGTTCATTGAATTTACAAAATGAACGTATCATTATACGTATACACCACAAAGATGCTCTTGATTATAAAATATTTAACATGTGAATACCTTTATCATGTTTTTATTGAATAATATTAATTAACTAAATTATAATAAAAATTTATTTACAAGTATTTATGATTCATTAATCCATAGATAAAAAACAACTTATCAGATATAATTCTAAAATTTATAAATGTTGTATGCTTCATCCATTAATGCACAAACCAGTTTTTCAAAAAATCATTATTTAGATCTAATTAAATCAATAATATTTAATTTAACTTATCCAAATCAATAATATCATTATCCCATTATCATTATATCAATATCTACAACATATTAAGTGGTGACATTGTTTTAGCCAAGTTTTTTGATTAATATAACATTTAAATTAAATCAATTTTACATTCAATTAAAATTATAAGAGTTTACTCTCATATCTATATTTAAAAATTATATTGAACCAAAATTATATATTTAATGGTTCACATAACATAATAAAATTATTTCATTCATCACACTTATGTCTCATATAATTAAATAATCTTGGTCAAAGAATTCATTAAAACTTATTTACTCTTATATATTATTTATAGACTCTTCATAATCAGCAATATAACATTACTCCTACAACCTTCTTGATTCTATATAAAAATTTTCTATTAAGGAAATAGATTATAAAAAATTCCATAAATTCCACATTTAAAACATTTATCCATTGATAAAATATTATGGAGACAAATTGGTTTATCCAATGTCATTAATAGTGATTATATACTTCAATCCATCATAATGGATCATTAAGAGTGTATCAATATCTAAATAATATCATTCAAGAGTGTCAAACTAGGTGTCAATCTAGGTTCGTTGTCGTGAACTAGTTTCAAATCCAGTCTAGATCAATATAGTGTTTTTGGTTTGGTTACCCATTATTAAAATTGTGCTATAGAAACATCCACTTTTAATATTCATATAGGGATTTAATTTCCGGGAAACCTCTAAGACTATACTTTACAAAAATTATATTGATTTTCTGAATCATTCACTCATCCTTTGACTTATCCTTATAGAAAATACAAGTCACATACATAGAAATATACCTATGGATATCACTAATGTTTTCTTATATGAGTTTCCAAATGTAAACTAATGATAATCAATTATACTAATTATAGGCACACAAACTTCTAATACATATATATTTATCCATTTAAGTTGATTATTCAATGCATTACAAATGTAAATTACTAATTATTGTATCATTTTAATGCATTTAGAATATGGAAACACAATATTCTAATCTGGTGACATATCTTCAATGTTTCCCAAAAAGATCATCCCATTAAGTAATCTTCACAGACATCACCTAAATAAATCCTTTCTTAATAACCTGGGAAAATGAAACCTAAATAATGGTGAGTTTAAATACTTAGGAAAGGTAAATAAATAATACAAATAAGCATAACATGAACATAAGGATATGAGAACATGGTCCTTACATTTGAAACCCCTACTCAACATATAAAAAATCATAATCACATGTCCTAGAATAAATACTTTTAGTTAATAACACATTAATCATAATGGAACCCATGTACATTATTCATGATAGCATTACATTGGAAAAAAACAGCGATTTGTGGAAAACTAATATTCATAGAAATTTTTTCAATTTTGGTCATGGATCACTTCCAAGACCACTACAAAAATTAATGGGTTTTCCAGAACAAGTATCACTCCCTATTCTGACCATATATTACTGATAATGGTTCACTTCTTGTTTTATCCCCATATTACTCAGTTGTGTTAACTCCCCGTTATATCCCTACATTACTGAATTGGTTTCACATTCCATTCTAGTCATATCTCTTACATTATAAATAATTAATTACCCCATACATTTGATGGAGATATAGGTCCCACCCATCAAAAAATCAAGAAAATATTTGATTGAGCCATAAGATCCTAAAAATAATCATATCATAAAAAATTAAATTAAATGGGTATCATAATTATTTCATCATATCATAACCTATAGAAATGAAATAGGATTCATAATCCTTAAATCATAGAAATACCATTGAAACGAAATGACTTTCATAAGAATTTAAAATTTTCATAAACCATTGAAGATAAATGGGTTTCACAAAAAAACATTAAATAAAAAAAATAAACCCTTTAGAAAATCATTATAAATAGAATCCTTCAATAATATCCACAATATGGAATAGGAAATACCAATGGAAGTCATCTTAAAAGGAAAATAATTTTGATAGATTATTTGAAACATTTCTTGAGGATGTTAACATTCCATTGATATTAATATTTAAAACATTAAACATTTTTTAAAAACCATTGCATTGAAAATAATCATGATATATTATAATGGTTGATATTAAAATTCAATTTAAAAATTTCATTAGGAAAAAATACATTCCACATTATGAAAACTATTCACAACATAAAACATTTTCAATTACATTTTCTTTGAAATTTATCTTTAAAAATTATAATATATAATTTTAAAATATTTTAAAAATATTTTTAAACAAAAATAATTTTTGAGATCATTTTATTTTAAAATAAAATTTGAATACATAAAAGGATTATTTTAAAACATTTAACAAACTTTTCAATCATACACTACTATAAATTTATGCTATTTACAAAGTTTGAAACCATAGGTGTAGCCCACAAAACTGGGGCTAGAGGATATACCAACAGTTTTAATGATCTTTGGGAAACTAAGAAATCAATATATCCTTGATATATTCCCACGTTTTGAAATTCGTATACCCATGATTTTAAAATTTGGGTCCTCAATGTGATGGTATAAAAATTACATATCCCAATGGTTTCCAAAGGTTATACCCATGGTTCTGAAACTGAGGGTATATGATTAAAAAAATGTTGCATGCTGGTTTCAAACCCTCCCAGCCTCTAAAAAATATAATTCCATTACAAAAACACTATATATAATACTAAATATATATGTGAGTGTGTGTGTTTTTATATAAATATTTATAAAAAGTTTGTTTAGGTAAAATGAACATTGAAATAGTATTTCCCACCGTATTTTTGCCCAAAACAATAGTGTAACTTATACTAAATGTTTAGTAAAACCAAGGGTATAGGTTTCACCTATATCGATTGTTTTAATGACTCATGGGGATAACCTTGATGTCTTAACCCTACACCCACAATTATCCCTACACTATGGTTACCAGTGGCCATATTAATTTGGTTTTGGGAGAACAATGTGTATAAGTTATTATCTCAAAGGCAATACCAAAATTTTATTAAAACCCTTGGTATATGTGAATCATAACACCCATTATTCATTGTAAACTATGGGTATAAGTTTTCTTGCTGCATTCTTGTGAAAATGTTTATTTAACTATTCTTAAATTTAAAATATATTTCAATGGATTAGAATGAACCATTGTTATATTTTATAAAATATCACTTACATATAGGTTCTTGAAATCCATTGGTATATACCTATTTTCCAATAGTGCTAAAAAAACATTGAAATAATTTTATTTGAAAATCTCATTTGAAGACAAATAATTAATGCATTGAAATTCATTTAAAACACAATTTTAAAAAATAAATATTTTTCAAAATATTTTTCCCTTAAAACTATATTAAAATATCATTATAAAAAATATTTCAAAAATAATTTTCATTACACATTATTTTGGGATATAAAGGTCTTCTGGTCGAATAGAGAAATAAAATTAGATTTTCATGAAAATTATTTTCTTAATTATGTTGAGTACCAAAGATTTAAAAATCAGTTTCATTGATATTGTATAAAAACAATAACCCTAATATTTGAGAATTCGTGATAATATTTGGTAGTCATTTGATGAAATTTTTATATTAGATATGCAATTATTAATAATCCCAATAATGGATGATATTGTAACATAAAATATGTAGCACTTTCGAAACATTGAATCATAATACCCAAGAAGGAATAACATAAAATGGATCATGAAATATCAGGGGAAGATAATTTCATGTTTTTACATATTAGAGAGTATTTATATATATTTTTATAATATTATTGGTGGGTATAATAATCTACATATCAATGATTGAAAATTGAGAAAACAATCACTGGACATTTTAGAAAAACAATATAATCATTAACCCCATGTAAGAGAGATATAAAACATTATATGTAAATAAAAATAATGTTATGTATAATAATAATAATTTAAATTCATGAATATTATATAAATAAATAAATGAACACATGTGATGAATATGGCATTCATCTTAATATAAGTAAAAGAGAGATGGGAATCCCATACCTTACGTCTTGACATCTGTTGTACTCATTCAAGACCCATGTATTAAAAATAATTTTTTATTAAACATATATTATGTAATAATGTTAATATATATATATATATATATATATCGTTCTGAATATAATTTTATTAAGACCATTTAGCTCACATTTAATATTGATTCAATGTTAATGTTACGTTTTTATTGATAAAAAGTCTACTTTCATATATTTTTACTTCGTAATATTGTGGTTCCTCATACTTTAATCACAATTTAATCATATACTGCATTATAAAAATTATATATAACATATAGAATAAATATTTAATTATTTATCAATTATAAATTGTAAAAAAATGAAATACACTTTATATAGAGACATTAGGTTGTATAGATGCAATAACACTATTTTCATTGTCTTGTTGTTTTGTATGAAATAAAAGTATGTGATGTGTTATAATTAAATATATATTCTTTAATATATATATATCACATATTTTTATTAAATCCTTTCTTAAAACATTCAATTTAAAGTGTGTAATAATCACAACGCTTGGCAATACAGTAGTCCTTCGTACACACGAAGGACATTATCATATTCCCAAAAGATAGAAAGAATGAAGGTATGTTCGATATAAAAACTCACGAATAATAAAAGAAAAATAAATATAAAATTTGTCATATATAGACCATAAATATATCAATATTTTAAACTATTAACAGTTGTAATGGAAAAAGGGATGACAACACTTCACGTTGTAGTAGTCTATCGTATATGCAAAATAAAATTTCATTAACAATATAATAGTAGTTTGTGTGGTTGTAGGTCATAACATTAAAAAAAACTAGTCATATAGTATATAATAATGTTATTATATAATTTTATTTATAAAAATTACTTTTGGGGTTATTGAATAAATTAGACGAAAATGCTCGTTGATGAATTTTACCACTTTATAGGGTATCCTCTTTAGGTTTGTAGTAAATAATTTTTTGATGGATTTATATTCAAAATATTTATTATAGGTTGATGGTAGGGTTTTTGTGAAGTTATTCTACTATATATTGGTCAATATATATTGCTTTATTGATCTGAAGAAGTGAGTATAGTGATTTTCCTTTTATAGAGAGAAGTGACACTATAGTAAATACTCAAAACAATTCACTATTGTGAGGTCAATATTTCCTCAAGGAGATTCGAAATTGAAAAATACTTTTTTTCAGGTATTATATGTTGGATAAAACCCCTCAAAACATTGAATCACATTTTTTTATCATTTAATTAAGGAGCATTAATGTTTCCCAATTTTTAACATTTTGGGTTTTAACTAAGGTAACTAGATTTATAACCTTGGAAATTTATCTAATAAGACTAAAATTATGTGATAATTATTATATAATTTGGTAATAATTAATATAATTATTATATCATATTTATAAAATTAAAAATAACATATGTCCTATAAATTTATTTAAAAATAAGTACAGGTAACGTGAAGAAACCGTACTTTAACTATAACCATGGTAACAACGGAATTACTATTTAACAGTCCATATATTAACTAAAAAACAATAATAATTTTTTCAACTAAACATGTTATATATTTAATGACATAATTAAATTAAATAAAAAAATTATGTATTTTTATTAATATTAAATCATTTATTAAAATTTAATATCAATTTTCGTAATATTCATTTAATTTGAATTTAAAAAATAATTAGAATGTTATGAAATTAGAACATATTATTATAAAACCTATTGTATCATTAAATATTTATATTAAATAAATATTAATATAAAAAATCATTCAATTTAATTCCCTTTTAAAAGTTTTTTATTATAATTTATTTTCTATAATTAATAAATAATGAAATACTCTGTGGGTATTTCATGATCATTTAATGTTTTTAATTTATCTAAAAATAATAATAATAATATAAAAAATCACTTATATTTTATAATAATTATTACATCAAAATATATTTTTCACTTTCTCTATGTCTTTATTGAAATTAAAAGCAAGAAATTTATCTTTTTTGACTTCTCTTTTACATAACATGTTATATGGCCCACATTCAAAGGAAAGTAAAAATGAATTAATATATTTGAGATATAATTATAAAATATTTTTAGGTAATTTCATTAAAAATATTTTATATAATATTTTAGGTCATTATAATTCTTATCATTCAAGTTTTTCTCTTGGTAAATCCATTTTTACCCTAAACGTGGTAATTAATTTTTTCTCCATTCACTATAATGTTTTGTTAAAATATATGTTTACATTATTATAAATTATATATAATTCTGATTAAAAAAATGGAATCTTTTATTTGAAATTCTATTCAATGAATTAGAAATAATTAATCTAATAAAAATTCCACAGATGGGATGAGAAATTTCAATTTTATATTGAAAAAAGTTTAAAAGTTGACAATGTTTTTATGTTAAATTAATTTATGAAATTGATTACAATGACCTAAATTTAACTAATGGAAGTATAATTTTTTTAAATTTTATTTAAACAAATTTAAAATACAGTTCACTTTTATAAATAAATTAAACAAAAATATTTTCTTCAATTAATATTTAGTATTTTAACTATTAAAAAACGAAATGAACATTTCTTAAAAAATATGAAAATTAAACCTATGATAATTTAGATAATATAAATTAAAAAATGAAGTTTATTTTATTAAATTAAATTTTTTGAATTTAAAAAAATTATTTTTCTTATTTTTCATAAAAGTATATAAAAGCATTTTTTTAGAAAATAGTTTTTTCAAAATATATAAAGAAGTTACTTAATTTTTTTATATTTCTTATCAATATTTATCATTTTTTAAAACCATTATTCATAATATTATAAATGTAGTTATTATTATTCAAATTTGTTTACAAAAATGTTACATCTATGATGATTAAAAAGATGTAATAATAATATAGCATTGTTTTATTAAAACTCAGTATAGTGTGTAAAAAAACTAAGATGGTGTTATATTTAACACAAGCTTAACATGTTTTATAGTGTAACATTTTAAATAAAATAATCATATTTTATTTAGAGAAAATTCATAAAAACTATTTTTTTACACTCGTTTCAATAATGAATCAATCACTTCTATGTTGTAGTATCTAGACTGAGTCGAATTTTCTTGGAAACCCACAATAATTAATTTAAAATAACATAATATTTTCTTCTATACATATTATTATCCAAATTGTTAATAGTAGTTTTCTCTCATTTATGTTTACAAACATAACTAAAACTCAAAATGGTACCAACTATGGTACCCCAAACATTTTATACTTATCTGTTACTACTTATTAAATGAATATACATTATATATCATTATAATTCATTTTAAAACCACAAATGTTTACACTATATTCAATCATTGATACATAAAAAGTTATTTATAAATGTTATAAATAATATCACATTATTTTCATTATAACATGATCCCTTCTTAGAAATATCATAACAATTTTTTTTTTATATTCATGGGAAAATAAAACATAATGAACGGAGAGTTAATATATGTGTTAGAATAAAAAACAATTATATTAATGTTAATTTAAACATAAAATGGCCATAAAAGAATTATAGATTAAAAAAAATTTAAATCATATATAGAAAATCATATATACTAATTTAATTTCATGGAATAAAGCATGATAGTTCATAATATATGTATCATACACGAGTCAAAGAACATTATCTATAGAATCATAACATTTTCATAAGTTCATATCATATATTAGTGAAATAGGAATAACTAATGAAATATTATGTTATCGATACCCAACAATAATTTGATAACATATCAGACTTGAGATAACCACTAGTGTACCTAGTGCAGGCTTTGGATAATATTAGATTTTTTAATAATCCTATATTTAGAAATAAATTAACCAAATAAAAAAGGCATAATGAATTAAAACACATTGCAATTTAGTTACTTTTAAATTGTAATCCCAATGATAGAAATAAATTCAAATGAAACATTAAATATGATTACCATAAATATATTCATTATTTAATAAAATGTTAGTAGATAAACCTTATAAATATAAATAGTATTATGACATTAAACAATTCGAATTTAAACAATATTGGGAAAAAGAACCAAAATTACATTTGTAATAATTGAATCAAAAACTCAGTAAATATAAAAAACATGTATTTGTGAATCATAATAATTTATTGTAAATAACCAAACTATACACTCATGGTAATTATATACATCACAGAATTGAATTAACTAATGAACTTTATAGATGTCTCACATAAACAAATGTTAGATCAGAGACAATTACCAAGCATTATAATTCTTAATAACTCTAAACTGAATTATAATAAATATAATTATTTTTATAAATATAACCTAAAACAATATTAAAACTTTTAATATCACATTAAATAGGATTATTTAATTTTAGAACCCATGTATTAATAATTCATTAATGAAATCATCATTTTGTGATGTTATTTTTTTTAAAGTGTGTTTCCATTAAATATTTCTTATTTTTTATATTGAACAATGATAAATTACCTCAATAATATTAAAATATAATTTTTATGTTATATATTAAATTTATACAATGTTATAACTTTTCATATAGTGTGGTTTTGAAAATTTAAGGACATCGCTTCAAAGAGATTGAAGTCTATACGTACACATGAGTGATGTTTCCATTTTTTAATAGATGCAATGAAAGAAAGACAATAGACAATTCAAAAATATGTTATAAATATTATATCATATATATATATTATTTTTTAAAAATCCATCATTATGAATAACTATGTTAGTCGGTGATGGAAAATGTATCATATCACTTCGTTGAGGTGGTAGACCACAGATAGACACGAGCGATACATTAATTTCCCATTTCATAGTTCTAGTAGTTCAATAGGATTATGTGATAAATATAATAAAATTTCAATATATTTGAGATAACCGTGTTAAAAGATTATAATGTTTAGGAATGAATTTACAGAGGTAGAAAATTAAATTTAAAATGATTGGTTAATAAAATACCTCAAACATGAATAATCTCATTTTGTCCATTCCTTAGGGACCCTACATATGATATATTAAAAAGGAAAAAAGTTGAAGAATCTATATGAGGAATTTAATAATATTTTTTTTGGTGTTAGAATTTTCTATATGTCTAAATATGTTTTTAGATAATAGGAGTGGTGGTGTGCTCATATTAAATAGGTGAACCCTTAGAGTAAGATTGTGTATTTAAATAATATTTATTAGTATTTATGTTTAGTTGACTCAAAATTGATATATTTCAACTTTCTGATCAATATGATCATTAATCGTATAATAATTTAGTATTTATGCATGTTTTTCTTATATTTTATCAATTATCTCTCATTTTTTCCCACAATTAAACCTTTTGACTTTTATCATTATATAATCATTTTAAACTATTTGAGGGTATAAATATATTTATAAAAGTTAAATTGACCCATATGTGTAAAATTGTTGTTATTATTGGCCGCATTTAATTAAAATTCCCAACTAAAATATTTTTATAAACATTAATTCAATAAAATAAATTATCATAACATAAAATTAAATTCATTTTGAGGACTATTGACATAGTTTCCTTTATGAAAATAATATCCACAACCTAAAGTATAATATGATATTTTCAAATATCATTAATATATTACAGTTATATAAAAATGTAATGTAACACCATAATTAATTTAATTTATATTACATTGTCTATTTTTAAAATTATTTACCAGAGTTTTCTACTACAAGAACAAAAAGTGTGTCATTTTTGAATAATAATAAATGGAAAAATATATTTCCAAAAATTGGGAAATTTTTTAAATTAAAATAAAATTAATTAATAATTCAAATAATCATTATAATAGAACATATCCACTATTTATCCATATGAAGTAATGTTAGACATATTGAAAAAAGAGTGTTTGTTCTTTTAATTATTCATTACAAAAAATAATATAAATATTAGTATCAAAAGTAAATGGAAGAAGGTTTCCATATCCTTATTTATTATATGATTATGGTCTAAATAAACACATAAAATTCATATATTATGGGTTTTTCATATTATTAATCCTTTCAATAGTATTTCAAACCTTAATTTTCTGATTTACCCATACCAAGGTGGAACTATTTACATAGGATAAATTTTACAATGAAAAATAGTTTATCTGTTTTTCAAATATGGATTAAATGGTTAAAATTCTTCAATTAAATTTATAGGTTATTTTTTCTTTAATACATTTAATTTAAATTTTTAATAGTTTTACAATTTGATAAAATAAAACAGTATTCTGAAAAAATGCATTTTTATGTATAGAAGTTTTTTCAAACCAAATTTATGTATAATTTCAATTACAATGTGAAAAATAATTTTTAAATTAAAATAATTAAATAATGAATTATTTAGGTCAATATTATAAAATTTTTAAAATTTAAAATAATTGATTGAATATTCAAATTTTCTGTAAAATCATTATTTTTTCAGTATTAACAAAAAAATTAATCTTGTCATTACTATCAAAAAAATTCTTCATAAGCTAAATATAAATCCCCAATTTACGAAATAAGTCCATTTTTTACATTATAATTTTTCAAATATGAAGAATTTATTTATAATATTTTTTCAATAAAAAATCAACAAAAATCAATTTTAAACAAATAAAACTTTTGAAGCATAAAATTAATTTATTAAAAATATTGATATTAGTTTATTATATTTAATAAATTTACATGTATTTGGTTTGTCAAATTTATATATGTTTTTTAAAGAAATTAATCCAATTTATACCCACCAAATAAATAACTAGGTTAATGTGGTCATATAATAATATTTTTAAAGAATATAGCAACTCAATTAAATCTTTGTATTTGATGTAAAAAATGTGATCGAGAATACTATTATTTAAATTATATCTTATAGTGTGTTACATTAGCCTTTTCTGTCTGATGATTTTTGAGTATTTCATTATAGAATATACTTTTGTGGATTTTAAATTTATGGATGATATTCAAGAATGTTTTTGTGTTCATTTGAACTCTATATTTGATATGAGAAACATAGAGTATAAAATGGGTTCCATTCCTCATAAAATAATTTTATAGTAAAGTGTTTATTAATGTTTCATATGATCCCTGAACATATATTCCTTGAAGGAGGAAAAATTTTAATATAAAAATCATCATTTTGTCTTATATATTTTTTTAAATATGAATTGTTACAAAATAAAATATAAGGGTTCCATTACAAGAATAGTGTTTCAAAAAGATACCCCTATGGATTATTATCATAATATTTCTTTAGGATGGGGCCTTGTGAAAATACTATCTTAATGGATATTTATAGATGTACTTCTCAATATGGAATTTTGATGGTGTTTATTGACCAGTAATTTATGTAGTGTTCTTTACAAAGGGTCTTGGTGGTACATTATGTTATTCAATCATCAAAATCTGTTAAACAAATACATATAAAATAACTTCAAATGAAGGTGAAAAACTCCTTCTATATGATGGGATCATAGGGTTTGTTATTTCTCAATATAGAATGGTATATTTAAATGGGAAGTGATCTTTTTTAGTAACATTCACAAGATTTTTATTCACATGGATTAATATTTTTCCCTAGAATATGTTGTTCCATAGGTGGGATGTGGGTGTTAAATACCTCAAGACTGTAAAATAGTATCATCATAGAGGAATCAAAATTAATATTTTAAAGAGGTAATGGTTAAAATTTGTAGGAATATCTCTTCATCTAATTATGGGTTATATGTTTGAAGGTATCGCACAAAAAAAATATGCACACCTCCCAAACAACTATTTACCAATCGGAATCCATGGGAACATAAAAGATCCAAAAATTTATTTTGTGTCCTTCCTATTTATAAATTATTTCTTACATAACTACATGAAATTATATTAGATAAATAATTATGAATGAAATTTTATTGTTTGTACCTTGGAAACTAGTAACATAGTACATGACCTAAAATATACACACACAAAAAACCTAAACCAATTTCAAATTTTCATTAATGGATTCTTTATTATCTCATCAAAAATCACCTAACAATACTATATTTCCAAGAGACATTTATTAATGAGAGGTTCTATAAAAAATCCTAATAACCAAAAATTAATTTAAGAGAACATGTAATGAGAATCCAAAAAAATAATATAAGAACTCGTACACTAGAACATAAGGCGTAAAATAAGTACCTGAACATAAGGACCTGAGGCATAACCTAGAAATGTGGATACTACATACTATGGAGACCTATTTAAATATATCACTGAATCCCATCATTAATTTTTTATAAAAAATATTAAAATTTATTTTTACAAATATATCATAAAAATTCACTAAGGTATGCTCAAAAGGTGTTGTAAACATGGAATATCAACAAAATAATTCTTTACCCAATGTATTATAGTGTTTTTTGGGTACAACCTCCATATACCTAACATTATATGTTCCAAATGTATCAATGATCAAATATATATATAAATCAAACCCTATTAGTATGGAGTATTGGTTCAATACATTACTTTCTTATGTAAATATTAGAATGAAACATCTAAATGAAAACACTCTTACTAAAATATGTATATTTATTCATAAAAAATTTAGAATGGAAAATCAAAGAATTATTTAGACAACATAAAATGTATAAAAAAGGGATATCAGAAAATGATTTATTAGATGTAAATGAATTCTATCCTTAAAAATTATTATTCAAACTAATATGTGTGTTACAAACACATTAGAACAAAATAAATTTGGAATCAAAAGGATTATAGAAAAGAAATACATTAATTAGAAAATTAGATGATGAGAACCCTTTGAATGAGAAGATTCATCATAGAGATTGAGATATACAATTGAGAGAGATATATATGGATGATTTATTTTCAATGGATTTAGAGTCTAGATTTAGGATATAATTTTTTGGGTTTTATACACTAGGAGTAGTGGTTTTAAGAGAAAAAAAATACTATTTTGTTATTAAATCTCAACATTTTTGGGTAGAAATAATATTAATATAGTTAATTGAAAATTAGTGATGAAATAATTTATTATGGAATTGAATTACATTAACAAAACATTTAGTATTGGGATTTTATTTATTATTTTCCTTTCCCTTTTAACTTTAATCTTTTACATTATTTATCCATCACTAAAGTAACTCATTTTCCCCTCATTTCATTTTTTGGACTAAAAATTAAGTTTACCATATTACAAGATATATTTATTATAATTCAAAATATTCAAACCTTATAAATTTTTTCAATTTATAAATTTGATAATAATTATCTATATTATGAAACATGAAAAATACATAAAAAAGTATTACAGAAAAGATAAATTCATGTATCTATAATTCTACAAATATTCTCATAAATGTAAGAAATTTTGTATTTTGTTATTCCTTTAATCAATATATAAAAAAAATAAGTATTAAAAAAATTTACGTTATGATTATATCAATTATTTATGGTGTTTCATAAAAATTCTAATGTTTTTTAAGAAGAATTTTTTATTTTATAGAAAATTGATATAGATAATTCAGGGGAAAATATAGATATAATAACTCAAATATTGATATGTTATTTTCAAAAATTATTAAATTAATATGATAATTTTATCTATAAAATAATAATAATTATTTTATAAAAATCAATTTTTTTGAATTATATTTTTGATGAGAGTTATAAAAATTACACAAGACTTTGTTAATTTATATTATAAATTGAAAATAGTTTTAATAGATTGATTCATGAATTTTTTTTAGATATAAGTTTTTTATTTAGAATATTTTTAATATAATTTTTAAATATTTATAGTTTTGAAAAATTATAATTCTATTTTACCAGTTCTATATCATAAAAACATCCGTAGAATAACTTTATAAAGTAATTACATTCACTGTTGATAATGAAAATCTTTTTTTACTAACTAATGGTAATAATTCACATCAGTAATATTAGATAATATTCATAATGACCAATGTTCATATTAAATGATTATCATAATGATGACTGATGCTATTTCAATATTAATACACCATCATTCTCATATCGTAATTCATTTATTCTCCAATAAAATATTCATACACATCAAGTGATAATTATTATCTTCATCCTAATATTTATGATTCATTTTATACTCATTGTTGTAATAATGTTTATCGTGGTAGAATTTATGCTTATGGGTTTCCTTATATTGGTTAAACTATTCGTAAATTTTTATATCCAATTATTATTTATAATTATAGTAGTTAATATTGACACATGCTTTGTGATGAAATGTAATAGTCCTTATGAGTACATTTATTGAAAAATATATTAATATAGTTTATGTGATGCCTGAGTTTTTTTCCAATAAAATAATATCATTCATACTATTATATTATCACCCTTTAAAAAATTTCACTCTCCAAATTTGTGTCCCACATCAATAAATGGATATTTATCCTTCATCTCATTTTCTAGATCCAAGGTTTCATCTATCATTTTTTGATTTTTCCACAATAGCTTTGTGTGATTGGAAATTTATTTCCCTACACATTTTGACATACTTAAAAAATATATATTTGTTCTAATATATATAAAATGTATGATTTTAATTTAGAAAAATTTTGGGAAAATATATGTGATTAATACTATAATACATGCTTAG
The DNA here is from genome assembly GCA_963277665.1 of Viscum album. Lineage (NCBI taxonomy): Eukaryota > Viridiplantae > Streptophyta > Magnoliopsida > Santalales > Viscaceae > Viscum > Viscum album. The sequence continues at coordinate 11,195,543 of OY728154.1, forward strand.
TGTTCATTCATGGAAGAGATCATGTATATCAAAATGATTTTGAGTTAGATCATGTCAATGTGAGATGATACCAATAACCACATGAATTTCAAGTGGTCCCATTTACTTTATAGTCACTTTCCCCTTAATTATTAAAAAGATAACATTATTATGTGGTGATACATTGAGTAAAAAATGATTCCCAACTTGAAATATTTCTTAATTACTATATTTCCTCTCTAAAACACATATTGACTCTGATCATCCTTAATATTCCTCAAAATCAGTTCAATCATCTCCCAAGTATCATTCACTCTGTATATTCCCAATTTTTTTCCCTGGAAAATTCATCCCAACATATTTTTGTTATACACCTTTTCCCATCATGATATTTATATCAGGAAGTTTTACAACATTAGTGGAGACAATTTATTTGGAGAATTAAATTAGTGGAAGATATTTCTACCAAATCCATTAAATATATGTTTTTATATCACTCAATATGTTCTTAAGTATTTGAATAGTACTACGAGAAAACCCATCAATTTTGGGGATGATAATCTCTACAAATATGTACCACTATAAAAAATGGAAATTTAAATGATTCTTCAAAAAATAGATTAAAAATTGACCACTATAAAACAAATAAAGACATATTCCCCAAGAAGTTTCACAGTTAGTAAATATAAAGTCATGTAAGGTCCTCAATGGATAAATTACTCTCATAAATAAATTAAATTTAATGAAATTGTTAATCATTTAGTGATTACCCATATGGATTTATCTATATTGGATGTATTAGGATGATGTGTAATAAATTCCACCGTGAAATTTTCTTAATTCATGAATTTTTTAGATGTAGTTGCATCACAAATTTTAAAAGTTATCACACTTTCATAACTTATTAATATTAAAATGACCTACTATGTTTAACTACTATATACATTATCATGGTATCCCACCAATAATGATCATGTAGACATCTTTTACTTTTTTTGGATGTATTGATAATGTAGAACTAAGAGATTCATCAAATAGTTATTAATTAATCTTCAGAATCGATGGGATATATAGATTTTTCTAGACCTCAAAATTATCTTCTAATTATTATGAATATTATGTAGAATTAATTTTATTATCTCCTTTATCTTTATATATATAAATGTATAATCAATTTTTCCATAGTCACTATCATCAATGATTTGGAAATAATTTCAGATATGAATAAGGATCTCCATTCATTTTTGACATAAATGTTCATATTTTTCAAGGAATTGATTAGAGGATATCCTAAAATACTAATATTTTCCATAATTGTGGGATTATTTCTTTATAGTTTATATGTGAATTTATTTTCAATTCATAGGTGATATAGAGAATAATAATCATTGTACATTGGTGGCTCTAACTACCACCGCTTTCTAATGATCACTCATTTTTGGAAATGAATCTTTATAATTTAGTTTTTTGAGTGTATATGATAATTCTCCGTATATATATAGTTCCATTAATTTATTAATGTGAAAAAAACACAAATAACTCCATATCATGGGTATGAAAATTTCTCTCATGAGGATTAAACAATCAAAATGTGTATGTAGTATCATTTTTTTCGGCATGAGTAAAAAATATTTGTCCTTTGAAAGAAACATCACTATAAATGACAATAAAATCATAATTTGAGGAAAATTTTATAAAATATGAATTGACCAACCATTTTTTTAACTCTTTAACACAATATTCACACTCTATCGACTGATGTAAAATAAAATTGATTTTGAGTTAACTAGTTAATAGAATCGAAATCCATGAAATATTTTTCAGAAACCATATAGATTACCAAAATAAAACCAAGGAATCATTAAATCTCAATCAATATTATTGGTTATGGCCGCCCATCTAGAATATTATTCATATCCTAATCCACAATTATTCCATCACAAGATACAATGTTTCCAAATAATTCTTCCTATTACAACCAAAACTGAAATTTAACAAATTTGGAAAAAAATACACTATATCCTTACTGTTTCTAATATGACTCTTTGGGTTACCACATATGAGTCATTAATTTTGGTATTTATCATATTATCATTAATAAATACCCATAAAATGTATCTATATAGTCCTTTAAGATTATACCAATAAATCTTAACAAATCGATTTATAATAAGTTACATTGAACGAAATAACAATAAACTCTTACTATCAAAAAATGGTTCAAAAGGCTATAATTGGGATATAGTATTTCATTATAGTCAGTTGGTGATACACTGATAAGATATCAATATTAGGATATAATTGAGAACCATTAATCTTATTGAATAGGTCATCAATTCATAATTTATTTCATCATTAGAATGGTCCAATTAATGTCTATATATTTAGTATGTCTTCTCAATGTTCCATCCATAATATTTTAAAATATAATTTATTTTTCACAAGGAGACACACATGTATAGATAATGTTCATATCTATAAGTTCTGGCTCATGCTTATTTATTTCTTTCTCTATGAATGAAATTACTTACTTAGAATTTTATATAAGATTCAAATGTGGTATGAGTTTGATGTAAATTAGTTCCCTTTTGGAGGAGTTACAAAATATTATCTAGGAAGTAAAATAGTATAATTATTTAACAATGGTTTTAATTATATATTATCTAATTTATGTTTCATATAATTTGTATCCACTCATTTACTTAATGATTTCTATGGGAGGCATTTGTTGAGAGAATACATATATTTATCTCTCTACCAAGAAAATTATTTCATGTTTTCCTCTTGTGAAAATTAAAATATCTCAATTGATTGTATAATTATACATTGGGATCCAATCCATCATTATTTTTACTTCAAATACCTTAATCAGAGTTCTAAATATATTTGTGATGATGTTATTATAACCAAATTTCCTATTGTAATCCCTATATTCTACTAAGTCTTGAATTGATCTGCAAGGGTTCTTAACACATAATATTACTACTAAAATTTCGTATGTTGAATTGATGTTATTTGAAAATTTTAAAAAACTATTGAATTTTATGAACATGAATAAAATGTTTTAATAGTATCCATTGAATTAAAAACAAATATACTTACTACCAAGTCATTTGGGTAGTTGAGTTTAACCATTTTTATAAAAAATTAAAAGCCTTTATTATATGTAATTTTCATGGGTTGAATATTTTTTCCATCCACCATTCATGAATTTGGGCACAAGTTAGAAAATTTTATAACTTATCCACACATTAATAATTACACTTGAACCAAATTTTCATTTTAAATATAATTGAAAGGATGAGGATTTACACCTACCAAAATGTTTTCTGTAACATGGCTAGCCTTTCAACATTTGTTGCAATTCCCCCACATTCATAATGATAGTGCCCCAAGTTCCATTTCCCATAGTTGTAGAACAAGGGAAGATGTAGTTTTCTTCCATTTCATTTTATGTTTTGGGACCATCCAACATACTTTATCATTCATTTCTAATTTTATAAATAATTATTTGATACCACATTTAGTCTCTTTATTCGAACATCATTTTGAGTGAACATCATACTATTTCCTCATATCTCCAATATTCCTATATTTTAATTCTTTTCATATATGTTTTCACACCATTCCAAATAATTAATCTATATTATGATTGGTATCAATTATAATAATTTAATTATAATTAAAAAAACCAGGTTAAGATCATTTAAAAAATCCCAAAGAATTACATTCTAATTTCATCAACATAGGGAATTCCCTTCAATTTTATCTTTGTATTGTGAGACATAAATACTTACGGAAATTTTATTTTCAAAGTCATACAACTTCATAGACTCAATTTATTAATTATTTATAATATATTATTGTTAACATCCATAATTTACCTACTTATCTATGAAAGTGAAAAACAACCTTGGCGACAAACTATTTCATGAAACAACAGAGTATTGGAAATATCAATTTTAGAGTATTGTTCAAATTTCTAATATCCAATGGGTCATTGGTTCTACTAGAATTTTTAGGATGATTAATTGTGAGAGATTTAATAATTACTTGATCTCTCCGAGGTGAATAATGATACAATACATTGATTATGTTATTTTAAAAAATTTAGTATAATTGATTTAAAGTAATCATGAAATTTTCTACGCTATAATCTCTAATATTTTGAAGGTTATCATTTTATTACAAATTATATTTTTCATTCACATTGAATATTTTATTGTCCAAAATTTTCTAAAAAATATTAACAACTAAATAAAAAATATACACTATTATAAGTAATTTGAAATGGAAAAAATAGATTTATTTTTTTCCAATACTTTTATTTAAGGAACATAAACTTTAACAATATTATATTTTTTTACTTCTAATATAAAATGTAACCAAGTAATGGAAAAAAGGCATGGAACCAAAGAATAAAAAACAAGAAATATATTGACCTTAATTTTATATCCAATACATTAGAGACTAATTGGGACACACCTTTCATAATTCTAAAATTCTTTGTGAGAAATCAATCATCTATCAATATTATATATCATTTATAACAAAATTATATGGAATTTAGTCATTATAAATATATTTTACTAATAAATAATAAAATATGACACACATGTTAAAACCCTTTAATAAAAATATTGTTTATATGCATGAAAATATAGCAAGGGGAAATTAAATGCCATTTTCAGAATAATAATAGGTATAAAAATGGATATAAGGTTAGTTTTAATTAAAGGGAAAGAAACAATGTCATTAAAAACACATCAAATTTTTATCAAAGGTATGTTTATAAACAATTGGCTATATAATAAATTTATAATAACATGTTTGGTACAATATAATAAATTGGATTTAGAATTTTGCGGATGTGAACCATTTCCTTGATAAGATATATTATAGATCTATTGAGAGAGTCTTTATAAACATAAAAAATGATTAAAAGATTATTGAGAGGGATATTGAGAGAATATTTTTGATTGATCCATTTGTCGTGGAGAGTGAGGTTAGAAAGGGTGGTTATTTATACTCTATGGTGGGTGATTTTAAGAGATAAAATTTTGTTACTTTTATTGTAAATATTGGGAACTATTTGTTTAGAATTAATTATAATTAATTTTGTGATAAGAATATTTATTTTTTAAAGGGATGTTAAATTTATAAATCAACTATTTAATGTTTTTAAGTTATGTAATTTTAAGACATTACCTTTTGATTTTATTGTTTTACATTATTTAACCTTTTCTAAAATAACACTTTTTTGTACCTCTCAAGACATTATATGCAAAAAAATAATTTTTTAATATGACATAAATTTGAAAATTAAATTCCTAATATGAAATCAATTTTACTTTAATAATATTATATAATAATTAATTAGTTATTATAATATTATACATGTACAACATAAAAAAATTTATAAAAGAAGATAAAATTGAGATCAGAAAATTTTTATCTTGTGTTTCTAGGTGTAACACATTATATATATTTTTATTGCATTAATTAATTTTTGATCATGAATAAATATTAATTTTTTTTAAATCATGATTTTATAATAAGGGTGTGGTGTTTCATGAAAATGATATTGTTTATCCAAAAAATTAACTTTTTATAAATGATATGATAAATATATCATAAGAAAAATATTTTACGATATTAGAATATATGATAATTAGTTTTTAAAAATATATATATCATTTTATGAAATTTATATTTTAAATAAATTTCCATGTTTTTTTGAAATTTTATAGTTTGTACATCACAATAAACATTTTGATATTTATAAAAACTACATAATTAATTAGTAACTTATATTATAATTTAGAAATGAAATATAAAATATTATTTAATTTAAATAAATTTATTTGAAATATATATATTTATCATAAAACATATTTTTATGGTATTCTAAACATAATGATAGTTTGAAATAAATTCAATTTTTGTGTCTTCTTTATGAATCAAAAAACTCATAATGATCCCTTTATTAATTTTTCATAATCAAAAATAATAATTACCAATTGTTTTAAGGACTATAGGTCTTAATTCACTTATTTTATATTGGAAAATTTTCATAATACCTAATGGTTGTATATACATGTTATCATAATAGTTTATGTTCATATTTTTCTATAAATACACCATCATTATCACTTAAACATTTAATACATATCTAAAATAATTTATTGAAAATACCTTTATAAACCCTTTCATTTTATTATTCTTATCTATCATTATATAGAAATTTTGAAATGGATGATATTTAAGGGGGAATTCAATCCAATGATGTAACATTTAGTTATTTTATTATTTTTAGTTGTTGTATTCTATATTAACATATGTTCTTTAAATAAATTTTATTATCATTATATGTGACACTATTTTAGAAGAAAATAAATTTCTTATTATAAGTAATAATTTTTTCATTAATAGAATAATATTTTTATGGTCCTTATAATACTTCCATTAGTCTATATGAAAATAAACAAGGTACATGATAATAATTAAATTTCCCTTCACGAATGATATTTCACAGTGTTTCTTCCATTGAAATTTTTTCATATTATCTAGATTTGTAATATTTCTTCAATAATATATGTTGAATTTGGTAGGAATCAGTATATATAATGGAAAATTGTATGTTTCACCATTAGGAAAGATAAAATGGATATTTGTTTGATAATAATTGATCAACTTAAATGTAAATAACATAATTAAATATCAATAATCAGAAAATGAGTTTGTTATTAGGATATATCTCCCTCTCATTACCACTTATATATAGATATATTATAAACATTATGTGGCTATGGAATTTTTTATTTAGAATATTAAAATTTAATTTTTTAAATTGTTAAATTTAGTTTTAATATTTTCATAATGAAATTTTGATGGGATTGGAAAACAATGAATCTATGTAATATTATATATAAATTTTTAACTATAATAAAATTGAGGAAATAATTTTGAGATTAATGTATGTGTTTTTAACTGTATTTTTAAGGAATTTTTTCTAGATATTTTTCAATCCAAGATATAATTATTTTCACTATTATGGCTCTGACACTCAATATATATACAGATGGTCGACATGGTGTAGTGGAATTTTGAATAATATAATAATAGTTTTATTATGTTTGAGATTATTTTTTACAAATATAATATATTTTTATACTAAATTAGGATACATATCATGTATGGTCATGATGAATATTTCTCATACAAATCACTTGTTTACATTATGATATTTGTAAAACATAAGATACATAGACGTGAACCGATCAAATAATGGATAAATTAAACAAAATTTAGAAATTATTTCATGAATATATTACATTTATTCTATATAAAACTATAGTATCTCATATGATATATTTTTTTAGTTGACCACATTATAACATACTTAAGTAATTCAATTTATATATGACATATCTATTTCAACTCATAATAAATATTACTCTGTGTACCTCGAAAGTCCCATAATTGTTAATTTTAAAAAAAGGATTGACATTCATTCATTTATAGGATCTTTTAGCAATAGAGTAATATATACTTATGATAATTATTATGTGATAATGTGTAAATTTATAATGATTTTATTTGTTCTAAAAAATGGTTCTCATTTATAAAATAATATTGTATTCATTAAATAATTTCTTCACTCAAGATGCATCACCATTTACCATTATATAATCCTTAAACATCATTAAATCACATTAAAGGAGTTTTAAAATTAAGGATGATTAAAAAATGATAAGTAAGGGGTAAAAATATTTAAACATGTTAGTCTGTTGAAAGACCTTGAAAATATATGAGGAATTTTTCTTTTCAAAAAATGAAACATTGATTTTGAATAATAATTAATGTTACAAGTTCATTAAACACAAAGAATAATGTTTTTATAAACATTTAATTATAAAGAATAATTATAAATAATAATAGACAAGATTGTTTCCTATGAAAACATAGGTACTCATGAAGGTCATTTCCTAGAAAAACAAATATTTCACCATTAGATGGTCACTACATTTCATAAACGCATTTAAATAGACAAAAAACATTATTTTATCAATTATAACTTAAATAATGAATTTATTTACATTATTTTTATCATGGTACATTATTCTTATAGAAACACATTAATGAAATGTTAAATGAACCCTTGAAATGTAGTAACAACTGTAGATAAATTTACATATATCTTCTCATGAAAAACATTTACCCAATACATTTGAGGCCTATATCCAAACAAACCACAATTATAAAAATTTATAAGCACCATAACATGTATAAAATGAATAAAATCATTCATATACGTCATAAGACTCATATAATTTAGCATTATAGCTTATAATAAAAAGAGAATTCAGATAAATTATAATATGAGAATAAATATCACTATCTCATAAAAAACATTTTCAAATAAAAATTACCATTAACAATGAGAATTATATCATGTTTTGAAAACCATATAAACATTTATATTAATATTTATAACTAATATTGTCCTTAAAAAATTAAATTATATTCATGATGTAAACATTAACAAACATTCTCTTTTCACTTTGGTAAATAAAATTATAAATAGAGCTTATTGGAAAATATTAAAGGTTTTATTTTCAATAAATTACAATGGAATAAAAAAAGTACTATAAGTTACAATAAATAATTTTTATATATAAATATAAATATTCATGAAACATTTTAAATAAAATAGGTATGGGATAAAATGATTTTAATAATTTTAGAAGATTGTATTAATGCAAATTACTTTACACCATGTCTTAAACCATCAAGTACATAATTTAAATTCCTATATAATAAAGACATATTAATTATATTATTTAGTATGAAATTTTATCAAGTTTATTCTACTCCACTTAATACTTCAATTTATTTTATAAGCTATTTTATTTAATTACATTGTTTCTATTGTGTAAAATGGATATTTTAGTGAGCTTAGAATCAAAATTGATATGTTTAATTGATATTGGTCAAATAAATTATTATTACTACATCAAAAAACATTTAAATTATTTTATTATCACAAAAATACATTAAACATAATTTCAAAACCATCTTTGAAATGTAATAGTTAAAAATGTAATGAAACATTTCAATGTGGCAATAGTATTCACATAGACATTAATGACTTTTCCAATTTATAATTTCATCGAAAGAAAATAAATTAGATCAAGGATCAACATTACCTAATAATATTCAATTTATAATAATTATATTTATTCACTAACTGCATCCTTATAACCAACTTTGTTAGTATTAAATTAAAAATGAATTACATCACCAAATGGAGGTGGTAGTGCCCACATATGCACGGGTTCCATTGTCATTTTATAGTAGGCAATGTTAAAAGATGGTAGATAATATATTAAATTTATAAAACAAAACATTTCCCATAAATATCATATATAAAAATGAAATTCATTTTTATAAATATTTATGTGAGGTGATTATGAAACGTAATTATTTCTGGAGTTTGTATTCCACACATACTCGCACATGAAATTTTAATTTCACATAGGACTGGAATAATAAAGGATATAGTTTCACCACCTATATAATATAATTTTAGTATATTTAAGATTTATTTATCATTATATAAGGATTCATAGAATATATTTTATGGATGTGAAAGAAGAAAATATCGTGTAATCAATTGGTAAAACCTTTTCATCTACATTGGAAATCATCAATTGGATTAAAATTAAGAACATTTGAAAAGTGTTTTGATGGAATACATGAGTATTTGGAATGTCTTATTAGAATATTATAGAGGAATGTGGGTTTAATATCAATATAATAAAACTCATATATTCGTTTTTAAAGGATAGATTATAAACGTTTTTATATGAAGACACTAAATAAAAGTTTCTATAAAATGAAGATTATAATAGTCCTGAATGAAATTTAAGGATGAAAATAGGATCCAAAATGGACCATAAATTACCATTTAAATAATTAACATTCATAATTTTCATATTATAATATTTTATGATGTTAAAATTAATTAAAAAAATATTTTATAATACTAAATATCATAAAACAAATTTATGGCTATTAAAATAATTGAAATTTTAATACATAAATATAAAAATGGAGTTAAAAATTAATAAATAATTCCTTATTATTATTAATTTTATATTCAAATACTTACATATTATAATTCAACCAAAACATTACACATTTATGTTTTTAAATATAATTTAAAATATTTTTATAGTCTTTCACAAAAGCAGGGCCAATGATGGATAAGAAGTTTAGATAATAATAATATATGAAAATTTTAAAAAATATTTGAGTAAATAATTTTAATTTATTCAACATAATTATTTTTATATAAAAAAATTCATAAATAATGTTTTCTATTGTCATTATTACTAAAAAAATAAAAAATTGAGTGAGAGGGATTTTTTTGTATAAATATTATAATAATAATTCATACTCAAAATGAATGATATTTTTAACAAATGGCTAAAAAATCAAATGTATTATAATTTATATATAAATTAATATAAATGAAATCATATATAGAAATTATTCAGAGAAAAGTTCGGTATTATTTCATTATGTAACCTCATCATTAAACCTTTTAACCAATACTATGATAAAAAATGATAACCGCGTTACATTTTAAGTATTTGTAAAATTGATACAGTACATATTAAATAAATTGAAAATGTTTATCCTAAATTCGGAATAAATTTTGAAATATTTATTTTCAATAGATGGTTGTAATTACTATTTATATATTCAAAAAACTCAATAAGAACATTTTTTAGAGAAATTTTCATTTGGGAATAAATATTATTTTATGAAAAAAATGTAATGTTTATTTACAAGAAAATAATTAGATTATATCTTAGTCAAAGTATTCTTATTTTATTTTTTTAAAAAAAATATAATGAAACCTTTTAAATTATTGAATAAAATGTAAGAACAAATTCTAGTTTTTATATAACTAAAAATATTACTTAGATTTAAAAAGTTAAAACATAGATTTCTATGATCAAGATTTTATTTTAAATGAGTTATATTTCTTCTATATAAATATGTAATCCACAAACATGTTTTATAAACAATCATGTAATTATGAATTTATGATAATATCAAAAAAGTGAAAAAAAATTTAAATTCAAAATTATTCTAATATTCCACTAATAATGAAATAATTGAGATACATACTAAAAATTAACCATATGTTTTTTATAAAATACTTAATTAAAATATATTTTTCATTATATCACATTAAATTGTGAATTTATAATATATATCTTTAATGCTAAAATTCAAAATTTATATACAAAAAACACTTTTTCTTGGAAAATGACACATTTAATGTTTGAGTGCACTAGTTGTTATATAATGTCAATTAAAAAAGTTTGTTAATTATTTATTTTAATATATTATTATAAAAATTTGTTTTACAGAGTATAAAACTCAATATGGGTGTTAATTTATTTCTTATAAAAATTTCTATTAAAAATTTTATTTGAAGATCCCCAAATTTAAAAATAAAACAGGCCAGTAAATCAATGTAATAAATTTATAACAATTTTTCTATTTTATTAATTTATCAAGAGATAGACTACATATAATTTATATAAACCTAAAATAATGAAATAACTTTTGAAACCAATTTAATAATGCAAGATTGTAATGACCCGAAGCTTATCGTACATTGACATTACATTACTTTTGCGGAATACTTAGTACATAACAAAAACACACACACAAGGATCGTAATAGTTTAGTGTCTTTGGAAACTCGGAATAAAATCTTCTAATCGTGGGGAAAGATCTTCAACATCTCCCATAAAGATCTTCCTTTTTTTTACCTAAAACCTTTCTTTATGTCCTGGGGAAAATAAAACATAAAAGGGTGAGCTCAAATGCTCAGTAAGGGTAAACAAAAGATATATCAATCACATCGTATTCATAAGAACATAACATTTTGGAAATCAAAACCTCCAAAAGAGAGCATAATTTCATAACATGGGATAAATCATGGTAGTGAAATGTAATCACAATAATCATAACTTAAAACATGAAACTTTGTGGAATTCACACATAATCATAGAGAATCATTTCTTGTTAGTCAAGACTCATTGCCAAGACCATCTTAGTGGAAAAAGTCCCTTTCTGAATCGAGTCACCCTCGTTTCAGTCCTGTTTCACTGAACCGGTATAACCTACCATTCCAGCCATGTCTATCTCATGAGATATGAAATCTTTACCCAATGCATTGGAGGGAGATATAGGTCCCACCCATCTCATAATGATACCATTCTTATGTGTGCCACAAAATCATAAATCATACATCATTGCATAACCCATGTAATAAAAATGGAATTCTTAAACAACATGACATCATATAATCATTCATATAAGATAAAGGAATTCATAAACATAATTCCATCACAACATAGTAAACTCAATGTAAAAATATGGATAGAAACAGAACCCATTATTATCTTAGATGGAAAATAATTTTGATAACACACTTTAAATGAATTCATGAGGAAAATATCCTTTCTTCTTCAAAATCAATTTCTTTTCACAAAACGTCATGCAATTTTAAAAGAAAGAGATTTTATTGAAAATAGACATGAAATATTTTGGAGGAAGCTTCATGAAAATAAGGCTTTATAAAACCGTAAAAATCCGTTCGTGCCGTATAAGTTAAAAAAACATTCTTCGTACTTTTGTCGAAAAAGTCAAAAAGTACCTCGTACTAAAAACGACAAAAGATTCCTTTCATATATTTTACTAAAAACTCACCGAAGGGTAAAATTGGACTTAAAAAATTGTAGGTGGATAGAAATAATATTACATATTGAGTAAACATGGATGTGGATGAGAAAAAACACCCCAGTAAATGCCAAAGTATAAACAATCTCGGATAAAAATGAGATTGTGATATTTCCCTTACCTTAAGTCCGATTTGCTTCGTATGTGTCCGAACCTCCTGTATAATGATTTAAATAATGTCATTGACTTATTACAGAATCATATTAATTGTTATGATATCATATATGGTTCACTTATGACTTTATATTACCCGTTCTTTTATAAATTCCATGTTAAAGAAGCGTTTTGGGTAAAATCATTTCATTTATCGTAGGTGTTTTGACTTGTTGTTCTTGACATTATTATTACTTATATCATGATTTACATACTTACAGAATATAAAATATGATTTATATATCATATATATTTAGTATTTATATATATAATAGATAGATAAATGAAATGAAAAACACCGTTCATGGAGACAGTAGTCCGTACGTACGCATGAACGTTGTTTTCCTTTCCTTATTGTCTTGAATGGAAGTAAGTAGATGACATACATATATATATATATATATATACATAAATCCAGTAGCTTTATAATGTCATATATTTTATTATTATTTCTTATATATACTTTATAATCATTCTTAAATGGTTAACATGGAGAATGAATCTCATCGCGTCGTGGAGACGGTAGTCCGTACGTACGCACGAGCGATGATATCATTTCCATAAATATTGAATTGAATTGGAGTGGATTATACAATATATCAGAATCAATATTATGTTGTAATAACTATGTATAGTTATTCTTTACACCATTATACCCATCCATGTAAGGTGGTGGTGGAAAATAGATTACACCACGGCGTGGAGACGGTATTCCGTACGTACGCACGCGCGGTGATTTCTTTTTCCGTAGGATGGATAGATGGTGAAATAGGGTTGTTTCATACTTATAATAACATATCAGTATATGAGTGATACTGATGTTATTACTTCATAATGAAACAACCTAAGAAGAAGAAGTGGAAGAAGAAATAAAGATGAAAGAATTGGTAACGGTAATTACCTCTTCTTTGAAGCGCCTCTTTGAGACCTCCTCTTAGGGCACTAAAATTGGTCTTTGAGGAAGACAAGAACCTCTAGGATGTTTCTAGGAAAGTGGAGAAGAGATTTTAGTAGGGTTTGGCCGAGCTTGAGTGCTCAAATTGGTGTGAGGAGGAGGGGGAGGAGGTGTCCTTTTATAAGGGAGGAGAGGGGCACCTTAGGAATATCTCAAAATATTATTTTATATTAAAGTCAAAATAGGTTTATAATGGTTCCAAAGGGTCTTATTTCTAAGCTAAAGTGGGGATCGGTCGAAATACTATCAACCAATAGGATTTAGACAAGTTTAGGTTATTATTTTAACCTTATCAATTAGATTTAACTCTAAGTTAAATAATTTAACTTTTACCGTGTCTTTTTGTTTTCTTACACTATATGGTTAATACATTTACTATAACATGCCAAACGAACCCCAAATTGTTTATTATTAATATATATATCCTTATCTAAGTCATTTGGCCGAACCTTAGATTTTTAGGAATAAAATAACAATTAATAATATAATATTTTATTTAAAAACTATTTTGTGTCAATTTTGAAACTATTTGATATATGATTTTTGTGAAAGTAATAACAGAATTATATGTTCGAACCAAGTTGATTAAATAAACACTAATATATCATAGTATCCTAGAAAATTAGTGTAATTCATAAAAAGTCTCAAATTACATTTATTTCGGTGTTTATAACATCAATTATGTCAATATTTCATTAATAAGTTAATTACTGCATCATCATTGTGTCATAAATAAATTAAATTATTTAATGTCTAAAAATTATAAATAAACTACCATCATGTAGGAAATATTTTTAGCTTTCTAATGAATATTTATAGTCCAATTTATCTTATGTATAACCCCATATTAAAAATGATTTACTTATTAAACATTGATTTTAACTATTTTAACCCTTCTTTAAATAAATTAATAATAAATGTCCTAATCTAATCCAAGTGGACCTAAATGGTCATATTTTATTCCTAAGTTTGTTTTTGGTCGAATTACACTTGTCCAATAGAATTAGGACATGTGTTAGGGTAATTATAATATCATATTTACCCTTAGTTACCCTATTTACTATTAACCGTGGTAAAAAAAAGTAAAATTTACTATTCACCAAAAATTATTTTCATCTCATTGAACCACATTTATTCCTGGATATTAACCGTGTCTGTCGGATTTTCGAATTTCCATTCACAGAAGCGGTAAAATTAAGTTTTATGCAAAATTCAGTTTTTAACCTACCACTTAGTGGTTTCACTATTCATGAAAAATTGAAAGTTTTCAGAAAAGTACCAAAATTTCACCCTAGGATATAATTGATATTCCGAATTCAAAAATGATTTCTATTTTAAAAAATTCCCAACATATAAGTTGCATTAATTAATTTTATAATTAATTTCCGCTGTCACAATAAATAGCGTGTTTTTAAGAGATAATAACTATCCAAAGATTGACACTTGTTTATAACTGGTTTAAATGTGAAATTACATCCAATGTCCAACATTGTATTAAATTGTAAAAATATATTCTAAATATACTTTAAAACCACTCAAATTAATAATTTATAACTATTAATTATTTCGATTGAAAAAGTTGTTTTTAATTAAAATTTAGTAATTTCCACTATTCATCAAAATATGAAAGTTATCCGAAAATTACCAAAATTTCACCTTAGGCTAAATTCGATACTCCTAATCCTTAAATGAAGTCCATTTTGAAAAATAAAATTTACAAAATTTTAAAAAGTGGTTATTACTATTCATAACGGCTAGTTTTAATAATATCTTAATAGCATATCGTTGTTTAGCGAAACTTGGTGTTGCGTACAACACACGCTATCGTGGAAGGTCGCGATTGCGTGTAATGGAAGGAAAGTCAAGGATGCGTGTTGTGAAAGCTTCTTTTGGTGTAGCGTACAACACAAGACATTAATGAAATTAAAAAGAATATTTTTCATAAAATCTCGGGGTGTTACATTCTACCCCCCTTAAAATGAATTTCGCCCCCGAAATTCGTCGGGGTTATAAATGGTTTACTATTCGAAATTTTCTTTGATAGAAACCCACATCGTAAAAAGGAATACCAAAACATGGCTTTAAAAACTAAAGTATGAAATGTAACGATTACCCAAATAAATTAATCACTGGGTTTCCACATAGGTGAAAATATGGATATGGAAGAGAAATCTAACCATCATGTTCTGATGGAGAGTGGTAGAGAACATGGCTATGGAAAATCCAACAATCACAAATCCATAAATTTGTGATGATCTAAGGTACCATCTGATTAATCAGATATAAGAGCACTAGGACAACATTTTTGGTTTTCAAGATCATTTCCCTAAAGTTGAAGAATTAGAATTAGAATAAATACTTACTTTATTTTGGTACAATCTCACTGTTGTTCGTGCCTTGAACAATTTCCACTTCATCTCTTAAATAAATGAAGTTGAATTTGTTATTCGTGAAGTGTTAGCAGATCATGTGATAGAATGACGGGTCATTCCATCTGTCTCAAACAAAAGGTTAGCAAAAGTTATTAAATATACATAAGTCATTCTATAGTGGGATTAATCCTATATGGTTCCTCAAATGGACTTATACTTCATATATCATACTGCTTAATATAATAAAACTAGTTTCTACTAAACAGGGACTTCCTGTAGGCCAGTGGTAGGCGATAAAGGCCAGTCGCACTTCGGTTGTGAGTTCGATTCCCACAGCCTTGTCCGACGCGATGGGCTGTCGCCCGTCCTGCAGGTTGTCCTTTTTCTAAAACTATATTACTATAACATCCCATCAATAATGTCGAAAAAAAATTCTATCCTTAAACAATACTAACTTATGTCCAACATAATCCATTCTAATCTTTAGGCTTATCTAAAATACTTCAGTCCAAGCTCATAGTATAAAGAAAATGATTACTTGAAATGTCACAGAATAATCACGTGAATGCCATCATTTATCCCCCATATATCATAAGATATATCTTGTTGGTCAAATTATAAACATGTGAATACCTTAATCATGTATTCTCTTGAATAATGAATACCCATTGAACCTTAGTGAAAACATGAATGCAGTTAAAAGTTACCACTTTCCACATACCAAAATCCTCAAAATTCTATATACTCAAACCATGATATGTGCTCATGAATACAATCAAACATCTTATTATCTTCTTATCCCTTCATTATGCTCATATCATCTGTTTACCAAAAATGTCTCAATCACTTTTCATGGTTACTGGTACCATAAAATTATTGAAATCCAAAACATAAATATTCCAATATTCCACGATACTATATACAACATTATTTTGGAATCCCATTACATAAACACTAAATCATTCCACCACATCGTTGTCATATTCAACATCGCCAACAGTGATCGCATGTGACTTTCCTTTATCCTTTGCCTTAAGCGGTTGCTCATGTCGATCATCACTAACCCTTGGATTAGGGCATTTATTGGCATAATGTCCCATCTCCTTGCACTTGAAACATTGAAGTGTTGGTGGTGCGTTCTCTGCAGTCTTTTCTTTATTCACATCATTAGAAAACCTTTTCCCACTACTTCGACACTCAGCTGCTCGATGACCTTCTTTTCCACACTTAAAACATTTTCTAGTCCCTTTAAGACAATCTCCACCATGCTTCTTTCCACACTTTGAGCATAAGGAAACATTCATCTTATTTTCACCATTATTCTGAGATTTCTCCTTGAACTCCATCTTTCGTTTCTTGTCAAAACCTTGAGATGGATATGTAACACCAACTTCCATTTCTACCTTGATAGCACAACGCACAATTTATTCATAGCTACTGAAGTCTCTTATAGCCAACGCCCTTAGAAGACTTGGTTTTAAGCCACTGAAAAATCGATCAACTTTACTTTCAGGTTGGATGATAATGCCAGATGCATACCTTGAAAGTCTTGTAAAATTCGCTTCGTATATACCAACAGATTCATCATCCTTCTGCTTCAGCTCAAGAAACTCCTTTTCCATCTTTGTTCGAAGAATACGAGGGAAGTACTTACTGAAAAACAAGTTCTTGAACTCGTCCCATTCCATGGACTCAATTTCATCTCTTGGCCTCGTATTCTTGATAAGATTCCACCATTGATCAGCTTCACCTTCCAAACGATATACTGCTAAGATGACTTTATCATGTTCAGAACAGTGAAGAACTGAAAATATCTTTTCAGTGGTACTGATCCATTGTTCAGCAACAAGTGGATCAGAAGTCCCACTGAAAGAAGGTGGACGTTGCCTCATGAAGGACTCAATAGAATATTGTTCCCTTCTCTGCTCATTTGGAAGTCCAGAATGATTCATATCTTGGGTAAGTATAGCAATAATATTTTGCACTCCATCTCCCATAACATTTGTTTGTTCTGGAGGGCAATTATTGCATTGTCCATTGCATTGATCAACACGGTTCCTTCGGGTTCCAACCATCGTCTAAAACCCAAAAAGAATAGTGTGAGAGGCAAAAATAATGCTAGGGAAAACAACATAATAAAGGGGGAGTATCCTCAATATCTAACTTCTTAGGTTAAATTCTAAGATCGTTACCGTAGTTATAGGACTGTATCCTATACGTATACTTATCCTTAGGGACATCCCTAGACAAACCTTATAAATATATCTAGGGATCTCACTAAAGTTCTCGCATCCTAGTTTCTAAAGGTTGAAAAAACCTTTCCTCTGATACCAACTGTAGAGACCCGGAGCCTGACGTACATTGATATTTCATTACATTTGCGGAATACTTAGTACATAACAAAAACACACACACAAGGATCGTAAAAGTTTAGTGTCTTTGGAAACTCGGAATAAAATCTTCTAATCGTGGGGAAAGATCTTCAACATCTCCCATAAAGATCTTCCTTTTTTTTACCTAAAACCTTTCTTTATGTCCTGGGGAAAATAAAACATAAAAGGGTGAGCTCAAATGCTCAGTAAAGGTAAACAAAAGATATATCAATCACATCGTATTCATAAGAACATAACATTTTGGAAATCATAACCTGCAAAAGAGAGCATAATTTCATAACATGGGATAAATCATGGTAGTGAAATGTAATCACAATAATCATAACTTAAAACATGAAACTTTGTGGAATTCACACATAATCATAGAGAATCATTTCTTGTTAGTCAAGACTCATTGCCAAGACCATCTTAGTGGACAAAGTCCCTTTCTGAATCGAGTCACCCTCGTTTCAGTCCTGTTTCACTGAACCGGTATAACCTACCATTCCAGCCATGTCTATCTCATGAGATATGAAATCTTTACCCAATGCATTGCAGGGAGATATAGGTCCCACCCATCTCATAATGATACCATTCTTATGTGTGCCACAAAATCATAAATCATACATCATTGCATAACCCATGTAATAAAAATGGGATTCTTAAACAACATGACATCATAAAATCATTCATATAAGACAAAGGAATTCATAAACATAATTCCATCACAACATAGTCAACTCAATGTAAAAATATGGATAGAAACAGAACCCTTTATTATCTTAGATGGAAAATAATTTTGATAAAACACTTTAAATGAATTCTTGAGGAAAATATCCTTTCTTCTTCAAAATCAATTTCTTTTCACAAAACGTCATGCAATTTTAAAAGAAAGAGATTTTATTTAAAATAGACATGAAATATTTTGGAGGAAGATTCATGAAAATAAGGCTTTATAAAACCGTAAAAATCCGTTCGTGCCGTATAAGTTAAAAAAACATTCTTCGTACTTTTGTCGAAAAAGTCAAAAAGTACCTCGTACTAAAAACGACAAAAGTTTCCTTTCATATATTTTACTAAAAACTCACCGAAGGGTAAAATTGGACTTAAAAAATTGTAGGTGGATAGAAATAATATTACATATTGAGTAAACATGGATGTGGATGAGAAAAAACACCCCAGTAAATGCCAAAGTATAAACAATCTCGGATAAAAATGAGATTGTGATATTTCCCTTACCTTAAGTCTGATTTGCTTCATATGTGTCCGAACCTCCTGTATAATGATTTAAATAATGTCATTGACTTATTACAGAATCATATTAATTGTTATGATATCATATATGGTTCACTTATGACTTTATATTACCCGTTCTTTTGTAAATTCCATGTTAAAGAAGCGTTTTGGGTAAAATCGTTTCATTTATCGTAGGTGTTTTGACTTGTTGTTCTTGACATTATTATTACTTATATCATGATTTACTTACTTCCAGAATATAAAATATGATTTATATATCATATATATTCAGTATATATATATAATAGATAGATAAATGAAATGAAAAACACCGTTCATGGAGACAGTAGTTCGTACGTACGCATGAACGTTGTTTTCCTTTCCTTATTGTCTTGAATGGAAGTAAGTAGATGACATACATATATATATATATATATATACATAAATCCAGTAGCTTTATAATGTCATATATTTTATTATTATTTCTTATATATACTTTATAATCATTCTTAAATGGTTAACATGGAGAATGAATCTCATCGCGTCGTGGAGACGGTAGTCCGTACGTACGCACGAGCGATGATATCATTTCCATAAATATTGAATTGAATTGGAGTGGATTATACAATATATCAGAATCAATATTATGTTTTAATAACTATGTATAGTTATTATTTACACCATTATACCCATCCATGTAAGGTGGTGGTGGAAAATAGATTACACCACGGCGTGGAGACGGTATTCCGTACGTACGCACGCGCGGTGATTTCTTTTTCCGTAGGATGGATAGATGGTGAAATAGGGTTGTTTCATACTTATAATAACATATCAGTATATGAGTGATACTGATGTTATTACTTCATAATGAAACAACCTAAGAAGAAGAAGTGGAAGAAGAAATAAAGATGAAAGAATTGGTAACGGTAATTACCTCTTCTTTGAAGCGCCTCTTTGAGACCTCCTCTTAGGGCAGTAAAATTGGTCTTTGAGGAAGACCAGAACCTCTAGGATGTTGCTAGGGAAGTGGAGAAGAGATTTTGGCAGGGGTTGGCCGAGATTGAGTGCTCAAATTGGTGTGAGGAGGAGGGGGAGGAGGTGTCCTTTTATAAGGGAGGAGAGGGGCACCTTAGGAATATCTCAAAATATTATTTTATATTAAAGTCAAAATAGGTTTATAATGGTCCCAAAGGGTCTTATTTCGAAGCTAAAGTGGGGATGGGTCGAAATCCTATCAACCAATAGGATTTAGACAAGTTTAGGTTATTATTTTAACCGTATCAATTAGATTTAACTCTAAGTTAAATAATTTAACTTTTACCGTGTCTTTTTGTTTTCTTACACTATATGGTTAATACATTTACTATAACATGCCAAAAGAACCCCAAATAGTTTATTATTAATATATATATCCTTATCTAAGTCATTTGGACGAACCTTAGATTTTTAGGAATAAAATAACAATTAATAATATAATATTTGATTTAAAAACTATTTTGTGTCAATTTTGACACTATTTGATATATGATTTTTGTGAAAGTCATAACAAGATTATATGTTCGAACCAAGTTGATTAAATCAACACTAATATATCATAGTATCCTAGAAAATTAGTGGTATTCATAAAAAGTCTCAAATTACATTTATTTCGGTGTTTATAACATCAATTATGTCAATATTTCATTAATAAGTTAATTACTGCATCATCATTGTGTCATAAATAAATTGAATTATTTAATGTCTAAAAATTATAAATAAAATACCATCATGTAGGAAATATTTTTATATTTCTAATGAATATTTATAGTCCAATTTATCTTATGTATAACCCCATATTAAAAATGATTTACTTATTAAACTTTGATTTTAACTATTTTAACCCTTCTTTAAATAAATTAATAATAAATGTCCTAATCTAATCCAAGTGGACCTAAATGGTCATATTTTATTCATAAGTTTGTTTTTGGTCGATTTACACTTGTCCAATAGAATTAGGACATGTTTTAGGGTAATAATAATATCATATTTACCCTTAGTTACCCTATTTACTATTAACCGTGGTAAAAAAAGTAAAAAGTTACTATTCACCAAAAATTAAATTCATCTCATTGAACCACATTTTAGTCCTTGATATTAACCGTGTCTGTCGGATTTTTGAAATTCAATTCACAGAAGCGGTAAAATTAAGTTTTATGCAAAATTCAGTTTTTAACCTACCACTTAGTGGTTTCACTATTCATCAAAAATTGAAAGTTTTCAGAAAAGTACCAAAATTTCACCCAAGGCTATAATTGATATTCCGAATTCAAAAATGATTTCTATTTTAAAAAATTCCCATCATATAAGTTGCATTAATTAATTTTATAATTAATTTCCGCTGTCACAATAAATAGCGTGTTTTTAAGAGATAATAACTATCAAAAGATTGACACTTGTTTATAACTGGTTTAAATGTGAAATTACATCCAATGTCCAACATTGTATTAAATTGTAAAAATATATTCTAAATATACTTTAAAACCACTCAAATTAATAATTTATAACTATTAATTATTTCGATTGAAAAAGTGGTTTTTAATTAAAATTTAGTAATTTCCACTATTCATCAAATTATGAAAGTTATCCGAAAATTACCAAAATTTCACCTTAGGCTAAATTCGATACTCCTAATCCATAAATGAAGTCCATTTTGAAAAATAAAATTTAAAAAATTTTAAAAAGTTGTTATTACTATTCATAACGGCTAGTTTTAATAATATCTTAATAGCATATCGTTGTTTAGCGAAACATGGTGTTGCGTACAACACACGCTATCGTGGAAGGTCGCGATTGCGTGTAATGGAAGGAAAGTCAAGGATGCGTGTTGTGAAAGCTTCTTTTGGTGTAGCGTACAACACAAGACATTAATGAAATTAAAAAGAATATTTTTCATAAAATCTCGGGGTGTTACAAAGATAGTTATAAACAATATCCGTGACTAACTATCAAATTAAAACATAGTTATCTAGTATACAAGTTAAAATAGAGAAAAACTAAATTGAAAAATACTACGGATAGAAAAAGTGGTTCAATATCAAGATGAGACATTATCCAATCCACTTTGTGACCACCTAACGCCATGTAACATGTATATAAAACATTTACCCACACTATGGAGGGAGGATTACACAATAGTACATAATGTTTTCTCTGTAAAAAGTCCTTAACCAATGTTCTATGGGATAATATAATATCCAGGTCATGCAAGACTACTTCTACAGTTATATATGGGTGACAGTGGTGTAAGTGCATTGTATTCAGAGGATATATTGTATCCTTCAGTTTAGCATATGATAATGTGTGTATTTTTAATAACAACACATGAACTATTAGAAATATTAATATAAAAATACACAAGAGAGAATAATATTTTAAAAAGGGATTATAAATTCTATGAGTTTTGTTCTGTGATGCTACAGATTCAATAATGTTGAATATTTGATGTTTGGATCCTCTATTGAATGTAGACTTCAAAACAGAGTGTTGTAGGTTCAATGTTCTAGATTCCATAGATATCTTGAGTAAATCATTATAGAAAATCATCTTTTAAGAGTCAGTTCTTTAAGGGTGTTTTCATGATGGTACATATCGATTAGTATGGATTATCACTAGTCATCTAATTATTCTTGAATGGTTGTGTGTTCTTCTCTAATATCAATTTTTTTGTAAATTCCTCTAGATCGTGAACCACATTGTCTTATATCTTTGGTTTGAGTGGTATGGTTGGAATAGGGCATGATCCCATCATCATTTTCCATGTACTTTTTGGTGGAATGTCAAAAACAAACCATTAATTATGTCAGTGAAATTAAATGACTCAATTATGAACATTAGAATAAATATTTATATAAAAAAGAAAAAAGAAAAAAATATATGTATGGAATGATATCATAGTAGGTGGAGAAATAGGAATGGTTCCATAGTCATGGTGTGTCAGAAGTGGTTTTATAGTCAATAGTGATGTCTTTTGTGAGTTCTGGAAAATGTTACACAGTTACGGGGTCTGGCCTTTTTCAATTTCATGAACTGGTAGCATGATGACAGAGTCTAGTCCATTGATAATTTCATAACTAGTATCATGTTTACGATATCTTCTTCTTATAAAATTCTGAAATTAATAACATGGTAATAGAGTCTGGTCTATTTCAATTTCTAGAACCTGTAGCACAATCACAATATCTGGGAAATGGTGTCACTGACTTAGCAGATTTCCAAACTAAATAGTGAGACATTTTGGGTATAAAAATGGTGTCTCATTATTTTTCATGTATATATAATCTTTCATAAGATGTAATACTCAATATACTAGATTAATATTAAGAATAAGTGTAATAAAACATAATACAACATGATTAATCAGGATGTACAATATATAAATATGATTTACATGATTTGTGAACATTTACACATGAGGATTCCAATAATCCCCCTTTTGATGATCACAAATCATTGAATTTAAAATCCATTAAATTTAAAAAGAAATAAATAGTATGATTATCATATTAACCAGAGTATGTGAGACAAACACAAAAAATTATGAAAATACATGAAAATATTAACACTTATATGTATAAAATAATATTTCACCCTTTATAAAAAATTGAAGCTCTTCTAACCCATTGTGATTATCAAAAAGACAGTATGAAAAAAAAACACAATGAAGCTATCAAGTGAAAAATAGAAATATCACATGTCATTGAGTATAGAAACAGAGTTTAGATACAATCACAAAAAGAGAATACATCATTGCCGTATAAAAATTATTCATAACTTCTCTTCAGATTCTATAGCCATCACCATATCCTTTTAATATACAACATGAGTAGAGTCCCAATGTGTAGAAATAAAGGTGGTAGCGTAGTAGTAAGGGAATGTAATGGAACTCTTTTAATGATAAAAGGGTAAATGGTTGGTCTCTTGGAACATAGAGGGAACATATGCTCCATAATAATAGGTCTGATCAATATCAATGACTAATAAACCAACATTGTATAAGGGGAAAATGACGTTGTAGAAGAAGGATATAAGGAATGAGGTAGAACAGACCCTAAAAGATCTATTGTATGGAAAACTATGGTTGTCCTCTAAATTTAAAGATACACTTTCATCATGTTTATGAAATTCATATTGATTTCATCACCATAATCCATATCATTTTAATTGTCTTCTTTATTTTCCATGAATTTCACCATAGTATGTGTGATGTCCTTTAGCATGTGAACATGATCTTTGAAGGTATGAATTACCAGAGGAATCATTAAATTCTCTACAAGATACTTGAAATGTTTGGTCAAGTCATGTTTGTAACATATCATCTTGATGTAGTAATCCGCTTTTTTAGAGACTTATTCATGATAATCAATAGAAATGTTTTACTATAATCTGAAAATTTCACGAACATGTTCACTATCCATAAAAAGTATATCAAGAATTATTTTATCAAAACCATCATTCAAATATTAAAAATTTTCATTAATACAAGATCTGACTATTTCACTGTACAAGGGATTAGATGGCTAGAATGAAACATATGGTGCAGAAACATGTCATTTGAGAGAATTAAATTGTTTTAGAATAGTTTGTAAACATACTTTATACTCACTGGTTAAATTATTGATTCATGAGTAAACGATATGCATCTTTGTTTCTGTTTTGGTGTTGTTCTCAACCACCTTTTCAGACACATTGATAATATTGGGTTGAATCAGAGATATAACCTTCCTTGGGATCATATCAGCATCCTCCTCATTGTGATGAACATGGTCTTAAGCATATTCAATGTATTTCTTCTTTAACACTGACATATAATTTAAAGATTTCACCTCAACACTCAACTAACTATTCTAAATATAGACTTCTAGAATATCATGAAGCATCATGGGTTGGATTTTATATATGATATTCTCCAAAAGAAATGTAGCATCTAGTTCACAGACATTTTTCAAAGAGGTATCCTATGAAATCATGAGAATAGCAAAGCCAGATAGAATAATTTCCCCAAAACATTCATATCTTCATGACTTAAGTAACTATGAGTTTCAGGACTAGGTTCAAGTAGAGGAATAAAGATTGTTTCTTTCTCCTTAGAAGATATTAAATCCTTAACAGATATTTGTTAGAGGTGAAACACAATTGAATGATCTAATCCCTCAACAGGGTTTTCATGAGACTCATTTATATCAATATACCTTGGAAACCAATACATGGTATCCAAAGAACATGAATCCATAGGGTTTGTCACTTTAATCCTTTCAATTATGGGGGGTTTCCCCCCTTCAATAGATTTATCTATTATGAGACTAAGAGACTGAGTATCATGACTATTTTCCACACCCTCTACTATATCGGATTTTAAAATATTATGAGATAACTGAAAATCCTACTCCATTCATACCTCATAATGTAAAATAAATTTTGATTATTCATATGATTCTTATGTATGCTTCTTAGTTGGAACACGTTCATTAATAGTAGCATCTTTTTTTAAAAAAAATTTCTGTTATCAAAAGATTTACATTCTTTACTAGCATCTACATCATATTTATGGAGAATTTATTCTCTAGAGGGAACAATCTAAGGTTGTCCTAGAGAATCAAGATTTTTTTATCCAGTCCTTTGATAAATCTATTTATTATTGTCTTCTCCATCTAAATATTTTTCTTCTTCAGTTCTAGGATCATCAGCTTCCATTTCTTCAATGGAATATTCAACAAGTACATCTAACTCTAAACTATGGTCACTGAAATTCTTAGGTCTTGAAGGGTTATCAACTGGATTAAAATATTCATGCATCCTTTAATTATCATCAAACTATGATCACATCCCTGAATTCTAACTAATCATCATTATTCTACATGTATCCTCCATTATAAAAATGTTATTGTCTTCAACTAATTATTGATACTTACCAACCACAACATTCTCTAGTGTCATTTTTGAGATAAATATTGAGTAGAAATGTGATGTTGACATTGATGTTTTCTTGATCATGTCACATATGTAAATGATAATGTACTTTAACATATTAATTTTGTGAAAATTATTTAAAATATGTAGCAAAAAAATATTGATATTTTATAATAGAAAATTCTCCATTCCTTGGAAATATTAGATATTTAATAATCTTAAACATCATTATAGTGTCTCCATCTAGTTTAGAAGAAATATGACATTGTTTCATTATTTTACTAGTCAAATTTCCTAGAGTCTCTTCTAGGATAAACAAATCACATGGCAGATAAAGACTACTTTGACTGTGCTCACAAACTTCTTCATATCGAATTCCTAAGAAGGAAGCCCACAACCTTTAAGAAAAGGTAGATCTGTATACATTCACCTAGATTCTAACCAAAAAATAATCTTTTCAGTAGAAAGTGTACTAATCATAGTGATAAAATTTGAATACTATATTCGGATATTTAGGAATTTTCTATTTTGTAAACCAATCTAACCGTCCATGTTATACCAAGACATTCGAAACATGAGACATACCTGATAGGAGCCACTTAACACATATTAAATTCTATAGAATGAATGATTGATCAACATGACCTAGGATTAGTGGTTTCTCAATAATGGTAATCAGAGATTTTTTTTCTTTGTTGAATGGTAATTTTTAAGAGATGATAAATATGGACACTTCTTCATGCTCATTCCATGAGGTTTCAGGCAAGATATGGAGTTAAAGTGAAAACTGATAGGCTTCAGGAGTATAGAGTATGAGTGAGAAGAGAAGTGAAGATCTATGGTTTTATCATTTAGGGTGTTCAAACATCGCTAAACACAAAAATTTTGTATAAATAAAATAAAATAATCAATAATATGATATGAGAAAGAGATTTCAAAAAAATTGAAGTCTCAGTCATAACGATGATATAGGAACAAGAAGTCACAGTGTCAACATTGTGGGGTGACTCAATATGATAGTACTATAACTAGTGAGATATTTAACAAGATATATCTTGCTGAAATATAGTAATTGATGGACAATAACTATGAAAATGTAAGAGTGAGATAGTAAACTAGTCACTCAAGTATGATCATTCCTGAATCATGTATGATGTAAATCATATTTCATAATTTAAAGTCTTAGTGAAAATGTCATCAAGATGAGGCTCAACGCCAATGAATTCAAATGAAATATCACCCTTTTTATAATGAAATCTAAAAAGGTGATGTCTTACATCAATATTTATAGTTTTTGAATGAAAAGAATGATTAATAGTTATGTTAATAACACTTATGTTATCAAAATATATATTGACATGTCTAAATTGATATCCATAATCTAGAATAGTGTGTTTCATCAACATAATCTAAGAATAACAACTACCAGAAGCAATGTGTTCACCTACGACAGTAGGAAATGCTAAAGAATATTTATTTTTTACTACACCATGATACTAGTGATATTTCAAAAAAATTAAATGTTCCAAAGGTTCTCTTTATATTTGACAAAAAAAATACAAAAATTACCATCTAAATAGCTTACTATGTCATATGATTGTCCCTAGGATTCAATAGTCCTAATTTGTTATTATGTTTGAGGTATTGAATAATTTTTTTAATAGTAATAAGATGTGAATATTTATGAATTTCTGGAAAATGAGCACACATACACAAACTAAACATAATTTTATGCAATCTAGCAGTTATATATTATAAACTCATAATCAATCCTCTATAAGTTACTAGATCAGCATATTTACTATTTGAATCACGATCCAATTTCCAGGTCGTTCTCATAGGTGTATCATTACATTTAGAACTATACAAACCAAAATATTTTATATCATATTTATTATATTAACTTTTATTCAAAATAATACATTCCTTATTTTTAATTATTTGAAATCCTTGGAAGAATTTCAGTTGACCCATCAAACTTATTTTAAATTAATTTTGCATCATCTTTGAAAAATCAACACATGATTAATTTCTTGATGATATAATAATAATATCATCAACAAATATTTGAACAACTAAGACATATATAGAATTTATTTTTACGAAGAGAGTAGGATTATCTAAAACTTTTCTAAAGCATGTAGAATTAATAAAATTAATTATTATACCATACCTTGCTCTTGGAGGTTTTTTTAAACCATATAACTATTTTGATAATTTAAAAATAAGAGTTGGAAAATGATGGTTTTAAAAAAAATCATTCCACAAAAACAACCTCAACTATATACCCATTTATAATGTCACTCTTAAAATCCATTTGATATAGTTTTCAAATTAGATGTGATACATATACAAGAATGATTCTAATGACATTAACTATAGAAATTGGTGGAAGGTTATCCTCATAATCTATCTGTTTCTCTTGACCTTTAAATATTAAAACTAATCTAGTATTTTTTCTCACAATATTACCAACTTCATCTAATTTCTTACTAAACACCATTTAGTTCCTATGGTCATGGTTTTATTAGGTATATCCACAAGTTTCCATGAATTACTTCTTTTAAACATATTTAAATTTTCATGCATATCCATCACCTAAAATTCATCATTGATAGCCTCATTGATGTTATTAGGATCAAGTTGTGACAAGAAATATTGATGTTCAAACTGATTTCATAGAGAAGATCTAGTCTGAGTTCATTTATATATGTATCCAACTATTTCATCCAAAGGAAGGTTCTTAAGGGTTCTAATATATATGGAAAATGAAATCATATGGATTTCATGTTCTTTAACAGCTTTTGGTTTATTAATACATGCGTCCGTAGAATTTCCAGAACTGTCTGGTTAAACAAATTTCATATCAACACGGTTATATGATTTTTCATTTACGTCTAGATTTAACAAATCATCCTCAATTCTTTTTAACATGTTCCTACATTCATGTGGATTTTTTAATTAAAATTATCGTGTATATATTCTTCCACACATTTGTATCTTTTGTTAATGAATATATAATATTTATAAGATATAGGATAACCTATAATGATTCTTTCATCTCATTTGGATGTAATTTTTTTAATAATTTCTTTTGTATTGAGAATATAAACTTCGCAACCAAAACATTGAAGTAAAACAATTTGGGATTTATATTTTTCCACACATAATTGAGTGTTTTCTTATTAATAGGTCTGATTATGATTATATAAATAACATAACAAACTATATTTACAATGTCATCTCAAATGTGGCTTAGAAAGAAATATTTATTAAGCATTGTTATTACTATCTATTTTATGGTACTATTTCCTCCTTCTAAAACACCATTTTGTTGAGGTATCCTAGGAGAAGCGAAGTTATATATATCATATTTTTGATATTAATGATACAAACACATGGATTTCAATATCATGCCCATGGTCACTTGTTTATAATTTAAGTTTATGACAACATAGGTTTTCTACTTTTTTATCATACTTGATAGCATGAGACCAAATATCACTTTTTTGAACTATGAATAAGGTCCAATTATATCTAGATTAGTCATGTACAAGAACATATACATAGTGATTCAGATTTATAAATGAATCTCTTGATGGTAAAAATAATTTCATGTGAAGCAAATCATGATTCTTTAATGTTGTAACTTCATTATTTGGTTTGAAGAAGAATTTGTTCTATTTACCATTTTAACAATGATTTCAAACTTTTTCATCTGGAAACTCATGTTTGGGTCGATAATTGACCAAGCCTTTTTGAGTAAGCTTTCTATGAATGTTTATGTTATAGTTTCCTAGTGTTCTATATCAAAGAAAAGACTCTTTGTGAAAGACACATCAACATGAGACCTTTTGAGAAACTAAAGAATATATGTTAAGATCATAACCATTTTCATTTCTAAATGTTGTATGTACTAACTTAGTTATATAATTAATAACATTTCAGGAATCATTTTGAAATTTTACATCAAAACCATCATCACATAATTGTGAATACTATTGACATAATATCATAATCCATTAAAAAAGAACTATCAAAATTAAAGCTAAGATAGAGTTACCAATCTATCCATGTGGAAATATTTTTCCTTTTGCAATGTTACCAAAAGTGACATGTCCACCATCAATCTTTATCATATTTTTCTAGCATGAGTAATCACATTTCATGTGTCTTGAACATCAAATGACAATGTACGACAAACAACATACTAGAGATATTCAAACAAATGTTATACATTAGAATTATGAAAATGATGATTATGGTACCTATATTTTTTTGGGTATAATAACATTATTAGTAAGAGCATTGGGAACCCCTAAAAACTTCATGTTTTTCCTATGCATAGTCTGTAACTTAGGGGAAATGTATAATTTTTTTTTGGTCCTGAAAAACAAGAAGCAGTGAATGAATTACCTAAGCTAGAACAATAGTATTTCTCAATGCTAGGTATGAAGACAGATTTTATATATTTTGTTTTAATATTAGTTTCAACTCTGTTCCTATGATCGGGTTGGTATCCTTTGCGAGTATTGTACCAAGGAGCTAATTCTTTACCAATAATATGTTTTATAGTATTATTTCCATTGGTAAATTTTTCTTTGTCCTTTTTCAATTGATCATTAGATAATTTATTTTCACTATTCCCTTTGTGTAATTGAGAAATATTTTCCTTTTCTATTGTATGATCATATATTACAGTAGAAGTAAGAGCATGTTGTTTTTTAAAGATTTATATTTATCTTTTAATTAATTTCATGAAACATCATGAATTTGGTAGTATTAAAACATTTCCTCACTAGTCATATTTTTTGAATCACATTAATCTTATGAATATTAAGAATTTTGTATAAGAGACTCAAGAGTTATCATATATATATTTTTTAGGAAACACATATTTTCTATATTAGACTTTTTATCATGTGAAATCCCTAGTCACTTGATCTATCCTTAGAAGAACTTCATGTTGCATTCAATTCCATTTTGTACATTCTATCATTGACCCCATAATTATTTTAATACTTTATCATGGTAAAATTAGCTTTTAAATGTTTTTCCCTTACATTCATAGAATACTATCTCATTAGAGTTTTCACCGTTATACCAATCAATTTTCCAATTACCCGTATTGTCATATTTTCCTTTATATCTAGGATTCTTAAAGATTATAGACCTTATATAAAACTTTTTAAACCATCAGAATAATTGATCTATTTGCTCATCATTGATTGATAGTGAATTATGATTACATTTTCTTTCATAATGTGTATGTATCCATTCATTTTTTTGGAATCACTGCTTTTGGAAGGAACTAACTTTCTCTTTGGTTTATCCTCTTCCTCGTTGATTACCTCAACTCTTCCTTATACATCATTAATTTACCAATTATATATTTAAATATAAAAAAACTTACTTTGCTGGATTAAATAAATGATGTTGAGGTTTCCCTCCTCCTTTCAAATAGACATCTGAGTAGCAGCATGATTTGTTTTTTGTCATCCACAAGCTTTAAATATAACAACCATGATCTGTATTTCACACATAAAAAGAATTAATATACAATATATTATCATAATACAACAGAGCTGATGGATAGGTATAGTTTCTTTAGGTATTAGAAACATTAGACACAACATAAAACATGAAATACACATGTTCATTGAAAATTTCTTTTACATGACCACACACATTCCTTCACACATAACATTTCATGGGATAACCTAAGGAAATGAATAAGAAAAGGCTAAGATATAAGGCCCAGAAAGGGAGTAAACAAGGAATAACATTTTCACGACCCCCTCCCAACAATGTGTACCCCTTCTGGGCAGGAAATATGAAAAGGGAGATAATGACCCATGAGTCCCACCTCTAGTAGGCCCCGAGTTGGTGAATAGCACCGAGGGTATAATAAACACACAATTGGGAGGCATTACCCTCGAAGAGAACACATGCAGAAGAGAGAGATAAGATAGACACCAACCAAATCAAACTCAGAACTAAAGTATGAAGGAAAACACAAGTGCATATGTAATGTCATGCAAAAGTACTACAACAAAAAGGGGAAAACTACAAGTACCCTAAAGAAAGTAAAAACAGCAGCGACCACAAACCCGAATAGCTCCTGCAACCACAAGCTAGTAGTAACCAGCCTGACCTCCAACCTTCTCCAAGTGACTAGAAAAACAGTTTATATAAAGGTGGGGTGAGTAAAACAGCATACTCAGTAGGATCCTCCCTGAATCCTCTCGTGGAAAATTAAATAAATAATGCTAAAGCACAGTGAACAATAGTGAAACTTACTTGTCGCCTAACAGGTATACTATGTTCCCAACCTCACCATGTATACTATCACCAAGTAACACATACAAGTGTATAAAATATAATAGATAATCTCAGGGGTACCTTGATTCTACATCCCCACTGGTTTTCCTCTTTTCCCAAATGACATATGTCATGTGCATCTCTTTCCAAAGGCTCACCCGTATAAACTTTGGATATGCTCCACAATCTGCACCACGTGCATCACAATGGCCTGCCCGTAGACACTTGGGAAAAGCACCACACCATCCTCACAACCAAAAGTAACCAGGTTGTTTCTGGGAGCCACCACATCTCATATAATGTGTATCATAAGTCGAGTATTATACCTCAAGCCAATACAACCCATACACTAAGTAAGGATCCTCAAGCCATCACAGCCCATACACATTACACCTATAGTAGTCCATAGGACACTATATCTAGAATATATGTGTGCGAAATAACCACAAGACACTACATCCCTCTACACACATATATGGGGGAAAAACAACTATGTCAATGGCACATGTATCTACCAATAGAATATAGCGGGGCTAAAGGGGGTAGTCATCCATTCATCCTCCCACCAGAATGTTGGGGAAAACACCCCCACCCCAAGGCTCAGAATCCCTGGGGTGTTAGTTGCCCTTACTAACATGGTGGAGTAGCATATAGAAACACAAAATGTACAGAATATACTATAACTGACAACCACACTATGGGCATAACCAAGGCTCAGACACAACTACAGCTAACGTCTCTCGGACTCTGGGCTGCCACTTCTAAGACTAAGTATCCTATAAGAACACAACCGATTAAAGAAGTTCATTAGATTAATTCATTCCTATTTTTCATCAATTCCACTTTATGTTAATTAATTATTTACACATTAATTAACCAATAATAATTCCATATTAAACTTCATTGGCATCACATTCAAAAACCACTGTCCCTTAAAAAGTTCTTAACCTGATCATTAAGTTCAAAAAACCCAACACCATGGGTTAACATCATTTAATCAAACATTTATTACAGAATCACTTTCCGATATTCCCAGGCATTCTAGAAAAACAAAATATGCTACTAAACATAAGGGGGATCAACACGATGAGTAGATATACTACCCGTTGAGTCATTACGGCCTATATCAAAAGCGTAGACCCATTCTCCCTCGAGAGGCTAAACATGGAAAGCACATGGCATACCCCACTTGACTTCGCCCCTTTTGAAAGATGGGTAAGAAAAACCAGATGCCTTGAGAAATGGGGAAAAGTAAAGCAGATAAACAACCAATCAAAGAACCAAGCATCCAACCACCACATCCATCCCATTCTATCATCCCTGGTGTCCTCCCCGACACCCACATGCATAAACTGATGCATCTCGCCACTCTAGGCATCATCCGCTGCCACAACCACAAGGCATCCCTGCCTCCACATATCACAACACCCCTCTAGGGTCATATCACAACACAAGATATCACAACACCCCTCCAGGATCACAGCACAACACAAGATATAAACAACACCACTCCAGGGTCACAGCACAGCACAAGCAGCAAGAAAACAATCATCACATCAAATTTGGTTGTTGGCCCATTAACAAGGCATCTAGCCTTTAAACAACAAGCACTAACAGATTTCATGTTCACCAACCAACTAAGTTAATCATGTACATCTGCATCAATTTGATTAACAAAAATTTGGAACAACAACCACAACAAAAACAACCAGATTCATTTACATTCCTCTTAATCTTTAGCCAAATAATTAACAATTAATCCCGGATTTACGTTGTTTATCAATTTCATCAAGAGACACATGATAACAAGCAAGGCATATATATCACTCTATCTATCAAATCACGAGGTGAACTGTTATCATGGTACAAAGAAACAACATTCGATCACCAATTTTTTTAATCCAGTTAAAGTATTTAATTAGGTCAATTACATTGTGATCCAAACGACTAAATCATTCTTACTCTACTGTTGCGCATAAAATATTTTAGAATCCATGAATCCCCTACCTCAATGGTTTTCAAGGGAAACCAAAACAGTCATTGAGCACCCAATAAACTGGGTTGATTCTCCACAAATCCTCCTTAGATATCCTCTATTAACAAAACCAAGACCAAAGGTCATCATAAACGACATCCACACGCTTAGATCTATCGATAAAGGGCATAGATCTAAGATCCTGAGA
Organism: Viscum album; assembly: GCA_963277665.1. Classification (NCBI taxonomy): domain Eukaryota; kingdom Viridiplantae; phylum Streptophyta; class Magnoliopsida; order Santalales; family Viscaceae; genus Viscum; species Viscum album. Next base: position 11,230,886 of record OY728154.1, read on the forward strand.
GAAGTGGAGGAGTAGATCTACGTAGATCTAAGAAATCAACCAAAGGATCACATACCTCAAGAAACCGTCTTCGATTCGTGAAGAGAAGCCTCTGGATCGCCTCCAAAACGCTTAGGAGAGATTCTTCAACCTCCAAGTAATGGTAATATTGAGTTATGGCCTATTAGGGGTTTAAACGAGGTGTTTAAAGGAAAAATGAGTTAGATCCACAATTTTAGGATCAAACTTTAAGTGCCCGCACTGTTAGTCCGCACAGTTTATCAAACTGTGTGCTAACCGTGTGTCAGCTTCGGCCTCGACAATCACTCTTCACACGGTTATTCCACACGGTTAGACAAACCATGTGCTAACCATGCGTTAGCCACTGCCTCCAAGACCAGCCTTGAACGGTTTGGCCGCATAGTTTAGGAAAATTGTGTGCCTCCCGTGCGAAGGCCATAACTCTTTAGATTTCCTTAAAAGTTCAACCAAACACACCCCCAAGTCACCATGACCTCCCAGAACACCTCTAGAACCACATTTTCACAAAGGAATAGACCAGAGAGGTCCGTGACATTACATTAGATTTCGCTCAAAACATTCTCATCCTCGAGAATCCAAAACCCACCTAAAGAGAAAACGAAACAGGGTCTAAAAAAACACCCAATGAGATAACTCTCAAAAGAGATCAAGCCACCAAAGAAACAAAATCCTCCATCTCATAAACATGAAAATCCCACAACCACATAATTTTCAATGATACACGAAAAGAGTTTAACATCAAACAACTCTGGTTACTGAGCGCGTATCTGTGACTCACGTTCCCATGTACTCCCTTCCAAGCTGTCATTTCTCCACAAGACACAAACTAAAGGGATAGATCACCCATGCAACACCTTCTCCTTTTGGTCTTGGATCTCCACAACTCGTTCTGCAAAGGTTGCATCATCATCAACATCGATCTCTCCCCAATCGATGATGTGAGATTTTTCATGAAGATAACGATGTAGCTGCGATACATGGAAAATATATCGACCTATACTTTACAAACATGGTTAAAAAGTCAAAATTGAAGCATACTTATTACAACATATAACAAAACTATGAAAGGACCATATAGGTATAGTGTCTTTAGAAATTGTGAAACATAAAAAACTGGTTCATAAAGCATCTACACTGTCTCCCATTTATTTCATCATATCTATAGTCCCTTTTGGAATATCTTACTTAATAACATTCTTCCTGACTTGGGGAAAGAAAACATACAAAAGGGTGAGCTAAAATTCTCAGTAAGGGTAAAAAAATACATATCAATCACATCATATTCATAAGAACATAACATTTTTGAAATATTAACCTGCAAAAGAGATCATAATTTAATAACTTGGGATAATTAATTGTAGTGAAATGTAATCCCAATAATCATAACATAAAACATGAAACATTATAGCATACACACATAATAATATATAATAATTTCTTATTAGTCAAGACTCGTTGCCAATAATATCTTAGTGGACAAAGTCCATTTCTGAACCGAGTTCACTCCTCGTTTCAGTCCTGTTTCACTAAACCGGTTTAACCTGTCGTTCCAGCCATGTCTATCTCATGAGATATAAAATCTTTAACTAATGCTTTGGATTGAGATATAGGTCCCACCCATCTCATAATTATACCATTCTTATGTGTGCCACAAAATCATAAACCATACATCATAGTATAACCCATGTAATAAAAATGGGAATCTTAAACATCGTGACATCATTAAATAATTCATATAAGATAAAGGAACTCATAAAAATATTACCATCACAAAATAATCAAATCAATGTAATAATAGGGATAGAAACAGAACCCTATATTATCTTATATGGAAAATAATTTTGATAAAACTCTTGAAATCCATTCTTGAGGAAAATATCATTTCAACTTCAATTTTTTTTCCTTTCTTAACATCTCATACAATTTTAAACTAAAAGAATTTGATTAAAAAATAAACTTGAAAACCTGTAAAGGAATATTCTTGGAAATAATGTTTTAAAAATCTATTCATGTCGTATATGTTAAAGAATCATTCTTCTCGTACTTTTTCCAGAAATGTCAAAAAGTAACTCGTACGAAAAACGACAAAAGATTCCTTTCATATATTTTACTAAAAACTCACCGAAGGGTGAAATTGGATTTAAACAATTTTACGAGGATATAAATAATATTACATATTGAGGACACATGGATGTGGATGATAAAATACACCCCAGTAAATAACAAAGTATAAACAATCTCAGATACAAATGAGATTGTGATATTTTCCCTTACTTTAGGTCTGATATGCTTTGTACGTGTCTGAACCTCCTGTATAATGATTTAAATAATTTCATTGACATATTACATAATCATATTCATTATTATGATACCATATATGGTCATATTCGTATCTTCTTATTAGTAATATTTCATTACTACTTGTTATTCAGGTGTTTATTACTTTTTGTTCTTATGCGTGTTTTGTCGAATTAATTATTATTAATCTTTATAGGATATAGATAAATAATTTATAGAATGGTATCAGTGTAATATATATTATATTCATTCATTCAATTCCTTTATATAATCATAATTCAATGAATATCATATAACATGAGTGGCCTCACATCGTGGAGACGGTAGGCTATACGTACGCACGAGCGATGATATCGTTCCCATGATCGTGGAATTGTATTGAAGTTTATATATACTATTTCAGAATCAATATCAATTTAAAATAATCATATATAGTTATTATTTACACCATTATACCCATCCATGTAAGGTGGTGGTGGAAAACAGTTTACACCACGGCGTGGAGACGGTATTCCGTACGTATGCACGCGCGGTGATTTCGTTTTCCATAGGATGGATAAGAGGTGAAATAGGGTTGTTTCATATTTATAATAAAATATCATTATATTAGGGATACTTATGTTATTACCTCATAATGAAACAACTAAAGAATCGGGAGTAGAAGAAGAATGAAACGTGAAGAAAACGGTAGAAGGTATTATCTCTTTCTCGAAGTGCCTCCTTTAAACATTCTCATAAGGCACTAGAGTTGGTCTTTTTATAAGACCCATACCACTAGTAGGTTTATAAGGAATTGGGGAAGTAAAATGGGCAGGGGTTGGATAAACCTGAAGGATAAAATTGGAGTGGGGAAGAGAGGGAGGAGGTTCCCTTTTATAAGGGAGGAGAGAGGAACCTTTGGAGAGTGTCAAAATATTATTTTATTATAAACATATCTTTGGTTTCAAAAGGTCCAAAAATAATTAAGGATGAAGATAATATGACTCATGGTCGAAATAAAATCATCCAATCATAATTGGACATGTTTTGGAAAATATTTTAATCATTATAATCTTATTTATTTAAATCATTTATTAATGAGGTAAATACTTCATCATTATTGTGTCATAACGAATTTAATATTTTTTGTGTATAAAAATTATAATAAAAATATCATTAGGTAGTAAATATTTTTCTCTTTCCAATTAATATTTATAGTCGAAAATATAATTTATATAACCCCTTATTAAAATTAATTACTAAAAGATTTTTCTTAATGTCAATTTAGTCTTTACATTAAATTAATTATTCCAAATTGTCATTGTCACTACCAAGTGGCTCAATGGGGTCCCAAAATCGACCTAAGGATTCCCATGGTCGGCCACTACTCATCCAATAAGTTTAGGAAAACTATCAATGTAGTTTTGAATTATTATAATATTCTTTTAACCTTGAATTACCTTATTTACCTTTAACCAAAGTAAATAAAAATTACAGTAGTTACTATTCATAATATCAAAAAAAATAAAACTATCTTATTAACATAATTTGGACACACTGATTCCAAATATGGAATCCATTTTTCAAAATTCAAAACATAGAATTTGCAGTAATTAATTTAAAATTAATTCCGTTGTTAAGAAAACGGGTTTTAAAAGATAAAACAGTGCCAAAGATTTAAATGTTTTTGTAGAGACACGAAGCTTAACGTACATGGACATTACATTACTTTTGAGGAATAATTAGTAAATAACAAAAACACACACACAAGGACCGTAAAAGTTTAGTGTCTTTGGAAACTCAGAATATAATCTTCTAATCGTGGTGAAAGATCTTCAACATCTCCCATAAAGATCTTCCACTTTTCGTTTCCTTACCTAAAACCATTCTTTTGATCCTGAGGGAAAATAAGACATAAAAAGGGTGAGCTCAAATGCTCAGTAAGGGTAATCATGGATAAAATAAAACATACCACATACATTTGAACTTAAAAACATGAACATAATGTTTAAACATCAAAATCTTAAGCAACGACATAAAACATGGAAGTACATAAGACATAGATAATAATGGAACATAAACCATGATAAAATAGAATGGGAATAAAACATGTAATTGTGGCATCCATTAAGAACATGTAATGATTTCCATAGTAGCCAAGGTATTGCTTCCAAGACCATCTTAGTGGACAACGTCCCTTTCTGAATCGAGTTCACTCCTCGTTCCAGTCATGTAATACTGAATCAGATTAACTTACTGTTCCATCCATGTCTATCTCATGAGATATAAATCTTTACCCAATGCATTGGAGGGAGATATAGGTTCCACCCATCTCATAATGAAATCATTCTTACTTTTTCCACAACATAAACATAAAACATTCATCATAACCCAAAGAATAAAATTGGTTTCATAAACATCATATCATCATCACATAATCCATATAAAATAAATAGATATGTCATCATAAGAAAATTGAAAGCATGTAAATCATAGAGACATTATACTTGAAACATACACATTTGAAATAATTTCATCTTAGATGGAAAATGGTTTTGATAAAACACTTGAAATGAATTTTTGAGGAAAATATCCTTTCTTCTTAAAAATCATTTTCTTTTCAAAAAATGTCATATACTTTTAAAAGAAAAGGGTTTGTTGAAAATAATCCTGAAAACGTGTAGATGAAGCATTATGAAAACGAGTCATTATGAAACCGTAAAAATCCATTCACGCCGTATAAGTTAAAAATAACATTTTTCTCGTACTTTTGTCGGAAAGGTAAAAAAGTACCTCATAACGTAAAAAAAGAAATATTCCTTACATACCATGTAGTAAAAGTCAAAAATGGGTAAAAAGGACATTAAAAATACATGAAACCATTTTTAGAAAACATGGGCTTGGATGATAATGATAACCCCTGTAAATACTTACGAATAAACAATCTCGGATAAAAATAAGATTGATAAATTATCCCTTACCTTAGGTATGATTTGCTTCGTAAGTGTCCAAACCTCCTGTATAATGATTTAAATAATGTCATTGACTTATTCCAGAATCATACTCATTGTTATGATATCATATATGGTTCACTTATGACTTTATTTTACCTGTTCTTTTGTAAATTCCATGTTAAAAAGCGTTTTGCGAAAAATCATTTTATTTGTCGTCCCTGTTTTGACTTGTAATTATTCATATGAGGACTTAGATCATGATTAAATAATTCCAGAATATAAAACATGATTTATATATAATATATATTCAGAATATACATATATATAATAGATCAGTAAATGGAAAGAAATACACCGTTCATGGAGATGGTAGGTCGTACGTACGCATGAACGCTGTTTTCATGTCCTTATTGAGTTGAATGGAATTAAGTAGATGATATACATATATATACACATAAATCCAGTATCATTATTATGTCATATATTTCATTATTACTTATTATATATACTTTATAATCATTCATGATATGTTAACGTGGAGAGCGAATCTCATCGCGTGGTGGAGACGGTAGTCCGTACGTACGCACGAGCGATGATATCATTCTCATGATCGTGGAATTGTATTGGAGTGTATGTATACTATTTCAGAATATATATCACTTTAAAAAAATCAAATATAGTTATTATATACACCATTATACCAATCCAAGTAAGGTGGTGATGGAAAATAGATTACACCACGACGTGGAGACGGTATTCCAGACGTACGCACGTGCAGTGATTTCGTTTTCTGTAGGATGGATAGATGGTGAAATAGGGTTGTCTCATTATTATAATAAAATATCAGTATATGAGGGATACTTATGTTATTACTTTATAATGAAACAACCTAAGAAGAAGAAGTGGAAGAAGAAATAAAGTTGAATCAATCGGTAACAGACATTACCTCTTCTTTGAAGCGCCTCTTTGAGATCTCCTTTTAGGGAACTAAAATTGGTCTTTGAGGAAGACCAGAACCTCTAGGATGTTTCTAGGGAAGTGGAGAAGATAATTTGGAAGGGGTTGTCCGAGATTGAAGGCTCAAGGTGGTGTGAGGAAGAGAGGGAGGAGGTGCCCTTTTATAAGGAATGAGAGGGGCTCCTTTGGAAAAACTAAAAATATTATTTTATTATAAAGCCAAATTAGGTTTTAAATAGCACCAAATTGAGTTATCTCGAAGATAAGTTGGGGATGGGTCGATATCCTCTCATACAATAGAATTTAGACAAGTTTAGGTTCCTATTGTAACCTTATCTGTTATATTTAAGTTTAAGTTAGATAATTTTACTTTTACCGTGTCTTTTTGTGTTCTTACACTATAAGGTTAATAAACATACTATAAGAAGCCAAAAGAACCGAAAGTTGTTTATTATTAATATATATAACCTTATCTAAGTCATTTTTCTGATCCTTAGATTTTTAGGAAGAATATAACAATTAATAATATAATGTTTGTTTTAAAAACTATTTTATGTCAATTTTGACACTATTTAGTAATTGATTTTTGTAAAAATCATAACAGAATGATTAGTTCGAAAAAGGTTCTTTAAATATATAATAACATGTCATAGTAACCTATGAAATTAGTGGAATTCATAAAATGTCTAAAATTACATTTAGTTTTTCATTTATAACATCAATTATGTCAATATTTCATTAATAAGATAATTACTGCATCATCTTTGTGACATAAATAAATTAAATTATTTAAATTATAAAAATTACAAATCAACTAACATTATGTAGGAAACCTGTTTAGCTTTCTAATGAATATTTAGAGTCGAATTTATCTTATGTATAACCCTATATTAAAAATGATATACTTATTAAACTTTGATTTTAACTATTTTAACCCATCTTTAAATAAATTAATAATAAATGTACTAATCTAATCCAAGTGGGCCTAAATGGGCATAGTTTATTTCTAAGGTTTTTTTGGTCGAATTAAATTTATCCAATAGAATTAAGTCATGTGTTAGGGTAATAATAATAACATTTTTACCCTTAATTACCCTATTTACTTTTAATCGTGGAAAAAAAAGTAAAAAGTTACTATTCACCAAAAATTATTTTCATCTCATTGAACCACATTTTACATAATCATATCAACCGTGTCTCTCATATTTTTGAAATTCCACTCACAGACGCGGTAAAATTAAGTTTTATGAAAAATTCATTTTTTTAACTACCACTTAGTGGTTTCACTATTCATCAAAAAATGAAAGTTTCCAGAAAAATACCAAAATTTTGGCCTAAGCTATATTTGATATTATGATATCAAAAATTATGTCTTTTTTACCAAATTCAAAACATATCAGTTTCATTAATTAATTTAAAAATTAATTCCCGTTGTCAAAACAAATAGCGTGTTTTTAAGATATAATAACTATCAAAGGATTGGCACTAGTTTATGTCTGGTTTAAATGTGAAATTACATCCAATGAACAACATTTTATTAAATTGTAAAAATATATTCTAAATATACATTAAAAACACTCAAATTAATAATTTACCAATATTAATTATTTCGATTAAAAAGGTTGTTTTTAATTAAAATTTAGTAATTTTAACTATTCATCAGAAAATTAAAGTTAGCCGAAAAGTACCAAAATTTCACCCTAAGCTAATTTCGATATTCTGAATCCAAAAATGAAGTCCATTTTGAAAAATAAAATTTACAAAATTTCAAAAAGTGGTTATTACTATTCATAATGGCTTGTTTTAATAATATTTTAATAGCATATCATTGTTTAGTGAAACTCGGTATTGCGTACTACACATGCTATTGAGGAAGGTCGTGATTGCGTGTAATGCAAGGCAAGTCAAGGATGCATGTTGTGCAAGATTCTTTTGATGTACTGTACAACACAAGACATTAATGAAATTAAAAAGAATATTTTTTATAAAATCTCGTGGTGTTACATTCTACCCCCCTTAAAAGGAATTTCGCCGTCAAAATTCATCGGGGTTATAAATGGTTTACTACTCAAAATTTTCTTTAATAGAAACCCAAATTGTAAAAAGGAATACCAAAACTTGTATTTATAAACTAAAGTATGAAACGTAACGGTTACCCAAATTAACTAATCACTGGGTTTCCACATAGGATAACATAGGTGAAAATATGAATATGGAAGAGAAATATAACCGTCATGTTCTGATGGGGAGTGGTAGAGAACATGGATATGAAAAATACAACAATCACAAAGCCATAAATTTTTGATGATCTAGGGTACCATCTTATTCATCAGATATAAGGGCACTAGGACATCAGTTTTTGTTTTCAAGATCATTTCCCTAAAGTTGAATAATTTGAATTAGAATAAATACTTACTTTATTTTGGTACAATATCATTGTTGTTCATGCTTTGAACAATTTCCACTTCATCTCTCAAATAAATGAAGTTGAATTTGTTATTCGTGAAGTGTTAACAGATCATGTGATGGAATGATGGGTCATTCCATCTGTTTCAAACAAAAGGTTATCAAAAGTTATCAAATATACATAAGTCCATCTATGGTGAGGTTAATTTTATACGATTCCAAAAATGATCTTATACTTCATATATCATACCGCGTAATAAAATAAAACTAGTTTCTACTAACTAGGGACTTCCTGTAGGCCAGTGGTAGGCGATAAAGGCCAGTCGCACCTCCGTTGTGGGTTCGATTCCCACAGCTTTGTCCGACGTGATGGGCTGTCGCTCGTCCTGCAGGTTTTCCTTTTTCTAAAGCTATATTACTATAACATCCCATCAATAATATCGAAAAAAGTTATATCCTTAAACAATACTAACTTATGTCCAACATAATCTATTCTAATCTTTAGGATTCTCTAAAATACTTCTTTCCAAGCTCATAGTATAAAGAAAATGATTACTTGAAATTTCAGATTACAATCACGTGAATTACATCATTTATCCACCATATATCATAAGATATATCTTGTTGGTCAAATTACAAACATGTAAATACCTTAATCATGTATTCTCTTGAAGAATGAATACCCATTTAACCTTAGTGAAAACATGAATGCAGTCAAAAGTTAACTCTTTCCACCACATTGTTGTCATATTAAACATCACCAATAGTGATCGCATGTGACTTCCCTTTGTCGTTTTCCTTAAGTGGTTTCTCCTGTCGATCATCACTAACCCTTGGATTAGGGAATTTATTAGCATAATGCCCCATTTCCTTGCACTTGAAGCATTGAAGTGTTGGTGGTGCGTTCTCTGTAGTATTTTCTTTATTTACATCATTAGAAACCCTTTTTCTATTACTTCGACACTCAGTTGCTCGATTACCTTCTTTTCAACACATAAAACATTTTGTAGTCCCTTTAAGACAATATCCACCATGCTTCTTTCCACACTTTGAGAATAAGGAAATGTTCATCTTCTTTTCACCATTATTCGTAGATTTCACCTTGAACTCCATCTTTCGTTTCTTGTCAAAACCATGAGATGGATAAGTAACACCAACTTCCATTTCTACCTTGATAGCACAACGCACAATTTCTTCATCGCTACGGAAGTCTCTTATAGCTAATTTCCTTCGAAGATTTGGTTTTAATCCACTGAATAATCGATCAACTATACTTTCAGGTTGGATGATAAATCCAGATGCATACCTTGCAAGCCTTGTAAAATTCGCTTCGTATATACCAACAGATTCATCATCCTTTTGCTTTAGTTGAAGAAACTCCTTCTCCATCTTTGTTCGAAGAATACGAGGGAAGTACTTATTGAAAAACATGTTCTTGAACTCGTCCCATTCCATGGACTCAATTTCATCTCTTGGCCTCGTATTCTTGATAAGATTACACCATTGATCAGGTTCACCTTCCAAACGATATACTGCTAAGATGACTTTATCATGTTCAGAACATTGAAGAACTGAAAATATCTTTTCAGTGGTAATGATACATTGTTCAGCATCAAGTGGATTAAAAGACCCACTAAAAGAAGGTGGAAATTGCCTCATGAAGGTCTCAATAGAATTTTGTTCCCTTCTCTGCTCATTTGGAAGTCCAGAATGATTCATAGCTTGTGTAAGTATAGAAATAAGATTTTTCACTCAATCTCCCATAACATTTGTTTGTTCACGAGGACAATCATTGCATTGTCCATTACATTGATCAACACGGTTCCTTCAGGTTCCAGCCATCATCTAAAACCCTAAAATAATAGTGTGAGAGGAAAAAATCAAGCTAGGGAAAAAAATATAATAAATGGGGAGTAACTTCAATATATAACATCTTGGGTTACCATAATAATAGTACTATAACCTATACTTATACTAAACCTTAGGGACATCCCTAGACATACCTTAGAAATATCTCTAGGGATCTCACTAACGTTTTCACATCCTAGTTTCCAAAGGATGACTAAACCTTTCCTCTGATACCAACTATAGAGACCCGAATCTTAACGTACATGGACATTACATTACTTTTGCAGAATACTTAGTACATTAAAAAACACACACACAAGGACCGTAAAAGTTTAGTGTCTTTGGAAACTCGGAATATAATCTTCTAATCGTTGTGAAAGATCTTCAACATCTCCAATAAAGAACTTCCACTTTTCGTTTCCTTACCTAAAAACATTCTTTTGATCCTGAGGGAAAATAAGACATAAAAATGGTGTGCTCAAATGCTCAGTAAGGGTAAGCATGGATAAAATAAAACATACCATATACGTTTGAACTTAAAAACATGAACATAATGTTTAAACATCAAAATCCTGAGCAACGACATAAAATATGGACGTACATAAGGCATAGATCATAATGGACCATAAAACATGATAAAATAGCATGGGAATAAAACATGTAATTGTGGCATCCATTAAGAACATGTAATGATTTCCATAGTAGCCAAGGCATTTCTGCCAAGACCATCTTAGTGGACAATGTCTCTTTCTGAATCGAGTTCACCTCTCGTTCCAGTCCTGTAATACTGAACCAGATTAACTTACCGTTCCAGTCATGTCTATCTCATGATATATAAATCTTTACCCAATTCATTGGAGGGAGATATATGTCCCACCCATCTCATAATGAAATCATTCTTACTTGTTACACAATATAAACTTAAAACATTCATCATAACTAAAAGAATAAAATGGGTTTCATAAACATCATATCATCATCACATAATCCATATAAAATAAATGGATATTTCATCATAAGAAAATTGAATGCATGTAAATCATAGATACATTTTACTTGAAACATACACATTTGAAATAATTTCATCTTAGATGGAAAATGATTTTGATAAAACACTTAAAATGAATTCTTGAGGAAAATATCCTTTCTTATTAAAAATCATTTTCTTTTCAAAAAATGTCATTTAACTTTAAAAGAAAAGGGTTTGTTGAAAATAATCCTGAAAACTTGTAGAGGAATCATTATGAAAATGAGGCGTTATAAAACCGTAAAAATCCATTCATGCCGTATAAGTTAAAAATAAAATTTTTCTCGTACTTTTGTCGGAATGGTCAAAAAGTACCTTGTAACATAAAAAAAGAAATATTCCTTACATACCACGTAGTAAAAGTCAGAAATGGGTAAAAAGGACATTAAACATACATGAAACTATTTTTAGATAACATGGTCTTGGATGATAAAGATAACCCGAGTAAATACTTACGAATAAACAATCTCGGATAAAAATGAGATTGATAAATTGTCCCTTACCTTAGGTCCGATTTTCTTCGTAAGTGTCTGAACCTCCTGTATAATGATTTAAATAATGACATTGACTTATTCCAGAATTATACTCATTGTTATGATATCATATATGGTTCACGTATGACTTTATTTCTCCCGTTCTTTTGTAAATTCCATGTTAAAAAGCGTTTTGGGTAAAATCGTTTCATTTGTCGTCCGTGTTTTGACTTGTAATTATTCATATGATTACTTATATCATGATTAAATAATTACAGAATAAAAAACATGATTTATATCTAATATATATTCAGAATATACATATATATAATAGATCAGTACATGGAAAGAAATACACCCTTCATGGAGATGGTAGGTCGTACGTACGCATGAAAGTTGTTTTCGTTTCCTTATTGAGTTGAATGGAATTAAGTAGGTGACATACATATATATACACATAAATCCAGTATCATTATTATGTCATATATTTCATGATTACTTATTATATATACTTTATAATCATTCATGAATGGTTAACGTGGAGAATGAATCTCATCGCGTCGTGGAGACGGTAGTCCGTACGTAAGCACAAGCGATGATATCGTTCTCATGATCGTGGAATTGTATTGGAGTGTATGTATACTATTTCAGAATCTATATCACTTTACAATAATCATATATAGTTTTTATGTACACCATTATACCCATCCAAGTAAGGTGGTGATGGAAAATAGATTACACCACGGTGTGGAGACGGTATTTCGTACGTACGCACACGCGGTGATTTCATTTTCCTTAGGATGGATAGATGGTGAAATAGGGTTGTTTAATATTTATAATAACATATCAGTATATTAGGGATACTGATTTTATTACTTCATAATGAAACAACTTATGAAGAATAAGTGGAAGAAGAAATAAAGTTGAAATAATCGGTAACGGACATTACCTCTTCTTTAAAGCGCCTCTTTAAGATCTCCTTTTAGGGCACTAAACTTGGTCTTTGAGGAAGAACAGAACCTCTAGGATGTTTCTAGGGAAGTGGAGAAGGGAATTTGGTAGGGGTTGGCCGAGAATTAATGCTCAATGTGGTGTGAGGAAGAGAGGGAGGAGGTTCCCTTTTATAAGGGAGGAGAGAGGCGCCTTTGGAAAAACTGAAAATATTATTTTATTATAAAGCAAATTTCGGTTATAAATATCTCTAAATTGAGTTATTTCGAAGCTAAGGTGGGGATGGGTAGATATACTCTCATCCAATAGAATTTAGAGAAGTTTATGTTCCTATTTTAACCTTATCATTTATATTTAACTTTAAGTTAGATAATTTTACTTTTACCGTGTCTTTTTGTGTTCTTACACTATAAGGTTAATAAACTTACTATAAGAAGCCAAAAGAACCCCAAGTTGTATATTATTAATATATATGACCTTATCTAAGTCATTTGGCCGAACCATAGATTTTTAGGAATAAAATAACAATTAATAATATATTATATTTTTAAAAAACTATTTTATGTCAATTTAGACACTATTTAATAATTGATTTTTTTAAAACTCATAACAGAATGATTAGTTCGAAAAGTGTTAATTAAATCAATAATAACATGTCATTATAACCAATAAAATTAGTGGAATTCATAAAAAGTCTAAAATTACATTTATTTTGGTATTTATAACATCAATTATGTCAATATTTCATTAATAAGATAATTACTGCATCATAATTGTGTCATAAATAAATTAACTTATTTAATGTCTAAAAATTACAAATAAAATACCATTATGTAGGAAATCTGTTTATCTTTCTAATTAATTTGTATAGTAGAATTTATCTTATGTATAACCCTATATTAAAAATGATATACTTATTAAACATTGATTTTACCTATTTTAACCCTTCTTTAAATAAGTTAATAATCAATGTCCTAATCTAATCCAAGTGGGCCTAAATGGTCATAGTTTATTTATAAGGTTGTTTTTGGTCGAATTAGACTTATCTAATAGAATTAGAACATGTGTTAGGATAATAATAATAACCTTTTTACCCTTAATTAACCTATTTACTTTTAACCGTGGCAAAAAAAGTAAGAAGTTACTATTCACCAAAAATTATTTTCATCTCACTGAACAACATTTTACTTACTGTCATCAATCGTTTCTCTCGGATTTTTGCAATTCCACTCACAGAAGCCGTAAAATTAAGTTTTATGAAAAATTCATTTTTTTAACTACCACTTAGTGGATTCACTATTCATTAAAGAATGAAAGTTTCCAGAAAAATACAAAAAATTAGCCCTAAGCTATATTTGATATTATGAACTCAAAAATGATGTCTATTTTATCAAATTCAAAACATATCAGTTTCATTAATAAATTTAGAAACTAATTCCCGTCGTCAAAACAAATAGCGTGTTCTTAAGAGATAATAACTATCAAAAGATTGACACTTGTTTATGTCTAGTTTAAATGTGAAATTACATCCAATGACCAAAATTGTATTAAATTGTAAAAATTTATTCTAAATATACATTAAAACCACTCAAATTAATAATTTATCACTATTAATTATTTTGATTAAAAAGGTTTTTTTAATTAAAATTTAGTAATTTTCACTATTCATTAGAAAATGAAAGTTAACCAAAAAGTACCAAAATTTCACCCTAGGATAATTTCGATATTCCAAATCCAAAAATGAAGTCCATTTTGAAAAATAAAATTTACAAAATTTGAAAAAGTGGTTATTACTATTCATAATGGCTAGTTTTAATAATATTTTAATAGCATTTCGTTGTTTAGTGAAACTCGGTATTGCGTACTACACACGCTATCGAGGAAGGTCGCGATTGCGTGTAATGCAAAGAAAGTCAAGGATGCGTGTTGTGCAAGCTTCTTTTGGTGTAGCGTACAACACAAGAAATTAATGAAATTAAAAAGAATATTTTTCATAAAATCTCAGGGTGTTATAGTTTTTACCTATGAATTCAATGTAAAATTATATTTATGACATACATTATATTAAATGGTAAAAATATATTCTATTTATACTTTAAAAACATTCAACATTGTAGTTTAACCATATAATGTATTGCGATGAAAAAAGTTGTTTTTAATTACAATATAGCTTGTTTTTACTATTCATTAAAATATAAAAGTTATCAGAATAATATGAAAAATATATCCAAAGTAAATTTTTATATCTTGATTCTAAAGAATAATTTTATTTTGTCAAACTGAACTTATAAACTTGTCAAAAACTAGATTTAATGTGGATGCGCCATCAAAAGGCGGTAAAACTGCATTTTTTTAAAAATACTAATTTTATCCAAAAAACTGATTTTGTTTTCTTACCTCATTCTAGAAAATGTATAAGATGAATTAAAATGTTATAAAATTCAAAATTAATTTAATACTATTCATAACGGCTAGTTTATAATATTATAATATATCGTTGTTTAGTGAAACTCGGTATTGCGTACTACACATGCTATCGAGGAAGGTCGCAATTGCGTGTAACGCAAGACAAGCTAGTGTTGTGTGTAGTAGAAGATTTATTTCCGTATAACATATTATATAAAAAAATATAATTCTCATAAAATATCAGGGTGTTATATTCTACCCCCCATAAAATGAATTTCACCCTCGAAATTCGTCACTTCGTAACAGACATATGAGGATACCTCTCCCTCATCATATCCTCAAGTTCCCATGTATCATCTTCTAGTTGGTGTTTCCTCCATAAAACTATCACCAAGAAAGTGGTCTTGTTCCATAGGACTTTTTCACTATGATCTAGAATCTCTATCAGTTATTCTTCATAAGAAATATCTTGCTCCAGCGGTACAACTTCTGAGCTGAGTACATGTGAAGGATCAGGTATGTACTTTCTCAGAAGAGATAGATGGAACACATCGTGAACTTAAGAGAGATTTAGTGGAACCTCCAATCGGTAAGCTACCTTCCCAATACGATCCAGAATTTCAAAAGGACGGATATATCTAGGGCTCAACTTTCCCTTCCTTCCAAATCTCATTACTTTCTTCCATGGAGATATTCGTAAGAACACTTTTTCACCCACTTCAAACTCTAGGTCTTTTCTTCGGTTGTCGACACAACATTTTTGTCGACTCTGAGCTGCTCTTATGTGTTGTTGAATAGATCTGACCTTTTCTGCCATCTCATCAACAAGATCAGGTCCTAATAACTTTCTTTCCCCAACTTCATCCCAGCAAGTTGGAGTCCTGCATTTCTTTCCATAGAGAGCTTCATAAGGACCCATCTAAATACTGGAGTGAAAGATATTATTATAAGAAAAATCCAACAAAGTTAGATGTTGATCCCAAATACCTTTGAAATCCATAGAGCAAGCTATCAACATATCTTCTAGAGTTTGAATTGTCCTCTCAGACTGACCATATGTCTAATGATGATAAGTAGTGCTGAAACTCAACTCTGTATCCAGAGTATGCTGAAGACTTCGCCAGAACTTTGAGGTAAGTCTCGGATCCCTATCAGATATAATAGAAAGTGGTAATCCATGAAATCTTACCACTTCCTTTACTTATATCCTAGAAAGCTGATCAAGAGAAAAATATTCTCTAATAGCAATGAAGTGTGGCAACTTCGTAAGATGATCAACTAGAACCCAGATAGCATTATTGCCTTTGGATGTTTTAGGAAGTCAAGTGACAAAGTCCATAGTGATGTTTTCTGATTTCCATTCAGGTATGGGTAATGGTTGTAACATCCCCTTAGACTTCTGTCTCTCAGCATTAACTTGCTGAAAAACCAAGCTTCGAGAGACATATTCAGCAACATCTCTTTTCATTCCATCCCACTAGAAATACTCTTTCAGGTCTCTATACATCTTCATGCTTCCAGGATGAATAGATAATGAAGAACTATGAGCCTCATCCAACAACTCCTTCTTTAATTCTGGGATGGGAGGAAAAGAAACCCAATTCCTGAACTTTCTTATCCCATCACAATCAAGGTTGAATTCAGGAACATTTCTCATCTTCTTCTATAACTCGTCATCTTCTTTCTACACCACTTTAATATTTACATGTATAGATGGTTGACCATTCAATTTAAAAAGAAATTATTTTTCCCCTTCCATTATAATTTTGAGATCCATCCTTTGTAAATCTATAAATATTGGATCTTTTGTGATCCTCATAATGGATAAGCTAGCATGGTCTTGTCCACTTAATGCATATGTTACCTTTTTTGCTTTCTCAAGGTGGTAATGAATTGAGCATTTATAATCCTTAATCAGCTCCAACCATCTACTTTGGTGCATATTCAACTCCTTTTGTGTGAAAATATACTTTAAATTTTCATGATCAGTATAAATGTAACACCATTCTCCATAATGATAATGCCTCCAAATCTTTAATGGAAAGATTACCGCTGCTAACTCCAAATCTTGAGTTGGGTAATTTTTCTCATGGATTATCAACTGTCGTGAGGCATAAGCTATCACCATATCATTTTTCATAAGAACACACCCCAATCCCTTATTGGATGCATCACTGTAGATCACATAACTTTCTCCACTACAAGGAAGTGTGAGCATAGGTGCACTGGATAACCTTCTTTTCAACTCCTTGAAATTCTCTTCACATTCCTCCTTCCAAACAAACATAAATCCTTTCCGAGTCAACGTGGTGAGTGGATTAGATAATCATGAAAAATATTTCACAAAAAGTTGATAATATCTAGCCAAACCAAGAAAACATCGGATCTTAGTTACTATTGTTGGTCTCGACCACCTTTCGATAACCTCTGTTTTTGCTGGATCCATAGATATCCCCTCTTTTGAGATTCTCTGACCAAAAAATTCAACTGTTTGAAACCAAAATTCACACTTGGTAAATTTGGCATAAATATTCTTCTTTCTTAGGGTCTTTAATACAATTCTCAAGTGATATTCATGTTCTTCCTTGCTCTTTGAATAGACAATAATATCATCTATAAAGACTACCACAAACTGATCAAGATAGTCCCTAAAGACTCTATTCATCAGACCCATGAATATAGCAGGGGCATTAGTAAGACCAAATGGAATCAGTATAAATTCATAGTGTCTATAACTTGTATGGAATGTCGTCTTTGGTATATCCTCCCTTTGGACATTTAATTGACGATACGAAGAATGAAGATCAATCTTGGAAATGTATTGAGCTCCGCATAGTTGGTCAAATAAGTCATCAATGCGTGGGAGAGGATATTTTTTTTTGATAGTGATATTGTTAAGTTCTCAATAATCAATGCAGAGTCTCATTGATCCATATTTGTTCTTAACAAATAGAACAAGTGCTCCCCAAGGAGATGCACTAGGTCGTATGAATCCTTTATCAAGATTCTCTTGGAGTTGCTTCTTCAATTCCTGCAACTCAATTTGGGCCATTCTAAAAGGTGTATTTGAAATAGGCAAAGCACCCGGTACGAGTTCTATTGAAAACTCAACTTCAATATTTGGTGGAAGACCTGGCAATTCCTCCGAAATGACATCATCAAATTCCCGTACAATGGGAATATTCTTAATCATGAGTTTCTCACCAACCATTTGAGATAAATAACCTTCATTTAGTGGAATCAAGACCCATAAGATGGAAGAAATTTCCACTGGGAGGTTATGTTCATCCTTGTATCGATAGACGATCATAGATTGATCTGGAATATGAAATGCGACTTCCCTTCTTTGGAAATTGATATGAGCTCCATATAAAGAAAGCCAATCCATGCCAAGAATCACATCAAATTCCACTATATGAAGTATCACAAGATTTGTAAGAATCACTTTCCCACCAAATTCAATCAGGGAAGAATTATAAACTTTTGAAGTGACCGTTGTGCCATTAGGGGTTGTCACATCCAAATCAACATCTAATTGTTGAGGTAAAATGGAGATACCCTTAGAAAATTCTTCAGAAATAAAAGATTGGGTGGATCCAGAATCAAATAAAACATTTGCTACCTTAGAGTTGATGGTAAGTGAACCTCTCACCCCTTCGTTGTCGTTCTCCACATCTTCGATAGTAATTGCATGTGACTTTCCTTTGTATTTGGCCGTAAGAGTTTGTTGACGTCGATCATCATCATCAACCCTTGGATTTGGGCCTTGATTAGCATAATTCCCCATCTCCTTGCACTGTAAACATTGAAGTGTAGTAGGTTCATTATGTGTATCCATTCCTTTGTTTGCATCATTAGTCATCTTCTTCCCATTATTTCGACATTCAATTACCTGATGACCTTCTTTTACACACTTATAACATTTTCTTGTCCCCTTAAGACAACTCCCTCCATGTTTCTTTCCACACTTTGTGCATAAGGGAAAAATCATCTTCATTTCAGTGTGGTCTTTAGATTTTCCTTTTAATTCCATTTCCCCTTCTTATCAAACCCATGTGACTGATGGGTTACACAAATCTCCATCTCAACCTTGAGATCACATCGAAAAATTTCCTCTTAGCTATTGATGTCCCTTATGGATAACACCCTTTGAAGGCTTGGTTTTAAGCCACTAAAGAATCGATCGATCTTACTCTCAGGTTGGATAATAATTCCGGAAGCGTACCTTGTAGGTCCTATAAAATTTGCTTCGTAGGTACCAACGGATTCATCATCCTTTTTCTTCAGTTCAAGAAAATCCTTCCCCATCTTTGTTCGAAGAATATGAGGGAAATACTTATTGAAAAATAAGTTCTTGAACTCTTCCCATTCCATGGACTCAATTTCATCCTTTGTCTCGTATTCTTAATTTGATTCCACCATTGATCAGCATCACCTTCCAAACGATACACTGCTAAAATGACATTATCATGTTTAGAACATTGAAGAACTGAAAATATCTTTTCAGTGGTACTAATCCATTGTTCAGCCACTAATGGATCAAAAGTCCCGCTGAATGAAGGTGGACGCTACCTCATGAAGGATTCAACATAATGTTGCTCCTTCCTTTTCTTATTTGGAAGTCCTGCATGATGAATAGCTTGAGAATGTTGTGTGAGAATGGCTACAATATTTTTAATTCCATCTCCCATAGCGTTTGGTTGCTCAGGGGGGAAATCATTGCATTTCCCGTCGCATTCCACATTAACATAGTTCCTTCGGGTTCAAGCCATTGACTAAAACCAAGAAGAATAGTGTCAGCAAAAATAATTACAAAAGGAAAACCACATAATCAAGAACAAAATTTTACACTTAAGGTCCTATAATTGGTTGATCATGGAAATTTCTAAAACACTAAGATTGTGTTCTATGCTTAGACTTATCCTTAGGGTTCTTACTAAGCCTTTCTCGTCCTAGTTTCCAAAGGTTAACTATACCTTTCCTCTGATACCAACTATAGTGACCCATACTTTACATAAATGGTTAACACTTAAAAATTGAAGCATACTTATTACAATATATTACAAAACCATGAAAGGACCGTATAGGTATAGTGTATTTAGAAACTGGGATACATAAACAAATTGTTCATAATGCATCTACAATGTCTCCCATTTATTTCATCATATCTATGTTCCCTTTTGAAATATCATACTTAATAACCTACTTCCTTACCTGGGGAAAGAAAACATACAAAAGGTTGAGCGCAAATGCTCATTAAGGGTAAAAAAAGGAAATATCAATCACATCATATTCATAAGAACATAACATTTTTGAATTCTTAACCTGCAAAAGAGATCATAATTTCATAACATGGGATAAATCATGGTAGTGAAAAGTAATCCCAATAATCATAATTTAAAACATGAAACTTTGTGGCATACACACATAATCATAGAGAATCATTTCTTATTAGTCAAGACTCATTTCCAAGACTATATTAGTTGACAAAGTCCATTTCTGAACCGAGTTCATGCCTCATTTCAGTCCTGTTTCACTGAACCTGTTTAACCTGCCGTTCCATCCATGTCTATCTAATAAGATATAAAATCTTCACCCAATGCATTGGAGGGAGATATAGTTCCCACCCATCTCCTAATGATACCATTCTTATGTGTGCCACAAAATCATAAACCATACATCATAGCATAACCCATGTAATAAAAATGGGAATCTTAAACATCGTGACATCATAAAACAAATCATATAAGATAAAGGAATTCATAAAAATATTTCTGTCACAACATAATCAAATCAATGTAATAATATGGATAGAAACAGAACTCTATATTATCTTAGATGGAAAATAATTCTGATAAAACACTTGATCTCCATTCTTGAGGAAAATATCCTTTCTACTTCAAAAACATTTTTCCTTTCATAACATGTCATAAAATTTCAAACTAAAAGATTTTGATTAAAAATAAACTTGAAAACTTGTAAAAGAAGATTCATGGAAATAATGTTTTAAAAATCCACTCATTCCGTATAAGTTAAGAAAAACATTCTTCTCGTACTTTGGCCGGAAAAGTCAAAAAATACCTCGTATGAAAAACGACAAAAGATTCCTTTCCTATGTTTTACTAAAAACTCACCGAAGGGTAAAATTGGATTTAAAAAATTGTAGGAGGATATAAATAATATTACATATTGAGTACACATGGATGTGAATGATAAAATACACCACAGTAAATACCAAAGTATAAACAATCTCGGATAAAATTGAGATTGTGATATTTTCCCTTACCTTAGGTCCGATATGATTTGTACGTGTCTGAAACTCCTGTATAATGATTTAAATAATGTCATTGCCTTATTACAGAATCATATTCATTGTTTTGATACCATATATGGTCATATTCTTAACTTCTTATTAGTAATATTTCATTACTACTTGTTATTCGGGTGTTTATTACTTTTTGTGTTTTTTCGAATAAATTCATATTACTATTTATAGGATATAGATACATAATTTACATAATGGTATTATTGTAATATATATCATATTAATTCATTCAATTCCATTATATAATCATTATTCAATGAAGATAATATAGAATGAGTCGCATCACATCGTGGAGACGGTAGGCCATACATACGCACGAGCGATGATATCGTTCCCATGATCGTGGAATTGTATTGAAGTGTATGTATACTATTTAAGAATCAATATCACTTTACAATAATCATATATAGTTATTCTTTACACCATTATACCCATCCAATTAAGGTGGTGGTGGTAAACAGATTACACCACGGCGTGGAGATGGTATTTCATACGTACACACGCACAGTGATTTCATTTTCCGTAGGATGGATAAGAGGTGAAATAGGGTTGTTTAATATTTATAATAACATATCAGTATATTAGGGATACTTATGTTATTACCTCATAATGGAACAACTAAATAAGAGGGAGTAGAAGAAGAATGTAACTTGAAGAAAACGGTAGAAGGTATTACCTCTTTCTCAAAGTGCCTCCTTTAAAAATTCTCTTAAGGCACTAGAGTTGGTATTTTGATAAGACCAGTATCTATAGTGGGTTTCTAAGGAAGTGGGGAAGTGAAATGGGTAGGGTTAGGCCGAGCTTGAAATCTACAATTGGTGTGAGGAAGATAGAGAGGAGGTGCCCTTTTATAATGGAGGAGAGGGGCACCTTTGGAAAGTGTGGAAATATTATTTTATTATAAACTTATCTTCGGTTTCAAAATGTCCAAAAATAATTAAAGATGAATATAAGATGAATTATGGTCGAAATAAAATCATTAAATCATAATTGGACATGTTTTGGAAATTATTTTAATCATTATAATCTTATTTATTTAAATCATTTATTAATGAGGTAAATACTTCATCATTATTGTGTCATAAATAATATAATTTATATGGTGTCTAAAAATTATAAAACAAATATCATTATATAGGAAATCCTTTTATATTTCCAATGAATATTTATAGTCGAAAATATAATTTATATTACCCCTTATAAAAATTAATTACGTAAAGATTTGTGTCAATGTCAATTTTGTCTTTACATTAAATTAATTAATCCAAATTGTCATTGTCACTACCATGTGGCTCAATGGGGTCCCAAAATTGACCGAAGGATGCCCATGGTCGGACACTACTCATATAATAATAGTAAGACAACTGTAAAGTTAATTTTGAATTATTATAATATTCTTTTAACCATAAATTACCCTATTTACCTTTAACCGTAGTAAATAAAAATTACCGTAGTTACTATACATAATATCAAAAAAATAAAAGTAACCTATTAACATAAATTGGACCCACTGATTCCAAATATAGAATCCATTTTTCAGAATTCAAAACATAGAGGTTTCATTAATTAATTTAAAATTAATCCCGTTGTTAGGCAAACGAGTTTCAAAAGTTATAACATTGCCAAAGATTGAAATGTTTTTAGCTATAAATTCAATGTAAAATTAATACTAATTACATACATTATATTAAATGGTAAAAATATATTCTATTCATACCTTAATAACATCCAATATTATAGTTATCCATATAAAGTATTGTGATGAAAAAATTTGTTTTTAATTAAAATATAGTGTGTTTTAACTATTCAATAAAATTTGAATGTTATCAGAATAATATGAAAAATATATCCAAAGTAAATTTTTATATATTATTTCTAAATAAGAATTTTATTTTGTCAAATTGAACTTATAAATTTGTCAAAAACTAGATTTAATGTGGGTTCTCCATCAAAAGGCAGTAAAATTGCATTTTTTTAAAAATACATCTTTTATCCTAAAAACTGATTTTGTTTTCATAACTCATTATAGAAAATGTATAATATGAATTAAAATGTTATAAAATTCAAAATTCAGTTAATACTATTCATAAAGGCTAGTTTATAATATTATAATATATCATTGTTTAGTGAAACTCGGTACTGCGTATTACACACGCTATCGAGGAAGGTCAGGATTGCTTGTAACAGAAGCCAAGCTAGTGTTTTGTGCAGTGTAAGATTCCTTTCCGTATAACATATTACATAAAAAATATACTTCTCATAAAATATAAGGGTTTTACAGAAAACATCATGTATCTGCCTCATCTATGGCAGATGTGCTACTCGATACGCCACAAATCCAACATGAGATAACACCTCGAAAGGCCCCTCAAGCGGGGAGAAAGCTACTCCCATGACCAAACCTTCGCTGACCATGATGGGGAGTCACCTTCAAAAACACATGATCCCCAACATTAAACTATAAGGGTCTCCTTCTTTGATCGATATAGGATTTCAGACAATCTTGTGCTGCCTTCATCCTCTCACGAATCACCTGAACCATCTCTGTTGTATTCTACACTAGATCTCGTCTGAGAATTGCTAACTCTCCGACCCCAGTCCAGCACAATGGAGAATAGCAAGGCCGACCATACAAGGCTTCAAACGGCGATTTACCAATGGTGGAGTGAAAACTATTATTGTAAGCGAACTCCACCAAGGGTAGGTGCCTCATCCATGAACATCCAAAATCAAGAACACAAGAGCATAACATATCTTCAAGAGTCTGGATGGTTCGCTCTGTCTGATCATCCGTTTGAGGGTGAAAAGAAGTTATAAAGAATTTTTGAGAACCAAAAGCATGTTAGAGACCCCTCCACTCCCTGGATGTAAAATGAGGATATCGATCAGAAATTATCTTCTTTGGAACTCCATGAAGTCTCACCACCTCCTCCAGATACTGCCTTGACAAAACATCCACTGAGCTCTACTCCTCGATCTCTATGAAGTGGCCAGATTTTGTTAAATGATCCACTTCCACCCAAATATCATCATGTCCTCCCAGAGCTCGAGGTAAACCTGTAACAAAGTCCATTGAGATGTCCTCCCACTTCCACTGAGGAATCACTAATGGCTGGAGAGGACCACGAGGAACACGATGTTCGGACTTCACCTTCTAGTAGACTAAACATCGAGACATAGTCTCAGCAACTGCACACTTCAGCCCAGGCCACCAAAACTGACTCCTCAAGGATCAGTGCATCATTGTCACACCAGGATGCACCGCAAAAGGAGAACCATGGAAATCTATGAGGACCGTATCGTGCATCTCCAAGGGAACACAAAGACTTCCCTGATAAAACACTCTATGTTGTTCATATTCAGACCTACCATCAGGGGCCACAACACAAACAACTAGGTCTCTCCATACCTCCACCTCAAGATCCCCCAACTGGGACACTTACACCTTCTGCATCAGGGATGACTGCACAGTCATCTGAAAAAAACAACCTCTAACTCCGACATATCCCATATCATGATGTAATACCGATCGTTCTTCTATTACCATCCAGGAATCACAAGATTCGCGCACAACATCACTATGTGACTTTCGGCTCAGCGTATCAGCTAAAAATTCCCTTTTCCATGGGTATACGATATTTCAAAGTCATATTCCTATTGGAACTCCATCCACTGATGCTGCCGCAAGTTCAAGTAACACTGGGAGAAAACATACCTCAAACTCTAATGATCCGTGAAAACAACCAAGCGCTCACCAATGAGGTATTGTCTCCAAAACTTCAGAGAAAACACCACGAATTACCACTCAAGATCATGGGTGGCATAGTTGCGTTCATGGGGGTGCAACTACTGAGACCCCTAAGAAACAACTAACCTCTATTGCATCAGAACACATCCTAACCCCAGATGTGAAGCTTCACAGAAGACATAAAACTGAACTCCCTCAACTGGAAGACAAAGAACTAGAGCACTTACTATCTTCTCCTTTAGATACTCGAAAGCCTCCTGACACTGATCAGTCCATATGAATGGCCAATCCTTCCTGGTCAAAGCTGACAGAGGAGTTTCAAACTGTAAAAATTTGGGTACGAACCTCTTGTAGTAGTCTGTGAGACCAAGGAAACTTCACACCTCTGAAACTATCTTGGGGGACGCCCAAGACACAACTGCTTCTATGATGGATCCACAACTACTCCTTGATGGGACACAACATTCCCCAAGAAACGGACTTCTCGAGCCCAAAAATCACACATAGAAAACTTCCTGAACAGTTGATGTTGGCAAAGAACTCCCAAAATAGCTCGTAGATGCTCTGAATGCTCCTATTCAGATGTGGAGTATACAAGGATGTCATCGATGAAACTACAAAGAACTTGTCCAGGAACTCACAGAACACAGTATTCATTAAACCCATGAATACTGCTAGAGAATTCGTCACACCAAATGGCATTACAACGAACTCATAATGCCCATGAAGACAACAGAATGTAGTCTTCAGGATATCTTCATTCTTCACACGAATATGATGATTTCCTAACTGAAAGTTGATCTTTGAGAACCAACATGAACCTTTATTTTGATCGAACAAATCATCAATCTACAGAATAGGATAGCCGTTCTTTATTGTCAATATTTTTAAGGGACAATAATCGTCACACAACCGAAAAATGTCACCAACCTTCTTCATGAACAAAATTGGTGCACCCCATGGTGACACACTTGGTCGATCAAAACCACACTATAACAGACCATTAAGATGTATCCGTAGCTCTCGTAACTCAGATGCGGCCATCCTATATGGATACATAGATATAAGAGACGCTCTTGTATGTAGCTCAATCCCAAACACGATCTCTCGTCGAGGGGGTAAGTCAAAAACCACTTCTGCAAAAACATCAGGGTACTCCTCTACGAGCCAAGGAAACGCCAACTACAGAACCTCTGGAAAACTCAACATCATCTCAGCTTCCATGGTTGATAAGGATATAACTCGTCTATGACCTATCCGAGGATCTCACTCACCAACAAACACCACATGCTCTCCATCTACATCAAAGAAAACAACCTTCTTCCCGTAGAAATCCACAATATCTTGCACCGAATACAACTAATCCATAATGAGTATGACATCATATGGTAGTATTCATAATCATAAAAAATATCCCCAAGAGAGGTGCTGCCCCAAAACTAGCTAAAAATCTCTACATACTTCAAACAAGTTAGCTCGACCTCCAACTCGCGTAATCAATGGCAAGGGTACTAGAAGTATCTCCACCTCATGTCCCTAGGTATGGACAAGGGTAGGTGATATGAAGTAGTGAATCGCTCCTGAATAAAACAAGGCATACACCAAGGTAGGAAACAAGCAAAGGGTACCTTGAACGATGTCTAGCTCGTCTGGAGCTAGCAACATTAGAGCATGAAGCCGACCACGGACTCCTCCACGGCCTCTCTGACCCTGATGAAGACCACCACCACAACCACACTCTGCTCTCTGAGGATGGGGAGCATCATGGGGCTATCCTCTACACGTTCCATCTCCCCTCTGCTGATCAAAAGCTGGTGCAACCTGCTGCTGCTGCCTCAGCTGGATCTACCTCAATAGAGGAACTTGGAGTTGAGCGGCCAGTGCACGATGACCACTCTGAATGTTCGGGCACTCCCACTGCTGATGACCACACCCACCATAAGAAAAAACAAGCGCCTGATCCCTTGGCATAGGCCAGAGAGTTACTGCCTCTGGAGAAATGACACGTGAAGGGATGGGACCTACCCCCGGAAGAACGGAATCTCTTTTTCCCTGAAAACTAGGATACCCTGGCCACAACCTTTCTTCATGAGGAATCATGATGATTTCCCTCTCGTGAAGATCTAGTCCTGGCCAAAGTCCTCTAAACAACCTCTTCCCTCACCAACACCTCAAGATACGTGTTTAACATAAATGGGGTGACCTGGCATTGGATCTATGGACGCAAAGACTCCTCGAAATTCCATACCCCGACCTCCTCATCTGGTAACAGGTCCGAAGCATGTCGTAAAAGGTTCCAGAAATAGATTCCAAACTCTCGAATAGTAGATCTCCCTTGTCGAAGGGTAAAAAGCTCCTGGTGACTAGATGCCTTTGTAGACAAGGTACAGAACTCGACTCTGAACTTGTCTAAGAACTCCTCCCATGAGATCACTGACTCCTCACAATCTCCGAGGAACAACAACAACCACTTCCTTGCTACTCCATGCAGCATCGCCACAACCAAGGACACCCAGTGCTCCTTCCGATCACGAATAAAACTGAAGCCTATATCGACATCCTCCAACCAGTCTTTCGTGACTGCATCTGAAACGAAGCCCTCATACTTCTACACACTCTGGAGCTAAATCACTTGGATGGTCTTCTTCTATGTGTCATTGTAATCAACAACTACCCTACAATGACCTGCTAGAACAGCCTTCTGAACAGCTTCAACGCAAACCTGATGAGGACGTCGACCTAGAGCCATACCTGCAAAATAACAAACAATTAGAGCTCCTAAGCCTGGAATATTGAAGACTCAACATTAACTAATTAATTGTTTTCTTTCATATGTTTTAGTTTAACATATCCCAAGGTTTACCCATTCAAACACAAGCACAATGAAGAATGATACATGATCCTTTCCTAGATCTCTACCTTGCAACCTGTATCACCCATTTTAGTAGCCATTGTAAATGTAAAGGTCCGTACAACAAATCATAGGGGACCCTAAATGCCTATGTCTCAGCCGGTCTCTAGTGTCTACCTCACTTGCTAAACATGAATTCCACGGTTTCACTACCAACCCATGGAACCTCACCTATGCCTAACTCCAAACTCCATCTTATCCCTCATCCAGACATCTGATACCACTCTGTCCTGACCCCCTACCCACAATGTGTACCCCTCCTAGGCTGGAAATGTGAAAAGGGAGATAATGTCCCCTGAGTCCCGCCTCCAATAGGCCCTGATGGACAACTAGCACTGAGGGTATGATAAACACACAAATGGAAGGAATTACCCTCTAAGAGAACACATGCGGAAGAGAGAGATAAGACCAAACAACTCCAACTCAGAACTAAAGTATAAAGGAAAACCCAAGTGCATATGTAATGTCATGCCAAAGTACTACAACAAAAAGGGGAAAACTGCAAGTACCCAAAAGAAAGTAAAAACAGCAGCCACCACAAGTCCGAACAACTCATGCAACCACAAGCTAGTAGTAACCAGCCTGACCTCCAACCTGCTCCAAGTGACCTGATTAATAGATTATATAAATGTGGGGAGAGTATAACATCACACTCAGTAGGATCCTCCCAGAAGCCTCTTGTGCAAAAGTAACGAAAGCATGCAAAAGCACAGTGAACAATAATGAAACTAACTCATCACCTAAGAGGTATACTATGTTCCCAACCTCACCATGGATACTCACACCAAGTAACACATACAAGAGTATAGAATATACTAGATAATATCAAGGGTAACCCGCTACCACTTCCCCACTGGTTTTCCGCTTTTCCCTAATGACAGACGTCTTGTGCATCTCTCTCTAAAGGCTTGCCCGAATAAACTTCTGCTAAGCTCCACAATCTACACCACAGACATCACAAAGGCTTACCCGCAAAGACCTGGGCTAAGCAACACACCATCCTCACAACCAAAAGTAACCAGCTAGTTTCTGGGAGCCACCACATCTCGCATAGCATGTATCATACGTCGGGTATTAAACCTCAAGCCATTACAGCACATACACCGAGTAAGGATCCTCAAGCCATCACAACCCATACATGTTACACCTATAATAGTCCATATGACACTATATCTAGAATATATGTGTGTGGAATAACCACAAGCAATTATAGACATCTACACACATATATGGGGAAACTAACCGCTATTCCAATGGAACTAGTATCTACCAAGAGAAGAGACCGGGCCTAAAGGGGATTGTCATCCATTCATCCTCTCACTGGAATGTTGGGGAAAACACCCCCCAAGGCTCAGAATCCCCGGGGTATCTATTTCCCTTACTGATTGGGTGGAGTATAATATAGAAACACAAAAATTACAAAATATACTATAACTCACAACCACACTATGGGAATAACCTAGTCTTAGACACAACTGTAGCTAACATCTCCCAGACTCCGGGCTACCACTTCTAAGACTAGGTATCCTATAAGCACACAACCGATTAAAGAACTTCATTAGATTACTTCATCCATTTTTTTCATCAATTCCACTTTACTTTAATTAATTATTTACACATTAATTAACCAAGAAAATTTTACATTACAAATCATTGGAATGACATTCAAAAACCATTGTCCCTTCAAAAGTTCTCAACCTCATCATTAAGTTCAAAAAACACTAACCCCATGGGTTAACATCATTTATTCAAACATTATTTATAGAATTTCTTTTCCATATTACCAAGAATTCTAGAAAAGAAACCTATACTACTAAACACAAGGGGGATCAACACGGTGAGTAGATATACTGCCCGTAGAGTCTTTTGCTCCTATAGCAAGGGAGTAGACCCGTTCTCCCTCAAGAGGCTAAACACAGAAAGCACGTGGCATACCCCGTGTGTCTTTGCCCCTTTTAGATGAAGGGTAAGCAAAACCAGCTGCCTTGAGCTGTGGGGAAAAGTAAAGCAGATAAACAACCAAACAAAGTACCAAGCATCCAACAACCACATCCATCCCAATGCATCATCACTAGTGTCCTCCCCAACACCCACTTGCATAAACTGATGCATCTCACCACTCTAGTCGTAATCCGCTGCCACAACCACAAGTCCTTCCTACCTCCTCATATCACAACACCCCTCCAGGGTCCCATGACAACACAAGATATGACAACCCCCCTCTAGGGTTACATCACAACACAATATATCAAAACTTTCCTCCACGGTCACAACACATCACAAGTAGCAGGAAAACCAACATCACATGAAATTGGAATCTTGGCCCTTTAAGAAGGCATCTATCATTCAAAAAACAAGCACCAACAGATTTCAAGTTTACCAACCAACTATGTTAATCATGTACATCAGCATCAAGTTGATTAACATCAATTTGGAACAACATCCACAAGAAAAACAACCAGATTCATTTACATGCCTCTTTATCCTTAGCCAATTAATTATCAATTAATTCTAGCTTTACGTTCTTTATCAATTTCATCAAGAGAAACATTCTAAAAAGAATGTAATATATATCAAACTATCTAGAAAATCAAGAGGCGAACCATTATCACGGTACAAAGCAACAACATGTGATCACCAATTCTTTTAATCCGGTTCAAGTATTTAATTAGGTCAATTCCATTGTGATCTGAATGACTAAATCATAATAAATATATGATTTCACATAAATAATTAGAGAAGCCACGAATCCCCTTCCTCAATGGTTTTTTAGGGAATCCACAATGGTCGATGATCACCCAAGAAGCAGGGTCGATTCTCCACAAATCCTCCTTAGATCTCCTCTCCTAACTCAACCATGACCAAATCTCATCATAAGTGACATCCACACGCTTTAATCTACCCATAACGGGTGTAGATCTAAGATCCTAAGAGAAGAGAAAGAGTAGATCTACGTAGATCTAATAAACCAAAAAAATGATCACATACCTCAAGAAACTGGCTTCGATTCGCGAAGAGAAGCCTCCAGATTGCCTCCAAAACGCGTGGGAGTGGTTCTTCTTCCTCTAAGGAAAGGCAATCCTGAGTTATGGCCTATTAGGGGATTAGACGTGGTGATTAAAGGAAAAACGAGTTATATCCACAATTTTAGGATCAAACTTTATTTGTCCACATGGTTAGTCCGCAAGATTTAACAAATCGTGTGCTAACAGTGCGTTAGCCTCTGTCTTGACAATCACTCCTCGCACAGTTAGTTTGCACGGTTAGACAAACCATGCGCTAACCATGCATTAGCCACTACCTCCAAGACCAGCCTTGCACGGTTTTACCGCATGGTTTAGGCAAACATTTCACCTCCCGTGCGAAGGCCATAACCCTTCAGTTTTCCTTAAAAGTCCACCCAAACGCACCCCCAAGTCAGCTTAACCTATCAAAACACCTCTTGTACCACATTTTCACAAAGTAATGGACCAGAGAGGTATGGGCCATTACAAACATGATGATGAAAGTACATTTTATGAAAAATTAATATCAATGGAGCTTATGAGAAACATGAATATAAAGTCATGATATAGCATAGTTGTCATAACATGAAAATGTGGCAACAACATTTAACATGGTATTAGCATGATCCAAGGATCATTGCATATACATCATGAGTAAACCATCATTGAAAATTAATTATAATGATTAAACCATCATTTATCTTGAAGTATCATGATACTAATCTTTATGAAATGCATTGGAGTGCTATCAGGGAGAACCCTTCTTAATAATTTAATTTCATGTGTAAGTGTGCCACATGGATCATATAAAATGGTTTCATTAAACACCATTATTTTATCCATGATAAATGATTGTGTAATTAAAACATGAAAAATTATAATCAATATGTAAATGTTAATAATTTTTAATACCATTGGTAGAGAAATGGGCATGTATTCACTAAAAAATTTCTTCAGTTCGGAAAATCACAGTGCAATTTCGGCAGTATAACAACATGAAATAAGAATTCATAAAAATGTTTTATGATAGAGAAAGAGGTTTCACATAATATTAACATGAAATTTAATGTATGTGGGTCATATAAATACATGATTTATCATATGTTATTGAATTTACATTCATAACACGGAATAATTTCATGAATGTAAATGAGATGAGAGAAATTTCATACAGAATTTAGGCATGGTAACTAGTATACATGAGAGGAATTAACAAGAGATAAAGAGGTATATCATCATTAAAATATATGTAGGGTTGTATGTGGGAGGTAGTAATCCAAAACCCAACAATTTTTATTCAAAAAATTTTATAACAACATAATGAAATTAAAAAAAATGAGAAAGGAAGAAATATCTTACTTGGAAGAGCGATCCCAAAGGATTGGGAGACACTTGAGAGAGAATTATTGGGAGATTGGGGCACATTTAGAAGATAATAGAGAGTGGCAGACATATTATGGATGTGATCCAAGTGTTTTTAGTTAAGATTATTGGGAGATTTTGTGGCTTTATATAGGAAAAGAGATGGAATTATTTATTATTTAGGTTTCAGACATCACACATTAAACTAATCCAAATCACATATCATCCCATGGTTTGTTCCCATTGTTTTGGACAAAGTGGTGTGGAAAAAATTTTCTTATAAGTCTAATTTCCAATCTTCTTAAAATATTAGGCATTTTTATGTGGAGGGGAGTCACACACTAAAGGAAATCAGTTCATATGATAAAATGTTTATAAGTCTTGGAGGGTCCACTAAGGCACCATAAAAATTAAAAATATATAAAATCACTTTATTTTAAAGGTAAAACATAAATTGTAAGAACTACCTTTTTATAGTATTTTATTTCATAACAATATTTGTCCTTATGAAGTCATAGAACACATTTTATATATAAACGGTATTTAATTTTTACCCAAAAATTCATCTATCTCTAAAATTTATGAAAAATTCACCATTTGATAATTTTGACTTCTGAATTATAAAAATAATATTTATTATATCTAAATAATTTTCTAAATAAGTGAATTTTGACTTATAATATAAAAACTACCATTTATTAAAAACTTAATTTTTTTTGTCAAAAATAGCATTCAAACCATAATTAAAAATACAATTGTATTAATAAAAATAATAAGATTTTTTATATATAATAATAAAATTTGTATAAAAATAATTTAATTCAAAAATATAGTGATTCATCAAAATATATTTATTAATTGAAAATTAACTAAAAACTATTTGTTCTTAAAAATCCATTTTCAAAGTAACAATAAGAAAATAAATATATATTTTCTATAAAAAACTATGCGCATAATCATAGTTCTAGGGTAATGTTACAGAACCCCTTAAAACACCTGTATAAGACCTATTGGTACAATGTGCGATGGTGACAGACTCTTCGCGAAGCTCTGATAATATTGTTCAGGGTGGTAATCTCTATTACTTCCACATCTCTCATTGGCGGTTTCATTCAAGATTGACGTATTTAATCTCAACATGGTCTTGGTCAAGAGAGAATCGCAGTGATGCTACCTCTATTCCTACTTCCGACAAATGGGATTCGTATAGTGAAATTATACTAGATGAGGCCATTGCATCCTTTGTTGGAGTAAATTGGATTCATTAAAGTTGTATATTTATACTAATAATTTGATCACCATTAACAATTTATATTAGTAATTGTGTTAATTATTAATGATATTTTAAAATCTAAAAACATCAAACCAATGAAGTGCATATGTTATATAACCCATATACACAATAATATATTTAACTAGTTCAAGAAAAAAATTTCATTAATAAATTTATGGGTCATTTTAATCTTCCCCCATAATAAATTTCTCCCATGAATTTTACATTTCCCATACAAAAATTGATGAGGGTAACTATGTTTCAACACTTCCACTAATTCACACATTTCTTATTGAATTATTTTGTTTCCCCACAAAACTTTGACAAGGGGCATTGTCTTATTTTGTATAGCTTTTTCTCTATGATCTAAGATCTCCAACGACTTATCTTTGTATGAGAGGTATTACTACAATGGTACCACCAATGTATTGAGTACATGTGATGGGTTATGTATATACATCCTCCAAAGTGATACATGGAAACCATCATGTATGTGAGATAGGTTCGGAGGGAGTTCTAGTATATAGGCCATAGCTCCAATGTGATCAAGGATATCAAAATGGCCAATGTACCTTGGACTAAGCTTTCTTTTCATCCCCAATATCATAACACTCTTCCAGGGTGATATAGATAGGAATTCCATATCTACAACCTCAAACTCTAGGTCTCGTCGATAAATATCGACATAGAACTTTTGTCGACAATAAGCAGCATTAATGTCCTACAGGATTATCATTACATTCTCCACCATTTCTTTGACAATTTCTAGACCTGGGAGTTTTCTCTCCCCAAATTCATCCCAACACAATAATTTTCTACACCTCTTCAATAAGGGGAATCATAAGGGGATATTTGGGTTATTGAATGGAAACTGTTATGCTTAGAGAACTCAACCATAAAAAGATGTTGATCCCATCTTCCATTAATTTCTATTGAGCATGATCTCAATATTTCTTCATTTTTTTGGATAGTCTGCTTAGATTGTCCATCAGTTTGAGGATGATAAGTTGTACTAATGTTCATATAAGTATTTAGAGCATGTTTAATCCTATTAAAGAACATAGAGTTGAATCATGAATATTGATCAAATAAAATATATAATGTTACTCTAGGAAGCCTTACCACTTATCTGATATATATCTATTCCAGTTGATCAAATGAGATATTCCATTGAATTTTAATGAATTATGCAGTATTTTTATGATGACCACAACAACCTAGATAGCATTGTTTCCTTCGGATTTCTTTGGATGTCTGGTGACAAAGTCCATGGTGATGTTATCCCATTTCAATGCTTGTATGGGTAATGGATTAGTCATCCCCTTAGACTTCTACCTCTTAGACTTCACTTGCTGACTTACCAGGCACTTTGATGTATACTCATCGACCACTTTCTTCCTGATATCCCACTAATAATTATCTCTGAGATCTCGATACAACTTTGTGTTTCTTAGGTGAATAATGAAATTAAAACATTGAAAATCATCAAAAAAATAATTCCTTAACTCCATATTCGAGGGAACCAATAGTCTTTAACCAAATCACACACCACCTTCTTCATTAACATTGAACATGATGGATTCTCTTTTTCTAATAGTTTCCCCTTTCTTGTGATTTCCACAAAATATTTTTAAACATACATTAAATATTCTAAAAGATACATTTGATCAATAATTTGTGAAAGGATTGTTTATTTTCCTTTCTTTATGATTCCCCTGTCCATCTTCATCAAATTTTATGTTATTGGATCCTTTTCAATTCTTATCATTGATCGAATCGATGGTTCATTTAAACTTAGATCATCTTCCACCTTGTTTGCTTTCCCAAGGTGGTAATGGATTAAGGATTCATTGTGTTTGATCATATATAACCATCTTTGGGTGAACATGTTCCACTATTTCTATGTGAATATATACTTGTGGATTTTTCTCTCTATGTATATTTCACACATCTCCCCAATGAGGTTATATCACAAAATTATTAAAGTAAAGATTTATGCAGCCAACTACATATCCTATATTGGATTGTTTTCAATTGAACTTTTAATTTATTTGAAACATTGGAAATTATGTTGTCATTTTTCCTCAACATAGATGGCATGTTCTTCTTCGAAGAATCACTAAATACCACAAATATTTCTCAACTTGTGGATAATTTTAGCACAGTAATAGTGATAATCCTCAAATTCAACACCGTTAAGATGTGTTTAAATTGATAAATCCAATATAACATGACTCCCCTCCAAGTTATCTTGCTATGTGGGATTGACAATCTTGAGACATTTCTCACAAATTAGTAATAATATCCAGCTAACCCAAAGAATCTATGGATTTTTATCATTGATATTGAACTCGACCATCCCTCATTTGCGGTTATCTTGGAGGCATCCATAAATATCTTAGTTCTTGTGATGATATGACGCAATAATGAGACCTAATTCAAACAAAACTCACACATGTTTTACTTTTCATAGAGATTATCCTTTAGTAAGGTCTCTAGTATAATGCTTCGATTCTCCTCATGATTCTCCTAGGTTTTGGATCATATTATAATATCGTATATAAATACTACCAGAAAAATTTCAAGGTATTCCTTAATTTATCTATTAATAATGTATGTGATGATCAATGGAGCATTAGTTAGTCTGAAATGCATTTCTAATAATCCATAGTTCCTATATCTCTTCCAGAAAAAAAGTCTTCGGATATCCTCCTTTTTCACCCTTATCTGGTAAGATCTCGACCATAAATCCACCATGGAGAAGTATTATTCTCCACATATATGATCTATGAATTCATCAATATGTGTCATTGGATACTTGTTCTTTATTGTGATTTTTTTGAGCTCGTGATTATAAATTAAATGGTGTGTTGACTCATCCTTCTTCTTTATGAATAGGACTATTGCACCCCATGATGAATCACATGTTCATATTAACACTTTATCTTGATTATCTTGTATTGGTCTCATCAAATCTTCAAGTCACACGACATATATTCTATATAGATTCCTAGATATTTGAAAATCCCAAGGTATAATATCAATGGAGAATTAGACATCTCTTCTAGGAGGAAGAATAAGAAATAACATGGGAACAAATTCTGTGAATTCCCTTATAAAAGTTATGTCTTCATAGATGGTTTCTTCTGAATAATATATCATCTGATAAATATATTCATCCCCATAGGTCAGTAGTATCCATGCATAAAATGATGGTGGTAATGAATACTCATCCTCCCCCATGCAGTTGAATATAGTTGGGGGGTCGATTCTTCATGTGGATAGTGACTTCCCTCTAACAAGAATTTTTTTTGGCTCTATATAAGTAAATCTAATCCATGAAAATAATTGTATCATATTTCACTATGGGTTGTACAAATAGGTTAGTTGTATGTTTAATCCACTAATTATGATAGGAGAAGATTTATATTCATGGGATGCAATGATTTCCCCATTTTTCATTATCAAAAACATCTTTATTTCCTTGATTTTTGGTTGTGTTAGGATAATTCTACTAAATTATTTGAATATAAAACAATGGGTAGAACTAGAATAAAAACATCATTCACTATTCTTGAAGTAATAACTATTGTACATGTCACCACATAGATGTCGGGGTTCACTTCAGAGGTTGTGATGGACAATGATCTCCCCTTCTATCTTGGAGGTTGTTGGCTGTCTCTGAAAACCCTTGTCATAGGGAACTAGTTTGAAAAGTGAATTGGTATTTTTTTTGAAGTAATGAACAATGTGTTGAAGTTAAAATAGTGTGTTACTCACTTTTGTCTCCACTGTATGTGTTTATGGTAGTTAATGTCCATGTTCCCTTCTCTTCCACACCTAATCCTTTTCCTCGTCCTATTAAGGCAATTTTCTGGGTGAATCTTTCCGCATCATTGAAAAGTGGGGTGTTAGATTTTCATAGCACCATTGGATTTATCTATTAGTCCATCCTAATTAAGGTACACCTCATGATTCTTATCCTCCTGATACCTCTAAGATTCGATGAGCTCCTTTTCGACCTTGGGGAACATCAAATAATTTCTTTATAGATGTCGAAGTCAACGATCGCTATATCAATCCGTAGGCTAGTTTTTAGACTACCAAAGAAGATGTCAACCATGCGTTCGGTGGTAATGAAAATGATTGAGGTGTATCATGCAAGCCTTGTTAATTTTTTCTCATACACTTTGATGGATTTTCCATATTTTTTTACTGTAAGGAAATCCATTCCCATCTAATGTCAAAAGGTGTGAGGAACATATTCATTGAAAAACCATTTCCAAAAATCCTTCAATTTCAATACCTTGAAATCCACCTCATGGTTAATAGTTTTTATCATTGTCCACTATTGATCATATTTACCCTCCATTCTGTAATAATCTGTAAGTACCTTCTCTTTTTCAGAACATTGAAGTATGAATAAGATCTTCTCAATGGATTAGATCCATTTTTCTGTGATTGAGGGATCAAGTGATATATTAAAATT
The DNA here is from genome assembly GCA_963277665.1 of Viscum album. Taxonomy (NCBI): domain Eukaryota; kingdom Viridiplantae; phylum Streptophyta; class Magnoliopsida; order Santalales; family Viscaceae; genus Viscum; species Viscum album. The sequence goes on from OY728154.1 coordinate 11,269,319, forward strand.
ATGAGGCCTTTGTATCGTGAAGATCTAAAATTTGGTTTTCCATTCTTAGTTGTAGGGGGGGGGGTTGGACATTCCTCTTGAGCCATGTTTCAATTCAAAAAATTAGTTAAGTAAGAGAGTATGATGAAAAATATAGTGATTACCACTACCATCGTATTGGGTATCTCATTAGGACAATCATAATATTGATCATCACAACAGTTGTTAGCCCAAGTCCTCCTATAATCATACATTGGTGTGAATAAAAGGAATGTTAGGTGTAAGACATAGAGGGAAATCCAATGAAAAAATGGATAACTTATAAATTACAGTTTTTACATAACTTATCTGTATAATATATGATCTACTACCCAACTTATATTCTTGAGGGGTTTTTATATGCTTAATAATTTTCCATACTATGATTATGAATTTACAAAATCATATCCCGGGCAGTGTTGTAACCAAGAATTCATCAATGCTTGTTGTCGTAAACTAGTTCATGTGTGAGTGTAGCTCAAAGTAGTGTTTTTGTGTTTTACCCATTGATATATCTATTCCAGGGCTTCCACTAACATATCATATCAAAACTAGGATATATTTTCTTGATAAACCACTTAATCAATACTCACCTAAATTTAGGGATTTTTTTATTATACTTAGTTTTATCTCTAAGACTTTTAATATGTTTTTCTAATCATAATCCCCAGAATAACTAAACTTATTTTCTATTACCAACTATTATGGCCATGCTCTTTATTTCACACATAAACAAAATTTTTTACATAAATTAATCACATGATAAAACATATAAGATTGTGAGGTCTAGTGTCTTTGGGGATTTGGATAATTACATAAGAACATAATATATGAAATACACATCTTTATTTAAAACATCTTTTACATGGCCGCACACATTCTTTCGTACATAGCATTTCATGGTATAACATGATGATATACATAAGAAAAAGGCAAGCTATAAAGGCCAGAAAGTGAGTAAAAAAGTCATAACATGATGAATAAAGAACATGTAAAGTAATAGTCATATAAACGAAGCATAAGGGAAACATGAACAGAAAGGCATGATATACCACGACTATCATAACATGTAAATGTGGAAACAACATTTTACAAGATATTAACATGATCCAAGGCTCATTGAACTTGAACGGGGAGTAAAATTTCATTTCACATGAATTAGAATGAGTAAAACCCCATTGAATTTGATGTATACTGATTCTTATATTTACCCAATGCATTTTAGCGCTACCAGGGCACACCCTTCTTAATCATTTCATTTCAAGAATAAGTGTGTCACATGGATAATATAACGTGGATTCATTAAATATCATCATATTGTTATATGATAAAGTAATGTGGAATTCATACATGAAACTATATAATCAATAAGTAAATGTTCATAATGTTGAATACCATTTATAGAGAAATGGGCATGGTATTCACTACACAATGACTTTTGCTTGGAAAATCGCTGTGCAATTTCGCTAGCATAATGACGTGAAATAAGAATTCATAAAAACTTTTGATGAGAAAAAGGGGTTTCTCATCATATGTACATGAAATGGAAAATAATAGGTTCATATTGATACATGTCTCAAAATATTTAATAGAATTTAGATTCATAACACAGAAGAGTTTCTTGAATGTAAACGAGAAGCGAGAAATTCCTTATGCAATTTCAGCCTGGTAACTGTGGGTTTTGGGAGGCATTAATGAGAGAGATATAGGTCTCTTGTCATTCAAACATAAGTATGTCATTATTTGGTAGGTGTTAAATAATATCCCAACTTTTGTAATTTTAATCAAAATTGTATAACTACATAATTAAAATTGCACAAAAATGAGAAAAGAAGAAATTTCTTAATTGGAAGTGTGATTCCAATGGCATTGAAGAAGCATTAGAGGGGCTTAATGAGATCTTGGTGCACCATGAGAGGATACTAGAGATTAGAGGTCCGAGTTGGGATGTAATAAAAGGGTTTTGAGAGAAGATAAATGCGATCTTGGTTGGGTTTATATAGGAAAAGGGAGGGAATTCATTGTTATTTTGGTTTTGGACGCCACACATTAAACTAATCAAAACCAAAAACCAACCCATGGTACATGCCAATGGTTTTTTATAAAAAGGAGTATAAAAAATTATTTTATAAGTCCTATGTCTAAACTTATTAAAATATTATGCTTGCTTATGTGGAGTTGAGACAGACTCTATATGATATCATTTTAAAAGATACATTGCTTTATAAGTCTTGAAGGGCAAACTAAGGCACCATAAAATTAATCAAAAAATTATAAAATAATTTTTTTTAATTTGAAACATATTTTGGACAAAGATAATTATTATAGTATTCAATTACATTACTATTGTGTCATTATAATGTCATTAAACACATTATATATTTAAAAAATATTTAATTTTGTCCCAGAATTCGACTGTCTCAAAATATTATGAACAATTCACCATTGGATAATTTTATACACCCTTATTCCAAAAATAATATTCATTTTATTTAAATTATTCACCAAATATTTTAATTATTACTGTTAAAATAAAATCTACATTTATAAATAATTCAATGGGTTTTAAAAAAAATAACTATGAATCCTTAATAAAAATTATAATTGTATCCATAAAAATTAATGATCATTTATACATAATAAAAATTAATTTAGTAATAATATTTCATAAAAATATTATTTAAATCAAAAATCCAATAAATAATCAAAACATATCTCTTAATTTAAAATTAACTAAAAATACTATTGGTTCTTTAAAATATATTTACCAAGTAACAATAATAAAATGAATGGTTATTCACTATAACAAATAATGCACACAATCCTAAAGCATGTGTCTTGTAACATAAGAACGTAAAAAACCCTCATAATACCCAAGGGTAATGTGTGTGATGGAGAAATAATGTTGGGGAGGCTATGATAATAGAGCTCATGTGGTAATCTCTCTTAACTTCCACTTCTCCCGTAGGTAGTTCTATTCACGTTAAATGTGTTGAAACTGTACTTGGGCATGACCAAGCGTGAAACCCAGTGATGATACCTCCTCTTTGAGCTCTGACAAATGGGATACATATGGAGAAATTCTACAGGATAAGGCCATCAATTACTTTTTCTAATTAAAGTTTATTTGTTAAATCCCTATATTTATAATAATCATGTGGTCACTGTTGAATAGCTATATTATCAACAGTAACAATTTTTAATGGTATTTTAAACTCCAAAAACATAAAACCCTGGAAGTGGATATGTTATATAACTATTTTAAATAATATGATATTTAATTAGATCAAGGGGAATTTTCATTAATAAAAGTTTTTGCCATTCAATATTCCTCCCATGAAGAAATTTCTCCATCAATTTGTTTTCCCATACACAAAACATATGAGGGTAACTTTTCGTTTTTACTTACTATGATTCCCACATTTCATCTTCAATATTTTGGTTTCTCCACAACACAATGACAAGGGGCATTGTCTTATTTCATAGAACTATTTCCCTATGATCTATGATCTTCACCAACTTCTCTTCAGAGGAGTGGTCATATCCAATGGTACCACCCATGGATTGATTACATGCTATGAGATAGGTATGTACTTCCTCAATAGTGATACATGGAATACATTATGTACTTGAGATAGTTTTTGGCAGAAATTCTAGTTACTTGGCCACTACTCCAATGTGTTCCAATATCTGAAAAGGGCCGATGTAACTTGGACAAAGAATTACATTATTCCAAAATCTCATAACTCTCTTCCACGGTGATATGCATATCAATACCATATCCATGACATCACACTATAGATCCCATAATTGATTATCCACCTAGATTTTTTTCAACACAGAGAAGCATTAATGTTATATTCGATGGTCTTAAAAATTTCCACCATTTCTTCAACCATTTCTGGAACTAGAAATTTTCGCTCCCCAACAACATCCTATCATGAATGTGTTCTACACCACTTCCCATAAAGGGATTTATAATGATCCATTTGGTTGTTTGAGTGGATCCTATTATTGTAAGAGAACTCAACTAGGGGATGATGTTGATCATGTCTTCCTTTGAAGTACATTAACCATGTTGTGAATATGTCCTCATGTGTTAGATAGTTTTATCTGATTGGCCATCATCTCGGGAATGATAATACATAAAAAATTTCACCTCAGTATTTAAAACATGTTGAAAACTCTTCCAGTACATATAGGTGAATCCAACATCATGACCAGATACAACTGGTAGGGGTACTCAATGTATCCTTTCCACTTCTCTGATATATATCTGTGCTAGTTTATCTGTTATGAAATCCTATAAAATTGCAAAGAAGTTTCAGTCTTTATAAGTCGATCCAGAAAAACACATTGAGAATTGTTTCCATTAGATATATTCAGATGTCTGATGGGAAATTCAATGGTTATGCTCTCTCATTTCCATGCTTTTATGGGTAATGGTTGCATATTCCCCTTAGACTTCTACCTCTCAGCCATTACTTGCTGACATGCCAGAAACATCAATGTATACTCAAAGAATCTTTCTTCATGTTTTCCCCTCAATAACGCTATCTAATATCTCGATACATCATTGTGTTTCCTTTGTGAATGGAGAAATTATAACAGTTTGCATCATCAAAAAGATCATTATTTAACTACGGATTTGATGGAACATATAGTCTTGTCCCACATCTTACAATTCCTCCTTCATTAACACTGATATTTGAGGATTTCCCTTTTCTAATTTTTTACACATTCTTCTAAATTCATTCATCATCATTTTGGGAATCCTTTAAACTTTTCAAAATATACGGTGGAGAAATATTTTACGAATGGATTGATGATTTTTACTATTTTATGACCTCCAACTCCGTATTCAACAAATAGAAGAATATTGTATCCTTTACAATTCTCATTATTCATAGAATCTATGAAGCCTTTATACAAAGAGAATATACCACTTTTTACTCTTTCCTATGGTGGTATTGGGTTAATTAGTCTTTTTCTTTTATCATATCTAACCTTCTTCATCGGTGCATGTTCAATTCTTTCAATGTGAAACTATAATTGAGGCTTTTTCAATGTGTGTATATTTAACATTTCTCCCCAAAGAGGTAATATTACCAAATTTTTAAATCTAATCATACTAATGTCAATTCCAAATCATGTGTTTTAATGTATTGATCAAGAAATTACAATTTCATTGATGCATCGGCAATTACATTGTCATTTTTCATAAACACATAACTCATGCTCTTCTTCTAAGAATCACTAAATACAACAAATTATTATCCACTTGTGGGTAATGTTAGTGCATTAATAGAGATATGAACCCTTTTGAACTCTCTGAAGCTCTATTCAAATTCATCAATCCATGGATGCATCACTCCTTTCCATGTTAACTTGGTAAGAGGGTTTGAAAATCATCAGAAATTTCCCCCAAATCAGCGATAAAATCCATATAAACCCAAGAAGCTACAAGTTTTTGTCACCGATGATTGCATCATCCTTCGCTTAATTAGAACTATCATTTAGTGATGCACATATATCCTATTTGTTTTGACGATATAGCCAAAAAATTGAGACCAATTTCAAACAAAACATACACGAGTTATTCTTTTTATAAGGTATCTCCTTCTTCAAAGACTATATTACAGTGCTTAGATGCTACTAATGATCCTCCTTGGTTTTGGAGTATATTATAATATCTTCTATAAAGACTACCACAAATATTTCTATGTAAAATCTAGAGAATATATTCGTCATGTTCATGTAGATTTCTGGAAAAATTGTGAGTCCTAAAATAATTACTATGAATTCATAATACATGAATATTGTATGAAAATCATTCATGGGTATATCCTCCTTCTTCAACCATAAATGTTAATATCTCGACCACAAATCCACCATGGATAAGTATTATGCTCCAAAAATATGAATGATCAAGTCATTAATTCATTAAGGAGTATACTTTTTCTTTATTAAGAATTTTTTGAGATCACGATAATAATTTAAAAGGGGCATTGGCCTATCTTTAATCTTGATGAAGAAGACTGGTGCACCCCATGGTGAATCAATTGGGTATATAATCCCTTTATCCAGATTCACCTGTAGTTCTTTCTTTAGCTCGTCGAGCTCCATAACACTCATTCTATATAGAGTCTTGGTTATTTTCTATTCTCTAGGTATAAGATCTATTGAGAATTCAACATCTCTTCCATGAGGAAGAATAGGATATATCTCGAGAAACACATTAGTGAATTCCTTCAAAATAGGCATGACATCATTGTTGGTTTCTTCCATAGACTTAATCATATGATAGTGATACATGTGATCATAGGGAATTAATATCCACCCTTCAGATGATATTGCTAAAGAATATTCATCCTTCTCCTTGAACTTTTACATAATCAGTGGTCGATATGCATTATAGAGAGTGATTTCTCTCTCAGGTATTATGAAGATGTTTTCTGTGAAGTTAAATACATAAATTATGACAGGGGAGGAGTTATATTCTTTGGATGCAATGATTTCCCCAATTTGTATTCTCATAGATAGCTTAACATCCATGATTTTTGGTTGTGTTGGGATTTTCTAATAAACATTCAGGATATAAAAGATTTTTTAGAACCCAAATAAAAAAGTACATTAGCTATTATTGAATGAATAGATAGAATACTTGTCACCACATAGTTTTTGGGGTTAAGTTTATAATTTTTATGGGAAAATCACTCCCTTCAGACCTTGGAGGTTGTTGGATACCTCCAAAAACCCTGGTCTTAGGGAACTGGTTTGAAAAGTATCATGGTTTTCAGAAGTTGAAGCAATGAAAAATTCATTGGGGGATAAACGAAGCATTCCTATCCTTTGTCACAACCACTTTTTTTCTTTTCATTAGTTAATGGCCTGGTGACCATCTCTTATACACCTAAAGAATTTCCTAATCCTATTAAGGAAATTTCGGGATGCTTTTTTCTGCACCACTGGCATGTAGGGTGATGGATGTTCTCATCACCATTGGATTTTTCCATTGGACTGACAGACTTAAGGTCCAACTTATGCACATAATCCCTATAACACCCCTGAGATTCTCTAATCTCCATTTTGCCCTAGAGGTAACATTAGAAAATTTACTCACAGCTCTTGATGTCATGGATCTTTAGGGATTTCCATAGGCTAGGTTTCAACCCACTAAATAAATAGTCAACCTTGAATTTTTGGGGAACCACAATACCATAGGGATATCATGAAATACATGTGAAGTTTTTCTTGCATTCTCTAAGGGATTCATCATATTTTTTCCATGAGGGTAAGGAATTCCATTTCCATATTATGTTAGAGGGTGCGGGGAAAATATTAATCAATTTTGTTTCGAAAATCCTACAATTCTAATGCCTAGATATTCTCCTCATGGTTCTTAATTTTTATCAATATCCACTATTTCTCATATTCACCCATCATACGATAATCAACCAGTTGTACCATCTATTTTTCATAATATCTAATCATGGAGAATAACTTCTCAATGAATTTGATACATTGTTCTATGATTGAGTGATAAGATGATCCATTAAAAGTAGGAGGCCTTTGTCACATGAAGCCTTATATTGAAGATTGTTCATTCATATTGGGGGGGGGGGGTTGAATGATCCCCAAAACCCATGTTTTTATTCAAAACATAAGTTAATTGAGATAATATTGTGACAAAGTCTATGATTCCGTCTCCCATCGAATTAGGAATCTCATTAGAACTATCAACAAATTGATCTTCACATCGGTTGTTACCCCGAGACATCATATTACCAGCCTTTGGTTGGAATAAAAGGAATGTTGTGGTTAACAAATAAAGGGAAATCTAATGAAAAAATTAGATAACATATAAATTAAATTTATTTCCATAACTTATTAATGATATCCATGATCTACTTCACAACATATATTCTTTCAGGATTTTTTTTAATTCCCATAATAATGGTTCATCCTATGTTTATTAATTTACAAAAGCATATCCACTGGGAGTGTTTAACCAATAGTGCAGCAATGCCTGTTGTCATGTACCAATTCTCATTCGAGTCTATATCAAAGAGGTCTTTTTAGGTTTTACGCTAGATACATTTGGGCCAGAGCTTCCTCTACCTACTCGTATCTAGATAGGGATGAATTTGATTGATAAAATACTTAATGAGTACTCAAAAATATATATCAATGCTTTTATTATACATATTTATATCCCTATGTATATCACTAGGTTTTTATAATCTTAATCCCAAAAATAACTAAACATATCATCTGATACCTACTATATCAAGCATGCTCTTTATTTAACACATAAACCTAATTTATTACTTAAATTTTTCACTTGATACAACATAGAAGATTGAGATGTATAATTTATTTGGTGCTTAGTAACATTACATAACAACATAAAACATGAAGTGCATATCTTTAATGAAAGCATGTTTTACATGACCACACACATTCATTCGTACTTATCATTGCATGGGATAACCTGAGGACATGCATAAGAAAAGGGTGGGATAAAAAGCCCATTAAGGGTGTGAAAAAAGAATAACATTATGAATACAATACTTTTTTTGTATTAGTAATATCAATTGATCATAAGAGAAACATGATCATAAAAGACTGATATAGCATGATTATCATAACATGGAAATGTGGCATCATCATTTGACATGATATTAGCCTGAGCCAAGGATAGTTACACATGAATCATGAGTAAACCCTAAATTGACATTAATTATATCTAGAAAACCTTCATTTCACATGATGTATCATGAAAAAAAATATTTTCCCACTGCATTGAATCGTTACCTAGGTGAACCCTTCTTAATCATTTCATTTCATGCATAAGTGTGCCACATGGATCATATAACATGGATTCATTAAACATGATCATTTTTTCATGATAAAGGAATATGGAATTAATACATGAATCTTTATAATTATTATGTAAATTTTCATATTGGTGAGTACCCTATATTGTAAAATGGGCCTGGTATTAACTACATAATGACTTTTGCATGGAAAAGCACAGTGCAATTTCGGTAGAAAAATGGCATGACATAAGAATTCATAAAAATGGTTGATGAGAGATAAAGGGTTGTATCATAATATATATATTAAATAGACTATAATGGGTTAATATAGATACATTTCCAAACATATGTAATGTCATTTAAATTCATAACACAAATGAATTGCATGAATGTAAATGAGAAGAGGGAAATTCCTTAAGAAATTTCAGCATGGTAACTAGTGTACATGGGAGTTCCTAATGATATAGAAATAGGTATCTAATAATTAAAAAACAAATAGGGAAGTATGTGGGAGGCTAAAAAACATACCCTACTATTTATAACTGAAAATAAGAAGGTATAAAAACACAATGAAATTTGGACAAAAATGAGAAAGGAAGAAATCCCTTACTTGGATGTGTGATCCCAAAGCATTAAAAGAGGACTGAGAGAGGGAACATGGAAGAATTGGGCGCCTTGAGTGGATAATAGAGAGGATAGGTATGATTCATACGTTCTTCAATGTTTTATAGTCAAGTGAAGAGGGAGATTTTGGTCTGGTTATATTGGAAAACGGAGGGAATTCGTTATTATTTAGGTTTTGGACACCACACATTATTCTAATCAAAAGCCAAAAACAAACCATTTTTTCCCCATGGTGTTTCAAAATGGTAGTGGAATACATTATTTTATACGTCTAATGTCTAATCTTCTCAAAATATTAAGCATGATTTTTTGGAGGTGAGTCACACTCTCATGAAAATTGTTTTAAATGTTATAATGATTTATATGTTTTTGAGGGTCAACTAAGGCACCATAAAAATCATTAAACAAATCTAAAATCACATTATATTAAAGTTAAATCATATATTGGATGAATAGAAATTTTATATTTTTTTACATCTCTATTGGTTAATTATGATGTCATAAAACACATTATATATTTAAATGATAATTAATTTTTACCCAAAAATTAAATTATCCCAAAAATATTATGAATATTTTACCATTGGATAAATTAAAATTCATGATTCCAAAAATAATTTTCATTTTATCTAAATTATTTGAAAAATATTTTATTTATCTATATTAAAAAAAATTGATATTTATCAAAAATTCATTTGTTAGGACAAAAACAACTTTCAAAGCTTAATAAAAATTTCATTTGTATTTATAAAAATTATACAATCATTTATATTTAATAAAATGTTAATTTTTTAATAAAATATTATTTAATTCAAAAATAAATTAATTCATCAAAATAGATTTCATTGATGTGTACTAATTAAAAATACTATTTTTTCATTAAAATATATTTTCAATGTAATAATAATAAAATGAATGTATATTATCTATACAAAAATAATTCACAAAATCATAGTGCTAGAGTATTGTTACATAACCCCTTAAAACTCCTAAAAAAGACATAAGGGTAAGATTTGAGATGGTTAAAGACTCTTGGGGAGTCTCATATATCATCACCTGGTTGTTGATATCTATTTATAGAAACTTCTCTCATAGGCGGTTCTGTTCAAGATTAACAACTTGAAGTTCATAATGAGATGGGTCAATTGAGAATCTTAGTGGCACTTCGTCATTTCTGAGCTCTGAAAAATTGGATTCATATGGAGAAATGGTACTGAATGAGGTCATCGCTTCCTTTGTCTATGTAAATATGATATGTTAAAGCCCTATATTTATAATAATCATGTGTTCAAAGTTGGATGACAATATTAGAAACAACAACAATTATGAATGGTATTTAAAAATCAAAAAACATAAAACCAACGATGTCAATATGTCATATAACCATATTAGATAATAATACATTTAAATAGATCAGATTAATTTTTATTAATAATATTTTTGGTCATTACATTCGAAGAGAGGTTATTGTATTGATTGTTTCAATAAATCTGTGATTCATTCCATATATGTGTTAATCAGGCTTCATCATAAAATTATCACACATAATAGTATAGGTATTAATTATAATTTATTTAACATTAGTATTACCTTCATGGTAGAAAACTAGGTTATGAAAAATTTCATATATAGATTTAAATTATGATTTTAAATTTAATTATTCATCCCATAATGCACAGAACAAGGCATTCATAACTTTACATTGATTATTTCATGCATCTTTTTAGAATCACTATATGCACATCTTTGTGTTTCTGTTATTTCATATTTGTCTCCTATTACTATCTAAATAACAAAGCCCACAATTTCTATGGGCATTTTCATTTCAATTTTCCACTCAGCATAATTTTGAAAATTAACGTACGAATTTATGTTGGTTATAACACCTTAATTTATAATATATATAACAAATATTAAAGGATATATTATAAATAGGATGAAATTTAGAACGAACATAAATTTATATATCTTTAAAACATAGCTAAAAAACAGATAAATGGATTTGAAAATTCCTTGAACCATTTGGAAAAAGAATTTTGAAAACATCATATGATAACAAATGTTGGTTTGGGTTGGATAATCAAGAGGGGGTGAACTGATTTCCTACAAAAATTTTGTTATAAACATTATTTAGAGATCCCCAAATTTTAAAAAAACATTTTTTTTAATCACATATGTAAATTTAAAATATTTTGAATCTTCAACTAATATTTCAAGATATTGGTTACTTCTCTATTATATCTACCCAAAATAATGATATTACTTTTGAAACCAAATTACTATGTAATATATATATATATACACACAATCCAAGAGTACCTATAAAAGAGAAATTTATTTTTCTAAAATATGAGTTAAAATAGAGAAGATATAAATTGAAAGAATACAACAGATAAAAACGATACTCAGCCTCAAGATGAGTCCTAATCCATTCCATTTGGTTATCACCTTCAACCATTAAAATTATATATAATGCTTTGACGAACACTGTGGTTTGTTGTTTACACAATAGTACACAAGGTTTTCTAGGCCACAAGACCTCAAAAACTATTCTATTTGATAAATATATCACCTTTGTCACATATGACCTCTTCCATAGTTATATGTGGGTGAAATATTGTGTAAGAGATTAGTAATGGGAGGCTAACTTTTATCGATGAGTTTATCATTAGTGAATGCGTGAAGTTTTAATACAGACACATACACTATTTGAAATATTAATAAAACAAAACACTATAAGAGAATAATACAATAAGAAGGGATAATAATGATCTAAGTTTAGTTCTATGCAACTTTGGACTTAAAGGATATATAATAATTGATGTTTGGGTCCCCCTCTGAAAGTATACTCGTAAATAGTGTATTGTGAGTTATCTGTTCTAGTTTTTAGGAAGCTATTCTATAAATCTTCATATCACTTATTATTTTGTGATTTGGTACTACAAGGATGTTTTTATATTTGTACACAACAATAAGTAAGCATTATCATCAATCTTTTTATTATTCATGAATGCGAATGTGTTCTTCTCTTACATCTATTTTTTTCACTTCACCCACCTCGAGAAGCACCTTGAATTTGATCAATGTTGTTTGTGTACTATCCAACAACGAGCATTATCCCTTAACCTTGTACCTTTTATGTAAGGATTCAGGTCTACAAAAAAACATTAATTATGCCAATTTCAATAAATAAATTAAATATAGGAGTTAAAATCTACTTTTTGATTTAATTGAAAAATAGAAAAATTGTTATGTAAGTAACATTGTCATAGTTAGTGGAGAGACAATAATGGTGTCAAAGTCATGGTGATTGAGAAGTGGTGCCATATTCAATGCTGCTGTATTTTGCGAGATCTTGAACTAGTATCACAATAACATTGTCTATCCCTTTCTGATTTCAGGAACTGGCAGCATGGCTACGATGTCTGTTTCTTTGAAAATTCTGGAAATGGTAGAAAAATTACGGTGTTTGGTTCTCTGAAAACTCTGCAAATGGTAGCATAGTTATAGGGCCTCATCCATTGCATTTTTTTTGGAACCGACAACATAATTATGGTGTCTTGGAAATGGTGTCGTGGGATTTTCTGATTCCCAGACTAAACAGTGAGACTGTTTGGGTAGATAAATATTGTCTCATATTTGTTCAAATATATTCAATTTATATTAAGAGGTAATACTCATCAATATTGAATAATATTAAGCATAATCATAATATAACATAATATAACATGAATAATCATGATTTAGAAGTTTTAAACATGATTTACATGATTTGTGAGCATTAAAAAAATGAGGATTCCAACAATAGTGTTTTTATGTTTTCATTAAATTTTCATAAATCAACTTTTTGTAGAATATTGTTTCATATATCAGAACATATTCAAAACAATATTTTATTATTGTACTAAATTCTATAATCTCACGACATTAAATTTTCCCTTCCAGGAAAAAATTATTTCATAGAATTTTATTTCTTTTTCCAAATGTATAATGTTATAAAAACATAATGAATAAATTATATGTAGTGGAATATTCAATTAAAAACTCTGAATTTAAAAGGATCCTTAACAATAGAACCATAAAATAAAGGATAATATTTGGAATATATATTGTAAGATAAATATATATATATTTAGAATGAAATTTCTTTTGTTGAAATTGATTAAGATTTATTTTTATTGGAAATTTAATTTCCTTGTTAATATTTTTATGATTATAATTTCTTATCTATTTAATAACCCATGCACATACTATACGTATAAGAATACCTGTAAAAAAAATTTCCAATAGAATAACTTGATGGTTATATGATATATACCATATAGGAATGGTTATATTTGTCTTCATCATACATGAGTATGTGGAATAACATTACCATCTTGATAGGGAAAAATATACATCATTTAATTATATTCCCTAAATGTAATTTTATAATTTTATTTTCTTTTCAGTATTTTGAAATCCCCCATCACCTAAAAATCGAAATTGAAAATAAAAAAGATGAATGTTTCATTACTAATTAAATAAAATTAACAGTTATCAGATCAAAAGTTATATAGAAAGATGACTTTTTATCTATACTTTTTTAACCATTAACCAAAACCAAAATGGTTAACTCAAGTCAAGATACTATAGAAAAAATAAACTATTATATAAAATATTAAAATACTAATCATCAGAAACAAAAAAACACACCATGAAAAATGTAAATAATATAATAAATAACAAACTCTAAAACACATCAATCTATTTTAGAATAAATTTTAAACCCTATGATTATAATTATTTCATCCATATTATTAAAAATCAACCTCAAATTTATCTCCAAATAATGTCAAAAACTTATAAAGTTAAATACAAAAAATTTATATTACGTAAAAAAATAATAAAAAACATGAAAATAATTTCCATTGATACATAGAATCACATAAAATAAATATTTATATTATATATTATTCAAAAGGATAACTCAATCATTAATATATTTCTAATATAAAGTACATTGATATAAAATCCAATTCTATACAAAAATATTCCACTTACCTTGATTCATATATTGTTCCTGAAAATATAGTGAAATTATTCCAAAAAAACATTAATAAACTAATCACTAAACATTTATTTTAATCCAATGGTTATATATCTGATATAACATATGGTCCCAAAAAATATAATAACCCTTAATCCTAGTAAACTAAAATTACATTAAGTGCAATGATCTATTTAGAACAAACTGATATATTTATATGAGTGTCTTCAACCCTAAGCAATATTATTATTTTAAAATAACGTTAACAATAAATAAAATACTAATCCAAAGGTTTTTATATATGTCTATTGTCTATTAAAACCCTATAAAATCTCCATAATTTCATTAATCACCATAAAATCAATTAATTTTTCAATATGGTATCTATACTTTTGAATTCTCATCCTTATGTTTATCAACCATTAAATGAAATATAACTACATCATAACTCGTGAAACCCTATAAATAAAAACATGAATCATTAAAAATCCTTCACAATACTTTCAATGTTTCTTTATCATCATCATTTGACCCTGATGAATGATTTTTTACAATCATGATGATCTCATTCATGATTTTTCCTCCTTGGGACTCAATTTCTTAATTTCCATACCATAAATATTTAAAAACTTTAATTGAAACATTATAATGATCATTATTACCCACCATTATGTTAACTGTAAAATTTATATTTCCTTGAAAATTTATATCCATATTCCATCCACTTTTATATATAAAATAACTTATTCTTCCTTTGAGTCATCTCCCTAAAGGGTTCTTCTAATACTCCAGAAACATTAGATGTTGAATTTTCATAACATCCTAATATTTACTATATAAAAATCCATGAATCCCCTTTTTAGTCTTATTTGGTGTGTTATTAAACTCTTCAATATTAGGGTTTTTTAATCATGGAATTAAATACCAAGTTAGTTATAACAATAATAATTTTCACTCTAACTTCTCCCACGTATATTTACACTCAAAATTTTATCCCACATTTTTTCGAATTCATAAAAATCAACACATTATTCATCCCATTAATTTTTTACATGGTTCCTACTAGTAAAAATAAATTACTAAAACCAAATAAATTTATTGTGATTATATAAAATATTTCTATAAAAAAATCTTATGAGGTGGTTAAATTCTATGAAATACATTACTATTTCACATTATATTCAATAATTTTGATTCTTCCATAAATAACCACAACATCATATACAATATTTGTAATATTTATTTATAGAATTATTATATCTTATGATCCTAAAAAATCATACTAACCCCATACATTTTAAAAAGATTTTTAATTCTGATCATTAAATAACATCCTAACAAAAAAATATATAAAACCTTCCACAAATGCAGACAATAACATCTCATTACATTTAATACACATATCAATGAGATTAAAACAAAGGATTTCATGTTCATATATTTCCATTTTCATTTAGAAATAATTTTTTTCTGTATTAGTGAATCCATTACATAAAAATTGATATTTCATCATAGTGCACAATTTTATCAACAAAATTTGTTCTTGTATTCACACACTTGTTTTATTCAAGAAATGTTTTATTTTTTCAATATTTTTTGACCATTAATGTATTTATATTCCATACACATCCTTATATACTATAAAAAAATTTAAAAAATTAAATGATAAAAAACATATCAGTAAATAGTTAAAAAATAATGGAAACCCTAAAATCTTTTTTGGAAAATAATAAACATCATATAGAAAGTTTATTTTTTACAATATAAAAATTCAGGTAAAGGATAATTTTCATTTTCATTAAATTATCATAAAATATATATATATAAAAATTTATTATTAATGATAATGAAAAATTCATAACTCCGATAGTTTCTTTAATAAGCATATTAAATAAATAATATTATTTCCATGAAAATCAATCCATTTACCAGTAAATGGTTTTATTATTTCTTAAAAAACATATATGTAATAAATTATATTAAAATATATCAAATAAAACTCATAGATGAAACTGAAATAACATGTAGGATTCCAAGTATATTTTTTTTATAAATACCCATATCGATACCTTATATCAATTATTAGAATGAAAAACATTATTGGTTATTTATATACATATGTTATCTAGAATACAACAATAATGATTCATTAAAGGGATATATAAAATCTATCCACCTTCATATCAAATTTATATATACTATAAGATGATTAAAAAATGTAAAATATTACATTTAAATCATAATACTAATAATATTTGGCATTAGAACACATTTTTAGAAGAAACCTTAAATATTAAATAATGTTAGATGATATATCCTCTCCTAAAATAAAATTGAACTAAAAAATCTTGAAAACATTTGAATTATAATTTTTTTTTCAAACTTGAATAAGAAAATATATTTGAATATCACTAATAAAAAGATGAATTATTGATGGAAGAAAAATCCATTTGGTAACACTATAAAAAATTATCTTTTCAAATTTGAAATTAAAGTGATAAATAAATCACAGAGAATAAATTAAAATTTTACATTCAGAACATACGTAAATAAGACAAAGGATGTTTGACAATTAGCTTTTAGAATATTTTATTTATAAATATGTGCATTATTGAAACATTTAAAAGAACATAGAAATGATAATATATGTGATTAAAACTTTTTAAAGGTTGTTTTAATGAAAAATACAATTCCTCATGCCATGACTCATCACCCATATATTTAACTATAAAAAATAGTAAAATTTTATTTTTTATCATCAATATTATAAAATAGTTTCATGTATACAACATTAATTTTATTAATTTTATTTTATTTATTACCTTGTTTTATTTAGTGTCTAATTTTTAAAAGTTCACATTTAATGTGTTATGGAAGTCCAGAAAAGACGAAATTTGTATACTCACTATTATAAAAGGGGTATTAGTTCCTTCATCATAATAATATTAAATTTTTTATAATTATAATTATTATATTTTCTATATAATTATAAAAAATACATGTATAAAAGTCATAAAATTGAATAAAATATTTTGATAGAGGTGGTAGTTTGCGTGTACATAGTAGTAGCATTTTAGTTTTTCTGATAGATGAAACGTAATCAATTTATATGAATTATTAGCATTTATGAATTATAATAACATTATAAATATCATAGTATATTAATAAATCTATATTTATTTAAAACAATGGTTTTTTAAAATTAAAATTTAATTACATCACATTATAGATGTGGTAGTCAAAATGTACGTATGCATAATATTACTATTTCCCAATGGATAGGGGTAAAATTGTAGATAATATCATAAATTTAATGAAAATAATTATGTAATTAATATCATAGAAATTCAATGAATTTCCTTTTTAAATAGTTGAATTTTAGTTATTAACAACACACATCTCTTCATGGAGTCCATATTCCAGACATTGAAATGTGTGATTTTATACTTCTTGTAGGTTACAAATAAGACATAAAATAGTGTTTCATTAAAAATGTTAATTTACTATTTTAAGAAGTATGATTTAATTTTATTTGAATAGTTATAATTTATTTTATTGTGTGGAAGAATAAATAAACCCGAAATATTTCTATTAAGAGTTAACCTCTCCCAAACTATCCAATGAATTGAACATATGTCCTTTTGAAAAAGTGTTTTATGGTAACACCATGTATTGAAGATATATAATGGGAATCTTATAGAGGAATTTAGGTAAATAATTGATGGAAAATACCAAAAACATTTTTACATGGAATGGTTATATTAGTTCTTCTTTTATAGTAAAACATGTATGTTGTTTTTTAAAATATTATGTTTTGTTGGTCTCGAATGTAATTATAATAATTCCATGTGGCACAAAAATGGACCATGGAGGAAACTTTTGACCAATAACCATCTCATTGTTAATCTTATAGGATTTTTATTATTTTTAAATCATCCAATAAACTATTGAACAACATTAATTTCCCTATCTTTAATTTTTAGAAAATTCACATAAATTAACGTTTTCAAAATTCTTTATAAAAATAGAGTTAAAAAATTTATAACATAATAATTATTTCATAATACAAAATAAAAAATCACTGAAACCCATTATTAATCCAGACATCAAAAAAAATCACCTTATTAATTAAATTATTTATTGAATATATTCCATCATTTATATCAAATACATAAAATTTTTACAGAATTCAGAAAATCCATTAAATAATATAGTGTACATTTATACATAGTATATTGTTTTACCAAAAAACAATTTTTCATTATAAATACAAAGTTTTTTATTCAATGTAACTCCCATAACAATAAATTTTACACACTAGTCAAAAAAATATTTATCATGTGAGATTCTAAACATCATTTATTGATAACTGAAATGTAGAGTTGAGTAAACTAATTTATTACATTGGCTATATTATAATAGAACTAATAATTAATTATATTAAAGTATCACATTAGTTATTCTTGAACTGATGTGATAAATATCAAACCTATCTTTATCACATAGTTTATTCTATAACTGATGTGTGAAATCTATTTTTGGCATAAGTTATTGAATAACTGATTTGATAAAGTAAACACAATTTCTTTATAATGTCAATTATATAATAACTGACATTTAAACTGAAATATAAATTTTATTAACACATCAGTTACTAAATAAATAAAGTTATAAATCTTTTTAAAATTTAATAAATCCTAATATTGACTTATTATGATGGTTTTTTATCAAGAGACAGTGACCTAGTTCTCTCGCAAACGGAAACCCTAAAATCTATTTTTTGATCACGTTGCCTCTAACCTCGATTTTGTTGCTTCATTAATCATTTTTTTCATTAGTGAATCTATATGATCAAATATAAACTCTTATGTTGGACTCAGGAACATTTATTTTGATCATCCTTTATCATGGATGTTCTGACTCTACATTTTTTGATTTCAGTAACTAAAAAAGTGAAATATCTATATTAATTCCCACATTTCATTGACTTTCATTCATCACTATCATGGAAGTATGTGTCAAATACATGTGATAAATTATGTGGTACACGGTGTTTATTGCAATTACACTCTATGTATTCACTATAAGTAAATTCATTATAAATATAATTAAATTTACAATTTTTATTTTTGATTTCCCCATTTTTTGAACAAGTTGTTATTGTTTTCTTTCCGGGTTATCTTGTTTAAGTATAAAAATCAGGTACACATTTTAAAAAACATGAATCCCCTAGAAAATTGTTTCATATGGCCGGTAAATATGATTGATGTTGGGTAACTACATATAATTTCCCCTAATGACATTCCATTATTTTTTTTACTCATTTATGGCATATAAATCATCATACAAGGACTGAACTTCTTAGGTAGAAATCATGTATCGAGGTTAACATTACAAAACAATATAACCTATATATGGTTTCTACAAGAATTCATCAATTATTTATGACCTATTTAGACAAAGATGATTGGAAAACTATTGTTGAGCTAAATTATCCATTGGAATAATATTTTTTGTAGTTATAAAAAAATAAACTCAATAAACCTAAGAAAATTATCATTCAATAATCTAGTGCTAGAATGAATTATTATGCTATATTATATCATTAAAAAAATATTTAAATGAAATCCATTATGGGTATGGAGTTACTCAATAGAGTTATCTCATTTTCAATAATGGTCATAGTAGTAATGAAGAAATTTTATCCACCTAATGTTCTAGATAATTGTTCATTTATACAATTTAGAGAATTATCTTAATAGGACATGTCTTCCACAATAATTATCTTACTATAAAATTATTTATCCCTTGGAAATTACTTATATAAAAAATCTCCTATTAATATGTTGAACAATTGTGTGAAAAAAATTTGAGTGAATTTTTACATGACTTTAGGGTTTTATTTTATGTATTGATTTTTCCTTCAGTTACATTAATACCAAAAAATTTTGAGGGGTTTATACTAAATCAAACTAGTGGATGGTTATTTATTTTAATATAGTGGTCTCCATTCCTATTTCTCAAACACAAAATAATTATGATTTTCAAATATACATATATTTGCTTTATATTTCGAAATTGGGTGACTTTCAAATTATGGAATATAACATATAAATATAATATTGGGACATCTAACTATATTTTATTTTAAAAAATATTTTCCTGATAATATTTTAATTATTTTACATTTATAACTGATCTTCCATTATTGTATATAATTTATAATTATGTTTTTCAAATATTCATACATTTTTTTTATATTTAAAAAAGGAGTTAGGTTTATTTTATGACATATTTCATGTAAATATAATATTGTTTTATCTTAAAAGTATTTATAATTTTTATATTTCATAAATGTAATAATTAATGAAATATTTATTAAGGAGCATCATATGAGTGATGAATATGAATAAGTTATTGATGGTTTCTTGTTATTTTCTAAATGGAATGTTCCAAACAACATCACGTTTTTCTATCCATTATTAAAATGTTTAAATATGGACAAATTGAAAAGTAAAGAGACCAAAGAACATTCAATTTATCAGGGTTTTAATCATAATTATAACCCTTCGATTTGGCATTGTAAAAATAGGAAGAATTTCATATATAGAGATTTTGATGATTTGAAAGATGATAACTCGAATAAAATTGAATAAAAGATTTTTGTTATTGAAGAATATAAAATTACGAAATAAATTACAATTCAGAATCTATATGGTGATGAAAAAAAACATTTTATTTTGGTTGTACATATTTTACAGCATTTTCATCGGTGTTAAGATTGATTAACTTGAATGAAAAACATAGTTGGACTAATAATTTTTTTACTAATTTCCTATAATTGATGACTGATAATATTTATAAAGAAAATGATCTTCCACATTCAAATTATAAATCAAATAATATACTATGCCCTGTTGGATTAGGGTATAATCAAATACATGCCTTCCCAAATGATTATGTGATATAGAGGAAGGAATATGAATTAAAGTTAGAGTGTCCCAAATGTGGGACATCACTATATCAGTAAAAAGAAAAATCACATGCTGATTTATAGGTTATAGAGAGCCCAACTAAGGTGTTTTTGTATCTTCATATAATTCATGATATGAAAAGTTTGTTTTCAAATTCACATGATGGAAAATGGTTAATATTTTTTTTGTGAAAAGAGGTGACATGAACTAATCACCCAGTTAATTCCCTAAATGAAATTTATTATAATAAAATATTATAGTACCATCATGATATGTAAATACCTTACACTAATAGGGAATTGAAATGAGTAAATTTGATTATTATAAGATAAAAACGACCAAAGACAGGGGTTGTAGACAAGAAGACCCAACAAATGTAACATTCCCATTGAAAAGGTGATGTTGCAATGTCATACACAACCATAGAGGAAGGAGAAATGCCACAAAATGACTCTAGAAGAAGACATATCGTGACCCGCTTTCACCAAGAAGAGGGAAGGCCCAGAACTTTCCTTCATCATGTTGAATTAGAGATAATGATCCCTAATACCCGCCATCAATAGGCCCCGGAGTGGAGACTAGCTCGGAGGGTATAAAATCACAAGAAAAATGGAAGAAATTACCATTTTTATTTAGTAGGATCAAGATATAAGATAGTAAGTCCCAAAGAACAGAAAAATTGGAAGTAAAAGTAATTCCCAAACAATTCATTCCCATATTCATGTTTAAACATTAAGTGCTACAATAAAAGAAAACTCCAAATGGTAAATAACAATGAAAAGAAAAAAAACAACATCCACTGTCCCAACATCCAAACTAGTATGGCCCTACATGGTCCTCAATCTCCTCCTGGAAACCAGAAAGTAGTTTTTTATACATAGGGTGAGTATACCGGTATACTCAGTAAGGAAAACCAAAATCTCTCATGCACAAGTTGGGAGGCCATCTAATAACCCGTGAGAAAAGGATATAACCAAGCACCTAATAAGGGAACTATCCACCAAAACCTCACCAAGGCACACAACCCAAATAACACAAGTCAACTAAAGTAATAGTAATAACACATTGATATTTGGGTACCCCACACCACTTTTCCAATGGTTTTTGATGACATCCTATACATCAGACCACTCAGGTCATTTTCACCGCAGTCCTACTGCAACAACCCATCTGTACACACCTGTGTTACCAAAACCACACATTCCACCCACAAAAACCAGGGACACAACCAAAACTACCGCCTGAAAAAACATGGCCAAAATAATAAAACATAACCATGCCTGGACACACCTGGTGCATGTCAACTACTGCCACACCTGAAGACACTTGGGCCTCATCCCAAAGTCATTTGGGAAACAACCTTCCTGCACACACCTAGGACAACCACCACATGGTATCCAACTCAAAGAGTCATGAGTTATAATGGACCTCAGGCTATCCTTGTCCACCCGATGATTTTTTGTCTACTCAGGAATGGGAGCAGAAAAGGAGATAATAACCAACCACTCATAGAGGTGTTGGTAAAAACACCATCCCCCATAAAATGGAGGTGTTCAGAATGATGTGATCAACATGGGTTGTTCAAGAATAATAAACATAAGAATTAAAATTATAAATATAGGTAAAAATCACTCTTTTTAAACTAGGGGTTCAAAAAACATCACATACACAAACATCGTCATTATTATTCATTCATAATAAGCACCAAAAACACTACCCAGTCACAACTCAGTCTTGTAAAATAGTTTCCCACTGAACCCAATCTTATTTTCATATTCATGTGATTTCCATTTAAGATAATTCTCCACTACTAGGAAATTATGGCATTACCCAAATCCATGGGAGGAAAAATAACTACACAACAATTTATGCTTTCACACCCAGTTATCTTGTAATGTCCCAACAACCAAAGGGAACTGTTAGATCCCTATAAGTACTACAACCAAAAAAATCCCCAAAAAATGACCCAACATGGCCTCATATCAAAAAACCAACCACTTCACCACAAAAGGGGATCCCATCCTTATCCACGTCACCGCACAAGAATCAAGTAGAGCAACTATACACATCATCAGAAAAGAGCAATGGATTTTTTTTCATATTTAAACACACCCTTTCATTAGTTCTGACATGTTGTTTGGTTAACCGAGGATACAACAGAAATATTCTTATTCACTAAGAATCCATTTAATCAACCAATTTTTCTTTATTATCCAATTTAGATGTTACATCCATTAAATCACATAAATATCCAGAAAACAAGGGTTCATTATTGGACAAGAAAGAATCACTAACAACCACATTTTTCAGTGGACATAAGCCCATATAATTCACAAAATATAATAAAAAATAAAATAATACACCAGTGCCATCAAACACACACCTTTATTATTTAAAAACCATATATTATCTTCTTTAAGGTTTGGTTTTATCCATCCCTGAAGGAAACATCCCTATTCCCACCCCACATGATACATAGTAAAGAGAGACAAAGGGAGAACCCTACTTGGATGATCAACGATTGACATTTTTCTCCTCACGCCAAGAACTGGGGATGCATGACATGTAGTGGAGGAACTCTGGGGACTCCAAGAGTGAATAGGGAAGGATCCAGCATAGGCGCACCACTTGACTTTGAAAGGGGGACTCCAAATTCACTGAGGAGAAGAATAAAAACTTTCCAATAAGAGGGAAGAAATAATCCCAGTGTGATAAAAATGTGAGATCCTATAGTTACTAGATATTAATTTGGAATGGATTTAATGGTGGATCCTGGTTTCACCATGTGGTTGGATGATTACACATGATGGAATTATTTTTTATTTAATAATTCTCATCAAATGTGTGCCCCTAACAGTTTTCTGTTAAGGATATCATTTGAAGTTACATAAACGGGTCCGTTGAAGGTCTCCCAAAACATAGGGTATTTAAAACATTGTTTATGGGGATAAAAACAACTTTAAACCACTTAAAAAATACTAAATGATTCAAAAGTGTCA
Source organism: Viscum album (assembly GCA_963277665.1). Classification (NCBI taxonomy): domain Eukaryota; kingdom Viridiplantae; phylum Streptophyta; class Magnoliopsida; order Santalales; family Viscaceae; genus Viscum; species Viscum album. The sequence continues at coordinate 11,293,785 of OY728154.1, forward strand.
TTATGGGGAACACTGGGGGAGGAAACCCCAAAAATCCCATGTGGCACTAATCAATGACACACTGATCACAGTCACACCGATCAGTGACTCACCGATTGGTTTCACTGACGTGTGAAACCACAATGACATGCTTCCACTAATATGCCACACTTTGGATCTAGACCTGATCGGTCTAGGGCATCCCAAACACCAAAAATTGGCAGAGTAATAGACCAGGAGGGTCTGGGCCATTACATTAGGTACCACTCAAACTATTCTCATCCTCTAGAATCACACTCAACCCAATGTAAAAACAAGGGTCATAACAACAACCAAAGATACCTTTCATGGACAACCAGTATAGACATCTAAGAATAACTCACTATGAAGATAATATAGAATCATTTAATGGTCACACCATCCAGTCATATGGTTCAGGGAGTCCCTTCCTCCATGTCACGATACTATCTGCATTGGGTGGAACTGAATCACCTGCACGGGTTTAATCAAATTCACATTAATGTGTAATGATGAGGGATTAGGTCATCCCTTTACCACGTCAGGACTCATCACACAAGTTCATAGAACAAGGGAAAACAACACATTCATAGTTAACATAATCAACCACTACATCACAGAAAAGTATGAAACAAGAGAGAAAAAAACTAAAAACAGCTCTGGGTACTGGGAATGCATATCTTCATCTCATTCCCAGGTACTCTTCTCGAGGCCATTGTGCCTCCACAGCACAAAATTCAAAGGGATGTTTCATCCATGTAGCACTTTCTTCATTCGATCCTCGATCCTTACTGGTCGCTCCACGATTATAGAGTTGTCCCATATATCCAACTCTCACTAGTACGGGACATGTGAATCATCATTTAGATACCTTCAGAGCTGAGACACATGGAAGACGTCCTACACCCTCAGTAGTGGTGGTGGTAGTTCTAGATGATAAGCCACATCGCCAACCCGTCACAACACCTCAAAGCATCTAACAGACCATGAAGAAAGATTACTTCCCTTTTTGAACCTTCACAACCCACATCGAAGGGAAACCTTTTTGAACACATGGTCTCTAACCTATAACTACAACGGATTCCTCCTATTATAGGCATACAACTTCTTCCAGTCCTGAGCTACTTTCATCCTCTCTCGTATAAATAGAAACTTCTTTGTCGTTATCTACCCCACCTCTGGTCCTTGAAAACCTGACTCCCAAACCTCGGCCCAACACACGAGGAAACAACATGACCTCTCATAGAAGGATTCAAATAGTGCCATGCCAATAGTATATTGATAGCTATTATTGTAGGAATACTCTATTATGTTCCAATGTCATTCCCCTGGTCCCTCGAAGTCCACAACACAAGCCCGTAGCATATCCTACAACGTCTAGATGGTCCGCTCTGTCTTCCCATCTATCTAGGAGTAGAAAGCAGTGCTAAGGCATTTCTAGGTTCCAAAAGAAAGATAAAATCCCTTACAGACTTGTGAGGTAAACTGGGTATCACGATATGAGACTATGGACTTTGTAACTCCATAGAATTGCACCACCTCATCCACATATTTCTATGTTATGGCTCCACTGCACTCAACACCTTGATCACTGAGAAGTGAATTGATTTCGTCAGCCGATCTACCACTACCCAGATAGCATGACATCCTCCATTAACCTTGGGCAGTCCTATGATGAAATCTTAGGAGATGACATCCCTTCTTCCACATGGGACATATAATGGCTGAACAAACCTCCTGCGATGCAGTGTTCATCCACCACCTTCTGGCACAACATTCACCTTTCCATAAAATTCGCCACATCCCATTTCATCCTAGCCCACCAAAATTGTTCCCTCAGGCCATGATACATCTTGTAAACTCCTAGGTGTTCCACAACAAGTGAGTGATCGAACTCATGGAGAACTCCCTCGGGAATCATCTCTTGGACAAACAACAACCCTCAGAAAAGCAGCTGATTCTGACTATCCTCTAACCACCCTCTGAAACTGACAACCTCTACCACCATCCACCCTTACATCCATGTGTAGTAAAGTAAAATCCTCCATTTTTTCGATAATCCATATATTCTTGAACAAATTTCATCAGTTTTATCCTGCTCAAGGAATTTGCCACAACATTCCCCATATGTTTAGTGTAAGAAATCTGGAAGTTGCAATCCTAACAAAACTCCACCCACCTTCATTGTTGCAAGTTCAATTTCTGGTGGGTAATGATATGCCTCAAGCTCTTGTGATCTATGAGGACCAAAATGTGCTCCTTGATTAGTTAATTCTACTGCAACTTCAACACGAAAACTCTTTCATCATGCTCTAGGCCATGGGTGGTATAGTTATGCTCATGAGGACATAACTTCCTAGACCCAAAAAAGATCACTCCCCGTTGTGCCATCAGCACACACCTCATGCCCTGTTATGATGCATCACAAAACACCTCATATAACACCCCTTCCTATGGAATCCTGATCACTAGAGCTCTAACCAACCTTTCCTTCAGATAGCTAATAGCTGTCTGACATAAATCACTCCATAAGAGGGCTTGATCCTTTTTGGTCAAAGCTGTTAATGGATCTACAACTCGAGATAAGTCAGGTACGAACCTTCGATAATAGCATTGCCGACCTAGAATACTATGAACCTACATCACATTCTTGGGTGCTTCCCATGAAAAAACCACTTAAACCTTTGACAGATCAACCTCTCCCCTTGATGTGATGCCACATGGCCAAGAAAATGAAATTATCATATCATGAACTATCAGATGGGAAATTTCTCATAGAGTTAGTGATGTCGAAATATTTACATGACCATCCTGATGTGATTTGTATTTTCCTCCTCTGATTTATTGTACAAAAAAATTTCATCGATGAACACAATGATGAGCCAGTCTAGAAACTTGTGGAAAATAGATTTCAGAAGCCCCATGAACACAACAGGTGCATTATAACACCGAACTGCAAGACTACAAACTCAATGTTCCCATAACTGCACCTGAAATAAGCCTTCGGGATATCACTATCCTCCACCCTTAACTAGTGGTACGGAAACCGCAGATCGATCTTAGAGAACCAACCTCAGCCCCTATGCTGGTCAAAGAGATCGTTTATCCTTGGGAGAGGGTAATAGTTCTTGACCGTTACCTGGTTTAGTATCTGGTGGTTTATGCATAGCTTGAGACCATAGTCTGCATTTTTTGTGAACTAGACCAGAGCACCCCGTGGATACATGCTAGGTCGAACAAAACCCCTCTTCATCAGTTCATCAATCTAAATATGAAACTCTTGCAACTCAGATGGTGTCATCTAATAAGGATCCATCGAAAATTAATGGACACCAAGCTCCAATTCTATCCCAAACTCAACATCACATCAAGGGGTAGAGTCACAACCTCCTTGAGAAAAACGTATAGCGACTCTTTGACAACTCCCAGAACATACATCATCTCAGCATCCTCTAATTCTACTAAATGCTCGGCCAACATAGAGATAAGAGGCTCCACATGACATCTCCCAACCTGGAAACATCGTTCTCTAACAAAAGACATATGTTGGACATCCTCATTAGAGAACATGACTCTTCTTCAGAAGAAGTCGATAATATCATGCATAGAAAACATCCATTCAATGCCTTGGAAGACATCTTATGGTGGTATTTACATTCTAAGAAGATCCCTAGTAGATATATGCATCCCTAACAATAGTATGTATCCTCAATAGACATAAAACAGGCTGGTCTGACCTCCAACTAGAGTACTCAGCACCAGGGGCATGGAGAGTCTCTCTATGTCTAGTCCCAAGGCATGGGATATACTAGGTGTAATAAATGAGTGTGAAGATCATGAATTGAATAAGGCCCAGTCAATAGTGCTAAGCAAGATGATCGTACCTCGAATGAATTTCGGCTCTGCTAGAACTACTACCTCTGAAGTGTGCAACTTCCCACGCCCAGCTTCTATGCCCCACAGTTGTTGGCCACCTCCTCAACCATGCCCTTGTCGTGGTCCCTAATGAGCACCCTATGGTCAGCCTCCTCCTACAACTTCTGTTCTCGGAGGAGCGGTAAGTCATTTTCCCTACATCGACTGCTGAAAGGGCCTGGCAGGAAACTGTTATTGATGAGGTGGGCACTGAACCTACCCACCCCCACTATACTTCACTCAGTCTAGGCACGAAATTAGATGGTTCCCACTGCTCCCATAGATGAACCATCTCGGTCTTGAGCCAAAAAATAAAGTGCGAGGACTAAAACATCAGAACTGAAACTATTGGGCCCTACTCCCCACTGGAAAAAACCAAGAAGGATCTGATAGTATTGGTCTTCTACTGACGTCCTTTTCCTTTGACAAGACCAGTTGGCTCCCCTCTCGAGGAAAAACTCCTAGCATGTTCATCCTCTCCACAACTTCAACCTTCTTTGGGACTTCCAAGTACGTCGGTTGGGTTAATAAAGTAATAACATACTGAATGGAAGATCATGTGCCTCCTCTAAATGTCTCTCCTAAGACTCCTCATCTCGAAAAAAGTTTAGAGAAAAACAAAGGAGATCCTTGAAAATGATCCCAACACCCTCATGGACATGCACCCCTGCTAGAGGGAAAGTAGCTCCAACCACATATCCGTCTACATCATGGAAGTGAGTAATACTGCCCAGAACTCCCTATCAATGTCTGGCCATAAATCCTCAGCCACCCGCTTATCCCCAAGATTAAGTGTCATTCACTGAAGCACTGCTCCCCACATCTGGATCCCAGCCAGAAAAAACCATTACTATGTCGGAGCCTGAATCAATCTGAAATCTATCACCAGCTCCTCAAGCCAACTCTCGGTCTCCATGTCTGAGATGCTTTCATCATACTTCCTGATGGTCTACCACTGAAAGGCATGAGGAATCCTCTACCAGTGGTTATCCTCCCCCACCCAATCATTCCTCTGGTGATCATACAAAACAGCCTCATAGGCCTCGATCTCCCACACTACATGTGGTCTCCATTCAAGTCCCATAGCTATAAGGAAAATAATGAATTCATAATCTCGAGTTGTGTATAAGATTTCTTTTAAATTTTTTTTAAAAATGTTATTCATTTAAATATCCCAAAACACATATAACACACAAGAATACATGTCATTATAATTTTTTCACATTAACTAGGGTCTTTACCCTGCAATCAGGGTCGCCTCACTTGGTCATTTGGTAGGTCATGAGACCTTGCATCAGATCATGTGGGGCCCTAAAATATCATGTCCTAGCCGGTCTTCCATAGTCTATTTCAAACACCTATATTTCTTATCATTGTTTCACTACCATCCCAAGAAATACTCACTGTGCCTAACCCATGCTCCATCCTATATCTCAACCACAACCTCTGATACCATTCATTCATGAACCGCCTTCTCCAAAATGAGGGAAGGGAAAATATATTGTCAGACGCATCCTTATTCAAGTTGAAGGAGAGATAATGATGCCTGAGACCCACCTTCAATAGGTTTTGGAGTGGAGACTATCACCATGGGTATAAAATCACATTCAAAATGAGAGGCATTACCCATTTTTTGTAGGATCAGAAGATAAGATAATAAGTCCCAAAATACACCAAAACTAGAAGTAAAAGTAAACCCCAAACAATCCATTCCCATATGCATGTTTAAATTAGAAGTTCTATAAAACAAGGAATATCCAATGGTAAATACCAATTAAAATAAAAAGATCAACAACAACTGTCCCAATGTCCAAACTAGTACAGTCTCACAGGGTCTTTAATGTCCTCCTTGAAACCTGAAATCAGTTTTATATATGTAGGATGAGTATACAGGTATACTCAGTATGAAAAACCAAAAGATCTCGTGCATAAGTGGGGAGGAATTCAAATGCCCAGTGAGAAAAGGAGATAACCAATCACCTGATAAGGGAAGTATCCACCCAAACCTCACTAAGGCACACTCCCAAAATAAATCAAGTCAAGTTAACTAATAATAGGAGAACATCGATATTTGGGTACCCCACAACACTTTTCCATGGGTTATTGATGACATCCTACGTATCAGACCTCTCCCTCCATTCTCACCGCAGTCCCACTGCCACACCCCGCTCACACACACCAGGAATACCACAACCTAACATTCTGCCAGCAAACACCAGGTCCACAACCACACATCCTTCCTACAAACACCTGGTCCACATCAACCAATAATAACCACTCCCATGCATACGTGGTCCAGGATAACTACCTCTATGCCCGAACACACCTGATCCTCATTCCGAAGACACTTGAGAAACAACCTACCCGCATGCACCTGGCCCAACCACCACAACATACCCTGCCCAAAGAATCTTGGGCTATAATTGACCTCAGACCGTCACAACCTTCTCGAAGAATAATTTGCCACTTAGGAAAGGGAGAAGAAAATTAGCTAATAACTAGCCACTCATATGAGTGTTAGAAAAAAGACCCTCCCCCATAAAATGGGGATGTTCAACACAAAGCTCATAATATAGTTGGGGTGTGAATAAGATTCATAAGAAATATATTTATACATATAGGTAAACAAGAAATCCTCCCAACCTATGGGTTCCGAAACAACCCAATACACAAACACCTTCGTTAATATTCATTCATAAGAAGCACCACAACCACAACCCACTCACAAATCATTCTCTAAAAACAATTCCTCATTGAACCGATTCTTGATTTTATATTCAAGTGATTTCCCATTAAGAAAATTATCTACTGATGTGAAACTAAGGCATAACCACATGCCATGGAAGAAACAATATCCAAACAAACAATTTATGCATTCACACCCAGTTCTTTTCTAAATTCATCACAAAAATGGGATCTATGAGATCCCTAAAAGTAATGGAATCAAAACAAGCCCCATCACATGGCCCCACGCGGCCTCAGATTCCCAAACCAACTACTGCACCACAATAGGGGATTCCATCCCCATCCACGTCACTTCACAATCATCAAGAAGAACAAACATACACATCATGATAATAGAGAAAGGTATTTTTTTCATATTTAATCACACACAATATTCTATTCCTACTTTCCATTAGGATAACCAGGGTGTCCACAGAGGGATTATAATTCATTGCAAATGCAATTAATCAACCATGTTTACGTGATTAACCAGTTTTGATTATACAACCCTTAAATCATGTAAATATATAGAAAAGAGAGGTTCATTAGTGTGAAATAAAAGATCACTAATAAAAACGATTTTCTATTTAAATAACCCCATACAATTCACAACATATAACAAAAGATAAAATAATACACCATCACCTTCAAACACACCCCTTGATCCTTTAAAAAATTATTATATTCTTTAAGGTTTGGTTTCATCCATCCCTAAACGAAACATCACCATGCCCAACCCATATGATACACAGTAAAAAAGACGAAGGAAGGAACCTACCAGGATGATCAATGATCGACGTTTTTCTCCTCGTTCTATGAAATGGGGATGCGAGACTTGCCAGGGAGGAACTAAGGGGACTGAAAGAGTGAACATGAAATGCTCCAACACAGGCACACCACTTGCCTCAGAATGGGGGACTCTAGACACACCGCGGTGAAGAAAAAAACTATCCATGAAGAAGGATAAAAGAATACTGGTTCGATAAAAAGGCGAGATCCTAGTGTTATGGGATATGAAACATGAATGGATGTAATTTTGGATCAAGGTTTCACCACGTTATTGGACGATTAGAAATTATGGTATAAACTATTATTTAATATTTTTCATCGGAGGGGTGTCTATAATAGTTGTGCATTAAAGAATCTTATTTAAAGGGACATAAACAGTTCTGTTAAAGGTCTCCCCACTATTATTGTATTAAAACTTTGTATCTGGGGATAAAAGTGGCTTTAAACCACTTCAAAAAGTTTTGAAATAGTCAAAACTGGTGTTACGATATAAACCGGGGAGGAAACCCTGACAAGCCCCTATTGTACCGATCTGTGTCACTGATGGGTGACACCACGATGACATCCTGCCACCGATACGACACCCTTTGGGTCCGTACCTGATGGGTCCAGGGCATCCCAAATGATAGAAATTAGCAGTGTAATGGACAATGAGGTTCATGGCCATTACAAGACTCCCCAATAAAATCTCATGCCCTGATAGATAAAGTAGTGAATCTAAAAATATGAGAGTTATGGGGGTCATTCCCTTGGGAATTTTATTCCACGTTTTTTTACAGTAGCTTGTTGACCAGGGCATGCCAATATAATAACCAAAATATGAAAATCCAAAATTATCCAACTATTACAAGAAATTAGTGATACAACTAAATATAGAACAAAATATGGGACACCGTAGAAGATAATAGCCGATGATTTTTTCATAGTAGTTGTGGAAGAAAATCAAGATTCATTATCATCTAAATTTAAATATCATCAAAACAACTTGAAGAAACAACGACAATTCAACTAGAAACTAGAAACATTGCAAAAAAAAAAGATTCATTTCCAAGGAATATATTTGATGTTGAAATTTAGGTATTTCATAAACTCCCATACAACATTGATAAACATCCATCTTATCATATCATGGTATGTATCATCAGTTATAACACAATTTGGTTGCTTTTGTAAGGAAGTTGTATAATACTATTCCATACAAGAATCTAGATCCGCTATAATGTCCAAATACTATTAAATATGGTAAGCATCCCTAAAAGAAGTATAATTTTCATTTTCATCGTCACTAGTAGAGACATATGATTCGGTTTAATTAGTTGAATCAGAGGATGTAGGAAATTTTTTTGTAGGCCCATGATGTGTTTGTATTATGTTTTCATTCATTCAAATTGGAAGCTGGGGATAGAATGACAATGGTTTACTAAATTTTAAAATGATCCCAACATTTTTGAGTTTTCATGGAACTCATAGTGATCAACCCATTAATGTAAATCATTGACTTTTCCGTTTTTCTAGCCCTCAATTTAAAAAAACCTTCCTAAAGTTTGATGTAATTATATAGATCACATTTAATTGGTTCTTAATATTTAGATTCAACATTATCTTTCTCTACATAATATGTTTTAGTATCTCTATATTCGGTGGTTTAGAGTTAGGAGGAATTGTCTTATCATCAATAGTTTTCAATTCATTATATACATCCTCTACTAAACTAGAGATTATAATTAATGGGGGATGAAAATTAGGAGAATCTGAAGAGTTTATAATGTTAGTACTAACATTAGGGTCTTCTATATGGGAAATAACTATCCTTTTAATGAATCCTTTCTGGCCCAAATTGATATTAAATATAAGAGGGGAATGAATCAGTCTATAATTCTCATATTCTCCTATAAAATTTCTAATTCAGGAGTATATTATGAAATAGTCTAGTGAATTTTAAAAAAACTTTTGAATAAATCCAATATATCAATTTTGAATCCAAAAGCTTATGGTAAAATATTTTGAAATAATAATATAAAAGAAAATTATATAAAACAAGGGGTGATAGGTATACAGTGTAGAATAGTCAAGATTAAGGGGGTGACCAAATAGGATAACAAAGGAGAAGAATTCATTCAGTTTGAAGAGATGTAGAGGAATTCTAGCTATTCACATATAGATGGGTAAATCATGTGGCTTTGAATCAACAAAAAAATGCAGTGACCCTTTCAAGACCTTCATGAAACAACCACCAAAATACCATGAAAATCTATTCTAATTCCTATAGTAATAAATTTTAGATGAAAATTGAAAGAGTACAAGTATTGAGTTTGTCACACCAATGTGAAAATTTATGACTCCAATGTTTTCTATGGTGTAAAAATGTTAAGATGACATGTGGATGAGAAGGTATATGATGGAAAAATATCATCCAATTTAGTGTCCACAGTGAATAAAAATTTATCACTAGTTTCCTATAATAAAAAATAAATTTAGAAATATCATACTTGGGTTGTGCAAGGATGGAATTAATACATGTTGAAGCCTTAGTGGATGAAATAGTTAATGTAATGTTTTGTTGGTAATATACCACCAATCACTTGAATTTTGTATAAATTAAAAATATTTCATGTTGAGATCAATGATCTATAGACCAAAGTAATAAAATAATAATATTGATGTTTTCTCATCACCATTAGTTGATGATTTGAATAATTTATGGGAGGATGATATTATGGTTTATGATTCAAAATAAAATTGAATATTTTATAATACATTAATTTATTATGTTCACCATAAATTACTTCCCATCATATTGTAATTTGGAAAGATACAATGTTATGGGGAATAAAAAATAGCCAATTTTTAGACTACTGACTTTATATTATCAATTTCATAGAGGGAGAAAAAAGTATACATGGGTCAAATATGTTTTAAGATATGTATCAATATTATAGAAGATATAAAAAATAATTCAATGGATTATAATAATTTGATATTTATATAAATAATTTATCCACTAATCTATATTTTTTTATGGAGAAAAACATTGATGTGAAATTTGGAAGGACACATAAATCGAGTAATGATAGACATATTTGGATAAAACAATCAATATTTTTTGAACTCCCATAGTTGAGATATCATGAAAAGAAAAATCACATTGATATCAGGCACATGGAGAAGAATACTTGTGATAGTTTTATTAGAACATTGTCATATATTACATGAAAAATACAGATGGGTTGAATGTAATATTATACTTACTGTCAATAGGACACATTTAGAGATATATCCAAAGCCTAATGGGTGAAAAAACATCCTTACATATCTTTTCACACACAATACAAGAGAAAAAGAATGATCTTTTTCAGTTTCAAGATGATATCAATGTACAATAATGTTATTCATAAAATTTGTAATATATTTTCTCTTTGAAGCTTTTGAAGTTGACAGGTATCGAATCACAAGATTTTCACGTCATGATAACACAAATTCTACTGGTTTAATTCCATGTTATATTTCCTATTACATGTATGAAATAATCTCAAGAAGGTGTGTTATTTTTTTCAATTCAATTTGTAATAAGGTTATTGATCTAGTTGCTTTAAAAAATAGAAATAGAAGAAATGTTTTTACAATATCAATTGGAAATTTCTTTTCCTCTAAATATTTTCTATATAAATGATCAAATAATCGTTATTTTGGATTTGATAAATAATGAATTATGGACTTGTTTATTTACATTGGATGTATCCTTTAGAAAGATATATGATGTTATTCGAGGGGTATATTAAAAATCTATATTGACCTAATGCCTTAACTATTGGAATGTACAATTTATAGGAGGTTGTATAAATTTTTACTAGATATATATATATGTGGTAGAACACATTGTTTTGACTCTATCTAGTAATGATAGAGTAAATTATAAGGGAAAAGGGATTTATGGAATGAAAGTTAAATCATTATCAGGTGAACAGATAAAGAAGTTACTTTTATACATATTTAAATATATAGATGATCTTAAATCATATATATCATTTCATAGAATTTTTTTTGAAACAATTCCATCTAAAGAAGAATAAAATAAGTATTTTGAATGATCAAAACGAAACATTTTTGTAGTGGTTTAAAAATACCGTGTGTGGTAGATCATCTACAACAAAAAAAATTGATATACAATGAGTGGTCCAAATTTAATTATGATAACATGGTCTGGGTAAGAAATTAATGGATATATATTTCAGATGAAAGATCAGGAAAACTTATGTGAAATCCATAAAAGTGGCATATTAGTGTTCGCATAAGTAATACATTTTTCGAGTTCTAAATAAAAAAATGATTTCATAATAAATTACATATTATTGAGTTGTTGAATAAATATGAAAGGTTTTTTACATTATGTTTAATGTTCTTGTTTTCATAGTCAAATGGTTTATCAGTAAAAATTGTGTTCTAATTGATGAAATTGGAATGAAAAATTTATATTTTAAGAGATTAGAAGACAATGATTATTATTTTATAGTGAAAACACATGAAAAAAAATCTATCTTATTGATCAGTCTATTATACAGTGTTATGTTATTTTACATGTAAAATGAAATATGTTGCTAAGGATCAACTTGAAAATGAGTTTGATTTATGTGACATCCATAATTCCATGGATATATTAATAGATTATAATGATGAACATGTCGTAGACATTGATTATTCCATAAATAATGATAATGATGAAGGAATATGGGAAAAATCCTTTAGTAAATTCCTAATATTATAGGCAACATATGTTTATTTCTCATTTACATTTAAGAATTTCAAGAAATGTTACATATTTTAATTTTTTCCTCTTTAGAATATTTATTAAAACTCATAAGTAAAATATTATAGTTTATATTAGTTTACTTTTGTTAGTTTACCATGTTTGGAATTATGTAACATTTTAAAAATAATATGATAATTTTTTATAATAATTTTGTTTTGTTAAATTTAAAATCTTTATATTATATTAGTTGTTTATAGCTTAAATGGTTTATATTAGTTTAGTTTTGGTTAGTTTTCTATTTATAACATTACAAATTTTCTAAAATTTTTTTTTGATTTATTTTGATTCGTTTACATGATATTTCATATATCAAAAATATTTTTTAATATTTTAGTTAGCTATAAAAAATATGAATAAAAATGAGTTATATTTTTTTTAATTTTATATTTTATACATTTTCATTATTTATTTACATTAGAATTGTAATAGTTGAATTAGTAAATTTGTGTACAATATTTTATTTTCATTGATCTGATGGATAATTATAGATACATCAACTTATAAAACACATAATTCAGGGGATGAACTTCATGATCATGCCTCTTGGAGAGGAATAGGGAAAGGTTGTTCATAATGATTCTAACCTTCTTCATATACTCACATAGAGTAAATGAAGAGTTCCAAGATTGGTAATCATTGAAAAACAAATTTATTAAATTTATCACCAACTCGTAGCTAAGATCAGAGTATAATCGTAAAATTTGATTAATATGGTACTCCAAGAGGTTGTAATTCAATTAAATTGAAGAATTCGATATCAAATTAGTTAAATGGAAAAGTAAAATTATTTATTAATGATTGGAGAAGTGTTGAAGAAGCAACACAATCTCAGTTATGGGAGATCATATTAGTAATATATTGTTTTCTTGATTCCCTAATCTGGATATTTATATAGTAATATATGTTTTCCCATCATCTGAACAAATAAAATTGGATATATCTAACGTTGTAGGACTCTTGTGGAAATGTTCATCAATGGATTCTGGGAATTATAGGGATATCAAATAAACCCTCACGTATAATTTCATTTTTGGAAATAAGTAGCATCTCAATCTATGTCATATATATCCTTATTTAGAATATGTTACATTGAAAAATTTTATTAAAAGTATATGGTGATAAATTTTTTTTGAATGTGCAATGTAAATAATTAGGTGTTTTTATATATTAATGAACTTATTAATGATTTCTTAATGAGTTATTATTATTAATTTGAAATAATCAAGGATATTTCATTTGTATATCTAATATAGAAATGTATACCAGCACCAAATATCATCGAGGGTTATGATTTATTAGAAGAAAAAATGAATGCTGAAATTTAAAAAAAACATAGAGCTGAGTCTTAAATCATGTGATAGGTTTCCCTTCAACCCCCCCATGATAGACCTGATAAATGACAGAGGGATTATATAAAAAACATGGCAATATATTAGGGAAGAATAAATGGTGGTAGCTGAGTGGATTTTTCAACATTTATTTTATTTATCAATTTATGTTATTTAAATTTCATATATATTTCGAATCAATGAAAAATGTTCAAATAACTCATACATGATTTTATTGAGGAGAAGAGTAGAGATGGTGTATTTCAAGATAAAAGGATGTATGATATTTTATCTACCACTTCAGTGAAGCCTGAACACATTGTTCCAATATGGGGATACTTGGTGGGGTGTTTAGTGGGAATGGTGTTACCAAATTATTCAACTTCTTCAACAGAGGGTATTGATAAAAAATAAAATCATTTGAAAATGATGTTTACAATATTAATGATATGGTTAAGGAAAATATTATATCATCCATATTGTCTATGTTAGTAGACATGAAAATATAATTAATGTCTTCATCTCCCACTCCTTCTCATCTAGATGCTCCCACTCCTCCATTACCACATATAGACCCCATTTTTTATCTTACTATTAAACCCAATCCTCCACATCTTCCTTCATAGCCAATTTTCTTCATAATCCAACACCCCATAATCCACAAATGTTTAGTTATAGTGAGTTTTATGTTGATGATCTATATCAAATTGTTTTATATGCACATGTAATTCATCATCAATAGTTATATCCACAAAGCGTACAATTACCTACAGACGAGGTGACAATAGTTGGACAAATAATTTTCCACTTTTTAGTTGGTCCATATGGTCTTCAATGACATATTACCATAGAGGTATGTTATATTTCATCTATTATTTATTTTTGGAATTAAATTTGATTTAAATTTTGATATTTAATATATTTATATATTTATTTATAGGAATAAATTAAATGTACATATATACTATATAGCCAATAATAATAAAAAATGCCAATGAAATTAGATACAAATTCTAGTCGTCTTGATAGATTATCTAGAGATTAAAATTTATTATTGGTGGATTATATGATTACAATGGAAGAAAATGTATGTGGGAATTCAGTGAATGTTTGTATTTTTAAATTTGACATCATGGAACCAATAACTATAGATATGTTGGGCATCAACACGATGAAAGTATTTTCCATGAAAGTCTTAACATAAATCATTCCATGTATTATATTTATTGATATGTTAAACATATTTTTGTTAGTTATTATATATATTTAAAAAATATGTTAGCATAATGAAAATTGAAATGTATATGGATTTATAGACTCACAACTCATTTGAACTGTAGCAAAAAAAATGATTGAAGAAGAACAGATAGTTTATATTGCTGAAAAACTTAAACATAATATAATTATATTGTGTAAGAGACTTCTTTATGTTTATAGGTATGAAAAATTTATCTCCTAGAGTGTTATTTATCTTTTAACATAATAAAAACTAACATTAAATTTTATTTTATATCTTTAAAAATTGGATGTTAAGTGTTTTTTATCCAAATGAGAAGACACTTTACTGTATATAATCTATCCATGGAAATGTGAGAGGAAATTTTAAAACATATTGGAATTTTTTGTTTTAATTTATTAATAGTTATTTATATTATAATGAATTCTATTTTTATGTCATTAATATTATATTCTAATAGGTGATGAGATTTCATTCAAGATCCTACAGTGAAAAAGATCCCCAAGATCTAATATGTAATGCTAAAAGTGAATTTTCATTTATAATTTCTTAATTTTTGATATATAACATTGAAAGTTTATTTTGAATTGAAAAATTCATTTAAACAACATTTTCAAAAACCACAAGGAGTCAATGAATGCAAATATATTGTTCCATGATTTTTGATTGAAATAAATACAAATAAAACTATTAAGAAGTTCAATGAGGTCATATTTATTTATAATCAATTCCTTAATATTTCATTTGATTTATTATTTAAACATTTTAAATACATTCCATTTAATTTGTAGCTTTTTTATGACTCTTTCCCTTATATTGTAAAACATATCATGCACATACAAGTTGAATGGAAAAATTATTTTAGTGGTTTTTTTGGATTTTAGTTTTTTAGTGAATATTATAATTTTGAATGTTGTAGTTATAAATGGATATTTTATTAGTTTTTTTGGTTGAATTTATGTTTCGTTTTATTTAATATTTTAATTTTTTAGTCTTGTATTTGTGAATGTGTAATTTTGATGCATGTTTAGGTTTTTTTGTATTTTGATGCCTATTTATATGTATTCTAGTTTCTTTATTTTTCTGGTTGGCTTTAGTGGAGTGGAAGGGTAAAATGATATATTAAAAAAAAATTACATCGGTTATTATAAAATTCAATTTTAAATAGGATTAATTAATTCAGTTATTTAAAAACTAATAAAAAAATAACATTATCATGATGAATTTCGATGTCATTTATATGAAAACCAAAATGGTATATTGTTGTTCACATCATTTATTTAATAACTGATGTAATAAATCTATCATCCGGATTCCTTTTCATGACTGTTATTTAGAAAATGATGTGTAATAGTGTACTTTACATCAGTTGTTTTATAAACGAATTAAAAAAGGCTTCAAGATAATGGGTTTTCACATTAGTATTTATGTGACAGATATGGTATATGATTTTTTACATTGATTATTAAATAACAGATGTAAAAATGTAATGTTTCCAATTTTGAAAATATGATAAAGACACATTTATAACATCTCCATTATTAATGGAGTACAATAACTGACATAAAACCTAAATAATAATTGATGTCCAACAGAATTTTTTCACTTCAAACTTTTTTAACATTACAAATTATATTTATACCCTATGAAAAATCATTCAATGTTTGGGATGAAAAATATTATTATGTAGAATAATAATAAGGATATATGTTAGTATATTTGTAGACAAGTTAAATCTCAATTATTTTTTTCCTTTAACTTAACAAAATATCTAAATATAAATATCATTTTACCTTTCCAAAAATATAACATAATTTCTCAATATATTTTAAAAGAATTTCATATTAAATGATAATGGAAAAGAAATGTTATAAGGGGTTCATAAAAATATTTGATAATACGTAACACATTTCCTTAAAAACAAATCATTTCACATTTTTATAGAAATTTATTATAATTCTTAAATAAATAAGCTCAATTTATTATCTTTTGAAATAAAATGGTTGACATTATAAAAATTATGAGATTATTTTTTAGGTATCATGGAAAATTATACTTAAAATCACCCCTACAAGATACTTTATAATTAAATCACCAAACTATATAATTCTTTAATCTATGAGGACTATAATATTACATCTAAACATACCTAAATTACCCAATGAAATGGAATTATATATTTTTTATATCCATAATCATAAAATATTTTGACCACATATCATTCATATAAAATTTCCATGATCTATAACATTGATAAAATTAATATATTTTACACATTGAATATGAAAATCATTTTAAATATCATTAAATAAAAAAAGAATAAAAAATTTAATGCACTCATATAAATGAAAAAAATTATGTTTCCATATATTTTTTTTAAAAACAAATCATTGAAGATATGTAATATAACTGAATTACTATGTTAACAAGTTGGGAAATATTAATATAGAATACTATATATAATTTTGGTAAATTGTAGTAAAGTCATATACATTAATTACATTCTCATTATAATTGTGTGAACGTTTAAAAAACAAACTATACGGAAATCATTGAAAATATAAATTTTTTTAATCCTTCCTAAATAAAGATAAAAATGTTGAAAATGAAAATTAAAAAAAATTAATCATGAAAAATATTATTGTTGAAAATTCTATAGTATTATCATTTTAGGAGGAAAAAATTTCAATAGAAAACAGTATAATATTATTTTTCATAAAGTATGTTCCTTACCTTAAGCCCAAAATCCTTTTTTTATTATATCTACAATAATGTGTAATAAATAATATTGGGTTTTCCACTTTTTATGATAAAATTTCTTTTAGATTAAACTATCATTATTAAATTTATTTTATTTCTTATAATGACATAATTTTAAATTAAAATGGTTCTGTTCACATCGGATTTTTACATGCCTTTTTGTTTATAGGTCAAACATGAGTTCATTATGATGAAAATTGATAAATGTTTCAATATTCCATTATAATAAAAATCATTATATAAAAAATTATTTATTCTTATGAGTTTAAAAGATTTTATAACTATCCCAAGATAATTGTTATGGAAATTGAAATACAATGTATCGTGGAGGTGGTAGTCTACACAAACACAAGAGGGAAATATCAATTTGTCTAACAAAAACAAAATAAATAAGTTATATAATATCTTCTTTTATTGAATAATAATAATTTATTAAAGGAAATATTTATTCATTTGTTACATGTTTTTAACAAAACAGGTTATGTAGTGATGAGAAAATAAATCACATTGCTTTGTGAAAGTCAAATTTCTTATGTACAAACTAGAAACATTATGATCATAAAATAATGTAATATTAAGTGAAGATACATAATATATTATTCATAAAGGATTATATAAAATTCATAAAAAACATATATTTATTGAATCGGTATTTAATAACAATTTTGAGACAATTATGTAAAGTAGAACAAATCACTTCATGGAGGTGGTCTTCCACCCGACCACACATGTGGTTATTCAATTCATGTAGAATGTAAAAGTGGAAGAAAAGTGTTATTCTATAAAAATAATATCTTTTTAGTTTAGATAATATTCTAATACCATTATGTTATAGCACTGATAATATATTCGAAGGAGGTAAAAGGTGATAAAATATTTAAAGAGGTTGGTTAGGAATTATACCTCACCCTCTGAAATTCTCTTTGGTTCACACCCTATACCCTATACAATTGGAATATTGATAAGAGAAGAACGTCATGAAATTTTGGAAGGTAGTGAGGAAATGTTTTAGTTAGATATCAGATGCTAGAAGTTCTCAAGAAAATTGATTAATTGAGGTTAATTTGATCCCTTCTAAAACATTAGGATGTGGTGATTTTGAAAATATATTAACATTAAATATTACATTATCTTCATCTTGTAACACCAGTAAAATATTTTTTTAATTAAATATATGTTAAGATATAAATAGACTCATATATTAATATTTTACCATTATTTAGTGATATTTTATGTGCTATAACATTCTACGGCCCCTCGTTAACCCATTTACCCTTTACAAATGTGATAACGTTTTCAAATAGTATCTATTAACTAGGAAAAAGGGAAAATTTAAAAAATATTAAAATTTTAAACAATAATATTTAAAATATAAAATACTTTTTTTTTAAAATCTGATTTTATTTATGATAATTAATTTCAATATATATGCATAGAATTCAAAGATAAGAATATTTTAAAAAATATCTTTTTTATGAATCAATATGATTTTAAACAAAAATAAAATATAACACTGATTCCCATTTAATAATTTTAATTTTGGTATTAAAATTGGAAATTGGGATCCATAACAAAATGATGAATTATAATTACTTCAATGTAAATTGGATCTTTGTATAAATATTATTAATTATAACTATTATGTAAAAATAAATACTTTAAAAAATCCAAAATAGTCAACTTAATATAATTTTATATTTAAAAATACAAAAAAAATTTGTTATATATATATATATGACTCTAAAATATAGAAATAATTTTTTTAAAATAAAACCAATTATTCATGGATAATATTTTCGGCTGAATAAAAACATTTTCTGCTAAAATATAATATAGAATTATTTTACTTTATATTAATCTATTATTGTAACATCCGTACATATGTACTTCACATTGGTCCCCCAAGGCGGTTAGTCTCATGACTTAATCTATTCCTCCCTATACAATAGAGGCTACAAACTAGTAGTGATTGACTAATATCGATCATGAGGATACTATAACCTCTTTATATACGTAACAAAACATAAAAATTAAATAAAAATAACCAAATTATATAACCATTACTAGAATGATATCCAAATCACATGATGAAAAACACATGAATAAAATATTCAATATTAATGTTGTAGATCTGACATTGGAAAATAAGATTCCCATGTCTAATAAAAAATGGAAAAATAAATACACTCACAAATACAAGCTGGTTTATCACATAACTTGATCTATACCTCCCCATACACCAAAGGCTACAAACGTTTAGTGATAGACAAATATCAATCATGAGGAGAATATAACCTCTTTATCAAAGTAACAAATCATATAAGGTAAATAAAAACAACCAAATGATATAAACATTACTAGAATAATATCATAATCACATGATTAAAAACACGTGAATACAATATCCAAAACTAAAGATGTAGTTCTGAAATGCCCAAATAAGTGTCACGTGTCTATTAAAAAATAAAAAAAATATAGACACTCACAACTCCAAGTGTGTACCAACAAATATTTTGTTCCCCCTTATCCTTCTTCACAACTCATCAATCTAATATAGGGATCTTTCCATTATCCTATCCTAAAAAAAATGTATATTCTAGTACTCTGATCAAGAAGCCTATGTATAGTGTGAGTAAAATTTAGTAGGACACCACCAAAAACATCTTAAAAAATCCATTCAGTGACAAGGTATACAATTTTATAAGGAATAAAATACAAGAAATAATGAATACAGTTTAAATATATTCAATTATTATTTATTTAACCACAAAAACCCCTATGTTCCCAAGACACCCAATCCTTCAATACATACATTTCCCCATGATAGAATCTGAACTATAACACATATTCAATTAGAATATCATTATAACATAAGGGATTTCATTATAATTTTAATTTAAACTCAATATCACAACCACATATAACCATCATACAATGCCAAAATATTGGACCTAGATCACCTTATCTAGCACCCAATGATAGTTTTGAGAATTAGGCTTTACCTCACAGCTAATTTTCTAGTCATTCACATATGAGTATTTAGATAATTAGTATGTGTACCATACAAATATATCAGTCTATTATATATGGTATTTGTTGAAGCATTCTGTGTCCCACCGTCGTATATCAATCAAACACACTTATATGACATATATATAAATCAATAGGTTTAATCAAAATTAATCCTCTTACCACATTTAATTTCCTTGATAAAATTTCAAATACCAAATCAATAATAGGTTGATACTGTAATCACATTGAATATAATGAAATTTTTTCCCCTAAACAATATTACAATATTTGAATCATATAACCATTTAACCCATTATGTTCAAGTAAACCATTTTCTAATCTTTAAATTCAATTAATTATTAATAATTTTTATTTAACAATATAATCATCTCAATATCCCATCAATTTTATAATAAAAATATTCCATCATTTAATTAAGAAAATAATTATTCAAATTCCTCCATTTCCAATTTCCCTAATTTTAAAACAAGCCATTATCACATGTAAATTACAATAAATAAATTCAATCACTAATGTAATTTCCCAATCATAAGAATTTGAATTTCAAAATTAAATACATGTAAATAAATTAGTACTATTGGATTTTAACTTTAAAAAAAATTCCATAGGGGTGATGAGAAATACTCTCCAACATAGATCCCCAATTTGAATTAGAAAAACCATGATCATAGAGAAGAACATGAACCTGATCCAAACCCTATATAATAAATAATATGAAACAAAATCTATCTTACCTAGTTCTAGGAAAATATCCAATTTAGGAATCCCATCACCTTGTTATCTAGAAAGATAGTCCAGAGAGAGAGAGGATATAATGTGTGGTGATATTCTTATACCGAGAGAGGGGTAAATCCATAAACAGTTCTTTGATTAGACTTAAACAGAGAATAAGGGGACATGGAATACATTTATGATCCTCCACATGTAATAAAAATAAATTTACGTTCATGATTGGGTTATTATGGATATAATACAGGGTTTGGGAAATTTATAATAATGTTTTAGGGAGGTAGTGTTCCACGTGGACTGTTTTATGTATGGAGAATACAGTTTTCCCACAACTGTGCTTAATTGTGCGACTTCTCTAAGGGACAATATATTTTTTACATGGAGGGTGAATTGAATGAAAAACTAAGAACGGATTATTTAATCCCCCATAGCAGAGTGTTTCATGGTTTTCTTGGGAAGTTCACATAGTTTAGTTATAATATGTTCCAACCATGCACTGCCAAAAACATCTCCAATAAAAGCATAATTTCACCCAAATGCATCCTAGATAAAACAGATGAAATATATAATCAAAAAAATTTACTTGAAAAGAAGGATTACACATCTCTATTATAGGATGGGATCTCACAAAATCACCACCTTATAACAGCACATCATCGAGTTATACTACAAAGAATTTATATGATTTTGAGGCAAAATGATCGGCCACTCTGCCCAAATATTGACTTCTATTTTCCATATGTCATTGAGGACACAACAATGTTATCCTAATATATAATATATTAGAACTTCCTTTACTCATAACACATTCTAACTATGATCCACCAAATGTATCAGATTATTCTCGAAGGACACATCAATCTAATGCTCAACATCACCCACATCAATTGCATGAAGACGGTTAGGGTGATATTACCATGTTTATAACACATGATCCCAATAAAAACAATTTTTATTAAATTGTTGGAGTAAGGTCACACCGAAAAAAAAACAAGAAATATTAATGAAAGGGAATTAGGGAGGTCTAAAATAGTGCAAACCAACAGCATCCCCCCGAACAAGATCAAAACATCTTGAATCCTACAGTGACCCAATAAATACGACACCTGAAGGAAAACCCAATCACCCTCTGTAAACTCTAGGGGTATTTTATGACTATCAGTATATCTTTTTTTCTACTCTATCATTTATATATATACACAATTAAATCAACAAAATATGCTTTTAAATATACTATATATGACTCAGTCACAATAACTATCCCTGTTCCACCTACATCCTACATAGATATGATCTTCATGGCCCACCTTTAAAGATACATATATGGTTCCATCTGTATTGTTTCCATAAAATAGTTGTTTTAGGTAAAATCAATGAGTAGTAGTTGCTTCATTTGGGTCATACAAAAATCGATAACACAAAATTATAGAATATCCTTAATCATATGTATAGTACATTCTGACAAATATATGGTTGTGGTTTTAAGAATGTGCATAGAAAATCATGTGTACTTAGCACCTTTTGTAACCACTACTAGTATAGAGAAGTAAATATGTGTCATTTTCAGAAAGAATACTCTACTGTACCCCATTTAGGAAGACAATTTCATAAATATACATATATCCCATATGATCTACTAAAAAGAAGACTCGTATAGGTAAGAAATGTTTTACATTCTTGTGTCGGACACAACCACCAAAATAGTGTTATTATTATGAAGAATCGTCAAGATACCTACCACATCATCCTTGAAAGTTTCTTCCCATTTTTTATGTAAAATCAAATTACTATTGAAGTCCACAAGGTCATTGATGTCCAGCCTTCACCTGTTGATATGTCTTGCATCGTGTCACAAACCCTACTGTGTCACTCTATATTCCTAGCCACTAATATTATTATTGTAGTTCAGAATATATTTTTTCCACAAGTGCATGAACCACCCACTTAGAGTCATTAAATAGATGAATAATCTCCTCACATATCCTTATAGGCCCAATAAAATAATTCTTAAAATAGATTATCTCATCCTCATTTATGCTCTTGTCTGACGGTGTCTCTACATCATTACAGTTTTTCTTTCTATGAAAAAAATTACAGATCTGGATAATTCCTTTTTTTTATCTTACTCAAAAGTTTAGAATCCACTAAAATAAAAAAAAGATTCATCATCTCATAGACCTTTAAACTCACAACATATATCTGAGCCAGTAAGGAAATTTTTTTCCACATAGAAATATATTCCTAAACTATCAGAGTCTTAGATGTCTTGCATAGTATTCTAGAAACATTATTTCCCATATCAATTATAACCTCTAGATAAAAATGAAACAACTACATATACTCAACACATATATACTGTCGATGAATCTAATATCATTGAAAATATATATACTATAATCTATTAAGATCAATATACACATCAATATTTTAACCAAAAAGATAATGCCACCAAAGCATCATAGAATATCCCAGTAAAACAAAATGGTCATTATTCCTTACGTAAATTATTTCTCGTGGGCTCAACATCCATGATCCAAATTCCACAACTCAATCTCCCTGCATAAACACTACTCTAAGACTGATCGAAGATTCCTCAAAGAACACGGTATACTCCTCACATGGATGAGGTATGATCGTGATTGGTGTCATTATAAAGAGCTTTATCAACCCCTATAAAGAATTCTACCATGCTCCCAACCATTCATACTAAACTCCCTTTTTGGTAAATCCCAAAAGATGAATAAGAATTTATGAAAAGTATAGGATGGCCCTCTGATAATACCCCAATAACCCTATAAATCTGTTTATTTCAATGAACTTTTTTTGTTTTTCTAATGAATCAACTAGCTTTACTTTCCTTAGGTCCACTAACACACCTTCATCCCAGATGATGTGCCTCAAAAAATATACCTAATCAATCCTGAATTAACAATTGTATATCTTGGTGTATATTCGATTACCACTCACAATAATGAGAAAGATTTCATGATTTTGGACATGATCATCATGATTCTTATTATACAAAAGGATTTCATCAACAAATACTACCAATAAATTATTAAGGAAGGGTAGATGATTATGATCATCATGGGCATAAACCCTGATGGATCCTTCATTTAACCAAATGTAATCTTGAAGAAATAATATAGGCCACACATATTTCAGAAATCATTATTAGTTATTTCAGATGGTTGGGATATTAAATGATGATACCCTAATATCAGTTCAATCATGGAGGAAACTCAATCTCCCATCAACTGGTAAAATAGTCATCTATATTTAGAAGAGGATATCAGTTCAACACTATCATCTGTTTCAACATTTCGTAATCAAAACAAAATTGTAAACTCTTATCAGCCCTATTCGAAAACACAAAATGAGTTTTACTAGAAAAAATAAAGATCTAAACCATCAACTTATCATGTTGAGTCTTAGACTCTAGAATTTATATTGGTTCCATTTTATATGGTAGTATGGAAACTATCTTAACCCCTGACATGAGATCAATCATAAATTCCACATTTATCCCAGGTGGAATCCCAGAGAGTTTGTTAGGAAATGAATCCCAAAACATGTCCACTATGGTTAGAAGGATATTATATTTAACATCTATTTCATCCATACACAAGTTAGAAACATGGGAAATTAGCTCTACTAGTTTCTTATAAACTGCACATGTATGAACCTCCTTGAATTATCATACCCTTATATGAATATAATTATCACCCTTATGAGATGTAGAATTCAATATCCTTTAGTAAGAGTCAATGTGGTATGTAAACATTACTAACTAGTGAATCCCCATAATTAGATCAAATCCTTACATTTCAAAGATGGAAATATCCCAATTGAAATGATACTCTCCAAACTCAAGAAAAAACTAATTTTATAAATAGATGCCTCTCAACTATAGTCCCAATTGTCTATCTATCATTAATACCGCACTCAAAAACTCGAAAAATAGGATAAAACCATTCCTAATTTGTGATAATATAATATAATGAGAATAATGAGTATCTAATAAGGTTCTATGTAATGTAGATTCTATAATAACAGAACCTATGACTATATACATTCCAACCTCACTATCATCTAGTGTAGGCAGAAAATAATGAAACTATCATGACCCACATACCTATGATGATGTATGACTCCCCGGAGATGAATTAATATTTTAATATGGGAACTCATTCCCTATAGTACGATTTCCACCACATATAACTCAAATTCTAATAGAATGATAAGTACTAGACCCAAATGTTTTAAAAGATCCCTTCGCCAGACTCTGGTTTTTTCTAAATGCTCCATCATTACCCATCAAACTTGGGTTATTATAGATACTATATAGGTGACCCATCCTACAAAAGGCTCATCACTCAACCAATGATCGGGGGAACTAAATACTAAAGTGACTCATCCTACCACAACAGTGACAGATCAGTGCACTAAATACTGAGTGACAAATCCCCCCCTCCCATAGCCATTATGATTTCCACTGAATGATAAACATTACCATAATGAATTTTCTATAGTTTTGGCGCTTTAAAACATGACCACCAAGTATAAACCACATGTAATCCAATAAAAGTTTTCTTCACGGTTCCCTTAAAAATTAGATCATGATTCACCACTTCGAAAAACCTTTTCATGCCAAATATATTCACCTCTGAATTAATATAACATTTAATCCCATCCTAAAAAAATGTATTGTAGTCACATCATATCATTCCAATGATGGATAAAATTGATGATAATCTATAAATAATCTATAATTTTTCTTTAAGGACATGCTCCCCAAAGTAAACATCATACACTCTTTCACCCGCTCATGCTAGAGTGACTCCATGAAAAATTAATCCATGAGCCTCTCTTCCGTGTACACCCACTCCGTACTATCCAAATATCCACCCTAAGAATAAATTTACAACCAATTATTCACTTTATCATGTACTATATATGAATACAATTTGAATATCATCTCATCAAAAGTTTATAAGTGGTAAAGTATCTTCTGGACAAGCTCCATCCAGAACTATGCATCCCCAGTTCTACCCACTTTGGTGAAAGACGGATGGTGCAGTAAATTAAACTCTCTTATTATTTCATATATACTCTTCACGAACAGCTTTGTGACACTATACATATACTGAGTAAACTGATAAATTTTCTCAAAGAACAATTTGCATGCTTCCTCACCAATCATTATTGATGCTTTATGCTCTACCAATGATAGAACATCCACAACCTTCTGTTCCATTCATCCTATCAAGAAATGTCATCATAAAGGAATGCCTATTTGATAACAAACACACATTTTATAACAAAATTACCATATTAAAACTTTTACATGAATTCATATAATTCCATACCAATTTATCATTGTAATCTGGTAACATGGTCAAAACCATTTTATAAACACTACAGTTATCCATCCCTTATCGAAGTCTATATTAACCAAGGGTAATCACATTCTCTTATTTAGAATTCAAAATAGAAACCAGTTTACACATCTTGCATGATTTTACTATTTAAAATTTTAATTAAGAACCAATTCAATTTCAAAACACACAAGAGAAGAAAATGCCTTCCATTAAAATAACTCATCAGAAAACAAATTTACCTTACGAGTTCCTCAAAATGATTTATGCCACAATATTTTATGAGTTCTTATAATGATTTATGCATACCCAAATGTCATTCCATACTAGTTCACAAGTCAAAACACAAAATATCTCTGAAAAAATAACATCAACCAATAAGATAATAACTCAATGTGAAATAACATTCAATGGTTAAAACACACATCAATAGATAAAATCCAACACATGGTATTTCAAATTTACCCCATACATGGAATATCTACTCCAATATAAGATCTCTATAAAAAAGCCTAATGTCCCTATAATTCATTTTCTACCTTCCCAAAATAGAGTGACACAATAATAGAAAAAATAAAACATACACTAATAGAACTTCTTAATTTCCCAAAAATGGTGTCCCACAAAGGGTCCTCGATCCAGTTTTCCAGGCTGGAGTAAGTGCACCTACCCATACATCAGAGGCTTCTTACTAGTTGGGAGGGTCTAATATAGGACTTGGGGATATTATACCTTATTTATCAAAGAATTGAAACAACCAAAGAAAAAAACTATAACCAAATAATATAACCCTGACCAGAACTATACCAGTACCACGTGATTAACAAGACATGAATACCATATATAAACTAATTTAGTATATAGGTTATTCCAAAATAAGTGTTATCTGTTGAATGTGAAACCAAAAATAATGACAATTATAACTCCAATTAGTTCTAAACAACATGTCTGGTTCCTTATTACATGCTCCATACCAATCAACTATCTAATATAGGGATCATTCACTTATCATATCCTAAAAAAATAAAGCCTATTTGGTTACATATTAGGAAGGTAATGTAGGTTGTGAGTATCAACCCATATATTCAAATAATAAAATTCTTTTTGTAGTTTTGTAAAATTTAAAAAATGGTCAATTAAAATCATTTAGTTGATTAATTTTTATTACATTATATTTAAATAACAAATTAATTTAAATTATAATTTTCTAGGATTTTTAGAATAAATTAAATCATTATTTAAAATATTGAAATATCCTTGATATTAATAAAAATGTTTTTGAAGGGAAACTATTAAAATGATTTGAAAATAAATTCCCATAAATCAAGTCCTTAAACGGTTCAATCGTATGTAAAACCTATGAATTAATAAAATAATATTTCGATTATACATGATTAATAACCTTTTACATGTTCATTACATTATCATTATACAATATATTTTATTTCCAACATCGTTTTATTTTGGTATGACTATGGTTATTTTCAGGTTGTAAATATTAAGGATGTTCAATTTCTAAGTAGAAAATGATGTCAATAGGTTGGATAAGGTCAAAGGTATCATGGTTCTATCATAATTTGAATTATAAAATTACAAAAAAATATTATGTTTAATAAATTAAAACATTCGTATAATCAAAAATAGATTACAAATGTATGTCCTATAATGGAGGCAGTTTTTCTCTCATGCACATGAATGAAATTTCTATTTTTATTCTACTACAAAATGAAATGTTGTATATAAAATATTAATTTTACCAATTCAAAATTATGTTATAAAATAAACATTTATTTATTAGTTTTGTTCATTTCACGGAAAATATGTGGTGGTATCAAAAACATTTCACATCACCTCATGGACCTTTTATTCTACACAAATACTCAAGCGACATAACATTTTTTATTCTAAAAAAGGTTCTCAAAGTAACTAAAATAATATATTTATAAAATAATCTAAATTGTATAAAAATATTATATATTCATTAATTCCATCATTATAACAATCCATGTGATCCATTGATGGAAAAAAAGACATTACTCTATGGATGTGGTGACCTAGACATTTTCATGGGCCATTGTTTCATATCCTAGAAAATGTAAAATATATAGAAAATGTTTTTTCTATAGATATAATAATTTTTAAGTATATATATATGGACCTAATTTATTTATTTTATAATTTTTCAAATATATTTAAATGAGGTATAACATGAA
This sequence comes from Viscum album, assembly GCA_963277665.1. Lineage (NCBI taxonomy): Eukaryota > Viridiplantae > Streptophyta > Magnoliopsida > Santalales > Viscaceae > Viscum > Viscum album. The sequence continues at coordinate 11,322,695 of OY728154.1, forward strand.
ATAGATCTTTAAGGACTTATACAACCTAGCCAAATATATACCCTTTTGGCTTACACCATATGACTTATAAGACATGACTTTTGAAAGGAAAAAAAACCTCTATGATGTGATTATGACATTTGGTATGTGTATTGGGTAGATATGGGTTGATTTTAGTGAATATAAATGTGTAAAGAATGAGAAAAGGGGAACCCCCATTAAACAAGTGAATATTTTGGATCTTGTAAATAATTTAGAATTTTAAATATTACAAATGTCATTATCAATGTAATATGAAAAAAAGTGGAGATGATAAAATTATATTTTAGTTTATGGTTTCAATCCACTTAACCATTGAAATTTATTATGTTTTAGATATATTAGGTTTAAACCTCATTAAAACATTTTACCATGACTATATTGATTATGTTTTACCATGGTAACATTTAATTATGATTAAAAGATGAACTAAAATAATTTAGGAATTTTAAACCTATAATTACCAATATTAAATATATTCTTCAATATTATATTAGAATAAATGATACAAAAATATTGAAATATATGTTCCAATAATATAATGAAAAACAATATTTATAAGAATATCATTTTGAATATTAATAATAATTGTTTACAAAATAAAATTAAATTATTAATCCATTTGAATAATTTTCAACAAAATTGGAAAAGAAAACCAAAAACCAAAGTTTTATTTTTATGTAAATGAAATTAAATAACCATATTTATAGAAATTGGTATTTTCAACTGTTCAATAGAAAATAAATGTTTCAAGAAATATATCAAACAATGACCATATAATAAATTTAAAATGATTAATCCATAAATTATTCTTATTTTTAAAATTTTATACTATCAAATTTGTAAATATAATTTATAAATAAAACAATCGACTTTGGGGAAAACATTTTAGCTATAATTAAACCATTTATCATCCAACTAAAAAATTAAATAAATATAATATACTATATGTGATGAGATAAAATATATTTAATGAAATTAATAAGAATGTAATATTGTTTTATATAAATATATCAGGGTTTCATAAATTATACGTCTTTTAATGTTTTTAAAATAATTTAACTAGCTTTTTGATATCATGATCTATTGTTGTAATGATATTGTGTAATAATTATATATAATTAAATGATGATTTAATATTGATAATATATTAACAACATTTTTTTTGTTTTTTGTCACGAATATTATTATCATGAATTTTTAGTAAGGTATTGTTTCAATTATAAATCATATGAAAACTATAATGTCATAGATAGATACATTTTTTGTTTACATTAATTATATTATATAAAATAAATCATATAATCCGTGATGGTGGAACAAAATGGAATATTGATTGAATATGGAATAAGGGAGGGTCTACCCACAATCAAAATATAATTATTATAAAAATTTTATTGGTAATTTACTCAATATCATATATTTTAACACCCTCATCAAATTGTATAACATTTATATTTTCAAAAACATTTATGGTGATAACTATTCATTTTGAATACAAATGAAAATATACATAAAATGGAGTCTGAATATTTTTATAAAAAATAAATAATATATATTCCATGATTATACTCCTAGAGGTTGTAAGAATAACTTTTAATTTATGTTATCTTAACTCAACAAAAAGCATTTTTATAAAATTCCCCAATTTAAAACTAATTTTATTTTTATAGAAACATATTGTATAATTTTAATTCCTATAGAAATAATTTGTTGATTATTAATAATAGAACCATTATTTGCATTTCAATAGAAACCAAAAATTAAAAGAAACATGCAAATAATTGATTAAAATTAAAATATAAATAATAATTTTTATTTTAATAAAAAAATTACATTGATTTCTGAATGTCAAAAATATATTTCTATGCTCAAAAAAGGATTTAAATAAATTTAATTACTTAATATATATATATATGGTATATAAAAATGTTTCAAAAATATTCGCTTCATTAATTCATGTTTATATTGTAAAAAGTAGTGAATTTTTAAAAAAATGATATTTTTCACTATTCTCTTAAAAGAACATTATTTATGAAAATACCGAAAAATTCATTGTACCATATTTTTTCCATGATGAATAGAAAAGTTTCATTCATTTAATCAAATTACATTTTTTGAAATCATAATTTAATATTCTAATTAAAATTTTAAATTTAAAAGAAAAACCCCCTTTATAGAAAAATTCCCCCTCTTAACATTAAGGCTTCTTAAAAATATATTACATCAACTAAAAATGAGTTTCAATTTATTTGGATTCACATCATATATTAAAAATATATTTAGGTTTACCTTTTATTGTAATATATTTTCTTCTATTTTTATATATCACATTCTATTCAATAAGATATTTATTTAATGTAATTCATAATAAAAAATATGGGTTTTAGAATAAACAAATCCCCAAAAATCCACATGGTTTAATGTCAATAATTATTGGAAATATTTATTTCATGTTTTTAAAAAAATTCATTTATAAATAAGTATGATTTTATTCCCTATTAGAGATATCATATATAGTATTATTCTTCATTGCCAAAGTAATTGGAATAAAATGATATAGTTTCACCTCGATTCTAAAAAAGGTGTAATCTATAAATTATAATCATTTAATTAAAAAATATTTTCATATAGGTAATCAATATGGAATAAGAAAAAAATTAAATATATGTATGAGAAAAAAAATCATCAAATCATTCCCTAAAGCGTAACAAACATGGGTCATAACCTGAAACAAAATATAATTATAATTCATAAAAAAATAATATTTAATTTATAAAATGATACTTGATCATAAATTTTTTCAAGAATTAAATCAATGAAAATCATCACAATGTTTTGAAACATCTCTCATACCATAAATGACTCGGATAACTTTCCATTTCTCATTAAATATTATATATTCAGATATAATCATTAATAGATTCATATGAGGGATAAAAAATACTTCCCCTAAAATATAATAATAATCCATAGATCTCATTTCTATATGATCATTTGAATAATTAAAACTCCATCACACCATAATCAATTTATCAATCATAAATTTGTTATATATAAATAATCATAAGAAATATAAATCTGTCATCTAGAGAAATAAATTGGATGGTTGTAAAAAACTACATCCCAAATAAGATATTACATAAATAAATCTCTTTTAATATATAATGTTTTTGAGAAAGGTATATATATTTTAAAATCCTGTTAAGAGAATATGTAAAAATAAATTTGAAATACTCTTCTCATTTTTACATTATTCTTTTTAAATGATGTGATTAATATTAAATTCAAATAACCATGAGTTCTATAACCTAGATATGATGTTGACTTATTCCATTGACATATGAAACAAGGGATCAAATAACCTAGGGAAAATAAGTTTATAAATCATGTAGAATAGAAACATTCATTAAATCTATATTATATATAAAAAATAAAACTTATAATGGAAAAAATTATTATATACATTAAAGTCAATAAAACTACCTTTATATATATTTGAGAAAATAAAACATATTAATAATGGGTGAGCATATATGATTAATAATAAAAAATAATGTAATATATGTAATCATGTGATGATATTTCATCAACAATATGGAAGAGTGGATAATCGACACCTATTCCATTGAATCAATAATGTGAACTTGAAAACATAACAATAGAAAATGTAAACACAACAATTAAATGAATAAAAAATACTATAATTTCAATGAATGAAACTTATAATATCATTTATTATGATATTATCACTGATTCCCCATTCCCGTATATCATTTACCTTAATATGTCTTCCTTTCACAAGACATATCAATGAATGGGTAGGTATGCACCAACTACCAATCTCATTTTCTTAACTATTTTTCCCATGAGACCTATCAATGCATAGTATATTTTTCTATAAATAATATCCAACTATAACATAAATATATCTAATATATTGGTCATATATTTAATAAAAAATATAACACAAGCATTATACTCACTACCAGTCAATAAATATGTATACTGAATTATGAGTATTGAAAATAAATATTTCCCTTGGGAAACAAATAACATTAAAAAATAACATTTCTTTATCAAAAACATTATATTTTAATTGAATATAGTTATGAAAATTTTGCAGTATTATAAATTATTCTTCATATATCCATGGTACTGTAAATATGGATATGAAGTGAAAAATTAAAATTCTAATGAATAATGGAGAGTGATATAGAAAATGGTAACATGAAATATAATAATATCCAAATAAGGAATAATGTATACATATGTAATAAATGATTTAATAGAATTAATTAATAATAAATTAATGATGGATATAAAAAAATATATTCTGATAATTAGTGAGGATATTTTACAAAAAATTGTAAAAGGACTTTCCTTAATTTTTTTGACATTGTTATAAAAAATTATCCTAAATCATTACCAAAAAAATTTTCAATACTTTTTAAAATAAAAACTTTTCAACAAATATAAAATCCAAAACTAATAGAATTATGACAAATAATTTTCTGAGATACTTTGAGGGAATTATAAATATAAAATAATATTCATTATGGGCGGATAAATCATTCATGTTATATATGTTAAAATGAGAATTCCATTAACAATTATATAAAAACACATGTCTCAAATAATTGAACAATATTCATTTTAAATCATTGTAAAAATTGTAAAAGGTAGTAGGAAAAAAATCTAATCCCCTAAAAAATTTATAATTTTTTTTAAGAACATAGATATAGGTGAAAATTGTATCCTATATAGAAAATTATATTAAGTTTATCTAAAATTACACATTTCATTTATTGAGTAGCCAAGGGAAGAAATTATGGATATAAAATAGAGAAAAAATTAAATAACATGGAAATATGAATATATATAATCTTTTTAAGGAGATAAATACTCTTGAATTGTTTTAAGGAAAATATATACATGAACATTCTCCAATTAGATTATGATTATAAAATATACCTTTACGCATTTTAAATTTTTTGAATGAAAACACTTTAAAAGGAAAAAATTTAATTGAAATTTTAAATAAAAGGGAAAAAATAAGAATTAATGATATAATATGTAAAATGGAAATATATATCATATAAAATAAATTGTGTACAGAATATGAATTATTAATATGAATCAATGCAGTGGAATTGAGTCAAAAACCCTTACCTTGGATTCAATCTTTGATGGACCAGTTATATTCTATATATTATTCAATTCAAATAAATTAAAATATATCTTGATAAAACTTTTCATCTTTATTTTTTGGGGTCCATTTATAATCATTCCTAATCCATTTATTATATAATAATTTCTTATTCTACCACTATATTTATATGAACAATTTTTTTTAGAAATACTCTGTTATATTAAACATGGTTAAATGTGAAAATAATTGGGGTTTTCACCTCTAAAAATTTAATAGTTTTGTGAATATCATTTTAATTACTATTATAAAAATTTTATAACCAATGAAGCAAGGAGGTAATAGAAAAATGGAATTCATTTTTGTGGAGGTTATAGTCTTCACACACATATGATGGAATTTTCATTTTTATAATAATTTTAAAGGAAAGATTTATAAAATAAATGAAATTTATTTTATAATATTTATATAAACAATTAATATTGTATAAATTTTTTAAAATTATCGTTATTATAATTATTGTAATGAAAAAATGAAAATGAGAAACATCGCATCAAGGAGATGACAATCCACACATACACACGATCAATATATTTTACATTCCAATAAATGAAAATTTATGATCCTAGATGATATATAATATATAATTATAATTATGTTATTAATATCATATAAATTTATTAATTGTATCTATATAGCAATTTTAGTGAGGTGAAGATGAAAAATAAATTACATTACTATGTATAGACAATACTCTATATGTATTGATAATTTATGTTTTCATTTTCAATTGGGTTAAAAGGAAATAAAAATGGATATTCATTAACATAAAAAGATCTCTGTATTGTAAATATGATTGTTTAATTATATAAATAAATTATTTAATATTTTAAAGTGGATTAAGAGATAAGTAATATTAAAATACTCACTAATATGATATATATCTTCTATTGGTATATAATTTTGATTCGAAATAAATTCTTGATGGAGTTGTCATTTTTCTTGATAGTGACCAAAATATTAAAAAAATAACAATGGAAATGTATTTATACTATTATTGATTGGGATATGTTGATTATGATGTGTAAAGCTGTGTGGTTATATAGAGAACATTAATATGTGAGGTTAGTATAAAACATGTATATACCAGAGACCTTATTTTATAGAATATTTCCTATATAAGTATATAGTCCTAAAAATGTCATTTTTTCGAATATGAGAAGGTTATGTTATAACTAAAACTATCCAATTTTATTTATTCAGATTTTTCTAGGTTACCTGGATTCATTATCCCTTTATTTTAACCCTTTTAACTCATTTTATCAATTACAGGAGTGATAACTATTTTACCATTGTTACATGTCATTATGATGAAAATTTAAGTTAACCACACTATATAATATTAATTATAATGACTTAAAATATTGAATAAAATTATAAATATTAAATTATTAGAAGTGTAATATGTTACCCTTAATATAAGTCAACCAGCGGTAATGATAATTTTTTTAAAAAGACCCCCATTAAGAATAAAAACGAGTTTCTATAAAACCAATTATAATGTTTCTTACCATGGAATTAATGGGATTATGATAAATTAAAGGGATTTTTTTCATTGAAAAAAATAGATATTATATAACCTTATGAATAGATGGTCAATAGAGAACAACCAGATATATTTTTTATTTGAATACGTATAATACTTATATTATAAAAATTATAAAATTTATTTATATTTACAAAATAATACATTTATAAGTATCCAATTAATAAGAAGATATATATTTTCTATATATAAAATTTTCATATAATTTCAATTCATTTTTTTGTCATGATAATGAAAAACATTTTAAATTTTTTTAAAATAAATATTTTACATTTTTCATTCATTAAACAAATATTTTTAAAAAATCTCATAAAATAATCCTCTTTTAATTTTTACATGTTTAATTGAAAAATGAAAAATATTTCATCAATTTATAATTTTGAATATACAGGAATGTTTCTTCTAAACATATTCTTGAATAATGAAAGGTGAAGAATGATATAGTTTGTTTAAATTGAATTTTTTCAATAAAATAATTAAATCATTATTTTTATACAAATGGGTTTTTAAATTATAATGAGAAATGAAAAAAAAATATAGAAACATTTTAATATATAACACTTATCATAAGATTTGAAAAGGTGATAAAGACTAAGTGAGAAAATGATCGGTTAAAAATTATCAATAAATATAGAAATTTTCCTATTACACATTTGATGGTTTGTAAAAAATTACAATAATGTTTATTATAAATACAAATATTGCGTAAAACATAGAGAATGATTCATTTAATATCTTAATGAACATGGGAATAGAATAAAATAATTCATAATGATTATAAATAATAAAAGTTCAATTTACATAAGAAATAATCAATCATAAATAAATTACTTAATGGGGAATAATAAAAATTCATCTAACACACATGATATAAAAAATATTATCCTTGGAATCATTGTGTAATGTATTTATAAATTTCCCAACGGATGTTTAGGAATCGATAGTCTCAAATATGAATATTGATTCAGGGAAAAAAATAACTTAAATCCCAACATATTTTACTATTATCTAATTCGTTGTATAATAAACATTTTATTATTATCATATTTCTTTAACATATTCATATCTATTAACATTTTTATAAATAAATTATTTTAATTCGCTATAAATTTATATATTATATAGTTATATTTTAATTTCAACATCAGATGTTAATGACTTTGTTTTTCAATAGTAATTATAGAGTAACGGCTTGATCATCATTCTTTGTCATCATTCTCAAAATTATATTATGTTTCCAGATAATGGCATAATACTAGGATAATTATTTATATATCCAATTGATTATTTATTAAATTTAATGGATTGTTTTTAAGAAAAAAATTCAATACATACACATTTTGAGGGATTGTACCTATAGTAATGAGTTAAATTATAATAATCATTCTCTTGGAATATACCATATTATAAACATAATAATAACATTAATTACACATTAATCACAGATATTAATTATATATAAATTTTTATTACCATCTATTATTAATATCATGATTATTTCACAACATTATTTATGTCGGGGGTTGAGCCAACCAAAACATGACCTTGTGATATTAATGAATGGGTTCATATATCAATTAATTTTATTTTAATATAATTTTTAATAAATAATATTTATTTTAATAACCAATTATTATATTTATTTATAGTTTCTATGTAGATATTATATGAGATAACGATTGAAAGTTTGAAATATGAAGTTATTACTTAATTTGATGGAATCACTCGACCACATGATTCTTTCATTCAAAATATATGATTTATGAATAATTCATGTGACCAAAAGCTACCTAATATCAGATTATAAATTAATGGATTCCAATAAATTTGGTATTTAATAATAAAATAAAAGGGAGAATGATGTTTTTTTTGTTATAAGAGTGATTTTTTATAGAAGAGTTTGAATGACAGATTTACATTGTCACATTCATTAAAGGTTAATGAAGGTCAATTTAACGTGACAAGGACAGTGCTTGTTGATAAAAATGGATATTGGAATAAAATACACTATTTGGAATAATTTTTATTCTTTAGTGTTTGATTCATTATTTCTACCAAATATATAATTTGAATATTTTTACTATATTGTGATGTGATTCAATTAATTCCACGATAAATTATGATTTTCATTAAAAACATATATTGACCATATATTAAAATTTGAATTCCTTGATTTTAACTAGACACAATATATTAAAAAACATAAATTATAAACATATAAAATTAATGTTTTCAATTAAAATACAGTATATATTTCAAAAATAAATTTTCTATTCTAAGAAAAAATATATTCTAATTAGTGATAATAGTTTTTATTTATTATCAATCATTATTTGAGTAATTCATCTTTGTTTATTAAATTTGTTGAAAAATATATTATTTTGAAAGTATTATTATTTTTTAAAAGAGGTTTATATACACATTATATCATTTTCCCTATACATATATGTTACATGTATTCCCAATGGTCTTATATATACCCAAATAAATATAATGTTCATAAAACATGTTTTCAACCATATATATATATATATATATGGATAAACTATTATATACAATTTAATTTTATAATTCATCAATTTTTCTGTCAAAACATATATCATAATTCAAATATTTTTCATTCATTTCACCTATACAATCAACAATATGATCTTCATGGGAGAGAATGGGTATGACGAATCTATATTTATGGTGGTCTTATTAATATGTGGATTTATTCCACATAAAATTTTCTTATTTATATTTTATAAATAATGCACATAATTTATTTAACATAAATTATTTTTTAATATTGTCCCATAATGAAATAAATTAATCTTCATTATTTTTCATTATTTTTCATTATTTAACATAATACATGATATTTACAAAGATATATTTATTAATCTAAATTCATAGTGAAATAATAGTGTGTGACTTCTTAACATCACTTAATTGAATAATTATTCATAATTTAAATTCTTTAATAAAATAAAATGATCCTAATTTTTCTATATAATATCCTCTAATTCCCACATTGATTCTTTAAAATTTAAATTTCTAAAGAAAACATTGATAAATAGGGTGACCTTTATCCTTATGATCTATGGTACCCACAAAATAATCTTAATAAAATAATCAATACTAAATTAATATTACTTTTTTTATTGAAAAATGTTATGGATCATTTACACAGTACCTCGAAAGTGATACATGAATCACATTGATAATGTGATAGAGCTTCATGGGATGTTATAAAATAAATTATAATATCCCAATGTAATAAAGGATCCCAAATTCTTGTAAATTTATGCCAAAAATTTGTCTTTATCAAAAAAAACATTTACGCTCACTCATGGTTTTATTCAATGTAATAAATTCTCATAAAAATAATACTCTAAATATTATGATTGATTATGAACATAAATCGTCATTTCTATTGGGTTTTTTATATACATAATTTAAATTAATGAATAATAAATGACATATATTAAGAAATATTCAATCATAAATATTCAACACCCAAATTGAATGTTGAAATCATGAATTTATACTAATCCACAATATAGATTGTTATATATTATAATTCCAATTCTAGAGTAGAAATAACTATTGTCTGAGATATCTACTATAGGAAAATGATGAAACCAGACTCATTACATTTTAATTGGTTTAGATAATGGAATATCATAAAAATTATTAATTTTCCATTTAAAGTGATTAATAGTTCTTGGATGTTAATCTTTTCAAAGGATCTCCTCCCTATCTTATTATTTTTGAAGGCATACTAAAAACATCTAGGAGATTCTCAAATATCAATTAGATATAATTGATATTATAACTATTTCCTACCACATCACATACTTTATTTATAGAATAATAAGTTCATTGGGTGATAAATCCTATCGAATAGATATGAATTTCATAACCCTCATATGTTGATTAACTATAACCTAAATGGAATTATAACATTGAATAGTCATTGAATATTCTATGATAACTTGTATGGTGTTATTCTTAAATTAATATATTTTTATGGGAAATAGTCGCATCATCCCATTAGGTATATAATGTTTATAAACATATTTTTATCAAACCAAGATTCATAATTAATACTCTCAAATATACCATTTCATGTTATCCAACTCAAATTTCCACTTGATATATATATTATTCTATATACCTCCACAATGAATATATAATGATTAGAATATTCAGTCATCAAATAATTCCTTCCCAAATTCTATATAAATGTATCTATGATGAAAAATTTGGGATTGTATGTGTTTATTAGTATTATATCATTCACATGACCATCCACAAGTAATCCATTAGTATTTGGTATTATTAAATCCTCATTATTGATAAAGTTTTGGGTCTCATTCAAATCAGATTGTTAGTCTCATTTTATACATTCCTTAGATGGAAATTTATTGACTAATCATAATCATTAATTAACTCCAACCATCTACTAAGGAACATAATTAACTATATCAATGTGAATTTTTTTTATTTAATTGAGTTATATATATATATATATATATTCCCTCTATAGAAATAATTATTATAATTCAAAAATAAAAACATTATAGTTTCTTGATCCAGAACATGAACCGAGTAATTTTTTGGGATGATTATATAACAAAATCCATATCAAACCCCTTTTTATTTTTCATATAGAAACACCCAAAAAACCCCTTTTAATTATTTTTTTATGTTATAATACATTCTATGTTACAGGATTTTGTGAGTGTTTCTATAGTGATCAACCTTCTCTAGAAATACATGAATATTTATTCAAATCCCTTTATATAATGAAAAATTACGACTCAAATAGTATACATGGTCATTGAATTTGAAATTCCTGAGAAATATATCATAATGAACTGATAGTATCCAAAACAATGGGAAAATGTATAGATCATTGATATAGTTTTGGGTTAGGTATACTATTTAACCACTTCTTTATTATAATGATATATATATATACCGTCTCTTGTAATTACATAACCGAATATGTAAATTTTTCAAATCCAAAATTCACATATTTTTATTTTGTATATAGTTTATAATTTATAAGGTCTTTAAAGAAATAAAAAATTTATGATCATTATTTATATTGAAATATATAAAAACTCCATTAATAATAACATATAAATAATTTCCAATGAAATCCGTAAATATGTTATTAATCAGATTAATAGATATTTTCGGAGAAGTTTTGAATCTAAATGGAACCTCTTTTTTTAATTTGTGTTCATTTTTATTATATAAATCTATTATGTGTATATTTTCCCATTCCAAACATATCTTTTATCGTTTTCAAGAATGATTATTAAATTAATAGGTGTAGTAAATTTATATTGTTCCATAACGAATGATTATCACTAATAATATTAATCTTATATTTAAAGTATCATCTCTTTCAATCCATTTATACATGAAGAATTAATGAAAATAAAGAGATATAGATGAAATTATACATCTATCACACAAAATAGGATAATATCTATAGAATATTATAGAGATTTTTTATATTCTATAATCACTCAGATAACAACATGTTTAATATTCAGAAGTGGTTGTACTTACATTTTTTTAATATCTTCTTATAAAAATAATGAACTCACTACTCCCTTCATAAGAAAGAACTTAACACTCCTCATAAAATGTTCCCCCTTGAATAATGAATGGAAATTTTACTAGCAATTATTAAGTAATCTAGCCTATTTTCTTCGATCTTTTGAACATCCACAATGTTCCCATGAGAGAAAATATGTGATCTCAATAACATTCATTGAATCATTTATTATTTATGTATAATTAGTGTTAGTTTTATTTCTTCTTGTCTGTAAATTAATTTATAATATAAAATTAAAGACATGAATAATTTTCCACCAATATTTTAGAAAGTGGTTTTCAATATAATACGTTCTTAACACGATCAAATCAATAATTCCCCATGATTTATTTCTCCTATAATCACATTTAACTCATAGTGTTCTATATAACTTTATAATATACAATCATCTTTAATTATCTTGGAATTATTTATTAACTTATTATGGATTTAATATCTTCCATGACATGTAAATATCTATATAGATAAATATTAATGTTTATATATACAACTTAATCATTTATATATTCTTCTCATGGTATGAATGAATTTATATAAGGATATAATATCAATAATATTTTACTATTTATTAAGTGTATTGTAATACATGGTTCGATAATGATTTATGAATGAAATTAAACATCTATATTTCATTTTTATTTTTTCTTTCACATAAAATTACAATGAAAATGGTATTTCATATTTACATTTTCTCATATAAATTTAAATTTCATATTTCTATAGAAATGTATCATCAGATAGAAGGAAATGGAAATTTCCAATTGTTATATCCCCATTTTTTATATAACTATTAATTATAAACCATAACTATCAAAAGAATTATTATGCATCAACTACTAGAACAGAATTATTTCTTTTGTGTCACATCATTTTTAGGGAAATGACTCTTACAATAATGCCTTAGGCTGGATCCTCTGAGAGGGTGATTTAGATGCTATTTTTTACGAAATTTAATTCTATCACAATATATGTATCAAGTTATATTATATATATCTCATTATATGATGTTCTGCTTATTGTAGGTTTAAAAAAATTAATGTTCTAAAGGGAATAAAATAATAATTACATGTTTCAGTCTAAGAGTCATCCATTTAAAGATCAACATGTGCATGTTTCACATATTCCTTCATAACAATTAATGTTTTGTGTTAAAATGTGTTGAAAAATTGGCACATAATTTATGATAGGTTATTTCCATGCCATATAAAGGATAAAAAATGTTATTTAAACTGGATCCTCAATTTTCAAACAATTCATCTATAACCTTTTCATGAAATATCTTCATCTACTTCTATAAATTGATTTATTTTTCATGATTTACTCATTGTAAATTAAATATACCAATCCAAATATTATTTTTATTAATAGATAGTCATTGATACATTCATTTTATTTCATAGAATTCAATAGAATATTATTAACAATACCACATGAAAATTAGGTTAGTTATCTTTTGAATGAGTAGAAAATATTACAATCACATCATCTTAGAGTAATATTAGAATGGAAAACTAAATATTTACCAACACAAAACAATATGAATTCTATCATATATGATTTAAATCAATCACTTCAGTTAAAATAATTAATTTTAATTGTATTTTAGATTTTTTAATATATGGGTGGACATGTTTATTAATGAATATTGTAGGATTCTTCTATTAAATTTAATCATCAAAATATTAAATGATATATTGAATAATGTTTTCAAATTCTAAATTTGTCTTGTGATTATACAATGTGTATCTTTCAGGGAATATAACTATCCATAATATTTCATATTGGTGAAACCGACAAAGGGTAGAATGATTAAAGTATCCTGTTAGATAGGTGGATTAATATTTACTCATGTTTCTTCATGTATATCATTTTACATTGATCATATCATCAATATATGCACCCCATGTTTATAATTATTAATATAAGTTCAATTTGAAAAATTTTCTTAGTATTGTTAATATGTTTCTCCTTCTTCATTATTATTATAGACATTGATGTATCTTATTTACGAACCCATTATTGAATGATATTCACTAATTTTGGATGAATTAGATTCATTATAGAACATAAAAATAAAACTATCTATATTTAAAAAAATATAATGAAATTATATTATATTCTTCTTTATGAAAGTAGGAAAGTTGACAGAAATTATCTTCTTTTTCACCCACAAAAAGATAGTACATGATTCTTTATTTATTATAAATGTGCACAGATCCTCTTATTTATATTTTGGAATTTCATTATGGAAGTACCTTCATGATAATGATTGAATTGAAATTTAGATTCATTATTTTTCATTATAAAAATTGGGATCAACTAAATATTTCATAAAGAAATAACATGGATATGTACCGTATTTATCAATTATGTTCTATCTATTTTATAAATGTATTTTCCAACATGAGTCATGATTTTTAGGTCATGTATGATTATATTGTCTTCTCACAGATGATTTAATATCTCCAATGCTATTAGTATTTCAATTTTTAAAATTTCTCTACGACAATGAAAATAGTGGTGTCAAATATATCATGATCTTGACATATTTTGTAATGAAAAAACATTATCAACATGTGATATAAACCACATGATGTAACTTCATTCATTCAGATAAAAATGGTTCACTATAACTTTTTTTTCTCACCAAGATTATAATTTTAGAATAGTTTAATTCATGCATGATGATGTTTTCAGGTATGGATTTAGGTGATCAAGCATGTCTTATTCACCTTGGCATGCATGGAATTCCAATAAGGATGATAGTACATCAAGCACAGTTCAGTATATTTCTTTAACCACCAAAAACCTACTGGTAGAGATGACATACCTCACTAAAAACAGGGAGGAGGAACTTACTCTAAGGCCTCTTTTTACTGTTTGATTATCTAAAAATTCATCTAGGATAGATCACAGACACTGGTTCTACTGGTACCCACATCTCAAGTGATAAACTAAACATGAATGGATCCATTAGAATGAATATTATAAGAGTAAGAGTTCTTGATCATGGTCATTGGGTGTATTCTATTATCTCATTCACTACATATTTTGGAATTGTAGACTCCATCCATGAATAGGAGATAGAGAGGATCACATATACCCTTTTAAGTAGAAAAAACAGTATTATCCTATATGAGTGTAAAATGGATCACCCAGAAATATAAAAAACATTACATGGTATAGGTAACATAACAATGTCAATTGGATACATAATTAGATGTTTCATTGGTCTTATTAGCAATGAGATGATTTTTCGACAACCATGGTGAGAGGGAAACAATGTGGTAGAATACCATGGTTCAAAAATGATATAAGGCGCAAGAGTGATGTGAATAGGTATATTGAATGGTCTGTTAAATGAGAGGATTAATATCGTGGTTGTAGATACTCTTATTCATTATTACATTGGCCCTCCAAAAAGCTAATATATCTTTATTTCATTCATGTTTTTTTACATTCTGGGCAAACCTACTATCCCTGATAATGGAAATTTAATGTTGACAATGAGGAATAAAAATTATATGGTGAAATTCCATAATAAAGTATACCTTAAAAGTATTAATTTATAGTAGGATAGGTTCTATATAATAGATGAAGAATATTCTTTTGATCGAGAATCCTAGATTATATTCATAACTTTTTAATGGGTCAATAGTAACCACATTTGGATTCATCCCTTGTCAGTTTTGAAAATGTTCAACTAATCCATAGAAAAAGTCACCATTTCACTGGATTCTCAATATTGCACCATGTTATCACAAAAAATTACTACCCAATCCCCATATGGGGTGGGCTGACATAACTCCTCTTAGGTGTTCCTACATGCGCACATGGAGGGCACTATGATCCCTCTTTATATACTTTCTGTCGTTGTTGAACTAACCTTCACCAATGAACCTATGGATGGATGAATAATCTTGTTCCCATGTGTGGTTGACCCTTTATCCAAATCATAGTTGGTATGACATGGTAAGAATTTATATTAGTACAATTTTTTGGATAATTCCAAAATATAATTAATTATAAGAAAATAAATAAAATCACAAAATCAATACTTCTCAAATTCATTATGAAAAAAATATTGTATTTTTCATGTCCTTTTTTTCTAATAAAATATGAATTCCTCAATTAAATTTCTCTCTTTGAAATGGTGATAAAGTGATCTGCTCGTATAATAATTATTTTAATGGAATGAATCAATATCCATATAATCTATCCTTTTAAACAATGGATGTATCACCATCGCTGAAATAGATTCATTGGTAATTTATTTTTCATGTCGTTGTATTAATAATTATTTAATTTATTAATGTAATAACTGTTTATTTCATGCTTTCATAAAAATGTCTTCTTCATGAAAATAGGTGTTTTAGAGGACTTTAACTTGAAAATTGTTTTTGAAAATGTAAACTCTTCTAATGTAATTGGGACATGTCTATGAACCGAATAATAGTTCAATAATAATTACACCGTTCATATATAATTTTCATACCAACTCACATCCATTTAATACATTACAATTCTTTAAGAATAACCAATTTAATATCAATATTAAAGGATCGTCAATTTATTTATATCAAGGAATACTCATTATTTGTTGAATTTGTTTTTGAAAATAAATAAAATAACTAAAAAAATTGATTAATAATCACCCCTTTGTATTTATTATCGATACCCAATATAATACCAATGAAAACTGATATTTCAATATGTGCTCGTACCTTTCCCTCCCCCCCCTTTATTACCAATAACTCATTTCACAATATCCCCCATTATTATTAAGAAATATTATGTATATGAGAATTGTGATATGAGTTATACATTGAAATTTTCTATTAACCTTTTCACTATAGGTCTACAGTCCATGAACCTTATAGAAACCAATCAAATATTATCTAGACAATAAATATCTATCATATTAAACTCAATCATACTAAATTAAATGAGAAATAATAATTTATTTGAGGTTTATAATACTATATTACGAGATGATACATATGATAGATACCAATCAAAATAAAAAAAAATATCATCATGAACACTATTACTCCCTTCAATAAGTAGATTAAATGAATTCAAGTATAAATAATGGGATTTGAAAACTGCCTTATCAAGTTAAATCTTTTATTTTTTGAATACATGAAAAAATAACACCCATATGATTTTGAATGTGATTTTTTTATAAAGTATTAAATATAAATAATACATTCCAATTTAATTATATTTTTAGGAATTTACATATTGGGAAGATCATATTTCTATAAATAAAAATAATTTTGGAAGCATACAACATTTATTTGTCTCTACCTAAAGAGATATAATCCCAAATATCTTAACAATGATGAATCTATATTTGAATTAATTTGAAGATATTTATATATAGATAATAAAAAAATGGATCTTCAGCTTGGCCTTGTCATGTGTAGATTACATTCATATCATCATCATTAAGGATGACATCATTAATAAATTTTTTTAGAAAACCATCATGTGAGATCAATATAGAATGGGTTCATCATAATTTTCTATTTTTATTGGCATATAATTATTCATAGATTCATAGTTATTAACCATAATAGTTTTTATCATATTAAATTCCCAATATTATAAGTGAAAATATAGTGTTTAAATATAATAGGAATAAGGTGGGTATTCCTGCTCCTCAATGTGAACAACAAGGTTGAGAATATTTTATCAACCAAGTTGCACTACATTATCCATTATTCATGATTTCATATATGATAGTTAGTTAGGAATTTTATTATCGAAATATGGATCTCATCATTTCCATAATTTCTTTATTTGTGTAATTTCCCTTCATAATAAGTTTGAATTAATTTAGGTACCTCGGTAAAACATTCATTATTTTAAATAACTATATTTTTCATGGAATTGTGGTTGAAAAATATTCATGATTATGACCAGCCCTCTTGAAATTCTACAATGATCTTATAAAACACAAGTGTAATCATTTGTTCAAAACCTCCAATGAAATTCATCTTCTTATTGTGGAGTTTTTGATTAAATATTTTAACTAGACTATGCTTCATCACTATCCACATTTCATACCTTATATAGAACTACTTAACAAATAACTAATATACTGTTAGGGTTAATGGATGTCTTATTAATTTTTCCAGAAGGATTATTCTGAAATTTCTTCACATCATACCTTTTTTATGGTACACTCTATATAATTTTGTTTTTGAATTTTCTTGAATATGACTTGCATTCAACGTTTTTCCCATGTATAACTTGTTCTGAATCTTTTTTAATGTTTTTTTCATAACTATCAACAAATTTATAACCAAGGATAATTATTTAGTCCTTTTTTCTCATATAATAAAATTATTATATGATACTTGTTGAGAAAAACATATATAAATTTTTTGAACATCATTGCTACCAACATCATATGAATCGTTGATTACATCAAATTTATTTGACGTAGAAATGTTCTTATTCTTATATGAATATTCAATATTAATAATCATTATAACTAATTACATAAATTATATTTTGATTTATTGTTTAATATATTATAACCAAAATCTAGTGGAAAATTCATGAATCTGTTGCAATTCTATCATTAACCCATAAATAATGAACTTGTTTTTTCTTCACTATGCTATACATAATTCCAATCATAAAAAAAATATTTTCATGACCTTTATTTCCACATATTATGATTTTATTGGGGAACCAAATTCAATATTTCTTCTTCCCAAAATATACATCATGGAAATATATTTTCCTTTTCTCTTCATCCATATTTTTATTAATATTTTATTTAACAAAACACTTTTTGTGGTATAGTATTTAGATAAAAATTACATTGAGATATAGATGGAACCTTTTTATGCACAACAACTAGTGAGAAAACAATAAGTCATGTAATAAACTTATTTCCATATGATATAGTTATTTTGTTTTTATAATCCTATAAATAAAATTACAGGGTCGTATCACCATATATTATTGATTGTAATGTCACAACATTAGTTTTTTTCATTATATTCCATGTAGATTTATAATATAAGGAATCCAGTAATAAGGGATTTATTATGATTTAAAAATAGTAAAACTCTATCCTCAAAACCCTTTATTAAAATATGAACACCATATTCATGCATAATATCCTTATATTATAACAAAGTGTCAAACTACTTAGTTATCATACATTTTATATATAACTATGTATTGTTGACATGAATGAAATTTTTTATTTTTTTTCCTGTGAATTTTTTCTTATTCTAAAATTACATAGTCTCCCCATCCTTTTCTTGTATTGTGTCGATCAACTAATCTTCTTGTTTAGAGTATCTTCCATTAATCTCATCATACTATATATAAGTGATCCCCACTTGTGTGTAAAAATTTTCACTAGTGTCGAACTTGTTATTTAATATAATGTTTTTATCTTCACAATCTTCCTCAAGAAAAGTGATTTCATTTTTCATATTTTAGAAAATAAAATATATTATAGAAAAAAGATATTATAAATGGATGTATATAATATCCCACAATGAATAAAATAAAAAATAAACATCTATATTATCAATTTCAGAAGTTAATGTATAGGATTTATGAAATAAAATTATTTCATAGCTTGTCATCACATGAATATCTTGATCCCAATAAGGAAATAATATTTTCCATATAATTGGTAAGTGAAAAAACAATTTGTTTCGTATAAAATTTTAATATCTGACAGCCCCATTTTTGGAAGGATTGAAATTTTTTCAAACTCACATGAAAACAGGTATAATATAATCACAATATTCTTCACTTTCTTAAACACTTTCATCAATATCATGTAATAATGTTATTATTTATTTAAAATAAAAAGAACATATCTATAAATAAATGTCATTAAAAGTTTGGTATGTATATTCAGTGTGTCAATAATAACAACTAAAAAAATAGAGCATCAGATTGTGGAAATGAAATTCTCTAAGTCTAAATATAGTGCCCTAGGATTGATTAATTGAGAGGGTAAAGAGGTGAATCAGCGGTTAATTTTTAGAAATTTTATATTTATCTTAAACTATGTGGATATTTAAATTATTTATCTCTCATTATATGAAGACTCAATAATCCAATATGCAAATAAATAGAATTAATAAAGAGAGAACAATGATTTTTACATGGTAAAAAATAATACAATTACTTTTCATGATCATCATGTAGTTGTATCAATGATTTTATAATAAATTTTAATTATAGTAATCACAAGGATGGTAAAATTCATGAGAAATTTTAAATTAGTAATATATATTCTTTATAAAGAATATATAGAGTTGTTTATTATGGAACCACCAGTTATTCAATGATTATTCAATAACCCTTTTTTGGCAGGTCTTCAATGTCTTTTACATATTGATGATGTGCACATGTAGGAATTCATCCACTTTATGTATAATTAGTATAATCATATTCTGATTAACTTATTTATATTATCACCATCACTATAATTCATAAATGTTCACTGAATATGATCAATTATACTTTATAAAGTTTTCTAATTTCGCTTATAAATGAGTAGATGATATTTCTTCCACATTACCTCATTGTAGTTTCTGAATTAAGGAAAACTTATTTCTCAATGAAGTGTATGTTTTCATCATTCATAAATCACTAAAATTTATCACTTCATATCAAAAAATACCATTGACTTGATTTTATATTTAGATATTAGTGGGATGAACCATTTATCCAACAATTTTATTGTTCATCTTTTCATTATTTCAATCTTAAAAAAATGATATCTTAAATTATAAATTCCAATTCTCCATGTGCACCCAAATCAATTTTAAAATTTTCATAATATATACAATTTTATAGTTAAATTGGTAACCCAAAAAAATTCACCATATCAAAAACACCTTAAACCATAGAAAAAATATGAGGCTCCAACTTAAAGTACCCAACATGAACATGAAATTAAATAAAATCAACAACAACACATGTCAGCATCTGAGACACTCATGCAACACACCTTACACACAGGTCACCATCTTCATCATGTCAAATCTATCACTAGTAGAGACCAAACCATCACTGATGAGAACACTAAAAGAAGAAATTAATGTCCTAAAAACTAATTCTTTAGAATCCACCATCATTATTGAAAGCAATGAAACCATCATTATTACATCCCTTCACTCAAGGATTAAAAAACATGTATTGAACATTAAAAACGAAACCAATTACAAAATTTAAGATCATATTCTAAAAAGTTATACCAAAATGAACATCAAAATCTAGTTTTCCTATCATGAAAATCATATTATAGATCAAACAATGCCATCCCAAAACCTCACCAATAACCAACACACCGGGCCAACCTGGCTTGGCAAGATGGTATAAAAGGTAAGATCAGAGCTTGGAGAGGGTTTTCATAACCTATATGAGGTGACCTTTAGCAGAACCTAAAACCACATTTTTTGGGACCATCAGGTCATACATTAATCACCAGGCGCCTGAATAATCCCTGAGAAATTCAACAATCCAAAATAAATCATCGAAGTTTAAGACACACCAAACTAAAACCAGAAATTTTTATTCAATTTGTTTGTGAATCGATGACTGAAAGCAGCAACAATGAACCCAAAAATAGAGAAGTGATAATGAAAAACCTAACCAATAGAGCTTATTTCATATAAACAGGTATAGATTCTTTGCATTATGATTTTAGAAGTAAGATTAATGGATGTTGAGGTTAGGGGGAACAAAGTTATGGGTTACGTCATCCTGATAGTGAATAGGTGAATATATACAAGATATAGTGAGACAATATAATTAGATGGAAATGGAATATCTAGAATAAGGTTACCTAGACCTCTTGAGAGAATAGCTAAAAGATAGGTGAATTTGATGGATATTAATGAAGTTAGCAAGAGGGAAATCCAAAGAGGCCGATAGTGAGAGCCCTTCCAAAAAAGGCTGCCATCCTACACAATAAATTCAATATTTTTTCATGCATGTTAAAATTTTATAATGAGTGGAATATTGAAAACCTATTTATTTCTTTTTTTAATAACACCAATGTATAAATAACCAATGTATCATATTTTATGGTTACTCTACTATGTAATCTTATTTTATCATGGGAACAGTTGACATGGATGTTCTCTTTTATGTGAGTACACACTCTTAAGACATATTATTATTATTATTCCCGTTTCCAAATTATTATATGTATTTTTCCGAAGTATCTCCATCGTTGAATGGTGATTTGTAAAAGGATCGTTCTTTTCTATATAAACAAATTATGGATAAATTATATACGTAAATGATAAAGATATTCATCGTGACTAATTAATATAATACATTATATAACAATGTAAAAACACTTAGAAGCTATTTTTTCACATAACAAAGAAGGTTAATTGAAACATTATTCTTCTTCATTTACATGAAAATAGAAAAATGGTTATTTCTCAAGGAAGGATGGGAATGAAACCAATTTATATATTATATAAATAGGAAAATGGAATTCACTTCAGGAGATTGAGAGAATAAAACTTTTGTTTCTATGTTATTCATAATGAAAAATGGGAGGTCAATAATATACATGCATAAAATTTATCAACGTTGTAATAATAATAAAAAACACAACACAACATCGCTTCTAAACATGAAAAAATGATGACCTCCAACATTTGAATTCAATGTTACATGTGAAAAAAATTTTATAACAAGGGGTGATAATTAAATTTCCCAGCAATGGGATTGAAAAGATATATAAATTTTTATTTTATTCCCAATAATATATATATTTTTTGGGATAAATATATAAATATAAATATATATACTTATACGTAGATTTCTAAAATTCTGAATTCCATAATTTTGGACAGCTTCATTCCAAAAATAAAATTATATTTAAATCAATTGATGTGATTTATCCTTTAAAAATAAAAGATTTTGGATGGGCCATTCATGATACATGTTAGTACACATTAAAAAACATATCACAATGTCACTAGTAATAACATCTATTGGTTCACTCCCCATAACATAACTTCTTTTTACGCATTCCAATTTTCAGAATACATTTTTAAGAAACCTCTCTTTATTAGTCATGTCCTATAAACATTTCACAAAATGGTACACATGTATTAAATACATTCATTTAAATAAGATTACCCTTTTTAATTCATACATTCCATGATCAATTTCATGAGAATTTCATAAACCATCTTTTGGGGAATCCCATATTTTATATAGTAATCCTTATTTAAAAAAATATTGGCAGCTTAATTGATAAATAGATGAATGTTTAAAACCGTAATCTAAAAAAATAGTAAATTGTACAGATTTATAGATGCATAATAATATATATGTATATACAACTATTAATGTAATATTTTAATTAAAACATTACTTCCATGGGTATTCCTCAACTAAAATAATTTACAAGATCATTGTCGTATAACATACCTCATATTCAAACATATATTTTGTAATAACCAGATTATCATTAATACAATATTACAGAAAAACAGTGATAAAATTGAGGTTAACTCAATTCACATGAATTCTAGTATATACATAAATAAATTTACATATAATAAGGTAAGAAATTTCATGTAAAATTAATTATGTATGGACAAAAATCATTATCATTAAACATAGACCCAAAAATCACTAATATATCTATAAACCAAAATTTTATATTCTATATTAAATAACATAATTTTTTCCATATTTTTATATACATATATGATAAAAAAATTCACATTTCAAAATATCATTGAAAAACTTCCTGTTTACTAAAGACATTGATAAATAATAACAAAAGTTTCTAAAAAGAATAAAAACATAGTTTTGATAAATATAAAATACCAATGTAAAAATAACATAAGTAATCTTAACTCACCACCATCTATTAAAACATGTTTTGATTAAAATTATTTCATTATATATAAAATTTTCGAATATATTTAAAATAATATATTATGTTCCTAAATAAATAAAATGTTGTGATATTTATGTATTTTTACGTAGTTATATATATAAATCCCTTAAAAATAATTTTGAACAGATTTTATATAAAAATAACAAACATTATTTGAATAAAAATTTTATGGTAATGAAAAAAACCAAACAAATATGCACTAAAATATAATTTACCTTACCTTAGAACCAACAGAAGCTGCAAATGGTGTATCATTGTACTGGGAAGACAAACTATGAAGAAGAAAATTTTAGATGGAAACTGTACTGTGCACACACATTCGTAGACATTCAGTTTATGAATTTTCATCTGCTCAATGAATACGGTTTTATAGAAAACCCTCTTTATATGACACACACAATATATTTCCATGTAATCAAAAAATACATTTTAGATAGAAAATGCATACTTAATCATTAAAAAATATTGATAGATCCATACAAAAGAGAAATAGTATCCCAAAATTGACATATAAATTATATTATAAATAGAATAAGGATGTTCAAACATACATAGACAGATCAAAATGAAATATATGATTTTCATCTTCCAAAAGAAATATAGGAATAATAAAAACATAGAGAGTCAGAACTGTAACGAAAATAAACATATAAAAAATACAAGCATCTCGGTTAAACAAAAAAATGACACTGCAACAGAGCTTCATACACCTAAAAAGAAAACAAATACCCACCTCATACTATATTAGTGAAATCCAAAATAGAGGATGTTGATTTTGGTTCAAAACCCTATTTATGACTCATGTATCCATATTTATAACTTGAAATCGAAAAAATACCCTTTGAGGAAGCTCATACTTGGCCCCAGACTGTAACAAAAACAATGAGATAACACTCAGTCCGTTTTCGAACCTACCTTTCCTCGCCTGGTCTCATCCTCAATGCACCTCTTTAAGATTCAAATGTCATTTATATTCCACAACTCAATGTTATTGTCTTCCCCTACATTTTCCCCCATTCAAACCCTCTCACCGGATGAAGTCCCACTGCTATCCGTATGGAAACCGTGGCTAATGTGTGACAAGATTTCATGGACGGTTAGGAAAACATGATTCATTTCCACCTTTTTTATTTTCATTTCCATAATTATAATTCAAATAAAAGTAAAATAATATTTTAACAATAATATATATATAATTATAATTAATTATAATTCATAATAATTGTTCTATGAAATAATTTATTCCCAAATATATAATTCAAATCTTACATTTCAAATACATAAAAATATAAATCATGTTTTTTTAAAATATCATAAAATTTTAATATAAAGAAATATGTATAAAATATAATTTCAAAATTTTATTAAAATATATAAATATTATCGATAGTTTTAAATTAATTATAATTCTTAAAATCATGTCTTCATTAAAAATTTTAATAGAGTGGTTTTTAACTTTATATATATATATATATATAAATATATTTTATTTCTAAAAACAATTGTAATACCAAAATAATAATATTCAATAAGTATTATTTATTATTTTATATACAATAATTTTTATCATAATAAGTATTTATCCAAATAATTAAAAAAATTAATATATTTATTTTATCAATTTATTTATTTAAAATATTTTATTAACAACAACTTTTTATAAAATATAAATTTTTATTGAAATTATTCTTAAAAAAATGATAAATGAATTCATTTTATAATATTCCTTAAAAAAAATAATTCTAAAAAATTAATTTGAAAATTATATAATTATCTATATGAGTTAATATATAATCATCTTATGATCAATTTTATTAAAATAATTATTATTGAAGAATAAAATCATATAAAAATAGTAATAGTTATT
Organism: Viscum album; assembly: GCA_963277665.1. NCBI lineage: Eukaryota > Viridiplantae > Streptophyta > Magnoliopsida > Santalales > Viscaceae > Viscum > Viscum album. Next base: position 11,348,881 of record OY728154.1, read on the forward strand.
TTCATTATAAATAAATCCATATATTTTTATTAAAATTATGTATAGATTTTTTGGAATGTTACAATGTTGGTGTGACTGAAATCACAAGGCATAACCTGGATATATCTAGATATGAGGGGATCACTATATTATTTATTATTCATTACATTCATTATATTATATGAATAATTTTATGGAAAGGATTCATGTGATCATGCATGTATTAAACAGTTTTATTTTACCAGTGGGGACAATAAAAATCCAATATGATGAACACATGTGTGAGGAACTTTTTTCTATACCATACATATTAAATGGATCATTGTCAAACATTATGTGTAAAATCAATCAGATGATAGATATGGATTTTATTATTTTTCCCAACTTATACTTTTAACCTTTTAAAAAAAGATTAATACACAGATTCGTATTCTTCCCACATGTCTTTTTATTATGTTTAGATACTCTTTGATAATTTTTTGAATTCCATTATCCACTTGATCCAGAGAAAATATTGTCCCCAAGACACAATAAACACACCAAATTTGTGTTGGGCCAATCAAAAACTCCCCATGTGTGACACCATGTACACCATGTGGGAACTATTCACCCCTTACACTCATGATTGCCTATATAGGTATTCAACTTCAATAATGAATCTATAACTGGATGGCTTGGTTGGATCCCATGAGTTGTTAAGGCCTTTTCCCACATAATCATGGTTATACTTGTTTTTTTCCAATCAATTATAATCTAAATTGATTATAAGGCCAAATAAAAATAATGCATAGAAAAGTATACAATTCAGAAAAGATTATTTTTATTTCAACGAATTATTTTTCATAATATCTTTATAACTACCTAATGAAATTGGATTCGTTGAAATATTATTTAATTAATATTATATGCAAATAATGAAATGTGTGGACTCATTTGACAATAAAAAAACATATCAAATTATAAAAAACATTGGACATATCTTCTTCACTAAAATCACCGCATGAATAATATAACATTAATGGCATAGTACATCAAATTCTTAAATGTATTCATGAAATAATAAGGATATTCAAAAGCTTTATAAAAATGTTCTTTAAGAAAATAAGATTTTTTGTTGAACTAACCATAATAAATGTTATAGATAATGTGAACACTCCTTCTATTTTTATATGTCTTGTAAATTAATAACTCTCAAAAAATATACCCACTAAACAAAAAAAATTCCTACTAATAGATATCCAATTTATAATAAACTATTATCCAAGAATTACCACATTATATTCACTATCCAAAATTCATCAACAAATTTATATAAATGATAACTCCTTATTAATTAATAATTATATTGAAAATAAATACAATATATATTGTGTGGGACTAAAACATATGTATCATATCTTCTTTATCGTAATGAATCTTTTATTTTTTCTATTTTCCTTGGAATGTAATATTATATATCCCATGGATGTTTTTTTCATGAACTCATCAGTGTGACCAGAATGAATATAATATATTTTCCACGTGACCATTAAATAGAGTTTACCAAATTTGAATTTTTTAATATATTCTCATCATCAACATTGGTCACCCATATGTATAGGATCTAGTGAATTATATATATTTTTAATGATGTCCTTTCTATATGTATATTGGTGACCTTTACATATCATAATGTGGTCCTCCATTGCATTCCAATTTCCCCATGTGTGTTTCCAAGAATCTAATAAGTATTGGTATAATAGAATTATCATTAAATAGATATTTGTTAACAGATTTCAGCATTTCACCGACAATATTGACCCTTATGTATCCCAAGTTATTACTATATTTTCAACATATCAAAATTTATTTCATTAATGAATGAGAATTATTTAATTTCTCAAATCTATTAATTCTAAAAAATTAATTCTTGATGAATTCATCAAAAATTCTTCCATACTACCTATAAAAAGTTATTTATAAAATTATTAGGTACTATAGATGTTCCTTTAAAAATCGTAAAGAAACATAACTAATGAAATAATCCACATAAATATTTAAAAACAATATCATAGTTTGGGTTTTTGGTAAAACTCCTTCCCATTTTATTCAAGCCATCATTAGGAATTTTCACCATACCTAAAAATTAAATAAGGCTGAAACCTATGGACTTTAGTTATTTCATAAATGACATTTAAATCCCTAACTATAATCCCACTTGATAAAATAACCTATAAAAAAATACGAGTTAAATAAAACATTCTTATGAGAAGTTAATTTTTTGTATTTTTTTTTGAAAAAATTGATTCTAAATTTCTCATACCTAAGTAAATATTAAGTTACCATATAATTTTAAAAATAGTGACATGGGATTACTCCTTGATATTATGAAATAATATACATTGAAATAATAATATCTATTCCTGTAAAACATATCCCAATCAACTTTTTAAAACCAATTTTAATACATAAAAATAGAAAGGATTACTTTTCTGAATTATCTCATGATAGGGTTCGAAATTCAAAAATTTAATTCCAGAGAATAACCCAAATTTTATATAAATACAAAATTACATAGGGGAATGTGTCTTTATTCCCCAAACCATCTAGTTAGATGGATCATTTTAGACTCCATCATACAATTACATCCCCAAAAATCCATATTTAGAGACTTCCTATATCATGATATTTGAAATATAACTCACTATAAACATAGGCTATATATTCTCTAGTACATGATCAACTACCTCCTTAGGGATGAGATATGTTATATATATATATATATATATATATATATATGTAAATATACATTCATTTAGGGAAGATAATGTATATTTCTATGTATTATCAAAATTGATTTATCCCTCCAGATTTATAAAGGATTATTCCCATCAACTCCAACACCCTCGTGTTGCTACATTATCCATAGAACATTAATTCATGATTGATAATCCACAATATAATCATCCATGTGAGTGCTATATAAAGTTTTGTGTTTCTTGTTTCCCATCCATGAAATCTATATTCTGCTATGATAAATTTCACTACCTGATGATGACTTGTGATCGTATAATAAAGAATCTCAATCAACATTTGTGTTTCCTTTCATCTTTTTCTGTGTTTTTTAGGATAACATGGTCTAAAATTCCCATGGATATTTAAAAATGTTTCAATTTTGTATAATATGTTTATTTCTGTTGGATAACATTGAAACTATGTGGTCTCACATGATGGAAACACCATAATAGACTATGTCACTAATAAATACAATAGGTGTAACACCCCATGATTAGACTATATATCTTTACATTAATCATATATAATGTGTTTGATGACTTTTTTAACCTAATGACCCAATATAAAATGATTCATGACATATTAGATGAATAAATTTACAAATATTTTACAATATAAATATAATATTAATTAAATATATTTTAATCGCCATGTAATGCATTAAACTTATTGTTATTAATGAATTTTTTTTAAAATTTACTTTCTAAATAAAAGATGTTTTTATTAAATATTGTACATTCAATTAAAAAAATAAAATACTTATAAATTTATTTTTCTGTAAAATGATTTTCACTTTTTATTTTAGAAATTCATAATTAAATTAGACTGATTTTTTTATATTTTTCGTGAATAGTTGATTTCATCTAAATATTTAAAATTATTATTTTTACTAAAACTAAAATATTTATAACAATATTAGATATACCATAGAAATAAAAAATAAAAATATTTTTTATGATAAAAATATATTTATATAGAAATATTTATAAATTTAATGTTTTTATTCTGAAATTATAAAACACATTTCTAACACTTCAATACTCAAATAATCTTCCATAATGAAAAAAGAAATGTTTTCATCTTTTTCATTATCTATGATATGAAAAAGAAGAATTTAATTTTTTATAGATTTTATGTCTATAAAACTCATTGTTAAAAAATATACGTATTAATTATATGTAAATCGAAAACATTGATAATTTTATTATAATTATTATTATAACACAGAAAAATAATGATTAAAAAACTTATGTTACTGGAATCAAAGTAAAAAATAAATATTATTTAAAAATTAATTTTCTTGGAAAAATTATATTTCATATTTGGAATAATTAGTTTAAACATATATAATATGTTTCAAATTTTTTTACTAGTTAAATGTAATTTAAATAGGTAAAAATTATTTTCCATGGTAAAATCCATGAATGAGTAAAACTGAGGATTTTATGTTTAAAAGACATAAAAAAATATTTAAAACATGTTTTTAAATGTTTGGATTATGATTTCCATACCTTATCTTCATCCACTCCAATAATAATCATTTTTAGGTTTACAAGACCTCTGAATAGTTACAAAATAACTTATATGTTTTAAAAAATCCTCTCCTCTCTCGTATAAAATGATCCATCAACACCCCCATCACATTGAACCAAATATATATGGAATAGACCAGTACATTGTCAAATAACACCACCACACACCAATAATATTATAATAGATTCTTTTCCTCTATAAATACAAACTCTCAAACACAGTCATTTTTTGAAAAAAAAACATCCATAAAGTATCATAAAAATTCATATATAGTCAATTTTATTTTATGTTATTTTTTTCTTTATCCACCTCTTTATAATAGATTTAATCTATTATGTTATAAATATATTATTATTATTAATATATTAAAATTTTATTTTAAAACTAGAAGAATATTTAACTACCCATTATCTTTGACAAAGAAAAACTAAATGGCCACTTGTTTTATTTTCCTATGACCACCTCTATAATTGATGGAAAAAAAAATTATAATATTTTTATGAATCTGTTAATAAATGATTACTTAATATATTAAAATGATATTAATACCATTGTTAATATTTTAAAATATTAAACAATTTCCTACCTTAGTCCATATCATAATCAAATAAATTGATGACTGTGTATACATGTGAAGTTCCAACTTCACAAATCTGATGTATGATGAGATAGATTTTTCTTTATACATCACCCAAAAAATTATTACCAAATAATGAAACATTGTGGACACCCTAGAGACGATCTGCCAAGGTGGTAAGTCACACACACTATTATTCTATTGTCATTATTTTTATAATCACAATTATAATACTAAATGTAAAAATAATATTTTGATGGTGGATCTTAAGAAACAATGACACATATATATATAAATATTATATAAAAATATATGAAAAAAAAACACTGCTTTTAGTGAAATGATGTTGACCTTCATAGGATATCATAGTAATGCTATAATTTTTATTTAAAAATATAATCTAGTTACCACATTCAATGTATAGTTCAACCCTTTCAATCTACACCCTTCAATTGAAATTGAATTTAAACCACATCAACCCTCTATATTTTAGATAATAACCTTATCATAATCACTATAATGATTTATTGACCCTCTACAAGAAATATTATTATAATGACGATGAATATTAAATTTTAACATCAAGAAGAGAAAAATATAATATTAATAAGGATAGTCAGTTCAAGAAAAATGGTTTTCCTAATTCTAATATTATTATAACAAAATAAAGAGAATAATTTAATAAAAATATACTCAATCATCCACAACAACATTACTTAAAACTATAACAACCTATTTCTCTCCATTTTCACAGCAAGAAAAAATAATTACTGAGGGTCACATAAGAGATAAATGAAAGTGAAGTAGAAAAGAAGAATAAAACATTTCTAACAAATATTTAACATATATAAACTATTTTTTCAAATAATAATACAATTAACCCCACAAAATTAAATCTCATTGACATGGAAGTTGGGAAAACATTTATAGGCATGATAGGGGATCATTTTGGATCTAGAATTATTCGATAAAAATATAGAAATTTCATCCAAATATGTTTAAAAATAATGGATATATGTAATCTATAATTTTTTCAACATAAATCATGCACATTAATTTAAAAAATAGAAATTATTTGGGTACATTTATAAGACATTTTAACAGATTTAATCTAAACAAATTAATGGGCTTTGAGAATATTCGAATACCAATATGAGGACATTCCATTCATTTATGGCCATTGTAGAAGATGATTGTCATATTTTTACAGTTGAATTAATATATTTATTGGAGTATTATTTATATTAATATGAAATATCAGATAATCCCTACCTCCCATGTGTGATATATGAAACCATATTCAAAAAAATAAATACTTGGAACGATTTATATAGCTCAATTTTATGAACTATATCTGGTCAACATAATATTGGATTTGGATTAATGTATGGTTGAATAAAATTCATCCTGTATTCTATTGAGACCAACAAAAACAATTTTCCCATTTTTTTGAAGAATATGACATTGACAAAATACTAATATTACAAATATATTTAAATTCTAAAATTTTACCCTTTCACAATTAAGATAAAATTATTAATAAAGCCTATGATTAAGACATTTTCCAATAAAATATGAATTTTTAGGATTAATATTTTTAATTTTATAATAAAATATGTGAAATTAATAATTTACCATTATAACACACTAAAACACTAATTTAATGGGAGACCATCAAATATAAAAACTAAAAATATAGACAAAAAATGTTTTAAATTTTCAATGAACGTCAAAAAATGGAGTTTCATCATGTCACATCTATGAAAAAACTCTATTTCATATCAATATATCAAATTGTAATTTATTCAAAACTAAATCTACTATTGTACCAATCATACCTAATATTCATTAAAATTCATGTAACTCTAATGTAAAAAAATTAGATCTTTCATTGTGATCACACTTAGAATGTGCATGGATCAATATTGGATTGTAGAAAATATTATTTCTTCTCAACATGAGAAATAAAAATGTTATAAATAATGAGATATTTTTCAAGTTAAATTTTGAAAAATATTGAATATATATATATTGAACTATTTTATGTTTCTCAGGCCTTTGGTTCTCATATAAGGTATCGATTAGTTCTAGAGATGTTTGGCTCGTAAAAGATTAATATATGTATAATTAACTATGTGTATGTTTTTTATGTCATGAATGTGTGATTCAAGGGGTGTCTCAAAATGTGAATTATTATATAATAATTCTATCAATCAACCACAAAAATACACTATAGTTAATGGTGTGTCTCATGATATGCAAAATTTTAGGGTAAAATGATTTGAGATGACGTTTTTTACAAGAAAACATAAATCCTAACATATAGATGGTGTGAAAGGGTTTCACTCAAAAAAAATGTGATGTACCATTTTCCATTAAAAGTGGCAGTTTATTAGGTTTTTCTCAAGCCCAATTATTTTCTCTAGCATTGTAGGATTCCATTGGCTCTACAACTAGGCATCATGAAATAAAATTGATGAGGATCGATTCATGGATTCCCATAATTGATCCATAGTTATCTAAGGATGTCATATATCTTCTCTTATAGTTCCTTGATTAGTATTCTCAAGGTTCTTCTCAACATGTCATGACATTCTCTCTCTACCATTCTAGTAGAGTTTTCTAGGTTGTTTTGTGTATTATTGTGGTGAAAAATCATTATAGGGATGCAATTGTTTTAAAGATTATGTGATAAGGATCTACGAAATTTTCATCCTATCAATCAATAAACATTGATTTATTTGAGGTTAGGGATTCAATTAATCCCCTATTTATTTACGTTCAGTCATAAAATAGAAATGTATTTTAAATTCGAATGAAGATGGAATTAATATAATAATTATTGAAATATATTTTGAAACTATTTTTGTAGCAATCACATGTTGTTTATTTATACCTTGATAATAGATTTACTCATTATTTTCTAGAAATTTTTCTATCTATGTTATTCTTGTTAGAATTTATTATTATGATTTACATTACTATTTTTATATTTATGGAAATTCCTATGTAACATGTATCCCAAATTAATTAATTAATTGGAAAAATAATTAATGAATAAGTTATTTTGAATCAACTGTAACTTATAATTTTATAGTAATAAAAATTATGCAACATTCATTCATAATTAAAAATATTCTTTCTTGAATATATATATTTTTAAGAATATGGATCTTGATAATTATTTTTTAAAAATTTTATCATAAGTGAAATGGATTATTAATTGAGAACTTTTATTCTTCATGTTTGATTAATCTAGTTTTAATGTTAAAATAATGATTATGTTTTAATGGATTATTATTAATTTATTCCTTAGTTTAACTATAGTTAAAACATATGATAATAAATATGTCAATTCTAGAATTAATAAAAAATATTATATGATACATTTAATTGAATGTTCATGAGTTTCATGTCGTCCTGAGAAGGCCGAGTTCCTTAAGTGTGTGGAGCTATAAGAGATTTTTTATGTGAGAATGATGGATGCTTTGATTTAAGGCTCAGATTATCATTTTGGATGTTCTTGGTTGTTTCCTTCTTATTTTGATATGTGATATTGTTGTGATATTTTCTATGTAATGTGTTATTGGGTTTGGAGGCACATATGTGATATGAACATGTGGTGGTTAAGCCTAAGATGGATGATGTGATGTGGGAAAGGAATTCTGGATGATGTGGTAGAAATAGACTCTTATAATGAAGGGATGGATTGGGATATTCATGAGTGTGCCAGGGATGAAAAAATATGAAATAATGGTTCGCTGTTGTTCATAACTATTGATGTTATTTTGAGATAAGGGATGCTTTCTTGTGATCATGTTTATTGGTCGATGGTCATGTATCATATATTTATGCAATCCTTTCCCCACATTATATGGCAGTTAGATTTTCATGGTTTCATTTTTTTCCTTTTATTTTAGAATTGGATTGGTTTCTACGTGTGTCTGGATTATGGAATGTGGTTAATAATGAATATATAATATTTAACCCTCCGGGTAGGTAATTATGGAATGAAAATTATAAAATTATATTATTCTTTTAAAACATTTTACTTGGTGTGGATTATTATAGGAGGGCATGGACTACACTATGATGATAAATGAAATATAATGTGGAATAACGATAATGGTTAATTCAATGTATGAAAAAGTAAATTAATGGAATTAAATTATAAAAAATTGATTAAGTAATTAATGTAGATCATTAAATTCTTGTCTACTTATTGTATATCTGGCCTTAGCAATGGCAATATGGATTTCAAGAAATGATTGTTGTATTTGAGTATAATACAATGTTGTACTGACATGGTGGTTCTAAGATATATATTATCATTTATATATTTTTTCTATATATATTACCCTACGCATATTAGTTAGATCAACATACACTTAGTGGACAGAAAGATGGTGTTTTTCCGAACATCTTTGTGGGAGGGTTGATGGGTAACTACCTCGTATTTCCCCAGTCTCTTCTCAGGTAGTTACATATCCTAGAATTCACAATGTCTAGTTTCTCCTATATATGTGTGTAGAGGGTTGGGTTGACTTGTAATTATTTGCAGGCATTTATCTCCAGATTCAGTCACTAAATAATTTTTATTGCTATGATGTATATAGTGTTGGGAAAAAATACTACAAGGTGACATTATAGTATTTTGTGTGGATTGTGTTTGTTGATAGAGTATGTTTCCATGATATATTCTAGATTTACAGATATATTGTTAGCATGATATGTTGCAAATGACCCAATAAAAATTAATGGATTCCATAGAATATGTACATAACATTTCATAGATATGGTGATTTCATTTTGTAGGGTTTTCCACATTTTTGGGGTCCAAAATTTGAAAGACTAATTGCATCATTTAAGAGTGATTTCCAGGAAGTATACTTAAAAAATAAGGACAATACAGAATATTCATGATCAATCTATATTGAGAATGTGGTTTTGTAAACGTGTGGATCCTCACGACTGGAGCATCATTAATTTAAAATTATTTGATGGTAATCTCTATGAATACGACTAGTATAATGAACAATGAATATTCAGTGGATCTTTGATATGTACAGATCGTAGAAAAAGTAATAGGATAAAATTCTTAAATTCGGATGAAATGGATGTAATATTATAGAATTAGTGGAATATTCTATAAATATGCCTTTACCCCCTTCATAAATAAATTATAATCCTTAAAAATATTTGTAGGCTCTTAATTCACGAAGTGAGTTCTCTTGAAAAATATAGCTATCAAATGTGGTTGTTCATGTATTTAAATTGATGCCAAAATTTATGAGTATCAAGAATGTATTGGTGTTCACAATGGCTTAAAATTCTGATCGAAATTTTTTCACTTCATGAAGGTTAGTCGATCATAATGAAAAAAGTGTCCTTTGTGAAGGTGTTCAGCATCACAAAAGAGTTGAAAACTGAATTTCCCAAAAAACTATTAGTAATGTGATATTCATAAACTGGATGATTGGGAAATCAACCAAGATTCTTTATACAACTGAGTGTGTATTCATTATTGACTCTGAAGGGGCCTTCATGTCCACAAAAAAATGTGTGGATCCCTTCTAATGTAGTGAGAAGATGAATAAGGTGATCCATTACATCGGTAATGAGCCAGAGAAATAGACATAGTGTGTGACCCTAGGTAATGAAGTGAGTTGGACCTAAAAATTGTAGGGTAATGATCCTAGGCACAGATAGGTTCTCGCTAAAACATTTAATTGGTAGTGATCATTACTGTATTTGGAACATTAGCACATTTTCTTTGGTATACTCCTTGGACATAGCCCATTGTGGGTAAACCATGTAAATTTTTTGGGTCTCACCCATGATTTTATTTATGTTAAGACATTTCTATAAAAAAATAGAGAGAAGAGTGATTTTTTATGGATGAAAAATATCTAAATGGAAATTGATTTTATTCTTTCATACCCGGATTCACCCCCCCTATTAGTCGATTTAAACATGTTGGGAAAACAATTGGTATCATAGCTAAAGGTTGAATGTCAGTGGTTATCCATTAATAGAGTAAATGGAGGTTTTTAATCACCAATGGAGTCTAATATTCAATGGAAACAATTTTAAATTATGTAATAAATAGATGGAACGCTAATTTTGATCAAGAATTTATGTTTTTACATCAGCAATGCTTGTAATTTCATCTAATACCGATAATGGTTCATTATTAGAAGATGACTGAAGGGAATTCTATGACAAAACAAAAGGTATAAATTCCTTATGGGATCCATAAATAATTAAATTTATATAAAGTTTAGATCATGTATGTTATCACAAGATATGTGGGAAATGATCTTGTAAATTAATGAGGGTGAATCAAATGATAGAGAAGAAAAGCCACAAGTTCCATGTAATAAGTATGAGGATCATATAATGTGCCCAAAAGAGTCTAATGATACATTATTTAAATTGGAAAATGTTTTTGTGGATGAACTTCTTGGTATTAGAGAAATTAAATATGGCATAAATATTTTTATGTTTATCTGGAAAAAAAAGAAACCCTGGTTCAATGAGAATGTTTCTTTATTGGAAGATAATGATCCGAAGGACATGACATTAGGTAACTTTCATAATAATCTTTTCTCATATGAAATGAGAAATGATGAAAATAATGTTTTGGAAATGGGGATGTGAAATGTGATCGAATTTAAGGACATGAATATTCTCACCATTGAACCTAGAAAAAAAGATAAAAATGATTTGATGTCATTCCCTTCCTCAAATATTCAATGGGGAAAATTAATGTTAAAAGGTAAACTCCATGTACCATGATTTCAATGTGGAATTGTTGAAAATTCTACTCCATGGAACCTAAATAATGTTAAATAAGATGATTATTATTATGTCAAAATTCACATGAAAAACTCATTGTCCTATGTGACATGTATGAAATGGTTGAGGAGAATTTTTTTCTATCAGAATAATCATGTTTCACCAAAACAAATGAAAGTTCTGAAGAATCTATGGGTTTGTTGTGGAAAAACAATTATCATGGGGAAAATTATATGGTGGTAGTTGTTAATATATCTCAAAATAGAAACAATAGTGAAAATTATGAAGATGAATTCGATGGAAGAGTTTATTTGTAGGCTGATTTAGATTCTTTCTTAAAGAGAATGTTGTTTGGAGAGACAAAATGATGAATGCCAACGATGTGGTTCTTGTTTCCAAACATTATATGCCATTAAATAGAGAATAGAAGTCTATGTTTAATGAGGATATTGAAAAAATGAAATCTTCAATGCTATAGATCTCAGAAAAGTTAGTTGAGTACCAAATCAAAATCAAATAATATAAATAGAGACATAAATAGTTTTATTGACACTATAAATGATTAAATAAAATAAATTGATGAACATGATGAGGAAGTTTTCAGCCTATGATAATGTGATTAGGATCAGAAAAAACACTTGAATATCAGTATGGTATTATGAAATTACATAATTAATGAAATAAAAAAAAATTGGATCATAGCGATTTTACCAAGATGAATAAATAGTCAAATGAAAATGATAAGGGTGGTATGAGGATTGATTGAGAATAAAAAACATTATTGGTTTATGTTAATAGATAAAAAAATTATCATATATTGATGATTTTTTTTTCTGTATATAGATTAATCAGAATATTCATGGAACCCGAAGGAATACCAGAGGAGTAGTGGTGACATGTAGAAATTTACCATGCATAAGGTGTTGTTGTTGTAGAAATATGAGACACTCACTAAATGGGTTTTTCAACAATAGAGAGGTATCAAAGATAACAAGACCAAAAAAGGAGTCCATATAAAAATAAATATTCATGGAAATTATTTTATGGTAACTGATTCAATTTTATAGGATTCAAGATCATGGTAAGATATTTCTATCAACTGTGAAGATTAATATTTCAAAGAAGACTTAATATGGTCAAATGTAGTAGTTCAATGTATAATCAAATTCACTGAAAATAGAAAAATCATTTTCATCTCTACAAGATGATGATATTCCAATTTATTCAATGTAAGATGAATATTATCATTCCATGTTAGTTATGAATTCAACAACATGTATAAAAAATTGAGTTGAGCATGCAGTAGTGTCATAGATTTCCCTTAAACATAATATTATTCTGTTGAATCGATCTTTAATAGTGGATTTACAACATGTATTACAGGTTATAAGGATCTTATTATAGGCATAAAATATAACAATTTAGGATTTGTAAAATTTGGGAATGATGAAGGCATGGTGATTATTGGCTCGGGAAAATCCAAATTTGGGGGTAACAAAATGTGATGTGCTTATGTCATAGTTATCGATGGTATCCATCACAAAATGATTAGTGTCAATCATATATGTGAGTTAGGGAATGAAATATTTAATAATAAGAAGTTTTCTTTTTTGAATGTAATAGATGGTGATGTTGTTTTATATTTAAAATGAACCATGGGGAATCTTTACCTTGTGGGTGGAAAAGAAGATATGTTATTTTTATCTAGAGAGGATGGAAACCAGAATAAATGACTTGCACATATATATAAACCATTCCTGGATGATTTGGTGAAATATGAGGCATCATGAGATCTCCCTATGATATCATGTGATCATACTTATATGTTTGATTATTCTAAATAAGAGAATATTATTAAGCTAACATATGAAGAAAAGTAGAAAAAGTCAACCATATTTCATTAATTATTGAATTACAATGTTTGTGGACCTATATCACTAAGATCTATTGATCTAAAAGGGTATTATATTCTTTTTATATATGAAATTAGCACGATGGAATGAAATTTTTTCATTTAAGAAGTGTTTAATCTATTTATTTACATAAAATATTAATTTAGGGAATCTATAATGATTTTTGTACAGAATATCATGAAGTTTCATACTGATGATAGTACATAATTCCTAAAAATTAATATGGAATATTTATTCAAGAAAGGTAGGATAACATTCCAATTTTTAGATGTATGAATGCCTCCAAAAAACAGTGTGGTTGAGAGGATAAATCAGATCATTGGTAACATGGAATGAGAAGTTTTTATTGAAAAGGTTATACCAGATAAATTCTAAAAATTAACTGTATTTCAAAATGACTATATATCATATAGGGCTATATTATGTCTGCTGAAACAAATACACTATATGATATGTTGTATAGAAATAATCCAACATTGAAATAAATTAAAATCCATAGATGCAAATGATTTTTTCAAAATAAATAGAATCATATGAAATTTGATTCATGTGGAGATGAAGGTATTGTTCATGTACATTCTATAAAATGAGATTATAATGTTTTTAAAAGGAGGATTGAAACTTTTTTTGAAATCATTGATGTCACTATAATAGAGAATTAATGGAATCATCAACAACACAGTAATGAGTTGAATGATGAAAGAAAAGAGAAGGAAAAAACATATGGGGGAGTTGATGTAGAAAATGATTATTTATAATATGATAATAATGATGAAAAATAGGAATTCAAATCTATATCTACATGAAATCCAAAGAGTCATGCAGAAAAAGGATGAAAAAACATCATTATTTACAAGAATGAACCAGTTAAAACATGAAGAATGGTGTAATTATATCATGCTTCCTTACTTACATAGGTAGAGACTATTTTTTTATGAAATAGTTTGATTTGAAAATAGGATTATGGATATAAATGAATATATTTACCCAATTAAAAAGAATCATACATGGGATATTGTCTCATGACCAGTAGATAAAAATCTCATCAGAACCAAATGCATGTTTTGCAACAACATAAATAATGATGGTACATTGATTCAAAACATGACATGACACATGTGAAAAAGGAACTCATAGATAGTGGGCATAGATTATGAACAAAAAACTCACCTATTTTAGGGCATGTGATAATCATATTCTTCATGGCCAAAGTAGTGACAAGAGGATTAATCGATTTCCAGATGGACGTTAAGTCATCATTTTTTAAAAAGGTTCTTGAGGAAGATGTTTATATTAAGCAACCAGATTATTTTTTAATCCATTAAGATGAGAATAGATATTTTGAACTAACGAAGTAGATATATGGGTTGAAGAAATCACTAAGATCATATTATTCAAGAATGCATCATTATTTGAGGAAAATTGGTTTTCACCACGATGGATTTAATTATAATATATATGTCCAAAATTATAGTAATAAAAGGATGATGGAGCTAATGTATGTCGATGAAAGAATAATTTTTTTATTAGAGGAATCTTAGTGAATAAATTTAAAAAAATTATATAAAATTGAATTATAAATTTCAATGATTTGGTGAACTGAAGTTTTTCATTGGTTTTCAGGTGACACAATGAAATAATTGAACATTACTTTGTCAATATAAATATGATATAGAGGTTTTTGGGATGATTTATAATGGAAAATTACAAGGATATAAGGACTCTTGTGTCGATCGAAATAAAACATTCACAAGATGATGATGGAAATGCAGTTAATATCATAGAAGTTAGGAAAACCATTCAGATTTTTTTACATAACAGATACAAGAACAAATATTTTTTTCCTCATATGACATGAATCAAATATCAAATCAATCCCCTGGAATTTCACTTCTTTTATGCGAAAATAATTATTCAACATGTTAAGGGTATTGTGGATTTTGGTTGGTTGTATAATAACAAATAATAGTAAGATTTATAGGGCTATACAAATACAGATTGGTTTGGATCAGTAGATGATAAAAACTCAATGTTAGGAGGTTCATTATTTCATGACAGATTTTATATTTTATTTGTAATAAAGAAGAAAGATTTAATTTCATTGATAACCATATAATATAAATATATTACGGCTATGAAAGAATGCACCAGGTTATTATTAATGAAGAACCAACTTGATGATATGGGATTTTAAGTGGTGTCTCATATCATAATTCATTACAATAATTTAAGTGCTATAAATCATAGAAAAAATGTAGTCCACAACTCGACGACCCAGAACATTGAAATCAAGAATAATTTTATCAAGGATAATATGGAGCAAGGGCACATGATGTGGGAGTGAGTTCCAACAAAAGTATAGGTTTCATAAATTATATTGATGATTTAAGGAAAATGGGAATTTGGACGACATCGACTGGATATGGGAATTCAATCAACTCCCCAAACAGAAAAAATATAGATTTGGGACCCCCACTCCATGAGTTAAGGTGATTTTACAAAATGTGAAATCTATTTTCGTTACCCTATCACAGACCATAATGAAGTGACCATCGTGATCATTAAAAAGGGGGAAGAAATTGTGTAAAATGAAGGGGGAGAAAATGTATTAATCAAGAAAGGGGATAATAAAATAGGCAAAGCTGTGAATTAGGAAGTGTATTTAAACTGATGATGCAAAAGGTGATTCATCAAAGGTTATATATCATGACAGATGATGTTCCTAGATAATATAGTCGAGAGGTATTATAATTAACATCATTACATTATATAGTATTCTTTCCATATAGGATTCACACAGTAGACATGGCTCATGTGGTATTAGACTGTTTTTTGTATGACTTTTATCACTATCAGAATCACATGTTGAAAATTTTGGTAATATATGGAAGAAGATTCAATACAATATCAAAATGGTATGAGTTTTTATCAAAACATAAGGGGGTATTGTTGGAAACATTCCCCTCAAGGAAAAATTTTAGTATTTTTGTGATGATTATGTTGGTTGGAAAAGAGTTCTTCTATTGAATTATGTGGTCTTCTAAATATATTTTTGAAATGGTATGTGGGAAATTATCTATGAAAAAATAATGGTTTCACTAGTAGTTCTATATAAAATCATATAGCGAAGGGGACATTGTTTCCTAGTGTTTTAAAAACAAATTTGCGCCAAAAATTCGGAGGATGACTATGTTAAGACCTAAAAATATTGTGGATTTTTCTTAAATACATGGGAATTTTACAAGTCCGTAGCTTCTGACGAAACCTTATTCTGAGGCTTGGTGTGACCAGAATCAATTTATGATGTTTTGTTTAGGTACATTCATTGAACATGTCTGCAGGATTTTATATCTTTTAAACCGATGCTTGGAATTGAAATATGAGGACACCAATGAACTAGAAGTGCTGACAATCGCTTAAGGATACCTTGATGGGAGTTGCGTTTTATCGGGAGTGGAAGTTATTTTTTGAGGGATTTCTAAATTTAATTAAACAATATGTGTAGAAAAAAAAATTTAAAATGTGTGGTGGATAATTTATCCAAAGAAAATATGGAGGTGGGGCCAACCCCCACATATCCTCCCATGGGAGGGTATTATGTGGTGGGGCCCACATGATCACCTAACCCCTCAACACCCCTTGAACCCCTTAAAATCCCTTGAATTTATTAAATCCAATACTCTTCTTTAAAGTGGGTGAACTCTCTACCTTCCACTTCCCATTAAGTGTTCCAATGCAATTAATTAATTTCTTAATTAATTAATTCGAGTGTTTGAATTTATATGAAATGCATGAAACATTAAAATAAAATGGATCCTATAATTTTACATTGGTTGGAATTTGTTTGGTTAAACCTAGAGAATAACTATGAAGAACTTATAATCTCTTGAAGAAGAATGATGATATTCAATGAAGAATGCTCCATGTCTCGAAGAACGTGATGAAATACCTTCTACCTTCTTCAACTGGAGCAAGGAAGGGAAGCACCGCCACCCATGAAGTACACTGACGGTGTCGACTTGACTCGACTACATCGGGCTCTACTCCTTCTGACGTAGACGAAATGATGTCCGTCTTCTGCGACGTTTGTTTTCCACGGCTCGTCAATGGTCAATGACAATTGAGGTAGGGTTTTTAATTAGAGGATGAATTACTTACTTTTATGTTTTTATTTTCCATCAAATAAAAACTACAACCACGGATCGACCCCCCCCCCCCCCGAACATGTCGATCCGCAGAATGGATGTTGATTGCAGGATGAGTTAGATATTAAGCTGAGGTTTTTTCTGCTTCAATTATATGATGGATTATTGTTTGGGCCTCTAACACGGAGTCCACGGGCTAAAGAAAAAGTCCAGACCCTCTTCCAATTCATTTTTGATGCGCGGTTTGATAGTCGATGGGTGAATGAAATGGAAACCTTGATTTGATGTTGTTGTGGTGAACAACAGGATCCGAGGAGGCCGTAGGCGTAGATGAGAGGCAAAATGGACCACTAGAATGACTACGGTGGCCCGCGGAGGAGCACGGCGGCACGAGGTGCCGGCGCGGCGGCCGACAACAGATGGCCTCATGGCAGTGTCTCCCCTCGCATGTCGCGGCACCGGCTGCAACAGCGGAGTGGAACCCGCATTCGTAGGTTCCGGGCAGGTTGTGTGGCGACAGCGGGCGCCACTGTTATGGGACCCCCCCCCACATTCTGCATGCCTTGCGCGGGCCAACCATGGCCAGCCTTGCGAGCCGGGATGCCTGCCGTGTGTGCCGGCCTGTGCCCTACAGGGCCAGACCTGGATTCAGTTCGGGTCTCCCTGTTAGGGCCGACCCAGGGTAGGTTGGGCCGGATCAGACCAGACCCAGTCCCCCATCTTCGGTCCACTTTTGGTTTTTCTCCCACAACATGAGCGATGTACCTATGATCGAGGCACCATTGGTTTCTAATGAATCCATGGATCGATATAGTCGTTTCAGTATATTAGACTCTAGGTTTTTCCAAAGTTTGGGTATGGCCGAGTTGGTTCGAACCTGAAACCAACCGGTCCCTCGGAGTTGTAACGCTTATAACTTAAGGACTGGACATCTGATTGGCATGCCTTCAACAATTTTGGATTCCTTTTTATGAGAAAGTTCATTTCGAATACTCTACATAGGATTTTGATGTGGTTGGAGTATGGCCTGGTTGGATTGTACCCAAAATCCAACCGGCCCCACGAAGCAGAAACACTTATAATTCTTAAATCGGGCGTTCGATTGACGCATCGTCTGTCGTTTTGGGTTCCTTATGATGCGATAGAAGTACAAGATACATTAACATAGGACTTCATGATAGTTGATGTATCGACACTTGGATCGAGGAGTGTAGCCTCCCAGAATCGAGCATGCTGTGTGCGGGAACCCTATGGCTGGTTGGGACTGAGATGATGGAATTCTTCGTGGGTTCGGCAGTGACGACTTCTATTGCAGGATCTTCAGTGGGTTCCACAGTAGTAAATTATTTACCAGGATCCTGTGTGGGTTTGACAGCGAAGACTACTGTATTGGAATCCTATGTGGGTTCGACAGTGACGACATCTGAACGAGGATCCAACGTAGGTTCGACAGCAAAGACTAGTGTATTAGAATCATATGGGGGTTCGACAGTGATGAATTCTATAGCAGGATCCTATGTGGGTTCGACAGCGAAGAAAAATGTACCTGAATTCTAAGTTGGTTCGACAGTTTCCACCTCTATATTGGAATCCTACATGGGTTTGACAACACTGATATTATTCCAGGATCATACGTGGTATTAATAGAGGAGATGATTCAGAGGCTACATCTAATCATCTCTACCCCACTTTGTGAGTTGTATACCTGTGTGAGATGAGTCCCTCTTTCAACCATTATCAACGTGGTGATTGACTTTACTTCCTTTTTTTAATGGTTTGGTCTTGGGCTCGAGAGTTGGAGTCGGACTGTGATTGATAACATAGGTATAGGTATGGTCATATACCTATGTTGGGTAGGTTGATACTTCGTGATTGTATCTTTCTACTGTGGTTAATCCTTTGTGGATTATGTGAGACCATGAGGTTCTCGGGGTCCCTACTGAGTATCGTTATACTCAATCCTGCATGGGCAAGGCCCACACCTCGTTGTGTTGGATGCAGACGACAGACAGGGTTGACCGAGGCGGAGTGTACGAGGACTGGAAGGTACTTGGAGGTGGACCTCATTACTTGTCGGTACATAGAGGAGACGGACGAACATAGAGCACTGAGGAGGCTATTTGTAACGACCCTTCAAGTAGAATCTGTGGTGGACAATCCAGGAGCAGCTAGACACCTTCTAGCTGTTTTTATTTTTATTTGTACCTTTTTGTCCTTTCCTTGTACTTTGTTGTTGGGCTTGTATCTCTGGCCCTTGTACATTCCAGCAGTTTTTCTTTATTCAGTTTTGACTTAGAGTTTTCTTCCAATTGTTCTCTGGTGGTGTTTGTTGTAGTTATAAAGGCAATGCCTTCATAGTTTAGGGATTTACACCTATGGTGCTAGTCGCCAACCCCTAGCCTATGGAAGGTGGGCTTGGTGTAGTTACGACACGGGCCCCGGAGGACGGGTCGTGAAAAATTGGTATTAGAGGGGTCGGTTCTACTGAAGAACTTGGAATATTATTTTTTGAACATCATGTTTACTAAGTTTATTGGATGTGGTTATCATTTTAGGGAACCTGGAGTTGGTGTGGCATCTGACGTATCCACACACTAGGACTCTGACTTCTGACTTCCAACTCATTACATGAAAACAGTGATTGCGTGTGTGTTTCCGTTGAAATATATTTATTCGAGATTACTTTGTGTCAGCTCACTAGGTATATTGTTTTGATCATGGTGCACCTGTTTATTTTTAAAATGGCCGCATAAAGGTATCCATCTATGGTTTTGAGTTTCATATGAGATGATAGCCCACCGAGCGATGTCGATTCGATGCAGGGCCCCATCACAGCGGAGGTACCAGCGGTACCACTACCCGTTGGGCCACCGATTCCACCAGCTCCAGCAATAGTGAGTGCACGCCTTCTATGTACTTTGCACATGTTCCTGAACTAGATACCACCCATGTTCAATGGAGAGATGTACACACAGGAAGCTGAGTATTGGATGGAGTCTATTGTGAGAGTTTTAAAATTGGTAGAAACACCATATGACCTCATGGTGATCCTTACCGCGAGTCTCCTGCATGCAGCGGTTGGCAGATGGTGTATCCTGATATCCAGGTCCATGATGAGGCACCACTACTCTTGTCAAACTTTGAGAGCTTGTTTCAGGGTAGAGTTTGTACCATTCACCCTTTATGCGGTGCGGATTCAGGGGTTACTTCATCTGCAGCAGGGCCGCATGATAGTAGCTCAGTACTCAGCAAGGTTCACTGACATCTCGTTCTACTCCACAAATATGTTACGAGACCCATTCTTCAGGACCCATAACATTGATTAGGGACTCAGGAATGAGATCAGGGCTTTGATGATCGCCCTCAACATCCCGACGCAGACGGGTGTATTAGAGAGAGCCCTCCTAGTTGAGAGTTTCCTTGCTGAGTAGTCTCCAGCAATGAGATCCAACACTAGTCGACACACACCAGATTCTTCTGCAACTGGTAGTAGACAAAAGAAGCAGGTGTCCAAGAGGACCAGATCCACTGGTGGTCGACTGCATGACTCTGGTTCGGTTCTGCGGGGCACACAAGATAGAGCTATCCATACAAGGAGTAGGCAGTGCTATGAATGTGGCGTGCAGGGTCACATGGCTCGAGACTGCCCGAACCGCCCTTCAGATGAGCATCAAATAGTAGAGGGACCTCTTAGGAAGAGGCAGATGTTCAACCATGGTGGTCCACCGGGATTAGACAGACGTGGCAGAGGAGCTAGCCGAGTAGTAGGTGGTCAATGGCATTTCGAGGCCCTACCACCACAACCACCCGGAGGTCCAACCTGACCGTAGGGAATGGGTGGATAGGGGAGATCTAAGCTTGAGGCAGCTAAGGCCTTTGACCATAGTTCTCCGAGAACAGGTGGACAGAAGGGGGACTAGTTCTAAGCATAAAGTTCTTTGTTCCTGAAGCTTCTAGTTTCGTTTATGTCATTGTTTTTGGTTTCTTTGTGTCTATGTACATTGAGAAGTGGTAATAAAATAAACTTGTCATTGTGACATTTTTTTCATGCCGTTTGTGTGGATAATACTAAGAGATTCTGAATAAAACTATTGAATTGACCCTCACATTCGAGATTCATACCGGAGGAGACCCAGTGACCACACAATGATGCTGACAGTGTGACTCAACCCTTGGAGGCAAGAGTAACGTTTGGATCTCTTGGTAGTAGCATCGAGGCATTAAGACATCGTCCATGGAATGAATTAGTACCATTTTTGCTGGTATAGATTATATTAGGAAATGGGTGTGGTTCATCCAGGGGATGATATGGGATTTCTCTTTTTGGCAGAGAATAAATCTTAGCAAATCTTGTAGGACGTAGGCAACGAAGGATGTAGATGAGATATTTTAATTGGCTAGTCTCACCCATAGTTCGTTTGTCGAACAATTTTTAGTCTACTCTGACCACCAGAGTATCATGTATATCTTCTCCCAAAAGTACATGAAACTGAGACAGCGGTGATGACATTAATTTCTCCAAGACTATGACCTCGAGATAATCTATACTCATGGAAAGGGGAACATTGTAGCTGATGCTGTCAGTAGGAGATCATGCATTCAACTACTAGGAGATGTGACGATGAAGCTGTCAGGGTTGTAGATATCCTTTGTGGATCAGGATAGAGCAACCTTTCTATAGTCTCTCACAGTCACTTATGAACTTATTCTGCGAGTTATGGAGGCGCATTATGGGGACACTGAATGCGAGACATGACTTGCTCAGATATCCTTAGGGCAGGCACCCGAAAGATTTTCTGAAGGTGGGATCATGTAATTCCTTTCACAGGATGTACCATGGTACTAGTTGTACTTTAGTAGGAAGTGTTGCGATAATTATACACAATCCCCTTTATTGTTACATCTAGGAATGGTAAAGATGTACTAGGACCTTCGATGACAACACTGGTGGCTTGGTATGAAGAAGGCAGTAGCAGAGTTTGTCTCTCGATGCCTTACTTTTCAGCATGTGAAGGTGGAGGATCAGGTACCAGCAGGATTGGTTCAGCCATTCGTGGTCCCAAAGTGGAAGAAGGATGAGATATCCATGGACTTTGTGATGGGTCTTCTATGTACGTCTAGGGGACACGAATCGATTTGGGTTATCGTCGACCGACTTACAAGTCGGCTGACTTCCTACTGACTAGAGATGGTACGAGCTACCCCAGAGGATATGATGGTCATCTAGGAGAAGTTAAATACTATGCAGAGCTGACAAAAGTTATATGCTGATAGGAGACGGAGACCTCTATAAATTCGAGGATGGTGACCTCGTCTTTCTACGTGTCTCACCTTGATGAGGTCTACAGAGATTTAGTCATGGCGGAAAGTTATCTCTGAGATTCTTCATACCTTTTCAGGTCCTCAGTAGGGTAGGCGAGGTGGCTTACAGCTTGGCCCTTCCACCTCAGTTGCACCTGGTTCACGACATCTTCTAGGTATCTCAGCTGAGAAGATACGTGCATGATCTGTCCACATCATCAACCAAAGGGGGCTAGATATTGATGACTAGGAGACATTCACAGAGGTTCTAGTGGATATTGAGGGTAGATAGCAGTGGGTCCTACATGAAGTTTGATTACACCGGTGTGTATTCTTTGGAAGCACGGGAACCTCCAGGAGAGCACAAGGGAGCGGGAGGATTATATGTGTGATCAGTACCCCCATTTGTTCCCTTAGTGTGTGTTGTAGAAAACGGGGATGTAAATCCCTGAGGTGGGAAGAATGTAATGACCTAGAAATCCTATGGAAGATTTTTTCATAAATAAATGGGAATTTTTCGAGTCCACATTTTCTGATTGCACCAGATTCTGAGGCCCGATGTGCCCAGAGTCAATTTATGAAGTTTTGTCTGGGTATGTTCAGTGAACATACGTGTAGGATTTTATATCTATTGAATCGATGTGTGAAATTGAAATCTAAGGGCACCGATGAACTCGCAGTGCTGGAAATCGCTTAAGAAGACCTTCACCGTAGTTGTGTTTTATCAGCAGTGGAAGTTAATTTTTTGGGGATTTCAAAATTTAATAAAAATACAATATGTAGCATATTTTTTTTAAAATGTGTCAAGGTTAATTTCTCAAAAGGGATGTTGGAGGTGGGCCCCACCACTATATAACCTCTCATGGGAGGATATTTTGTGGTGGGGCCCAAACGAGCACCTAACCCCTCAACTCCCCTTGAACCTCTTAAACTCCCTTGATTTTATTTAATACAAAACTCTTCTTTGATGTGGGTGACCTCTCGACCTTCCTCCTCCCATTACGTGTGCCAATGAAATTAATTACTATCTTCATTAATTAATTTGAGTGTTTGAATTTATTTGAATTTCATGGCACATTAAAGTAATAGGGAGCATATTATTTTAGGTTGGCTGGAATTCTTTTGGTGGAACAGGGGAATAAAAGAACTAAGGAGAACATCTAATCTCTTGAAGAAGAACATTGTTCTTCAACGAAGAATGTTGTTCTTCAACGAAGAATGTTGTTCTTCAACGAAGAACGCTCCATGTCTCGATGAACTTGATGCAAGACCTTCTACCTTCTTCAACCAAAGAAAGGAAGGGAAGCACCACCGACCACGTAGTACGCCGAAAGTGTCGAATCGACTCAAATACATTAGGCTCTACTCCTTCCGAAGTAGACGGATCAACGTCCGTCTTCCATGACATTCGTTTTCCGCGACTTGTCCATGGTCGACAAAAATCGAGGTGGGGTTTTAAATTCAATGTTTAATTCCTTAATTTTAAGATCTTCTTTTCCATTGGATAAAAACAACAACCACGGGTCGACCCCTCAAACATGTCGATCTGCAGAACTGATGTTGATTGCAAGATGGGTTAGAGATCAACCTGAGGCTTGTTTATATTTCAATTATATGCTAGATTACTTTTTTGATCCTCTAACGCTGTGGGCACAGGCTAATGAACAAGTCTAGACCCTCTGCCAATTCGTTTTTGATTCGCGGTTTGATGGGAGATGGGTGAACAGAATAGAATCTATAATTTGAGGCCGTCTCAGTGAAAATAATGATATGAGGTGGCTTTAGGCGCAAGCAAGAGGCAAAAATGACCATTAGAATGTCACCGGTGGCCCGTGGAGGAGCGTAGTGGTGTGGGTGGCTGGTGCAGTAGCGACGGCGACCAGAGGTGGCGACCGGCACCAGCCGCCCTCCTGGGGGCTGTGACGCACCGCACACACCGGCGTTGGAAGGCCGATACTGCACCATCCATGATGGCGGAGTAGAACCCGCATCTGGGGGTTCCGGGAAGTACGAGAGGCGCTAGCTGGTGCTGCCGTTATGGGACACCGGGGGGCGGACCCCCCCCCCCCCGCTCCGCACAACTTTTTCGTGCCATGCCACGGCCGTCCATGCGGGTCAGGCCACACCCGCCAGGCAGGGCCATGCCCTACCGGGCCGGACCTGGATCCGGGTCGGGTTGACCCGAGTTGGACCAGACCCAAACCCCATATTCGAACCACTTTTGTTTTTTTGCCCATAACATGAGCTAAGGACCTCCAATAGACACACCTTCAGTTGTGTAGGATTCCCTGGATCAATTTGGTCATTTCATTATATCCCACTCAATGTTTTTAAAAGTTAGAGTACAGACTGGTTGGTTCAAACCTGAAACCAACTGGTCCCCCAAAGGAGTAACGCTTATAACATAAAGACCAGACGTCTGATTGACATGTAGTCAACTACGTGGGAATCCTTTTGATGAGAAGGTTTTTTTGGAATACTCCAAATATGATTCTAATGAGGTTGTTTTATGGCTGGGTTATATTGTACCAAAAATATAACTGGTGCCTCGGAGCAGAAGCACTTATAATTCCCAGACTGGGTGTCCGATTGACACACCTTCTGTCGCGTTGGGTTCATTATGAGGAGACAGAACTACTGGATACATCAACTTATAACATGGTGATAGTTGATGTATCGACACTTGGCTCAAGAATTAGACCCTCCCAGAATTGAGCGTGCTCTGTGTGGGAACCCTAGGGCTGGCTGCGACTGAGATGATAGAATCCTTCGTGGGTTCGACAGTGACGACTTATATACTCGGATCCTCCGTGGGTTCAATAGAATTGACATCTGTACAAGGATCCTTCATGGGTTCGACAAAAAAGACTATTGTACCAGAATCCTACATGGGTTCGATGGTGATGACTTCAATACCAATATCCTATGTGGGTTCACAAGCGAAGACTGCTATACCGGAATCCTATGTGGGTTCGACAGTGACAACTTTTGTACAAGGAATCTACATGGGTTCGATAGTGAGGACTACTATACCAGAATCCTACATGGGATTGACAGTGACAACATCTATACTAGGATCCTACGTGGGTTCGAAAGTGAAGAATACTGTACCAGAATCCTACGTGTGTTCGACAGTGATGACTTCGGTACCGGAATCCTACGTGGGTTCGACAGCACTGATATTGTACCAGGATCCTATGTGGGTTCGACAGAGGAGATGATTCAAGGGATACATCTAATTATCTCTACCCCACATCGTGAGTTGTATTCCTATCTGAGCTGAGTCAAGTTTTTTAACCATTATCAACGTGGCGATTGACTTTACCTCCTTTGTGGAATGGCTTGTGCTTAGGCTCGAGAGTTGGAGCTGGACAGTGATTATAACTTAGCTATATATATGGGAATATGCCTTAGTAGGGTTGGTTCATACTTCGTGATGGTATCTTTCTACTGTGTTTTTTCCTTTTTGTATTTTGTGAGACCTTGAGGGTCTCGGGGTCCCTACTGAGTATCATTATACTCACTCATGCGCGGGCTATGCTCGTACCCCAATGTGTTGGATGCAGACGACGAACATCATTGACCGAGGCGGAATGTATGAGGACTAGACGGTACCTATAGGTGGACCTCATGACGAGTTGGTACTCATAGGATACGGATGAATGTGGAGCACTGTGTAGGCAATCTGTACCTACCCTTCAGGTAGGATCTGTGGTGGATGATCCAGGAGATTCTAGGCACCTTCCAGCTGTTTTTCTTTTTTAGTTTTACATGTTTGTCCTTTCATTGTACTTTACCGTTGAGCTTGTATTTATGGCCCTTGTTCTTTCCATCACTACTTCTGTATTTGGTTTTTACTTATATTTTTCTCCCTCTTGTTTTTCTGGTTCAGTATGTTTGTGGTTCTAAATGCAATGACTTCCCAGTTTAGGGATTTATGCCTTTGGTGCTAGTCCCCAGCCCCTGGCCTATGGAAGGCGGGCTTAGGGTAGTTACGACATGGGCCCCGGGGGATGGTTCATGATAGGATATCATATTGAAAGAATGATTTAACTTAATTAGATGAAAAAATATAGAAAATTATTGATTTTCACTATTAATGGGCATCGAGGAAGTGGTATCACAAACGTGTAGATCATCGCTAGTGGAGCTTCATGAATCACATAACATTTCATAGTAATCTGCATGATTATTATAATAACTGCATAAAATGAATATTCTATTGAGATGTATAAATTATAGATCATCATGAAAAAAATGGGAGAGCATCACAAAATAGTGATTAAATGGATGGATGATTATAGAATCATTCGAAATGAAAATAAATAGGCCTCTACCAACAACAATGGTCTATCTGAATACTTAACAAATATCTGTAGGTTCTAACTTCACCAAGGGGGGATAAATAGTGTGTTCTTAAGAAATTATTCTCAAGAATGATTTTCATGATGGCTTTAAATGAGGAGAAAAAATTTTAAGCATCAAGATAGTATTGAAGTTTATAAAGTGTATAAAAAGATGAATCAGGTTTTTCATTTCTAGAAAGCTAGTTGAGAATCAAAAAAGTGGTTTTATTCTTTAATGATGTGATCATCATAAATGTTTTGAAAATGGAATTACTTGATAAACATGTTGTTACATGAAATTCATCAACTAGATAAATGTGGGGCTTCAACAAAGCATCTATATACAAAGAATGATGTATTAATTATTGATAATGAATAAATAACACATCCACAAACAATGTTTGGATCACTTCCATGTCCTTGAGTAGAGGAATAGGAATAATGTGATCACTTTAACCATCACTGAGTAATATAAAGAGAGTCAAGGAGTAACCCTTAGTCAAATAGTGAGCTGACCAAAGGTCTTGTAATGTAGTTATCTGACACATAGAAGTGCTCTTTCCCATAAATTAAATCGTATGTGAGCCTTAGTATATTGGTTACATCATCATATTTCCTTCTTATGATCCTCATACATGACCTAGTGTGGGTGGACCATGTAAAATGTTTTTTTCTCTTGCATGATTTCATTTATGTTCAAATAATGCTACAAGAAAGAAAATAAAATGTGTTTTTTAATGATGAAACAAGATCAAAAGGGGTATTAATTATAATATTTAATATCT
This sequence comes from Viscum album, assembly GCA_963277665.1. Taxonomy (NCBI): domain Eukaryota; kingdom Viridiplantae; phylum Streptophyta; class Magnoliopsida; order Santalales; family Viscaceae; genus Viscum; species Viscum album. The sequence continues at coordinate 11,377,033 of OY728154.1, forward strand.
TTATTAACAACCTTTCTTAGTTTATTTGTATTAGTTGAGCTAACATATAGGTTTTAATGGATTGAGGTACCTACATGGCTTATGGGTTCTGATGGATTGATGTTTGATACCCGTTGGATTATACAATTTATATAGGATGTGGTTTTTCCATAAAAATAATTATTTTCAATATTTGGATATGTTGATTGGTTAATGTGATGATTTGATTCAAGAGATTCATGTTATTATTCCACACTTAGGTGTCTTCATGATGGATTATTTTTGATAGAGACAGCTCAGGATGTGTGACGTTGCAGTAGAGGGGAAAACTAGTAAGGAAGAGTGAGATAGAGACCCTTTATGTTTCATTTTTATTTTATATGTTATATTCTATGTGATAATTGATGATGGCTATCTATAGTAATGTGATGAACATGGTGTACCTCTTTAGTTGAAATATTGGTTTCATGATTGAAAACAATTCATTATCTTTAACATGGATGTATCATGGGAGGATCCTATTGCATATATTAATATGGACACCTTATATATATTTTTTATTTCAGCTAGAGGATGTTAGAGATTAGTTTGGATATTACGATATCTTGTTTTGGAGGATATATTTGTGCTTGGTGGATTCTTCCATAATTACCTTTTGTTACTTGTGGATTTCCTTTTATTTGTTATTGTACTGTATGATATTGCATGTTTTCACTTGGGAATTCATTATATATGTATATATGATCAAGTGTTTATTAAATTATTTATATTATCTATCCAATAATTATATTATCATATAGGTTCGTTCTTTTAATATTTTTTTTATTAAACCCACACTAATAGTCACAAACTGGGGTCTACTAGAGGAGAGACACTTGAAATCTCCATTTCTCATCAATAATTATCAGCCCAAGAGGGATAAAATTTGGAGGGTCATTATATAGTGGTATGAGAGGGATGATGTTAAAGGGATATAATGGAATTTTGAGTAGGGAAAATGTGATATTTCATTGGTAGGTAGTGCAATATTTTCAGTTATGTTTATTATGTGATATAAACACAATATTTTTATAGGGGCATGATTGTATTAGGGACTCTCTGATTGGATGCATGAAACTGAATGTTTATTAGGCCTAATAAATAATCTGATACTGTATCTAGGATAGAGACCCTGGAAATGATCATGCATTAGTATTTTTTGCAACTTTGGTTGAAATTGGTAGACCCAAGGATAGGTTCAAACATTAATAGCATAACAGATATATAATAACATAATGTTAAAAATTCCATAGCATACATTTAAAAGCTCTAATATTTGTTTATGTATTAATCCACATAGATATCCTCATTAGGTTTACATTAATGGCATTTAGAAGGATGTTCTAGAAGATCACTACATAGTGAAGGTACATGATGATTCCATTTGGAAGAAGGCACTTCGAGAGTTTCAGGGATAGACAATACTTAATTATGAGGTTTATATTTTAGATTCAGTTCTAGAATACTAGTTAAAGTAGGTCAAGTCCTATTTCATATCGATCAACGGTAAGAAAATCCACTAGAATTCATTGGTTGTTATGATGCTGCATCGAGTAGTTGGGTAGTTGTGGTTCTTATTCAATGAAGATCTGGAAGAGTCATTGATCTGTAGGGAGATTTTCAGAGACTGGTTTTGAGAATAGTTTCATTATTTGAATGCAAGTGTTGATTGAAACTAGGAGTTGGTTAACCTTAATAATGGGATTTCAAGTGTATGAGTTTAGTTGGATCAATTATATGACCCCTTTATGATATGAGTTATCACTACTTATATATATGGATTTTATGGTAGTAATTTTGAGTAGGATTTTCATCCTGAGATCTAGTTCTAGGTCACCATGTTTATTATAAAGTAGTATCACGCAGTTCTAAAAATAAAAAAAATTTGTTGAGAGAATTTCACCCATTACAATATTATTATTATAGGGGATTAAAAATTATCCCTCACAAATGAGAGATATGGTCTACCTCTCTTATCTCCCTAGAAATAAGATCAATTAGTCAGTTGGGTTAAGTACTATCTCTCATTAACTCATTTCTATGAGGGTGGTGGATCTTAGACCTATTCCATGAGATCATGTGATTGTTTTTATTTTTTTAGGTCAAGGTCATTTGTAATAAGAGTTCCAAAAATTTGTGAGCATTCATTTTTTCCATAGAGTTTCACATCATGTTCCTCTTTTGAGTAAATTTCTGTCAAATCAGTTGTAAAAAGGTGTTCATATATTGGATTATTATAGTGGATATAGGGTTGGAAGTGTACAACACCATGATTTTTATCATCCGTTGATAGATGACTATGTCCCAATATGTGTTCATAAGTAGTGTCATAGAGGTCATAGATATTGTACCAATCAACTTCTCATATTAGAATTTATAGTATCAAGAAATATATACATTTTTAGAGATGAAATTTTCATTTTTCTACATGGGTGAATAATATGTTTTTATCTGTTGAGACACAACTATTTGTATCACTTACCCTTTTCCATGCTTTGGAACCTAAGGTAGAGAGGATTCTAGTGCCCGTGGCATTGAATACACAAGATGGAGGACGAGTTGACTTGTAAAACTTTTGTAGAGAATATGAGATATTGTTCTTAAAAAACCACACCATACATGATTGTTTATGTTTATTCATATAGCCATATGACATCAACCTCATCATAGATTGGTCATATTAGTGTAGGATATCATGAATTTCTTTCTGAGTTATGTTTTAATCTTTAACGATGACGGTGAGTCATCAGTGTTTGTTAGAAACCAAGACGCACAAATGGGTCAGAGGTGTATTTCTACCTTGTAATCTACGAATGTTTGTGGATGGATTTATTACAGTATTACGACTTCGAAAGTTTATACAGCTTGAGAAAATGAAATTTTGTTGCAGATGCACTTAATAAGAACACACAATGTGATGTAGTTCATGAATCTGGAGATTCCATAAGATCTCTAGAAGAAAAAAATTGATGCATCTAGATATGGGAGAGGATTGAGGAATAAGTCATATTTTCTAGATGATATTAATTTCATATTTTATGTAGTAAGGGGTGGAGTGGAAGTAGTGTCATTATAAGTTATAGGTCAGGAGAGAAAATGTTTATTATTGTGATTCTCATAATGGTTTTCTGAAAAAGGAATACACTGAGTGTTGTTCCCTGGATGGATTTTCATTACATCATAAATGGATTAGATTTTTCTCTATGTGTTCCATATTTACCAATTTTCGGTACATCATAGTGTGATAATTTTATTCTAATATTGAAGAGGTTAGTTTTGGTGGATTTGGATGATGTATTATGATTGTGGTTGGGTTCCTTGACTTTTGTTCTGTCAGAAGCTAAAGGTCAATCATTGTATTTAGATGGTTTTCTCCAGCAGTTAATTATTAACATATTGAAGTGATATGGCATCACGATGGAAATTTTTATCAGTTTAACACTATCTCCAGATATCAATGAGGTGATGTGGGTAATGGTGGATCAATTGATGAAATCATCCCACTTTATAGCAATCAAGGATTAGATCTCATTGGAGGTTTTGTGGAGGAAGTATCTAGTGGAGTTGGTGTAACTCAAGAGTGTCTTGATAGAGGTCATATGTGATAGGGATCATCATTTTATCTACCAGTAATGGAGAGGTCTCCTGAATTATTTTTGATATCAGTTATTCCTTAACAATACATTTCCTCCACAAATGGTATATAAGACATATAAGACCATTATGACTCATAGTTTTATGATTTACTCGTGTTCCTATGATTTTAAGGTTTTATGGATGAGATACCTTCTCTTTTTCATGTTTTATAACAATAATATTCTTTGTTATACCTTTCAAATTGTGCCATTTTATAATTTCTATGGAAGACCTTTTCATTAACTATTGTACTAGACATTGGTTAGTGGGGAAGCCATTGTTGGTCATTAATTGACATATAATACAATAGTGATGGTTCTGGTAAATAATGAGAGGTTAAAGGTACCATGTAATAATCCAAAATTTAATTCTTATAATTGAATGAGACATCTTAAGTTAGACAATAATGATCACATGATCCTAAAGGAGTCTCTTTATAATGGGAAGATACGGTTTAGTCATGGGAGTAATAATTCTATCTATTTTTTTTGGGATAACTGTTTTTTTATCATGTTGGATATGTTGCATATCAGATATCACTTCCCCCCACAAATGAGTACAATAAATGATGTTTCTCCTACATTTCTTCTTTGTTTATTCCATCATGAGGACTCTAATGTCCTTGATTGGGTAATGATCGATTATGATGATGGTGCAACCATTAGTTAGGAGCCAATGTAGATCCTGGATTATCTAGAAAATCCTTTTAATGGGTGTTAAATTACATCAGTTTATATATTGCCATTCCATGGTGGTTTGTTTGAGATTACACATGAATGAATTTCACAAATGTTCATTCAACACCTCATGTTGATTGATGTTTATTTCTTATCTTATAATGTTTTTCATTTTTTGGATGTTGGTATTTTGGTCTATGGGATGTTTTCCTCTAGTTTTTTTGTAGATTACATACACTGTTTTCGGAGTTATATTACATGGTATAGCCTTTATGACCTCTTTGTTATTGTTTCTTCAATTTTTATTTATCCTCAACTGAGGTGGTTGATCTTATCTGATAGATATATATTGTAGTTGTATCTCATGTGGATCTATGTAGAAACCTCCTTTTGTTCTATATGTCTGGATTGGGATTATTTAGGATTTTAATGTTCTTATTGGTTTCTAATGTAAAATATCAGATCCTTCTACTCTAATAAAATTTCATTTTTCTGAACAACTTGGTGCTAGGTGGAGGAATAGAGGAGGAATAGAGGTGTATGTATGTTTAAAGTGGGAATTGTGGAGAACTTGAAATGTGTATGTGTATCATGTCATGAATCTGTGAATAATATATTTTATGAAGATAATTCATGGGATGCTTTATTATGTTAATTAATTGGGGGTTAAATGGTTTAGTGGGATCCATTATTCATCAAAACATAAACCCAAAAATTAATAATGCATGAAATGGTTTCATTCCAAGAAAATATTTTTCTCACTACACCATTATAGGATAAACATCTCTGACCTAACATCTTCGATCCTTGGTGATATGATGTACGTTCAATCCATTATCACATTTTTTATTACTCTGGATACACCTAATTATTATCATCATACGGTGTTGGTTTCCCTCCATAGATATAGAGGAATATTTTTTGTTTTTTGTGGTAGTGGGATATATCATTGGATGGATTCAGTTTCGTGGTAGAGAGGTAATTGGGATCAATGATGTCGATCCATTATCATGAAAAGAATGTTGATGACATCGTTTTTTATGATTGAATGCTTCAACTAGTTATTTATATTGATCATAATATTAAAATTTATTATAAAATTTATTTCAATGTAATTTACCTAATAATTATTGAACTGGATAATATATAATTCATTATTAAGATTTCATGTTCCCTCCTTGTATGGTAATAACAGTTTCCCTTTTGATATTCTAAAGAGAATGTTATATATGTTATCCATGTAAGAATATCTTATTATTATATGGATTGGTATGTCATTATTTATTGACATTTATAATGAGATTAAAGTTATAATTAACTTATTAATTATCTTATGTATTAAAAAATAAGTTGTTTTGAATACAGTGTTACGTTTAATATGATGGAAATAAAATTGAAACAATTATACTGCTTACTTAAATATGTTCTTCTATGATAATGGATTTGTTAATGACTATGAATAATGAAAATTATTATTTAGAATGTTGATAATAAATGATAATTCAGGCTAATAGTGTGTGTTTTATCCCATAGATTGACGAAACTGATTTTAATTTTTGATGAAGGTTTAGTTCTAATTTCTTGTTATATCATGATAAATTTGGTTTCCCATACATTGAGCCTATGATAATAGATCTATTAATTCATAATGGAATAATTATTGATAAATTGATAAAGATAATTATAGGGCTTGATATTCCATTATTCTTAAGAATGTTGAGTGTCCTGAGATAGGTGTCATGAGAGATAATTTATATGTGAAGTCTAGATGCCTTGTTTTAGGTCCTATATTTCTTAGTTTGATGTTCAATTTTTTTTCTTACTGATTTTGTGTTGTGATTTAAATGTGATATTTGATAAGAAGTATAATATATAATGATGAGTTCTCGAATGTGATACCATCAAGAGAGGTATGAGCTTATGATGGACGATGTGATGTTAACAGGGTGGCATGGATGATGATGATGTTCTTGAAACCTTTGATGCCGATATGCATCAAGATATGCATGGGGGTGCTCGGTATGAAACTATAGATTATGTAAAAATTTGAACCTAGTTTGACTCACTGATTAGATTTTGATTATTGGGATGATCTCTTATGAATTTGTTTAATGGTTTATGGCTAGGTTTCTTGTTTTATTTACATTTAATTATGCACAAATTGTGGCAACTTGATGTTATGGGTTGCATGTTTTTTCTTGGGGGTATCTTATTATGGTTTTACATGATTTATAAATTTGTGGAATTCTTCTATTAACAATCAAATAATTTTATTCCCATGGGTATAGTAATGATGGAATGTAAATTCTGAAAATATGCTTGTGTTGATAAATCATGGACACAGTTTTGATTATGTTAGAAGTAATTCAATTTACTATTACGATTAATGTAATTTAATGTGGAAAAAGTTTAATGGTTAGTTTCATGGATATTGAATTTATTTAATGTATGTAATTGAAAAAATTCATAGGAGTAATTAGTGTAGATTTTTAAAGGCTGATGTGCTTATAGGATATCTAGTCATAGCAGTGGAAGCCTAGAGTTTGAGTCATTTTAGCAGCATTTGTGTCTACGATTACATAATTTCTATATTATGGTTGTGATCTATATTATATCGTGAAAATTTTGGTATTTCACATTCTACACCAGCCATATTGGTTACGGTGACTAACACCTAGTGGACTCTGGGACAGGTGTTTCTTAAGTATCCTTGTGGGAGAATGGATCTGTAACTACACCCTATAGGCCAGATCATTTATCTGGGTATTTAAATGTACTAGTATGCAGGGTGGTGAGTCTCCATATATATTTTCTTAGAACACTATGATAGATTTTTATTAATCACACACATGTATCACATGATATTTTATCCAAATTATTATTATTTGTATGTCATGTATATTCTTCGATGGACTATGGTACATACTCAGTGAATGGGTTTTAATGGCTTTGAGGTATAATACATCATGTGTGACACATGCTATTCATGATATCCTATCTCTTATAAACATCAAAGATACTTTATCTGTATATGTTGATGTGTTGATATTATGATGTTATGCACTGGGTGAATGTTATAATACATTTACTAGGTGTCTTTATGTGGGATTATTTTAGAGACAGATGGCCTAGAGCTTACAATGTTGGGGCACAGTGTAAAACATATTGGGAAGTAAGAACATGTAACCCCTAATGCTTTATTATTATATTATATCGTTACTTGGTGAGAGTCATCCATAATGATAATGGGAACATTGTATACCAATTTATGGGAAAAGTCAATTTCATTATTATACATTGTTCATTAGAAATGGTGATTTTTCATTTTCATGAGTAGCTCTAGGGTGGATCCTCTTGAGTATACTAATATTATCACCCTTTTTATTTATATACTATGTTTTATGTCAGATAGTGCAGCATAGAGAACGGTCATGATATTACTAGTTTGTTGTTATGAAGGACCTATTTAGGATTCATGTCACTTTTGACGTTATCTTTTGGTAATTTTATTTTTCCATTCAGTTGATATAGTATTGTATGACACTACATGTCTAGACCAGTGAATTCATATTATATGAATGTCTTAGAACATGTTTATTCGTGAATTTATCTTATTTGTACATTTATTTTTATTTCTAAGAAGCTAATCCCTACAATACTAATGTTTATTGTAACCTATATTAAATTCACAAACCTAGATCCTAATGGATGAGGGACTCTTGAATTTACCATATCCATTCCTTCAATGATATACATAGAGGTGTAATATTTTGGGGGATGGTTGTTACAAATTCTATGGCTTTGGTTTACTAGGAAAAATAATTTAAATATATAAGGAATGAAATGGTATGTTGGACTCTTAAAGAATATTTCATGAATATTAATGTGAATATGTATGAAATATAGTTCCCTTAATACCCCTTATAAATGTCCACCACACACACTTTGACATTGTACATTAGTTGAAAAGTGAATATAATAGATGATTTGTTCTTAATTCTCCATGTTCTATATGTTTAATTTTTTTGTTGTTATTTCATTATTTCATATTTGTTTCATGGTGTATTACAAAACAATAATATAAAATGAAATAATTAATCTCAATCAATAATAATTTTTGGATAGTTATAAGGAACATAAAATGATTCATAATGAATAATAAAATCTCAACTCCATTATTTTTTATTTTTTCTTATTTTTAGAGAACCAGATGATATAAATGACCCTGAATGAATTAAATAAATTATTTATCATTCATTAAATTATTATAATAATGAAACACACCTCACAAACACACCAATTAGTTTCATCCCTAATAAGAATAATCAAAATACAATATCCTAAAATCAATGATTCCATATTCATGCGAATACATTAACGTTGATGGAAGGTAGGGAATAATTAGGGCATAAATTTCTCTAAAACAGTAAGTAAATTCATGGTTTCTATGGATTAAGAAATGGTAAATGTATTTCATAATATCATGTTAATATATGGATTTCCAAAAAAATAGTTCATTCACATCAAATGTTGTTTTATAAACTCTAATTATTTGAAAGAGAAAAATATGATGTTTAATCTATTCAAATAATCTACTTTTCTCTACAGAATATATCAGTATTGAGAAGAATTATTCAAAATGGTTTATAATACCTAACATTAATGGAAAAGTGAATTATATGAGTTACCATCTCATGGGCATGAATTTGAATAATTAACCTAACTCTAATGAAATTATGAAAATAAAATCCATGAATATGTTTCCATATCAACAGTAATTTTAAAACCATTTTACCCAATATGAACAAACTTCTCTCAAAATAAAATTGTGTGATAAAATAGAAATTTATATTCATTGAATCCCTATATTATAAAAATATAAAATAAAAAAAAATAAATGATAAAAATCATCATAATATGGATGACGCTCTGCTCATATTTAAATTTATCTACACATAATTTAAGATCAATAGAATAAAAAATAATATTATATAAAATCTAATTTGAAGGAAAGATACATTCTAAATTTATTTTAAAGTGGAAACAGTTAGTTAGGGTAATAGTTTTTGCAATATAGAACTTGAAATAAATTTTATAAAAACAAATGATATATTAAAAAATAGAAAGGTAAAATAAATATGATAGTACATGGTTTGAACCCACATGTCGGTACTAGTTTTTGAAATCATACAAATGGATTCATTAGTGGCCACCCAAACTATAATAGTACATGTTGGTTGAAGAATTTTCAGTAATACATTTTTTCTATCAAAAGAGTAATACTTAACACAAGTTGTAGAGGTATACTTGCATAGATTGAAACAATTACATCCAATGATAAATTTATTACAAATTATATGGGGGTAATAGAAAGGATGATCACTCTTAATTTATTTCCATTACATTAGTGTCATTTTAAACATTAAAATCAAGTAATTTCTGAAGTGATAATAATTTTTAAAAAATTAAAATCTGAATTTACTAAACTAATCATCTAGGATATTATATTTTCATAAAGAATCAGTAATTTAATATCCCCATTCATAATGGTATCTTGTAATGTGATTTCACCTTGAATGTCTACTTGTATTTTTGGATATGGAGGTGCATATTCTTATTTATCAGCATCCTCTAAATTCACCTATATAATTGACGAATTTAAAAAGTTAATGTAGTGGGAGTTAATACCTAAATAATTATCAATAAAATTAGAATAAAATTATTTCAAGAAAAGATTATCTACTTGAATATTCTCAAAATTAAATCTTTTTCATTTCTAAATTTCTCTTTGTGTAGGTTTGTTGTAGAAAAATGTAGGTACTCAATATCAATGATATTGTCATTTAATTCTACCACATGGGTGGTGTATTGTTCACAAAACCAATGACTGGTTGGGAGGTGTTGATTTTTAATTTATAAGGTTGGTATAATCACACAAAAATTACTCTTTTACAATGTGACATCGATATTTATCGATATCATGTTTGTCTGAAACACATGCATTAGTTGACATTTACTCATTAAAAACTGCCTCTTGAAATTTTTGTACAAGGATATATGGAAGTTATATGGATTATCCAAATAACTTTATAGGTTCATTAAGATTTAATTTATGTTGAAAATGTTTTACTTCATCATCAATGAATTCATATTTCTTCCCTGAACTCAAAACAATATGTTCATCCAGTGATGTTGAATGGACATTTGTTCAGTTTCTCACTTCATCAATCATATGGTAATATTCATCAATCAATATGACTCTTTTGAATGTAAAACTTTAAAGAATAAAAAACAATATCAAATATTTGATTATAATAATTCCATTCATATGAAAAAATCATATAAAAATCTATCATTATATATCAAATAAATTTCTCAATTGATGTTTAATTTTTTAATATTTTTAAAAATAATATTTTTTTAAATATTTTTTGAACATAATGGGATTCTAATGTACTGAGGATAAAATTATGGGGATAGTTTCATGTATCAATTAGAAATAAATTTATGTTATCAATGAATTCAGTATAGTGCACACCATAGGGTAGATTTATTGATGATGCCATATAAAAACACTACTTTATTATTTTAAATACCTTTATAATAAATATTATAGTGAAAAATTCTAGATTAATATAATGAAAATGGTTTTAAAAATATATGATATAAATTAATATATATATATATATATATATTAAAAATATCAATAACTATTAATGAAAAGAAAATAACAGAGATTTTAGTTTGAAGATGTTGTTGTCCAAAAGAGTTCATGGTGATGTTATCATTATCATTTGAAAATTTATTCCCATTGGAACATTCTATAAAGAGATCATATGAATCTATCAGCCCCACCAAATGTAATTTTAATAATCCCAAAACAACATATGTTAGATAATCTCTATCATATCATCCCTATAATGTTATAAACCTCTGTATGAAATATTATGATGTTGATAGAGAGGGATAAATGTGAATGGGTATATGAATATAATATTAGATAAACTTGTCATATCCCTTGACCAAAACGAGATATAAATATGTATATATACTAATAAAATTCATATAATATAAAAAAATATAAGATTTTATATTCAATTAAATCAATATTATACCACTACGTTCCTTCAAAAAAAGAAATGTAGATAGTTCTCTATATTCAGGAAGAGATGATGGAATAGTTTATTATTAAAAAAATATGCTAATAAAAATTTTAGGGTAAGAGAGGTGGAAAATTATGCTATTATATATAAAAAAATATAAAGGACAATTTGGGAAAAATACTAAAAAATATTCCATGAAATTACTCTCTATTTTACAAGGAGGTGGAGGTTCACACTTATAGCCATGTGACAGGATAATTTAGATCTACAAATATTTGACGAAATGTTTTGAATTGTTGGGCCTAATACATTGCTAATTAAGATATTTTGGTAAAGTATAATACTTGTCACCAATATTATTAACATGCACAAATAAAATATGAGATGATATGGATTTTCATATCAAAAGTTTTGAAATATTTACTATGAAACTATTTTATGGCCATGAGACTATATTAATTCAATTAATTTGACACCTCTTAAACTTACATTGATTATTGAAAATGAGTCTGGGGATTCCCTTGTTAATGAAATTCTTACCTCGACTACTATTGGTCTTTATTTAAAATATCACCTCCTTTGGGATACAAATTTTGAGATATGGAACCCTATAAATTTCATGTATATAATGGAAAAAATGAAAACCAAAACATTGAATTTTTTTTAGGCATCATAATATTGAATCCTTCCTTTGGATTAATTGAATGTATCTCATCCAATAATGTTTTTGAGCCTAGAAAAGGAATTTAAAATTTTAGATTAGTGTACAAAAATATATGGATGAAATACCACTATTATACCAAATATTTAAATTATAAATACTGGTTATATTAAAAAATAAGATAAATTTATAGACAAAATAATAATCTTGTGCAAATTTTTAATTTAAAAGGATTTTTGTGGGATTAAAACACTAAATTAGAAAATAATATTATGATATTATTAGTTTGATCAACGTATTTTGTTTCCTACACTTTTATTTTTTTTATCAAAATCTATTATATGTTGATAAAACAACATAATAACTTGTAAATAATATAATTATATTTTCTTAATAATCATATAATTATTAAATCACCCCAAATAACACATACTAATTAATTATAGATTATTATTGTTAATATATGTTTAACCACCAATATGAATAACTCTATAAATTTCAATCATGGATAAAAATGGAAAAAATACTATAATTATTAGAAATTATTGATCAAATAATTTTCTTATGGTTTGGGGAAGTATAAATCGAATTTTAACTCATTATTAATATATCTATACATCCAAAAAGAAAAAAAACCAGATCATCACTAACATCATCATTAGGAATCATAACCAAATTACATATGAAATGAAATTTAAAAAATATAAATTAGAATAAATAAATCTTTTCTAGTAACTATAATAATCGTAAAATTATTATATTGTTTATTTATATACGTAAAACAAGAAGAACAATAAAAACTCTTACTATAAAAACTATCAAAAATAATGACATCATATGATGAATATAATATACATCTGACTAAAAAATATAATTATATTTGGTTTTTATAAAATTACATAGGTATATATAATTTTATGAAACTGGTGATTAAGAATTTTTTAAAAATAGTTAATAAATATTTATTCGAAGAGGGAATAAGGTAACTATTTTTGCATCTAGATTTCACTTCATTGATATATTATCCATATTAACCACATTTTTATTTTGTTGTGTATATATTGGACCTATATTTATTTTTTTAATAATATTCATTTGGATTGTTGAATTTTTAATTCCATCTCACATTCTTCCCTTCCATGGATGTTAATTCAAAATATTCCATTACAAGAAGAGTAATTTAATGTAAATCAATTTATAATGTTATAACACTTATTCATGAGCTTATTTGTTGCAATAATAGATTATTTTAAAATAAAATTTTATTTAATTAGATATTTTGTTTCTCAATGTGGAGGATATATTTTTTTGTTTATATATTTTACCTTATTTAATTTTATCATAAAAAATAATGTCATTGTAGATAATTAATTTAATCCTATTTAATAAAGGATTTATCACATTATCAATATTTCCCATTCCCCCCAACATTACCATAATATTTATAAAAAAATTTGATATATAATGTTTCATTTACAATTCAATTTTCATATTTTTAAATGGATGGTAATTTACCAATTTTTTATATTGGGTTTTCTGTATTATATTTGTAAATATATTTTTTTAAAAATAATGATCTTATGTTCTATATTTTAGTCCAAAAAAATTAAAATATACTTAATACCTTCCAAGGCTCATTTATTGATGATTATTCTTAGAAGTATTTTAAAAAATCTAATCATTTTTTTCATTATAAATTTTTAATTTTGTCTACAAATTCATCTCCTATGAGTATGGGAGAAGATTACAAAAACTGTTATTATAATTCTCTCACAATGTGACAATATGTATTTCCAAAGAATCTAGTCATTTTTTTGAATTCTCTATAATATTATTTTAAATATTGCTGATTGTTGAAATAATGATATGAATAATTATATTTTTTAAAATAATATTAATCATGTTTAAATTAATTCATTATTTTTTAATGTATTTTAAAGAAATTGGTTTTAGAAAATAAATCATGATTTTTTCAATTATATCATTAATATTGTTTTTAAATTTAATATTTCTCTTTTAATTTTTTTGAAATCCATTTTTGGTCTGTATAATTAATATTAAAAATATTTTACCATGCACAATGTTTTTCATTTAACATTTATATTTATGTATTCTAAAATCCCTTAAAAATTGACATTTATTATTATTTTTTGAAGTGATTTATCCACTAATTTTAAAAGGCTGTTTTATATCTATATCAACATCCTCTAGAATTACTTGTTTTACACATGGGATATATTCTTATTATACCGTCCTCCTATTTTTCTAGGATGGGTTTTAGAATTTTCTATAACTGTATAGATAAAAAATGTATCTTTTTCATTTTTTATTTAATATGTGATAGATATATGAATGATAGGAATTATTAGGCAGACATATGCGTAGATGATTACTAGTTGGGGTCAAATGTAGTTATCTAATGAAATTGATAGGATTTATTTATCTCATGATATAATGATATTAATCTTGGACTATATTTATGTCATCAAGGTTCATAAGATAGAGCATAATCCTAATGTGGGTAAGCAATATTCAAAAGACTAAGAATAGAATTTATGTGTGTGAGATAGGTTCAGAAGAATGAATATGAACCTAATGCATATAAGAAAGACTCACAAGATTGAGCATGAACATAATGTAGATTAACCATGTTCACATGATTGATTAGGGGCCTAATGTCGTTAACAACCTATTTATTCACTAATTCTCATTTATAAGGTAGATTTATATATTATATAACTATGATTATACTCTATGGTTCATGTTTAATGTATCACTATTCTATAAAATATTTTAATGGTATATGTTTTATAATTTGATATTACATGTCATACTATATTAGATTATGGGAAATTCCTATTTTTCTATAATCAATTTGATAAAATATTTCTCCCATGATGTGATTTCTCATATACATATGACACATCCCTCACTAGATATGTTTTCTTCTCTTCTCTTACTCTGTATATGAGCTCACCCAATTCTTATGTTTTCATTCCAATGGTCATGAAGATTATTATAAATATTGAGATGTATTGAAGGAGGACAAGGGTGGTTTGGTTATACTGAAAGGCTAAAAAGTATCATAAAATATGTTTGTATTCTTGGTAATCCTCAAAGACTCTAAAAAATATCTATGTGGGATTATGTTTAAGTTTTATGATATAATATTAATAATATAGAGATGATGTAAAATAAATTTAGGGTTATCTAATTTTATATATTTTATAAGTCTAAAATCTTTTGTTTTTAACACCAATCTCAGGAGTACAGGTTTGGGTCACCTCTATTGGTGTTAGATCAGGGTTTAGTTTTTTATTTGAATTTATGTAGTTATTTTGGGGATTTAGATGTGATAACATCCTTTAAAATGCAATTTAAGAATTTATGTATTGGATAGAATAACAAAAATTTGTTAAAGAGGATATTATTTAAGTTTGGTGAAGATGCATAACTATATACATAATTAATTGTGTATGTCTATATATAACATATTCACTTAGTGGTAATAATCTAGAAAAATAACTATTGAGAATCGAATAAATCATCACCCAGTTCGTGATGATTGGGGATAATTCTATTGACCTTGATTGAAACAACTTGGGTGTCTTCATTGGAAATTAATAAACAATTTATGAACTACATTTAATGACTTGTAAATAATTTTTTAATAAAACAACATAAGGAAATGAGTATTGATATTCTAGATTGAATCCTATAGACTAATAATTATTTATATTAGTAAAATTTATGAGTTAATTATATACTTTTTATATTATTTATGAATTTAATAGCATTATCATAATTTAAAAAAAATTAATCAAATTAATGGATTTATATAGAAGAAATATATATAAAATGGTTAAAAAAAATAAAATACAATGATATTCCCAACAGGTCACCTAGTTAGATGGAAAATGGAAGGAAATCCAATATGAAAATACAATCCCAGTTTATGTTCAGTAAATACAACCTTTTTGAGACAATATACACCCTATGGAAGGAGAAATATACCACTTATTATTTCATGTGACATTGAATACCATATTTTAGTGTACTTTAAAACACAATTATTTATTAAAAAATGGATGAATGTTATTGAGATATAATTTATTATCCTCGAATTATTTTTCTATGAGAAATATATGTTTTTTTATTTATCATATGGATTCTTAGGATATCTAATTATGGAATATCATTCTGAATCCAACAAATAAATATAAATTTTTCTATATAGATTCGTGGGAGTTCATGTAAATATTATGTACTGAATATTCTCCCCAAAATATTAGTATACAAGGGATATAAAATTACAAGACATGAAATAAAATGATGAAAATCAACAGATACCTATTATAAAAACAGTATTACATTCATAAGGTATTCGTCCTGTTTTATTTCTCCCCACGAGTGTAAAAGTGAATGATGATTTAGTGAATTAAAATTATATCAGTAAAAGATATTATCTATAAGTGAGCTTGATAGGTTTTGACTTTTTTTTTAATGAGTAATTACGGTAGGAATGGAATATTTGGACTATCATTATTCTAGGTAAATGAAATTGAATATTAAGTATCATGAAAATATAATGAATTATCTCACGGAGGAAGTATTTTAAAATTACCTTCATTCAAAGAAATTTGGAAGTGTCAGCCTTGCAATTTTTTAAATGTAACCAAAATATATTTAACATATAGAAAGGGTGGCTATCAGTAGGTGAACAAAAAAATAAATATATTAATATTAGATCCTATAATATGAATATTGTTTAGAAATCAATTTTATCTATTCTGGAAATGTAAATGATTACTGTGTATTAAATCTTGGATAAAAAAAGAACAGGCCAATAAATAATCTATATCTTATCCAACATTAATCATTATAAATAGATCCTTTCTTTGAATTTTCATAAATAAAACCATTCTTAAAGCCATGCAATAATGGAAATCTAATAAATTGAAACATCATATTCTAAGGAAGGGAAATGAAGGGAGATATCAAATAACATTTATTTTTATGTATAACATGATTGTAAATACCCTGAATTTATATGTATTTTTTTTATTAGATAAGAATTTTAAAAGTCTATGAAAATTTACATCGCATAATTCCGAGGCCCGGAGTACCTGTAATCAATTTCTGATGTTTTGTTCAGTACGTTTAGTGAATGTTCGAGTGGGTTTTTATTACTTTTGAACGGGTACTTGAAATTGAAACCCAAGGGCACCATTGAACTCACATCGCTGATATTCTCTTAATGATGACGTTCACCTCGATGGTAGTTGGTCGAGATTAAATGTTAGTTTTTGGTTTTTTAGTGTCATAATTAAATAAAAATAAATTTTTGTAGCTTTATTATTATTATTTTGGTTTAAGCCTCCATGTGGATGTTGTAGGTGGGGATCACTGCACCTTAACATCCCATGAGAGGTTATGGTGGTGGGTCCCACCCGAAACTAACCATCTCATGATGTTAATTGAGGTGGGGACCACCCGGGTTTTAAACCCCCATGAAACTTCCCATTAATGTGGAGAAACCATTAATATTTTCATTAAGTGTAGGGGAGCCTCTTCAACTCCACTAAAACATAATGTTTTGAATCCTTATGAAATAATTAATCCACCAATTTTGAATATTGATCCAACAATTAAATAATAGATTAACTTAAACTATTATTTTGGTTGGCATTTGTCTTTTGGTGGAACTTGGGAGAAGGGAGAGAGTTTAGGGAGAAAGGATCTCATCAACGAACAAAGAAGAAAACCTTAGACTATGATGAATGATCTACTTCGACCGTGACCCATTGACACCTACTGACATGGTATGTATTCGACCGATATTCCCTCCCCATCGTTGTAAATGAACCGACGCATGAGCTCAGGATAATAAGTGTGAGGCGGATGCGACGACCAATGACAACACTGTCTTCTTCCTCGCAACTCTGTCAGTGAACAATGATCAAAGGTATGGATTAGAGATTTGTTAATTGATTCACATTCTTTGTTTCCCTTCAAGGATTATGAATCGATGCTGCATGAAATCGCTCTATCACGGAGGGTGTGGGCCGAACGAACACGGCCCGAACTCCCTCTGCCTTACTTTTTGTATTTTGGCACAAATCACGGATTGAGTCTGGGATGAGTGATTTCATCAACGATGGTTGTGGACTGAAGTTGAAATCCCAAGTAGTTCACAAATACTTTTGAATCAAGAATAGGGCCATCAAAACTCCTCTGGTGACCCGCGGAATGTTCGCCGGTGGTCGGAACTGGGAAACGTCACCGACGATAATGGGAAGTGCAGACAACTCTTCGGTCGGCCGTGTGGATGGAGGTGGCATAACCGTGCCACCGGCGGATCAGGGTGTCGCCAATGGGCTGCGGTGATTCAGCGGCGGCCAACGCAAGGCCATCCGTGAGATGAACTGGCAGCCCGAGCCGCCGGGATACCGGGGAAGGCGTGAAGCAGTGCGCATCGCGTGGTGGACCAAGGGGGCACAACCTTTGTCATGGCGGCGTGGGACGAGTGGCCGGCTATGTGGGTCGCCATAGGAGGTGTGGCGTAACCGCACCACACGGGAGGTGGCAGGCCGCTCAGACAGCTGGGAGTAGTAGGTCCCGCTGCTCAGGTACCGCATGACGCGGACTGGCGCCACGTGGCACTGGTTTTGAACCCCCCAAACAACTAAGACATTGGGGATTCCATGGGGCTTGGCCTCCCCCTGGATGTGACTAGGGCAGACCCCATAGTCCGCCAGCCGCAAGCCTCGCGTGGGCCAAGCTTAGCATGGGCGGGGCCGCTCCCTCAGCCAGAGCCGGACACAGCGCAGGTCGATCCGCCCCCACGGGATTGCTGCCCCCGCAAACCGGGTCAGACCCACGGACCTTGTCGGACCCTAATCCAAACCTGAAGACCGGATCAGACCCCAGTTCAGACTCGGTTTGGGTAGGGTCGTGTTGGGTCGCTCCGATGGGGCTGGACCGGACCCGGTCCCACGTGACCTCTTCCCACTCGTTTCCCCGTAACATGAGCTACGGGCATCTGATTGATGAACCGTCTGTTGAGAAAGAAACCATAGAGGGGAAAAATTATTTTTTATACCCCACTTGTGGTTTGGAGACATTTGGGGTATGGCCAGTTTGGATCAAATGTAAATCCAACTGGGCCCTAAGAACGGATGTTCCAATAACTCTCAGACCAGACATCCAATTGACGCACTATCTGTCACATTGGGTTTCTTTTGGAAAGATGGATATTTTGGATACATAAAATTGGGACATCATGGTAGATTATATATAGACACTTGGAATGAGGAGTAGACACTCCATGAATCAAGCATGCTTTGTGCGGAACATTGTGGCTGGCTGGATTCTTACTACTCTCCATATATCCTACATGGGTTCGACAAATCTGACTACTGTTCCTAGATCCTACATTGGTTCGACAGCTCTGACTACACTTCCTTGATACTATGTGTTTTTAACACATCTTACTACTGTTCTTGGATCCTACATTGGTTCGACAGTTCTGACTACTATTCTTTGATCCTACGTGGGTTCGATAGCTCTGACAGCTGTTTAGGCATCCAACATGGGTTCAACAGCTCTGACTACTATTCCAGGATCCTACGTGTGTTCAACAACTCTGACTAATGTTCTAGATCCTACTTGGGTTTGACAGATCTTACTACTGTTCCTGGATCATACGTTGGTTCGACGAAATATATGATTTAGTGGCTATATCTAATAATCTCTAACTCTCTACATAAGATGTATACCTGTGTGAGATGAGTCTGTAAAATTTGTTTTTTCCTCATAATATAGATGGATTACATTATAACATAAGTATATGTTTGGGAATATACATATGCGGGTTTATCTATTTATTTCAGACATTGTGGTTTATCCTTGTTGGGTTTTGTGAGACCTTGAGGGTCTCGGGTTTCCTACTGAGTATCGTTATACTCAAACCTACAAAGGCTATGCCCGAACCTCGTTGTGTTGGATGCAGACGATGGACAATGCTGAACGAGGCTGAGAGTGCCAGGACTGGATGGTACCTGTAGGTGGAACATACTGTGTAATTGTACACAGAAGAGAGGGACATACTTGGATTGCTGAGGAGGCGATATGTACCTACCCTTCATGTAGGCACCTCAGAGGATGACCTAGAAGTAGTTTTTATTTTCATCATTTGTACTTTCAGTTTCCTGTCCATTACAGTTGGGCTTGTATTTCCAACCTCTTTTACTTTCAGCACACTTTTGTTATACAGTTTTACATAGTGATTTGTTTCCAGATTGTGCTATGTTGTGTGTTTTTATGGGTTATAAAGGAAATTCCATCCCAGTTATATGGAATTACGCCTTTGGTGTAATTCTCCAGGCCCTGTCCTATGGAAGGTGAGCTTTGGGTAGTCACAGCATGGGCCCTTGGGGACGGGTCGTGAGAAATTGTATCAAAAGAGTCGGTCCTACCACAGAACATAAGATTCTAATCATTCTTATTAATGACAATATTGTTAAGTGTAGTGAGTGCCGTTATCAGTTTATGGAATCCAGTGTTGGTTTGGTGTCCGACATATCCACAAACCCAGACCCTGCCTTCTGATTTCTGACTTAGTGCACGAAAACACTAATTGCATGTGTGTTTTCAAAATAATTATTTTTGAATTCATTGATTTAGCTCACCAGGTATAACTTTTTGACTATGGAACACCTGTTTCTTTTTAGGATACCTCCACACAGACAGCCATCTAGGGTTCCAAGAGTAGTATGAACAGATAGAACATTGAGGGATGATGACACGGTGCATGCCCCTTTTCCTTCGAAGCCACCAGCGGTACCACTCCTCGTTGGGACACCGATGCCACCAGCCCCAACAGTAGAGAGTGCACGCAGCCTGAGCACATTGCATGATTTCCAGTGCCAGAGGCCGCCCAGGTTCATGGGGGAGAAGAACCCACATGCAGTTGAGGATTGGCTGGATGCTATGGTGTGAGTCTTCAGACTGGCAGGGACACCAGCTGACCTTATGGTTATTTTTGTTGCGAGTCTCCTAAAGTTATCAGTAGGCAGATGGTGGGTCCTAATGCTTCAGGTGCATAACAAGGTGACACTAATCTGGGCAGACATCGAGAGATTTGTTCGAGTGGAGTTTTTCCCAAACACCCTACATGAAGTGCGGATATAGGAGCTACATGTTCTGTAGCATGGTAGCACGACGGTGGCACAACACTCAGCGAGGTTCACCACCTCTTGCCATACTCCACAGATATGGTGTGGTAACCATTCTACAGGTCTTGGACCTTCGAGAAGGGGCTAAGGCAAGACATTAGGAATTCAATGATGTCCCTCAGCATCTCGACGCAAGAGGGAGTGTTGGAGCCGGCCCTCTTAGTTGATAGTTTTCTTTCTTGGCAGTCACCGACAGAGACACCCGCCACCGGGCATCACATAGCAGAGTCTTCTGCAGCTGGAAGCAGACAAATGTCACAGAGATCTAAGTAGACCAGACCATTTGGTGGATAACCTCATGACACAAGTTTATTTGTGTGAGGCACACAAGATAGAGCCAGTCATACGAGGAATATGCAGTGTTTCACATGCAACTGATAAGGTCACATGGCTCGTGACTGTCTGACTTGCCATTCGGATGATCAACAGACGTTCAAAATACTGCCTAGGAAGATACATAGATTCGATCGAGGTGGTCCCCATGTCATAGGTAGACATGGAAGAGGAGAAGGTCGAGAAACTGGTGGTGGGCGACGTTTCGAGGAGTTACCTCCCCCACCACCATGAGGTCCATCCCGACCATAAGGAGTAGGTGGACAGGAGAGAGCTCAGCTCTAGACTGCTAAGGCATACGATCATGGTGCTCCAGAGATGATTTGAGGTACGGTCTGAGTCTACTCAACATTATCTGTATTTCTTATAGACACAAGTGACATTCACTCTTTCATTGTTATTTCCCTCGTTCGGAGCTCATAGATTCTGACCGAGCCGTTGGATCGATCCTTATGGCTAGAGAAATCTACGGGAGAAAACATGATGATTACGCACTGTTGTAGGTAGTGTGAGAATACTCTAGGAGGTGACATCTTCGGTTGGGACCTCCTAGTAGTGGTATCAAGGACTTATGACATCATCATGGGTTTGGACTAGTTGTCTACAGTCCATGCTCAGATCAACTATATTAGTCATGAAGTGCAGTGTGTCCACACTAATGGGACTAGGTTCACCTTCACCAGCAAGAAGTGAGCCTTTGAAACACAGGATGGACTTACCTGGAGGATATTACAGCTGGTAACTCATCAGTTGGAATGCTTTACCCCCATAGTAGTTGATGTGGAGAGTCCGACTTATCCTATAGTGGTGGACTAGTACATAGATGTTTTCCCTGATGATGTCCAAGGTCTACCTCCTCAAAAAGTGGTGGACATTTAAATTTACTTATACCTTGGGATGGAACTGATATCCACAATAGCGTATTGGATGGATCTCGTAGAGCTTCGAGAGTTGCGGGTACCGATAGAGGACTTGTAGGGGAACGAATTCATCCAGCCCGGTGTTTCTCCTTGGGCAGCCCCGATTCTGTTCGCCAAGAAGGAAAATGGGAGCTTAAAGTTTTGTATCAACTACCAGTGCATGAACTAGGTGACCATGAAGAACATGCACCCACTCTTGAGGATTTATGACCTCTTTGATCATCTGAAGGGAGCACGGTGGTTCTCGAAGATAGTCCTCAGATCAAGCTATCACCAGTTTAGAGTTTGAGATGAGGATGTGTAGAAGATAACCATCAGATGTTGGTATGGCCACTACGAGTTCTTGGTTATTCATTTCGGCATAACCAACACTCCATAAATGTTAATGGGACTCATGAACACGAATTTCTAGCCATACCTTAATTGCTTTATCATAGTCTTCATCGACGACATTATGATCTACTCAACTAGTTAGGAGGAGCATGCCAACCATTTGTGGGTAGCATTTGACAAACTCTGAGGGCACCAGCTTTATTGTAAGCTCTCAAAGTTCCAGTTATAGAACCAAGAGGTTCACATTATAGGACATGTCTTCCTGAAGGCTAGAGTTGCAGTGGATCCAGTGAAGATTGAGGTGGTACTTCTTTGGGAGCCACCCAGGAGTGTGACAGAAGTATGGAGTTTCCTGGGTTTGGCTGGTTATTACGAGAGGTTTGTACCAGACTTCTCTAGATATGATGTACCACTATCAGCCTTTTCAAATAAGGGGAAATTTTTCATGTGGTCAGAGATATTCCAGTAGTGCATTTAGTATCAGAGGTAGATGATGACTAGTGCCCCCATATTGAGGCTTCTAGAGGAAGGCATTGGGTACGTAGTCTTCTATGACGCATCAAGGACCGGACTCGGATGTGTCTTAATGATGGATCAAGAAGTGATATCTTATGGATCACTAATGATGAGACAACATGAGGAGAACTACGCTACCCATGACCTGGAGTTAGTAGTAGTGGTATTCGCTTTGAAGATGTGGTTGCACTATCTGATGGGGGAATGTTTTACAGTGTACTCCGATCACAAGAGTCTCAGTTATATATTCTACCAGAAGGAAATGGACTTGATACAATGATGTAGGATTGAGTTCCTCCAAGACTATGACTTCGAGATAGATTATACTCTTGATAAAGGAAACATTGTTGTAGATTCACTTAGCCAGAGGTCTGGTATACAACTATTATGTGAGGCGACAGAGGAGCTGGTTGCTTTATAGATATCCATTATGGATAGATATGGAGTAGTCTTCCTTCAGTCAATTACAATCACTCCCCCACTTCTTCTGTGATTCAGGGAGGAATATCATGGGGACACTGACTGCACGACATGCTGTGATTAGATATCCACAGGGCAGTTACCTGATGGATTTTTTAAAGGTGGGGAGCAAGTAATCATCTTTAGAGGACATACCATGGTACCAGTGTCACTTCAGGAGGAAGTGTTGATGGAGTTCCATACATTCCCTCTTGAGGTACATCTTGGTGTGGAGAAGATGTACCAGGGTCTCTGGCGACATCCCTGGTAGCTTGGAATGAAGAAGTTAGTTGCAGAGTTTGTCTCTCGGTGCCTCACTTCTCAGTAAGTGAAGGGAGAGCACCAGGAACCAACAAGCTTGGTTCAGCTTTTAGAAGTACTAGAGTAGATGTGGGATGGGATATCCATGGAATTTGTGACATGACTTCCACATACATCCAGATGTCATGAATCAATTTGTGTGATCATTGAACAACTCACCAAGTGCACCCACTTCCTACCGACCAGAGAGCAGGGTTTAGTAGAGAGTGTGGGATGCCTCTATGTGGAGGAGATTGTGCGGCTTCATGGAGTACCTTATTATTTTGTCTCTGATTGTGACACACAATTTACTTGCCAGCTATGGAAGGAGTTGTAGGAAGCTTTCGAGACACAACATCATTTGAGAACTGCCTTCCAAACTCAGATTGATGGTCAGACTGAGTAGACCATTCAGACCCTCAAGGACATGCTACATGCTTGTGTCCATGACTTCGGTCATAGCTGGGAGAACCACTTCCCTTTTTTTGAGTTTGCATACAACAATAGCTATCACTCCACCATTTGTATGGATAATTTCGAGGTGTTGTATGAGAAACCTTGAAGATAACCTTTTCACTAGACTGACCCATGGGAGTCAGCACTTGTGGGACTATAGATGGTACAGACTACCACAGAGAAGGTGCAGATCATCTAGGAGCAGATGAAGAATTCACAGAGCAAGCAGAAGTTTTATGCCGATATGAGACTGAGACCTCTGGGGTTCAAGGATTGCGACCACATCACTGTACGGGTCTAACCTTGATGAAGTTTATAGAGATTTGGCTATGGCAGAAAGTTATATCTATGATTCATCAGACCTTTTTAGGTCCTCAGCAGAGTTGGAGAGGTGGCATAACACTTATCTCTTCCACCTTAATTGCATTGGGTGCATGACATCCTCCATGTATCCTAGCTGAGGAGATATGTGCATGACCCTACCCACATCATCTACCATGGAGAGATGTACGTTGATGATAGGGAGACATTTACGGAGGTTCTAGAAGAGATTGAGGATCGACAAGAGTGGGTCCTTTGTTGATGGTTGATACCTCTGGTGCGCATTCACTGGAATCACGAGATCCTCAAGGAGAGCTCGTGGGAGCAGGAGGCTCAGATGCATGCTCAGTACCCTCACTTGTTCCCTTAGTTGTGAGTTGTGGATTATGGGGACGTAGAGCCCTGAGGTGGGGAAGATATAATGACTTGGAATTTACATGTAATTTTTATTAATTTTATGTGAATTTTATGAGTCAGCAAAAATTTACAGCACATGATTCCAAGGCCGGGATTGCCCAGAATCAATTTCTGAGGTTTTTTTCGGGTACATTCAATGAAAGTTAGAGTGGGTTTTTATAACTTTTGAACCGTTGCTCAAAATAGAAATCTGAGGGCACCATTGAACTCGTAGCACCGATATTTTCTTAAGAATACATTCACCTCGATGGCAGTTGGTCGATATTAAATGTTAGTTTTTGGGTTTTTAGTGAAAGAATTATATAAAAATAATGTTGTGTAGCTTTATTTTTATTTTGTTTGTTAAAGACTCCATGGGGACGTTGGAGGTGGGGATCACCACACCTTAACCTCCCATGAGAGGTTATAGTGGTGGGGCCCACATGAACCTAACCTTTTATAAATGTTAATTGAGGTGGCGACCACCTGGGTGTTAAACCCCCTTGAAACTTCCCATTAATGGGGAGAAACCCTCAATTTTATTATTAAGAGTAGGGGAGACTCTTCAACTCCCCTAACACATAATGTAGTGAATCGTTATTAATTAATTAATCCTCCCATTTAGGATTTTGTGCCAAAAATTAAATAATATATTAAATTAAACTATTATTTTTGTTGTCATTTGTCTTTTGGTGGAACACGGGAGAAGATAGAGAGAATAAGGAGAAAAGCTCTCGCCAACAATGAATGAAGAATGCCTTCGACTATGAAGAATTATATCCTTCAAAATTCATTCATCTAATCCTACCGACGTGGGAGCTCTTCGACCGACCTTACATCCTCATTGTCATCAATAAACTGACACATGATATCCAGATAGGAAGTGTGCAGCGGACGCGACGAACGATGAAAACACCTTCTTATTCCTCGTGACTCCATCAGTGAACAACGATCAAAAGTATGGGTTAGGTCTTTGGTAATTGCATCACATTCTTCATTTCCCATCAGGGATTAAGAATCAAAGCTGCATGATATTTCTTTAACATGGTGGGTGTCGGCCGAACGAACATCGCACAACCCCCCTCCGCCTTACTTTGTATATTTTGATGCTAATCACGGAATGAGACCGGGCTGAGCGATTTTTTCCAACAATGGTTTCATATTGAAGGTGACATCCTGAGTAGTACGTTGAAAATTCTAGATAGAGAATCAGGCCACTGGAACTCTTCCGGTGACCAACGGATGGTTCTCCGGTGGCCAGAATTGGAAAAAATCACCAGCGACGAAAGGAAGGGCATCCATCACTCCGAGCAACCTTGTGGATGGAGGCAGTGCAACCATGCCACCGTAGGAGTAGGGTGTGGCCGAAGGCTGGCGACAGTTCAGCAACGGTCGGCGCAAGGACAGAAGCGAGATGAACTGACGACCTGAGCCACTGGGTTTCCGGGGAAGGCGCGGCCTAGGGCGCGCCACGCGGTGGATGAAGGGGTCACGAACTTGTTCATGGAGGTGTGTGATGGGCACATAGATCTTCCCGCTAGAAAAGGAGGAGTGGCGCAACCATTCTGCATGGGATGCAGCTGGATTCTCTGCCAGCCAGGAGGAACGAGACCCACCGCGTAGGTCCCGCGTGATTCAGACCAGCGCCATATGGTGCCTTTATTATTCCCCTCGAACAACTAAGCCATTTGGTATTCCAGAAGGAATATCCTCCCCTGTACATGGCTAGGTCGGACCCCATGGGCCGCCATTTGCAGGCCTCGCACTAGCCGGGCTCAGCGCGGGTCAGGCCACCCCTGCTGGGCGGGCCTCCCTCACGGGTCGGGCTGCCCCCGCAGACCGGGTCAGACCTACGGACCAGGTCGAACCCGCGGACCAGGTCCTACATGCGGACCAGGGCAGACCCGCAGACTGGTTCAGACCCCAGTCCGGTCACGGTTCGGGTAGGGTTGGGCCAGGTCGGTCCGACTGGGCCAGACCGGACCCGGACCGAGTTGACACGTTTCCACTCTTTTGACCGTAAATTGAGTTATGGGCGTTCGATTGAAGAACCGTTTGCGGAGATAGAATCCATGGAGGGGGATAGTTATTTTAGTATACCCCACATGATGATTGTACACAGTTGGGGTATGACAGGGTTGGATCGAACATAAATCCAACCGGGCCCTTGAAACGGAAATGCCAATAACTCTCTGACCGGACATTAGATTGACGCACCGTCTGTCGCGTTGGGTTTATTTTTGCAAGAAGGTTATTTTGGATACATAAAATTTGGACATAATGGAAGTTGATGTATAGAAACTTGGATTGAGGAGAGAAACCTCCCGAAATCAAGCATGCTTTGTGCGGAACCCTGTGGCTGGCTGTATTCTGATTACTATTCCTGGATCCTACGTGGGTTTGATATCTCTAACTAAATTTCGTAGATCCTACATGGGTTTGACAGCTCTGACTACTTTTCCTGGATCCTACGTGCGTTCAAAATCTATGACTACTATTCCCAGATCTTACGTGGGTTTGAAAGCTCTGACTACTCTTCCTAGATCCTACGTGGGTTCTATAGCTCTGACTATTGTTCTTGGAACTTACGTGGGTTTGACAGAATAGATGTTTTAGTGGCTACATATAACCATCTCTAACTCTGTACATAAGTTGTATTCCTGTGTGATCTGAGTATGTAAATTTTGTATTTTCCTCATGATTGAGATGGATTACTTGATAACTATGTTTGGGAATATAACTAAGTGGGGTTATCTGTTGATTTCATACATTTTGGTTTATCCTTGTGGGATTTTGTGAGACTTTGAGGGTCTCGGGGTTCATAATAAGTATCATTATACTCACCCCTGCACGGGCTATGCCCACACATTTTTGTGTTGGATGCAGACGACGAACTACGCTGATTAACGCTGAGATTACCAGGACTGGACGATTCCTGGAGGTGGAGAATTCAGCCTAATGGTACAAACAAGAGATGGACATATGTGGAATGATGAGGAGGTGATCTGTACCTACCCTTTAGGTAGGAACCTCAGAGGACGACCTATCAGAAATTTTTCTTTTATTTAGTTATACTTTTAGTTTCCTATACTTTATAGTTAGGCTTGTATTTCCGTCCCCTATTACATTCGATACATTCTTTTATATAGTTTTACTTAGTGTTTTGTTTCCATATTTTTCTCTATTATGTGTGTTTACAGGATATAAAGGCAATGCCTTCACAGTTTTACGAAATTATGCCTTTGGTGGTAGTCTCCAGCCCCTGGCCTGTGGAAGGCGGGCTTGGGGTAGTCACATCACAGTGCTCGGGGGACGGGTCATGACAATGATCATAAGGGAATTACAGAACGAATTTGAAATTTCATAACTATACACAACAATTTATAAATCATTATCATGAGTCGTGGAATATTTCATTGTGATTTATACGACTTGAATCAAAAAATAATCATAAAAAATGATCTAATGGAGAATAAATTTGGTAAAATATTATTTCATTATCTTTTGACATAATCATAATCATAATCGTAGAAATATGGTTCCATGGTAACCCATCATGAAAATTATCAGATTTTACGCCTATGAAAATCGACCATGTAACATCTTTTCCCTTTGTATTACCTCCCATGAACTCTTTTGGATTTCATAAAACAGTAATCATTGAAGATAATGTAATAAATAATCATAATCTTTATAAGATGATTTATAATATATATTGAAAAAAATTAACAAGATTTTTCCAATCCAATGATATGCGTCTGACGATTTATTAAGGGAATAAAATTTGTTAACATCGAAAAAACATGGGGAAGATAATAATTTCCCTCATTCATCATATGAAAAATAACATATAATAATATAAAAAATCATCCCCAGAACAATAGCCATCAGCAATTTTCCATTCAGACTGGGGGTTACAATGGTCAAATATCTTGATGATATAATTATTGACCCATCGAGAGACAATGGAGAAGAATCTGGTATACACAGTCTTTGGCATATTTGAGTAGTAATTCCTTGATCTTATCTTCTGGTGGGAATATTTAAATCCATCACTATAAATCTTATTCTTCCTATCTGAAAGATTGTGTGTGAATGAGGAACCACCAATTTCCAATTCCATAAGAGGCCACCTTCCTTCACCCTTTCACCATTAGAGAAATTGCACCCCATATCATAGATTGCGTAAAAGGCGTACATTTTCTGAATATCTTCTCAAAGGTTATTGTTATATGAAACTATGATAATATATATATACTTTTGATCTCATCCTGATTTTTTATAGTCTATCATATGTATAAAACTGTTCCCCATGAATTAAGTCTTTATATTAGTGACTTCAAAAACCACACAATGCGTAAATTCATTAGCATTTCGAACGGTAAGAGGTTCCTATTTCTTCTCTACACCCCATGATTGATAAATAGTGCCCTGCTACATGTCCAAATTAGTATACTAATAGAACTCCCCCTCTCCAATTATAATGAAGTCCACATTTGACATGCTCATTCTTATTACAAAAACATAATAATCCCTTTACACTTCATTTTTTGATTCACTTGAAGGCTGATCAACAAATTCTTATTACTATAACTCAAGACAATTGTTGTGCGATGAGTCACAAATTACTTGGTTGACTCAACCATTTCAGATCACTTTTTATTCTATTAAATTTATCCATGACTTAAATATATATAAGAATAAGATTTTTTTACCTTAATATCTCCTTGGTTTTTAAACATGATGACAAAATACCTTCACCTCGAATGGATAGTGGATCAGAACCTGGAAACTCTTGACCCTAATTGGGTTTAATGAAATCAATTTCCAAGGATATTCCACTATCAACAAGAATCCCAAGTGGGACGTGATTTGACTGATTCACGGTCAATAAAAATTCTTTATTCATATAATTAGAATGTTTAAGAGCTTTAATCTATGTCCCAATCACGCACAGAGAGGGAAAATATAATACCATTATTGAAATACAACTAACTATTTTTAGTGGATATCATCAACAACATTTACCCAAAAGGATTCAACATGTGCCTTTGACACACTAATTTATAGATAAATTATCAGTGAAATAGAATGTCAAAAAACACTAGTTTTATTATCCAAAAAAATAAATCACCTAATGACATTCCAAAAAATGTGATGAATCAATGGATTTTAAGAAGGAATCAAGAGTTCGGGATGTCTTACACATATCCTGAAAGTTGGGAAATCTTGCTTCTTATTAAAATCATATGTCAATTTGATGAGAAGTAATTGGGATCAATTACATATATATGGTGTTCTTGTCCAAGACATGATTATATTATACATTAATTTAAACCACACTATTATATGATTAGAATCAAGGATCAAAATAGTCACATGCTCCTATAAAACCTAGGATCTATAGATAAGGTGTTTTAAGGAATTAACTAATGGTAGATGTTGTTTTAATTACGAAATCTGCATAAGATATAGTAAATAGGAAGCATCAACAAATTCCATATTCGAAATAAAAATATTTTGGGATCCGTTGAACCAATTGAGAACCTTAAAATGCGATAGATCTAAGGGAAAATGGAGTGCTGTTATGTTTTGAGAATGGAGAGAAGGGTAATCATTGAGATCATTTAAGGGGAGATAGAGGACACTCCCCCACTAAGAGGAGAGGGTTCAGAGTGGTGTCCATCAATTCATTGGCCATTGAAGGATGATGGATGAGTAGAAGAGTTACTAGTATCATGAAAACATTTAATATCTCATTATACAATAACCCAATGAAAAAGGGCTTCTAAATCATTTATTATCATAATACTAAACAATCTAGAGGATGAATAATTATGGTTTCATAGTTAAATTCTTAATAAAATAACATGTGTCATCAAAGGATGTTATTATAGATGAAAAATAGTTTAAAAATATAATATGAATATTTCTTGAGGAAAATATTATTTTCATTTTAAAATCAAATATTTAATATATAAAAATTTCTAGAATATTCTGTTGAAAATTTTATTTGAAAATATAAATTGAAACATATATTTTAATCATCAACTTGATGATTATTATTTATAGTGGGATATTATATTCATTTGTTGTTTGTTAGAAAATGAATCATTCCCACTTGGGTAGGAAGTACATTTTTCAAAAACTGATAAGAATATTTATTTTATTTTTAAATAGGTTTTGAAAAAATGGTTAAATTTAAATTATAAAACCATTGTAAATTTTTTGAATTATTCTTGATAGTGTTTTCATGAATATATAGATATTGAAGAAAAATATTTTGTTTAGAAGAGAAAACCATGTTTCGTTTCATTAAAACATTCTAATAAATCTTTTTGTACATAGATAGAGGAAGGTGAAAAGAAAAAATATGATTTAAATAAAAAATAAATATATGAAAAGAAAATATATATTATTTATTAGTGATAGATCTTATAACATAATCTATGCAATCTTAATCACAAAAATTCCCATTAAAAATGTTATTATAACATAAATAATATACCCCAAGTTTTATTTGCATCATAAGAAATCTAATATATTTTAAACTAATGTTATAATTTTTTTCATTGTATTTTAGAACCATATGAAATATTAAAATACCTTACCAGGTTTATATATAATATTTTTTTACAGTTATAAAAAATTCTTTAGGAATGTTACTTTTCTTTGTTATGGTCCTTGAATCTTGTTAATTGTTTAGTAATATAATTAATTTTAATCATGTTATAAATATCATAAATTTATCATTTATATATATTTATAACATTCCCTAAAATTTAGATATAGAAATATGAATTACATTTTTCACATAGACTGTAGTTTGTACATATACATGAACACTATTCACATTTTTCATTGATAATATTAAAATAATGATAAATTATATAATATTATTAATGAATCATAATAATATCATAAATATCCTATGTATTTATCAAATTTATCTCTATATTAATCAATGAAAGAAAATTAATGAAAATGTAACGTATCCCACTTTGGACATTATAGTCTACACATATACATGAGTGAAACATTGATATCACTTTTGATATAAGGTTTAAGAAAATTGTTGTTCTATGATAATAATAACAAATCAGTATATTGATTATTGTGGATTCTTTATTATCAGGATGGATAATCATTTTAGTGGATATAGAATATGAATAAGGATTAAAATATCATTCTTATGATATATACATTTCATATTAGAGAATTAATTTGTCTTAAAATTTTAGTTAGGACTTATTTTTCTTATGTGAAGTTTTTGGGATAAATTATGAAGGGTATAATTATTTTAAGGTTTGTGGTAACATATTTTACTATCTAGAAGACTCAAATTTTATGAATATGGTATAAAATATATTCCCTTTAATATGTAAGGGGAGTGAAACACATGGAATTACATAAATGTTTCCCAAATTTTAAGGACACTATCCTAAATGTGTAAAAATGATCGAAAATAATTTCATTATAATTTAATATAATGTTTAAATATCTAAAAGAAAAAAATAAAATCTCATGTTTATTTTTCATTCTTACCCTTATCTCATATTTTAACCCTTGATAAACCCATTTTATCCTTACCCATGATAAATTATATTAGTCTTTAAAATATTAATTATGACCAAAAATTAAGGAGATATTATTAATTTAAATTAAATTTTCAGATAAAAAATGGAATACAATTTATATGAGTAAATTTATATAATTTATAGATTTTATTATTTTAAATTTTCACCAAAGTTAATGAAAACCAATTATTAAAAAAACAATTTTAAGAATAAAAATAATTTTTACTTCATTATATTAATTATAAAATCCATTCAAATAAATTTTAAAATATATTATTAAATTTATAATATATATGATTAATTTAATCCACTATTAAATAAAGATTAATTTAATTCAATATGCTAACAACTCATTCTGCAAATGAAAACATATTTTATAAAGATGTGTCCGGTCAAAAGGAACTTATACCAAAATCAAGTATTATGTTAAATCATATGAAATTTATTTTATTAAGTTAAAATAAAAGAAAACTAATTATCTTATGATAATATTATAAATATAAATGTATGTTAATATTAATTAATTTAATATAAATAAAGGATAGTTTTACAAAATATTTTATTTTTCACTCTTTACTAAAAAACCATTTATGAAAAATTTAAAAAAATAACTCGATCAAAATATGAAAATTATTTTTTAAAAAGAATATAAATTATCTAAGAAAAAATATCTAATAATCGAATAATTTAAACATAATATCCATTCAAAAAATTTAACAAAAAAAATTTCTGAAGAAATATATATTTGATGAAGAAAATAATTTTACTGATAATTGAGTATTAATTAGAATGAATTAGTCATTATATTTGTATTATATATAATATGTGTACATATTTTCAAAAAATATCGTAATTACTATTATTACTATTCAATTTAATGCATAGGTTATAATTGTATACTATATTATCTTTAATTAAGTCTTGAGGTTTTGTGTAAAATATTCTAAGGAATACATTATGTTTATTTGAATGGAAATCCCTATAAAAACAAGGGGTGTTATATATCTGCAACACCTATGATGAATGTTTTCAACAAAATTACTACCCTATGATTCAAAAATTTGTGTATATATAAAATTATTTTTATCCGTAGGATCTCATGTGGATTCATTAAATTTACTGAATTTCTATAAAACTATGACTAGAGGAGTCTTCCTATTTCATAAGACATTCAATCAAGGACTAAAAATACCCACTAATTGTTTCTAATAATATTTACAATTCACTAGTGGAATAACCTATGAATTAAATTAATTTAAAGGATATGTTATGTACTATGTAATCTGATATACATGAAATACATCAAGAACATTGGAGTGTTTCTATGGAATCACTAATATA
Organism: Viscum album; assembly: GCA_963277665.1. Classification (NCBI taxonomy): domain Eukaryota; kingdom Viridiplantae; phylum Streptophyta; class Magnoliopsida; order Santalales; family Viscaceae; genus Viscum; species Viscum album. The sequence goes on from OY728154.1 coordinate 11,411,316, forward strand.
TAAGCGACCATCCCTAAACCATCAAGAATATAAAGTAAAAAAACACACATAGGGATCATCGTTATCTTCATTATGAACATAAAAACATTCATTCAATTATAAATTCATAGAAATACATTCTCAAAAACATTGAATTCAAGATCACTCATATGATTTTCAGTATAACCATTCTGTTAACTACGCCATTCATCAATGTGAAGATGAATACATATTGCTTGTTAATTTCCTCTACTAAATTAGGTCCCAAGAGCTATCTATCTCAATAATAATGAAAACATTTTAGATATATATATTATTTTCTATGTAGGGATTCATAGTGATCCATTTCAATTATCAAATATTTTCAACTGTTATAAGAAAAATAGAATATAGAATGGTGTTGATCCCAAAATACATTGAAATATTGAGAAAAAATGTCTCCAAATATTCCATAGGGTTTTAATATTTCTATTGGACTAACCATTTATTAGTGTATGTTATATAGTACTAAAATAAAAATATATATTTAGATATTTCTAAATACTTCTCATGAATATAGATTTAAACCTCATATATTCTTTAGATATATTAAAATTTATTTATTAATTCTTCCATGAAACTTATTTAATGTATCATAAAAATTAGATCTTTAGAGAACCCATATCTAATTGTTTTGATGTTTCCTAACATAATAACACTATTAACTATAACCCGAATTTCACTATCTTCCTTAGAAAATGTAGGGAGTCTAACGAAAAAAACCAGGTTAATGTTTTACTAATGACATTTCATTTTGGGTTATAATTATATCATACAATTAGTATTCTATATATTATCCTTTCCATATATAGCATAAAAGTATTCTACCTTTAATAACATTCTTTATGTTATCACACAAGAAATACTATTTCATATCATTCTACATCTTCATAATTCAGGGATGAATAAATAATGGTGCACTATGATCTTATTTCCATAGATAGTTCTTCATGTATGGTATTGATGAGGCACATACTGGGATCACGAACATAATCATTCGATCCAAATAATTATTGACTCAAGAATATTTATTAATTTCATTAATAGATAAACATGCTTTATCTTTGCCTCTTTAATATTAACATGGATAGAAGATAAAACACATATTTTTGAAACATATAATTCATCCCATTCCTTGATTAATATAGGGCATATTCTTTTTAATATTAACAATATTGGATATATGTTGATCCTTAACAAATATAATCAAGAATGGTCCAATAGACTGTAATAATCAACCACTATGTTCATATTCATGAGGATATAATATATTAAATAGCTGTAATGTTTATTCAAATTCTTTTAAACTCTAAAGTTCATATTAAATTAGTATTTGGTTAATTTATTTTTTTAAATTTATTTATTATAATATAAATATCACACCTTTATATGTAAGGATATTTTTAAGATATCAATAATTCAAATATTTTCATAGCTAACTCTAAATCATTTTTTTTTGTAATTTATATTATGAACCATTAATTTTATTTATTTATAGTCTTCCACCAAATAATTATATATAATAAAAAATATCATCCTCTTATTTGATGAAAAATATAAATCAAAAACTATTCTCCAATGAAGGGAAGATTGAGCATATGTGGACTCACTAATATTTTATTATGTTCATTGAAATAATCATCACATTAATCTGTTAATTTGAACATAACTCCATTCATAATTAACATGGTCATTTGATTTCATAGTTATGAGTATGTATTTACAATGAATATATAATATCTATTTAATCCATGATATCTTTTAATAGCATTCATAGTGGTTTTTCTAGGTGAATGTTCAACATCTTTTGTCTTTGCTAGATCCACTTCAATACTATCTCTTATTGTTATGTGACAAAAAAATGAATCATTCGATATCCAAAATTTAAACATGGACTTTTTTATAATAAATATCATTACATACTACCATTAGTACAATGGTAAAGAGATATTATTGTTCTTACATACACTTGAACATTAAATAATACAACCTTTATCGATGTGTAAATAGTGATCAAGGTAAAACTAAATTCTATAATCATTAAATCCATGAGGACTGCAAGGGTATTAGAAATCTTAAATGGAATAACTATAAATTATTAGTGGTCATACCACATAGATATGAATATCATGGGCATGTCATTTCTTTTTACTGTCATTTTATAGTATCAATATTGATGATTAATTTGTGAAAAATATTGGGCTCAATACTATTGATTCGTGAAATAATCGATATGGATTTGTTGACAATTATTCTAGAACATAGTCTATTTAGGTCCCTAGTAATCAATGTGGAGTCAGATTTATCTACATTTCTTCTTACCAATATGAAGAATAACACCACAAGGGAGACACATGGATGAAGCAATCCCTTATCAAAATTCTATAGGAGTTGATTATTTAATTCTTGAAAAATATGAAATTAATTTTTCTATGTAGTATTTGAACCAGGTGTAGTACCTAATATGAGTTCTATTTAAAATAAAACATCATTATAAAGGGGAAGACTATGAAACAATACTAGAGTTAAATAATGAAACTCCCATGAAATAGGGATATATATTATATTGATATTCTTCTTCACTAATTGTGATTAGTTGCCATTATGAATAAGAATCAATACCCAAGAAATCAAAATAAGTTCAATTTGAAGCTTATATTCAATATCACACGGATAAATGATCACTCGTTCATTTTTATTATGAAATGTGACTTTCGGTACATAGAAATTGATATGATATCTATATTACGATATGTAATCATTTAACAAAATAAAAAAAATTAATATATTGGGTTAATAATAATAATTTTAGATAGCACATTCCCACAGTCATTTTTCAGATAAGAATCATATACATGATATGTGATCAAAATTCCATTAAGTGTTAATACTTCTAATTCAATAAATTATTATAGATGTTGTAATTTTATTCAATTTGAAACGTAATCAGATAAAAAAATATTGGGTAAAACAAAATTAAATAACATATTAGAAGTTATATAGTGGATGGTCATGTACATTTACCTCTTTGTTTTCGTACAACACATCAACAATAGAGATCAGATATGATTTAAATATATCTCTACGCATAAGTGGTTGTCGATGATAATCTACCTCAATAACAAATGTATTTGAGAACATGATAGAATAATTCCATGAATCCTTTCATTTGAAACATTAGAGTGTTGTCTGTTCATTTTACGGTGCTTTCTCACCACTCACATCATTACCTACCTTCAACCCATGATATTCGAATTCTATAACCGGATGAACTTCCTTTACACACTAAAAATATTTATTATACACCATAAGAAAATTTATTCCATGTTTTTTTCATGCATCTGGAATAAAGGAAAAACATATTATTCCCTCTATGGATTTTATTATCAATTATTCTATTTTATTTCATGAATATGGTCTTATAAAAACAATAAGGACGATGGGTAAATGAAATTCTTATTTGTACTTTCAAATCACATAGAACAATATCTTTATAGTTAATAATGTCTACAATGGATGATTCTCATCGGTTATATGATTTTAATCAACGGATGAATCAATCAATATGGATTTTTGGATGTATGATAATAATAAAATGTAAACATCACACATCTTGTGAGATATTCCATTTAGGTAAAAATATATTTATAATCCTACTCCATTAGCTCTTGAAATTCTATCTCACGTTTCAAATAAATAATAAGTAATTATTTAAAAAATAACATCATAAATCAATCTCACTACTTGGAGTTAATTTCATCCCATTAACTCATATTCTTGATAAGAGTCCATCATTGATCTATTTCTCCTTCCAACTTGTAAAAATTTAAAATAAATTTCTATTTCGTTTTGCACAGGATATTGGAATTTTTTTTATTGCGGTAGTAATGTATAAATCAACAATTAATGGATGAATGACACCAACTAATGAAGGATTATGACACATCATAAGTGACAAAACAATAAATTGTTTCCCCTTTTCTTTATAGTTGATATATTTGATTCATTTAATGAGATTGCTATATATTCATAACAACAACATTTTGTATTCCAGTTACAATAAAATTTAGTTTCTAATGGGGGAAATCATTACATTATCCATCATATTCATCATTAAAACAAATCCTTCTTGTTAAATCATATATCAGAAACAAAATATATATAATTTAAATGATAATCACTAAGCAAAATCACCACTCCAGAAATATGGCCATTTTGACCTCTCAGAAATAACCCATCAAAAGAGGTTATTTGTGATGAGACAATTTGCACATTAAAAATAACAGATATTTGTGATGGGGGAGTAAGGAACCATCACAATAGGGTGGGTGCGAAATGCGCACCAAACAACGGGAAGGAAATTTACGACAAGTTCTTATTCCCATCGTAAATGCCTGAAATTGGTTTTTAGTATTTGTGACAGCATACCTGACATGTGGAAAATAAAATGTGGGCTGGTACCCATTTGCGACAGGGCCCATCGCAAATAACTTTTTATTGATTGGACATTTTCGATGGTTTACATCACAAATAAGCTAACGTATATATACTCCGATCTGTTTTTACTTTCTATCTACTTATTTCTCAACATCTCTCTCTCTCTTTCTTTTGGAAAATGATTTTCTAAAAAATTTCAATGTTTAATACTTTAATTCAGAGCATAATCAACAACTTTTATACTCAGAAAGATTAGTTTCAAGGTATTTATCTTTTTTTATTGTTTAATTATATTTAATTTATTTGAAATTATTTATAATTTGGGTTAATTGGATGCAATTAAATTTTGCTAGAATTAGATATTTGTTTTCTCCCTATTTATTTTTATGAATAATTATGTGTAAGTGTTAATAAGAAATAATACGAAATAATTTTAATTAATTATTACTAATTATTAATAATTATAAATAAGTTGTATTAATTATTATTATTTTGTAATATTTAATAATAATTTGTAATAGATTTTAATTAATATTAATAAATTTTAATAATTATAAATAATTGGTAATAATTATGATTAATTAGTAATAATTTGGATTAATTAATAAAAATTCGTATTAATAGGTAATAATTAGATTTAATTAGTAATAATTTGGATAAATTAGTAAACAATAATATTAATTAGTATTAATTATGATTAACTTGTAATAATTAAGATTTACTGCAAATAATTAGGATTTATTAGATATAATTAGATATAATTAGTTTAATTATTAATAAATAGGAATAATTAAGAATAATTGGGATTAATTAATAATAATTAGGTTTTATTTTTAATAAATAGGATTAATTTGTATCAATTAAGATTCGTTAGTAATAAATTGTAATAATTAGTAATAATTAGTAGTAAATAGTAATAATTAGTAATAATTATTAATAAAGGTATTAATTATTAATAAATTGTAATAAAATGTAATAAATAGTAATAATTTTCCATAAGAGCAATAATTAGTTATAATTAGGAACATTTACTAATAATTAGTAATTGTTTTTAATAATTACAAATAATTAGTAGTAATTTGGAAAAATAATTAATAAGTAGGATTAATTAGTATTAATTCAGTATATTTAGTAATAATAATTAAGAGTAATTAGTTATAATTAGGTTTTATCAGTATCAATTAGAAATAATTATAAATAAACAGGATTAATTTGTATTAATTAATATTAATTTGTAATAATTATGATTCATTAGAAATAATATGGAATAAATTGTAGTAATTAGGAATATGTTATAATAATCTGGAATAAATTGTAATAATTAAAAATAAATTAATATAATTTTTGAATAAATTGTAATAATTAGTAATGAAATGTAATAAATAGTAATAATTAGTAAAAAATTGTAATAGTTACTAACAAATTATAATAATAGGGATTAATTTATAAAAATTATAATAAATTAGTAATAATTCGAATCAATTAGAAATAATTTGGATTAATTTGAAATAATTTGGATTAATTATTAATAATTAGGAAAAATTAGTTAGAATTTGGATTAATTAGTAATATGTAGGATTAACAAGTTATAATTATGATTAATTAGGAATAATTGGTATTAATCATGATTAATTATAAATAATTTAAATTAAAAACTAATAATTATGATTAATTGGGATTTATTAGAATTAAGTAGCAATAAATAGGTTTAGTTATAAAAAATTAAGAGTAATTAGTAATAATTAGGATTAATTATTATTAATTTATAAAAATTGGGATTAATTAGTAATAAATATGATTAATTAATAATAAATTTTATTATCCAACAATAATTACAAATAATTAGTAATATATAGTAATAATTAGTAATAATTAGTAATAATAAATAATAATTAGTAATAATTAGTAATAATAATTAAGACAAAACTATAGTAATTTGGATTAAATAGTAATAATTATAAGTAAAGAGTAATAATCAATAGTGAACATTAATAATTAGCAATAAACAGTAATATTTTGTAATAAATAGAAACATTGAGTAATAAATATTAATAATTAATATTAATTAGTAATTGTTTAGAATTATTTAGTAATAATTGGGATTAATTATTAAGAATTAGTAATTATTATGATTAGATAGTAATAATTAGTAATAATTAGGATTAATTAGTAATAATTTCGATTAATTAGGTGAAAATTGAAATAAATTTGAGAATATTGTGATAAACTGGTACAATTTATAGAGGATTGGTGTAATTTTTTTTAATCAATGTCTCAGCTCTTAACAACTCTCTCCCACTAAATAATTATTAAAATACTTCTCAAATGTACATTGGAGTAGATTTTACAATGGGATTATATTTTGAGAATGTTGCAAAGTGGTGAGGTTCTAGAATAAAAGAGGATTTTTTTCCCAACGACTCAACACCATGGATGTTCTACGACTGAAATAACAATGAATAGTATGCTCCAATCTAAGAATATTAATTTTTGTATGCACAATAATGGAGAGCATTTTGGAGAGGCCTCTCTTCCCTTCGTCCTTGTGTATACAAAAAAGTATATTCATTCATTGGAGCTGACTTTTTATAGTTGTTTTATTTGAAGAAATGTGTAAGGGGATGATTTGTCAAGACAACAAAACAGCCACTAATTCACTGGAAATTATGGTGCTTCTAATTAAAAATAATTAGTACAAAATAAATGAAATTAATAATTGCATTCTCTTTTTGGATAGATTTTATATTATATTTAATTATACAAAATAAATAATGATTTTATATTTTTTTAAAAAAATATGGAATAGGGATGTCTACAACAGTCGTTATTAGATGTTCATGCATGGATAAATCATTGAAGGAATACAAAAATTTCAGATTTAGACCATACTTATATTGAGGCTCTTCAAGCTTTCATATCATTTTCATCAAAAAAACTAGAATTTGTTTCAGAATAGAAAATTATGTGTCCTTGTCAAAAAATGTGATCTAAGGACGTATGACACATTTGAAAATGTTATAGGTCATTTAGAGTGTTTTGGTTTTCAACCAGATTATGTTTTTTTTGTATCAACATGGTGAACATAGATCTAGAGAAGAAAATAATAATTTAGAACCAAATCTAGCACATTTTCAAAATTTATTACATTATTTGGAAGGTATAACTTTTCTAAAAAATAAAACTCATGATTATAAAGATATAACTTCTATGTTGGAACCATATCATTTATTTGAGTTGTTTAGGTCAGCTGACAATGTAGTATCTATTGGTTAAAAGATTATAATGTTTGAATCAGTTGATAAAATTATGTCTGTTAAATCAGATAATGGAATGTCATATAGTTTTTCTAATCAGATATTATATTTGATAAAGAAATCCTTCCGGAAGGTTATGTGTTTCTAAAAAAATTATATTAGAGAAAGAGAATGGTTCTTAATCTAGCACTTTTTTATCCAAAGATTCATGCATGTTCAAATGACGGCATTTTATATTATGGTTAAAATGAGTCGTTGGATAGGTTTTTTGTATGTGAATAATCATGGTATAAAAGAGATTAAATAGGGAATTCTTGTTTTATTCCATTAAAACAATTGAGATATTTTCTGCTCACACCCATATTAAAGCATTTGTTTATGTCTCAGAACACAACAACATTGATTTCATGGTAAAAAACAAATATTTTAACTCGTAAAATCTTCAATAGTCTCTTTGATGGGGTATCATGGAATTAATTTTGACCAAGTGCATCTATATTTTTCATTAGAAGCTAAAAACATGTGATCATGCCTTTTTAGTTATTGTTTCTTGTCTATAGGGTTCTTACGGTTGTCAATATTATTGTTGGATTATCATTACAACTTCGTACAATATACCTCCAAGGATGTTGATTAATGAACCATATGAAATTTTAAAATTACTAATTACAGGTAATCCAAATAAGAATATTGATATTTATTTGAAACCATTGATTGAAGAGTTAAATTCACAATGGTGTAATGGTGTGGGCACACATGATGTTTTTTTGAAACAAATCTTCTTAATAATAGTTGTGTTGATGTCAAAAATTAGTGACATACGAGCATATAGAATTTACTCTAGCTAGAATATACATGGTCCAAAATTATTTTTGTACAATATTGGAGATAGAAAAGTGTTAATTATCCTAAATGGAAAAAACATTGTTTTTTTTATTTTCATCAAAGATTCATTAAAGAAGATCATCCTTTTAGAAGAAACAAATATCATTTAGAAAAGTAATAGTTTAAAAAAATGGGCTTCTAACAATGATCTTATGTACCGAGTGAAAATAAATTGTCTCTTCATTACCTCCCATCACATTTGACAGATGATAAACAATAAAAAAATTGATGTCTTTAGAGAAGATAAAAATTGGATAAAATATAGATTTTTTTTATTTTCCTTAATGGTCTGAATTGTTTGTCCACAACTTTTTAAATATCATTCATATTTAGAAGACCATTGTTTTAAATTTATTTCGTTCAGTTTTTGATAAACTAGGTAAGACCAAATACAATGTATATTCTTGATTAGATCTTCCCAAAATTTCCAAGAGACTGTAACTTGAACTATTTGAAAATGTAATATTATAGAAGATAATGAAGCAAAAGGAAGCATATTCACTGTTCAAATAGAGTCACTTAACATTTTTCAGTGGATTGTATATTTAAGACTACTATATGGTTATGCTTAAAATTTTGGAAGACATGTCAGAGATGGTTTATTACTTGATTGAAATGTCTGGAATTTCGTGCTTTAATGGAAGGACTTCTACTGATTTGATTAAGAGTTTTGTTAAATTATTTAATTTGGTATGCACTATGAAACATTTCTTATTTTTTTCGAGACATCTCTACGTCGACAACAAACTATGATGCAGTATGAAAACTGCATGAAGATTGAATTTTCATTTTATGTAAGTTGTAGAAAACATCCCAACAGCATTGTTTATCTCAATGGAACATTTGATATTACATTTTCCACATGAATCAAAATGTGGAGGTATAGTATAGTCCCAATGTATGTAACCATTCAATAGATGCATACCAAAATTGAAGAGAAATTTTCCTATAAATATATCATTGAAGGTTCAATTGCAGTCGCTTATTTGCAATAGGGAATACATATTTTATACTCTTATTACTTTCAATCTAAATATCCCTCAAAACAAAACTGCATGGGCCATAATGATGGAAATTTTTAATATGACATGACCAATAAATTATAATTTTTCAATCGGCCCAAATGTGGCCTAGGTGGAGTTCATGAATGATGGATTCAGATGATTAATATTATAGAGCTCATACATATATTATTCTCAACTGAGAAATAATGAATCCATTTTTACTGTGATCTATCCTCTTACTTAAACAATATTTTTGTAATAGTACATTAATATTATGTTGTTTTTAAGATATATGATAATAATATCAAGAAATAATTTCTAGAAATAACATCATCTACTCTTGAAGAATGTCGTCAATTTTTTTTACTTGTCTCCAAAAATGATAATTTTTTTTATTTTACATAAATATAAATTTAATACTTGTTATATTGATAATTGTTTTATAAGTCTTCTGTTATCTCAACATGATAATAAAATTGATAATCGATTTTGTGTATTGAGTAACCAACCATACAAAATAGAAAAAACTATTAATATATAAGTGGTGAATGGTTTCTGATTTCATACATGTGCATATGGGGAATCAAAAAAACAATAAAGATTGGTGTTTTATTGAGATGATATCTTCATAGAAAAACTAATGTTCACTGTTCTAGCATGCTGGAAGAAGTCATTAAATTGTGTTATCTAGGAAAACATTACATAACGATGTTTAAATCTCTGTTGTTGGATACATAGATAGTCTTGTGTGTTCATCTGCTCCATGGAATCATTGATATTAAATATAAAACTCTTATTGTAGTAGATGAACAACTTTTATTGGCTCCTCAAGGACATAAAATATATTATGGAAATTATTTTTCTACTTCAAGAGAGATTGGTGATTGGTGGAGAATAGTGAAAATAGAATCTCGAGAGAATTAGTTTATTGATTATTAATGGGGTTCAACTGAAGTGAATGTAATTGAAATTTTTCGAGAGACATCTCCAAATCAATATTTTTCATGGAGAGACATAAATATCATTAATGACACGCCATAGTTTAGGGCTGATTTTGATAGTGATGTTAATGATGTTATAGCTAAATTTAAAAGGACAAAGATTATGAAACTGAAACAAATATGGAAATTAATAATGTTGAGAAGGAAGTTTGATACATTAGAATAAACATCTATGAATATGAGTTTGATGATGGAAATTGACATAGTTAAATGATGGTTGTAATCATATATAATATATATTTATATACAAAAGTAGTTCTCTGCTGTTTTCTAAATGAAATCATTTCATGTTTCAGATGGATGAGGATCTTTATCATTTGTTTCTAGAGGCTGATATACCCTTGGATGAGTTGGATGTTATATCATCTCACCCTCAGACTATTTTCGGTTCAAGGAGTACATAGAGGGGGTGTGGTATAATCTTATTAATGATTCTTGATCCTATCCTCAAGCGATGTACATGTCTTCAATTAGATCTACGCACATAGAGGTATGTTTACATATGTAATTTAGTTAGTTTTCATTAATTTATTTATATTATAATTTTTTTTATTAATTGTTTTTTACAACATCATGCATATAGTTGATTGATTGGGGAGTTCAATATTGCACAAATATTTTTCTGAAGCACATGTTTCTTAGAATTAGGTTCCCATTGATGTTCTTCACCGCATGTTCAGGCATTGGCTGGTTTGTAAATAATTAACATTAATTATCAAATTAATTTAACGAATAACTTCATATTATAAATTATTCATAGGTTTTATGGTATCTCATTGATAAGATCATGTGTTTGGAAATATGGAAGGCATTATAGGGGGCTACACATCTATATTTCACTCAATTTTTTCACAATTTCAAACAGAATGCAATCTAAAATGCATGAGTGAGAGAGTTTGTTAATACATGTCATTTCCAATGACCTAATTATCTTTCATCTCAGGTTTGGGATGGATTATATACCCACTGGTTGAGTAGGAGGATTCAGAGAAAACTATCATTTGGTCAGTATATCAGGGGAGATATGAGGCGACACATCTATTGACTAGTTATAAATTTTGTACGCATCGGGACCATGTGGAAAATAAATTTTATTATATATTTAATATTCCATTAAATATAAATAGTTTATATTATAATATTATAGGCAGTTTTAAAACCTGATATTACAAAGTGTGACATTTATAGGAGGAGATACAATGATCCAGCCACAAGATTGATTATATTTGCTCGCCAGCTTTAGATTGGGGTCAGCGTAATTTATTTTTGAGTTTTGAATATATATGAATATAATATTTTAATTATATTATTTTAAAATTGCAATTGAAGGAGTCATATGAGGTCATGGTGTGTCAGAGACATCGTAAGAGTCATGCGAAGACCGATGGTAAGACTAGTTCCCTCTGATTTATAAGAGGGCATTGATGTTTTTGACCTAGTACTCCTTCGACAATGGGTCAGTTTTTGGTTTCAGCTCTCGATTGACACTTGGATGTTTTTATGGCACCATTGTGAATGTCGGTATCCGGCTCGAGAGGAGCTTCCATAGATTCATTATCATCTAATTTACATTATCTGGAGTAGTTGGGAGATCAGAGTGGGCACTAGAGACTATGTGTAGGGAGTAGGAGTAGATGCATCAGTGGTAGTAGTATCAACAAGAAGAGTTTCTATGAAAGGAGCAATAACAGCTGGAGATGCATGATGAGATTCTTCGTTGGCGACATCAGCTGGAGTATAAGAAAATGGATTAAATTTGATGTCTGACACTTATTTTAGGGATTGAGTTCCCTCCACCATCTCCTCCAACTCATTTAGATGACCCACCCCCAGTAATGTATTTTTATTTTATAATGAAACATTCGAATTTATTTATCTCTATAATATTAACTATTTACTGTTTAAAATAGTGGGTTTTTATATTGTTATGAATATTACCATTTTTTAATATTTATTTAATATTTATTTATAATTATAATTATTTATTTTATTTATATTTTTGTGAATACTTATCTTTTTATTATATTAACAATATTAATCTAATTATTTCATTAATATTAATAATAATATTATTATTATTTATATTAATTATTTTTTAATTAATTTAATTTTTCTAATATTATTATTATTTCATTTATATCAATATCATATTATTATTAATTTATTAATAATTTTATTAATCTAATATTAATTTTAATATTTCGTTTATATTAATATAATATTATTAGTAATATATATATTTTTATTTTTTTCCATTATTAGCAGCAGGACCGTCTTAAATATTAATTCTGATTGTCTATCACAAAAAGGTATTTTACTAATGAGGAAAATTATTTGTGATGGTTAGTTGTCCCATCACAATAGGTTTTTTTAAAAATTTGCCGAAGATATTTGTGATAATAATACTTCCCATTATAATAGTGTTTTTTAAAAATCACTGATGATATTTGTGATGGTACTACTAGTTGTTGTAAATAATGACTCTTTGTAAGATACCATTGGAAAAGATAATATTTGTGATTCCATTTTCTATAACATGTTGTTTCTGATCGGACCATGTCACAAATGATCATTTGTTATGAAAAACCATTGAAAATTTAACATCAAAAATATCCATTTCTAGTAGTGAATATAATCTTAATAATAATTTATTTGATGTACAAATCCTGATATATACCTTCCAATCAATTACACCTTCTGTCTAACAAATTTCATCAGGGGTCATTATTGATTCAAATAATTCAAAATAGAAAAAAGGAAAATAAGAACGAACCCAAGTATAACCAATTATAGTGTCTGTCCAGGTGTGTAGTAATAGGAAACCTCCTCAAACACCAATTTCTATGGAGTTAATAAACAATCCATACCATTTTGTGAAATTACCCATAGGTGAATTTATTCCACAAGAGAATCCAAATTTATTTCAAGAGATAAAGATATATATTTTAGGAATATTTTAGTTATCTCATTACAATGACATAAGATATTCATCTCTACTTATTATAGAAACCCATACTTTTCATACATGTATATTAAATTAATTTTGATGAATATTAATTTACATTACACAAACACTTGTATGAGGACAATAATAGTTTAGGGCCTTTGGAAAAATGGAACAAAATAATCCAATCTGGTGAAATATCTTCAATGTTTCCAATAAACACATTCCCATTTAGTAATCATTATAGACATACCATACCTAAAACATTTATTTATTACCTAGGTAATGTAAACATAAGGAAGGGTGACATCATATGAATAGTAAGGGTAAACATATCATATATCAATCTATGATTATCTTATATAATGAGATAGACATTAGGTTATGTGATAATGATTCTAAAATTCAATGTTTTTCCCAATGTGTAATAAGGTCGTAAACATGATTTATAGAATAAAACATTATAATATTTGAAAAAATAGCCTATAAGGGTGATAAATATTCATAAATAAATCATGAACTATAATATCATCTAATAAATGTGTGGCATCCTTATAATGGAGTAAAAACAATTTCAAGTGTTAAGGTTGACTACAATGTTCATTATATTTATAGATTTGGATACACAAATTTACCATAGTGGATCAGATCAAACATATTTCCCATAGTGTATCTGGGCACACCTATTTTTCAAATTGGATTAGGACAAACCTTTTGCCCATAGTGGAAAAAACATGTATACTTGTTTACCATTGATATCTCATGATATATAATTCCTTTTCCAATATATTTGATATAGATATAGGTCTCACCCTTACCATAATAAAAAACACACTCTTGTGTTCCACATTATCATAAAACATTCATCATATAATAAGCCTTGAAATTAAATGGGATTCATAAAAATATCATAATATCATTTTCTATGGAAACTTAATAAATTTTATAATCATTAGTTCATATTATAACCAATGAAAAGAAATGGGTTTCATAAGGGTTTTATCTAGGTATAACCTATAGAATAGAAACATGTATAATAAAAAACAATTCATCATAACCATACACTATTAAATAAATGAATATAAATTTTATCCACGGATTATATTCCTTGTGAGGCATAATTAACCTTAACAAATTAATTCTTAGACGAAAAATAATTCTAAAATATCATTTAAATCATTTCCTGAGAAAACCACTTATTCCCTTTTGAAAAATAAATTTTAAAAAATAAAACAGTTTAAAAATAATTAAAATGAAAATAAACATGAAATATTATAATTTTTTTGAAGAAATGATATACGGTGAAGTTAGATAATTCAGTTTATTACATTAATTGAAAAAAATATTTTTTCACATTATTGGTAAAAGCCAAATAAACTTTGTATTGGATAATATATGGATGATTCTATCCATAAAATTATATTAAAATTTCAAAAAATAGTAAAAATTTATTTTAATTACAATTAGAGTTTGTTCAAATGTTTTTTTAATTTATTTTTCTGAAAACATGGTTTTGAATGAAAACATTTTTTTCCAATGAGAGAAATAATGTATGATTATCATAAAAAACATAATTATCAAAAATACCAAATATTGGTAAATGGAAAATTTAAATTATGACATCATTAATTACCATAGAATATTAAAATAAATGAGAAATATTTATATTTATATAATTATATTTAAAAATTGGAGACTAGATCATAAATAATCCAAATAAAAAAGGAAATTATAACATAAAATCATTACCACATGTGTAACCCTGAGTCATAAAACCCATGAAGGAAGAAAATAAAATAGAGCATAAAACTTCATGAGGATGAATCAGGTCATGATATTATATTTCAAATATATTTTCTATACACCTCATGATGGAATACAGGTTCATAACATAATCTGCATCTCAAAGAAATAAAATTGAGATAAAATCACTAACTAGTTTGGTAACTCTGTAACTATAAACCTATTAAAAGAGATATCATTAAATGTAAACATAAATACCAATTAATTTTTTTATAATCATCATAAAATAAATTTATAGGAAATATAAAAACTACATTGTATAAATTTGTGGTGAATTACAAATGTGTCTCACAAATGTAAAAAGTGAGACTAAAATCCCTTACTTTAAATATTGGCATCCTTCATACTCTTTTAAATCCTGTGTAAAAATTATAATTTTATTTTACATCAATTAAATAACAATATTCATATGTATCATAACATATATCATTTTTTATCACATTTTATATCCCATTTATCAACAATTATATGTTAATGTCTTGTTTCGTTCAATAACTCATTTGATATCCATAAATTTTTTGACATGTTTTTTTGGTAATATTAAATTCATCATAGTTTCCACAATTAAATAATGTAAAAAAAATATTTAAATATCATATATATTAAGTTTATATTTATCTTGGTTAATCAATTTAATTTGGAGATGGAAAATGATGTATGTTGTTATTGGCGATGGTTCGTCGTTAGAACACATAGGTGTTGTATTTATTATATATTCATATTGATTGAAATAAAGAAAAATGATATATATATATATATATTAATACCCAAATAATTTATATTTAATATATATCATATCTTTTTATGGAACTTGTCTATAACAAATTCCATGTATGGCATGAAAATATCAAGTCGTACTGTATGGTGGTATATCGTCGTACATACCAATGAATTACTCATATTCCCAAAAAATAAAAAAAATGTATGGATGTGTGATATAATATTTATAAAATAATAATAAAATAATAAATTTCATATATATGATATATAAACTATAAATCCATCATTATTTCCAACTTTTAATGTTTTTAATGAAAAAAAGAAAGACATCTGTTTGGGAGGCGGGAGTACTCCATACACACAAATAGTGTTTTGGAAACAAATTTGATGGAAGTGTGTCTGTTTGTAGGTCTTAAACTCAACATAAAATCATATATATATATATATATATATATGTGTGTGTGTGTGTGTGGGTAAAATAATGATATTATTATATAATCAATATATTATAATAATTTTAATATACGAAGGATGAAATAAAATATAGATGTTCGTTGAAGTATATTACCTCGTCTTTGGGAATTCTCCTTGGGATTGAACCCAATCATTTAGTAATTGAATTTTTTATATAATATGGATTATACGATGAGTGTATGGGGTATGGTAATTGATTTGGTATGTTCTTGTTTTTTTCATATTGATTGAGAGGTCTGAATAAGTCGAGAGAGTGACTTACCTTTAATTGATGGGGAGGAGTTTCATTCTTGAAAATTCTCTAAAGTATTCACCATTGGGAGGTCAACATTAAATTAAGTGTCTTCAAACATAATATTTAAAGACTTTTACTGATTAAATTGTTTATCAAAACCTAAAACACAAATTTAAAACACATTATGTAATCACTTAATTCCATAACATATATGATTTCTTATTATTACAATTTTGGTTTTCACTACGGTAACTAGTCTTCTATCATTTTTAATTAATCCTTGAAGAATAAATTAGAGTAGTAATTACTTGATAATTTTTACATAATGACTCAAAATATTAATTAAAATCCATTATTTATAAATAATAGTTTTGTTTGAAATTAATTTAAATATAACTGCACGAAATGTGAAATAACACACTTTCAACCTTAACTATGCTAATAGAGTTTTTACTATTTCACATTCAATATACTACATTTAAAAGAACAATTATTCTTTAAATGTACTATATTTGAAATTTATATAAATTAATAATCACTTTGTAGATGATATTATATTTAGTAATATTAAATCACATAAAAACGTTTAAATTATAAAAAATAACATTAATGTCGATTTTGACCATATACATTAAAGTTGGATTTAAAAAAATTGGAAATGTTGGAATTAAAATATATTTTTTAATATAGTTTTTAAAATTATATTTTCATCTAAAAACAAGGTAACACAATATTTCCGTCACTTTACTAATATTTTATTGTATTTAGTATTAGGAATTTTATTTTTTATTAAATAAATAATAATTACATTCGCATTTCATAATACTTTTATGAAACTAATTCATATAAAAAAATTAAATATTGTTTATTTTGATAAAAATAACACATTTATATTTATAAAATAATATTGATAACCCAAACAATGTTTTTCCCTTTCGCAAAGCGTTATTGAAATAAATGTAATAAAAAATATCTTCTTTCATTCTCTTTAACTATATTTTTATATGTGTCACATTAAAAAGATGGTTGCAATGAATTTTCATATTTCATAATTTTTTTGTCGACATTATAAATATATTCATTAAAAAAATCAGATAATATTTTAGGTCATTTTCACTCTTTTCATTCTAGTTTAAACTCCTTGGTAAATCCATTTTACCTTAACCACAATAAATAATTTTTCCAAAAGTAACAATTAATTTTCATTAAATATTCTATTCACCACATTAACAACTATATTTAGGGTTGATTCAGATATGGAATCCATTTTTTCAAAATATATTCACTGGTTTATAAAAAAGTAATTTTATATCAATCTCATATTCACGATGAGAATGTATGGTGTTTGTGTCAAAGTTATTAAAATTATACACTGTTTTTATAGCAAATTTCAATGTTTAATTTATTCCAAACACCTATATTGGATTAATATATGTATATTTGGAATAATTATTCTTTAGAATAAATATAAAATATAATTTTACTAATAAATAAATTAGATGAAATATAAGTTTTCAATTAAAATTTTTTCTTTTCACTATTCATCAAAAACTCAATCTTCCCAAAAAGACACAAAATATTACCCTAAGACAATTATTAAATATTTAATTATGAAACAATGTTTATTTTTAGAAATTCATTTTTTAAATGTTTCACCAATAATTTTTATTATATATAAAAATAATACAGAAAAACAGTTTTTGAGAAAAAATTATTTTTGTAACATATAATGAATTCATCAAAAATAAAATATTTTAAGGAGTATTAATTTATATAAAAAATATCAAATATTATATAAATTATTTATATTATAATTCATATAACTATTTTTTATTAGTCCGTTATAATGGTCACATTTAAATAACTAAATTAATAATAAATCCTTTGTTTTATGAAACTAAGTGATGTGTGTAACAAAAGCTGTGCAATTGATGCATGTAGCATAAAAAAAACATGGTGTTTCATATAATTCATTATAAAATGTTTTTTGATTTTTATTCAAGTGCTAAAATAATATTAATTTTATAAAAAATAATTAATTTCATAGAAATTCGGGGTGTTAAATTACACCCCCATAAAATGTTATTTTCCCCAATATTTATCACTCTCATATTCAAAAATTGAGATACATCGACCAAAACATGTCATCAAGTTCCCCCATATCATAATAAAAATGGTTTTTTATCCACAAAAAATTTACTCAATGATTGGTCTTGATTAATAGAATTTTTAACGAGTAATCCAGAATCTATATCTGTTGTTCCGTATATTGAATATTACGCTCTATAGATATGACCTATGACTTCCATACATGTCATGGACAATTTATGTAATTCCTCATTTTTGATTCATGGAACATGTCTTAAACCAATGATATTTTGAGTGGAAATGGGAATCTATCATCCCAATACAATCACATATTTTAAATGGGACTGATATATCATGGTATTAGTTTTCCATTCTTTCCTTCTTGAATAAATTCATATAAAACATTCCCACGGACATCAAAATCCTCTAAAACTGGTTGGGGACAAAACCATTTATTATAAAAGGAATGGAAAAAATTGAAATAACTTTTGAACTAGGTAATGGGAAAACCTATTACACACCAAAAGTGCTAGAAGCACATAATATTATATTTTTGTAGCTAAGATACCATTGGAAATACGCATTATATGTTAAAAACCCTCAATAATAACCGGCCCACTGATCATATGTCAACATTCACAAGCATTATCACTTTTCTATATACATTTAATGAACCTCCCATTTTCATTAATGAAATTCCCATTATGCTTCTTAGAAAAATTATTGTATATAGATTATTGGAATTTCATTCAACTATTTTATTTTACATGAGACTCAATATTTTATTTCATATCGAAACCCTACGAATGTTTGGAATATTCAATTTCAATTTATGATTTTAGTGTACCTAAAATGTATTTATCGATTCTGATAGAGTTTCGTATTTCCATGGAAGATGATGTTAGTCGTCAAATAATTTTTCTTGCATTATGAAGAGGTGGTGGGATAGTCCATCAACTAGGAAAAATCTAGTATCATATTCAGAAAGGGAATTTCAATAGGCATGAAAAATAGAATTTTTAGGACTCTTTGGGTGAGAAAATTCTCAATCCCCTTCAACTATCTCATGGTAAGTGTTTTTTGGGTAATGTTAATTCACATCATCTTGGGAGATTACGTTCTAGGATCATTAATCAGCTCGCTAGCTGGAAATTGAAGGATATATCGTATGCTGGTTGGGTTTTCCTGAAAAATTCTGTTAGCAAAACTGAATTTCTGTAGTCTTTCTCTTTGTATATATGGAAAAGTAGCCTCTGTAATGATCTTAATAACATGATAATGAATTAATTTTGGACATGCTCGGTGAATGGATGAAATATCACTATAGTGGATTAGAGGGAATGTATAAAGACTCTTCAATGGGTGGGAATAGTATTAAGGACCTCATTGATTTTAATGATTGTCTCGTTAAAAAGTTCACATGGAATATAATAACGTCACATGGTACATCAATGTATGTTCTATAATTAAAGTTCATGATGATACTTTTGAGTTAATTCACATGTTAACTTGCATAATCTATTTAGACATATATATTGAATTGATTTAATAATATAATGAAACCCTCAATGTGGATAGTCATTCCAGACTCTGATATCCAATGCTGGAATTTCCCCTAGCTAAATTGCCATACTAAAAAAACATTGTGCCCTTAGATCTTATAAATATAATATTTGGAGGTCATATGTAGATTACCAACATCGTTTTTGACACTATCACACATAAAAAAAGAATGAAATACAATTACACTATCATGGATGTTGATAGTATTATATGGAAACCTAGCTACACTTGTTACTACAATACCCAATATTATTACAAGATGTAGAATGAAGCCTCAATTAAGCCACCATGTTGGATTCTCGAATTTAATGTTCAATTTAGTAAACACTCGCAAATGATTATTCTATGGAGGATATGGAAACTTTAGTTTCCTACACATTATCAATGATTTATTTTGCCACCAAATTGATTCAACAGTGCATGTCTACCTAAAAAAATTGAAAATAGTGAAACATCATTTCATGAACTACAAGAATGTATTATAGTTATTCGCTGATATAGGAAATATTTAACATATTAATTTATTTAAGAATATAGATGTTCTTTTTATACAAAAATGTTATGGGAGGAGAAGCTAGTAGATCTACAACCTACTACTTTCTTCAAATAAATTTGTGGTTCACATAATCTGGAAAGAATATAATATGATGTTATTTGACAACTAGTCCCACTAAGTCCACACCAAAACCAAGGGTTTGCATGGATATCTAAATTACACTGTTATTATCCAAAAAGTTGTTATGCACAACTAGACAGAAGACCTAGCCACTCTAGGTCTTATGTGGATTGTAGTCAAACCAAAGATACATCATGATAAGGAATTTATCACTTGGATTCATCATATGTACCCATTTATTATGGTAATTATTTATGGTAATACTTCTGGGGCACCATGAACCTCAGGATGCAGCTATGTTTTAAGAACCTATTGTGGTTCCTAAAGGGATAATATCACCATTATACTGGGCAGAGAATGGAATACATGGCATAATTATGGGAAACTATTTTTGATATAATCATGTTATCGAAAACAAATGAATCTATAATATATTGAATCTAACTCTTAGTTAGCTATTAATGATATTAAATCACGCACAGAGGATGTCGCATGGAGAACTATACTACATTGGATTTCATGTCTCAACAATACAATTCTTCTTCATTTGGTTTTCTCACATGTCTAACATGAATATAGCCAAGTGGAAGATGCACTCTCCAAGAAATATACAATGGAGATGAGCAATATGTGGTCCTTTCAGATACATGAATATTGTGCTATGTTAGTTTGTGATGATATGATGGGTGTTACACACTCCAATTTATCAATAATCCAATAATTTTCTTTTCATTATACTTCTATTTTTCATTAATATTTACATGTTAGTTCTCCTAGACCATATATAATCATAATATAAACAAACCCTTTAAATTACATTTTTTCAGGCCACTAAATAATCAATTGAATTTTCTATGAGGGATGATGTACAAACTAGAAGTGTACCATCCAAGTCTTGTAAAATTATCTTATTAGTTACCAATATATTCATCAATATTTTTTTATGATCAAAGAATTTCTTATCGCTCACTTTTCATAAAATACTAGATAATTATATACTAATATGTATCCTCTTAATTTATTTTCAATACATATATTCAATTTTATATTTTTACCACATTTTATTAATAACTGTAAACTACAGATCTGCTTCAACTTCCAAATGATTAACTAAAAAAAATTACTTTTCTGAGATCCATGAACTGAATAATATAAAATAACATTTCAATTTCACTGGTACTTTTTTCTGCCACTACATTATCATTTAAACAATTAATATAAGCTATAGGTTACCATATGATGGAAACAGTATAAAATTGTTTCTTCTTTATCTTAATTTGATGTTCAACAAGATTCATAACATGAAAAATTTGTTTGAGAATGTCAATATGATTTCCAAATCTATCTCGCATGATATTTTTCCTATTTATCATAGTCCTCATATAGTTTTCTTCATTATGAATTTACATAGTTCCTTTTGGTTCCAACCACTATCTTATACAAAAAAAATACCGTGAGAAACAATAATATTTGGGGGTATCAATATAATCAAGAAATAAATTAATAAGATGTTAAAATAATGACACATTCTTATTTAATGTATTTCACCTCAAGATTATCATTGGATATTTATAGTCATCATCTATATATATAATTAATTATGGTTCATATAGAGTCTCTGAATATCTAAATCATACCCCCCATGAATTTCAAGATAAGTGTGTAGTAAGTCATGTTGTCCTGCACCAGTTCCTGATCATGTCTAGCACAATATAGTGTTTTAGGGTTGTTACCCCTAGGTAAATCTGTACCAAATCCACATCCACTTGTAATATCTTGATAGGATTGTAAAAAATCAGAATCTATATGCTCTAACCATTAAAATATTACATGAAATAGTCTAATAAATTGAGTCATCTTTAAAATTATCCTTATAGACATCCCAATAAATACGGTTATAATCTTTTTTGGGATATAACTAATTTTTCTCAACCTAGTTTACAAAGTACAACGAAACCATTTATTTTATACCAAAATATAGTGACCCAAAAGTCTTATAAAAGTATATTACAAAATTTTTGATGAATATTCATTTACAGTACACATTAAAAGTCATATAGAACATAATATTTTATTTCCTATAGAAATAAGGAACATAGTCGTATAATATGGTGAATTCTCTTCACTTTTTTCTACAAAAATATGTCCATTAAGTAATTTTCATAGATCTACTTTAATAAAAACATTATTTATAACCTACTGAAATGAAACATATGTACGGGTGAGCTTAAATGATTCGTATGTGTAAGAATAACATATTTCAATCTATGATCCTATATAATAACGAGAAAAGAATAATTGTTTGTGACCATGAACAAAACATTTAATGTTTGTACCCACCCTATTATATTTCACTAACAGTATTCATTATATAAAGTAATATCATTAATAAACACATGTCCCACAATGGTGATAAATCATACTAATGTTTTCACAAACCATAAACTTGTGTTATAAAGTGGTTAAACCATTATAGATATAGAAAAAACTATTTCATGTGTCATGGTTAACTACGAAGACCATCATCATAATCGATCACAACTCACCTATTTTCCATAGTGGATCAGAACACACCTTTTTCCAATTTTGGATAAGGATATACCCATTTCACATAGTGGATTAGGATACAATTGGAAACACCTACTTCTTATAGTTGATCATGTTTGTTGAATTGTTTCAAATATTTATTTGCTGAGATATAAATATTTTCCCAATGCATGGGAGGTAGATATAGGTCCCACCGATCACATAATGACAGCCCTACACATATGCGTCACAATAACATAAAACATTGATCAAGTAGAAATGAGATGGGAATAATAAAAACTCATGATATCAAAACCTATGAAAAATATAGTGGTTTAATAATCATTTCTTCATATCTTAATACATTAAATTAAGAGGGCTTCATAAGAATTTTATGATTTTTTGACCCATGGAAGAGAAACATGTGTCACATCATTTTTCTCCTAATAAACATATCTATTAATTGAATGAATAAAAATTGTATACTTGGATTTTATCCCTAAAAATTAATATGTAACATCAACATATAAAATAGGAGAAGAAAAATAATTTTGAAATTTCATTTCAAACATTAATTCAGGAAAATAGCATTTTTTGTCAGAGAAAATATTTTTTAAACATAAAACAATTTGAAAACTCTTTTATTTGAACATAAAATTGAAAGAATATAGTATTTTTTTTAATCAATGGTTTCTTAATAATGAAATAAAATTCAGTTCATTCCATGAATTTAAAAACTATGATTCCTTTAACATTCTTGGGAAAAGCCAAATGATAATTTTTTAGTAAAAGGGCATAACGTTTCCTTTAAATTTTATTCATTTAAAAAGAAATAAATGGGTAAATGGATTTGAAAAATTAATAATTGTGTAATAAAACATTTTTAATTTTTTTCCCTAAAATCATTGTTAGTAATGAGGACATATTTATGACGAGAAATATAAATAAAGTCAGATTTCCTTTAAAATATTTTTTAAATTATCTTAAGAACCAAATTGGTGGAAAATGGTACAATCATTTAACGATATCATTTATTACCATAGTAGGATTATTTTCATGAGATATATTTTTTGTTAGATAAGTAGATTTCAATAATTGAGAATTTTTTTTAAATAATCTTGAATAAAGATGAGATTCTATCCTAAATTCATTATCACATTAGAAAAATTGATTTATAAACCCCACAGAGGATGAAAAAGTAAATGATATAAAAATATATTGATGATAAATAAATTAATGATATTTCTTGTCGAAGTTGATTTATATACACCTTATTAAATATTATAGGATCATAACATTATTTATGTCTCAAAGAAGGGAATATTAGAAACAAAATACCTTATCGATTTGTTAAATCTTGAACATTGAACCTAATAAAAGATATAACATTAAATGGAAATTTAAATCCAAAATAATTTTATTATAATAATTATAAAAAATTCATCGAATTTATATACACCTCATAGATGAAAGTGGTGTTCAATAAAGCATGTGTCTCAAAAAAATAAAAAATGAGATGAAAATGTCATACCTTGGGTCTAGAATTCCCCCATAATCATTCTAAACAATTGTATAATAAATATTATTTTATTATAAATCTACTTCAGAACAATATTCACATGTATAATACAACAAATTCTTTTCTTATGAAATTTTACTAATCATTTTATACCAATATGATGTTAAATTCATGTTTCGAGCAATAACTACTCTATATTTCATATATACATTCAGTTGTTATTTTTGGCCTCTTAAATGGATAATGGTTTCCTCATTTCAAGAATTGAAACTATGATATAAATATTATATATATCCAATATATATATATATAATAATAATCTACAAAATTTCGTGATTGGAAATGAAGTACAACGTTCATTGAGATGGTTGGTCATATGTACGCATGAACAATGATTCCATTTTCTTGTCATATTAACTAAAATAATGGAAAACTATTTTTAAATATATATATTATAAATATGTATATTTTTTTAGTCATATTTATTACATATTATTTTAAACTCATCTTTAATACATTCCATGTAAATCGTGAATGAATCAAATCGCTTCGTGAGGCGGTAGTCCATTGTACACACAAACAATGTTATCATGTTCTCAAAAATTGGTAAGTATGAATTTATTTGTGAATTAATATTTAATGAATAATAATAACATCATATATATCATATATATCAAACATATATAATCTATAAATCCAGTATTCCCAACCTGTAATGGTGGTAATTGAAAAAAAGTTACATCATTTTTTGAGGTGGTAGTCTGTTGTACACACAAGAATGATGATGTAGTAACCAATTCGATAGAAGTGTGTGTTGTTTTTGGATGTAACAATAAAATGAAACCATAATAGAAAGTTAAGGTACCTTTTTTATTATATAATCCCTAAATAATAATTATTTAAAGTGTTGGAGGATGGAAAAATTAAATATTCCCCTTGAAGATCATTACATCTTAATCATTTATTCTCCATGAGATACCACTAAATCCTTTATTGGTTTGCTTTATGCTAAAAATGTAATATATTATGAGTGGTGTGAATTTGGGATGTGATTTGGGTGTATAATAGTTGATCCAAAGGGATTGTGATGTGTTCTGAAGTGGGGTGAGTGAGTTCCCTTTTATAGATGAGGAGGTGTGATGTTTTGGTAAATATTCAAATGTATTCATAATTTGGATGCCAAAAATAACTAAAGTGAAAATAAAAATGATAAAAAAGTTTTTAATGTATTATTTTGTTGATACAAAAATACAAAACACATTTATATTCATTTTTAAAAGATTTATTTCTTAAATTACAGGGTTCTTTAGTTTTACAATTATTATTTATCACTAAGGTAAAAAGTTTCTTATCCTTTTCAATATAACCATTAAGATTGAATTATAGTAAGAAATAATAGATAATATTAACACACTGAATTTAAATAAGAAATCAATTCTATAAAATAAGAATCCATTATGTGATTGAAATTAACGTTAATATAAGATTATGTAACCTAAAAAAAACACCACTTGAACCTTAACCATAATAATTGAGTTTTTAATAATTAGTAGTCAATATACTAATTATAATAGAATAATAGTTCCATGAATATAAAAGAGATGATATTTATTTAATATTATAAATTAATTTTCATAAGATATTAATTTTTATTAATTTGAAATCCATTAATAACATATAATATATTATAAAATAAAATCAATGTAAATTTTGAAATAATAAATTTAATTTTAATATTTAAATATCAAAAAAATGATTGAATTTGAATATATTATTCTCAATCTAGTTTAAAATTATATATTCATATAAAAAATAATTGAACACAATATAAAAATCATTAAACCCACATATATTTTTTTATCATTAATTTAGTTTTTTTAATAAAATAATTATGATGTTGGCATTTCTTCAACTTCTATGTAAATAATTCCTCTCTAAAAACAAAATATAAATTTTTATGATGAAATTAAATTATTTATAATTTAGTATACTATGTATATCTGAACCAAATTTTTTCCCTATCACAAATAATTATTGTAATGAAAAGTAAAACAAATGTAATTTTATTTCCATTACATAAATTATTATATGGGTTGAAATCAAAGGAATGTTGCAAAGAATTTAGAAAATATAGAAAATATAAATTACAAAATATAACTAAATTAATTTAATAAAATAAAGATAATTTTTTAATTCATTCTCATTCTTATCATTCTAGTTTAACCACAGGTAAATTTATTTTACATGAATAGGGAAAATTAATTTTTACTATATTCACAATTTGTATTGGTAAAATATTATATCGACCTTATTAGAAATTTTATGTTATTATAATTTTAATTATTTAATGGTTTTTATAAAATTACATTCTATGAAATAGAATAATTTAATTTACTATTAATGATGTAGACATAATGAGAAAGTGATTATTTAATGATAAAATGATTAATGGTATAAAACATATTTATAAACAATTTCAAGGTGAAATTGATACCAATCACAAAAATTGGGTTAATAGATATATATATGAACTAATTATAAATTACAAAACATTTAATATTTTATTTTTACATTATAAATAAATTAACCGGAATGAAAATTTTCAATTATAATTTCATATTTTCAATATTCATAAAATACTAATTATCAAGAAATCTATGAAATTAACAATAATATTAATCACAAATTTATGTTAAAAATTAATTTTATCTTATCAAATTAGTTTTCTAAAAGTGTAAAAACTTAATTTTTTTTGGATTAAAAGACATAAATACATAGTTCTAAGATAAAAAATTATTTTTGAAACATATAAAGAATTTAACAAATAATTTTTCTTTGTTATCAATATGATTTCAATATTAAAAAATTAGTATACAAATTATTTGAATATAATTAATTACTATTAATATAACTATTCATAATGGCTATGTTGTAATTTCATAATTTAAATAACTAAATTAGTAGTATATGGTTTTTTAACACTCTATGATGTATGTAGTATAAGCTATTGTGGTGCTTTGTGTAGTGTTGGCATAACATGTTATTGCATATAACAGTAGATAAACATTATCTTTAATGAAATACAAGTCAACCAAGAAGAAATATCGATTCAAAAACATAAATTCACAAAAAGAAATCAATTAGAATAAATCTAATAGTTTCATAAATTTTTTCTCATTTTAGCTTTCTAAAGTAACATGACCTTTCTCTGACACCTATAGAGGTGAAAAAAATATTTACTGCATAAATATTACATAATATTAGAATAATATTGATTAAAAATATTTTTTTATATACAAGATAACCATAATTGTTTACTGTTTAGGGGGTCTTTGATATATAAAAATTAGTGCAATAAAGATCAAGATATTCTATCACTTA
The DNA here is from genome assembly GCA_963277665.1 of Viscum album. Taxonomy (NCBI): domain Eukaryota; kingdom Viridiplantae; phylum Streptophyta; class Magnoliopsida; order Santalales; family Viscaceae; genus Viscum; species Viscum album. The sequence goes on from OY728154.1 coordinate 11,439,784, forward strand.
GATCAATATTAGTATTTTTATAATTAGATATATATATAGTATAAAACTATCCTTCACATTTTAAGGATAAATGAACAATAATAAATGGTGTTCACATATTATGAGTATGCTTATGTGAGGGGGATACCAATAAATGTATATTTCTAACAATAACTTGGTTATAATGGAATGGGAGTATGATATTAACATTACCAAATTGAACATGCAATTCATGCCTCATTTTCATTTATCATGGTAGAATTCATTGTAGTTAATAAAAAACCTATCAAAATAATGTAATGAAATCATACATGATAGAAAAACATTAACATTAATTCATTAAATAAAATTATTTCACAATGCTTGGAATAATAATAATCATATAAATTTTATGCCCTTGATACCCAAAATGACATTTTTTCCATGTTATACATGGTCTAACCACCCATGTACCTCATTTAGACATGTAATAACCACCCATGTACTATTTTTAGGATTGATATTACTCTTGTATACCCTATATTAGATTATAAATTATTCAAATTTATCGAATATCTTGTATTAATATAACAGAACCACCCAAAACATAATCTTAGTCCACTCATATGTATGAAACATAATCATGAAATCATTTATAAATTAAAAAATTACATAAATTGTGAAAAAGAAAATGATCTTCATCAATATATCAACATCATAACAACAATGACCCTACTGAAATAGTAATTAGGTTTTCAAAGGATTATATTACTAGGGAAGAATTAGTACATTATAGGATGTTATCATAGATGATGAATGAAAATATAAGAACATTATAATATTTATTATGGTATATAAACTTTTAATTTGCATATAAAATATTTAATATCTATTATTTAACAACATATTTATTAAATAACAGTCATTGAATAGAACAATTGAAAATTATAATTGATTCATATAAAAAATGATTCATAATAAATGTTTGAATATATTTCATCTGACATAATATAAAACAAAGATTCCACTCACATTATTGATAAAAAGTAACTTAATTGTAAAAATAGAACATTCATTTGAAACTATTTTTTGTATTGTAAAATATGGAAAAAATATTTTTCAATATCCATTATATATTATTTATGGAATTATTGATAACATTTTAAATAAAATATGGATAGGGAAGAATATGATTTCTAAAAAAAGAGAAAAAATAAGGTTGGTTTTTTGTAAAATAATACTTACGGAATTTTCAGTATTTTTATTGTTGAAAATAAATGGAACCTCAATGATTAAAAAAATAGATTATATTATTATAAAAAATAATTATTGGAGATATATTTTTAAAACATCATTTTAAATTTATGAACAAACAATCATGGTAAAAATAACATTGTAATGTAAAACCATTATCTCAATATAATCATCCTTCATAATAGCCATAAATTCTTGTATATTAAATTTGTACTTTTAATAAATCTTCATACAATTTCTATTAATAATTTGAAAAAATTCATGGTTTACTTAAAATATATCTTCCCCTTTCCATTAACATTATTTTATAATAAATATTATTCAGATATAAAATATTCTCATTATATATATATATTGATTCGACAATTATTGTTCTTGAATATTGATAGTGGTCCTATTATCTCTACAATTTTAATAATTTTATAAATATCATATATATTCATTTTATAAAGACTTATAATCATTCATAGAAAATGTAAAACATTTATTTTTAAGATTCTTAGATATAGTATTATATATGTACACCTAAATGGTGTTGTCATTTTCAGAAGAAAATAACGAAGGTAAGATAATTTTTTTTATCAATATAGAATCACAATTATAAAATATATTTCCTATATTTTTATTAAAACTATTATTATTCCCATCAATGTGAATATTTGGTGTAATATTAAATATATCACTATATGGGGTCATTTCCCACACGTATGAATGAGTAATAATTTTATTTCCACTTAGATGGAAAAGAGATTGAAAATTTTAATGGTGCCATTACTATAATGACTCTGTATATTTTTGATTTTGGTCTCATTATGTTATAATGGAAAAACTATTTATAAATTATATATGAAATAAATAAAAAGTTATTATCATGGTTAGGATTTATACCTCTTATTTCAGAGACCACTATTGGATTTGACCATTTTCATAGAAATATTTTCCCTAGATAAATAACAGGGGATAATGTGGAATAATACCACATAGTTCAACCAATAATGTCCCTCTGTTGGGATTCCACATGTCCTAAAACATGTTATTGATCACTACATTCTATAGTAAAGCACTTAGTTATTATTCAAGGAAATATACGAATGATATCACAATCTATAGACATATGATAAGATAAATAAAATTTAGACATTACAATATATATTAAATGAAACATCATAAGATAAAATAAAAAACCATAAGGGTAAAATCCTTTAATTGGACATCATAGAAAAGATGCAATAACTAAAACACCATCAACATGGGATCTGAAACAACCCATGGTTCTGTACACACACGACCTTGGTTTTATACCAGCCCAGGACACTAGAAAGAAACATAATGAAGGACTATTGTCATCAAAATAACTAACATTAAAGGAGATATATATTTTATAAAAAAGATGAGAAACACCGAATTTAAAAATTTAGTTCAATGATGTAATGTGTGGTAAGATAAAACCATAGTACCTATATTCATTATTTCCACATGTTTTTTATAATTTATTTATTAATCCGATATCCTAAATATTTTTTATGGAAATTATTTACACATATAAAATCATCAGTTTGTTATATTTTAAATAAACTGATATTCACATAAATAATGAAATAAGAAATAACGTATTTCTATGAGGTACTAGATGATAAAAAAATAGATTTCAAGAATCATTATCCATATTTAGTGGAAAATCGGCATATCAAAAATAAACATATAGGTATTGTACCCATAGAGATCTATGGGTAGTGACAACACATTTGGACATGTTATTATGTAAAAAATAGAATCCAACAAAGGTCAATCATAGCACAATGAAATTCAATTCCCTAGTAATTTCTACCCACATTAGTAATGGAATCATGAGATCCTAACCTATTGGTATCATAATTCACCAAGCCTCATAGATATCTACTTTTTCATTATACCCTAAGGTCCTCCTGTTGCGCTATGACATTTTATTACATTCTAGAAAATAAATTCCTATTTAAAAAATATTTCCCAAGTAAAATAAATTCTATTTCCAAGACAACATTTTTGTAATAAAATGATATATAGTTCCTCAACACAAAATTTATGCTTGAATAACCACATTTATTTCAAACAATATGTGATGATTTTCACCCAAAACATCATGTGAATCAAACTGGTATTCAAGAAACCAATTTGTTACAATATTTCAACATACATCCAAAATAAAATATGAATCATATAGATTTAAATTTATCAATTTCATCAATAAAAACCACATGTAATTATAAGAAAAATAAATTTACATTGGATAGGGTTTATGATAGGGACATAATACTCAAGAAAGAAATAAAACCACATTGCCATTATTGATGCATTGGGAAACAATGTTTTTTAGAATTTATTATTATTTATCACCAATTATAATGACCAAGATCAAATGAATTACTCTAATATGATATTGGGATGAATAAAATTTCAAAAATCCCCTTCCTAGATTATTTTTTATATAAAATTTGAGCTAAAGGAAGAAGAATCATTAGTATAATAGAAGGAAATATAGTCAAAGATGTAATAATACACTTTATTAAGGTCATGTTTGTCTAGAGTAACTGATATAAGAATATAAAGGGATGATCAATAGCTTAAAAAAATAAAACAACTATAACCATTTTCTAGTGATTGCCAAAACATTTTTGTGGCGTTTCCATGGAGATAGACTCTGGGGATAAGACATGACATGGAATTCTATGAAATTACAATTAGACCCACCACTCGACATTATTAAGGCATGATGAGGTCTGTTAGGATGTGTTTGATATAGATACTACTAATGTTATATTATAAAGTCCACACTAAGAACAGGGAATAATGGATCATTCAATTTTACATAGGATTTTCAAAGGAAAAAAATTACATCTACTATATCCATGGACATACATATGTTTCTCCAAAACATCCTAAAATATATTTTATGTCACTATACACCTCTAAAAAATCATAAAATGAAATGAAAAAGAAACAATAGACCATGTACACGGTCCTATAATACAATGTGTGATATTTATCCCTACAATAAAAACATTTTATCCCTTGAAATGTTCAAAAACGTGGACAGGATAATAGATAAGTGCATTATCTCATCATCAATTCCTCACAATACAAAAACTCCAAGATTTACCCAAAAAAATGTTTTATCACTCATAATAATGGGAACCTCTTCCCATGAACTACTATATATTATCAATACACTATCCAAATGGTCCATTCAATCAATGGTGTTTTAGGTTCAATATCAATATCCTCTCAATAAATTATGTTGGAATGGTCAAGGTAATAGTTCAATAGTTAGGAATCATGGAAGGTGTCATGGATTGATGTAAAAAACATAAATAAGTCTAGTCTATAATACCTCTCCTTGAGTCACTCTATAATCTAAAATGAACATAAAAAATAAGTTGCAAACAAGCCCTCCATATACAAATATACATAACCAAATCAAGGAGAAATTTCAAGGTAACACTACTCACCCACATCAAATTACAACAGATTATCATGTTGATTGACAATAGACATCTAGAGAAAATAATCGTTATCTTATATTTTTCTAAATAAATACCAAATATATGCTATACCCTGATTTATTCTTGGTATATATAGTGAGTATTCTCATCACTCGTCACAATAAACAAGCAATTTTCCAGGGCTCCAATACAACACCTAAAATCAAACCATCTTAATAAAATACTAAGAAATATTATTATAGGCAAACTCTAGAAAGTGATAATGTTTCCCTAGTATCCACTAAACTTAATAAGACATGTATAAAGTATGTCCTCAAGAATAGGGATGGATTGCTCAGAAAAAACATTTTTATGAAGAATATACTCCATCAATATCATCAAATGATAACCCATTACTTCCTATAATCCACCCAAACCAGGTATGTGAAATAAATGACCTTATATGAAATGCTAGCCAAGGGGATACGATTTAGTGTGAATGTCACTAGTACATACAACTATCCAAGTACCTCCTCTTTTTTCTATATCAACATAGGAAGTAAATACATAAATTATGTGTGTCTATAAATAATCACCAACATTGAATACTTAAAACATGGATTCTATTGTTGCTAATTAATGATGTATATGGATATCTTATCCCATTAATACACTGTAATTTTTATGTTTTATAAAAAATAGTAAACATCTATTCTAGAACTATATTTCACTGACACTTATGGAATCGAGAAAAATAATCTTCCATCAATTGCCTCATAAAATCTACCAATGACGACATCTCAGGACACGACATATATTTTTATCTCTAGGGTACATAGATTATTTATATACATGTCCAATATCCATCAATTCAATTTCAAGTCTATTGGAAATACTATTATGTATTATAAGTGAGAATCTCAATTAGTAAAATGATACCAGTCACCCCTGTTATGCCCACCAAAATGAATCCTATTAAATCATTGAATCTATACATGATGATCCACTAATCCAAATGCATCTCTAAAAACTATCTCATCAGGTTCCACTATTATACAGATTCACTTATAACCCGAGTTAGTAATTTTATCCTAAAATATTTTGTCAAAAAATTTCCTTTTATAGGGGTATATAAAATGTCAAAATTAATGACCTAGTTATACTCCATGTAGAATATATATCTCTAGTTTAGAACACTTGGAGTTATTATAGTCCTCATATTTCTATTGTTTGAATACATTTTAGGCCACTCATTGAACATGATGTAACATTAAATCATAAGAGAATTCGCCACTACAGAAAAATCATGATGATGTATGGGGTAGTAATTATCTTGTGGGTGTAATTTGAAAAAGTCATATGAAGCTATATGTATTCCCTAAATTATAACACAACCCAAACTAGTAAATGAGGCCTAATAAGAATCATTACAACAAAAACCTAGAATAAGTTAAATTGAGACCATAGATGAAGTCAAAATCACATTAATATCAAATATATATCTATGGAAATTAAACCTAAATTAAAACATCACACCATTAAAAAATAAATCCGTCTTAAGAGATACAAGGTTAGAGAGGACCGAAGCAATGATCCTATAATATATATCTAACCACAAGAGACCAAATATCTCAAAAATATTTCTGTGATACTTTCAAGTAATCACTACCATAATATAATTATGATTCATAAGACACAATTATCATAAATGAATGATTATAGAAACAACACCGCTTGAATCAAAAATTGTAATTTGGTTAAATTACCATATCACTTTTGTTTTTCCATGATCCTCGGGATGATATTAATATTCTCAAAATGATCCTTCTATGATCTTTTTTAAACAAGAATATCCATATAAAAAACCACGAATGAACCCAAAAATTGGTTTTATATTCAATTCATCAATTCGAAAAAAACAATAGGATCATTAGTAAAAAAAAGTGTCTGTACAGTTACTAATATTTATTATACATAAACATGAATGTTTTATAAGGAATTTATTCATCCATGAACAATAGTTTATCATACCCTGATCATAGATTAATTTTTGCAAACCACTAATAATTTTTTATCTAATATAAATGGTTATGTATCATATAAGGTGGTATTTTTCGTAACCATCATATGGTTGAGTTTTAACTAATAAAAACAGTTTGTAAATATTACAATCAACCTTCTCCATAAAGAGTACAGTTGATTCCCACTGTGATATAATCTGATCAATAAGTACATTGGCCTCATAATAAGAAAACTAATTATTTAATTAATTTAGTTTAGTGGGTCCCAAATGGTATGAATTTTAAAAATTTCTCCCCAAACGTGAATGAAATACTATAGAAAACATGAATTAACTCTATGGTGAAAACATAAAAGAAATCATATTTGAGTACATCTGTATACTCACTTACCATTGTCAAGAGAGGACCACTATGATGTGGATCAACCACTTCATTAAATATCATTAAAAAATAAAATGATATTATCTTAGAAGAAGGGAAACCCTAACCTCCTCTACTAAATATATGTTCTCACTCTCCATAATAAACATGAATGACACAATCAAGAAAAAAACTACACATCAAGACGATAATAATTGATAACTCTATTATAGATAACCATATACTCTATGCCAATAAAATGGTCAATGTTTTCATTATCAAGAATTATAAAATACTATATGGTTTCTTAGTAAATGTTAAACAATTGAAACTAAATAATTATTAAACATAACTACACACTCATTCATAAATTATTTAATTTACTCATCATGAAAGGGATAAGATTTCAAGGGAAATAGAATTCATTAATAATCTAGGAATAGATAAAGTAATTATTATAAGATTTAGTAAATTATTCATCAACAAAAGAAGTTGAAATAAAAACAATACCTCTACTTAATTTTTTATCGTCATATGACTCATATAATGCACTCCCCACAATATAGATGCATCTGAACTCATTCGCCCTATCTTCCCAGCCTTAGCATCTCCCTTTGAAAGAGGTTGATATCACACCACATTTTCTTAATTAGATCTATTATAATATCCCATACTGAATTTGGATCAAGATCACCTTATATTGGATGATCTCACATTGAAATACAGAATTTGTATTTATTTTCATATGCATGGAATACCATGGGTGCTATCAAAAAATTAGGATGTAGGTGTCTCTTTCTCCCATACAATAATTTTCCCACAATTCCTTGAGTAAAATTTGTTCCACATTAATTCAACCAATGTGGAGATACACACATTTCATCTTCATTTTCCCCACAAAATTATGTCTAGATTCTTCCTATTGCAATAGAATATGAAAATAAATCCAACATTCTATATATATCTATTTCATCAACAACCTCTTTATCAACCTCACTAGAAAATGATAGAATGTAGAATAATATTAACTAATTGAAAAAATTATATGAAAACCAATATCAAAATTTTTATATTTACAGTTTTTATTGTAAACAAGATCAGAATATAAGTAAACTAACTCAGTTAAATAAGTAGAAAACCCTTAACTAAACACCCCCCAAACTCTAAGGTTAAAATTTCAAGACTCTTCACCAATTAAAATGGTTCATGATAAAAATATTTATTAAAATCCTTCTTGGATGTGGTATAAGTGAGATATTCAATCATCTTATTATAAATAATAAATTCTATACCACCTTCTTCCCAACCCCCCAATCATATATGTTTAGAATATATCCATGGAGTTAATTTGAGTTTTAAAGAATTCTAAAATCCTTTTTATCCTCCGAATTTTTTCTTCCTATTCCTAATGTCGCCTTATATAGTGAAAGGATATTGGATAATACCTAGTGACTTCCAAATAATTGTCTATCATCTATTATAGTTCATCAATAGTTATTAGGCCTATTTATTTGATGATTTTCACTGTATATTCCATTAATACCAATCCAAGTGGAGTATTTTCTTATAGTGCTCTCTCCATGGCATCTTTTATGGCATTCATAGATTATATTCTTATTGGAATATGTTGGTACACCATTTTATAGAATAATATGAACATAAAATTTGACCACAAAACCCTAAAGAGATTTTACAATACCATTCCCAAATACCCTTTAATCACTTGGATATCCTCTCCCATGGTCTCTTATGTACACTTAATCTAACTTGTGATTACCTATTCAAGTTAAACAGCAAGTCCACCTTTCAAAACTGGGTTCTCCACCTATCCCGATCAACCTTCACTACTAAGACATTATTTTTCCAATAAGTAGAACCTATTTCTCAATATATAATACATTTTTTTCTAATTTTTGAAGAGGGAATTATTACGAAAGATCCTTTCATAAGACATCATAACTTTCTCTATGTATCCCTTAACACTATAGTATATATTATTATTAGGTATGAGTTAATAATCATGTTAATACTATAATACAGAGACCACCCTCCTTGGATACCTCAAATAGGAAACCAACCTCTTAATGTAGTTCACATGAGAGAAAATTCACTTTCAGTTTACATCATAAATGAACATTCACCCAGGGATACCCACATAAGAGAGGCTTCACTCAGGTATTACCACATGAAACAACAATCGTCATAGTATACCCAAATAAGAAATCCATTTCCTATGGATTCTTATCTAGGTGAACCTTAGGCTAGATATACACAAATAATGGATCATTTTCCTAAGTATTTCCCTTATTAAAAATTCTATATTCCATTAACTTGGATTATTATTGGAAAACATTTCATCCATGGCCTTCACTAGTAAATCCAAAACTACATAGATGGGATGTAGGGAACACAAAAAATCATTCGATTCAACCATAAATTCCCTTAGTAATGTATGTCTCCCACATATAATTTTGAATATATGGGATTTATAGAATGTGTTAAATTATGAAAAAACATGGTAAAATGTAACCCAATCTTTTTGGAAGAGTCTATAATATTCTCAATTTATTATGTGGTGCTTTCATTATTTATTCTTCTTTAAACATGAAGTGAATCTGGTGGAATGCACATATACAGTATTCCGATCAGAATATGTGAATGTAAAAATTCAGGATTTAGAAATGGACTAGAATAGAAAAATAGTCATCCTTCCTAGTGTAATACCGCATCCCTTATTTTTGGATACCTCACTATGGTCCCTACCTATTACATCTGTAATTTGGGAGAATTTTCATACATGAATCAATCATAGGGTATACCCAAATAATTTATTTTTGGTATTTATGTCACACATTTATTTAATCCCACCCATCCCTATACAATCAATGAATGAAGAATAAAACTATTACATGTGATTTTTATTTAGGTATAATTATTATCAAATTATGTATTCATTAATTATTGTTGATCTTTTATCATCCATTATATTTCAAACCAAGCATGAATTATGTTGTAATATGGATTCATGGTGATATATTCCAATTTTATAATAACAAAAAACCAAACTTATTCCTCCTTAATTTGAGTAATCCCTAACAAAAAACAATTTATGTTTGATTTGATTCCCATTTGAACAGTATATATATAAAACCCCCTATGTATCAAACCCAACATCATTACTGATCCTCATAATGAATCATTCCTAGTGGCAGTCATGTTCAAAATTTCATATTTATTTTAAAAACAACCCAATATAGTAGTGATACATTCAACATGAGGATTATAATAAAGTTAATAATATTTATAAGACTCACATCAACGATTTCTAGGATCCTATTTCTTATTCATACTTTTTCTCATGTCGCTAAACCATATGATCTTGTCCTTGTCACCTTGCATAAAAATATATGACATGTAGCATAATGTGGAACTGAAATCCATGGGATCAAATTCATTTCATGAGGATATGAAAGAATCCCCAACATGGGATCAATACTATCCCAAAAAAAATTTCACCTCATTAAATAATTTTAACATCTATTGTAATCACATGTGTGTCTTTAAACGATTGTTCCATAAAATGGATCATTATAATGTAATAAGAAAACAAGATTCATAAAATTTAATAGAAAAATTGTTTCATTGATGGTGATCCATTGATTAATATAGATGATCATGTTAATGAGAATTCACCAAAATGAATTGATATTACTGTTAACACATTTTAAATACTTAAATGATGCTTTTTCTAGGAAAAACAGAAAATCAATTTGGTCATTGTAAAAAATACATAAATGCATTATTTTATCATCTAAGACTAATTTTTAAGGGCCATGAAACATGTTAATTTTTTTAACTGCTATATAGTAACATCATAGTAATATAATTGAGACCAGATACTATTTTGAAAAATTAAAAAATGATCTGACAAACTATAGATTAGTCCGATTTAGGTTTTATTAGATTGGTATCCCATGAAGAAGCCTAAGATGACCTTAGTAATATTTATATGTTTATTTTTTTTAGTTAATTCTCATTGTTTCACATAGAAAATAAAATGAACATAATTACAAAATAAATTTTTAGTTAACATGGACCTACTTTTAAAAGGTAAGTATGCACTACGAAATTTATGGTGACAACTAAAAAATCACATTGCTAGAGAGGATGGAAGGTCAGCCTCATCAGACACATTTAGGGAGGATTTATTTCCTTACATGAAAAAATCTTATATATTTGTTATGAATTCATAAAACCTTACCAAAAACATTGTGGGATTGTTTACCTATGTTAAAATTAATTTATTAAGACCATGTGTCTGATAGAAAACTCTAGAGGTTCCCCCATCAATAACATCTATATTTTGTGATGTTTTTGTTTATAATTATCAAGATGGGTTCTCTATAGTTTATTACCATACAATGGTATGGTTGGTGTTTTTGATTTGGGATTAATCCTCAACGAGGTTCCCTATTAATCTTTTGAAAATAAAAAAACAAACCCGTGTAGTTCCCTTAAATGGGTATAGCATAAATTACATAGGTATTTGAAATCAAATAGGGGACATATGTGTCCATCTAATGATAGGAATAAAATCACACATAGTTAAATGAAATGGATGGGTATATTGATGGTATTAGGAAACAAAGTAGAAGAATGTGGGCTTCTGATGTAAAATTATCATCAACATAATGATTTAACATGTTGTCTCTAGTGAACTTTTCCTCAATAGAGGTATGAGGATCTCTCATGAATTAATCATAGCACAATAATAAATAAAAGAGTACCACAGTCAATTCAGCAGAGTCTGTGAAAGTATTAAGTCACAATAGATCATTTATCCAATGATATGATAATGAACACCTCAAAATCATCCACACATTCTGTAAGATTCCATGTTATTTTCATTCATTGAATCCCGGTTTCTAGTACATATAGTTTATGATTCTTTCAGCATGTAAAGATCACCATGATCTCGTCCCAACGATTTGTCTAAGGATTTCATATATAGGTCAATATGAGAGAGAATTTATCTCTCTAGAATATCATAGGAGGGATAATTTTTCATTATGATGGAATGAACATTGCTTAGAATAAATTTATCTCTCCTAGTAATATAGTGTGTGTCCAAAATACCCAATAAGGGTTCCCTTGCCCCTAAAAATAAAATACTACCAACATAATAAATAAGTAAATAGTTATGATGAGCTAATTGATACTTAAATATTATATATATATTATCACCTTGATGTAATATAATAAATATTCCACATGATAAAACATATTCATGAAATCAACTCAAAATACCATTTAATATTAAACAATCACTGATTACTAAAATAATATTTGTTCATATAATGTTTTTCATGTATTTATTTAATTAATTATAAATATATACAATAAATAAACATAATCTAATTTCATTATAATTATGTAATAATGAATATAGATATTCATTGATGATATATTACTTGGGAAACTCTCACACCCCATGGTGGGTCCCACCAACACTAATATACATATTCACCAGAATACAATAGAGTCTCGAATACTCTTTCTTGTGTGACAATATATGCCCTTATATAGATAACAATAATGGGTATTCATAGAACAAGAGTGGATTCTATGAATCCACAATGGACCCTAAGGAAAGAAGAAATATTCATAGTAATGAAAACCATGCAAAAAACATACATTGTGTTTTATAATATCTCTTTCTAATTATATCTCATCAAGGGGTCCAAACACTTCTATCATCATCCATTATTGATTTATTGTTTATTGACATAACTGGATGAAAATTCTTTGACTACCTTAGACAATTATTTTTAAGGTAGAAGAGTCACCATATTCCAGGCCTATGATATTACATCTTACACTTAGAAAAGAAAAATTCTATCTATATCATTCAAACAATGCCATATCACTAATGCTGCTTCGAACACAAGATACCTCACCATGACTTTATTCACTTCATTTTATCCTTACATTAATGTACATTATCAAATGTATCATAATGATATTGTTCAAATTTTAGGTGAAAAATTTGTGTTTCCGTAGATAGGAAAATCCAATGACCCCCAAAACATGTATTGTTTCTATTCGTGGGTATGCCCTCATGATCTCACCAACATGAGATCACTGAGTGCGAACATCAAGAGAAGAAAAATCAATTCTTATGAGTCCCCAAAACATGATAGTCATAAATAAAATGTTTTTAGTTTGTATGATGTATCTATACAATATGAATTTTTTTATGATTAATGACATCAGATATCTATGTTCTAATTACAGTGTGGAAACTGTTATAAACATTTGATACAACAAATAATATATGGACATTACCATTTATATTATTATAAAAATTATATAAAATGTTATGGTAAGTGTTCCAAATACTTAACTAACTGTATCCATGATATTGTAATCAAATGTACTGTTTAGTTGGGTTTAGGGAAATCATTATTACACCACATACAACTCAATAATAGTAGCATGTGATAAATTAACTATTTTTTTTCTATTGGATGACCATGACATATCTTTATGCACACATGAGTCATATTCGATGTAAGAAATAAGAGATGGTGCAAGATCTTTCACTTCGTACGAGATCATTCAATTTTATTTATGGTTTGAATGGGGATTACACCTATGTGAATTACCACGTTTCTGGATCCATGATGATGATATTGACTCATATTGATTTTGAGGTTTGGTTGGGTATTTCACCTGGAAGGATTTAAGTGTTACAAAAATATCGAGGAGGATATTATGTCATGGTGACATTCATGTATGGTTAGGGATTACACCTAGGATTATTCTCATGTTTCTAGAACAACGAGGAGGATCTATAGTCACTGTATTTTCGATTTTTGGTTTGGGCATAACCCAAGCAGAACTTCCAGGTTTACAGATCTAGGGGGAGAATCTCAACTCGTGGTGATTTTTATGTTTGGTTAGGGATTACTCATAGAGGGATTACAATTTTTATGGAACTATGAAGACAATTTTGATTCATTGTGATTTTGAAGTATTGTTGGGTATACACATAAGAGGGATACCATGTTTGGGAACAATGATGTGGATCTAGAATCATTTTTATTTAAAGGATAATGTAGTGGATAAAACTATGAGTATTCAATTTTTTCTAGAATCTTGAGGAGGATCTCAACTCATAGTGATTAATAGTATTCTTTCAGGATTACACCTAGGAGGATGCCCGAGTTTTATGAAATACGACCAAGATCTCAACTCATGGTGAGTTTTAGTTTTGGTTGTGTCTTAAATGTAAGAGGATGCCGATTTTTTATTACCCCTATATAAGGGTAAATATAATGTATGGAGATTGTTTATATTGGGTGTTACACCTATAAAAAGGCCCTTACAAAGAGTACTTTCTAAAATCTATTGGTCTGTAGAATGAAATGATGGCCATGTATAAAACATGGTTTAATTAGTACATACCCATAATGACGGATATAGATGGTTCCTATCCATTGTGATGGCTAGTGAATTAAATAAATTGATGGTTTTATCAATATAAAACATGATGGGGGAATTTTTGACTATTTATAGTGACTTGGGGGAAGAGTATCCTAATACAAGGTCCCCAATTGAGGCTCGAACTAGTGTTTCGTGAATATGTGGGGCTTGCAAACGTTTCAAAAGGGATAATTGAATGCACCTCACCCCAGTACTACATGGGTGAATTGGAAGTACCACTCTCAAGTTGTATATTGGTGAATTGTAAGCAGCTCACCCATTTACTAATTGGGAGAATTTTATGTACATCACCCAAGTTATAATTCTATAGATTGGAGTTTCTTTACCATGTATTACATGAGGTTATTAGAATGCCTCACCCAAGTGGTATTTTTATCATAATAGAGTACATAAACTAACAGTTATCCCATTTACGAATATATTAAATAGGCAAAGGATCTACATGATCAGATCTCACATTTCTTTGTAACCTAAGAGTTCATCTGTCTATTTAAAATTGTAGGTGATTGGATTTATTTACATAGTAGTTGGTGGATCTGGGTTAAGGGGATATGCATTGAATAATTGTGTGTGTATTTTATATGGGACCTGTGTAATGGATATTTGATTGTGGCTTGCATAAGGGTTTCTATTGAATGTAATTAAAGGTAACTTTAATACCTATAAAAACATTTTGGATTCAGAAAATCATATTATTTGATTGTTAAGTTTGTTTAGGATCCAAGACTAGTCATATATAAAAATTGCAACGAAAAATATTATAGCATCTTGAATGTTTTTCATATAAACTTTCATTACATTATACAAAACCACGGATCTTTAAGGTTTACAGTCTTAGAAACCAGGAACTTATTACATGAGGAAAAAAACATTCTTCTTAAACACTTAAAAGGCTTATTCATTTTTTAGTACTATGTTCATTACAACATCTCATAACCTGGGAGCATGCATCAAAGGAAAGTGTGAGAAAAAGGCCCAGTAAGGGAAACAAGGGAAACCATTTACATGAGAACTTTAAATACATCAAAAGTCATGAAAAAATAACTTCAAGGCATGAGAAAGAGATCATGAGGCATATCATAATAAAAATAACATGTTTCAAACCATGAAGATGTGGCTACAACATTTAACATAGAAAATCATTTCCATTTCAAAAAAGGTCCATCCCCATGTTTTCATTAGAAATTACAAAGGTTATTCACCAAGGTATCAGTCAAAATGGACATCTCTAGAGATTAAGTTCTTACCCAATGCATTGGATCTCTATCAGGGTGAACCCTTAAATTCACCTTTATTATCATGTGATACACATATATCATCATCCATCATTTCATAATCAACCCATATAGCATAAAAGAAATGGGTTTCATTTCATAGTCATCACATTTTAAAAACTTCTTTAAAGATGTGATCTGTATGTCACTTTAAACCCATGAAAAAGGAAAGAAGGTTTCGTGTATGCAAATCCCAGAATTTAAAATATAACATTTTGATATATATTTTAATACCCCTATATAAGGAAGATATTTTAGTATTCACATAATAAAATAAAATAATTTGAGAAAAAGAGAGAGGTATTTTGAGATGAAAATTCTACAGCATAACAGCTATGTTATAGGGTTTTAGAAAACATTGAAAAGAGAGGGGACATGGGTAACACACTCATAAATGATCCATAAAACTATAGGGGGAAGAATAAAAAGGATTTAAGGACATTTTAATGAAATTTTAAAGATATACCACATGAAATGATGAACATGAAAGGAAGACAAAAATAAGATTTCTCTTATAAAAATTTGTCATCCTAACAGCGTCACATAAACTTCAAAAGAAATGAATTGACTATATCAAATAGGGTCTCTCATCATATGGACATAAATGATCAGTATCATAGATATGTATATCATACCCCATAAAATAAAAAGGAGCCTCAAAGACTTGACAATAAAATAGAACTTGAAAATTAAAAGGGTGAAATAATCCCTAAAAAATTCGGCAGCCTAACGGCGCCACTTAAACTTCAAAAAAATAAATTCACGAGATCAAATAGGGTCGCTCATCATATGAAGATAAAATATCAGTATGATAGATATAGAGATAATATCCCAACATAATAAAAAGGAACTTGAAAGACTTGACAAGAATATAGAACCTGAAAATGGGAACGGTGAAAGAATCCCTTAAAAATTCGGCAGCCTAACAGCGTCACATAATCATCAAAAAAATTAATTGACGAGATCAAATAGGGTCTCTCATCATATGAACATAAAATATCAGTATGATATAAATAGAGATCATACCCCAACATATTAATAAGGAACTTGATAGACTTGAAAAGAAAATAGCACTTGAAAATGAGAAGGGTGAAATAATCCCTTAAAAATTCGGCATCCTTACGACGTCACATAAACATAAAAAATGAATTGAGGAGATTAAGTAGAGTCTCTAATAATATGAACATAAAATATCAGTATGATAGATATATATAACATAACCAAAAATAATAAAATAGAACTTGATAAACTTGACAAGAAAATAGATCTTGAAAATGAGAAGGGTGAAAGAATTCGTTACAAAAATTTCTCTAGCCCTACGGCGCCACTTAAACATTCATAAAACCAAATGATGAGAGTAATAGAGGATCTCTCATCAGATGAACATTAAAAGGTAAGTAATAGTAATATAAAAGAACATCCTTCAACATATGAACATGGATCATAAAATAAATGACTTAAAAGAGAGTATTTGAAAAGAAAGAGAGAGGTTGGATCCCTTACCGTAAAATGTAACTTTTAAAACAAAATGGTTGGGACCTTGAGGGATTGGGGGAACCTTGGGAAGACTCAATGGGAGGTAATGAGGCCATAACTTCGTTGGGGGAGAGTTGGGAGTGAAAACTAAAGCAGGGAAGGGTGGGTATTTATAGGGAATGTGAGGGGACAAGGCATTAATGGCCAAGGGACACCTCATTGGTTGTGTTGGAAAAACCATGTGCTTGCCCATGGTATTGGCCACTTGGGACACCTAATACGTTATCTTACAATTCATAATCCAACCATATTTATTACATACGTAATACATCATTTAATGATGTTATTAAACACACGTAACTTAAATACTATATTTTCACTATTCATCGAAAATTCAACATTCTCAGAAAAATCCCAAAATTTCACCTTAACCAAATATCAATGCTATGATTTCATAAATGTACACCATTTTAAAAAAATAATTTTCTAAATATTTTTAATTTATGTTTTAATTAAATACACTATTCACTGAAAATTCATTTTTTTCAGAAAAATCCCCAAAAATTACCTTAACCTAATATTAATGCTCTGAGTTCAAAAATGAAATCCATTTTATAAAAATAATTTTCTAAATATTTTTAATTTAATTTTTAATTAAAAACACTATTCACATGAAAAAACTAATACTTGACTAATAATTTTTGAAACAGATATTTACCTATTTTTTGAATCACATTACATAATCCAGGCTCCTAGATTATATTAATACTTTCTTTGAGTAATATTACTAATCTATTTGGTCACATTACTAATTATAAGCATAAAATCAGTATTCATAATTTACTATTCATCAAAAATTATGTTGATCTTATTAGACTCTAAATTTCATACTGACATAATTATAGAAGACCATTTTTTGAAAATCATTACACATTTTAAATTATTTACGGTTTACATAAATTTTTTTAAAATATCCTTTTTCTAAAATTCATAAAAAATATGCATACTATATTTACCCTAACATTTGAAATTTCACAAACCTCACCAGAATAATAGAACCCAATTTTATTTAAAAACGTATTACCCAACGCCGCTACGGTCTCCTTATATAGCCCCTTATAAACCCAGCATAGGACCTAAGTGTATGGTGTGCTATGGTGAGAGAATCTGAGGGCGGATTTGCCAACATTGCACGAGTAGTAATTTCTATTAGTTTGAACTTCTTTTGAGGGCGATTCCATTCTAGCTTCACAAGATGAAGTTTAGCTTGGGTTTGGTCTAGAGCAAAGCCTAGTGGTGCTACCTCCTTCCCAAGTTCTGTTAGATGGGCTTCGATCGGCCCAAGACTACTGGATGAGGCCATCAAATATTTTTTCTATATAAATTAACCAATATCACTTGTATTTATAGAAAATAATCACAACATTTAGTTTTCAACGGTCATATTGAATAATGGTCATATAACATTCAAAACCCAACGGTCTCATTTTAATTATACTCATGTTATCAAATGAAACAGTTTTGTTGAGTATAAAAAACACACAAAATTAGGAAACAATATTTATTTTAAAAAATTTGGGTCGTCACAATCTTCCCCCCTTAAGAAATTGCGTCCTCGCAATTTTAAAAAAATATGGGCTTGGAAATTTCATTGAAAGTCCCACATCGGAAAAGAGTCAGTAAAACTATTACATTAAAATAAAGAAAGGGAAGTACAAAGGTCAACCAAGTTAACCCCCACTAGAATTCCATGTTGGAAAATATGGACAAGGAAGAGAAAACAAAGTGTCATGTTCTGAGGGAGAGTGATAGAAAACAAGATTAGGAGAAAGTTAACAAGAAGAAAATCACCAACTTATGATGGGTTAAATGATATTTGATTTCCCAGTAGGAAACATTAACAAACAACGTTTTTTTACATTCCTTTTCATAGTTTTGAGGAATTTATTTACTACATAGAATAAAAACACAAGGAAATATATTTACCTTCAAGTAGAGTTTCATCCCTTAAGTATCTATCAAAATTAATCTTTTCTCCAAACGATGAGCATTCAGAAACACTTGGTCTCATCAAAAGCATAAGAATCATCCTCTAGAGAATCACGTAATCCACAAAAGAATAACTATCTATCTTTAAACAGTCATCCCAAAAATAGAAAGGGTAAGATAAAACTACTCTTCAAAAAGAAATAATCCCATAGGAAGGGAAACATTTTTAAATCTTCAAAATTCCATGGCATTACACAAAGTTCATCGTAGACCATTTCATAAATAATTATCCTTAAAATTCCTCAAAATAAACCAAACTATGATTGAAACACAATTATAAGAACGATCTCATAACACAGTCTTCCAAGATAGACTTTATCATTCATCTCCAAAAAACATCAACCACACTTATCATCTTATAACAAAAGTGACTAACCTAATCACGTTTACCCCAAGATATGTTAATCATTTACATATGTTACCTATATTACCATAAGTTCCCCTTAAATTCGTCGATTATTCAAAATATAAGTCAAACATTATTCCTCAATGAAAATACGATAGTAATCTATTTACCCCAATCATATAGGGGTCCCAATATATTGAACGTCTTCCAAAATAATAATCATATTTTAATCCCCTAATCACCTATTTTTTAAGAAGCATAGCATCACTACATCATCATGTGGTACATAACAATAGATTTTTTCCTTAATGATATAAAATCATCTTAGGTAGTGACTCGATGATCTTAGAAAACATAAAATATATGCTCATAGAGCACGAACTAAAATACATCATGACATAGAAAATTATTTCGATGAAGTTGCATGTACTTCAGTCATCATGATCCATATCAACATAGGACTTGCAGTTCTCCCTTGTCCATGATGATTGTTGATGCTCATTATGCTTCTCATCCCTTTAGAGATAGCATTTACTTGGATAATGTCCAACTTCTCCACATTTACCACATTGAATATTATAAGGTACATTAGATTGAACCTTATCTACATTCATCACATTATCAATTTTTTTAATGCAATTGGATACTTTATGCCCTATATTCCCACACTTAAAAAATCTCCCAGTTCCTTTTTGACATTCTCTATGGTTCCTTTTACCACACCATTTGAAAAAAAATAAATTGGTTCTTCATTCCCTTATCAACATTATCAGATCAACATTATTGAGACTTTTTCTTCTTCTTCCTTGATGAATTTGGGCATTCCACTAGGTACCAATTATTAATTGTGATTTCTGATAGCTGGTTTGGCATAATCACAATATGTTCAACTTGATCTATTTTCATCTCTATCACATTAATTGGGCAATCGTCACATTTCCTATCACTTTGTTTGTTGGGACATGTTATTCAATTTTCTGCCATTAACTAAGAAAAGAAAGTATAATTAGGGGGCTTAAATACTTATCCAATTAACATGAAAAGGAAACATTAAGTATTGAAGAATAATATTTTAAAAGAAAGGTATATCATAACTTTTGATCCCCTAAGTTCTAATCTAGGTTATCCAGGATCATATATTCTTATGTGAATCTTTATATTATTTTATCTTTGTTCCTTTAATAATGGTTCATACTAAGCTTATGAATTTACCAAAGCATATCCCCTAGGACTGCCATAACCAAGAGTGAAGCAAGGCCCATTGTTGTGTACCATTTGCCATTCGAGTATAGCTCAAACGGTGTTTTTGGGTTTTACCCCTATATACATCTGTGCCAAATCCACCTCTACCTACTCGTATCCAAACAGGGATGTATTTCCTTGATAAAACACTTACCCAATACTCACCAAAATACTAGGAAGATTTCCTATATTTAAAATTTTCTATAGGGTTCTTCCAAAAGTTTTCATATCCTAATTTCCACAAACAACTAAACCATCATTTGATACCAACTATAGCATCCGACCTTTTTTCACATGAACTTTCATTACATTATACAAAACCGAGGATCTTTAAGGTTTAGTGTCTTGGAAACCAGGAACTTATTACATGAGAAAAAAACATTCTTCTTAAACACTTGAAATGCTTCTTAATTTGTTCATCCTATGTTCATTACAACATCTCATAACCTGGAAGAATACATCAATGGAAAGAGTGAGAAAAAGGCCCAGTAAGGGAAACAAGTGAGACATTTTACATGAGAACTTTTGATGTATCAAAAGTCATGAAAAAATTACTTTAAGGCCTGAGAAAGGGATAATGAGGAATATCATAATAAATATAATATGTTTCATAACTTGAATATGTGGATACAACATTTAACATAAATAATAATTTCTGTTTCACCAAGGTCCATCCCCATGGTGTCATTAAAAATTACCAAGGTTATTCACCAAGGTATCAGTCAAAATGGTCATCTCTAGAGATTAAGTCTTTACCCAATGCATTGGAGCGCTATCAGGGCACACCCTTAGATTTTACTTTATTATAATGTGACCCAAATATATCATCATCAATAATATCATAAACAACCCATATAGCATAAAAGAAATGGGTTTCATTTCATAGTCATCACATTTTAACAACTACTTTAAAGACGTGATCTTTATGTCACTTTAAACCCACGAAAAAGGAAAGCAGTTTCATGTATGTAAATCCAAGAATTTAAAATAGAACATTTTTATATATATGTGAATACCCCTATATAATAAAGAGATTTTAGTATTCACTTAATAACGTAAAATAATTTGAGAAAAAGAGAGAAGTATTTTGAGACGAAATTTCTGTAGCATAATAGTTATGTTACGGGGTTTTAGAAAACATTGAAAAGAGTGGGGAAATGGGTAAACCTATCATAAATGATCCATAAAACTATATGGGGACAGAATATAAAGGATTTAAGAACATGTTAATGAAATTTTAAAGATATACCACAAGAAATGAGGACCATTAAAGGAAGAAAAAAATAAGCTTTCTCTAATGAAAATTTGGAAGCCTAACGGCGTCACTTAAACTTCAAAAAAAATTAATTGATGAGATCAAATAGGTTATCTATTCATATGAACATAAAAGATAAGTATTATAGATATATAGATTATACCCAAAAATAATAAAAAAATAACTTGAAATACTTGAAATGAATGTAGAACTTGAAAATGAGAAGGGTGAAAGAATCCCATAAAAATTCAGCAGACTAACAGCGTCACTTAAACTTCAAAAAAATGAATTTACGAGATCAAATAGGGTATCTCATCATATTAACATAAAATATAGGTATGATAGATATAGATATCATACCAAAACATAATAAAAATGATCTTGAAACACTTGACGAGAAAATAGAACTTGAAAATGAGAAGGGTGAAAGAATATCTTAAAAATTCAGCAGCCTAACTGCGTCACTTAAACAAAAAAAATTGAATTGACAAGATCAAATAGGTTATATCATCATATGAACATAAAAGATAAATATTATAGATATAGATATCATATCGAAAAATAATACAAAGGATCATTAAAGACATGAAAAGAAAATAGAACTTGAAATTTATAAGGGTGAAAGAATCCCTTAAAATTTCAGCAGCCTAATGGCGTCACATAAACATAAAAAAATGAATTGAGGGTATAAAATAGGGTCTCTAATAATATGAACATAAAAAATAAGTATGATAGATATATAGATAATAACCCAACATTATAAAATGGAACTTGAAAGACTTGACCAGAAAATTGAATTTGAAAATGAGATGGGTGAAAGAATCCGTTACAAAAGTTTCGGTAGCCTAACGACTCCACTTAAACATTCATAAAACAAAATGATGGGAGTAAGAGGGGATATATCATCATATGAAAATGAAAAGGGAAGTATGAGTAATATAAAATAACATCCTCCAAAATAGGAACATGGGGAATAAAAGAAATGTCTTAAAAGAGAGTATTTGAAAAGAAAGAGAGAGGTTGGACCTCTTATCTTAAAACGTAACTCATAAAACTCAAAGGTTGAGACCTTGAGAGATTGGGGGCACCTTGGGAGGACCCCTTTGGAGGTAATGAGACCTGAGAATTGTTGGGGGAGAGTTGGTAGTGAAAACTAAAGGAGTGAAGGGTGGGTATTTATAGGGAAAGCGAGGGGACACGACATTAATGGCCAAGGAAAACCTCATTGGTGGTATTGGAAAAACCATGGGCATTCCCATGGTATTTTCCCATGGTATTTGACACTTTTGAAACCTTATACCTTATATTACTATTCATAAGTCGACCATATTGATTACATACTTAATACATCATTTAATGATGTCATTAAACACTCGTAACGTAAAAACTGTATTTTCACTATTCATTGAAAATTAAACGTTATCATAAAAATCCAAAAATTTCACCATAACCAAATATCAATGCTCTGATTTAAAAAATGAACTCCATTTTACAAAAATAATTTTTTTTAATATTTTTAATTTATTTTTTCAATAAATACACTATTCACAGAAAATTCATTTTTTCAGAAAAATCCCCAAAATTTACCTAAGATAATATCAATGCTCTAAGTTCAAAAATGAAATCCATTTTATAAAAATAATTTTCTAAATATTTTTTATTTAATTTTTAATTAAAAAACATTATTCACCTGAAAAAACTAATTTTTGAATAATAATTTTTGAAATAGTTATTTACCTATTTTATTGAATGACATTACTTAATGAGGGTGCCTAGATTATATTAATACTTCCTTTAAGTGAGATAAAAAATCCATTTGGTCACATTACTAATCCTAAGCATAAAATCACTATTAATAATTTACTATTAATCAAAATTTTATTTGATCTTATTAGACACTAAATTTCGTACTAAACATAATTGTAGAAGACCATTTATCGAAAATAATTACACATTTTTAATTATTTAATGTTTACATAAACATTTTTAAAATATTCTTTTTTCTAAAATTCATAAAAAATATTTATACTATATTTATCTGGACATTTGAAAATTCACAAACGTCACTATAAGAAGAGAACACAATTTTATTTAACAATGGATTACACAACGTAGCTACGGTCTCCTTACATAGTCCCATATAACCCCAGCATAGGACATAAGTGTAAGGTGTGCTAATGTGAGATAATCTGAGGTCGGCTCAGCCAACATCGCACGAGTAGTAATTTCTATTAGTTTTCACTTCGCAGGAAGGCGATTTTGTTCCAGCTACACACGATGAAGTTCGGCTTGGGTTTGGTCTAGAGATAAGTCTAGTGGTGCTACCTCTATCCCATGTTCTGTTAGATGGGCTTCGATCAGCCCAAGATAACTCGATGAGGCCATCGAATCTTCTTTCTATATTAATTAACCAAGATCACTTGTATTTAGAGACAATAATCTCAACATTTAGATTCCAATGGTCATATTGAATAATGGTAATATAACAGTCGAAAACCAACGGTCTCATTTTAATTATACTCATGTTATCAAATGAAACAATTTTTTTGAGTATAAAAACCAACAATATTAGAAAACAATATTTATTCAAAAAAATCAGGTCGTTACAACTATTCCAATATATATATAGTATACACCCTACTATATTGTTTTTTTATTAAAATTATCTCATGGAATACCCATAAATTGAGTTTCATGGAAGCAATGCCTTTTTATCAGTAATTTTTTAAATTCACAACCCACTTCCAGAGGATGTTTCTCAACACCATGCCACCAGATTGGGTGAAATTTATAAGGAATATTCATCCTCCAGAATGTAATCATTCGAGAAGAACATAGAAATCCATTATTCTTTTTCTTTTACCATATAAAAACATTTCAATATAAAATCATACATTTTTAAATATGTGTTACATGAATCATCAGTTTTGAGGAAAAGTGTCTGTCTTGATCT
Organism: Viscum album; assembly: GCA_963277665.1. Lineage (NCBI taxonomy): Eukaryota > Viridiplantae > Streptophyta > Magnoliopsida > Santalales > Viscaceae > Viscum > Viscum album. Next base: position 11,464,936 of record OY728154.1, read on the forward strand.
TTTCAACTTCACAAAAGTCCCCCTTTTAGAAATAGATTCCTTCAGAATAAAAAGAATCTTATTCTATGGTAAATTTAGTGTACTATTAAGAATTATTAAACCATCTGGTGAGATATGAATCCATATCACAAGTAAGAGGATTATTTCCAAACTAAGAGTGTTTACTCATGTATTTGGGATGTCATTGAAGGATAATATTTAATCGAGGTATTTTGAATATAAAGAAAAGAATTATACATGAGGTGTGTCATATTCAAAGAGGATTAATCTCAAATAATTTCTTCAATATCCTATATAAAGAATGATCAATATTCTATTATAGAAAAATATGTTTTATGAAAATGGTGGTGTAGTTGGATATAGGATAGGACATCCGGATGTCACTCTGCATCCAATGAGAACAGGAATCTAGCCACATATAGTTCATATAAAGGACCCATATGTTTTTTGATCTAACATTTAAAGGGATATAATTTTTAGAATATTATCATTGATGAAGAAAAATCATATATAGTTTAGATTCATTCGTATGTGAGGGTATATCGCCATATTAACATGGATTTTTGGGTAAGGACGCATGTTTCCAAGGGAAGGTTTCACATATTAGACTATCACTCCTTAATTTATAGGCACATGGGGTTGGACACTCTATATACTTCAATGTCATGTAGTATATATTATAGATTACATAGTTTTTAGTCATTAAAATGATGATAGATCGATATTTTATTGGTCCAACGATGGTCCATATGAGCTGTATATATGGTTCTTTTCACCATAACATTTTCATAATCCTTTAATGGGGATTCCTAATTGGAAGAAGAATTTATTTTTCTCAGGCCTCCATTTGTGTGTTTTCAACTAGAAAAAAAAATTTCCTTTTCCTTTTGTATAAAATTCTAAGATTTTACCAATGTTATCCTTGGTGCATTAATAAATAGAATAAATATATTTTTTCACCAGATTTACATTGTTTGTTTTAAACCTAGTGAGTAATATGTCACTTTTATTGGTATTATATGGTATTCGAAGCTTGAGCAATGTAGTTTTTTATAATGGTTGGATTGATTTAACAAAATGTTTCTGAGGTTTATGGTTTTAGAGCATTAACACAAAAGGTGAATGAGGTATTCTATACAGTAATTGCAGGGAACCCCCAATGTGAATAAAGAGTCTATTGCAGTATAGATGATATCATAAGAAGGTAAAATTATATTAATTTCACAGTTCATTGACTAGTGACCGATTAGGTTAATTTCATATGCTATAGACCTGAGTGATATGCAGTTTATAGTCTTACTACATAGACTATCACTATAAATTTTAAAACCACACAACTGGTACTATATTCCCAATCTTGGACTAAAACATGCAATCCAATCACAATAGTTATATAAACTCTATAGGTTCTCTAAGATCAAATTATTCATGTTAAAATTAGATATAATTGAAAACATTGAAAATCATTTGAATAGAATTAGAGCTAATGATATAGAATATGTGGGTGAAAATTATTTTAATTAATAAAATAATCTCTAAAAGGATTTGGATTTCATGGATGGAGAGGCTTGAATGTGGGGTAAATAATTTTGTAGGCCTAAAATAGAAGATGTATGTAATCAATTTGTATACCATGGTATATGAATAATGCACACATTTAGTTCATCTTGATGATTTACTTTGAAATATATAACTTTAATACAAGGAATTGAGGAAATAGAGGTCATACGTGGACTGGAAAAGGAATTGTGGTTGGTCTGTATATCCATAACTGATGAATCCTTAATAGTGTATGTCACCCCTATATAGATCATGATCTTACATAGGGGAGGGGTATTTTCAAATTTCATCCAGGTGTGGTATTATAAAATGTGAGTATCTAATGACGGTATAAAAGATAAATGTCTTTAGTTGATTTATAAATTATTATTTCAACATTAATATCAATTTATTGAAATGGATCATATACAAGGTTGTTTTTATATGAATCTATATCTCATGTTGAAAATGGGTCACCTAAAAACAAACAAGTGTCATGCAATCTAATTTTATATTTTATGGACTGATTGTTCTATTGTTTAGTATAATGTGAAAAGTAAATTGATCCAAAGTTTATCATCATGAATCTTGAATGAGTTTCATATAGTATCTGGACATTGTAATAAGGGAATTTTCCATCAATTTTATTTACGTGTTGTGGGGAAGATTGATTACTGCAGTTTATGGTTTGATGGAATTGGAAAATTAATGATCAATTTAATGTACTGCATCTATGAGTATTTGGGTTGTGTGGTAATGGCCATGATTTCATGGAAATTAAGGTTCTATATCATATAAAATAAAGGTACTAGGTTTTTAGCGATGGGAAAAAACAATGTGAACATGTGGGCCAAGGTTGATCCAATTCATATATAAGAAGACACCTCATTGGGGGAGTAGTTCATGACTAGGCTTGATGTATGAATATAAGTTTCATGGTATAATTAATTTCATTGAATAGAAGAGAATAAATAATGGAAATTTTTTCCTAAAATATTTGAATCTTGAATGGAGACTAAGGGGAATAGAATAACTATTAGTAATGAAAGAAAAACTAATTAAATATACATTCGATGATGATTGGTGGGTGTAGGATTTCCATTACTACACTCAATCTGGTAAAGGTTTATGGGGTTTAACCTAACTATTCCTCTTCAGAAAACTCATTAAATAGGGTATAAATAACATGGTCAATGGAAAATTGACACAATCACCATCATTTCCAAGAGGTGTCTTTTCAAATCAGTCAATAAATGTAACCAATATTTCGACATGTGAGAAACCTAAGAAAATCATTCGAATCAAGGAAGCATATGGATTGTACATAAAAAGGTATGAAGTGGGTTGGGTGGCAGAATGAGTGTTCAAATGGGTTTGGAAAATTCTACGGTTATAGGAAAATGTAACAAACATGAGAATTGGGCAGGAGGAATGAAACATGATTTAATGTAAGGTTCATTTGAAACTAATAATGAGTTGTTCTAGATCTCAAGATGTATGGGGGAATCATGGTTATATATTAAGATCATTTTTTAGTGACCTCCTCGACCTATTTACGGTCATACAAGAGAGACTATGCACCACATAGTTTAATATTCATTTCAATGTGTCCAAATTTCATGTGATTTAACATCATGTAATGAGGTATAACAGTCTCAATTGTACGGGGTCATGTAGATTTAACCAATTACGAGGTTGAATCATATATTTCATCCAGTTATAAAAATCCCTAAGTGAGTATGGGCTTCAAGGGAATAATTATAATTTATAAAATATCATCTATGGAGAATAATTTTTTTATTTTCCAACTAAAGAGGGTCTAAGAATGAATACATATCTCATTAAATTAGAAATAAATATTAATTTAGTGCTCAAAATAGGTATTTTTTAAGATCATAACTATAGGAAGTTCTTCTAAGGCGAAGACAAAAGAGTCAAATCGAATTGAGTCACGTGATAGAGATGTGGACCTTGCAGTTTAATATCATGAATACAAGATGTATAGGGATGCAATATATGGTCATTTAAAATTGAACAATAAATTATTATTTTCAATTTCCTGGGTGTGTAACAACGATTCTTCCATCATTTTCATGAAATAAGGGTGAATGTTATAATCCCGAAAATGTGAGTATTGGTATCCCAATAGTGATATGGAAAAATTATCTATGGAATTATTATAGACCATATACGAAAAGAGGTTTCCTACTATGATGATGTTGGGAGCCATAGCTTTAGAAGATGTTTCTCTTGGGGATGAATGTTCTTTTGGTTGAGAGGCCCTATTTGGGGCGACATATACAAGGACAAAATAGGTCGTATTATGTGTTTCCATTAAAATGTGTCCTATAGAGTAAGATATTATATTACCACTAGTCGAGGAATGAATTTAGAGGTTCAAAATTTCCAAGACACAGAGTTTGAATCATGAAATGATTATTATCCATGAAATATACAAAAAATTTCTAAGCCTGAAATCCTTATTTTTGGATGGAGTGGATTTTCCTAGATCATCCCACGATAAAGGGTATATGTGTCAATAAGTATCTCATCGAGATTATAAAAATGTCCTATATAGGTCATAGAATGAATATTCCCTACATTGGACATACCCACATGCAGAGAGGAGAATATTTTTATATTGTGGACTACCAAAGATAAAGGATCTAGGTGACAATATATATTAAAAATGAGTGTGAATAAAGAAACACATAATTCTTGAAAAGATGTATGGGGGGAGACCAACATATTTGATTTTATCCTATATAAAGATCAACACAATAATGGACAATTTTTTAACTTATTGGAGTAACCATTACTGATTTTTGTCATCATGTTGTGAAAAAATTAGGTATTAATTATAGGTTAATTAATTCAGGACCATTATAACCCTATGATAATATGACATGTCATGGCCATGAAGGAATAAATTATGAAAATTCCATATCCCATGTGATCAATGATCGAAGTGAGAAATAAAGATTCGAACTGACTTATTTCACTAGAAATTTTGAATTAAAAGAAAAGAAAGTCGAATGTTTATCTTTGTTGGATGGACTAGGATTTATGATCTAGGAATCACTACATATATCATCAGGGTGAGAATCATGATGTACATAGTTCTAGTATGATATTAACATCGAATGAGAGGTAACTTAACTATGCAGTTGAATTTAATGTGGTGAGGAAGATGTTTTACCAATGTGAAAAATAATGCATGAGGAATAATAAACATAATCAATTTGTTTTTGAAATTATCTCACATGAGGCATCCCATGTTTTGAAATGAGGATTCATGAGAATGTTTCCCAAGGGATCATTTTCTTATTAACAGGCTCTGACAAAATACTAACATATCACGTTGAAGATGTTGGTGTATAGTTTAATATTTGGCATCTAAGACAATATGTATTGTAGATTTTACATTTATCTGGATATTAAGGGTTTTTATTTTAATATTATATAGAAATTTTTATTTTTTCAATAGATTTTAGGTTGAAAATATTTTACCATTAATATGGAAATGATAAAAAATATAGAGGTTATAATGGAAACGATGTTCTGACAAACTTCTAACATGAGGAAGGAAATTGATACCATGATCATGAGGGTCCATAGATCTGTAAAAGTGATATGGGACATGTACACTAGGAGATTCCAATTGGTTGGTTTCATTATGATACCATCAAAGCATACAGAAACAAGAGGACTTGGTCTCTAAGGATGAATATGCCTTTGGTTTATTGGCCCTCTTGGGTAACATGTTATAAAAATCCAATTTGAGGTGTATTAAACACAGAAAAAAAGGTTTTATCTAGTGTTGGATGACCTTATTCTCAGTATCCATTTTTTCAATGATCCTATTTTCCTAGGAAAATGAATATTGTGTGTGTAAGGGATCTATTCAAGCCCAAATGATGATGTTAAACTGACAATATCATGGGAGTAAAATGTTCTATATGTAGATATGACACCAAATCAGGGAAGGGGTTAATTTTTTTCAATATGTTTTATTAAATTGGAGAACTAAAATTATAATCTCCCTCATAGACAAGGGAAATATAAAATACGAAAGGGGAACACATATCCTTATTTTACTACTGCTTGGCCTAGGTTAAGGGACATTAGTGTCACTAGGTATCCTTTTTGGATATAATTCATGCCACACATTATAAATGGTATGTTTATATATATATATATATAACTTAATGGGAAAGTTTGTTTTCCATAAATTGGGACCACGAGTGAATGAACCCATTTTGGTGTCCCCTACATATATCATTTCTTTTATGCCAGAGAGGGAGAAATTTTAATACTTCATAGTTGTGAACTAGACCTATAGTCTAAACATCACTACATATCCCATGGATATATGAACCAAGATATATGGATATCTAAGGAAGGATATGTTGGAGGATCAGTAGGAGACCAACAACATGAATTGTGACCTTCTCATGAACATACCAAAATATTATATAGATTTAGGTTCTAAAACATTAATGTTAATCATGACGTTTTTTGTGACCATAAATGGTTTTTGTCATACAGTTTAACATATTTAGTATAAAATGTTTGGCTATATAGTTTAATGTCTTACATCTTGGACTATGGTGAATTTTCTTAGGTTCTACAAATTGAACCATAGGTCATGACTATTAAGGTTGTGTGAAGAAGACCATGATAAAGATGATCAATGTGGAATATTCCATAAAAAATGAATGATTTTTCCCTCTCACTGGATATGTCACAGGACTGATGAAATACTTATCTTTTTCACCTATATTACATTAGTTTCCCCTAACACAAAATGCATGTGTCGACGTACTAGCTAATGTAGCCACCATCCAAGATGATCTGGATCAGGGGGGAAGTTATCGTTTATATCACGCATTGAATAATGGTATCATCGATCGTCATATGTGATATGGAATAAATTAATTATGTCAACACCTCCCTAGATCACGAAGAACCAATGTCCACACATGGGTAGATAGATATCATAAGCGAGTATCTCCAAAATGGGATTTCCACAAAAGACCATGCCGGATGTGAACCAATTTGGTGTCATGCAGAAATCATCATTCTGGAGGACGGTCCAAAAGATCATAAATTTCTCTAAAAACAAATCTTTGAAGGAAACCACCTTAGGTACAAAGTATAATGACTTTCTATCTCCATCATGGAAGAAGTTCAAAAAAGTTCTTGTGGAACCCATCAATCAGAGATTAGGATCACCCACTAGATCAGAAGGTCGGGGTATTATTGCAAAATCGTGATACAATGATGTGTATAATTCACCAAGAAATGTCAATCATTCCATATTCATGAAATCATCAACCATTATCCACTGGAATTGCTATATAAAATGCAATATTCTTGGTTGTTTTCTATTTGGGGAATGGATGTTGTGGGGTTATGCCCCCCAGCCACAACTAAGAAAATCAAGTACATAATTTTTGCTACCAACATATTTTCAAAATGTACTGAAGAAATACCCCACAAGGAATTCAGGATAAATAATTTCATCAACATCCTAATGTCCCATATCCTAACCAGGTATTGGTTCCCTCACACAATATTGACAGACAATATCACCAATCTCAATTCCACAGAGTTGAAGAATCTATTCCATGAGTTCGATATCGATTCCCATCATTAATCTCACTATCATGTAGTCGAAAATGGATATATATATATATATAGACATTCAAATAGTCTCTATAAAATATAACCCTGATTATTTTGAGAACAGATATGAATTATTGACAAGAAAACCCCCTCCTTACTTTATGGGCCTACCGTACAACCACACACACGACCATACAAGAAACACCACAATCATTAGTGTACAAGACTGAGAGAGTGATACCCATATAGTTCCTGCTTCTTTTTCTCTGAATAACCAATTTTTGAAAACTCTCTCGTGTTGAATAATAAATAAAAAGTGGTTGTTTGAAATATAGAAGCTATAGGAGAACAGGTTTTGCACACTACACAACCTAGATGTCGATCAGAATCGACTTGATTAGGGATTTAATAAAATGGAACAAAGTCATTCATTCATACAAGAGAACTGAATCTCACTATCAGAACGCCAGTATTATTGAGAAAGAATACCTCAAAACTGTACCCAATGTTGGAATACCTTATTTCATATGTAAGGATAATCTTAATGGAGCCTATTCAATTTCCACCATAGATGGGGATAATGTCACACCACCGGCCAATGCATGAATTTCAAGAAATAATTTTAATATATTTAATCAATGGAATTCCACATTAGAGTTGGGCCCATCATTTTTCATGAATATATTATGATAAATAGTGTGATGTTTTTCTAGACCACATTATGATAATTTGTACAAATTCCATCATAGTCATATGACATTAAACTATATGGATCAATGAGAACTACCTCTGGATTGATTAAAATTTTCAATGAGATACATACTAATTCCAAAACAACTATTATTCCACTAAATCATAGGATTAATTTCCTTTCACATTGTGTGATCCAATATCCTTACCGCATAACATTCAACTTGAAGGAGATTTTCCTTACTGCAAGACATAAAACAAAAGGACCCATAACATTTTATCCTTTCACATTCTGATATCCACATCCTTTTCCACATGAAATAGTATTTCATGGATCCATAACATTTATTTTCATTCCATTTATTAACCCATTTTTTATTTCACAACGATACACTAAACAGGTTTCCTAGAACTACATACATCTTGATTCAAATTTCCAATGAGATACGTGGGGGCACGTAAACATTATATCTTGGTCAAACCCCTACATGATACAAAATTCCCTTATACAACTATTAAATTCAACTTCAAAATGATTTTAATCATTTTAATCATTATTTCTAACACTAATCACAGCTCACATGGTATTAAGTGTATCTTTAAGGGATTCATGTATATAGACAAGGGACAAATTCTAATGATAGGCCCATCTTAGTCCTGAGTGCAAGAATATAAATTTCAGACCATATGTACTTATTTTATGTAAATAAACTATATGGTTCATTTAGAACAATGGGTGTCTAAATTATCATTTTCATATGATACATAGAAATGATGAGTCCCCCATCCTTGGGCCCATATAAAATATCACTAGGTTTTCATGTCGGTTCACCCATGAACTTTTCACATCATGCCAAACTACAGTACTCCTTATGAACTATGTGATTCCTGATTTATATCATCAATGAATACATATTAATGAATGGATCTCTAGTCCCCAAACCAATTTCAAATATTAATGGAAATAATCCACACATCCACTTATGGGTCATACCTGAATAGATTATTTCCCATTAAAGAATAATATTTGACTTTCATCCTGTCATTGCATGATATGTAGTGATGACCGAATTTCAAAAACCAAACCATGTTATATATATACCCTTTCATTATGTATGGGTCATACCTACAATAATAAAATCATTAATAACTTTTTGTTGCTTGATTTCAGTCGTCATCGGATATGTAGTGACACCATTAATTCCATCCAGGGGCCTAGATGTATTACCCACATTTCACGTCAGGGGATCCACGTCCTCAACAAAAGATAATAAATTTCACTAACATTAAAAACAACATGTGTTTTCACTATCATTATCATGTGATAAAAAGTGTATCCTTGACTTCTACACTTGGTTTCATCCAAAACATTTTCATCCACTTGTTTCAAGTTCACAAATCCTTACCACATTAAGAAAAACTACACAGAAGAACATCCATACCTTATGATATTAAACAAGAAGGAAAACATCATGTTCTCATGGCATTAAAATTGAACAACAAATATATCATTACTGCATGCCAATAAACATCATGAAAAATGTACACAATGCATGATGTTAAAATGAATGCAAAAACATACCAACTACATGAAGAGAAAATTTGTTGACTGCCACCCATTTTTCATTACTAATCAAGGTACTATGAGAAATTTACCTCAGCCATCCAATTTAATGAGTGAGTCTACCATATATTAATACAAAATCAATTCATAAGCCACACTTCATGTCCCTAATTCCTTATATTGACATAAAACATCCATTTCCATTATAATGTATAACCAGCTCAATGAGACCTATTTCATGAAAATGAATGTATGAATATGGCTCATGTATATGGAAATATAGTCATAAAACCAAATGTATCACTTTAAAAATTGCTTATTATAATGCTTATGAGACCCAAAATCATCATAGAAGCACTAAAAACCTAATTGTTTCTAAAATATATTTTGTATAACTTTCCTATCTTATTACTCAAGACCCGAGAACCTCAATACATGATTTATAGCTTTTCAATCTCCATCTCATAAGGATGTTGAATTAATCTTGTCCCTACATACCCTACTTCTAATATTTTGAATCATTCCACATATTAGGACCATGTGAATCACTACCTTAAACTACACAACCATTGGGAAATGTTGAATGAACATAAAATATAGCCTATGATTTTATATATTTCATGACAACAGGATTCAAGGAGAAGAGATAAAAAACCTGTTAGGTTGAAAACCTGTAAATGGTATCTAAAGAAAAAGTCAAGTCATCTATCTCTTAACACTTCTTCTATATGGTTTTGGAAATTTTTATTAATATATAAGACATAAATCTCATAGGTACTATACTATATCCCTTGTAAAATCTAATTCATGTTCGCTGGACCCCCATATTCAAGATAATGTTATAGAAATGAATTTTCAAATATCATTACCCTACGAATATGTTCTCTAGGCGGAGACACAACTGTTAGAGTGCTCATATCCTTCAAGGATATTACATTTTCCCTAATTAAAACTACATTATTTTGTTGCCTCAGATAATAGTAAACTATTCTGGGTCCATAAAAAATATATTTAGCATCATGTGACCATTTTCGTGACATTGAATGCATGCATCTGGATCCCATATATGTACCTTTAGCTGTCAACAAAATTCATTACTCTAAAAAAAGTACATTCCAATCCTATTATTCTCTAACTTCATCAAGACAACACTCAACACCTTAGTTTTTCTAAACTACTCTCGGTGTGGATGTCCAATATCATCCTCTAAATTAGATTATTTTCAACCAAGATTAACAATCTATAGGTAAACCTATACAAGTGTATTCAACATTAATATTGTTATATCACCAATTTTTATACCTTTTCACATTATTGGGTCATGAACCTATATTTTTGGAACTTTTGTTGGCCCAAAACTCATGATTTGAAACCACATGTCATTGGAATCAAGCTAATCAATTAGATCTAAAACTCTACTAGGTTCCCAAACCCTTCATGGATATCATTTATTCCATGACCAACATCATAATCTGGGTTTTGGGTATTGATAATTTCTTTATGAACCTAGGAAGGAAGATTAGATCATATTTTACCTTCGCATATTACCAGTGTATGACGACCCTGGCCAACCAAGAAAATGTATGTCCTTCTTTTCAAAAAGGATTTTCAGAAATTTTTACCACTTAAATCACCAAGGAAGACCCATCCATCTCAAAATATCACGATACATTACTTGAATGAATTCCCATTAACATATTGACGTCTCGTACATTTTTATTATGACTTAAATATCATATATTCCAACTATATAGGTTATACTTTCACCCCATTGTTGAGAAGGTATGTGAAGTATGATATAATCTAAAATACCAAATGTAGGATCGAAATAATATAGATACTGAATGAAGTATCTAATAGTGCTTAAAATACAAGAGGGGGTGAATTGTATACTTTAAAAATTCCATTGAAATATTTAAAGATTACTATGTTTAACAAGGTTAAACAAGGTATTTCACAATACCTCTAGTTCTACACACATGTCAGATTCCGAATATATGATTCCGAGAAAGTGATTCTAGAAAATATGTTTCCGGAAAAGAAAAAAAACAAAAGTTTACAAAGATAATGATTCTACCTTAAAGCCTGTAGAATCTTACTAAATCAGAGTATACATGTATAAGAAAGTATATTATTGTTATACTTTCCTCACCAATCAAAATAATGCGGAAAACATCGAACAAACAATTAACAAGTAGTAAGTATTTTAACCCAAAGAGAAGGCTATCCAGAAACCATCGATAAAGGTTCCTTGATTTATACATTAATGAAATTATGTCTTACCCACACCAGGGTAAGCCCTTGATACGATGATCAGAGTCTTTCTTGCTATCCCCGCAAGCCCTCAACTTCAAGGTAGTCGGGCCCTCTATCTTCCTCAGCAAGGAAGTCCTCGAACTTTATGTTAGTCGGCACCTCTGTCTTCCTATCCCTGGAAGCCCTCGAATGTACTCATCAACATTCAGAGTCGCACAAAGCAATTCTGGACAGGGTGTTTAGTACAAAAAAAATAAAGTCTCTCTCTAGAAATCACTTCAGTTTCATGTAATCACTAGATTAATCATCTTGTTTTGAGTTCTTTCAAATGAGCTTGTATTTATAGGCACAACTTCAACATTTGACTCCCTCCTCAAATGGTCATATTTTTCCTTACATTTTAGAGGGACCTGTACACGTGTAACTCAAACAATGGTTAGTTAGAAATTGAATGCATGAAATAATTTTATAAAAAAATTGTTGTAAGAAAAAATATGGTTACATAACCAAAATCAAATATTCAGAATGTATGAAATTAAAATTTTGGAGTCTAACCAAAAATATATTCGCTATCTATAATACAAGGATATTCATATTCTTTTTTCTATGGAATTCAGAACATGAACATACAATTTTTGGAGTCTTAGTTCATGAGAATTAGGATTTAGAACATAAAAAATTAAGAGTAATAATTCCTTAGAATTCGGAGTCTGAACGAACAATGTTTGGAGTTTGAATTTGGAGAACTCAGAGTCAGAAATAATAAGAGTTTTGAGTCTAAATTCTGAGAACTAGGAGTCGAAACTCATAAGAATTCAGAGTCTGAATTTAGAACCTAAAAAAAGGATGATCTTTATCTAAGTATTATATTATTAGGAGGTTTTAGATATGAAACCGAATTTTAAACATAGACTAGATATGCAATGAAAAACATGGTAAGGATAAATTTCAATGGGGAAGGAAAAGTTTCCTTATGAAAGTAAAACAATGGAAAAAATGAAATTTTCCTTGAGATAAGGTATTTGTGATTTTAAAAACATGCTTATTAGTAAAAAAATAATGAAACATTATTGACTCAACAATCTCCCCAAATATGATGGAATTAAAGAGTCATAAGGAAACATTTTTGACTAAAAAATCTCCCCCTTTTTGGAAAGCACAAACATCCTTATGAAAAAGAAAATATGGACTTAGAAAATATCATTCTAGACTTTGAAAATAAAACTTATCTCTCATATCATTTGGGTGAAGATGAATATGACTAACTACACCTTCGGGTTTGGGACACTAATGATCATATTCTAGATTTCCAGAATGAGATTTTTCGTTATCTTGAGAATGGAAATCTCTGTAGTGAAAAATACCCCTCAGATAAACTCCCCCTTATGGATGGATATTTATTCTTTACATAGTATTCTTTTTTCATTCTCCCCCCTTTTGATTTTCAAAAAGAATTTGAGGGAAATGGAAAATAAATTATGGTACCTGAAAGATTAGTACAACACAATCAAAATAAAAGAGACCACAAATTTCATTATAATTAGAAATAATTTGTAAATGGAAGAAAAGGTACAAAACAAGATCAGATTAGAACACAGTTATCCTTCCTTTTCCTTCAGCATCAACGTCTTGACTATATTCTTTAGCTTTTTGTTCTCCTATTGATCTTTCTCTTCACACATAATATGCTGATCCAAATCCTCAGCTTTCATCTCTAAGGATTTGATTCTATCATCCAGAACCTTTAGAACCTCTGCATGAGCCTTCAGGACTTCTTTCTGCATGAAAATATTTTCTTCAATCTCAATTAGAAGATCCCTTTATCTCTTCCATCTTTGAGAAACTGAGTACAACTTTCCATTTTAATCCTTTACTTCGTGAATCTAAGAATTTTCTCAAGGGGTAGCTTTTCCTCCATGATACTTGTGAGATCCTTTATTTTATCAACTTCAATGTAAAAATACTCCTTCACACCATCTTGTAACTCATAAAACTCTCTCAAATCGTCAACTATCTTCATTGACTAGAAAACCATTTTATTACATGACTTTTTGTGGGCATCGTATTTAATGAATAAATTCATGAAATAAACATCAAGATTCACACATTTATCCATCACCATGGATACTGAATCTGACTTTTGATAAAGTGTATGTTGAAGAATCAAGATTCTAGATTCTATTCTTGGGAAAATCTATAATTGTGCCAACCAGTTTTTTCAAAGACCGGACAATGAAATAATGTCCTAGAGATAATGAATACGAATCTGAGACTTTTCTAAGTGAGGCTTCATTCTATAACTCAACTAACTTCCTCTTTTATGATCCACCAATTTCCTTTTTCATTATAGTAAATTTTGTAGGTCTCTCAACTACCACCTGTTTTCCTTTATCGCTTCTCAGAATGGCTTCCTCATTTGAATATTTGTGTTCACTATCAGACATATTTACAAATCTATCTTCATTTAAATTCTCATTCTCTACTACTACCACTGCATCCTTATGATTAATAAAATAATGATTAAAAATATCTTCCTCAGATATCTTGTTCACTTAATCTTTAGTATTTTCATCATTTTCTTTCTGATCTTTCCTAGGTGTAGTAAGTTATGATGATTCTGCTTCTGATCTTCAGAATGAAAATTTCTCATATCGACATTCTTTCTCATGAAAGTCATCCAATATCTTTATGAGATCTTCTATATATCCACTACTTTCATATTCTTCAACTTCTTGTACTAATTCTTCATCTTCTTTTTCTTTAACTTTTTCTGGAGTGACAAATGATTTATGAAGAGTATCAGGTAAATCTCCCACTATAAAATATTTTGGTACTGGGAAACTCTCGGATGCTTTCCCAGTATCCCTTAGAAGTTATTAATGAATTTCAGTCTCATTCATGTTATTATTTATTTTCGTTTCTTTATATTTCCTCTCATTCTCATCAGCAGTCTTCTCTTTCAAATCCTTTGCTTTTGCATGATCAAAGACAAACTGTAGCTCTCCTTCCATCTAGTTTTTCTTATCATCCCTCCATTTTTCTACAAATTTATCTAGATATACCTTTTATTTCTTAGGTTTTGGAGGTTCTTATTGAGATTCATTAGCTTTTGGGGGTTTCTCTTCCTCTTCTACTTCCATGAAATTCTTCTTCTTTCCTCTCTTTCTCGATGATTTAGGCACTTATTGTATCTTCGAAATAGCTTCAGAATCTTCCACTGGTAGGTCATAATATTCTCCAAAGTCATTGAAAAACCAAAGTTCATCATTTTCGGTGTATCATCACTGACTAGCATAACTTTACACTTACTGGGCTTCGAGCTGTAAGGGATTTTGAAAGATTCTAGACACCAAACTATCAACAAAGAAAGAATAGATGGGTACATGATAATCTGAGACATTATATTTCCATTATTGATATTCTAAATCATAATCTGAATATGAATAACAAAATTAACCTTCCTCAGATTCACCAGAAAATATAGGATGTACATATCACTCTTTTTTAATGTGTCCTTGTCACCTTTTCTCGGAATTATAAATCATTTAACCCACAATTGAAGGATCACATTATTTGTAGAGAGGTGAGAAATATTAGAAGTCTTAACATATGTAAGACCAAGGAACTCCATAGCATTATCCTTTAAAATCTTCCTTGATCATCTGGAAACTTGTGAGAACAAATATCCACTTCTCCTTCATACGGTACTCCAATCAGACTAGATGCCTTAGTGTATGAAAGAGCATAAGTTTTTTATTATATTTTAATGGAAAACATCTCTCTGACATCTTCCTTAATAAAACTAAATGATTCGTAAAACTCAAAAAGATTATCCAGATACACTATGTCTTGAGCCCCTGTCTTGGAGATTCAAACACTCTCCCATACATTCAATTTGATGTTCTTTGAAATTATAGAATCATACTTGTTGAAGAAATTCAGATGCACCAACCTTTTTCTATACACATGCCACTTCGGGATAGGCTTGAAAGTAGAAATATATTTCTCAGATGATTATTTTACAAACATTTGGAATTGACCAAAATCTGAGAAGTTTGGAACGGGATTAAGTATAGGGTTAGAAAATCAGCTCGGAAAAGCTTGAGATCGATGTGGGACAACCCTTTGAGGGTCCTTTATATTGATGTTGGAAGAGACAATTCATCTTCCAAACCCAATCCAATGGCTAAAAATCCTTCTGATCAGATCTGACAGTTGATTTGATTGCTGTTAGGAAAACATGATAGAATCTAATTTTTTGAGGTTTTTAAGAAAAAAATTCAGATTTAAGGAAAAGAGAAACCGAATTTTTTTTAAAAAAAATTAAAATACCAACAAGTAAATGATGTTTACAAAAACATAGGAAAAGAAAACATAACTTTAGGATTTCTTGGAAGATTATTCGTATTGAAAAAAAATCTTGATGGACTTTAGATTCCGAAATGAAACTTCATTTCGAAAATTTTTAATACAAAAAAACATCATTACAAAAATTTTGAGTATGAAAATCTTCATTAGGAATTTTTTAAGTATGAAAATCTTCATTACAAAAAAATTTTGTATGAAAATATTCATTAAGAAAAAATTTTGTACGAATATATACATTACAAAAATTTTGGGAACAAAATTCTTTATTGTGAAACTTTCAAATAAGTAAATCATCATTATGAAAATTTTGTGTACGAAAATCATCATTATGAAAATTTTGAGTAAGAAAATATTCATTACAAAAAATTTGAGTATGAAAATCTTCATTACGAAAATTTTGAGTATGAAAATATTAATTATGAATCTTTTGAGAAACTGAAAAACTAAGTACTCCCCCTATAAATTTTTTTTTACTGTAAGGAGATTGATTTCAACAGAATGTAAATGAGGAAGATTACCTTATGGTTATCATTCCTAACATCTCTTTAATGTATTCAAATCTATCAGATGGTAAAGAATTTGTAAAAATATCATCAAGTTGATCTTGTGTTTCGATAAACTGATGAATGATATCTTTTTTTCTATGTGATCCCTTAGAAAATAATTCCTAATATATTGTTTTTTTTGCACGAGAGTGATGTTAAGGGATTTTTTCATAAAGAAACGGCACTAGTATTATCACCAAAAATTAGTGTTTGGGTAGAAATCATACCATAGTTCGTGAGTGTGTGTTGCATCCACAACACTTGAGTACAAAAACTTCCAGCTGCTACATATTCAGCTTTAGTAGTGGCAAGTGAAACTGAGTGTTTCTTCTTCCATGACCCAGAAACTAATGAATTTCCTACGAAATGACAATTTCTGAATTTACTTTTTCTATCCATTCTACATAAACCAAAGGTATCATCTGAATAGTTTTTTAAAAATTATCATTTTCAAAAGTATAAAATAGTCATAAATCAATGGTTCTCTTTATGTAACAATTTTTTTACTTCCTTTAAATGAGATTCCTTAGGATTGGATATATATCTTGCACATAAGTATACTGAAAACATTACGTCTGGATGACTAGCATTCCAGTAATGTAAACATCCTATCATAACTCTAAAAGATGTTTGATCTACTGGTTTCCATACTTCATCATGATCAAGTGAATTTGAGTTTCCAATGGGAGTACTTATACTCTTATTTATGTCAAATCCATACTTTTAAAGAAGATAATTTATATACTTATGTTGGGATATATAGATTCCTTCTATTTTTGAGAATTTTGAAAACCAATGAAAAAATGTTATCTCACCCGTCATACTCATTTCAATATCAGATTTCATTAGATTTACAAAGGATTAAGTTAATGATTATTGAGTTAAACCAAATGTAATTTCATCAACATAATTTTCTACAATGAAAATTTTTTCTTATCTTTCATTATAAAATGGGATGGATCTACATTTCCCCTAATGTAATTATTTTGAAGCAAAAATAATTTAATCCTATAATACCAAGCTTGAGGGGCTTTCTTAAGTCCATAAAAAGAATTGGTATGTTTAAAAACATGTCAGGAAGTTTTTTATCTTCAAAACTAGGAGGTTGTTCAAAGAAACTTCCTCCTGAACATTACCATTAATGGAATCGAATTTTTCATCCATTTGAAAAAGTTTGAAATCGATGAATGCTGCAAAGGCAAGTAGGATACGAGTAGATTCATTTCTAGCTACTGAAGCATAGGTTTCTTCATAGTCTATTTTTTCTTGTTGATTATAGCCTTTAGCAACCAATCTGTCTTTATTTCTTACTATGATTCCATTTTCATCAAACTTATTTTTGAAGACTCATTTTAAACCTATAATAGGAGTCTCTTTAGGTATTTCAACCATGGTCCATACTTAATTTATTTCGAATTAATTTAGCACATCTTACTTGGCTTTTATCAAATCATCATCACCTAAAGATTCATCAGTGCTTTTTTTCTAATTGGGATTGAAATGATAGATTTTATACTTCATTTCATAAGGAACTTCTAGTCCTTACAGGTTGATTCACATCACCTATGATACTATCACTATAATGAATATTTAGAAATAAGTGATTTGGATTTTTTAAAACCTGTTCATCATCCTTGGGTAAAATATCATCTAGGGTAAATTCTTTTGAAACATTTTCTTGAACATTTTCCCTATTAGAAGGATCTTATAAAAAAAGGTTGATAATCAGTTTTTGAAAACACATCTGAAGATGTAAGTTTGTGTTGTTTAAAAACAAGGGGATTAGTTTCATCAAATTTGACATGTATTATTTCTTCAACAGTAGTAGTGTTTTTATTGAAAACACTATAGGCCTTAGAAGTTTTGGAGTAACCTAAGAAATTTCCTTCATCGGATTTTGGTGTAAAATTGAATAAATTATCTTTAGTATTCAGAATTAATTCCATGCAACCAAAAACCTATAATTAAGAAATTTTAGGTTTTTTTACCATTCCATAACTCATAAATGGTTTAATTAAGAAAAGTTATAATCAAAACATGATTTATAGTATAACAAGCAGTACTTACAGCTTCATCCCAAAAATGATTTGCTACAGAATACTCACTCAACAGTGTTCTTATTATCTCTTTGAAAAATTCTATTTTATCTTTCAACAACATAATTCTGTTGAGGTGTTCTAGGTTCTGAGAAGTTATGAGTAATTCCTTTTCAACTAAAAAATGATTCAAAATCAGAATTTTAAAATTCTCTTCAATGATCACTATGAATAGTTCTCAAAGGATGGTTTTTCAAATTATTTACTTGGCCACTAATACATTTATAATAAGAAAAAGCATCATATTTGTTTTCTAGAAAATATACCCACGTAAATATAGTGTAATAATATACTAAAACAAATACATATTTCTTGCCTCCAATGTTTCCATTTTGTGTTGGACGAAAGAGATACATATGTACTAACTTTAATACATCGGTAATTGAGACTTCACTGACTGATTTAATACTTGCTTTATGTTTCTTTCCATATAGACAAGGAGCAAAAACATTTAAAGAATCAAATCTATGCTTTGGTAGATCATTAAATAATATTTTCATTGAGATTTTTCAAGGATTATAAGGTTATAATTTCCTATCCTTCTTATCAAAAAACCAAGAATGATCTTTCATTGCACTAAGGAAAGGTATATCTTTCCTCCTATGGTCTTCTGTGGTTAATGTGTAAACATTCTCTTTCCTATTGGATGAATGAATAAACTCTTCCTTGGAATTGTGTACTAAACACTTCATATTCCTAAAACTAACAAGGTAACCATTATCACATAATTGACTTATTCAAATGAGGATTTTCTTAATAACCTTAACAAAAATAACCGTTGAAATCAATGTTTTTACAAGAATAAAGATGTTACTTATACCAATAATATCTCCCCTTACATTATATCTGAAATTTGATTTCCTTCTCTTTGTCTTGATAATATTTTCAAAGAAGTTTTTGTTACCAGTTATATGTCAGGAACATCTATTATCCATGTACCATGTATTTCTATTGGTACTTTCTTTACTTTTCTAAAAACAAAATAGTTACACTTTTAGAACCCAAAAATTCTTGGATCTAGAAATTACAGAAAGAAAAATCTTAGGTACCCACATTTTCTTGGAAGAAAAGGCTTTATAAAATACTAAATACTAGGTTTTGTTTAGGGAAATCCTTTAGTCCCAATGCCCATCACACTAACACTTAGTGCATTGTGGATCACTTTGAGGAAAAAAATAATTGTTTCTAAAAATTTTGTTTAGAACTGGTATAAACAAATCCGAAATTATTCCTTAATTGTTGGATTTGAGAATACATCTTATTAAAATTTTCCTTACCTAAGGTAATGTTCTTAAAACACTTCTTCAAGGAAAAACTTTTGTATTTCAATCTAATAACTTAGTTCATTCCTTCAAAAACATTAGTTTTAGAACTAGAGTTTGGCTCGAAAATATTTTTCTTAGAAATTACATTTTCTAGATCGTTAGAAAGTTTATCCATCTCAGAATGTACATCCTCATGATTTTTTGAAATATTATCAAAATCAAGGTTTTTCTTATCAGGTCTTTGTAATGATATGATAATTCCTTAGTAATTATAAAAATCTTATAATTTTCTTTATCATCCTTTTGGTTGAGTTTATAATTTTCATTATCATGAAGTTTTGAAAACCTAGAAACTTCTTCATAGGTATGTAACGAATTATCCTCATTAGAAGAAGATTATTCATCTAAAGAATCTTCATTAGAAGATTCATAGTATTTATCATTACTATAATTTTCATTTAATGAAATATTATTCATTGATTCATCATTGTTTACCTTATCCATTATGAAATTATTTTCAATAGGTAGTCTAGATATTAGACCTTGATTCTTCAGTCCAGAATATTCATAATCCGATGATTTATCAGTATAGTCCCCACCACTAGCACTCCAGGTGTCATTGGTATTCAAAACATTCTTAGCTTTAGCATTGTTGTACTGCTTTCAGATTCTCTCAGAATGCTTTTCCTTTCTTTCATTTCTCTTAAGCATATGACAATCAGGTCTTATATGCCAATCTCTCTTGCATTTATAACATGTGACTTTTGAATCTTTCTTATATTTCCTTTATTTCTTCTGGTATATGGATTGAAATTTCTTCTTTCCATCTATCTTCTTCATCCTCCTAGAAATATTTCCTAGTTCATTTTTTGAAGATTCACTTCCACTAGATTCAGATTGTATAGAAACCTTCTTAGATTTGGATCTTGTAACACTATTAGGAGTCTTGGATTTCATATGATTTAGGGTTTTTGTAAAAGAAACACTGCCATTCCAATTATTCTTCTTAATGTTTTCAACATCTATCTTCATTATAGTCTCATGTTGAAGTAGAGTTCCAAAAAAATCATCAAGAGAAATCTTAGTAACCATTCTATTGTCATCAATAATTTTTCTCTTATATTCACATTGATTGGGCATGATGTCTATGATCTTGTCCACTAGAGATTCATCATCTTATAGTTTCTCACCCAAGGATTGTAAACTGTTAACGATTGTCATAAATCCTTATTGCACCTTATATTTGGGTGCTCCATATGGAAAGCATAACCAATTATATTCATTTTTGAGCATCGTTCTTCTTGTTTCAATAAAATTGGAGGTTCCAAAGAGTGTAACTTCAAGTTTATTCCAAATAAAATTTGCTGCTTCACAAGATGAAATTTGGCTATATATATTTCTAGTCATGGAACAAAGCAATGTATTGAGAACCAAATAATTCTATTGATATTCATGCTTTTATTGATTAGTGAATGTACTAAATTCCTTGTAAGGGATTTTATACTCTTATTTAAGAATAACAATATTGTCCACTCAATTATTAATAATAAATGTCTTCATGTGATCTCTATAATATTTGTAATAATTCGCAAAAAAAGGTGGTCTTGTAGGATTTATGTTGTTAATGGAACCAAAATTGATTCCTACCATCTTAAAAAAACATTCCACACAAACATGTTAGTAGTAAGGTTATGTAAACAAGGAAAATATTACCCAGCAAGAAAAATATATTATAAGAGTATCTTTTAGGAAAAAATAATGAATTATAACTTTATGATTCCGAAATGATGATTTCAGAAATACGACGAAGATGAATTCACTCCTGAATCTAATCATGGGATTAATTGAGATTTAACAAATACCTTTGATACCAATTATTGAGATGGTATGTGGAGTATGATATAATCTAAAATACAAAATGTAGGATCAAAATAAAATACATACTGAATGAAGTATCTAATAGTGCTAAAAATACAAGAGGGGGATGAATTGAATTATTTAAAAAATTCCCTTGTAAATTTTAAAGATGCCTATGTTCAACAAGGATAAACTTGGTAATTCAAAATTACTCCACTTCTACACAATTTATAGAATCCGGAAATATGATTCTGAGAACGTGATTCTAGAAAATATAATTCCATAAAAGGAACATAACAAATATTTACATAGATAAATATACTACCTTAAAGCGTGTAGTATCTTACTAAATCATAGTATACAAGTATGAGAAATTTAATATTGCTATACTTTCCTCAACAATCAAAATAAAATAGAAAATATGAAATAATCAAGTAACAAGTAGTATGTCTTTTAACCCAAAGAGAAGGGTATCCAACAATATTGGATAAAGGTCCCATGATTTATACTTTCATGAAAGTTTATCTTACCCACACTAGGTTAGGCCCTTGATAAGATGATCAGAGTCTGTCTTGATATCCTAGAACGCCCTCAACTTCAAGGTAGTCGGCACCTATGCCTTCCTCAGCAAGGAAGTCCTAAAACTTTAAGGTAGTCGGCACCTATGTCTTCATCTCCCCCGGAAGCCCTCGAATGTACTCAGCAACATTCATAGTTGCACAAATCAATTCTAAAAAGGTGTTTAGTATGAACAAAGTAATAAATTATCTCTCTCTAGAAATCATATCAGCAGCTTGTAATCTCTAGATTGGTCAAATTATTTTGAGATATTTTGTATGATCTCCTATTTATAGGAACAACTTCAATAGTTGGATCCCTCCTCCAACGGTCATATTTTTCCTTAAATTTTGGAGGGACCTATACACGTGTCACTCAAAAAATGGTTAGTTAGTAACTGAATTCATGACATCGTTTTACAACTAAAATTTATGTATGAAAAAATATGGTTACATAACCAAAATCAAATATTCAGAAGATAAGCAATTAAAGTTTGGAGTCTAACCAAAAACATATTCAGTGTCTGTAATACACGGATATTTAGATTCTATTATCTAATGAATTCAGAACATGAAATTACAATGTTTGGAGTCAAGATTCATGAGAGTTTAAGGTCAGAACATACAATGTTCAGAGTCAGAATACATCATAATTCAGAGTCTGAACTAACAATGTTCGGAGTCTGAATTCAGAGAACTCGGAGTCGGAACTCATAAGAGTTTAGAGTTTGAATTCGGAGAACTCGGAGTCATAACTCATAAGAATTCGGAGTCTGAATTCAGATCCTAAAAATAGAATGCTCTTTTTCTAACTATTATATAATTCTAAGGTTTTAGATTTTAATCTTAATTTTACACATAGTCAAGATAAGAAATGAAAAACATGGTAAGGAAAATTTTCCTTGGGGAAGGAAAATTTTCCTTATTAATATAAAACAACGGGTCAAATGAAATTTTCATTGAGATAAGGTGTTTTTTATTTTCAAAACTTGAGGATTAGAAGAGTCATAAGGAATCCTTATTGACTCAAAAATCCCCCCAAACATGAAGGAATGAAAAATTTATAAGGAAACCTTATTGACCCGACACCCCTGTATTTCTTCAATGACCAAACATCCTATATATGTCTTATTTATCCCTTGGAAAAGATACCTGGCTTAAAATTCCATTGTTATATGTCTCTATGCATGCTTATACATCATGAATATATGAATATGGCCCTAAACTAAATTTATCACTCTCATAAAGGGATTTCTTATCCGTGGGAGCCCATATGACACCGTTGGAGAACCTAGGAAGTAGGTGTGTTTCGGGTCATTTGTGGCATGTCATCACCATATTCCATGACAAAAAAATCAGGCCACAGATAAATAAACTTATACTAGAGAATAATTATTTCTGGGATAAATGAACTTAATCTAAAGAGATATCTGATCCATGATAAAATTACTTACACTCATGAAATATCAGGCCTGAGAAAAAACACCATATACTAAAGAAATATAAGGTCCAAGAGAAACCATAAACTAAAGTAATATATGGTCTTGCATAAAAGACAATAAACTAAATTGATATCTTATCTGAACAAAAAGTACATAAAATAAATTGATATATAGTCTGTGATAAAAGACTGTAAACTAAATTAAAATTTTTTCTAAGCTAACAAACTGTAAAGTAAAACAAAATCATGTATGAGATAAAAGACCCTAATCTAAAATCTATTATAGGTCCAAGATAAATAATCATAAACTAAGCATATATAATGTATGATCCAAACATCCTTAATCTAATGTTATATCATGTTTGTGAAAAATAACCCCACATGATATAACATCAATTATTTAATCTAGAAAGAGTCTACAAGGCCCATTAATAGATTTGGAAAATCATAAAATACAATAACCAAGAGTATCAGCTTCGGAAGAATATAGAGCACTCTCCCACTAGGGAATATATCCAACCTATATAATACTTATACTTATTAGGAGATCTCAATAATACTGTAATGGATTTAATTAGAGAATCTATTATTGGTAGTTCATCATGAGTATATAAAAATAGGAATATTTTATTATTTAAATATATAGATAAACAATTTCATGTTTTCATGATATTACACAAAGTATGGGTATCATTGGATATTATCATGTAATTAGTTCCAGAAAAAAAATCATCCACATGATGACTAAAAGATAACTAGATGAAATCATATATAGTTTAGTAGATCAATTAACTAATACCATACTGAAAGAAGAAGGGAGACATCATCTAAAAAATTGGACCCATACAGAGGAATTTGATGCAATAGGGGATAAATATAGAGCTTAAATGAGTGGAAAATATTCTAAACAACATTATCTAAATCCATTTGTTATTTTTGGTTGGCATTACAATTCCAAATAATCATGTCCCTATGTTTGGAAATATATTGGGATAACCAATTCGAACAGGAAGATATCTGAAAAAAATTAATTTGTGTATTTCAGACATATAGAATAAACTCATGTCCAAATAATGAAATAAGTGTTCTAGTTGCATGATGTGCATCACATGAATAAACAATGGATTTTTGAACCTAATAAGTATTTTTTGAAGCACCCTACCCTTGGATCTATCACAGGTCACATAAACCCATATTCCATTGCCAAATCCAGTGGACATTTTGGAGACTTGTGATCATGTGACCCTAACATGGTCACACAAATCACATGACACTCGATCAATCAAACGATCAAGGAAGAGGATCCTATAAAGTATCTACGACTATTATAGTCCTCATATCTTAAGATCAAACATTTTCCTATATATATTTTGTAGTTGGGTTGAACATGTGCTTGAGATGAAGCGAATTTGTGGAACAAAACTCACAATGAAGGCTTCCAATCATGTCTCACAATCATGTCTTACAAAATGATCATATGATAGAGACATGAGATGGGGAAATGAAAGATATCTTTTGAGATTTGGTAGCTAGAGAAATTAGTCACAAAATAATCCCCTATATATAGGGAATTTATCAGAATACTATGAATTTGGCATAAGAAAAAAGGTCACCATGGGCACGAGTTTGTGGCATCTCCCAAGAATCATTTGGTAATTTATTTTCCTAAAAATCGAGCACTTTTCCCAACATATGCCACTCCTAAGGGAGGGATTTTTATTCCTTCCATGTGAGAATCAAAAAATAAAAAATGACGAAATAACATTATATGGGTATTATTTTCCATACAAAAAAAAGAATAAGGAGGTGGTCGAGACCTATGGATTGTGAAACCCATTAAATGACCTTCCATTGTGTGGCCCTAATAAATTCATGTGAAATGATCTTGCATAAGGTGTAGCCTGTTGTGGATCCAATGGATCCCATTTAAACAAGTACCCCTTATCTGGAGATTCTACACCTGACAACTAGTTTCCAGGAGGTGGAATGAAAACAAAATCCCTAATGTGACGTTGTTCATCATTTGTGAGTGTCTAAAAACAATTCCAAATATTCTATAAAAATGGGGGAAATTTCCAAAAGGTTGAGGCCTCTTCCGATTATAAGGGTCAAGGGATGTATAACCAATGGGATGGATAATTATGCATGGGAATATTTTAAGAAAAACTCCCAATACCTTTAATCCCTTATGGAATAAACAATAAAATAATGGAGAGGAGGTGGTGCCTCACTCAGTCTTTAAATGACATAGGGTGACCCATACTGATCTGTAAGACAATGTGAGCCCCTGGAGACACATCTACCTCGTATCATGAAATTAATTTGGATTCTTAGCATTGTCACTTGAAAATCCTTGAGTATATTTAGGAAACCACATTCTCTCCATTTTTGGTTCTCTAAAGAAAAATAGATGTGTTTGTCCATGAAATTATCACAAACCTCCATATGAACCCTTTTCTAACACAAGACATCATAAAAAAATTGTGTAATTGAATTTGAAATTACACATGAAATTCCACATGAACCTTTACCATTGTAAAATAAAACAAAGTAAATAAAAGTGGTAGGAGGTGGAAGATATCATAGTAAACAATCCCACACTGCATAATCAGGATGTCTGTGAAATGGTCTATGAATACTCATGGGAATGCTAAACTAATCCCATGATGTCCCCTTGAAAAACAAACCTTGTCTTGTGGTGAACTTAGAACAAGCCACTGTTTCCCAATTAAATGTACTAGAATAGGCATCAAGAATCTCGTAGACAACATTCAAAATGCAATTAGATTTATCAAAGTTAATTTTAAATTCAAAAATGAGAATATAGAAATCCTTCAATAAGGTCGTGTGATAAATAAAGTCACCATGAATTAGAAATAATAAAATTATTGGGATTATTAATGGGATGAACTCATATTCATTAAAAATAAGGTGAATCATTTTACGTGATCCATGGTAGATAATCATAAAGACGCATGGTTCCATATCCCTTATCCAACTCTTTCTTTAATTCATGGTACACATGAAATTAAAACTGTAGAAAACTCAGTGTGAAGATTCCTATAAATCCACCCCCCAACAAGAAATTTTTTCCACTACATATTTTCATGAATATGAAGAAAAATAGAAGTTTCACAAAACACCTATATAGGATTTAATTATGAAGATAATATCACAAATTAAAATTATATTATCTGTTAATCTACTGAAGAAAAGTATGAATAATATGTCTCATGAAATAAAGGAACATCATGTGATCATTAATAGATCACATGAAGGACCTCAGGTAGGACATGTGAAAAACATCCTGCATGATTTCTAGATAACATGATACTTGTGATAATCTTGAACTGAATAAATCTATGTAATTTTCAATATAAAATCTTGAAATAAGACATCCCTTGTGAGTTTTAACTGAAAATTCCTTTATTAATTTAAAATGGTAATTCCTTATTTAATAGAAAACTAGGATGATGTATGTGAATCAGATTATATCGAATCAAATAAATAATTACATATGTTTGAGGATATGATTAAAGTTCTATCAAAAACATCACTATGAGATTCAACCTCATTTTTTCTGATCTCATAAGCTAGGCCTTTATCCCTAGTACATATCTATGGAAATTTACTTTGACACGTTCTAAAACAATTTAGAATGTTTCCCATCAATTTATAGTTGAAAAAAATCATAATACTATTTTCCTTCATTACCTTTCAATCACGAGCATGGTGTCCTTTCCATATATACAAATAAAAAACATTGATTCCAATATGAAAAGTACCATATTGATTCTTCACATAGTTATCACATTATGAAAATTGAATCTCCCATTATTCTATTTTACATTATATTATTTTCCAGAGTGTTAGGATAAACCTTATTTTCCAGCCTTCGTTTAATGTTATAAGACTTCAATAATTATTTTTCTGTATTGACAGTAGATGAGACTAAATCTCCATATGAAGAGAAATTTTGGGAGAAACGTTCCCTCTAGAGGTATGGTTTTAACCCATCAATAAATGATTCCATATATATCTTTTGATTACTTATATAACCCATAGCACGCCTAAATAACATTGTAATGTTTTATTTATATTATTAACAATCTCATAATCCTTTTCCTCAAATTAAATAATTTTATCTACAAATTATATTGTTTTTCATGTGGTAAATAATTTTGTAAGAAATTTTCTTTGAAATTATTCTATTCAATTTTTTTATTTTATCTTCATCTATTGTGCATTGAATCAGAGACTATAATTAATCTACATATCCTATTAGAGGATAAACAACCATGACAACCATTCCCCCATTAATTAGTTCATAAAGCATTAAATAACTTATATAACGAATATATCCACTATTTAGATGCAAAGAGATTTGTAGTCCCATTAAATGTTAGATGTTATTGCATCATTATGTGGTCTTAAATTTTTCTTCCTGGTCGTGGAATACAGTTCTCCATACAGGTAAGGTTATTGTTCATAACTTGGGTCAACTTTCCCAGTAGAGTTATATGTTTCTCATTTCTAGTTTCTTCTCCATCTACAATAAAATTGTCTTTAATTTAAGGGTATTCACTACATGGATTATATAAAATGATATGATTTCCATTCCATACACTAGGTCAAATTTCTAAATAATGGTGAATATTATATTGGGTTATAAAACAAAATTAATTATAGCGAACTTGTAATATTCAACATATAAATTGAAAATTTATGCTTCTGTAATCAAATATTGATAAAAATGATTTCCTTGGGAGTTATATATACATTTAAATCCCTCAAAAGTGTTTGAAAAGAAAGTATGAATTATACTAGGCATATCCCCTAGTATTGTGAATCCATGACGGATGAATGGCCTATTGTCATCTTCCAAGTTACGCCAAGTCATGCCTAACATACCTTGTCATTGTTATTACCCATAGGTGCGTATGTGTTAGTACCACATCACCTATTAGTAACTAGATAGGGATTTATTTCTAAGAAGACCCACATTATCACAACATTTCCAAAATTATTGGATGATCTTATAATTTATACTCAAATTCAGTCATAAGATTATGTTACATAATCATTGTTTCTTCTAAATTTAGTTTCCAAGGATTTTATAAAAATTACTCTAACAATAACTATGAATAATCTAACACTAGTAGCCTAGAGTCGGTTCCTTAATTAAATTATTGTATATACAATACTCAAATCCCAAAGGAATGATAATTATATATTTATTTTAAAATATATTACACACATACACTTTATATTACAATTCGAAGAATAATATAAAACATAGATAATTCTTTGATAAAACCATTATTTACATATCTTAATTCTCTATATGAATAATAATACACATATTGGAATACTATGAAAATAATAAATAATAAATCAGTGATCTTAGATTCTTAGTAATGGTTATAAATATAGTAGAAGCTATCATAAATCAGAATAAAATATTAATGGAGCGTGTAAAACTAAAACATAATCATTTTAAATATATTTTGTAGCACAATATAGAAAAAATAAATCAAATAAATCCATATAAAAGTTCACATGGTCATTTTTCTTGTCAAATAATCACATTTAGTATCAATAACAAATCTCCTAATGAATTAATTCATAATATTGGACATCATAAACATAATTTTAAGGATTTATCCATGAAACCATACATAAATTGGTAAATACCCAAACTAGTTTGTCTCATTCGACCTATCGATGCATCGAATGGCTATATTGAACCCCAACCTTGACATACTAATTGAAATTAATGCCTCATAGAATAAGGGTGAAACATAACCAACATAAAAATTTGTATTAAAACTATAATATAAAATTTTATTACTTTAACCATAAACCATTAATGTTATCAAAATAGATCATTCGTGGTGAAACATAACACAAACCCATCATAAAAATTTAATTAATTATGTCATAAGAAATAAACCTCAATTAAACATAAAATCCATCAATGGATGTTGACATAGAAGAAAATAATAGAATAATATCATTATATCTTATAGGAAAAAATACATATTTTTATATTAAAATTATTTACAATGAGTGTCAAACTTTAAAATAAATTTTAATTAAAAATAAACTTTTAATATTTTAAAATAATTTTTAATCTTTCCATATAAGTTAAAAATTAACATTCCTTCCATATTTTGTTGTAATTTTTATAATGTAAATTGATTAGAAAATGAAAAAAATTATTCCATTAAAAACATTTTATATAATGTAAAACATGGGTAAAATGGCATTCATAAATTTTAGAAGAAGATTAAAACTATCTAAACCATTGGTGAAATTACATTAATATATTTTATAATTATATTAATAATATTTTCAAATTATTTTTTTAAAACATATACATTGATGGTAAATATGTCACCATAAAGACATACATATCAACAATCACAGAAAATAATGAGATTGTGAAATTAACCCTTACATTGTTCATTTAATTAGTTGATGGTGATTTAAACTTAATTAAAATTGTTAAATAATTTTATTAAAATGTACTATAACTGTATACATATTCAAGATATCATATATAATTCTACTATATAGTTTTTCTAATAATATTTCATGTTACCTTTGTTTTGGGTGTTAACTGCATAATTTTTTAATGATTGTGTTGTCATGAAATTAATGTTTCTTATATATAGGATATAAATTTATCATATTAGAAATGATATTAAGTTCGTAAATCTTATATTCACTCATTATATAAATTTTTATAATAATTATTGAATGGTTAATATGGAGAATAAAAATCGTCACATCTTGGAGATGATAGCATGAACCTATGTACGAGCACCGATATCATTCCCGTAATAATGAAAAGATGAAATAATTAGCTAAATTATAAATAATAAATAAAAATATGATTTATTTTTTACAATTATATTCATCATGATAAACATCAAAATAATGTGTTTCTGAAAATAAAATTACAACTCAACATGGAGCCGGTATGTCGTACGTTTTCTTGCATGGTGATATTGTTTTTCATAATTTGGATAAAACAGGTAATATGGTTTTAAATTAATAATAATAAAATCTCATCATATAGATTATAATGTATTTATTATATTAGTATAGATAAAACATATGTGGGGAATTATAATAATAAATAATCAAGGAATAGTCGGTAAGGATGATAAACTCTTCTTTCAGGAATCTCCTTTTGATCTTTACATAAGGACTCTAGTGTTAGTATTTGTGGAATCCCAAGACATCAAAAACATGAAAAAGGATGTTGGGAGGATAAATTATCAGTGTATAGTCAATCCATGAGTCTTAGTGTGCTTTGAGGAAGTGATGGATGAATTTCATTCTTATAAGAGCGGGAGGGGCATTATTCGAATCTTTTAAAATATTAAAATAATATATTCTAAATATCGATTTAGAAGAGCCCCAACATAATTTATTTAAAATATAATATAATTCTGGGTATAAGTCATCTCAAACAATGATATGTAGACATGTTAATCACATATTATTATCCTTGTCTTTTGACTTTAACCCTAAGTTGAACGTTTTAACTCTTATTGTGAAAACCTTGATTTTTTACAAAAAATGGATAATATATTAACTATAAAAAGACAAAATTACACCAAATGAATAATTGATGAAATATATATCTTTATAATTTTTATTTTTATAAATTTTAAATGTTTTATAATTTTATTTCATGTAATAAACCATTATTTATTTTAAATTATCATTTCTATCAATTTTGATAATTTTTCTTATTTTTCATTTTTAATATATCCTAAAAATAAGATAACATTGAACCAAAACTTATAATATATAAATTAAATGTATATAGTATCCATAAAAATCACAAATAACATTAATTACATTAAATTATATTTATTTTATGATTTCTAATATCATTTATTTTGTATTACCATTAATTAAAAAATTACTAAATCATTAATATGAATGCATTTAATTAAATTATTTGTTATCTAAAAATTAAAACTCAATTATCATGGTGAAGATAATTTTTTTTAGATTTGAAATTACAATGTATCTTTAAATTTCTGTTCTGTTTAACCATTTTTTAAATATATAATACTTGTTAAAAATATGAGTATGAAATTTTATTCATATCATTAAATAGAATATAAAATATATCTTTTTCTTACCCAAGTGTCTATAATAAGTTATAATTTATAATAATGTTGATTTTAGTCAAAACCCACTTGTATAATGAAATTATGAAAAGTGTTAAGATAATTTTATAATTTTATAACAGTAATTTTACCACTAATTGCCTGATTTACCCTTAACCATGGTAAATTAAAATTTACTATATTTACTATTCATAATACCCAAAAAACATGTTCAACATATTAGAGATGAAATATCATACTGATTTAAACTATTTATGTACATTTTTTAAATTCATTGGAGAAACATGGCTAAATTATGTTTGACACTAATCCTACAAATGTTGCGAGAATACATGTTTAAGGGGTGTTAAAAAGATCAATAAATTTTTATATGTAGTTTCAATAAAAATATTATTCCAATGACCTATGTTGGATTAATATATGTATAATTGATCAATTGTGACCTCAAAATTATTTTAAATTATAATAATTATTAAAAAAAATGTATTTTTAGCTACAATGGTTTCTTGTTTCACTATTCATCAAAATCATGAAGCTTTGAAATATTCAAAAAATTCCCACTAAGTTAATTTCACATTAAAATTTTAAATATGAATATTTATTTTTCATAAATAAATGAAAAAATTATAAAAATTCAGATTTAAAATGGGTTCACCGATAAAATTCACTAAAGTTTTCATTTTTGAAAAATATTTCTTTTATAAAAAAATGGATTTTTTCTTATATGATGTCTAGAAAAAAAATCTCAATTTAAAAATTAAACATAATGTATATAAATTTCGTTATTTTTATTAATACCATTCATAACAACTAATTTAATTTGTATTTTATATCATATTATATTAAATAATAATAATTTAAAATTACAATATTGTTTATAAAACATTCTATTGTGTGTAATGAAAGAAATAGAGGAAATTTTAATCCATTGCATGTTAAAATGAATTAAATTTATTCTAAAAGGAATTCATTGTAATGTCTTATGGTTCAATAGAAAGGTAAAAAATGTTATATCAATCATTCATCATAAATGAGTGTAATATGATAATAAGTGTATATTATCATGATCGTAACTTATACAATGCATACCCATTATATCATTGAACCTTAATCATGCTAAATTGAATAAGGATATTTCTTAAAAATACATAATTAACATGAAATAACAATCCTAAATAATAATTCATGATCCATGATAACATAATATTTACAAACGACCTAAATTATTGATATATAGGGAAGAATGAAAATCATTTCCTTATACAAGGCTCGTAGACAACATAATCATATATAACAAAGTATAATAGTTGATTAAGATTACTCTCCATCCAAAAATGATCTATATTCCGTAATTATTCATGTTCATCTTATATAATGAGATATCAATCATTACTCAATAAATTTTTGGGGTAGATAATTTCAAAACCACCTATGACATTATGATACCCATACTTACGTGTTCCATATGATTAAAAATTTAATCATAGATTAACCTATAAAAATCATTTCCTTAGACAAGGCTCGTAGACAACATAATGATATATAAGAAAGTCCAATAGTTGATTGAGATTACTCTCTCTCCCAAAATGATCTATATTCAGTAATTATTCATGTTCATCTTATATAATGAGATATCAATCATTACTCAATAAATTTTTGGGGTAGATAATTTCAAAACCACCTTTGACATTATGATACACATACATACGTGTTCCATATGATTAAAAAAGTAATCATAGCATAACCTATAAAAATGAAATTTATTTTATCACAATCTAATAATTATATTATTTACAATTGAAAATCTAATAAGATTCAACAAATCTTCCTTGAAAATATTTCATCACATTCCATATATCGAATGAAAGTAGATTGTATCAAAAAAACTATATTAGTAATTAATCATTAAAATAATAAAGGA
The DNA here is from genome assembly GCA_963277665.1 of Viscum album. NCBI lineage: Eukaryota > Viridiplantae > Streptophyta > Magnoliopsida > Santalales > Viscaceae > Viscum > Viscum album. The sequence continues at coordinate 11,498,816 of OY728154.1, forward strand.
TATATTCCTAAAAGGTAAAAATATTATATAAAAAATATAAATTTTTTTGAATATAAATCGAATACTTCAATTTTCAATGGGTAAATCTTGTTTTAAGAAAACACTGTATCCATGTAGAAAAGGATTATATGAATTTAGTAAGTGTAAAACATACAAAAAGAAAAGTTTGAAAAAATGTACCAGGAAGTGAATCTGTGTTATAGGTCAGGGTCAGAATTGAAATATCAACTACCAATAGTATTGTGTCACTTGATGTATAGAGAATGAGATCGTTCATGGGACACTATGAAAAGTGAAAAAAACCTGACCATTAGAGGGGAATAAAAGTTATTTCCCCACCCATAAACATCCATCCTTTAGGAATAATAAATTATTTGTGCCCATCTATTGTATCTTCTATCCCCTAAAACAAATCATTCATCCGGGGGATTCCCTTATTTGGCTTGGTTAAACGAAATTGCTATATCCTATAGTCAACGACCATCAATCCTGATATTCAGTTGTGTTGTTCATATATAAAAGACCCTCAAGGGGATCAAAAATATATATACACAAGAGCTAAAACAAACGCTGAAAATTTAATGAAAGGTTCAACAACCTTTAATTCCCCCCAATTAAACCCACTGATTAACATTAAGGTAGAAATATAATTCACTCATCTATCCACAAAATCGAAAACACATTATGGACCCGATTATTCAGAGCATAATTGGAGGAACCATTTCCATTATATCACCCTAAATAGTAAAAAAGCTATTTTGAGAGATCCCTATCCCACATATAAAAACTCTGTAAGGGAGGAACTAGATCCTTCTATAGAAAAAACAATGTGATAGGTACGTAGCACCACATAGAAGAATTCTATGTGGGAAGAACATACGTCCATGTGGAAAACATCCATGCACATGACACCCTCACCCAAGAAGAAATATTATATATCAAGGGAAAATCATCCCACATAATATAATTCTATGAGGAAAGGGTTATCATAGGGATTTTTTATCTCAATCTACCATTGCTTCCCTCAACCATAACATTGGTCCAAACATTTCCCCCAATTGGATATAGTCTAATGGAATCAAGTGAAGGCCTCTCCTAATGAAACCAAATATGAATGATTATATCATTTGATGAATTAGTGTGTCTTCCAGAGTCTACACACCCACTGTAATAGGAGTCTGGTTGGTATCATCATTGATAAGGGACTCACATAATATTCTATAGTCTATATTCCTAGGGTAACGAAGGTCACAACCACAATGGTTCTGATGTGAGACACCTTGTTCTACGAGAGTAGATGGAGGATCACACTAACCTTTACCTTTTATGTGTACTGTCTTTTTAAACTCTCTTCATTTGGAACCAATCATATGACATCACTCCTATAGTAATCCCCTTTTCGTTTTTTCCAGAGGAGGCACTTTTTATTCCATTAACGTGCTTGGGTTATAGATAGTATATGATTTGACTATCCTAGTAACCAAAAAAATAGACTCTATTTCCACAAAAATTAACCATATCACACTCTTTTGGGCTCTAGCATCTGTCCAACTATGGATAAATTGAATCGTGTGATCTTTAGATGTACTGATATCTCTTATTTCTCATAATTATCTTGAATCATGTGGGCATAGAGGAATGTGGTGATCATGACATTAGAATCAATAAAAAACTCTTTTGGGCCTCATACAAGGTATAAATCCCAAAACCAAAATCAAAATATTTTGTCTCTAATTTCTTGTTAGACCCAACCATACTAAAATGGGAATCTTCTTAAGTGTATTTACCAATCATACTAAACTAATTGGTACTCTTATTTCCTATAAGCCAAAACCAAACTCTAATTTGCTTCATATTTATTAAAATAATGAATCCATTCCAAACTACATTATATAATATTTCTAACTAATTGTGATACATAATAATCCTCACTATGATCCAAACCCAAAACAAAAATTCACACCATTGTTCTCTAGGTACAGTCCTATTAGGTCACATCCAACAACGATGCATATATTACCTCACTGAATCATTTATCACCAACATTATTTTGTTGTATCCTCTAAAGGATCCTTATCCCATATAGGATACTACATCTCTTTGTTGTCCCTATATCTTCCCCTACATAATTCTCACCCCAGACATTGACTAGGAACCTTCCTCCTACATAATTCCCATATCCATGGATGATGATAAACACCAGAGCACCTAACTAGGTGTCTTAATACTAGATTCACTTTAATTAATGACTAGTGAATCTTTAGTAAATTCATAAAAGGATACTATTGATGGACAATATTGGACACTTATTGATATATACATCATTTGTAGAAACTTTTATACATAAATATGATTTTGATCCCATGGATTTTCTAATTTATTATTAATTCAGGGAGATTCAAATCATGCATAATAATCAACAATGGTTTCAAAAACATATCATAAATATATAATAGAGTCTCAGAATATGAAATAGTTACCCCAAAATGGGTGTGATGAGATTGAATTCACATTATTTTGATGAATTTTAGTTCTTATGTATTTTTTGATATGTTACGCAATGTGCACATTCCATTGGAATGTAGGTCCATGGGTCATCAATGATATGTGGTCCATTTTGTGTATTTAGATCGATGATCAAACCACTTTGGAAATATATCTGTCAAAAGAGAGTGTGAGATAAGAATTTTGAACACAATATGAATTATGGTACAATATTAATAAAACTCCAAAATAAATCCTATTAGGAGGGGAAACACTATTCTTTGGTCAATACATACTGGGTAGCCCACTGTGAATTTTTTACCAAGGTGGAGGTTTCAACTACCCAACATTCCTCAATATCTTCCAAAATGAATGAGGTATGACAAAAACAATCGATGATGAGTATGTTCATTTATGGAGACAATATGTTGATGTGTAATTCTTGTGTCTTCTTTTTACATATATTTTCGTCATATTTCACTAGAACTATCTTAAATCCAATGGTTTATCAAATGTTCACAGAAATACACCTCATCCACTACAAAGGATGGGTCCTTGACTATACTGTGGTTTCAATCATCAAACAATCAACTTAAAATATTTTCACATATACATTGGTTTGTGAGCACCACTACAATTGTATTGTTCTAATTCTAGAAGGATCTTGATAGGTCCTCAATCTTCTAAAACCCCACCAACTGTCTACTCAATGATGGTCGGTGGCTCAGAAAAATAATTCCCCAATACTCGTCTGTAGCCATTTTAGGATCATGTATGAAGAATGTGTGAATGAGATACTCTCTTATCTTTGATATACAGATGGAGGGGTCTCCAACATGTTCATTCTAGTAAAACCATGGTCCCTTCCATGAAACCATAATAGTAATCGGTGCCTCCAATGATATACAGTGAAATATACTTACCGTGAAAGGAATTATACCTCATGGGCCCCAACTGAAGTCAAGAGGACCTAGTTCCCCATGGTAGATACTATAAGGAGAAGAGGAAACAATACAAAAGAGGCCATAGTCGTGGTTCTTATAGTAGAATCCCACCATAAAAATACATAATTAAACTTGGAAGAAATGAAAATCCCTTCTGATGAAAATAAATCCCACTATTAATATATTTTTAAAAATTATGAGAAGCCACAAACCCCTTTTTTTATATCAATCCCTCCTATCAAATATGTTGGAAGATCATGATTTAAAAAATCCCATGCTGATTAATATCATAATATCATGTAAAATACAAAGAAAAACAATGAATATAAAAAAAATTCATCTCATTCATATCATTCCCATTATTTAATTATGTTGGAAAACTACATGAAGATTCAAATAACTATTAATTAATATCCAGATATCCAATAAAATATGATGGAAAACTATAAGTAGACAAAACAACTCACCATTTATATCAAGACCACCAATAAAATGTGGAGAAAATCAACGGGTAGATGAAAAACCCTAATGATGCATATCAAGTCCACACATCAAATATGATGGAAAACAATGAGAAGACTCAAATCCAAGATCAATCATATCAAGATATCATGTAAGGTATGGTAAAAAATTCATTAAAATGAAATAAAATTCTTCAAAAAATAAATCCCTTCAGTGATATATGGAAAAATAATACATATTGTTGAATGTACCTACTCCGATATATCATTCAACTATGAAATTAAGATAGAAATTAGAGGCCCTAGTGAGAGTATGTCCAATAAAAATCAGGGGTAGACTCTTATTCCTTCACCACCACTAAAATTGGTGTATATTATACTTCCTTACATGGATGTTTCTTGGAATATTCTACCAATATTGGTAGTTTAGACATCAATTTCTGACCATATCATACAAACATGCCAGTACGTGAATATATAAGTGTTAATAACTTGGGGTCAAGCCCATGACCCTTCATCCTCAATTAGATCGTCTCATCAGAACATCGATATGGAAACTAAGGTGTAGAAATAAATATTTAAATTCATCTAGGAGGGTCTTTATAATAATTTCGTAATCAATGGACAATGGGTTCAGGCACAATTACCTGTTCCAAATAGGGATTAATGGACTATTTCAAGGGCCACACTCAGGCATTCATATATCCCTGAGGAAATTACTAAAACTATTCATAATAATTTTACATTAAAAAATGAGTCGTCTCAAACAACACCCATTCATGGGGATTTATATTCAGAACATGCGGTTCTTTCTACCCAAGAGAGAGCATCGAAAAAGAAATCACACATGGGAAAGATCGAAATCCCAGAACAAGCTTATGACCATGATATATTAAATAATGGTGTCCTATTGGCCACAAAACATATATCACTAGTGGATAATGAAGCTATGAACCTATTAATGAAGTACAGAAATGGAAATATTAGTGATGAATGTCCTCCCCACAACATGGTTACCACCAGTTCTAGAAGTCCACTCATGAGTGATGACTATGAATATTTATCATTGTTCATAATCTGATCAATTCAAAAATCCCATATATTTATGAGATACACAATAATCCTACTCATTGTAAGTAGATCATTCAGTAAGAAGGTCCAACCCTTCCCCGATAAAATATAATAAAACCCCCAAATTCCAAGGTTCTTGGTAACATGGGTCCATATAAAAATGATTATCTCTTAATGAAGAATGATAATGTTTCTCATTTTAAAATTTTCCCATGGAATTTTTCATCCTCTTAATAACCTACTAACCATTTACATGCCATATCGACACACAATAACCTTATTCATTGTGAAAAAATACCCATAATAACTAATGTTGGGCCGATGAGTTGGATGAATCACTCATAAAAGAACAAGAGGATATTCTACCCATGATAAATAAATATTCCTTGAATGATATACACATCATGTTTAAGCCCCCAACCACTACTTAGTTCAACATTCGTGGTGTATAGTTAGAAGAATATATAAGCAACATCCATATAAATTTATGTAGAACTCTTAACCACCAGAACGAAAATTTCATACCCTATAATGGGTATACATAACATGACAAATTATTTGAGGATATTCCTCAACAAATTTATAAGGAAACCCTTTAGTTGTGCATCGACCATGATCATGGATTTTATGAAATGTTATTTAATTGTTATACATTAATTAATTGAATGAGTTATTTTATCTAGTTATCGACGACCAACATGGTTCTCATAACGTGGGATGAAAGAACATAGAGATTGTTATTTCACCTCATGCCCCTTTCTGAAGAACCTATTGGATATGAATCTTGTAATATCATTACTACAAGGAGGTTATTTAGCATGATCCGATGATAAGAAATATGTCACACTCTGCAGGAATCATGCCTGAATAATCCTCAAAATCAACAGGCCTTATGAGATAAATCCATTGAAAAAAATACGGAACATGGAAATCAAGAATAAGAAGAAGGTTTCTTGAATCTGTTGAGTCGATAATCATGAACATATATTGTCATTGGAACCATATAGTTCACATTCAGATCAGAAATAACACCCATATCATGATCAAACAATGTTTCATGAGATGAAGAGGGCATTGACAACATCAAGATCCATTAAAGTACAAGATTATCCATATCTCACTTGGATGAGGGATTTTTAAAACAATATGACATTCTATGGTCAGAAAATTTATCCTGATGAAATAGAAAATTATAATGAGAGAAAACCATGTGCATGGGGAAGTGGGGAATTCATTTCTAAAATAACCATTCAATGGTAATCTTGATTTACACATATCGAAAGAACATTAAAAGTAAGGCCTCAAATTTCATCCCAACTCTTGACCCATTTCCCCTGAAATTGAAGCATATGACAAGGTTGTATAGAGGATACCATCACGTCAAACTTTGACAAGAAGCATAAAGAGAATCCAAGAATAGAAGGGAGATGTCCAGAAAAGTGTTCAAACGACCATCATATCATCTTATAGCATATATGAAACCAAAAAGAAATTATGAATTTGGAAAATATCATGGAAATTAATCCTATAGACGACACTAAAGATGATTAAAATAAATAAGATCATGTATAGGATGATTTCATTCATAATATGGTCCACCCAAAGCTAAAAGAAGGAATTTTGTATACCTAGAAAAATAGAATCAACCTGAATTTGGGTTCTACCCCAAAGAAAACATTAAATATTCCTTAGTGAACATCCACCCCTAAAAATGGGAAAACCATGGAAAAAAAATATCCTACATCTCAAGAGGTTGATCTCCTCATGCATGAAGAAATATTCACTTGTTTTGAAGAATAATCATACGATTTTTGAAAACTTAATGCTAAATTTCATTGAGTTAGAATTAGTACCAAATATTATCAATGGGATGAGCGTTAAAATACACTTCCAATTGGTTTGACTCTACAAAAAGGGTTTATCTGAGTAACTATAGCAGGTCCATGAAATCTTCCCTATGAAATGATTTGACCACCAGTTTGCATGAACCTAATTATTGAAGGATATAATGATTTACACATATTAGGGAAACAACTAGAATAGATTCTGGAAAACCCTCAAAAGATGTCTACAGATGGATATCAGTCATAATAAATGGAAGATCAGTTCCTTTAGGTCCTTCCTATCACTTCACCTATCCAACTTCGTGTTCATATTAACATTCACCATAGTCTTATCTACACCATCAAGTCATTTTAATCTCAATCATATGTTGAGGAGTAACAACATGAACCAGTATAGCTTGAATAGAAACCATACACTCATGGGGTGGCAGACTCCCCCCCTACTTCAGGAGACATACATTTATCGTATCAATGGATTGGGTGCCTTAGAACAACATCAGACACACATTGTTTCCCATTGTGGTCCCATAATAGGAAATTATGCATAATAACATGCATTAAAACTCAAATTCCATTTAAAAAATTAAATATCCATTATTTTTATGGTACACCTATTTTCAACATGGTAATCGCATTATGGGAAGACCTCAAATTGGTAGTTCTGCATTCAGTTCATATCAACTCATCAATAGATAAAACTTTTTATCCTCTCAAATTGTAGACAGTGAGAGAATAATAAAGACACAAATCGAATTTTTTTAATTGAAGGGGATGCATTAATTTAAAACCCTGCTTATTCCCCAATAATCTCCACAAAATATTTTCATAGAGAACCTATTATATGTGCTAAAAATTCCACTAATATCATTGATGTATACATGTGGGTTTTTATATTTCCTCTAAATTCACTAAATAATGTTATATTACATACGGCAAACAATGCTCATGTATTTAATTACTCAACCATTCATAGGAAAAACTATTTAAATTACCAAGGTAGTATCTATCACACTTAATCCAGTCCCACTCCAACTCTTGATTGAAAACATAAAACCTATGGTTCCACACACCCTTTTAATCAATAACAAACCCTGCCTCTCTAGGATGAGTGCAGGGGACCTTGTCGAAACAAATTGGCTGAGAAAATGAACAAATTTTCTTTCTTATATGATTGAGTTTGTGGATACCTTATAACATGTATGGATAATGATTTACTCTACCTAACAGATTCCAAGAGGCCCGACCAAGAAATTTTTAGTGATAAGATAGATTAAGCCACATTATATTAGATGATGTGGCACATCATTTAGTAATTTATTATCATTAAATACACGATACAAAAAATTATGGTCTTTGGGAAAGTGATGTTGGGAAAGACACTCACATAAGTAGCATATGTTTCCATTACTTCCCCTAAGAAAGGAGGTGAATGTAAAGAAGTTGTCAGTAGAAATGAATATAATATTAATTGGTTGATGAATCGAAAGAATATCAATTGATCTTATTTTATTATTCCTAAATAGTTGAAACAACCAACCATTCCCAATCCTCTTTCACTACAATACAATTGACACCAGTGACCCTACAAAACTCTAAAATGCAGACTTTCAAAAAATTTCTTGGATAGGACTATCTGGAGAAGTTTCATTAAAATGGACTTCATCATGGAAAACATTTTCATGGACCCTATTAGAATTTATGACTTCATGTTTGAAACAGAAGGAACTGCCCTAACAAATAGTACCTCTATAATTGGCAAGCCAATCAAAACCTCATCGGATGTGGAATTAATCATAGATTCTATTAATATCCTTCATTTAGGTGGATATATTCTCTTATGATGATTATAGATAAGAACTAGAGTTCAATACAACCAATTGGGGAACTGGAAGAAGTATTTGTGGGAGCCAAGGTTACTAGGGATGACACACCCAAGAAAAGAATTGGAATTAAATTGGTATCCCAACGTAGATTACCAATGTTACAGAAACTCATGAAAACCCCTTCAGTGAGTCAAACTGATGTAAAATAAAATATATTCTTATACCATAATCCACATAGAACTGATCACTATATAATATAATTCAGAGGGGCTATAAGTGTGAGATCACCCACATCCTTGCATTTAGACCTTCCTGACCAAACACAATAATTATAGGAGAACCCCCAATTACTATTTTAATGGTCGATCCATATACATATGACACTCCATCCCTTAATAATCATGTCAAAATTAATCTCCATAATGGAAGGGATGTGGATTTAGATTAGAAGTATGACATCATGATGTAGTTTTCCTTGTTGTTGTCCATGTTATTAATCTAAAATGCCTTGAATTTTTTGCATTACCCTAGGGAAGCACTCATAGAGGAATTTAAAAGATTTTAGGAGTTTAATTCTATGTTTAATTCTTCTAATGACTATCAAATATAAATTGATTATATATAATCTCATTCTATTATCTACTTCATTATTCAAAATGAGGATACAATTATATATGTAAATATCAAACCCTTGTATGTTTCTAGTAGAATAAATGATATGGATGTTGGGAGAAAAATTAATTGAAAATTAATATAAGGTTAATATCATTAATGTTCGATCAAATCCTTCGATTTAATACAATGAGGACATCCTAGAACCCTCATCTCTAACACTGCATAAAAATATAAAAAATCATAAAAAGACACAATGCCAAATCCTACTCAAATATCAATTGGGAAATAATATATCTGACCTGTAATTTTTTGTTTTTTGGAGGGAAATAAAATTAAATATATTTTTGGTATGTCCTTGGTTTCATCAACACTTGAGAAACCCCTAATCATACATTTAATGTGTCAAATAATAAATTAATTGAAAAATAAGAATTTTGGATGAAGATATGGCCATGTTCAATTACTATAAGTCACATTATACCAATGTGGGATTATATGAGAATGAATTAAAATTGATCTTGGTTTAGGTTGTTTCTGGGGTCACTACCCCATATAATTTGAAAATGATCCCTATATCCACCTTAAAACTGCTCAATGAAGAGTATGTGTAACATGTCAATCAGGTCAAAAATATGAGTGAATATTCAAGAACATGTCCAGCTGTATTACTATATACATTCATGACAACTGAGTACAGTGGTGTGGAAAAATTGGATGACTCCATAGATTGGGGTGAATCTGGGATGAAATTTACCCCATTGCATTACAATATCTCTAATAAATAAATTCCACATCAACTGAGTTAGAAGAGGTTTTCAAATCACCTAAAGTGGACAAATACAAAACTTTTTCATCTGTCACTATAATCCATCAAAAGATTCATGGATATCACACATTTTTAGCTATGTTAAAGGAATTCACTTTATCATTTTAATTCCAAAATATTGGATCCTCTCATAACTATTGAGATTTTACCCCCACAACATTATACATCTATGGAACATGAGGTAGAAGAAGAAGAGGAATAGGATGAGGACCATAGGGAAGCCTCTCTGTCATTTGAGTATGGAATCTCTATCACCATTTATGAACACAAGGATATAAATCCTAGTATAGAATAAGACCCACAACCCACTTTGATCAATGATGACATGCATTCTGAATGCCATGAGGTATATACCATATTCCCATTGTAACATTGGGAAATGATCCATTGTAACTATATTAAAATATCGAGACTTGATCTTGAGGTGTCAAATCATCACCCAGGATTGACAGAATACCACTTGGGCATGAAACAGGTAGCTGGAAGGACACGTGTAACACATGATTCCAAAACTAATGCCGATGTTGAGAAGCTCCTTATAGTCAAATTCATTCAAGAGTTATAATATCCATAATAAATGACTAATATAATCATTGTTAAGAAAATGGATATGAAAATTAGAGTCTGCATCAATTTTAGGTATCTCAAATGGAACATCCTAAAAGAAGGTTTTCTAGTCCCAATAATAGATCTTATGATTGATGCAACAATAAGATAATATACCTTCTATTTTATGGATGGATTCATAAGATATAATAGAATCTAAATGGCCTGTTAATATAAATAGAGCTCCACCTTATGGACCCCAAGGAGTAATGTTTCTATCAGGTAATGATATTTGTCTTGATGGATATAAATCATATGCACCAATGAACCATCCATATTATATTCAACCCCATTATATAAATATTCAAAAAATGTTATTTTTTATGATATATTGGTAAAATTTCGACAGTTCCACATCAACTTGGTTGACCATGAAACCAAATTTCTCAAATAACAGATGCCTAAATGGGAAATCAACCCCTTCAAATGGGATTTTTACATTACCTCATTGAAATTATTGGGCTCCAATGTATGTAATTGTGGCATCAAAGTCATACCTAAAATAAAATTTCATCATTATTATGTCACCACATAAAACCCTAATGAGTTAAGGGGGTTGAATGACACTTTTCCATTATCTTGGGATTTATAGCCATCCTTATAATAAAATTCATTCCCTTCATTAGGTTAATAAAAAAGAGGGTTATATATTAGAGGTATGGTGATTTCCAAGAAGAATTCAATAGTCATTACAAATACCTTTTGAACCTTACATTAATAATGCTTCATATTGAATGAAATTAACTTATTTTAATGTGTCATCCATAGAGATAACCTATGGTGCCTTTATCAAACAAATGGATGATTACGGTAGTGAAAAAAACCTTTATACCCTCATTAAAATCATGATGAATGGTGAGTCATCTGATTTAGATAATGGAAAGTGGTGTTTGGATATAATCATTGTAGTCTAGAAACTGAGATACTACCTTCAGCACCTTGAGTGATATTTTGTGTCTTGTAGAAACCAACTCAAAAAAATTCTTAGTTTTCTGATGTTTATTAAGTATCTATCAGGTTCGGATGTCATCCTACAAAATTTTTACCTTCAACTAATGCCTTATAAATTAGTGAGGGCCATGTAATAGCTGAATTTTTATGCAGAGTACCCCTTTGTGAAATGACTTCATTGGATACTAAATTTCCTGATGAAGGGTTATTATCTATTAAATAGGTCTCCCATATATGGGAGATATATTTTGATGGAGCATCCAAAATATAGAAATAGAATAGGATGGAAGACATCAAACAATAAAATGTGGGGCTAGGAGTCATGATCATTTTTCTTACAAAAGAACACCTACCTTACATCTTCTTGATATCAGAATGAGGCATGAAAAATGAAGTAGGATATAGAGATTTCATTTCTGAGCTAGAGCTAGAATACCAATTTTATGTAAATAACATCATGAAAAAAGGTTATTCAAAATAGGTCAAAAAGAGGCTCAATGGTGATTATTTGTTGAAAATTCAAGTGATAATCCCCTTGATAAACCACATCATTAGAATAATGGTGGAATTCACATTAGAGGTGATATTGATTCATATCCCATGGTCACATAATCCCAATATCATTGAACTGAAAAATGTAGAGACATCTTTATTATAACCTTATTTTTTAGTGAAATAGTCAAAAACATTGCACACTATAGAGTGTTGTCATCTATTTTTCAAGTCAAAAGGGAAGATATTAATGATTTATGGTGTTTACCAAAACCGTACCGTACAAACACTGATTGGATGAAACCTATTTTTGAAATAACTCCAAAATAGAGAACTCCTCCTTGAAATAGATTGAAATGTGAAAATCAATAGGTGAGCCATTAATATTGTTCTATATGATGGTGTACGTCTTCAAAAATTCATCTCTAATAGGTGACTTGATGGGATCCATTATATGTGCATTGATGAAGAAGAGACTACTGCTATCATGATGGATGTTCACACTAAAGCTTGAGATGCCCACCAGTTAGGGTTCAACCCTTCTCATCAAATACATAGACATCTGTAATACTAACCCACTATTATATATGATTGCACATGATTTAACAAAAAGTGATATTCCATCCAGGTTCATGCCTACATTATTCACCAACCCTTAATGTTTCTACGCAATATTAAATACTAATTATCATATTAGGTATGGGGAATGGACTTCATGGGACCATATCCTCCCCCTACGACCAATCAATTAGAGTACATTCCCACAAAAAACTTATTATTCTCCATGTTGTGTAAATATATTCTTCAATGATTTTGGTACAAGGAAGATTGTCAAATTCTTAAAATCCAACATCCTCACAAAAATATGTTCCCCCATACCACACTGATATGGAATGACACCAATATATATTCGAATTAATTGGGAAAGCTATATTAGTAGTAAAATAAGAATTCCATCCATTCCTCCCACTACCACACTGTGGATAACATAGATATATAATCCTTCAAAAAGTTCATTTCATGTATACAAAATAATATGGTATGTATGGATAAAAATATATTCATGGAAATGATTTTTCATGACTTGTGGGATTACTCTACTCGACCTTTAACGCTAAATAGAAAACCACATACTAGTTAGTATACATGAAATAGGTGGACCATCCCATTGATTTTTAATTTCATGCACCCCACATTGCCATCTCTAATCAATTATACATAGACAATCAATTATTAAAATATATGGATGAAATTGTTAAAGTGGATGAGATTATATTCAGCACCTTGTATCATTTGGATGTCTACAAAAAATAGATGGTAATTTTCATTAAAAAAATGATCGCCTCTGATCATTCCTCAAGGAAAATATCGTGATGCTCTTTAAAGTGATGATGGTAACTAGAATGAAACCTTCAAATCTAGATCCAATGTGGGTGGAAAAATATTCATCCCAAATTTTCTACTATAGTAGAGACATTTCATTGATCATGACTAGCAGAAAGCTTAATATAGAACCTGCATATGAATTATTTCTAAAAAAATCATTATTTCCATAAATGAACCATTGTATACACTACACAACATTAAAATGTATAGTCAAGGAACTATTAAAAAACTATAATAATTGCGACACATCGTCAATGTCACAAAATGATAAACGGAAAGACATTATCTTCTTCTCTACATGTCATAAAAATTTATAAACACTCTTTTATAGATAAACATAAAAGTTATGAAACATTGTACATGTTGTAACATGATAAATAGAATGAAATTATAATCTCCATTACACCAACTTAAATTGCATAGTTTTTCAATTTCACATTACTTAAAAATGGGAATGATACATCATCCAAGTCAAAAGATATTGAATTCTGTGAACTAAACATCCTCATCGTATGATGTTAAAATTCATAAAATAATAATATTGTATAATTTTTTCATAATTTAAAAAATATATCATTTCCACATGATGTAAAATTACACATGAATCATATTCTAACCAACAGTTCAACACACATGACCTAAATCTATGTAAAATAATATTGAAATTCCCCGGTCTATGTGTGAGGGTCAGATCTACCAAGTGAATATCTTAATTAAATTACATAATGTTTCATTATTCATACAATATTAGGATATGTAGTGTCACCAAGACTACTAATGCTAATTCAGAATACATGTTTCCTTCTTTTTTGGGTAACCTAGATCATTACCGTTGGATGTTAAACTACACAACTAAAGTCAATATTACATGCCAATAATCAATATCATTAATCAAGAACTATCTATGTCTATATTATCTTCATAATGGGACATTTAGTTACACATGTAAACTATTTACATGGCCTTGTAATAGAATTTGTGAAACTCCCCTCCCCTACATACACAAATAAATCAATTTAAGGGACTCTAAAAGATGGTCCTTCCATTTCTATGCATTTTTTATGTGAAATTATATATCTATCCATATGATTTAAATATATGAGTTTAATCATGTTACAAACAATGTATGGCTTGATTATTTTCCACACAGGTTACTTAGTGCCACTCCTATCTCCAATCCAGTGTCGAGCCACATTAATCAACCAAAAAAATTACATTATATACATGTGGATCAGACCCACAAAGAGAGTTATCATTTAGATATACATCTTAATTAATTCAAATTATCCTAAGATACATAGTGATGGATGGATCTATAATATAGAGTCCAGCTATATTAATCAACACATGTAATAAAATTTAACCTCCTTATGAACAAGTCATACTTCTTTAGGGAGTCAGTTCTAACTTTACATACTTCTTGATTCTCACTATAACAAGATATGCATCGAAACATGGATCATATATCCTAGTCCAACAAACAAAAAATCAAAATTACCAACCTTTCACATCCATGTGGCTGAATAAACATTCTTCAACCATTATTTCTGAAACCGAGAATAGATGGATGGTATTAGGAGTTATAATAAAGGATTTCCTACATGATCATGGAATATCAATTCACATCATGGTTACTCTGGTCCTATCATAATATATTATAAGGGACATCAAAATACCTTAATGAATGAAATTTAACTACATGGTTACTCATAAGCTATGGGTGTCTTGATTATCACATTAATGAGATGAATTATTTCTTGTATACCTCATGTCCTAGTACCAACAGTGTGTAAAATAAAAACAATGCCATATAATCTTTCATAAAATCAATGATCTATTTAGGATATCATAAAATTTTGTTCCCATGATAATAGATCCACCAAAGAAATATAAATTTGCCATCCTATATATGAGTCAAATCTTGGTATGGAACTTCACACTCCTGCTCCAATCATAGTATGAAGGATTATTATATACTCTAAAAAAATTTATACACCTTTCATACCATGTCTTGGTCAAATTAAAATATCCACAAACATTCATAGTCAATAAAAAAATTAGGTTCAGTATCCTAGGGGCATATAACGACCCATACTTTACATACATTGTTAGTACATCAAAATTTAAGCACACTTATTACAACATATAACAAAACCAGGAAAGGACCATATAGGTATAGAGTATTTAGAAACTGGGAAACATAAACAACTGGTTCATAAAGAATCTACTTTGCCTCCCATTTATTTCATCATATCTAGAGTCCCTTTTTTGAATATCTTACTTAATAACCATCTTCCTGACCTGGGTAAATAAAACATACAAAAGGGTGACCTCAAATTCTCAGTAAGGGTAAACAAAAGAAATATCAATCACATCATATACATAAGAACATAAATTTTGGAAATCTTAACCTGCAAAAGAAATCATAATTTCATAACATGGGATAAATCAAAGTAGTGAAATGTAATCACAATAATAATAATTTAAAACATGAAACTTTGTGTAATACACACATAATCATAGAGAATCATTTCTTATTAGTCATGGATCATTTCCATGACTATCTTTGTGGACAAAGTCCATTTCTGAACCAAGTTCACTCCTCATTTCAGTCCTGTTTCACTGAACTGGTTTAACCTGCCATGCTAGCCATGTCTATCTCATGAGATATAAAATCCTTACCCAATGAATTGGAGGGAGATATAGGTTCCACCCATCTCATAATGATACCATTCTTATGTGTGCCACAAAATCAAAAATCATACATCATTGCATAACCCATGTAATAAAAATGGGAATCTTAAACATTGTGACATCATAAAACAATTCATATAAGATAAAGGAATTCATAAAAATAATTCTATCACATGATAATCAAATAAATGTTATAATAGGGATAGAAACATATCCCTTTATTACCTTAGATGGAAAATAATTTTGATAAAACCCTTGAACTCCATTCTTGAGGAAAATATCCTTTCTACTTCAAAAACACTTTTCATTTCTAAACATGTCATACAATTCTAAACTAAAAGAAGTTGATTAAAAATAAACTTCAAAACTTGTAAAATAATATTCTTGGAAATAATGTTTTAAAAATCCATTCATGCCTTATATGTTAAAAAAACATTCTTCTTGTACTTTTGTCGGAAAAGTCAAAAAGTACCTCGTACGAAAAACGACAAAATATTCCTTTCATATCTTTTACTAAAAACTCACCCAAGAGTAAAAATGGATTTAAACAATTGTAGGAGGATGGAAATAATATTACATATTGAGGAAACATGGATGTGGATAATAAAATACACCTCAGTAAATACCAAAGTATAAACAATCTCAGATAAAAATGAGATTGTGATATTTCCCTTACATTAGGTCTGATTTGCTTCGTAAGTGTCCAAAACTCCTGTATAATTATTTAAATAATTTTATTGACTTATTCCAGAATCATAATTATTTTTATGATATCATATATGGTCATATTCTTAGCTTCTTATTAGTAATATTTTATTACTACTTGTTTATTCGAGTGTTTATTACTTTTTGTTCTTATGCGTGTTTTGTCGAATAAATTCTTATACTTATTTTTAGTTTATAGATACCTCTATTCCAGAATGGTATTAGTGTAATATATATCATATTTATTCACTCAATTCATTTATATAATCATTATGCAATGAAGATCATGTAGAACGAGTCGCATCACATCGTGGAGACGGTATTCCGTACGTACGCACGAGCGATGATATCGTTCCTATGATCGTGGAATTGTATTGGATTGTATTTATACTACTTCAGAATAAATATCACTTTATAATAGTCATATATAGTCATTATTTACACCATTATACCCATCCAAGTAAGGTGGTGGTGGAAAATAGATTACACCACAGCATTGAGACGGTAATCCGTACGTACCCACGCGCGGTGATTTCATTTTGCGTAGGATGGATAGATTGTGAAATAGGGTTGTTTCATACTTATAATAACATATCGGCTTATTAGTGATACTGATGTTATTACTTCATAATTAAAAAACTAAAGAAGAAGAAGTGGAAGAATAAATAAAGTTGAAAGAATTGGTAACAGACATTACCTCTTCTTTGAAGCGCCTATTTGAGATCTCCTTTTAAGGCACTAAAATTGGTCTCTGAAGAAGACCAGGACCTCTAGGATGTCTCTAGGGAAGTGGAGAGGAGAACGTGTAAGGGGTTGGCCGAGATTGAAGGCTCGAAGTGATGTGAGGAGGAGAGGGAGGAGGTTCCCTTTTATAAGGGAGGAGAGGGGCACCTTGGGAAATATAAGAAATATTAGTTTATATTAAATCCCAACCCCACATAAAAACTTCCAAAATGACTCATATCTAAAGCTTAAATGAGATAGGGATGTAATATCATCAACCAATAAAATTTAGACTTTTTAGGAATTTATTTTAAACATTATCAACTTGATTTATCCTTATTTTTCAATTTTATTTTATTTGTGGTAATAATATTCTAAATATTAAATTATTATTAATAATTATATATGTGTTGTGAATTTTCCAAAATTTGACACTTTATGACATTTTAGACCATAAAAAATTTTATTTATAATTTTTAAATATTTTTGTGATTTTTAAACAATTTTATAATATGTTATCTTTATAAAATAACAATAGTGTCAATTTTGACACAATTCATTTATTTGAATTTAAATAAAATATATACAGAGTGTATGTTTGAACTAAAAGCTTTAATAGATTAAAAAAATGACATATGTATCTAGAAAATTAGTGGAGCATATTAAATAGTTTATATATTATTTATTTTAATATTTTTAAAACCATTTATTTGATATTTTTATTAATAAAATAATCTCAACATCACTATTGTGTCATAATTAATGATAATTATTTAATCCCTACAAATTATAAATAAATTCCTATGTTGTATATAATTGAATTATATTTCTGGGGATTATTCCTGATCGAAGTTTCATTATGTTTATCACTAAATTAAAATTATTATACTTCTAATATTTAAGAAAGTGACATGTTGTCACGTTCTTTGGTTTTAATAATAATTAAATTATTTTCAAGGAAAAAATTTCATTAAATGAATCTAATCCGACCCTTAGGTGATATGGGTCGACTTTTAGTCATCCAATACGATTTTGGCAGGTGTTAGGGTAATTTTATAATCTTATATTTACCATTAATTACCCGATTTACCTTTAACTATAGTAAATGAAATTTACCGTAGTTACTATTCATAATGCCAAAATTTATAAAGTAGCCTATTAACATAATTTGGACCCACTGATTACAAATATTAAATCCATTTTTAAAAATTCAAAACACATAAGTCTCAGTAAATAATTTAAAATAAATCCCGTTGTTAAGAAAACAGGTTTTATAAGTTAAAACATTGCCAAAGATTGAAATGTTTTTACCTATGAATTCAATGTGAAATTAATGGTAATGACATACATTATATTAAATGGTAAAAATATATTCTATATATACTTTAAAACCATTAAATATTATAATTTAACCATATAAATTATCTCAATGAAAAAATTTGTTCTTAATTATAAATTAGCGTATTTTTACTATTCATCAAAATATGAAAGATATCAAAAAAATATCAAATATTTATCCAAAGTAAATTTTTATATCCTGATTCAAAATAAGAATTTTATTTTGTCAAATTGAACTTATAAAAGTGTCAAAAACTATATTTAATGTGGGTACGCCATCAAAAGGCGGCAAAACTGCATTTTTTATAAATACTAATTTTACCCAAAAAAATTATTTTGTTCTCTTACAATGTTCTAGAAAATATGTCAGATGAATAATAATGTTGTAAAATTTAAAATTCAGTTAATACTATTCATAACGGCTAGTTTATAATATTATAATAATATATCGTTGTGTAGTGGAACCCGGTATTGCGTACTACACATGCTATCGAGGAAGGTCACGATTGCATGTAGCGAAAGATTCTTTTGATGATTTATATAACATAAAAACAAAATATTTCTCATAAAAGTCTCAGGTATTACATTCTACCCCCTTAAAATGAATTTTGCCCTCGAAATTCATCACTTTGTAACAAACAGATGAGGATACCTCTCCCTCATCATATCCCCAAGCTCCCATGTAGCTTCATCTAATTGGTGGTTCCTCCATAAAACTTTCACCAAGAGAGTGGTCTTGTTTCGTAGGAATTTTTCGCTAAGATCCAGAATCTCTATCGGTTGTTCTTCATAAGAAAGATCTTGCTCCAGCAGTACAACTTCTGAGCTGAGTACAAGTGAAGGATCAGGTATGTACTTTCTCAAGAGAGATACATGGAACACATCGTGAACTTGAGAGAGATTCGGTGGAAGCGCCAATCGGTAAGCTACCTTCCCAACATGATCCAGTATTTCAAAAGGACCGATATATCTATGGCTAAACTTCCCCTTCTTTCCAAATCTCATGACCCTCTTCCAGGGAGATATTTGTAAGAACACTTTATCACCCACTTCAAACTCTACGTCTTTTATTTGGTTGTCGGCATAACTTTTCTGTCGACTCTGAGCTGCTCTTATGTATTGTTGAATAGATCTGACCTTTTCTGCCATGTCATCAACATGATCTGGTCCTAATATATTTCTTTCCCCAACTTCATCCCAGCATGTTGGAGTCCTGCATTTATTTCCATAGAGAGCTTCGTAAGGATCCATCTTAATACTGGGGTGAAATCTATTATTATAATAAAATTCCACCAAAGGTAGGTGTTGATCCCAACCACCTTTAAAATCCATTGAGAAAGCTCCCAACATATCTTATAGAGTTTGAATTGTTCTCTCAGACTGACCGTCTGTCTGAGGATGATAAGAAGTACTGAAACTCAACTCTATATCCAGAGTATGCTGAAGACTTTTCCAGAACTTTGAGGTAAACCTCGGATCCCGATCAGATATAATAGAAAGTGGTACTCCATAAAATCTTACCACTTCCTTCACATATATCCTGGCATGTTTTTCTAGAGAGAGATCCTCTCTAGTAGCGATGAAGTGTGTAGACTTTTTAAGACGATCAACAATGACACAGATAGCATTATTGACTTTGGATGTTTTAGGAAGTCCTGTGACAAAGTCCATAGTGATGTTTTCCCATTTCCATTCGGGTATGGGTAATGGTTTTAACATCCCCTTAGACTTCTGTCTCTCATCTTTAACATGCTGACAAACCGAACATCGAGAGACATATTCAGCAACATCTCATTTCATGCCATCCCACCAGAAGTACTCTTTCAGGTCCCTATACATCTTCGTGCTTCCCGGATGAATAGAGAATGAAGATCTATGAGCCTCATCCAGTAGCTCCTTCTTTAATTCGGGGATGGGAGGAACACAAACCCGATTCCTGAATTTTATTATCCCATCACAATCAAGGTTGAATTCATGAACATTTCTGACCTTCTTTTGTAACTCTACAGCTTCTTTTTGTGCCTCTTTAATCATCACATGTATAGATGGTTGAACATTCATTTGAGAAAGATATGATTTTTACCTTTCCATTATAATTCCATGATCCATCCTTTGTAAATACATAAATATTGGACCTTTTGTGATCCTCATCATGGATAAGCTAGCATGGTCTTATTGACTTAATGCATCTTCCACCATGTTTTCTTTCCCAAGGTGGTAATGGATTGAGTATTCATAATCCTTAATCAGCTCCAACCATCTTCTTTGGCGCATATTCAGCTCCTTTTGTGTGAAAATATAATTTAAACATTTATGATCAGTATAAATATCACACCTTTCACCATAAAGGTAATGCCTCCAAATATTTAATGCAAAGATTACCGCAGCTAACTCCAAATCATGAGTTGGGTAATTTTGCTCATGGATTTTCAACTGTCGTGAAGCATAAGCTATCACCATATCATTTTTCATAAGAACACAACCCAATCCCTTCTTGGATGAATAACTATAGATCAAAAACCATTATCCACTACAAGGGAGTGTGAGCACTGGTGCAATGGATAAACTTCTTTTCAGCTCCCTGAAATTCTCTTCAAATTCCTTCATCCAAACAATCTTAACTCCTTTCCGAGTCAACTTGGTTTGTGTATTAGATAATCGTGAAAAATCTTTCACAAAACGTCGATAATATCCAGCCAAACCAAGAAAAAATCAGATCTTAGTTACTGTTGATGGTCTCTACCATCTTTCGATAACCTCTGTTTTTGCTAGATCCACAGATATCCCCTCTTTTGAGATTATGTGACCCAAAAATGAAACTCTTTGAAGCCAAAATTCACACTTGGGAAATTTTCCATAAAGCTTCTCCTTTCTCAGGGTCTTCAATATAATTCTCAAGTGATCTTCATGTTCTTCCATGATCTTTGAATATACAAGAATATCTTCTATTAAGACTAATACAAACTGATCAAGATAGTCTCTAAAGACTCTATTCATCAGATCCATGAAGATACCCGGGGAATTAGTAAGACCAAATGGCATAATTATAAATTCATAGTGTCCATACCTTGTACGGAAATCCGTCTTTGGTATATCATCCCTTTTGACCCTTAATTGGTGATACCCTGAACGAAGATCAATCTTGGAAAAGTATTGAGCTCCTCGTAGTTGGTCAAATAAGTCATCAATGCGTGGGAGAGGATATTTGATCTTGATAGTGATCTTGTTAAGATCTCGATAATCAATACAGAGTCTCATTGATCCATATTTCTTCATAACAAACAGAATAGGTGCTCTCCAAGGTGACGCACTAAGACATATGAATCCTTTATCAAGATTCTCTTGTATTTGCTTCTTCAATTCCTGCAACTCAATTGGGGCCATTATATAAGGTGTCTTTGAAATAGTCAAAGCACCCGGTACAAGTTCTATTGAAAACTCAACTTCACGATTTGGTGTAAGACCCAGTAATTCATCTGGAAAGACATCATCAAACTCCAGTACAATGGGAATATTCTTAATCATGAGTTTCTCACCAACCATTTAAGATAAATAACCTTCATTTAGTGGAATCAAGACCCATAAGATGGATGAAATTTCCACTGGAAGGTTATGTTCATCCTTGCATCGATAGATGATCATAGATTGATCTGGAATATGAAATTTGACTTCCCTTCGTTGGAAATTGATATGAGATCCATATAAAGAAAGCTAATCCATGCCAAGAATCACATCAAATTCCACTATAGGAAAGATCACAAGATTTGCAGGAATCACTTTCCCACAAACATCAATTAGAGATGAATTATAAACTTTTGATGTGACTGTTGTACCATTAGGGGTTGTCACAGCTAACTCAACATCTAATTGTTGAGGTAATACGGTGATACCCATAGAAAATTCTTCAGAAATATTAGAGTGGATGGATCTAGAATCAAATAAAACATTTTCTACTTTAGAGTGGATGGTATGTGTACCTTTCATCACATCGTTATCGTACTCCACATCGCTGATAGAGATTGCATGTGACTTTCCTTTGTCGTTAGCCTTAAGAGTTTGTTGATGTCGACCTTCATCATCAACCCTTGGATTTGGGCATTGATTGGAATAATGCCCCATCTCCTTGCTCTTGAAACATTCAAGTGTAGTAGATTAATTCTGTGTATCCCTTCCTTTGTTTGCATCATTAGACATCTTATTCCCATCATTGCGACATTAAAATGCCCGATGACCTTCCTTTCCAGATTTGAAACATTTACTTGTCCCTTTAAGATAACTCCCTCTATGTTTTTTTCCACACTTTGAGCATAAGGGAAAGCTCATCTTCTTTTAAGTGTGCTCTTTAAATTTTCCTTTGAATTCCATTTTCCTATTCTTATCAAACCCATATGACTGATGGGTTACTCCAATCTCCATCTCGACTTCGAGAGCACATCGAACGATTTCCTCGTAGCTATTGAAGTCCCCTATGGCTAACGCCCTTCAAAGACTTGGTTTTAAGCCACTAAAGAGTCGATCGATCTTACTATCAGGCTGGATAATAATACCAGAAACATACCTTGCAATTCTTGTAAAATTTTCTTCGTTGGTACCAACAGATTCATCATACTTTTGCTTCAGTTCAAGAAACTCCTTCTCCATCTTTGTTCGAAGAATACGACGGAAATACTTATTGAAAAATAAGTTCTTGAACTCGTCCCATTCCATGGACTCAATTTCATCTCTTTGCCTCATATTCTTGATAAGATTCCACCATTGATCATCATCACCTTCCAAACGATACACTTCTAAGATGACTTTATCATGTTCAGAACATTGAAGAACTGAAAATATCTTTTCAGTAGTACTAATCCATTGTTCAACAACTAATAGATTAGTAGACCCGCTGAATGAAGGTGGACGCTGCCTCATGAAGGATTCAACAGAATGTTGCTCATTCCTTTTCTCATTTGGAAGTCCTGCATGATTCATAGCTTGAGTAATTTGTGTGATCATGGCTACAAGATTTTGCATTCCATCTCCCATAATGTTTGGTTGCTCATGGGGTCAATCATTGCATTTCTCATCGCATTCCGCATTAACACGGTTCCTTCGGGTTCCAGCCATTGACTAAAACCAAGAAGAATAGTGTGACCAACACTAATTATAATAGGAAAACCACATAATGAAGAATAAAATTTCACACTTAAGGTCATATGCTGGGTTATTCATGGCCATTTCTAAAACACTAAGATTGTGTTCTATGCTTAGACTTATCCTTAGGGTTCTTACTAAGGCCTTCATATCCTAGTTTCCAAAGGTTTACTATACCTTTCATCTGATACCAACTATAATGACCCATACTTTACATACATTGTTAGTAATTCAAAATTGAAGCACACTTATTACAACATATAACAAAACCAGGAAAGGACCGTATAGGTATAGAGTCTTTAGAAACTGGGAAACATAAACAACTGGTTCATAAAGCATCTACTTTGCCTCCCACATATTTCATCATATCTAGAGTCCCTTTTTGGCATATCTTACTTAATAACCTTCTTCATGACTTGGGGAAATAAACCATACAAAAGGGTGAGCTCAAATGCTCAGTAAGGGTAAACAAAAGAAATATCAATCACATCATATACATAAGAACATAAATTTTTGAAATCCTAACCTGCAAAAGAAATCATAATTTCATAACATGGGATAAATAATAGTAGTGAAATGTAATCTCAATAATCATAACATAAAACATGAAACTTTGTGGAATACACACATAATCATAGAGAATCATTTATTATTAGTCAAGGCTCATTTCCAGAACTATCTTAGTGGACAAAGTCCATTTCTGAAATGAGATCAAAATCCGTTTCAGTCCTTTTTCACTGAACCGGTTTAACCTGCCGTTCCAGCCATGTCTATCTCATGAGATATAAAATCTATACACAATGCATTGGAGGGAGATATAGGTACCACCCATCTCATAATGATACTATTCTTATGTGTGCCAAAAAATCAAAAATCTTACATCATTGACTTAACCCATGTAATAAAAATGGGAATCTTAAACATCGTTACATCATAAAACAATTCATATAAGATAAAGGAATTCATAAAAATAATTTTATCACAAGATAATCAAATCAATGTAATAATAGGGATATAAATAGAACCCATTATTATCTTAGATGGAAAATAATTTTTATAAAACACTTGAACTCCGTTCTTGAGGAAAATATCGTTTCTACTTCAAAAACACTTTTCATTTCTTAACATGTCATACAATTATAAACTAAAATAAGTTTATTAAAAATAAACTTGTAAAGGACTATTCTTGGAAATAATGTTTTAAAAATCTATTCATGCCGTATAAGTTAAAAAAACATTCTTCTCGTACTTTTGTTGGAAAAGTCAAAAAGTACCTCGTATGAAAACGACAAAAAATTCCATTCATATCTTTTACTAAAAACTCACCAAAGAGTAAAAATGGTTTTAAAAAAATTTAGTTGGATGGAATTATTTTACTAAAAACATTCTTACTCATTTTTGATATTTTAATTAATAAAATAATTTCAACATCACTATTGTGTCATAATTAATGATAATTATTTAATCCCTAAATATTCTAAATAAATTCCTATGTTTTATATAATTGTATTATCTTTCTTGATATTATTCAGGTTCAAAGTTTCATTAATTTTATCACTAAATTAAAATTATAATACTTATAAGATTTAAGAAAGTGGCATGTTGTCACATTCTTTGGTTTTAATAATAATTAAATTATTTTCATGGAAAAATGTCCATTAAATGAATCTAATCCTACCCATAGGTGATATGGGTCTACCTTTAGTCATCCAATAGAAATTTGGTAGGTTTTAGGTTATTTTATAATCTTATATTTACCCTTAATTACACAATTTACCTTTAACTATGGTAAATAAAATTTACCGTAGTTACTATTCATAATGCACAAATTTAAAATGTAGCCTATTTACATAATTTTGACCCACTTATTACAAATATGGAATCCATATTTCAAAATTTAAAACACATAAGTCGAGTAATTAATTTAAAATAAATCCTCTTGTCAAGAAAACAAGTTTTAAAAGTTAAAACATTGCCAAAGATTGAAATGTTTTTACCTATGAATCAATGTGAAATTAATGTTAATGACATTCATTATGTTAAATGGTAAAGATTTATTCTATCTATACTTTAAAACCATTCAATATTATAATTTAACCACATAAATTATCTCAATGAAAACAGTTGTTTTTAATTAAAAATTTGGGTATTTTTACTATTCATCAAAAAAATAAAGTTATCAGAAAAATATCAAAAAATTTATCCAAACTAACTTTTAATATCCTGATTCAAAAGAAGAATTTTATTTTGTCAAATTGAACTTATAAACATATCCAAAACTAGATTTAATGGGGGTTCGCCATCAAAAGGGGGCAAAACTGTATTTTTTTAAAATACTTATTTTACACAAAAAAATTATTTTGTTTTCTTACCATGTTAATAAAATGTGTAAGATGAATAATAATGTTGTAAAATTTAAAATTCAGTTAATACTATTCATAAAGGATAGTTTATAGTATTATAATAATATATCATTGTTTAGTGGAACTCGGTATTGCGTACTACACACGCTATCGACGAAGGTCGCGATTGCATGTACTGAAAGATTCCTTTGATGATTTATTTATCATAAAGAAAAATTATTTCTCATAAAAGTCTCGGGTTTTACAGGGCACCTTTTTTGATTATAGATAAAATTCCCCAGTTGGCTCTGCATAAATCACTCAGGAAAAGGATTTTCAACCAATGTAAAATTCACCCTTAAGAGATACAATTATTAGCACTATAATCACTGATGAATAATTTGTACAATATCATTTCTCCTTATCTATGAACCCCTAGAATAATGTTTTAAATTTTCCCTCTTTACGTCGAGTCATGTTTGAACATCATGGACTTTTGGGCCTTTTATTACTCATCAATTCGAAGGAATATTTTCCAAGTAGTATAACCATAAAACTATAAGACCACATGTCATCATTCTTATATGACGTTAAACAAAATGGATAATGTCCTCACCACATGACAATAAAATGCACAATTTCCATGAGATATGTTTTTATTAATTCCTATTATTGCATGATATGTAGTGATACCCATATCTTTAATTCTAGGTCCATCATCACCATAAAACAAATGTTACCCATTTCCCATGTTTGGGTTAAATCTACAAAGTGAACATTCAAAAAATAACTATGTATAGAGTAACTATCAATTTGGAATAGATAAGTAGTGATTCCATGATTGTATATCCCAGAAGGACCAAAATAAAAACTATTTCCCCCAATATCTATTAAATGTTCTAGATCAACATAGGAGGGTCCAACAAAAATATCACACATCTTGTGAGCCTATATTCAAATGTTACGAATATGCTCCTTCCCTATGCTACAATTCATGCAATGCGTGGGGGGCCTTCTCAAAAATGAGTAAGGATTGATTATCCCATTGATGAGATATGGAGTCACTGTAATACCATATGTCTTGGACCCATATATAAGGAATAAAATCCATATTTTATAGGGAGAAAATTACACATTAAAATTTTCAACGTTCATAATAATTATGGTATATGGATTCTTATATAATTCCCAAAATATGTCATGTTAATAAACTCGTATATTTTTTACGGATGTAAATTGCACAAAAAATTAATACTAATATTTTAAGATGATAAAAAATATAACTATGACTTGTAATATAGACTTAGTTTGGTATCATTTATGCCAAACAGTAAAATTATTAATATGAATGACCCATAGAAAAATTATAAGTATAAAAATTATCATGGAAAACAAACCTTTACCCAATTCTCAACTTTTTATTTAATAATTTGGGAACAACATGTAGAATTTTCCACATCCAATATGTATAAAATTCTAGTATGAAATGACTCATATATTTAATAATCAATTTATTGATCCCATTCTCCCTATATATTTTTAGTACTTGGTAAAACCTTCTAGGTGAGGATTGAGTTTTTACTACTCTGGAATCAATTATTGATAGATTACATGTTTGGGATTACATATAAAATAATATCAATTTTAATGATCCATTTCATGGAAGTATCATTTAAAAATGAAATATTTTATGAATTTCAATCATCAAAAGTTTTAGTCTCACAATGAGATAAAGTAACAACAAATTATTATTACTTAGAGCCCATCTGTTCATGTAAAATGAATTAAATGTCAAATACATAGAAGATATAATCTTATGTTGTATAAAAAATTCGTGTTCATGAGATCTGTGTATTCATCATTTTGCTCCCTAAGCATCAAATACACTATTTCAATAGTTATTTTCTTTCAAGAAAACATTCATTTTAACCCACCAACAGTAATAATGAACACATTTTTATCCTACTTCAGATTCCCTTAAAGTAAAGCTAAATCAATGAATATTCTTCCTTCCAAATGATAAATCATATGGTGTTAGTAATATTAATGTTTTTGATAGATCCCTAATGTAAAATTTGATTGCAGAGCACTAATGACCAGAGTTTCACACCAATTTTCTTCAGGAAAAGCATTCATTTTTAATATTAAAAAATTAAAAAATTATATTTACCTATTGATTATCAGGATATTTATATTACATTAATTTTTTTATGAAAATATATATTCAAATCATTAATTTTTTATTAATTTTATTTGACATATTTCCATATGATTTTATTCTATTTCAGTATAGAAGAAAACATACTTTACTCAATTATAAATCATCTATTTAAAAAAATAACTAAAACAACCCACATCAATTTTCATTGTAGGTTCATTTTTAAATGATTCCAAATTATTTTTCTAGTTCTATATAAATTAATTATAAATCAAATAAAAAATACATTTTTACTGAATTTATATAATAAGGATTTTCTAATACTTTCTGTATATAGTAATGTTATTTCATTATTTATAACATGAAATAAAAAATTTAGAATAATAAAATAACCTTAAGAACATTTTATTTTTTGATTTCCCTGTTTCGAATTTATATTAATAATTTAATTTTATAAATATATTAAATTTAATATAAATTCAAAATATGATATTACATTGAAAAATAATATATTTACAATAAACATCAATATCTATGTGTGGAATGATTATTTTTTATATTTGTAATAATTTCAAACTTATTTAATGGATACTAATTATATATGTAAGGATCAAACCCTAGTTTCCCTAAGTCAGTGCCTTATTTGAAAACATTGGTATGTAAACAAGGAATAACCATCCCGAAGGACCGATCAGTTTAGTAGTCTTTAAAATCTAAATACCTAAATTGATTACATTTTACATTTTTAAATGAAACAAAATATGTTTCAGAACAAAATCTAATAAACCGCATCATTGAAAAATTAATTAATAACCTATACTTCTTATCATGGGGAGGAAAAAAATGAAATGGGTGAGCTCAAACACTCAGTATGGGTATGAAATACAATGGATGATATCATATCATTAACATTAGGCATGTTGAATACATAAAAACATGTTCCTTTAAAAAAACTTGAACACATTATGGCAGGAATATGAGCTGAGTAAGTATTAATGTAAAGACCCGAAGCATAACGTACATGGAAATTACATTACTTTTACAGAATACTTAGTACATAACAAAAATACACACACAAGGACCATACTAGAGTAGTGTCTTTGTAAACTCGGAATATAATCTTCTAATCATGGTGAAAGATCATCAACATCTCCCATAAAGATCTTCCCCTTTTTTTACCTAAAATCTTTCATTATATCCTGGGGAAAAGAAAACATAAAAGGGTGAGATCAAATGCTCAGTAAGGGAAAACAAAATAAATATCAATCACATCATATTCATAAGAACATAACATTTATGAAATCTTAACCTGCAAAAGAGATCATAATATCATAACATGGGATAAATCATAGTAGTGAAATGTAATCCCAATAATCATAACATAAAACATGAAACTTTTTGGCATAAACACATAATCATAGAGAATAATTTCTTATTAGTCAAGACTCATTGCCAAGGCTATCTTAGTGGACAAATTCCATTTCTGAACCCAGTTCACTCCTCGTTTCAGTCCTGCTTCACTGAACCGGTTTAACCTGCCGTTCCTGCCATGTCTATCTCATGAGATATAAAATCTTTACCCAATTCATTGGAGAGAGATATAGGTCCCACCCATATCACAATGATACCATTCTTATGTGTTCCACAAAATCATAAACCATACATCATAGCATAACCCATGTAATAAAAATGGGAATCTTTAAACATCGCGACATCATAAAACAATTCATATAAGATAAACTATTTCATAAAAATATTTCCATCACAACATAATCAAATCCATCTAATAATAGGGATATAAACATAACCCTTTATTATCTTAGATGGAAAATAATTTTGATAAAACACTTGAACTCCATTGTTGAGAAAAATATCCTTTCTACTTCACAAGCATTTTTAATTTCTTAACATGTCATACAATTTTAAACTAAAAGAAGTTGATTAAAAATAAACATGAAAACATGTAAATGAATATTCTTGGAAATAATTTTTTTAAAATCCATTCATTCCTTATAAGTTAAAAAAACATTCTTCTCATCCGTTTGTCAGAAAAGTCAAAAAGTACCTCGTACGAAAAATGACAAAAGATTCCTTTAATATCTTTTACTAAAGACTCACCGAAGGGTAAAAATGGATTTAAACAATTTTAGGTGGATGGAAATAATATTACATATTGAGGAAACATGGATTTGGATGATAAAATACACCCCTGTAAATACCAAAGTATAAACAATCTCAGATAAAAATGAGATTGTGATATTTCCCATACCTTAGGTCCGATATGCTTTGTACGTGTCCGAACATCCTATATAATGATTTAAATAATTTTATTGACTTATTCCAGAATCACACTCATTGTTATGATATCACATATGGTCATATTCTTAGCTTTTTAATAGTAATATTTCATTACAACTTGTTATTCGGGTGTTTATTACTTTTTGTTCTTATGCGTGTTTTGTCGAATAAATTCTTACTGTTCTCTTTAGGTTACAGATAACTCATTTCCGGAATTTTATTAGTGTAATATATACCATATTAATTCATTCAATTCATTTATATAATCATTATGCAATGAAGATCATGTAGAACGAGTCGCATCACATTGTGGAGACGGTATTCCGTACGTACGCACGAGCGATGATATCGTTCCCATGATCATGGAATTGTATTGGAGTGTATGTATACTAGTTCAGAATAAATATCACTTTACAATAATCATGTAAAGTCATTATTTACACTATTATATCCATCCAAGTAAGGTGGTGGTGGAAAATAGATTACACCACGACATAGAGACGGTATTCTGTACGTACGCACGCGTGGTGATTTTATTTTCCATAGGATGGATAGATGGTGAAATAGGGTTGTTTCATACTTATAATAACATATCCGTATGTGATTTATACTGATGTTATTACTTCATAATGAAACAACTAAATAAGAAGTAGTGGAAGAAGAAATAAATATGAAAAAATCAGTAACGGACATTACCTCTTCTTTGAAGTGCTTCTTTGAGACCTCCTTTTAGGGCACTAAAATTGGTCTTTGAAGAAGACCAAGACCTATAGGATGTCTCTAGGTAAGTGTAGAGGAGAACATGGCCGGGTTTGGCCGAGCTTGAAGGCTCAATGTGGTGTGAGGAACAGGGGGAGGAGGTGCCCTTTTATAAGGGAGGAGAGGGGCTCCTTTGGAAAACTAAAAATATTATTTTATTATAAAGTCACGATCGGTTTTAAATAGCTCCAAATTGAATTTTTTAGAAGATAAGGTGGGGATGGGTCGCAATAGTCTCATCCAATAGAATTTAGACATGTTTAGGTTCCTATTTAAACCTTATCATTTATATTTAACATTAAGTTAAATAATTTTACTTTTACCGTGTCTTCTTGTGTTCTTATACTATAAGGTTAATAAACATACTATAAGCAGCCAAACGAACCCCAAGATGTTTATTATTAATATATATAAACTTATCTAAGTCATTTGGCTGAACCTTATATTTTTAAAAATAAAATAATAATTAATAATATAATATTTGTTTTAAAAACTATTTTAAGTCAATTTTGACAGTATTTAGTAATTGATTTTTGTGAAAATCATAACAGAATGCTTAGTTCTAAAAAGGTTAATTAAATAGATACTAACATGTCATATTAACCTAGAAAAGTATTGTAATTCATAAAAAGTCAGAAATTACATTTATTTGGGTATTTATAACATCAATTATGTCAATATTTCATTAATAAGATAATTACTGTATCATGTTTGCGCCATAAATAAATTAACTTATTTCAATTATAAAAATTATAATTAAACAATCATTATGTAGGAAATCGTATTAGCTTTCTAATGAATATATATAGTCGATTTTATCTTATGTATAACCCTATATTAAAAATGATTTTCTTATTAAACATTTATTTTAACTATTTTAACCCTTCTTTAAATAAATTAATAATAAATGTCCTAATCTAATCCTTGTGGGCCTAAATGGTCATATTTTATTCCTAAGGTTGTTTTTGGACGAATTAAACTTATCCAATAGAATTAGTACATGTGTTAAGGTAATAATAAAATCATTTTTACACTTAATTACCATATTTACTTTTAACCGTGGTAAAAAGGTAAAAAGTTACTATTCACCAATAATAATTTTCATCTCATTGAACCACATTTTACATACTGAAATCAACTGTGTCTTTCGGATTTTTGAAATTACACTCACAGAAGTGGTAAAATTATGTTTTATGAAACTTTCATTTTTTAACTACCACTTAGTTGTTTCACTATTTATCAAATATTGACAGTTTCCAGAAAAATACAAAAAATTAGGTCTAAGCTATATTTGATATTATGAACTCAAAAATGATGTCTATTTTACCAAATTCAAAACATATCATTTGAATTACTTAATTTAAAAATTAATTCCCGTCTTCAAAACAAATAGCGTGTTCTTAAGAGATAATAACTATCAAAAGATTGACACTTGTTTATATCTGGTTTAAATGTGAAATTACATCCAATGACCAACATTGTATTAAATTGTAAAAATATATTCTAAATATACATTAAAACCACTCAAATTAATAATTTATCACTATTAATTATTTCGATTAAAAAAGAAGTTTTTAATTAAAAATTATTGATTTTCACTATTCATCAGATAATGAAAGTTATCCGAAAAGTACCAAAACATTTCACCCTAAGATAATTTCGATTTTCCGAATTCAAAAATGAAGTCCATTTTGAAAAATAAAATTTATAAATTTTCAAAAATTGGTTATTACTATTCATAACGGCTAGTTATAATAATATTTTAATAGCATATCGTTGTTTAGTGAAACTCAGTATTGCATACTACACATGCTATAGAGGAAGGTCGTGATTGCATGTAATGAAAGGCAAGTCATGGATGTGTGTTGTGCAAGCCCCTTTTGGTGTAGCGTACAACACAAGACATTAATGAAATTAAAAAGAATATTTTTCATAAAATCTCGGGGTGTTACATTCTAACCCCCTTAAAATGAATTTCGCCCTCGAAATTCGTCGGGGTTATAAATGGTTTACTACTCGAAAGTTTCTTTAATAGAAACCCACATCGTAAAAAGGAATACGAAAACCAATCTTTAAAAACAAAAGTATTAAACGTAACAGTTACCCAAATTAACTAATCACTGGGTTTCCACATAGGTGAAAATATAGATATGGAAGAGAAATCTAACCATCATGTTCTATTGGAGAGTGGTAGAGAACATGGCTATGGAAAATCCAGCAATCACAAAGCCAAAAATTTCTGACAATCTATGGTACCATCTGATTCATCAGATATAAGATCTCTAGGACAAAATTTTTGGTTTTCAAGATCATTTACCTAAAGTTGAAGAATTTGAATTAGAATAAATAATTAATTTTTTTTGATACAATCTCATTGTTGTTCGTGCCTTGAAAAATTTACACTTCATCTCTTAAAGAAATGAAGTTGAATTTGTTATTCGTGAAGTGCTAGTAGATCATGTGATAGAATGATGGGTCATTCCATCTGTCTCAAACAAAAGGTTAGAAAAGTTATCAAAAAATAAGTAAGTCCAACTATAGTGAGATCAATCATATATGGTTCCTAAAATGGACTTATACTTCATATATCATACTGCTTAATATAGTAAAACTAGTTTCTAATAAACAGGGACTTCGTGTAGGCTAGTGGTAGGCGATAAAGGCCAGTCGCACTTTGGTTGTGTGTTCGCTTCCCACAGCCTTGTCCGACGCGATGGGCTGTCGCCCGTCCTACAGGTTGTCCTTTTTCTAAAACTACATTACTATAACATCCCATCAATAATATCAAAAAAAAGTTTTGTCCTTAAACAATACTAACTTATGTACAACATAATTCATTCCAATCTTTAGGCTTATCTAAAATACTTCGGTCCAAGATCATAGTATAAAGAAAACGATTACTTGAAATGTCATCAACCAAGCATGAGAATATCATCATTTATCCCCCATATATCTTGTTGGTCACATTCCAATCATGTGAATACATTAATCATGTATTCTCTTGAAAAATGAATACCCATTGAACTATAGTGAAAACATGAATGCAGATAAAAGTTAACACTTTCCACATACCAAAATCCTCAAAATTCTATATACTCAAACAATGATATCACTTAGTCCTTATATCAATCATGTGCTCATGAATACTGTCAAACAGTTCATTTTCTCCTTATCCCTTCATTATGCGCATATCATCTGCTTTCCAAAATATTTGAATCACTTTTCAGGGTTACCGGTACCGTAAATTTATTGAAAACCACAATAGACCAATACATAAATATACCAATATTCCACGATACTATATACAACATTATTTTGGAATCCCATTACATAAACAGTTAATCATTCCACCACATTGTTGTCATATTCAACATCACCAATAGTGATCGCATGTGACTTCCCTGTGTCCTTTGACTTAAGTGTTTGCTCATGTCGATCATCACTAACCCTTTGATTAGGGCATTTATTAGCATAATGCCCAATTTCCTTGCACTTGAAGCATTGAAGTGTTGGTGGTGTGTTCTCTACAGTATTTTCTTTATTCACATCATTAGAAACCCTTTTCCATTACTTCGACACTCAGCTACTCGATGACCTTCTTTTCCACACTTAATACATTTTCTAGTCCCTTTAATAAAATCTCTACCATGTTTCTTTCCACACTTTTAGCATAAGGAAACTTTCATCTTCTTTTAACCATTATTCTGAGATTTCTCCTTGAACTCCATCTTTCGTTTCTTGCCAAAACTATGAGATATATAAGAAACACCAACTTCCATTTCTACCTTGATAGCACAACGCACAATATCATCATTGCTACTGAAGTCTCTTATAGCTAATTCCCTTCAAAGATCTGGTTTTCAGCTACTGAAGAATCGATCAACTTTACTTTCAGGTTGGAAGATAAAGCCAGATTCATACCTTGCAAGCCTTGTAAAATTTGCTTCGTTTATAAAAACAGATTCATCATCCTTTTTCTTTAGTTCAAGAAACTCATTCTCCATCATTTTTCGAAGAATACGATGGAAGTACTTTTTGAAAAATAAGTTCTTGAACTCGTCCCATTCCATGGACTCAATTTCATCTCTTGGCCTCGTATTCTTGATAAGATTCCACCATTGATTAGCTTCACCATCAAAATGATATACTGCTAAGATGACTTTATCATGTTCAGAACATTAAAGAACTGAAAATATCTTTTCAGTGTTAATGAACCATTGTTCAGCAACAAGTGGATCAGAAGACCCACTGAAAGAAGGTGGGCATTGCCTCGTGAAGGACTCACTAGAATATTGTTCCCTTCTCTGCTCATTTGGAAGTCCAGAATGATTCATATCTTGGGTAAGTATAGAAATAAGATTTTTCACTCCATCTCCCATAACATTTGTTTGTTCAGGAGGACAATAATTGCATTGTCCATTACATTGATCAACACGGTTCCTTCGGGTTCCAGCCATCATCTAAAACCCAAAAAGAATAGTGTGAGAGGAAAAAATCATGCCAGGGAAAACAATATAATAAAGGGGGAGTACCATCAATATCTAACATCTTTGGTTACCATAATTCTAGTACTATAACCTATACATAACCTTAGGTACATCCCTAGACATACCTTAGAAATATCTCTAGGGATCTTACTAAAGTTCTCGCATCCTAGTTTCCAAAGGTTGACTAATCCTTTCCTCTGATACCAACTGTAGAGACCTGAAGCCTGACGTACATGGACATTACATTACTTTTGAGGAATACTTAGTACATAACAAAAATACACACACAAGGACCGTAATAGTATAGTGTCTTTGGAAACTCAGAATATAATCTTCTAATCATGGTGAAAGATCTTCAACATCTCCAATAAAGATCTTCACCTTTTTTTACCTAAAATATTTCTTTATATCCTGGGGAAAAGAAAACATAAAAGGGTGAGCTCAAATGCTCAGTAAGGGTAATCAAAATAAACATCAATCACATCATATTCATAAGAACATAACATTTTGGAAATCTTAACCTGCAAAAGAGATCATAATATCATAACATGGGATAAATCATAGTAGTGAAATGTAATCCAAATAATCATAACATAAAACATGAAACTTTGTGGAATACACACATAATCCTAGAGAATCATTTCTTATTAGTCAAGACTCATTTCCAAGACTATCATAGTGGACAAAGTCCATTTCTGAACCGAGTTCACTCCTCGTTTCAGTCCTGTGTCACAAAACCGGTTTAACCTGCCATTCCATCCATGTCTATCTCATGAGATATAAAATCTTTAACCAATGCATTGGAGGGAGATATAGGTCCCACCCATCTCATAATTATACCATTCTTATGTGTGCCACAAAATCATGCATCATACATCATAGCATAACCCATGTAATAAAAATGGGAATCATTAAACATCGTTACATCATAAAACAATTCATATAAGATAAAAGAATTCATAAAAATATTTCCATCACAACATAATCAAATCCATGTAATAATAGGGATAGAAACAGAACCCTTTATTATCTTAGATGGAAAATAATTTTGATAAAAAACTGGAACTCCATTCTTGAGGGAAATATCATTTCTACTTCAAAAACATTTTTCATTTTTTAACATGTCATACAATTTTAAACTAAAAGAAGTTGATTAAAAATAAACTTAAAAACTTGTAAAGTAGGCTTCTTGGAAATAATTTTTAAAAAATCCATTCATGCCGTATATGTTAAAAAAACATTCTTCTCGTCCTTTTGTCAGAAAAGTCCAAAAGTGCCTCGTATGAAAAATGACAAAATATTCCTTTCATATCTTTTACTAAAGACTCGCCAAAGGGTAAAAATGGATTTAAACAATTTTAGGTTGATAGATATAATTTTACATATTGATGAATCATGGATTTGGATGATAAAATACACCCCAGTAAATACCAAAGTATAAATAATCTCAGATAAAAATGAGATTGTGATATTTCCCTTACCTTAAGTCCGATACGCTTTGTACGTGTCCGAACCTCCTGTATAATGATTTAAATAATGTTATTGACTTATTCCAGAATCATAATCATTGTTATGATATCACATATGTTCATATTCTTAGCTTCTTATTAGTAATATTTCATTACAACTTGTTATTCGGGTGTTTATTACTTTTTGTTCTTATGAGTATTTTGTAGAATAAATTCTTATTCTTCTCTTTAGGTTATAGATGCCTCATTTAAAGAATTTTATTAGTGTAATATATATCATATTTATTCATTAAATTCATTTATATAATCATTATTCAATGAAGATCATGTAGAACGAGTCGCATCACATCGTGGAGACGGTATTCCGTACGTACGCACGAGCGATGATATCGCTCCCATGATCATGGAATTGTATTGGAGTGTATGTATAATATTTCAGAATCTATATCACTTTACAATAATCATATATAGTCATTATTTACACCATTATACCCATCTATGTAAGGTGGTGGTGGAAAATAGATTACACCACGACGTGGAGATGGTATTCCGTACATACGCACGCGCGATGATTTCATTTTCTGTTGGAATTATAAATGATGAAATAGGTTTTTTTTCATACTTATAATAACATATCAGTATGTGAGTGATACTTATGTTATTACTTCATAATGAAACAACTAAATAAGAAGAAGTGTAAGAAGAAATAAATATGAAAGAATCGGTAATGGACATTACCTCTTCTTTGTAGTGCTTCTTTGAGACCTCCTTTTAGGGAACTAAAATTGGTCTTTTAAGAAGACCAGGACCTATAGGATGTCAAT
Source organism: Viscum album (assembly GCA_963277665.1). Classification (NCBI taxonomy): domain Eukaryota; kingdom Viridiplantae; phylum Streptophyta; class Magnoliopsida; order Santalales; family Viscaceae; genus Viscum; species Viscum album. Next base: position 11,537,249 of record OY728154.1, read on the forward strand.
AGGGAAGTGGAGTGAAAAAATTGGCAGGGTTTGGCCGATCTTGAAGGATCAAAGTGGTGTGAGGAAGAGGGGGAGGAGGTGCCCTTTTATAAGGGAGGAGAGGGGCTCCTTTGGAAAACTAAAATTATTATTTTATTATAAAGTCAAGTTTGGTTTTAAATAGCTCCAAATTGATTTATTTAGAAGCTAAGGTGGGTATGGGTAAAAATACTCTCATCCAATAGAATTTATATAAGTTTATGATCCTATTTTAACCTTATCATTTAGATTTAACATTAAGTTAAATAATTTTACTTTTACCATGTCTTCTTGTGTTCTTATACTATATGGGTAATAAACATACTATAAGCAGCCAAACGAACCCCAAGTTGTTTATTATTAATATATATAACCGTATCCAAGTCATTTGGCCAAACCTTAGATTTTTAGGAATAAAATAATAATTAATAATATAATATTTGTTTTAAAAACTATTTTATGTCAATTTTGACACTATTTAGTAATTGATTTTTGTGAAAATCATAACAGAGTGATTAGTTCCAACAAAGTTAATTAAATCAATACTAACATGTCCAATTAACCTATAAAATTATTATAATTCATAAAAAGTCTCAAATTACATTTATTTGGGTATTTATAACATCAATTATGTCAATATTTCATTAATAAGATAATTATTGCATCATCTTTGCGTCATAAATAAATAAACTTATATAAATTCTAAAAATTACAATTAAACTATCATTATGTAGGAAATATTTTTATCTTTCTAATGAATATTTATAGTCGAATTTATCTTATGTATAACCCTATATTAAAAATGAATTTCTTATTAAACTTTGATTTTAACTATTTTAACCCTTCTTTAAATAAATTAATAATAAATGTCCTAATCTAATCCATGTGGGCCTAAATGGTCATATTTTATTCCTAAGTTTGTTTTCGGTCGAATTAAACTTATCCAATAGAATTAGGACATGTGTTAAGGTACTAATAATATCATTTTTACCTTTAATTTCCCTATTTACTTTTAACCGTGGTAAAAAAGGTAAAAAGTTACCATTCACCAATAATTATTTTCATCTCATTGAACCACATTTTACTTACTGACATCAACCGTGTATCTCGGATTTTTGAAATCCCACTCACAAAAGTGGTAAAATTAAGTTTTATGAAACTTTCATTTTTTTTACTACCACTTAGTGGTTTCACTATTCATCAAAAATTGAATGTTTCCAGAAAAATACCAAAAATTAGGCCTAAGATATATTTGATATTATGAACTCAAAAATGATGTCTATTTTACCAAATTCAAAACATTTCAGTTTCATTACTTAATTTAAAAATTAATTCCCGTCGTCAAAACAAATAGCGTTTTCTTAAGAGATAATAATTATCAAAAGATTGACATTTGTTTATGTCTGGTTCAAATGTGAAATTACATCCAATGACCGAAATTGTATTAAATTGAAAAAATATATTCTAAATATAATTTAAAACCACTCAAATTAATAATTTATCACTATTAATTATTTTGATTAAAAAGGTTGTTTTTAATTAAAATTTAGTGATTTTCACTATTCATCAAAAAATAAAAGTTATTCGAAAAGTACAAAAATTTCACCCTAATATAATTTCAATATTCCGAATCCAAAAATGAAGTCCATTTTGAATAATAAAACTTACAAAATTTCAAAAATTGGTTATTACTATTCATAATGGCTAGTTTTAATAATATTTTTATAGCATATCGTTGTTTAGTGAAACTCGGTATTGTATACTACACATGCTATCGAGAAAGGTCGCGATTGCGTGTAATGAAAGGCAAGTCAAGGATGCGTGTTGTGCAAGATACTTTTGGTGTAGCGTACAACACACGACATTAATGAAATTAAAAAGAATATTTTTCATAAAATCTCAGGGTGTTACAATTTACATAAATAAAAATAATCATGGGTATTCTACTAGCCAAATAACCACATGATCCATAAATTCTATTTCAATAATTATGGAATTCATAATACATGAAAACATAACCATACCGTCAAGGCCTCATGCCAAGACAGTAAAGAATCGTTTTTCAAAGTCCTTATGCCAAAACCATAGTTTTTCACATGAGACCTACTGATGAAACGAGGGGCTATAGCAGGCCCCACCTGATATATACATTGTCCAAATCATTTCTCATACAAAAGAGGTGATCATAATCAACATATAAAATCATATTGAATCATATATATGAAATGTAAATATAATTCCTAAATCATTGAATATAAACACTAACAATTAAGAATAATATAGTGAATGATATCAAAATAGAACATCTATAGTAAAAATAACCAGAAAGCCTTGAACCACATATTATTGATGATATCATAATAGATAAACCTCAATTAAGTGAAACATTCAAAAAAGGATGTTTCTAGATATGAGTATATTTATAAATGAGACCACTGTAAAATTCATGAAGAAATAATCCTTTAATATACCAAAGTATCCCATACCCCCTTGATACATTAAAATTTTGATACCTTAGAATATCATGAAAAAAAGGATAATCTTTATATGATACATATTATGGTAGTACATATAGGACAAGAAATAAATAAGTTGTGACCAAGGAATATATCTCTTAAATTTTAACGAGAGATGAGAAAAGGAATTTTTTCATTTGAATGAAATATCACTTTAAATAAAAGACTAGGACATTGAAATTATATTTTAGACATAAATGATGTCCCACAGAAGTGAAATTATGTAAATAGTGTTCTCAAGATTCTTCATAAATATAATATTTATTTGAGTTTTAAAGAAAGTATTAAAATGATTTTTAATGTGGGAAGAATCATTTGTTCACTTAAATCCATAAATGATCCAATATCATTTTTCATGATAAAATTAATGTATATATAAAAATACTGGAAGCTTAAATTAGATTCTGGAGTACACTTTAAAATGGGTAGGAAATTGAAAATATCCCTTGAATTGGGTTTTTATTTCAGAAACAATTTTGAATGTTCCTTTTAAAACATGTAATTATCCGTAAAATAAGGAATAATTCTATTTTTTTATCATATATATAAAAGAAAAACATTATTTATGATGTTTACATAATTATACACAAGAGTTTTGTAGAGGTTATTATAAAATAAAAGTAACAGGAATGGAAATGGATGTTCGGGTTGGAAAACCCCTACCACTTTGTAATCAATCCATCCAAATTTAATTTTCTTATTATTAATCCATTATGAGGAAAAATGGGAAACCATAGTTCATAGACCAGACCACTATGTGCTAAAAGAGTGCAAAAAATTATTAAAATGGAGCCATAGATTACTCGATTTAGCTACCCTATAAAGATCCCATTGTAGTGGACTAACATGTGTTTCTCCGTCCTCTCTAATAAGCTTTTCAAGGTGGGTGACCATCCTGTCCATTGTCTGGATGAATTTTTCTGAGTTGATTATGCTCTGATTGAAAAACCAGACCAATATTCAATCTTGTTTTTCTATCCATATCTCTTTCTCCTCGTTGAAATCAACTTGCAACTGTCTTTCATAAATTCTTTTGATCTCCACTACTGAGACATTGGGTCACAGAGCTTTGTCTAACATTTCATCCTTGGAGTGCAGAATCAAATTCAAACACTCCATAGGCTCTTCACTTTCCCCATTCATTAGGCCTTTTCTTCGATTGTTCTTGTCCATTATTGTAGACCTTTTCTCCAACGTCTTTGGAAAATGGGATTAATCCTTTCCTCCCTTTGGTTTTTTTCTTGAACCACTATTCATTTCACTGATTATCGAAATCATTCTTCCCCTTCTTCTTTCGAGGGCTATGAGGACCTTTCCCTTGAATGAAATCCATGATCTCCACCGAGACTAAACTATATCTATCATATCATTAAGATTCTTCCTATTGATTCATGTGGGGTTCTTAAACCTCCAAGCCCTAAAATTGATCCCCTATCAAATCCCCATACCTTCTTTGATGTCCATCTGCTTTCCTAGAGACTCCCATTTTCCTGATTTTTCCTCCCATACATTCTTATTTCCCATATTCTCATCCTTTATCTGAGGTTCCAGGTTATCACCAAGTGTGCTAGGGTCTAATGTCCCCAGTAATGTCACTCCATTCGACCTTTATTATTCACATTGAGTATATGATTCAAATATCAAGGCAGTATCTTGCAGCATGTCAGAAAAAATGAGCTATTCATATCCTCACCCCAAGAACTGTCGATACTTGTTAGTGTCTTCTCATTCATGACCATGGGTTCCATCAGTATCCTCTTCATCAATAACAATCTAGTCGCTCACACAGTTTGAATGATGTGTATTCACTACCATTGCTTGTGTTCCACCTCCCTGCACAGCCTCCTTTCCTCCCTCCTATACAGGAGTAATTCTCATATTCTCTTTGAGGCGGAAAAAAACACTTGGTACCAGCGATTCATCCACCATCGACTTCATAGACTTCTCTGCCTCCAAGGTGACCAATGTTAGCTAATCCTCCTCGGAGCTAGACTCCACTCTTGTATGGTCATGTTTCAAGACTAAATCCACTACCTTTGGAACCACCACACTAACCTCCTCACGCTCGCCAAGATAGCATTATCCTTGGCCTATTGGACTAAGGATTCTACCTACACATCATTCCCATCAAATGAACTTAACACTGGGGTTGTGATATGCCTACCTCTGAGACCGCTGCGGAAACCAAAGACCAAATGGCCTCATCATTGGCACCCCCGGTAAAACGTAGGCCATGACTCAATGACCACCCTTTGATTGCAACTGAACTCTTTACAAACCAAGATCCATATCCATTCTGTTGGATTCTTCAAGACGTCAACCTAGAAACATACGCGAGGGAGAATTGGATGATAAACCACAGAGGTGAAGATATCATACCACAAATACCTTTTGACAAGATTACCCAGAATATAGATAATCGAAGGATTCTGAAAAGGGAGAGGTAGATCCGGGAAGCTTACCCAAATTATTGTCGATGCCGCATCCCGATTCATGCTGAACACAAAGTACCATCGATGGAGGTCAAAACAATATCCATTGAAAATGTGAGGGGCACTGGACCTGGCGACAATCAGATCTTCCCCTAAGGCGAAATAGAACATCAAGTGGTGTTGATCAAGAAAACCCACTACCACACAATGATGAAGCCCCCATGAGTCAAAAAAAATATGTCAAATGCATCTATCAATGGTCGTATACTCTTATATCGAGCCACTAGAGTTGACCTACGAATATCCGAAGCTATATTGAACTCTTTTGTTGAAAGCGCGCATTGAGGTGAGCCGTTATACAAATCTGGGACCTTAGGGAAAAGGTGGATCGATGGAAAAGGATGAAGGAAATTCGGGTTAGTGAAGGGGATGAAAAGACTAGGAATCAAAGAGGAAGCATTCAACCCTCCCCCCATTTATGAGGACTGGGCCGGATCCATAGGCATCCCCTCTAGGTCATCACTGTCACCAAGGCTTCGAGCTCCACTCCACTCAATCCACCATGCCTCACCACTTTGTAATCAATCAATTCGATTGAACCAATATTAATAATATTAAAATGATACATTTAATTCCGTAAAAATAAATATATGGATGATATGTTACATTAATGGGCATTATACATATACTATACAAAGGTATTAGTAGTGAATATGAGAAACCTCACAAAAATGGAACTGAGATAAAGAAACCCCCTACCTTAAGTCTGAATGTGTTCCAATTTTGAATATAATCCCCTCGATTATGAAACTAGACCTATTAATAAATTATTTAATAACCCATTAGCCCTATATTTAGTTTATCAAAATTATATTTACTTAATGTTTTCCCTTCTTGATATGTTATTATGTTGAATTTCATCATTCTGCAGTGTTCGTTTTCATTATTTTCATAATCAGTTCAATTATTCTTATGTAATGGAGTTCATGTGGAATGGATGTAAATATATAGAATTGAATTATCATATAATTTAGGATAATATATAGGTTTTAGTGGTAATTTATAAAATTTGGTTACATGGTATGGGGATGAATTATTATATATAGCTTTAATGATAATTGTTTCAGTTAATTTGTGGGTTTTGATTACAAGGAACACATTTTTAATTACAACTTAATACCATTTTTACACAAAGATTACAGAACCTTACATAGGGTATATTAAATATATAATAATCTGGTTCAACTATAACAATAATGGTTTCATGATCATAATTGAGAATGATAATAGAAATCGAAAGCCAATCGTCCTTGAATGTGGTAAATAGACACAACTCGAATGGTGTTCATGCTACTAGAATAAAAGAAGGAAAAAGGAAGAGACTATGATAACATATTACACAATCATGACAACAATAATGTAAATTTAAAGTATAGTAATCATCAAAATATTTGGATAAGGAGATGTAATATTTGAAAAAGAAAACAAATGATCTTGAAAGGATAGACAAAGAATATAAAAGATGAATTTTCATCTTGAACCCAAAATTCCTTGAGCGACTATTTGAGGGAGAGGTTTTGATCTGTTTATGAGACCAAGTAATCTCAAAATGGGAGAGGATGCTTGGAGAATATTTGGATAGAATTTGGATAATGAACAAGGCTTGAGAGGAGTGAAGAGAAGAGGGAGTGGTGGGGTGTTTTATAGTAGAGGGGAGAGTGGATTTCTCAATTTTATATTAATAAATTTATTATTTATCCAAAAAGAAAATCAATAATGAGTCTCCATGGACCAAGAATAGTAGGTTTATCATGGTAATTCGAATAAATTTTCCTAACATAAGTATAACATCATACATGACTCTATAATTAGTGTATTTAGCTTATTTTGTAAATTATGGTACATCACTATTCAATAAAAATTCATGTATTTCAAAAAATCCAAAAAATTCACCCTATCCATTTTTTGATATGTAGAATCCAAAAATGAATTCCAATTTTCATAATTAATTTTCTATGTATGAGTTATTTAATATTTAATTAAAATCATAATTTATTCAAAAAAAAGTTTTAATGCATTTATTTACTTATTCCTAAACATAGGTATATCATACTCCAACATGATTATTAATTATATACTATCATAGGTAATGTTACTATTCATTATGGTATATCAATATTCATAAGGGTATGTCACTATTAATAAGGGTAGGTAACTATTCACCAAATATTAATTTCTTCTTATAGGTCTCAAAATAACATACTCATCACAACTATGTATGTCATATTTTCGAAATTCACACCACAGAAGTGAAAAACGTATGTTTACATAGCTAGGTTATAAAAAAGTGGTGTTAATAGAGACTTAGTGATCCATGAATTCTATAATACATCTATTTTTAAATTTTTTTGGTGTTACATTATCCCCTTCTTACAAAAGTTTTTCCTCAAAATTTGAAATTGAACGTCGAATGTTAATGGTTGATACATGAAAATTTCCTTATGGAAACCCACATAAAAATATGTTTAAGAAAATATCATCCTAAAAGGTTAATGGATATGAGGCGGTCACACCAAAAGTATGTTTTCTAATGAGATGGCATTAATTGGAAGAAAAAAAAACTAGACATGGAAGAAAAATCTAAATATGAATTTCTGAAGGAACATGATAGAGGACATGTTCAGATAAATGTGAATTGCTACAAAAATATAAACTAAAAAATCATCGTTATTATCAATTATAATTATAATAGGGAAAAAATTATTTTAGACTAATTTCCATGAGTCGAGTAATTATTTCACTATATAAGAGTATAAATATACCTTTCTATTTATAATCTCATGGTTTTATTGTAGTTTAACAATCTATACCTCATCACATTGCATGGGTTACAAAATTTGGTGAATCAATACATTATCCTATAAAATCTCATACAATGATCAACTTAAACCATTTCATAAATAGTTAAAAAATTCTAAAATATAACTATTAAACACATTATAATGAATTATTCTAAATTTCAAAGATGAACTTATCATTAACTCCTAATCAATAAGAACATTCATTAAAATTCACATTCTAAAAATGCGAATAACTTCATCATGTATCCTATTGAAATATCATAATAACTTGAATTAACATAAAAACCATATTTTAAACATGAATTCTTCCATATTCTTTATGAAAGATAAATGTTATTGGATATATTCATCAAATCCAAATGTGTTGTAAATTTCATAGATGATAGCATAGACCACTTCTTGATAAGTTAATAATTAGTTCAATAGCAGTCAATAATTATTTGAATCAATCATTTATTCATCATTATCTCAACATTAGATATATATTATGGTTTGACATTCCCCCAATCATGTTTTTTTATAAAAAGATTAAATTTACTCTGAATCATTTAAAATTTGTACCATTCATCATATGACCTCAAATTCTTAATGGGATATTTTTACTGTACAATCTCTTTATATCTCATAATTCGTAAAACTATAGCATTACTAACAAATTATACCAATGGAATGATTATTTACTAGTAATATTAATCATTCTAATTCATCTATGGTAGCATCTTAAATTTCAAATTATCCCGAATCATCATTTGGGGTATATTCCTTTGATAATGGGGACATTGATTCGCATATTGTCCCATCTCCTTGAAATTTAATAATTGTACATTAGAAACCATTTTCATACCCATGAAATCATAAAATTTTTGTCCATTCTCTCCACACTTGTAGAAAACACCAATTCTATTCAAGTATTTACCAGGGTGATTATTTTCCATGTTATCAGATGTGGGAAAACATTTCTTTCCATTATTCCCTTTATCCCTATATCTCTATTCCAATGTTTATTTTTTTTATTCCAATAAAATCCATAGGACTCAAAGAGGAATTTACATACCTGTTAATAGATGATTTAATTTCATCCTATGATGAGGATACATAAGAGAAAATATTCCTTTGAATAGATGTCTTAAGACAATTAGAGATATGATCCTTCGTACTCTTCACTTTTCGTGTGTGGCTGAAGTTCTCATTTCTTATGCTAGGTTACATATCTAAGAAATTCCATATTATATATTAGCTTATAAAATTATGAACTCTCTATAACACTGAACATGGTATAGCACATTGTATATATTTATGCATTGTAAATCCTAGAACCATATACTTTGGTTACATTAGGGGCATAAATCATTTATAATGGTGGATAAATAAAATGTTAATTATACAAATCATATACCTCAAGAGTGTTCTAACCTAGAGTGAAACAGGCCTATTTTTGGGTACATGGATTCCATGGGTCAAGCTTATAACTCCTTGTTCAATCTTTTGCTAATAGGTACATCTGTGCTAGAGCCACCACAACTTTTTTGTATCTAGACAGGGATGTATTTTCTAGAAATATAAACATAATAAATTACATACCAAAATTCTATGATGTTCTTGTTTTTTTTTCATCAGAGACCATCTTAGTGATTTGTTCCCTAAGATATGTTTTTTAAATCTAGTTCCCAAGGGTTCTACTAAACATCATTTGAATCCAACTGTAAGAACACAACCCTAATTGCTCGCAGCGGGTGCCTTATTTGATTACATGGGTATATAAAAAATGAATAATCATCCCAAAGGAGATATCATTTTAGTACTCTTGATAAAACTATATATATACATGGAACCCTTTTTACATTTTGAAAGGAAACAAAAGAGGATTCAAAACCAAATGTTAAAAAACTAAATCCTTGAAAACATAATAATTGTTCTCTTCTTCTTAACATGGGGAAGAAAAACAAATTAATGTGGTGAGATAAAACGCTCAGTAAGGGTATGAAGTAGAACATAATATATCAGAACATAATCATTAGGCATGTTGAATACGTACAAACATGTGCCTTTAAAAAAACATTAACACATTATGGCAGGAATAACAGTTAAGTAAATAAATCTATAAATAAACATAATCATTGGTATTCTAATAGTATAATAACCACATGAACAATAAATTATATTTTCATAATGAGGGAATGAATAATTCTGGACAACATAACCATACATTCAAGGCCTAGTACCAATACCAAAATAATAATTTTGTCAAGGTCTTGTGCCAAGACCACTGTTTGTCTCATGAGACCTACTGATGCACTGATGGGATATAGTGGGCCCCACCCGACACATACTCTGTATAATGCATTATTTATATGGTAGGGGTGAACATAATCAATATAAACATTCATATTGAAACTAAAAAAATGAAATTTAAATAAAATTCTTCAATCATTGAACATAAACACTAAACATTTGGAATAATATGGTTAATGATATCAAAATAGAACATCCATAGTCAGAATGACCTGAACCCCATCAAAAACATATTTTTGATGATATTTTAATATATAAACCTCATTTATATACATCCTTCAAGAAAATTATGTTGATGAAGATGAATATATTAAAAAATGAGACCAATGACAGATTTTTGAGGAAATAATCCTTAAACATTCCAAACTGTCTCGTACCACATTGAAAAATTAAAATCATAATCCCTTAAAATATTATGGGATAAATTATACTTTTGATATGATGTATAAAAGAGAAGTACATACACCACAAGAAAAAATAAGTTGTGACTAAGGAATATATCTCATAAAAATTAACGAGAGATGAGAAAATTCCTTTTTTACTTTTGAATGAAGATTCCTTTTAGAAAATAATTTATATTTTACATGGTATGATATTATAAACATTAACATCCCAGAAAATAAAAGACTAGTACATTGAAATTATATTTTATGTATAAATGATTTCCCACTAAAGTGAACATATGTAAAAAGAGTTATCATGATTCTTTAAAAATAAGACATTTTGAAGCATTTTAAGGAAAGTATTAAAGTGAATTTTAATGTGGAAAGGATCATTTCTTCTCTTAAATATATAAATGATCCAAGATAATTATACATGATAAAATTATTGTTTTTATAAAACTAATTGTGTATTAAAACAGATTCATTAGTACACTTGAGAAAGATTAAGAATTTGAAAATATCCCTTAAATTGGGTTTGTATTTCAGAAACAATTTGGAATATTCCTTTAAAAACTAGTAAATATCCATAAAATAAAGAATTATTCTTGTTGGTTATCATATATATAACACAAAAAAATAATTTATTAGGAGTACATAACAATACAATTTTTTTTCATTTATGTAATTATTCAATAAAAGTAACTAGAATGAAAATAGAGGTTCGGGTGGAAAAACCATTACCACATTGTATTCAATCAATTTGTATGCCCCAAAATTAATAATATTAAAATGATAAATTTAATACAATACAAATAAATATACTAATGATTTGTTACATCAATGGTAATTATACATACACCGTACACAAGTATTAGTAGTGAATACGGGAAACATCACAAAAATGGAAGGGAGATAAAGAAACCTCTTACATTAAGTATGAATGTGTTACACTCTTGAACATAAGGACCAGGAATATGAAATTATACTTATTAATAAATTATTTCATAACATATTATACATTTATTTAGTTTATCATAATTCTATTTAGTTAATTCATTCCCTTCTTGATAAGTTATTATATTAAATGTCGTCATTCCACAGTGTTCATTTTCTTTATTTTCTTAATCGGTTCACTTGTTCTAAAGTGTTTGAGTTCATGTAGAATGGATGTAAATCTCCATAATTGAATTTTCATATTATTTATGATCATATATAGGTGTTATTGGTCATTTATATTATTATTTTACATGGAATGAGGATGAGGTAGTTTATAGATCCTTAATTATAACTATTTTAGTTAATTTGTGTGTTTTGATTACAATGAACTAATTTTAATTTATAACATAATATGATATGTACAAAGGTATTATAGAACCCTACATAGGATATATTAAATATATAATAATATATTTCAACCATATCAATAAAGGACTCATGACCATAATGGATAATGATAATAGATATCGAAAGACCATCATCCTTGAATGTGGTAAATTGACACATCTCGAATGGTGTTCTTGCTAATAGTATAAAAGAAGGTAAGAAAAATATATGATCATAAATTATGCCACTATCGTAAAAACATTATTGTACATGTAATGTAATGGATTCATCACAGCATTTGGATAAGTATAGGTAATAATAGAAAAAGAAAAAAATTAACATAAAAGGAATGACAAAGAATTGGGAAGAGGAATTTACATCTTTAACCCAAACTTCCTTGAGAGACTCTTTAAGGGAGAGGTTTCTGTCTTTTTATGTGACCAAGGCTTCCTAGACGGGGGAGAAGAGGTTTAGATGATATTTGGGCCGAATTTGGAGAAGTCGTAAGGCTTGAGAGTAGTTAAGAGAAGAAGGAGTGATGGGGGGTTTTATAGAAGACGGGAAAGGGGATTTCTCAAAATTATATTCAATAATTTATTATTTCTTCACAAGACAAGAAATATGGAGTAATCTATGACCATGAATTGTAATTGTTTCATGTGAATCTGAATCAATTGGACTAACATCAGTAGAATATCATACATGAATATATTATTAGTGTATTTAGCATATTTTTTAAATTATGGTATTTCACTATTTATCAAAAATTCATGTATTTTAAAAAAATACCAAAAAAAACACCCCAAACACTTTTTGATGTTTGAATCCAAAAATGAATTCGAATTTTAAAAACTAAATTTCTAAATATTATTAATTTAATATTAAATTAGAATCATAATTTATTCTAAACACTGTTTTAAAACATTTATTTTTTTATTCCAAAATATAGGAATATCGTACACCAACATTTATATTATTTATATACTATCATAGGTATGGTTACTATTCATTAGGGTATATCACAATTCATAAGGGTATGTTACTATTTATATGGTTAGGTTACTATTAACTATAAATTATGTTTTTCTTATCGGACTCCAAATAACTTACTCATCGCAAATGTGTTTGTCAGATTCTCGAAATTCACATCACAGAAGTGACAAACATATGTTTACCTGGATAGGTTATAATAAATTGTTGTCTATAGAGACTTAGTGATCCATGTATTCTATAATAAATATATTTTTAAATTTTTGGGGTGTTACAATTTAATAAAAATATATAATGTTTAAATAACTATAAGTTAAATTAATTATAAATAATATATTCATAATAATAATAATTATTATTTTAATATACATAATATTTTTACCATTAATTATTTTATTTTCAATTTTAAAAATTAATAAGAAATAATTCTTGTAATGTAAATGTAGTGTTTATTTTATCTTATAATATTATATATTAATAAAATATTGATTTTTTTCTGTTATAATGATATAATTTATTCTTTTTTTATACCGAAGGTCAATTCTATCCAATGAAAAAAATTACATAATGATAGGAAAATGATTTATTGAATTACAATGTATCTATACTATGTTATAATGTACCATGATTTCAATAAATTTTTATACATAAAAAAATATCCTATTGGAAAGATTCTTTGATAAAAAACACGAAACTAAATATATATATATATATTAATAAATTTATACAATTTAAAAATAGTTTTATAACATAACCATTTAACTGGTAGGTATGAATAGGGATATACTAATTAGGAAATTTATGTTAAAAGGAAAAAAATAGAATCCTGTAGTGGTGGCCTTCCATAGGATTCTCATCTATAAGAGTATGGATAGGAGGCAGCTTCTCTAGGATTTTCATAAGATCTGTCCTAATATAAAATTCACGAAAAATGTCTTGTGAATAATATTATGTGATAGATTTTAAATATTGATGAAGTCACTATGAGATACATACTTTCTGATCCACCACCTTAAAATGCCATTTATTCCTATAGATCTTATGCTAAGATCTGAATTGGTTTTCAATATTCCATTTATAATGATATAAACATTTAATTAAAAAATAAATAATTTTTTTTGTTAAGTAATTGATTAATTTTTTATTAAATTATCTTCATTTGGAAGTATTCTATCAATATTATTTGAAATTATTTTAAAATTATATTTTTAAAACCATTAAAATTTAAATTTTATAAAATTAACACGTTGTTTTCAACATTTTAATAATATCATAGGATGAAATTTTCAAATTTTTCTTAAAACAATGATTTTAGGTGACTGGGGATAAATATTATTTTCTAAATATCATAAATTTTATGAAATCATTATGATAAAATAATGAAAAAAATATATTAAACATTTTCCTTTACTATATATGATTTTAAGGTGTTAAATAACGTAATTCAAACTATATTATGTAATTTGGTTACCCATATTTAAATTTTTTGTAATAGAATTTATATTTTTTTATATGAAAAACTATTTTGGTACTTTTATTTATCTATGTATCCACAAGGTTGTTTTCTTATTTTAATTTCATTAAATGTGACTTAGATTTCTTTTATTTAATAATTCACTAAATATAGTTATCAAATTCAGTAACCTGGATTATTTTATCCTAAACTAATTTTTATGATTAAAAAATATGTATTTAATGTGTAATAAAATTATTATTCAATAAATAATTGTTATCATGTTATTGAACTAAAACAAATGAATTATATTTAATATTTTAAATTATCATGTTCAAATTAGTTTAAATGGCATATTTTAATTTTCTCATAAAAATAAATTATGTAAAAATTTGTCACTGCAGTAATAGTTAAAAATAATAAAAGTGTTCAATCAAAAAGTAAAATTAAAAAGAACAAAAAATAGAAATTCTAAAAAACATTAATGTTTTATTCCAAACAAAAAATCCTATTACCATTCCTTCAAGTGTAATTGGGATCTATTTCCCTATATTATGGCATTCCCTTCTGTATTAAGAAATTTATTTTTTAAAAATTCCTCTCCAATAATATATAAATAAAACCATTCATTTTTCCTTCAAATAAACACTTAAATTTTTATTTATACACTATAATAATACTAATTTCATTCCCAAATATTAACTACCGACATTATGGATCTTTTAGTGCATATATATTTTCAAAATAGCATTTAAATCAAGGTGGTTTTCAAAAGATTATTAAATTCTTCTACAAAGGTATTTTCTCCTATATTATAATAATTTTATTTATTCTTCATATAAATATTATAAAATATTAGATATCAATATATAATCATGTTTTTAAAATAAGTATTCTAATTTTAATGTAATATTTCAATTATTAAATGTCTTGATTATATGCATTCTGTCAATATAACACACTAACTTTTGGGCAAGTTTATCCATATATGCGAACAATGTGATACTGATTATTTCAAGAATGAATATGAAATATTAAATTATAACCATATTAGATCACAATTATTAATTTTTAAAGTCATCATATCCCTTAATTAAGAAACATTATTAAATTCACTCTATAATCACACTTCTCTAATTAATTCAAGCATGTTCTTATATTGGTTGGATGAAAAGACTATATGATCGGAGCATGGTATTTTTATCACGGTTATGTTCAGAAAAATAATTTATATTATGTTATTATATTAATATAAAAATTTTGATTTAATTATTTGTATTATTATTATTTAATGACAATATCAACAAAATTAATTATAACGGTTAATTAAATAGACATATTTTAGATCTGGCTATAAATATTTTTCCACCAAATTTGATAAGAATATATTTAACTATATAATCTATTTTGGAACATCTAAAAATAGTTCCATGACCATTATGGTTTTCAATAACTTATGAACATGGATTTTATACCATTAACATTATGGAAAAAATAAACATGGAATCGTTAAACCCACTTTTTTTAAATAATTAATATTAACATAAAATTAAATTTTTGTTTTAAATTATCAGAATATAAAATTAGAAATGTAATAAATATCACTATTATTTTGTAATGATTTATTTATGTGTCTATAATTATTCAGTGTCAATTTGTGTCATGTCCGACTAATAAAGAATCCATATTAATGGATTCTCTCGACTCAACATCGTTTCTTGAGTTATAATTATCCAAAATTATCTATTTTTTTAATATATTGTTCTTATATGTACTCTTATGAAATTATATTTTCCTTCCTCCTTGATTATTTGGAAAATAAATTTTCATAATCAATCACATACTATTTGAA
Organism: Viscum album; assembly: GCA_963277665.1. Lineage (NCBI taxonomy): Eukaryota > Viridiplantae > Streptophyta > Magnoliopsida > Santalales > Viscaceae > Viscum > Viscum album. The sequence continues at coordinate 11,553,369 of OY728154.1, forward strand.
AAAATTATTTATTCATCTAATTTAGTTTTGTTAAGAATAATTCACATCCTCTCCATATGTGTTCCTTTTCTTTCATATACATACTTACTCTTTATCCAAAATTTTTTCTTTTTAAAATTTACTTCTAAATATTATTTATTCTGGTGAAAATGAATCATCACATTACCAATGATCATATATAATGTTTTTTTAGAAATTTGGTAAGATGAATTTTTCTCCCAATTCATGCCCAAAAGAATTTTATTAAAACCAATATATTCAATAAAAAGAAATTCTATAAATGGATTACACTAGATGAGGAATGATGGGATTACAATATAATATTTCATGAAAAAAAATTTCATATTGCATTAGACATGTCCAAGACATCCTTCCATCTAACTGTTAGAGACAACATCCATGAAGGTAATTGGAAGCACAACACCATCAAATTGACTTCTTGTGCTTGAGATGCAAGTTCCCTTGTAGATCAAATCTTGAACAATAACTACAACTATAGAGGATGAAATATTAATACATACTATACATGGTTCTGAAACCCCCTACTAATAAATTCAACATAATCATCAAGGCCTAAAAAATTTCCCTCATGCACAAAGTCCAACTCAAGATCATACTACAAACTCGGCCTGCAAAACCAGATAAAACAAGAAAAACAATCTCCAATCACCTAATGTACTCAACAACCTTTTTCCACCAACACATAAAAGAACATGTTTGATTAAAAATACTAAAAAATATTTGAAAATACATCGCTAACAGATAAACTTCAACAGCTCACCCCAATACTAGCCTGCATTAACCAATACATGAAAAAAAACTCATCAAAACAAACCTGCAAGCCAAACTATGGATTAATGAACCAATAGTACATTGTGTGATAAAAAAACACAATTACATCATAAAAAATCCATGAATTCAAAATAATAGAAAGGAGACACACATTAGAAAAGATCATCAAGAGTGTAAAAAAATAAAGTGAATTCATTTAAAGAAACATCCCTAGTATTTGTCTATAAAGAACACATCAGATCTGCATCAAGAGTATAAACCCAAAAATACTAAAACATAGATGATCATAAAACATGCTGATAAAAAAACACTAATACTCAAGATGGAAAATACTTTTGGATGAAAAAATCCAGTCCCAAGGTATGTGTTTAATGCTAAATTCATGATTATTTAATATTCATCCAACATTCTGATGAACCTAGGTTTTCTGATTTCAATTTATTTCATAGTAGTGATTTTAATATCATAGTACTTCTCGAATGTGATGGTATATTATTAATCTATCCATGAATTCACAGCTTCCCCCATCGGTGCATCATTCACATAATCATCCTTGTATGCAGCGTGCTTTATTTCCTTCATCATCATCATCCTTTGAGCTAGGGGTTGCAATCGGTTGATTAGCAACCATTGGTATTGTTGGGGATTATATTTTTTCCTTCCAAGAAGCATCCAAATTTATAGTAAGAAACATTCATTACATTTTCATATATCCTATACACTTCTTGATTTTTTAGATTTGGTGTAGTGAATCCATCAACATCCACAATTGGTTTTTCTCATTCCCATGACTTGATTTTAAGTATAATTCCTCAATATGAATCCGTTGATCAACATCCTCTTATGAAGATCCACTATAATTGGAGAGATAACTATAGTCCTTATCTTATAAAACATGACTATTAATATGCATCTTTTGATCCTTCACTAGGGTTGGAGAGTTAATGACGGAATTTGTGGTAGTAAACAAAGCATCATAAAATCCCATCAGTCTATTATTGTTAATAGAATGATGTACATGTTGTAAGGTCTTCACATTATCAACTAAATGTTCTTTATTCTCATCATATTTTCTCTGACCAAAAGGTTCCCTTACAATAGACATACTAGCATAATCTCTGTGAGTAACTCCACTCCCATCCCGGAAATGTTTTTTCATTACAACCCAGGGTACTTTCTTGGGATTAGGATGTATAGTATTACAGTCAGATTATTTCGAAACATATCCAATCTTAAGAAAAAACTGACAATAATCAAGTATTTTTTCATATACGACATCTTGAATGAATCCATAATCTCCATTCTGAATGTAGATTTTGGAAGGATGAGTTTGAGAAACATCAATTTCAATGAAAATTATTGAAACTGATGGTATTGAAAGATTCTTCACCACTGAATCCAGTTTCAATGGGTTTCATATTAGCATGGAAATCTAGAACATGTATGGTTTCTTAAAAAGATGTAGTGGTAGCCTAGGTAAGCCTATCCAAATTTGAACTATGGGAGATTCAATGTAGGGGTTGAATTCTAGGGTCTATTTATGCACTCTCATAGAACAACACCGAAAGTCCCATGATCATCTCTCCCAAATCCTATAATAATCATCTTCAGATGAACGGTGAAAAGCTATGTCTTTTGAGTTCAATAGACTGATATGAAAACATGAAAGCCTATTACTTCAAGATAATTTCTAAAGAGTTTGAAATATTTATGTCATTTAGTAATGTTCCCAACAAGAACAAAACATTAGTCCAATGCAAGAAGTCTTAATTGGATTATAATGAATGAAATCACTAGTTGTCTGTGGTGATGAAATGTTTTCTTTAATCAAATATTTTGTACTGCGACAAAATTTGTGTAGGTCATGGTGATCTCAAAATCTCTTATGGAAACCATAAAAGTGAAGGAATGCAAAGAAGAGGTAGGGTTTCTCACCTTATTACCCCGAGTCAGGACCATCCTCATGGGAATTATGTTAGACAACATTTCATTAAATATACGGTTCATAACACATTTAAAGTGGGTTTCAATTAAATTATTTTAAATTTTAAATAGATATTTTTAATAAATTATCAAAAATTTTATCATCCGCACCATAATTAAATTTTAAAAAAACATTATGTTGGTTTAAATTATTATTTTTTGATATTTCATTGAAATTTTTATTTAAAAAAATCATGTTACCTTCATGAATATGATTTTTTATGAAGACTCATAACATAAATTTTTAAAACTAGGTTAATAATTATTTATGGAATATATTGCCTTCATTTTTCTTCCATTTTATCCCTAGAATATCCAACTCCACTAGTTTTTGGTTTTATGAATCACCCTTCAAATTACATTAGTAAATTTAATTATGGGTTATTTATTTTTTATTGATTGATTAATTTTTTTGAATATTTAATGTGATACCTTTTTTGAATTATATGAAACTCATTTTTTGTCCATGGGCTCTCACAGAATGAAAAATTATTAATATCTTATGGGACACAATTGTAAAGAAGGTGAAAAGTGTGGTCTTATATATCCCTTACATTAATTTATTAATCATTTATATCCTATTTAATTATGGTGTTATGCACGGAAATTTTATTCATCCATAACAAGATTTTAGAATATCGTTTTGATAAAATCGTGATGTTTGGAGAATATGTTTGATGAAAATTTAATTTTAGGGAATTATTGAATTTCACACAATTTTATCATTTCTCTATGATTGTGTTTGATATATAATTGAGTATTACTAATTTTATCAATGACATGATATATTTCTAGTTCATATTCATTTAAATATACTCATTGTATCTTATTCATTATCTTACGATCTTGTTCCATGGTACATTTATTTCATTTGAGATTATGTTTAATTATATATTGGGGTTTGGACACATATTATTGTTTCATGTTCATTTTAATATTATATTTCTACCATGATCATGTATTCTCATATTAATAGGATATAAACCTTCTTGATATATTTATAAGTTTCCATTACTGAACATTTGTTCCCACTCCTTTCTTATTTTTCTATTTCTCATGTTATAGATTTGAGTATAACCTATATATAGGGTAGAAGTGGGTCTAATGTGGTTCTATTATGGATAAATATTTTGATATATTATAAAATATGTTTCTCCTATGTCTTGTTCCCAAGAGAAATATTCCTCCATATTCTAATATATTTAGATTACATGTGAAATGTAATATAATATTTATTAAAGCAATGTAAATTAATAATATGTTTTGAGATGGTCTCTTTAATTGATATCAATTTATGTTTTCATTATTCATACATATTAATTTCATTTTTATATGAGATTAATTTAATTAAAAAACAAATTATGTTCCTACATATACGGAAAATAACCATAAATATATTTTATGACGAGAATGTGTAGTTTCCATGAAATGAAATTCTATTGTGGATACAAACAAGTAGATAAAACCTCTAACAGATATTCAACTATGTGTAATAACCATAAATATGGTTGTTAGATGTTAACATATTATTCATTTAGTGATGACAATGAGGATACTTGAAATCCTAGTTTTACCCTCAATGGTGATATGATTTGACTAATTTATACTGTATATATGAATAATTATTACAAAATTGAGTATATTTATAATTGAAATATGTAGAGGAAGTGAACCTGGCTAACCTATTTTAAAATCATGAAATTTAAAAGTAATTTTATTTAAATAAATTATGATTTTTTTCATCTAGGACCATTGTTGTCCTTCTATATTTATGAAAATCCTAATCATTAAATGTTTTAGTAAATTGTTTGAACTATGGGGAATCATGATAATTATGGGTGTCATAGAATATTTTGTGAACATACCAATAAAAAAAATTATATGGGAGATGGTATGAAAATTAATAGGGAAATGTTCACCCATCAATCTAAATATATGGATTATTGTTATTCCTAAAATAATTTATTTGTAGTAAATATTAATATTTCGATATATATTTTCTAGAAAATGTTATGACGATTTATATGTTGTTATATATACATGATTTGGAATTTTATGTCATCCTTGATAAATAATCCATGCCTATTAGTTTAGTGAGCATATTCCATGTTAAAATGGAATTCGATTTGTGGTTATACTACTTTAATTCCTAGGATATATAGTCTCAAAAAACCTTAAATGTGATTATTGATTACCTATTCTTTAAATAAATCAACAAACCTATGTTGGAGAATGTGTAGAAGCTATATATATAATGTTGTATTATGTTTTTCAAATAAATGGATATAATTTTAGGAGTTTTATAGTCAATATTGAAATAAAAAATTCAATCAAGTTGTGTATGTGATTGATTCATGCAATACAACAAGACATCTAGTCACCATTTGATTGGGTGAGGACTAGAAGTTTTACATTTGGAAAAAGAAATTTGTCTAATGTGGAAATGACCATATGATAATTTTTTAATTTTAAAATGTATTATTTCTAATAGAGACTATACAATAAAATATAGGAGTACTCCTATGATAAATATCCAATGGTGACTAGTATGCGATATAATTTTGAACTTTTTTAATAATTATTATATACAGACCCTCAAAAGAGATAAATTAGGTCGATATGATAAATTAAACTTACCTGATAAATAATTTAATAAGGATTAAATCTATAAGGACGTATAATATGGTGGTTAAATAATAAAATGATTATATCACTTTATAAAAGGAAGGTCCATGTGGAAATGAAACATCATGCCATGGACCTGAACATTTTAAATATTTGGATGATTTTGGATAAGAAAATACGTAGTTTTCAATACATTTAGAGGCATAATGTATTTGAATTTATAATAATATGATGGTGGTGAATTAAAACTATAATGATCATTTTGATTTGAATAAATATAGTCACATATTCTTCTAAGTATTTATGGTTTAAAAAATTAATGTAACCTAGTTATGAGAAATATTTATCTTTACAATTTTGAACATCAATGAAATGAATAGTGATATTAAAAAGTGGAAGAACATTCATAAAATATACAATGGAATTTTTAGAAGTAGATACATATATCTATCATTATCAAATAAAGAGTTGTTGTTGGGTGCTATAGAGGAAGAATGAGATCTGTTGTATACTCAAGTGATTGTGAAACTATGGATGATCCAGATCACTCATGATCTAGGATTTTTCTTAAGACTGGTACTCATAATTATGTTGATGAGGAATTAAATGAGAGAAAAATGTTTTATGGGTTATTAGAAGAAAATTTCACTTAAATTTGGTTCAAAAAAATCATATTTAATAAGTTGATACTTTATGACATGGATTGACACAATTGATTCTTGTAATGTCGGATTCAGTTGAATAACCAATAAAGTTAGGGGTAATAAACAACTAATGGTAGTATTTTATTTGAATAGATAATAGTGGACCACATTTTATAAGATTCATATTGGATGTGGCGAATAATCCATGTTGAGAGCAATAACTATCATATATAGATGTAAGCCTTTCAGTGGAACATTTTAAATGTACTATGCTACTCTAATTCGTTATTACTACACTCAATTTTGATGTTATAAATTTTCATTTAGTTTATATATAACATTAATAGGTTACTGTGGTTTTGATAAAATGGTAATATCCTATAGATGAAAATAGATCATTAGTTCACCCCCTCCCAACATAGTGATCCAACCGATCTATAAATATAAATTGGTATTAGTGTAATGTTCTATCAAAAAACATGGGAGAATTATGAGTGAAAATGAACAATAAATCTAAATATATTAATTAGTTCACCCATAATATGAAACTATTTATCATATATGGTTCAATATGAGGCTAATATACCCTTATTAATATTTTTAGTAGTTTGTAATATAAAATTATATAAAATTATGTCATTTTTATGCTCTCACATTAAATCAAGATGCAAATAAGAATATATAGTGAGTGGGAATGAAATGAAATAGTATCATATTTTATTTATTAAGGAAGTTCTACATAAAGTTCATATAACTCATTACCTCATTTGAGATCATAGATAAATTAATAATTACCTATGAAGGTAATTTCGATGTCATGGAAATAATAATTCATGAATGGAAGATCCAATTTGATGACATTAAAATTGTTGATGATAATAAAATTCAAATAAATTTCACTTTGGTTATTGATATTTTGAAAAACAACAATGGGTTTTGTAATATTTTAGAAGATTATATTATTTTTAAACAAACAGATGTTGATTGTTCGATGTTTAGAATGTGAATTTTAAAAACATTTGATGTCATCATTCCTCCATAAATGGAGAAAGCTATTTCTCAAACGTGTGGATAAGTTTTCTTTAGGAGGTGATAATTTAACTATAAATACATTTCATTTTATTTCAAATAAGTGGGTAAATAAATAATAATATATATTTAAATTTAATAATGTTTGAAAATATGGATAGTGCTGATAAAGACATATATTTGTGTGGGTAAGTTGTTTTTGGATACACCTATTTTCAATATATCAATTTTTTACTGATTAAGGTGATTATACAAGAAGGATTGTTTCAGATACAAGACTTGGAATTGTCTTTCATGGACAATAATTAATCCTTCTATATTGTTTTAGTGAATTTATAACATGATAAAATGGAAAAAAATAAGTGGTCCTACTACTTGAGGGATTCTGTTGTAAATCATTAAAATAATAGCAAAAAAATTGATGATTACTATTTTATTATCTTAATAACGTAATAAAATGTTTTGTAGAAGTACATACATTTTCTACATAATTTTGGAATATATTAATATGGGATATAGATAATTCATAGAGGAACATAGTCGATCAGGAAATCAATTGACAAGTGTTGATATTTGTGTAATTGATTCGTATAGTACACATTGAATGTGGTAACGTATCAGTAAGGTGAGTAGTAGTTGTTTTATTTTAAGAAAATACATGTTTAAAATAAAGATAATCCTATGGTGGAAGTTAGGGTGTTTTTTGAAGCTATTAATATTGCATATACTATCCTATAAGGAAATTGACAGCTCATAAGATAATTACCATACAAAAACCTATCCATATGATAATTTAGAGCTCCTTATATAGGAATATTCATTGAAAAAACCGATAATATAATTAAGGGATGGAAGATAAATTTATTTCACATGTGATATATTCTATTAATTATTTAATCTATGTGTAAATTTCTCATATAAATGAAGGAATCCTGAGTTATGTTCTGGAACATAAAAATAAAATCCCTCACGGGGAAGAAGCCTTATACCATGTAGGTGGATATTTAAAATTTTTCTAATAAATATAAATTCATTTAGTATATTGAATAATTTATATCATGATTCATTAGGATATTAATAATGATCTTAATCTAGGATTTCCACTAGTAATACTATAGATAATTTATTATAGAATTATCTCCCATGTTTGAATAATTATAATTGGACATGCTCCAATATATTGATGAATTTTCTCAAAACAATTGACAGTCTGTATAGAAAATGTGATTTTTTAAATATTTTAAAAATATTATAGGTTAGTGTGATTAAATATTTAATGAATTTTCATAAAATATGAAAGACATTTCTGATAACCCGATGTACTCTTCTATCTTGGAGACAGAAGGATACAAAGCAAGGATCTATTTAATAAGAAGGATATGTATAGAGAGCCTCTATATCCCTAAGTATTATGGAGATCTAGGTCACTATTGACCAGGAATATGTCTATATAATAGAACAATATATTATGTTATTGAGTTAGTACATGAGAAAACATGACCTGGTAGGTTCATGGGGGGAGAACAAACATCTAGGTGGTTAAAAAGAATCCAATTATATGAAATCTGTCACTCTAGCAATGCATCCAAAATATTAGTTCCTGGAAGAAGTGATTGTGGGAATGACTGGGCATGGTTGGGGGAATATTTAATTAGAAGTTGTAGTTAATGATTATAGGGAAAACTGGACTATATGTTATAAGATGATTCTTAGGGATAATAGAGAATCCTTGTATTTCTTAGTAACTAATAAGAAAAGGAATCATACATTTATTGTAAACATGTAAATACATTGGTCCACTGTCATTATTTATTAATTGACATGAATTTTTCTCAGAGAAATAATGGAATGGATGAAAACTTAAACATGTTCAAGATTTTGGGTTAATATGTGAATTACACTAAATGGAAATGAGATCATTGATTCAACTAACCCACACATAGTCATCTAATGCTTCCATGGATTCCATTTGAAATTTTAACCATACATAGAATCCCAAATGGGCTAATTATGTAGAAACCCACAATAAAATACTTCTGAGAGAATATAATCCCACCATTAATGGGTCATCCAATCACTTAATTATTGATTAATGGATTAATAATAAATAGAATATATTTTCTTCTCTCCAATTCTCAAACATTGAGAAGAATGTTCTATTATTGTATCATTTCGATGATGAGGGTATAAAATATAATATATTCATGAAAAATATAATAGAAAACAAATAATTCAACTCCATGTTATGAGTGTATTTCATAAAAATATTCTAGTAGAATAATTTCCTTAATATCTTCACATGAATATCTAATTGAAATTTCTAGAGTTGAAAATATTTGAGGATGAATCCATTTTTTATTTATGATGTTCACATCATGAGTTATTTAACTTATAAATTGAGTATAATTTATTATTTTTAATTAAATATAGATTGGTTCCTTAGATACATAAAACCAAGTCATTAAAATCCATTATACCCATAACGATATGGTCATAATGAATAAATGGTTAAACAAACACAAAAGTTAGAGATAGAAATTGTGGTGTGACATTATTTGTAAGATAGAAAAAGGAAGGTAACATGTTGTGTAATATTTTATGATATATCATATGGGAAAATGATGGTTGATGAAACTAAAAATAAAAAAAAATCAAAGAAGAATCCATGCTAATTTCCTCCAAGGAACACATATGTGTTTTATATGTTAGGGGACCATCTTAAAATATTATGATAGCTTCTTGGGGATAATGAAGAAATTAAATTTTATTGAATAAAATAACTTCCCAACCGATTATCTACTAACACATCAAAGCTTTAAATTCACCATTTTTATAAATTATTTAAATCAGTGACATAATACTAGAGATAACATAGAGAATGTAAACATTCATCCTCTTAATCAAGTGGAAATAGAAATAATAGAAAAATCCAAAACCACTAAATCTGATCACATTTATTGAAAAATGAAAGGTAAAATAATTATAAAATTTTGTTCTATGAATTTATTATTAAATTTTGGATCTACACATTATCTAATATGAATGAAGCTTTATAAGAATTCAGATTAACCAAATGACACTTTTGATGTTTCAATATCTTCTAAAACACCTGGTTCTATAATGATCAAATATAACATGTAAATCTATTATACAATAAAAAATTAAGGGGGAGAAGATTCTCAATGATCTAGTAATTATTATCTTGGTTGTATTCAAATAATTTTTTTTGGGATTGGATACCCTTATGTAGATCACATATCTATATTTCACATAAGGAAATATTATTTCATATCTTAATAAATCCATTAGTGAAATATCAAATTATGGATGATCATGAACTACCTTTAGATGAAAATTTTAACATATGATTCCCAATTTCTATTAAATGAACTATTATTTAAAATTATTATAGTGGATATATAAATGGATCACACTGTAATCGTATGAGTATATACTAATATATTTTTGGACAATTATCTTTTTGTTCCCTTAGAGTGTGATGTTGAGTTTTCTACTAAACTCATAGTTGGATCAATGATTTATTAGAGTGGCCTTATATAATGGCCCCCATTGAGTTATAAGAATTAATGTAAAACTATCAAAATAATATATATAATGTATTTTTATGGACAAGTGCTTTACAAATGGGTGCACCAACTGTCCAATTTAATAAGATGGACATATTAATGTGTATTTTCATTGTCTATAAATATCAGAAGAAAATATTAATCAAGATAACTAAGAACTTTTCTAAATTAATCAATTATTTATTTATATTTGAGGAGATAAATACTTTTTAGACACTAAAAATCAATCTAAATTATATTTTTTAATGGTTAATTTTGAATTTATAGTAAAGAAAACCTTCCACTCATGAAATCAACATAATAATTCAAATATGTACCATTTATTCTTCTTAATTTCCCTTTATTCATCACAGATTTTTTGTTCAATGTTTTTTTACAAAACTATAACATATATAGGTTTTCCTTACTGAAATATTCTAATATAATCTATGTGAAAAAATAAAGAGTAGGTATATTTAGTGATTGTACTAAATACCTGTGAATGAATATATTTTATAGAATGACTTGATATTGAAAAAACTAGAATGAAATCATATCTTTTATGGGAAATCTAATGAAATATGATGGAATATCTACTATCCAATCAATGAGTGAAGTTATTGATGAATTCCCAAGTCTATCCCCAATAACAGAAATCCAAAGTATTGTTGCATTAGCTAGATAATAATGATAAAATATGAGAAATTTATCAGTATTTTTCAATACATTAACCATATTATCCTGAATGTGATTTAATTTTAATTATATAAAATAATTTGAGAAACAATATAAATCACCAATGAATAGAATGGTCCCCCACACATTTCCATACACTAACATATAGTTTATAATTTTTTATAATATATATAAATTCTTCCAGGATGGTGTTTATATTGGTACTCATGTAGAAGGAGAAGGTAATTTATTATGCATAATGATCAATATAAAATCTTTTTGGAAAATTACCCATCATGTTGTTTGGAGATTATGATCCTGTTCTTTTCATTTTATATTTCATTGTACGATCTCTAGGGTGAAATGTGTTATACTTATACTGATTACAATAGAGTAAAATACATATTTATAAAAAACATGTTACGAATTTTTATTAAAGGATTATAATAATATTTCAATGTATATGACATCTTAGTAAATTTTCACCATTTGAAATAAAAAAAATGTGGATTATAGTCTATGAAAAAATAACCATGAAATATTATGAACAATGACATTTAAAAAAGAAAAAATTGTGGTGAGTACACAATAAGTGACATTTGATAAATTTGGAGCTCAATGGTTAGAAATTTTAATTTTGTTCACTCAAAATCTAAAACAAAAGAGGGTAATATTTGATGATGATTATAAAATAGAGTTCTATATTAATACATTTGGAAATAATTTATATAATGAACCATCATAAAACATTGGTTTAGATAACATTAATAAGGACATTGTGGAATACATATTTCAATGCTTGGTGTGCCCAAACATTATGGTTTAATGCAATAAAATGAATATAGGTTGAGTATAACTATAATCATGGGTTTTATATATGTTTTATCATGAATGAGATATGTGATAACCATGTCAGCCCCCCCCCCCCTCCCCCCCGTCCACTATAATTATTTTGTAATAAGGGTAGATATAAAATGACCCCATGTGTCCCTCTTCTAGTAGGCCCCATGTTGGCGACTAGTACTGAGGGTATAAAAATATCATGTATGGGATGAATTTCCTCTATAATAATATTGGATCAAGAGATATTAAAAATCATTCATAATAAATTCTTTGTAATAATATAAAAAATAGAAAAAAACATCCCAAAATGCGTGCACAAATAAAATAGATATAGGTAAGAGTCTACAAAAATAAATTGCCAAAAATAAACTAATGTACTGACATTACAATTTTCCAAAGGTATCGGATAAAAATTTAAAAAATGATGCATGAAGTACTCAAATTAACATAAAATTAGTTTTATAGACATAGTTTGAGCATACAGGTATACTCAATAGAAAAACCAATGTCTCTCATGCACATTTGAAAAGGGAATTCTAATAAACCCATGAAAAAATAGTAGAACAAATAGGATCAGTACAGGTACACTAACAAAAGTCATACCTCCCCAAGGATCTATATCTGAGAATGCATCCATGTATAATAATTTAATATGAATTACATCAATAAAGGGTACCCTATAAAAATTTCACATTGACTTATAACTCTCACACCCCAACGTCATATCTCCTAGCTCCCCCAATATTATAGAACAACATCACATGACATCCCATCCCTCTTAATGACACATTAGTCAGCCCACAAAATCGTATATCATAACCAGTGTAATAAGTTATATTGAACATGAATAGCATAAACCACAATCACTCCTCCTATCATGCACAACCCCAACCCTAAGCCAACACATCACATCTCTAAAGAAACCTAGTCCGTAACATCTCATCAAATCACATGTTGAAAACAACATTTTTTACTCCTAGACATCAAATTTGTGCTCATAACCAACACATAGAAGGGGGAGAAGAGGAGATAAGGTAACCCTCTATCTATCCTCCCATGAGAAGGTTGGAAAAAACACCCACACAATATTTGACATCGGTACATGGTGCTCGACGTATGTGGGGAATTTATAGAAATCAATAAGAAAATAAAATGGTTATATATACAATAAAAAACAAAATTCCAATCATATTGTTTATAAACTGGTGTACTAACCATATGAAAATATACTTCACATCGACTAGCAAAACTAAAAGCATAACCCCTTAAAAGTAAAATAAAATTCACTGGCCACATTTCATCATTAAAACTAAATTTTGAAAATATCTATATTTAATATTATAAGTAATTTCTATATTTACAACATCCTTTAATTTATGTATTTATCATTCATTACCATTCCATTTTATTTTATTATAATTAATTTTATCAAATTACTACTCGAGAATCAATATAACCAATCATTACTGCAACCCCACTGCACATATGCACCACCACTATCATCATATCCCCATTACATATCATGTTAAATACACCCCCAACCCATAATAACATAGCCACCGTCCATTCACCACATCATCCTAGAACTTCCAAAACACAAAACACAATCCATAAACATATTACAAAACACACATATCATTTTACAAATTGTGAATTTGGGATTTTATTCAATTCCACTTATTTATTTATGGTCATTATAAAAAAATACACAATATCCTAATTCATCCAATTCATTTACCAACATTATATGATTATCCAATTATGGTATACATTTTTTCTGCAATCACGCAATATGAATTCTACAATTCACCTCATAAAAATCCATGAATGTGCACCCACCAACCACAATTTTCAGCCAAAATCAATCCTATTATAATTCAAAATATCAAAACATTAACAACTTCTATATATAAGATTTCAATAAATTCCCCTTCCCCTTTTAATTGAGTTTAAAAAATCATTGATCTTTCTTAATTAGGATTCATCAATCTTCATAAGGGATAACAATAATATGTCCCTCCCAGTGATACAACTAAAGAGAAGTGAAAGAATTCCAAATGGAAGAAGTTGATGTTCAAAAAAAAATCAATAACAAAAATGGGGTGGGTGTACTAGACGAAACCTCTTATATAGATAAATAAAACCAACACTGGACGTTAGGATCCAAGACATCAAATAAAAAATCACTTGGAACCTCTCCCCTCAAGGGAACGTAATCCAAAAAATGGATAAGGAACTATATTCTCTTTATAATGATTAGATTTGAAATTAATGTATTTTAATATATATATTAAATTGGTGATTAAAAGATGATATCATCAAAAAATATTTTTGCAATTTAAAAGCGTCCCTTTGGATTTTTTAAACAGAGCATTTAATTTTACACCATTCAATTGAAATTAAAACCCGTTTACTATGGCATTAATCCAATTATTTCTTCATTAAAGATGTCTAAATGGATATTTTAAAAATATTGAAAAAATTAAAAATACTGTTAACAAGTCACTATTGTTGAAATGTACTTAGTAAAAGAAGTTTCATAATTATTGAGCCATTGTTTGTTCAAAATAATTCACTGTTAGTTCAAAAGTTGTCAACATTAGTTCAAATGGGTTATACCTGGGAAGTCTATCAGAGGAATAAGTCCCCAGACTATTTATTAAATGAAATAAAAATTGCAGTAACACAAGAGAAATGATGCACACGAGCATGTTTCCTGCATCCAGACATATGTTCCAGCAAAAAAATGCAATTACATATCATAGTAATCGTATCCTTCACAACCTCCATAATTTGTGATTTCCTCTGTAGTAGTTGATTCCCATTCAGAATTCGTTTCATATTTCTTCAAGAGATTGACATACTTCTCTCTGAGCATCAACGGTTACAATGATAAATCCTCTTTGTTGGAATGTTCACAACCTTTCTTATACATAGGTATAGCTCCTCTTTTCTTCTTAGATGAAGACCTAGTGCTCACTAGCTTTGGAATGTAAGAGTAATCATTCCTTTCCTTCCAATTTGGTGGCACAGACTTAATTCCAACACTTTCAGATTCCCTTCTTCATCCGCCTTGAACAATGTCAGTATAAGAAGTTCTAGTGATTCCATTATTTTTATTGTCAATATCTTAACAGCTTCCCTAGTTTCCAGTTCTCTTCACGGAGGTGGAATTATTAAATTTGTCATCCTTCCTCACCAAGAAATTTTCGATAGAATCTAGGATCCATCTCAGTTCATATTTTTTGTTATGTTCAATTGATAAAAGAGATTTATTTTCCACAATGACACGACCATCATTAAATTCCATCTCAAATTCAATCCTACCAAACATCACATGATTATTGGGAGTGATCTATGTCATTTCAGACAATTGAGGTCCCACCATCACAACAAGAACCTCTTCAACTTCCAAGCATGAAAACCTATTTCTTGTTACACAACAGGCTTTCACTTCATTACTAGTACGAAGCTGCAATAGAGAGCAGTGAGAACTATTGTCCATCACGGACAAATTTCCAAACACATGGCCACTTTCCAACCTCTCAAAAACTCACTTCAACGACGAATTAACAGACACCTGCATCTCCTTCACTGCACTAACATTTACGGGATACTCTTCTTGGTTCCCCTGCCACATTTCCTGCACCTCCACTTCAGCCAATGATTCTTCAACAACTACAGTATCTAAGAATTCACCATCCACTGTAGCCAATGATTCATCCTCTACAATCGCTCCAGTTCGATCACCTACACCACGAGTACCCTCGTTTCTTTCCTCCACAGCCAATGGCACTAGTATAGGATCCTCAAGTCCATCACTTGAACTCCCCACCACTACATCACCAGATCTATCCTCTCTAGTAATAACAGGCTCACTACAGCTTTCCACCTTTAGATGCACCAGCCTAGGATCCTCAGGCCCAGAAATTTCCTTCTTCACAATCACCAGATGGCTCTATCTTGCCTTCCCATTATGGAAAACCAACTGCGTGTGGACAAATCATAGACCGGATGGGCAGTAATGCATCCATGATTCGAAAATGACCTCTTGTTTCAACTAAAACTCCTTACCATCAGATATCCAAACCAATTCACCGGAGACCTCTCAACATCAACCTAAACACACATCCACATAAATATTGGATGACACAATGCCCCAGTGCGATGATCCGAACACAGGTAATGCCCCATCATATTCCCAATAAAACAGAGAACGGAATGATTCTGAAAGGAAATAGGTAAACCAGGGAGATATACCCACCTCACAATCATTGACGGGTCTCACATCATGTGAAAATAAAAGCTCCAATGGAAGAGGTAGTATGAAGATCCCTTGAATAATCAAGGAGCCCTAGACTAGGAATCAATCAAATCCTATTCCGAACAAAACCGGATCATGAAGTGCTTCAGGTTAAGCTAACCAATGACTTCATGCTTCTGCAAATTCCACAGTTCTGCAACGAACTAATCAAACACATCCACCGAAAGCCTATTGATCCGGAAGCGTGGTACCAGGTGAGATGACATCAATCTGAGGAACTGTTGATCTCCGATGGATGCAGATACATAATGGTTGCCTCATTGATTCCTTACCATAACATCAAAATGAGTTATGGTAGGTGATTCACCATTAGTTCAAAGTTAATCTCTATTTGTGAGTGACCATTAGTTCAAAATTAATCACCGTGGGTGAGACACCATT
The DNA here is from genome assembly GCA_963277665.1 of Viscum album. Classification (NCBI taxonomy): domain Eukaryota; kingdom Viridiplantae; phylum Streptophyta; class Magnoliopsida; order Santalales; family Viscaceae; genus Viscum; species Viscum album. Next base: position 11,570,231 of record OY728154.1, read on the forward strand.
ATTTAAAAATGATTCTTTACAAGTGACATTTTGTTATTTCAAAATGGGTCTCCACTAGTGAAAAAATGTTAGTTTAAAATGAATCATCACCAACAAGTCAACATTATTTTAAGATGAATAATAAATAAAAAGTAATAGTTAGATCAAAATGATTCAATAATTGCAAGTATAATTAATTTTAAAATGATTCACCACCAACAATTCACAAATTGTTTAAAAAAATCCACCATTAGATCATAATGAGGCACCATTAGTGAGTTATGGTTAGCTGCAAAAACAACTTGTGCTTTCCTTGGACACCCAAAAGATCATATTTTCAACAAATTAATTGAAAATTAGTATGGTCTATTAAAATATGTTACTAGAAAAATATTATCATGCTCATGAATTCAAAAACAATATGAAATGATAGAGAGAATGGGTTTGAAAACTATACTTTAAGATTCCTTTCAATGATATCATTATATCCAAAATGATTCCACCAACCAATTCTACTAACTAAAAATGAAACGAAAACATAAAAAAATATACTACAATGATCATAGGAATATGGGAATCCCATAATCCATGTCATGATAGTATCAATTTTAGGTGGCACTGACCTTCCCACATGGTTCTAATCACATCTTAGTATAATCCATCTTGGTTAGGAAACTAGTTTTTTATTACGTGAGATCGTTATATCACATCACATTGCACACATCACATCATGGGGAAACAACATATGTCATAATAAAAAATGGACCAAACATTGAATCACAAAGAAAAATGTAAAAATAAATAACTCAAAACAACATAGGGAACTATGAACACATCTATATGTCTTGCTAAAAAGTACATACATACAGGAAACTATTCCTCTATAGAACATGAGCTAATGGAATTGTTCATTAAAAATTCACCTTCTATTGATGGTCATGGAACTCCATTGGATTTTCCATGAATTTTATATTATCCTCGAAATATGAATCTCTATAGTCAACGACATGGGATTCATCTTGAAGGTAGTGAACGAGCTTGGAGATGTGGAAGAAATCATGGATCTGATCATTTAAATGAAATAGTACACACAAGTATGTCACCTCTCCAATACACTTAAATACCACATATGACCCAACAAACCGAGGGGAGATATTAATAAATTTATTGAATATTTGTTTCCCAACTCAAGGGGATCCTTCAAGAATATGTGATTCCTATCCTCAAACAACAAGGGTCTCCTCCTATTATAGGAAGAAGTCTTTTCAGATACTTTTACTCATTTATCTACTCTTGAACCCACTAAACCATCTATATTGTTCTCTTCTTCACCTCAAGTCTTGGAAATACTAACTCCCAAACCTCTACCAAGAATAAAATAGAAAAAATGGATGCCTATTCAAGGATATAAATCTGTCTATTCAAATTGATGATTGATATTTGTTATTACCTCAAAACACAACAAAGTTAATTTTTTATTCCTATGATCAACCGAAGTGTAAGACACGTGCCCATAAAATATCCTTCAACATCTTGATAGTCTTATATTTTTTTTCCTATTTGTCTAAGGGTGGTAAGTAGTGAGGATGGATAACTATGTTACATAATAATGTTTCAATCCAATACATATTCATGATCAGAATCATGCATCAAGATACGATACGATGGACCTCCGGACACTATAGAGACATAACACCTAATCCATATACCTCCTAGGAGAATCATCCTCTAAAACTGCCTTATTTATTTTAAAGAAGTGCATTAATGTTTTCAATCGATCCAAACTTCCAAAAATCATATCACAACCACCTAGTGAATGGTGTAACCCTATGATCTAGTCAAAAATTATTTCATCAATTTTCCATTTGAGACCATCCAAAGGCTGAAAAAAAATCACCTAGAAAATGATGCGTAAAATATACCTACTGGAAATCCATAAAACACTATAAGAACTCCATTACGTCCCATTTAATCCTAGGACACCAAACATGAATCCTTATATAAATACACTTCTTGGATACTCTTTGGTGTACCACTGAATGTTAGTTATGAAACCCATGAAAGAATCCCTTGATGCATCGCTGCCAGAACAAAAAAACTCCACAAGAACACCATTTCATTCTTTCTATCCTATGACCATCCCTTCATAGCATTACCATGGACAATACAATCATACACTACCTCTCCTTGTATGTCACCCCACTGTGACACCTCCACCCACTGAATCTAATATGATTTCACCACTATCTGAAACAAGAAACCACTTCAATCATCTACACTTTTTTCTATGTGTAGTTCTGCAAACTCCCCTATATCTCTCCAAGAATACATAGACACATGAAAAATACCCTACTATGAAATTATATAAAAAATTCTTCCATGAAAATTTCCCTATAATGAGATGTAGGATATATAAAAATAATAGTCATATGAAAAATCCATCCACTTATACTACCATATATTCAGATCATACTGAAAAAGTATATACTTGATACTCTTCAAATCATCAAAGTACAAAAAGTCTTCCCCCTTTATGTTATACTACTACAATTTTTGTGAAAAGAAAATTGCATCTAAATCTTGATCAGGGGTAGAATAGTTTCCCCCATAAGGGTAGAAAATCATATACCTATATTAAAACACTACCTTATTCTATATCATGGACCATTTCAATCCTAAATATGATGCATCGAAAATCACTATCATCACTCCCTCCATAGGAATTTGAAATACTTGATCAAAAAAAATTAATCTCCAGGTAACTGAACAATGCCAAGAACTGAGCAGTCCACAAAAAATGTTATTCCTTCATATTAAGTGCTATTAAAAGTGAAGGAACTCTAAATAATTAATTCTAAAGACCTCTAATAATATCCCCTGAGATAAAGTAAGGTTCAAAACTCTTCCAGGTTATTGGGTTCTACCTAATAAATAACTACCCTGATTTCTGATGGGTCCACTGCTGAACCCTAAAATTACACCACATTCTCAATGATGTGAACCTCTCTTGTGAAGAAACTATACTTGGAAATAATTCTATAGAGATGGTGGTGATGCCAAACCTATAAAATAGCCATATGATGATCAAAATTCTCTTCCCATGACCTTGAGTTTGTTATTATATCATCGATTTATATGATGATGAGACAGTAATGGAAGTCATGGAACATAGATTTTTTAATCCCTGCAAACAACGTCTAGTGCATTTGTAACACTGAAAGGCATCACCATGAAATCAATGATCCCATAACATCACAGAGAGGATGTCTTCTAGATGTCTCATCCTTATAACAAAACTGGTTATATCAATACCACATATTGATCATGGGGAACAAACTTTCTCCCCTAAATGGTTGAAAATATCATTGATCATTGAAAGAGCAAAGAGACTCTTTATTTTCACCTAGTTCGACCATTTATAGTTCATAAGAAACCACATACTACCTTACACCATCAAAGAGAATAACACTAGAGAACATCATGGTGATATAACAGGTCATATGAAACCCCCTTAAATTATATCATCTATTACAATCATCAACCCCAATTACATAGTAGGTGTCATCCGAACGGAGCCATCAAAATTGGAGAGGTATTTTGAAGCAATTATATCCGAAACTCAATGTCTGGTCAAGGAGGTAGTGTCCCATCGTCCATAGGGAAAACATCAGAAAACTCCATGATATTCTTGAATGCCTCCCCTATCCGTATGAATATTGCTTACAAACATAATTCGGCCACCATGGAATCAAGGGGATCCAAATTCTGACTAACCACGTAGAAATACATCTCATTAAAGAAAACCACACACTATCCATCTATATTTGTTAACATCACACTCCTAAAAATATATTTAATAATAGGATGAATTCAATACAACCAGAAGATGTAGAAGATTGAATCATATAGATGCATCCGTAGTTAGCAAAGTTCCCAATATGACTAATGATTCACTATCACAAATTCACATCCAAGAAACACATTAAAAAAGTTTAGTTGGGCTCTGAATGGCATAGTCAACATTATGGTAATGAGAAAACACTGTATGAATTGTACCATCTCATGGACTAGAGAGTGAGAAACAAATTAGTTTTAAGATCTTGAATAAATCAAGGTAAAAACAACAGTACGTGATAAAATGATCATACCAAAAACGATCTTTGGACTCTCTGGTGTTGATGCCTTTACTGCCTACAATTGACCACACCAGTCTCATATACCTATCTACAAACACCACCATGACCATGATCAGACCAATGTCTTGGAGGGTAAGGTATATCCTATGGTTGGAATTAACCTTCCCTAACGCCTATATATGCAGCAGTAACCGACGGACCCTTCTACATAAATGGCCTTGGTGGTAATTGGTACTATGGTTGGCACTAAACCTATCCTCTAAAAAAATCTTCAGTGTCTAGTAGGTATTGATCAAGATGACATTCATGAACCTCAAAGGTATATTACAAATATATGAATTCTATAAGAAGAACACATAAACCACTGGTCCCATATGTCCTATAGGGAAGCTGCTAGGCTCCAATCCCTACAGGTCGAAACCACGAAGGCCCTGACATATGATATATACCATTGAAAACTTGACTCCTCATGGAACCCAAACAGTTCCTCTATCACCATATGCATCCTCATGAGTGTATCCATTACATCACCACATCCTTCATTTTATCTTCCAGATACATTGCAAACTGAAATTGAATAACTATATAGTAGATAAAATGTTATTGTTCTTCTTCAAGATGCATCGCTTGGGGCTCCACTTCTAGGAAAAAATTTGTGTAAAAGCATAGAAGGCACAATAACATTATACCAAACTCCAAAAAAGACATAATTTCCCTCTAAAGGAAGACTATCTATTACCTCCTCACAGCCTTCATGGTCGATGGAATTAAATATACCCAAAACTACATTTGGATGTCATCCATTTAATAATCTACCTTAATCCACTCACCAAGGTACCTCGTCCCCCACTAACAGTAAAAATCATACATCCGACTAACTTCCAATAGAACCCAATAGTCTATCGGGGCCCAGATATGAATAAATGTAATATCCAAATCCTCTAGTTAGCCAACTATCTCAAAATCAGAGATTCTTCCCTAATAGTTTCCAAAATACATCCACATGAATGATCACAAAATCATCTACCACTAATCATCAGCCTCAACCAGATCAACACAATTGTAATCAACAAGTTCATCCTGTTCATCCCCCCAACTAAGACACACACAGATTATTTCTAGGAAACATATCTGAAAAAAAACATTTATTTTCAATTCCTGATTGTATGGAATTTTTTTATCATTCATTTTAATTCACATTATTAAAATTTAGGATTAACAAAACAACCCAATTCATAAAAGAACACAAGTCATAGGGATTCATATACCTCTACTAGGTCTCTACCCTATAAACAAGTATACCACACATTGTCATTAAATATTTTCAGAGCCCATGTATTTTCCCTTTGGGGGAACTTAACTCTTGATTCCTATATGGTCTCCATGGCCTATGTCACACACTATTGTAAACTGACACCATTTCCATACTAAAACATTCAATCATCGTTTTTCCTCACTCTAAAATCAATATTTTCACTCAATAGTTAGCTATGATACCACTCTATAATAACCGCTCCCTCCATAGATTCCATAATGATGGGAGAGGGATAATGACCCCCCTAGTCCTACATTTTTGTTTTCGCTAAATTGGAAACCAGAACCGAGGGTATAAAAATCTCATGTATAAGAGGCATTAAACTTTAATAATATAGGATCTGTATATCAGATGAATTCTCCCAAATAAATTTCATTATATAATATAAAATAAAAACCTCCTATAATTAATTTACAAATAAAACCGATATAGGTAATAGTCCTCAAATATAAATAACTAAAACCATGATGAAGAATCGTCAAAACTATCTAATGTAAAGAACTAGAAATGTTCAGCATAGTCTACAAAGTCCTCATAGAAATTAAAAATCAGTTTTATATACGTACTGTTAAAATATAGGTATGATCAGTTGGAAAACCAAAGCCTATGATACACATGTGAAAAGAGAATACTAATAAACGTAAAATAAAATAGAAAAACTATACTGCATCTATACACAACGCTAAAATTGGCGTTTAGCAGCAGTTTAAACTATAGTAATATCATTCTACGATGGTTTTGGAAAACCTCTGATAAATCAGGTTTAAAAAATCAATGAGCAGTAGTTTTTAAAACTATCACAGAACTATATACAAGTAGTTTATATCTTTTAAATTTATAATAATTTTTTTATTTTCATAATAAATTAATTATTTTTTTAAAATTTATAAATAATTAATTTATTTTTTTCCTATATATTTATGTAATTTTTTTTGAATTAATTTAGTTATTTAGTTATTTATTTATTTTCATGATTAATTAAATAATAAATAATTTTTGTCATTAATTTATTAACTTATTTAGTTATTTATTTATTTCTGTTCCCCATGTCCTTGCACATGCCCATAAAATATAACGAAATTCTTTGTTGGGTGAGATTGAAACTCCTTACCTAGTGCTTTTTCCCCTAAGATGTTACCACTCTAGTAGGCTCCTCATGTGGTGAATAAATAGAATATAATATAATTATATATATATATACACACTCAAAATAAAAATAATACATAACAAATTGATACAAACTAAATAATAATTTAATAATAATTTTTAGTCAAAAATGTTTAATCAATAATCAATAATAAATAATCTATTGTTATAATATAAAAATATAAAAATTTAAATTATAAATTAATTATAATTAATTATTAATTAGTTATTAATATTTAATAATTACTAATTAGTAATTACTAATTAATAAATAGAATATAAATGGATAGTAAATAAATACATATAATATGGTAATAAATTGAAAATAATTAATAGTAATTATTAAATAGTAAATAGTAAATAATAAATAGTTAATACCGAAGTTAAAAAGTAAATAGTTACCTATGAATAAAAATACAATAAACAAATATATAATTGAAAAAATAATTAACTATGAATAAATAATAAAATAAACAAATAATAAACAAATAATAAATATATAATAAATATGTAATAAATATATAATAAATAATTAGTTAATTATATAAAATTAATATTATTAAAAATTATTAATAATTGAATATTTTATAATTAATTATTAATAATAAAAATTGCAAAAAATTCAAAAATATTTACTAATATATAATAAACATATAAATTATAAATAAATTATAAATAAATATTCAATATATAATATATAAAAAATAAAAAATAAAAAATAAAATTAATAATACAAAATAAGTAATATATAAATAATCAAATAATAAAGTTATATAATAAAAAATAATAATGAAAAATAATTTAATTACATACAAATAATACATAAAAAATAAAAAATAATTAATAATTAATAATAAATAAAATTTCAATAGTCATTTGATTTTATTTTATTAATTAAAATTAATCAATAAATTTAAATAGATAATAAACAATAATAAAAAATATTCAGTAAATATACAAATAATAAAAAAATAAATAAACAAATAAGTAATTAATTAATAATTAATAATTAATAATTAATAATAAAAAAATAAATAAGAATCGATAAATAATAAATAAGAAATAGGTATAAATATATATATAAATATATATACATATAACAAAATTTACAATAATATTTATGTAATGACAAATTTATGTTACGTAAGTATAGATAAACACGCTCAGATATATAATTTTCTATTAATATAAATACAAATATAAATAGATGTAAATATATATATATATATATATTTAATCAAATATGATATAAGAATATATAAACAGAAATATTTCAAATTATTTACAGAAATATTCCCAAATTCAAAAAAAACACAGATATATAAAAATAATAATAAATAACCAAAAGAGGAGAATGCACAATAATTGCAACACTATCAAATCAGTATGAATATAAATCAATGTAATAAAATCTTAATTGACATAAAAAACATTTGAGGGCACTCTTAAATGAAGATTAAATATCCTCGAATGTGAGTGATATATATATACACACGTAAATGTTTTTAAATATATTATATATTAATATTAATTTACATTTATAAGAATATATATATATGTATATATGTTTGTCAACACACACTCATAAGTATATATAAACATAATTTATATATGTGTGTATATATAAATTTTTATTTTTTTACTATAAATTTATTTAGAACCTATATTTACTGATATTTATATGTTTATATAGATATTTTTTATATATTATTTATACACACAAATATATACATATATATGTATTTATTTACATTTATTATAATGTACACATAAATATATGTTTTTATTGATCCACACATATTTATATAAAAACATTACAATTATAGGTATATACACATAATAATAAATTTTTATATGGTAATTATAGTCAATTTTTATTTTAAATGAAATGAATAAGGAATATTTATTTCCATATTGTTTATATGTTTAAAAATACATTTCACTGTAATTATTCATTTCTAAAAGATAATTATTATTAGTATATATTTAAAAAATTACATATATTTAATTATTAATATAATTGCATTGTGAAAAAGGATAAAATTTCAAAACCATAATATCAATATAAATGTAATCCCTGAGAAGAAATATAGTCCCTGCTGAAAAAGTTCAAAATGCCCCCCATCAATGAGGCTGAAAATCCATTGAATGTTATAAAATTGTTGTACCCCAAATAAAAACTCAGTTTTTATTAACCTTCTAGGCCTTTTGGGCCTTAAAAATATGAAAGTGATTTAAATACCTCACTAAGGGCATATAAATTGTCATAGGATACAATTTAATATGTTGTAGATCCCAAATGGACACTCGAATAAAACGATATATCCATTTAAAGATTGAGTTTGATTTTGAATATTCTATGAAACTATAATAAATTTTATTCTTCTACCTGTTAAAAAAATAAAAATAAAAGTTTATTTTATATCATCTCACAAGCTTTGATTGGATTGTTTGTGGAGCTAAAATTGACTCTCGGATCAATAGTTGTGGTCATTTGATACTAAAGTAGGATTTTCAAATTATTGAATATTTGTATTCAATTTAAAATTAGTATTAATAATAATAATAAATATTTATTCATTAGAATATTATAAGTAATATATATTAAAAATAATACACTATATATGATACTTAATAATCGTAGGGTCTTGAAAATTCCCCCAAGGGAATAAAATACCCCCAAAATCATTTTTCTGAAAGAAGTACTCATACAAGTCATGATAGGTGAATGGAATCGAATTGAGTTGCATCGATCAGTTGAAACATGAAGGAATTTTTGATGTCAATGCATTTCATGTGGCCTGCATACCATCAGTGGGAATGGTATGCAGACTAACTGGATCACAAAACACCGTACACACAGAACGATATTGCGAACTAGTGGCTCATGAGGCAATGGACAACAAGTAAGGCAGACTGTGAACCATGTCGCCGGAGAAATTATGCATGAAAATTAGATCCCCGGTACTATACTGAGAACTCATCTGTTCATAGCTGAAGAAAAATAGTAGGGTTTCACAAACCATTATTGCGAAATGAAGCCTCTGCAAACCCCAGTTGACCATGTCTTTCGCGGGTCAGGATATTTGCATGGGCATTCGCAAATGGTGTCACATGACAAATAGATAAAACTATCCCGATGATCTATAAAAGGGAGAACAATATAAGTATAAGGGATGGAGAACTAAGAATTTAAGTGGAATATGAGGTTGGAAAACGAGTTTGTAGAAGTCTTCAGCTTCCGTCTTGATTCATCGGTAAGGCCCGAATCACAAACAACCCTCTTTGCTAGTACAGTCGGCCGCAAACCATAAGTCATGGGAATTTAATAAAAATAATAATAGAATTGTGAACCAAAATGGTGAACCACGAACCATGTACTTATCACAGATGAATTCCACATGAATGATAATCACCCAGACCCTCCTTTTATATGGTGCTCCATATAGGACACCACTATGGAAACTGAACCTAGTGCCGCATACTGCATCTGTAGACAGATGGAACCCAGAGGGGCATGATGGGCCACGTACCACTATCGTATTCGACCATCTATACCCATTCTCGTGTACCACATCGTTAGGTGCATGACCCATATACCCGCATACCACTATGGTAAGAATAGCCTCCCCATTCTAAATAAGAATCTAGTACCTGGAATTGTGTGTTTTGGGAATTATTTCTTCTGATTCCAACCTCATCCTTCCATTACCATCCTATCCTCCATGATCCTTCCGCCAACCAGTCCTCTAGAATATGGCCAAAGCATCTTCAAAACCCACTAGATCCATGTGATAAGAACACTGGGCACACCTACACGCATATTTGTACCTATATACCCTTGGTATGAGGAGTCGCGAAGGCCCTCTGTACAGTGGTATGGGATTCAGGAATTCCTATGGGTCTACATTCTCATTGTAACCCAATGTTCAACCTTGCGATGTCGACGTGAACCTCCCCATTCATGGGATTATGGGTGATCACTTGATATTCCATTGAATGAGGAATAGTGATCAGTCGAAGGGTTTATGTTTACTCCACACATTCATGAGGACGAAACTCCTCCCATTCCCAGAACATATTCTGGGGCCCTTCGTATGATTTAAATCCCCAATCATCCATGTAAGGGTCGTGTGACCTTCAATGTCATTTCATATTGAAGGGTTCATTGCTATGCTCCCTCACACCAATTTCCCTAGCCTCTCCCACCATGGGAACTCCCTCCCACACCAATAGGGGAGGAGGCATGTGAATTGTTGAATCTTTCACAACGTCTTGTTTCTCACATCGAGATTAAATCACGTGGGATTGTAGGTTTGTGAGTATTACAACATCCACACCTTCTAAACTATGAGAAATCAGATTCCTCACCAAATCAGGATACATAGGATGCATACAATGTAACCTGAGATCAAAAGGGTTCACATCCAAATGTGTCCACCCAATTATGTTTCCCTAAATGGGAGGCTCACATGTGTAAACCCCACATAATTTGTACTAGGAGAAATATTATTATAGATCATATCAGGATATGTAGGACACCTACCAAAGGGCCCAAGATCAAGAAGGGTGCCCATCAAAAATGTGTCCACCCAGTCATGCCCCTCAAATGGGAAGCTTCTATGCATAATCCCCACATTAATCTGAACTACGTGGATTTTTATTTCTCACCCAAGGATACATATGAATCCCTTATTATTGTCCTGATCCCAACATTATGTAACATCTTCCCCCTAGGATGACGATAAACTCCAAAGCGCATTATTATATGGCTCAAGTCTGCATCACCTCTATAGCAACAAATATTGGCATGCCTATGAAGATCCTGCAAACCATGGGTATACCATGGACACACTCTTCAATAATGAACAAGTGATTCATGAACATATAAACATGAATATAATCTATAAGAGAATCTTGGAATCTACGACAATCCTCCCCCGAATGGGTGATGTGCAGATGACCTCCCATCCTCTTGACCAATGGAGTCCTTATGTGTTATTGGCTAAACCATCAACAAATGAGTGCCTACCATTGTAATGTCGATCCATGAATCGTGAATTCTAGGGATATTGGGAATTCTTAGTTCCATGAATAAAACCATTGGAGGCCATACACGGAATTTATATATTAGGAGGACCGATTCCACAATTACATGACCCACATGCAATCACCCGCTGGGACCAACAGTTCTCAAATGGTTAATCCAACATTAATTAACTAATAATGATGCTGAAAGGGTCGAAACAAATGAAATGGTGAATTCGATGAGAGCCACTCTCTATTGAAAATGGAAGGGTGATGATCTTTTTCTTTCCAATTTCTTACGTCTGGGAAATACACCACCTTGGAGGCGGAATAAAAATTGTGAACCTGAACTTAATTTTTATCCATGGTGGTCGGTTCTACCCTAATGATAAATGAAGAAATGACATTGCACTTCATCCCATTTTCCCCCCAGTACGTGAAAAATTCACCAAATCTGAGGCAGAAAAGAAATTGTGAACCTGACACGAATCTTGAACAAATGTGGTGGTCTTAGCCCATTCAAGCTCCTTCAACCCACAACATAAGAAAATAGAGAAGGGTCCATGATGAATAACCAAAATATTTAGATGATTAAAATAATGATAAATTGAATATGATTTGTGGTATGTATTTTATATATGTATATTCTGGTTTCTACATGGAAAACATCAATCCAAATTCCATCCCAACGACCAATAAAGAAATTTACATCAGTGACTCCACAGGCAGCATGGGCCTCAATGAAGAGTAAGACTCCCTTGCCTTCCCAACATTTCCACGCTTGGTAGAAAACACAGTGATCAAATAGTACTTCTAAAATGGTATTGTACCCACGCTGGAGGCCGAAAAGAATGCCCCCTAGTATAAAATGGTCCACCAACCGCCTCTTCAGTAATTAGCGGCATCCCAAGACTAGGAAGCCCCGCTAGTTGTCTCAATCCATTTCAGGAACCAGTCCATAGAATGGGACAATGAGTAACTCATATACCTTTGGGACCCAGATAAAGTCAATGCTGATAGATTCATCTCAACTACCCAGAGGTCCAACTCATGGGCCCACTCCAGAGAGCGTCATCAATGAAACCAGTTAACCAAGAATCCTCCCACTCAAGACGACCATATGCCCAGGGAACCTTCCAATCATCAAGAGGCCCAAGACACTTGGGTTGCTCACCAAGGGTGAAAAATATATAATCAATAACATGCTATAAAAATGGTTCTTATGGAGAAGTTATGCCATACTAACGTGGATACATTCAATGGGAAGATATATTACTCTACTATCTCCACTCAATAACACCACAGAAATAGGGTGGAACAATATGGGAACATTCACATTCTTTCCAATGATCATCGGTTCTGCCGTTCATATAGAGTGTAAAACTAAATGTTGATGTAGATATTTCCCGATACAAAATTAGCTCGTCAACCAAATAAGGCGGAAGTATGCTACACACATGCAAAAATACTTTCTGATTCACTACAAGCCCACCATCCAAGTATGTAAGCAACCAGATATACATAGGTATAAACAATTCCTAGCACTTTTGAATCTGGTCTTCCAAATAGTGAGACCACTAAATATGATAAGAGGCTAACTTATACGGATGCATATAATGCCCATGAGAAAAATAGAGTGGAAAAAGAGAAGATGAAAATCCCCACTCATGAATATGATTGCCACCAGTCAAATACGATGACATCCAAAGGAGACAACCGATGACTGACTCGTTTTTCTGTCCCGACACTGGAGAACTACCGGTATATAGTGGAAACTCTAGGTGTCCCAGAGCATGCACAAGCTCCTGCTCTGAAATTGGAATGGTCCTTCATACCCATTACAACCAAATATGTATCTCATTACATCCTGAAAACTATGGAAGACCAGTCATTGATTACTAACCTTATCCTCCAAACATGCCAAGATATCATTGTAATCGGTGGAAAAGGCATGAAATCGGGCCCACAACATGGTTTCCTCGAATGGAATTACTCACTCGCCAAAATTATTTAGTCATCTCAGAGTATTTATTCACCCTTACATTAATCTATGTGGTTTTATGGAAATATCATGCGATAAAAAGACAACCGTATCAGGAAAAAATACACGTTCAAACTGGAGGCGTCGGTCCAACATGGTGGCCTCTTAAGGGCAGACATATATCACTCACAAAACTCAACATGTTCGTCATTGTGTCCCAATGACATCACGAGACCCAACTAGACTATTAATCATATATGAAGTCCTTTACCAATAATAGATGTCACCCAATACTCAGAAGAGAGAACTCAATGATATAATGTGCCAAATGCTACTAGAAAATGAAGAGCACATACGTGATCCATCCCTGCTGGAAGCTTTGGTTCTTGACGCCATCAAAATTATATCAACAAAGGATAAAGGCCATGTCATCCCATTACCAAATTATGGACATGTATACAGCATTTGCGAAGGTCCTCCACACAATATCGCTAATGGTAGCTCTGAAGGTTCTCCACAGAGTAATGAAAGAGGCTCACTTTGTGGGTCAGGAATTGTCGATCTTGAGAGCCTATCACCTAATATGCATCTAGTTAGCCCTCAACTAGACCTGAAGACTATACAACAAGAAGTTCCTCTCCTTGCTACCATTCACACCGATTTTCTTCCCCTAGGTATACACTACAGATATGGTTCTCACTTTAGTCAGACATCTTGTCATGAAGGAAGTCATCTACCTATTGAAAATCATTGCATAGGACCTTTTGGGATTGGCAGTTATTATGAATGTCCTCCCCATAGTAACTCCAAGAAATGATAAGGTCCTCCCCTCATTGAAGTGAATCCTCAATGACCTCTCTAAGATGTTCACCACTGAAATTATCCATGTATCCAGGTATCAATTCATGATGGTAGTCCTTGCGATGGTGGAAGTCATTCTGAAGGCCCTCCCCCAATGATTGTTGTTGTGAAGGTCAACCCCATATTGACATTAAGCAGAAAAAAGGTCCTCCCATTACTGTAGTCCACACATGATGTTCCTCCCTAGTGTATAAGTTTCAAATACATTTATCGTGGTTAGGAATCATGAAGTAATAGTATCCTTTGCTGTTGCAGCACAAACAACAAAGGTCCTCCCCGCAATCATAATTCATAATGGCAAGAAGGTCCTACCCATACCGAAAAAATATGAGAAACCCATCATATGCAGAGATTCTCGGAAAGGAGTCAGACACGTCAAGAACTATGTCTATAATGAGTGATGTTCTATCTCAACCAAAGGATGACCCAGGTCTTTGATCATATTCATATCCACCCCCATGACATTTGGACATCAATATGGGTTCCATAATCCTGGATGTATAGAATAAAATTATTAAGAAGTAGTCGAGTTCAACATATTAAGTTGAGGATCCTCTAGAAGAAAAATAGTAGGATATGATGCATGTAAGAATAAAAATTTCTAGGGATAATATACTGGTGATTTATTTCCCCACGACTACTCCTCACTTCGACATACTAGGAAACTTTTTTAGGGAATTAACCCATGACATTCACCTTAACATAGGGATGTCCTTTTGTCAGATGAATGAAATATTCTTACCCTAAGAAGGGTATATGGATTACACTAGAACGATATGGGATCTTTATCATCTAATCGACCTAGAAGGCCTCCCATTTTCAAGGAAGCCATAATCAGAAAGGCGAATGGTAATATTTTAACTGGCATATCTCTATGTGCGTCATTAGTTCTGTTGCCTCATTTTCATTTCCTTGGTTGGGGTTCACCGTAGGGGATAGAGAGAACATGGAGCTTTTCACATAACCCATTATCCCATTCATCAGGCCCCATTGTAAATGACTTCCTACAACGTCATCACCCATAGGTAGTAATCAAGGGAAACCCTTTCTCAAAAAATATGGTATACTCAATAAAAAATGTATCGGAATAAGTCTGAATGCGTCAGGGATGAAGGGATCAAGCCATCAAAAATCTTCTAATTCAGGAAACCAGTAACATCTAGAGGGATTCTTACCTATGGGAATCCAATAATCATGTATTTTTATGGTCTTCCAATGACTATATACCCCATGCAATCCCAATTCCATACTCGTCTTACACCTGCATAGGAGTATGTGAAATTGAAAAAGTAGAAATAGTGGTGGCTATTGCTGCAGAATGAGAACAACCCCAGCCCACAGGGCTGGGGGCATTTTTAAGTCAAAATTCCCCCATATAACCAACAAAACAAGTTAATTATGCATCAATGGAAGAATGTGACTATCCCCCACATGCATGGATAGGGGCAGTTTTACCTCAAATCCCAGCTCAACGGACGCATGTCTTCCTCCTTATAATTAGAAGGATGGATAGTTGAGTCACCTGTATAACCCCTTTTTGTGGTTCCCACCCTACGAGACAAAGGCACATAATGAGGTCCAACCAGGGCACCCTTCGGGTCAATCTTCACCAAGACACCCAAAATATACCACATAATAGAAGTAGAATGTCCAATAATGGGTGCATGAATCCTTCCTACAATTCAGCACCTTGTACACCACCCCCAAAGCGGTATGCCTCACTTAACATGGTAAACCTCAACCCCACAGATCTCACATATCATTCTGTAAGGGGAATGAATGTGAAGGAAGAGGGTTCCCACCAAGATATGTCCCACAACATGCCTGATGGTGTTCATACTCAAAACCAGAAAGTGGTCCTAAATTTAGGTGCCCCATCACCTAATTCATCACTACATCACCTGAAAAACTCCAACAAGGAGAAAAATAATTCCATTTTCATCTATGACCCACCACCTCCTCCCTCTGAGAATATTTCCTTCACTCTTGAAGATAGGTTCTCCAAGATAGAGGATAAAATGATAGTTCTTGACAGAATTAATGATGAGCTACATCGAGAGAGCTATCTCAACAGATGTGTTCCCCCAAAGAATGTCAACATGTTCTCCAAGAATAGGTGCCCATTCCACAACAACTCATTTAGTTGAATGAAGCCAAGATCAGAGGTCCCTTCAACCTAGCCCCAAAAGGACATAGACACCCCCCCGTGATGGGAAGGTAGTCAGAATATATCCAGGTAAACCCATAAATGATACCCCTAGTTGGGTATCCACCCCAAATTGTTGTTGTGCCACCACGCCTAGTCTTGGCCACTGCCGCACTAGCTTAAGATCAAGCCCAATAGTATATGCATCAATAGATATGAAACATTTTCAAAATAAAAATATATCGACTATAATTTACGGGGGGCGTCGTTCTCTAATTGAACTAGATCACAAACCCTGCATTGAGTGTTTGAGCAATGTTCCGCCACAGAAAAACTTTGGAAACCCCATATTCCCTATATTCAATGGATTATGGGACCCAAAATAGCATTTAATACACTATTCAACTTATTGGGACCCCATTATGGGAACTTCGGAGTAGCAAGAAGCAATTAAAATCAAGTTCTTCATATGAACCCTAAAGGTCTCAAGCTTCATATGGTATACTATCATGTTGGCCAATTCGATCACAGCCTAGGAAGATCTCTAGTGGCATTTTCTCTTCTAGTTTAGTTCAATGTTGTCTAAGATGATGGTTAGTGACCTCATGAACTGAAAATATTGAGGGAATGAAATAATCTCAGTCTTCATTACCAGATGGAAAGGCCTATGTATTCCCTAAGTCGGCTTCTCCCCTAGATGATATGCTCACCATGTGTGTCGATAACCTTTGTTGTGAATTGTGATCATCACTCATCCCAGTGAAGTACGCAAGTGGGCTCCGAGACATCTCTTGTACTTAACAAAAAAAGATTAATCTGGAAAATAGACCAATTTTATGTCCTGAGTGGCCCCACTAGCCCCTTAGAAAATAATAGGAAATTCTGAAGTGGCATCTATCATGGTTTATCCACACCTACACCAGTTCCAGTTGTGATGTACCCACTAAACCTTGTGGGATGCATTAGATTCCAAAAACCACCCCATATTCTGCATGAAGGGTGATGTGGTGATAAAAGAAATCATTTAGAATAATGGAGAAATAAAATTTACTCATTCCGAGACGGCCTGGTCCGCAGCTACTTCATCGCCCCAATGAATTTCAATTTTCTCCAGCTACCAGAGTCAAAGAGAGCCAATTAAGTGGGACTCTATGACAATACAAATTATTTTCCTTATCCCAAAATACGGAGACACACCGTTCAAGAATGATTCATTCTAAAGGATACCTTACAAACGATGGTGGATTCCGAGCATGTCATGTTTTTCCCACCATGAGAAAAAGTGTCATATGTTTCCAACTCAAACTCATGTGAAGAAGAGGAGTGGAAAATAGTCACCATAATGGAGAAAATGTTCGACAGTTTGATTTCCTGGATGAATATCATCCAAGTTCATGGAATCTGCTAGGTGCAGTTTGAACAACCAATTGTTCCCCCAAAATCTCCCAATACAACACAACTATCAACCTCATCCCTGAGCTCCTCTAATGTCTAGAAGTGAATAGAGAAAGATAATGAAGATTAGATGATACCGAATCCTAATTTAGCGTGGAAACATTAAAACATCATTGTAAAAGAATTGGTAAAATTGGAACCACCCCGCCAAATGGTACAACGGGCACCGTCCTGCCAAACTACACCATCAGAAGGAGACAATCAGACTGAAATAGTGTCAGATGAAAAATAGATCTTCAGATCCATTAATGACATTAACATGATGTAACCCTTCTATTATGGAGATTATATCCATGAATCGTAATTCGTTTCACCCAACCAGAGATCCATAAGAAGATACTAGAGTGACTGAAGGTTTCCTTGAAGGCATGATCATGGAAGGAGTCAAATTCTTGGCCACAACATAAATCAAACCATCAATATCATGGAAACACTCAAGAGGACCTCCGAAAGGTTCAACAAGTACCAGATTTCTATTTCTTACTTGTCACAAAAAATCCAAGTGCAGTTATCATGGAATATCCATTAAGCAATGGAAAAAATACAAAACTGCCCAAGGAATACAGGCAGACCAGTTCATCCCAACTCTGAATTGACTACGGCACCACCGGCCCAATCTACAGAGGTTGAAAAATCTACATGCAATGATAGACCCCCTAAATATTTTGTCAAAGAGAAACACCAAGCTGAGAAGTACTGACATTTAGAAAAATATTATGATATTCAAATGAATTTGGATTCAGTACCTACAAATCTGTCAATCCAGGATGGGTTAAGTCTTTCCACTGATCATAGGAAGGCACTCATCGAAGCCTTACTATGTCCATAGTTGTTTGAGGCTGACGTAGATACAGTCGATGTCTACTAATCTATGAAATGTCCCAAAAACTTTCATTCCATGATCTCATTCACTGATAGGGAAGAAGAATCCATCAAAAAGGAGCAGATCAAACCCTTATATGTGCTCGAAAAGAAAAATGGAAATGATGTCCATAGGATCTTCATAGATAATGGATCTGGAGTTATCCTCCTCCCATATTGAACACTTCAACGGCTGGGAAATGATGAAGGCAACTTGATTCCCTACACTAAAACTCTACTGGTATATGAAAAGAGTGAGTTTAAACTATTGTGATGAATCTAAAAAAACGTAGCTCAAATATCTCATGTCATATTCCGAGATTCTTATAGTATGGAAAAGTACTGAATTTAATGTCCTATTAGGGAGTCCATGGCTTCATCAGTACGTTGAAATCCCATCCTCAAAACATCAGTGAAAAAATATTGCACTAATGGGAAAAAACAAATTGAACACTGATAAATCCTTGTTTGAGTTCTATGAGTCACACTATATCGAAACAAGGTTCTATGAACTAGAGGAAACAAATATTTTGAATGATGATATTGATTGGATAAATGCCTCGAATGTATTAGAATTAGTTCCCATTGAAACCATCTAAAACATGGGGAAGAGTATGTACTGCCCATAAACCAATTTTCAAGAATATGTGCAAGTCCATATTCCGACACAATTTTATGCATGATATCTACAATGGCCACCAGGTCCAAAGACGTGGAAGAGCGGGATGACACCCACAATGTCAAGAAAATCACAATCAAAGATGCTCTCAACCCATCTTTGGGACCTCAAACTACCCCTTCCACACACAATAAAGAAGAAGATAATTTGTATTTAAACATTGGAGATTTGTCCCCAAAAATTTATTCTCCATGAGAATAATTAGACGATAAATTTGATGAAGAAGAATAAGAAGATGAAGAAGACCTCAATGATTTCCCTCTTGCATACAAAGTTGTTTTCTCCACCACAATTGATGAACATAAAAAGATAAATATATGCACTAAAGACAATCCATGACCCACTATGATCAATATGGCTATGCCTGTCGAGGAGTAGGGGTCATATAAATCATTCTTAAATGAGAATCAATCTGTGTTTTCTTGGAATTACACATTAAATTTAGGCCTCAATCCTATGGTTTCCACTCATCATCTGGGCTTACCAGAAGATCACTGGGGCTACAAGAATGCAACAAGATGTACCCACCTCACACATTCTTCCAAAATAGAGTATGAAGTAGACAAACTGATAATGACAAATATCATAAGGGAGTTCCAATACTCGATATTGAGGAAAAAATATTCCTTATCATAAATAAGAATGGATATATTATAATATTCAGTTACATAATGGGATTTAATGGCAATTTCCAAAAATATGACTTCTTGGTCCTTCCCACAGAATAATTGATCTATGAAATAGTCAGGAATAAAGCCTTCTCTTTCATGGACAACTATTATAGATAGAATCAAATCCTGATGGCCTGAGGAGATGTAGAAGTTACCTATTTTAAGGAATCTCCTATGGTGTTCTGTTATAATGTGATTCTTAAGGGTCAAATGAATGTTGGTGCTGCATATCAGTGTTCCATGCATAGCATCTTCAAGACCTTCTTGAGAACATTCATCGATTTTTATGTTGATGATCTGGTCGTTAAATCATGAAAGTGCTCAAAAAAGATGGATAATCATGAAGCTTCCTTCAATAAATTATGACGACACAATTTCATGATGAATCCACAAAAATGCGCCTTTGGTGTTACCTCAGTATAATTCCTCGGCTTCGTCGTATTCCATCACAACATTATGGTTGACCCCGAGAAGAAAAAACCATTCTTGGAATGTCCTCAACTAACAACATCACATAGTTGAGAGGTTTACAGGGAAACCTCGCCTACATTCGATGCTTTATAGACAACCTAGAAGTTTAATTTTTACATTTAACTTAGATCATGAAGAAAAATGTTACGTATGAGTGGGATAATTATTACCAAGAAGCATTCAATAATCTCAAATGATATCTCCTAAGCCCACTTGTGTAGATTGCAACAGTTGATGGGAGGCCACACATTTTGTATGTAGCCACCCTATAATTTTCATTAGGCACCTTTATGATGCAGAAGAATGATGCAGGCAGTGAGAACAACCCCTATTACCATAGTAGAAAAATGATTGATGCCAAACCCGGTATTCAAAAAATTTAAAAGAATGGCCTAGCCTTAATCATAGGGGTTCAAAAAATCTGGCATTACATACAACACCATGAGTTACACCTTGTTTTTAAATTCATCACACTTATATATATCCTGAACCGTCCCATGCTAAAAATGAATATATAATGATGTGTGGTCATTCAACAATAGATATACATACATTAGGTTCCACTGAAGTCCATAAACGTTCATACATTACCAAATATCATTTCCGCGAACCCCTCAGAATAAACTACACCATTGGATGTCAAACATCTGGCTGATGAAGTTTGTTCCATTCAAGAGGATCCCCAGATATGGGAAATGTACATGGATGGTGCTTTCGGTAGCCCAACAGGTAAATGTATGGAGGATACCATGATCAACAATGTGGGTCTTGAATTATAATTGTATCCCCAAAAAAGGTTGTCTTCCCTAACTCATTCCTATTTTCTGTCGGGTATACAAATAATGAATTAGAATACAAGTCCCACATTACATGCCTAGAACTACAACTTCATGTGAAAGATAAAAACATAAAAATAAAGGGTGATTCATTGCTAGTCATAAAACTGGTTAATGGTGACTATTCCATCAAGAAAGATGAATTGGTCCCCTTGATAATCCTTGTTCGAGCACTGATGGCAGAATTCCCATCGGATCCAACACTGATCTATGTTCTCCTGTCCGAAAATACCAAAGCAAACATTTTAGTAAATACAAACACAACATTGCCCGATCCAGACTAGGATGATACCATCATTAGCATTGTTCACCACCAGAAGGCCTTGCAATTAATCCATGTAAATAAAGGAAAAAAGATGAAATCATCCATGTCATTAAGCCTTATGGGATTACCACCTGTTGGATGGAACCCACTGCAAAATACCTTCAGAATAGGGAACTCCCACCCAATCAGGCAGGAATAAATCATGTATGATGATGGATAGTCAATAATTTCCTATACAATGGGGGTATACTTGAAAAGGTTCTCTACAAACAAGGCCCTTATAGAGTTCTTATTAGATGCATTAATGGATTACAGACTACAGTTGTTATGAATGAAGTGCACACCGGAGCATGTGGAGCACATCAACAATCATCGAAGCTATCTCACCAAATAAAAAGGCTTGGGTATTACTGTCCTTATATGATATAGGA
Organism: Viscum album; assembly: GCA_963277665.1. NCBI lineage: Eukaryota > Viridiplantae > Streptophyta > Magnoliopsida > Santalales > Viscaceae > Viscum > Viscum album. The sequence continues at coordinate 11,592,492 of OY728154.1, forward strand.
TTGTTCAATATTCACCAATAATTTCCATTGCTACCCAGTTCATGGTAATTTCATACACCGAACCCCGGAGTTACATCATACAGTCTTGTACTCTATGCCATTCTCTACCTGGGGGATAGATGTCGTGGGACCATATCCTCAAACTACAACCAGGCAATTCAATATCATACCCACATCAACAGACTTCTTTTAAAAATTGGCAGAATCCATACCCCTTAAAGAAGTATGGTTGAAAAAAATCATCACCTTTGTGAAGTCCCACATCAATACCAGATTTGGTGTCCCTCATACCATCCTGAAAGACAATGTCAACAACTTATGTTCTGCTATGTTATACATGTTATACCATGAGTATTGAATTTAAGCCGACTATTTGTCCCATTACCATGAAGCAACTAATGGAAAATAAAGGTTTTAAATAAAAATTTGTCCAACACACTCCAAAAGATGGTTGATAAGGAAAATAAATAGTTTCCATACAATCTTCTTCATGAATTATGGTATTACCAGACCATGACCTACCCTACCACTCAGGAAACCCCATAATCCCTAGTATATTGGGCAGAGGTAGTGTTACCTATATAAATCCATGTTACCTAACTTCATGTGGAAATTTGAGATCATATGTCCATGGATGATAAATCCCATAGATGGTTTGATGAATTGGATCAACTAGATGAGAAAAGGAATCACACTTTACACCATTTAGTAATCTATCAAAACCATATTGCATGAGCCTTCAATAAAAAGAATCTAGAACAATCATTCCTCGAAGGAGAAATGGTGTTAGTCCTCCAAAACCCAATGATACATTGAAATAAACCACCAATGCTAGAACCAAAGTGGGAAGGATCATACATCATTCATAGATTCTATTCCAATGAAGCATACTCCATGATATTAATGGATGGACGACTCATCACAGCACCCACAATTTCAAAGTTGTTAAATAAATGCATTATGTAATAGCAAGGAAGTAAATGTCCAAGATCTATGACCTTAATGCATGAGTTATAATACCCAAATGTCAATGTCCAAGATCTATGACCATAAGCTATTTTTTATAATACACATAAGTTAAGGTTCAAGCTCTATAACCCCTAACTATGAGTTATAATACCCATATGTAATGGTCTAACATATACGATCCTAAACTATGAGTTATAAAACATAGAAGTCATGGTCCAATCTCTATGACCCTAAAATATTATATATAATATTGATATGTAAAGGTTCAAGCTCTATTACCCTATACTAGGTATTATAATACCCATAAGTCTAGGTCCAAAATCTAATACATTAAACTATGAGTAAAAATAACATAAAACCCCCCAATGCTTTGGTCCAAACTCTGTCACCCAAAACAATGAGTTATAAAACATAAATCCATGGTCCAAACTCTATGACATAAAACTATGTTTCATTTTCATTTCCATGTGACATTAAAATGTAAAGAACTAATCCCTAAAACATGACATTAAACAGTGACTAATGTCCTCACTGTAAGATGTTAAACTACGGGGAACAAATAGTGATAATTGCATGACAATAAACATCAAGATCTATGACAGAACAATGTAAGAATTGATTCCATCCCTCATAGGATACGTAGCGATACCTCAATCCTCCATCTTTTCCCATCCCCCTCTAAAAAAAGAATACCTCCATAATACCCATTTTTCTACATAAATTCGTACATGAAACCCTTATCACTACTTGTTCCACACATCGAGTATAAATCAATGGTGCTTAGGATCAGTGATCTGGATTCTCTTATGAAGTCAAACTATAATGTAACATGGAATACCTAGAAACTATGATGGATAGAAAAAAAATTCACATACCACGAGACCGATCCAGATCGGTGTATGGTATATTCAGAACTACGTATGACTTGATTCGTGCCCTTGTAGAATATGTAGTGACACATAGACATGGCATCCTGACCTAGACATCATCAAACAAAATATTCCCTCACATATCCTTACAGATGATCTGAGCAGAATCATTACAAGATACATAAAGAACTACGTATAACAAGATTCATGCCCTCGTAAGATACAAAGGGAATCCTTGATCCTCGATCTTGGCCCAACCCCACCATGAATAAAAAAAATTCCCCCATCAAATTTTCTACCTCCCAGCACCTAAAAGGGGAAACCCCATGTCCACTCCTTGTTTCTCACAACGAGTATGGATCATGTGAGATTAGGATCAGTTGTATGGTTTCTCTTATGAAAATAGGTTTTGGAAAAGTATGGTGGACCTAACACCCCTAGAAAATGAAACAGAAATTCCCCTACATATGGACCGAGCTAGAACATTACAAGGAACATATAGAACTACATGTGGCATAATTCTAGAAAATGAAAGATAAGTAGTGATGCCCAGATTTGGTATCTTGGCCCAACCACAAACCATAAATAAATTCCTTTTTCCCCATACATTGGTCAAACATGTATGGGGAGCCCAAGAAAGGTCCGGATTGAATGAAAATAAACTGAGAAATTATTTGAGAGTTATGTGTGGTTTATTCCTCTATGTTAAATGATACCGAACAAGCCCACCACTCATGATAAATCAAAAGATCTTGATTTCCTTTCTGCATATGAGTCAGAACTATGTGGAAGTTATAATAGATTGCAGGCAATCATGATCTGGATATTGCATTCATTCCTAGATGCATATTTCCCATTTGTCACACTCAAAACCTTAGGAAAACATGGATCCCCATTATCATCAATGTTCATCTGATATGGAAGGATATTGTCCTGTAGACACCTTTGCTTGACTATACACATCATACCCCAGAGGCTATGCATATGTTTCCCATAAAAATTGGCATCAATCAAAGGGAAATTAATCATCAGGAGTGTACACTCCTATCATAGTATTCCCAATAGCTTCCAAGACCCCTTCCAACCTTCCTAATTCATATTTCCACAAGGATTACAGTTTAGAAGTTATATCATCACTCCCTTAAAATTAATGATGTAACTTCCTAATTGTGATTAACTCAAAACTATTAAATATCTTTATGACAACAAGATCATCCACACTGCATGACTCTAAACTTCCCATTATCATGTCCTCACTGGACGACACTAAACTACGTGGCCAAAATCATCCTTGCTGCATGAAGTTAAAATGCATTACACTGGTTTATGCCTAATGAACCATCTGATGTTAATTTTTCTATTCATAGGAAATGAAACAAAATCCTCAAATTCTCTTATTTCCCATACCGAGGATGGCTCACATGAGCTTAGAGAAATTATATAATGATAAACCATAACACTATGGAAAAATAATCAAAATATTTGGTCCTAACCACATGACCCTAAAAGGCATGTCACAGTTCCCTCCTCTGAGAGGAACCTCACGTCCTAGACATGTAACGTTAAATGACTAGACATCTAAAAAATTGAACAAATACCTCACCCAATATATGATTCATATCTATATATGGGACTCATAATTCTATGAGTATATAATAACCCAAATGCCTTGAATACGTTCAGATACACACTTTCTATATTTCATACTATGTGATCTAAGTGAACATGAATTCCCATAATCGTTTGAGGACATCTGATATGGAAGGTAAATGTAACGTAGACACCGTTTCCTGATTATACACATCATGACCTGATGGACATGTATATGTATCCTATAAAAATAGTCATCAATCAAAGGAAAATTCAACCCCAAGAGAGTCCTCTCCTATCCCAGTACGCAAAATGACGTCCAAGCCTCATTCCATCCATCAAAATTCATGGAACATCATGGGTTAAATTTTCATTCCTAGAAACAACATGGATATATCAGATCATACTAGCATGATCTATCTCTATAAAAATTTTAGATTTCTAAAGATACCTCGTTCGTATGCGTGATATTGATACTCATACAAAAGAAGAGTTCCTCCACTAAATTCTGAGTTTCTGCAAATATGTTCACTTAAAATTCCATTATATGTGTAACACCCATGATTTTTATGAGTAATGTTTTGTTTTTATGTTATATATATATCATCAAAGGAATCTTTCACTACACACAAGTTTGGATTACTTTACACGCAATTGCGACTTTCCTCGATAACTTGCGTTGTACGCAATACCGAGTTTCACTAAACGACGATATGCTTTAAAATATTATTTAAAATAGGCGTTATTCATAGTAATAACCACTTTTTGAAATTTTATCTTTCAAAAGGGACTTCATTTTTGGATTCGGAATACCGAAATTAGCCTAGGGTGAAATTTTGGTATTTTTCTGAAAACTTTCAATTTTTGATGAATAGTGAAACCACTAAGTGGTAGTTTAAAAACTGAATTTGGAATAAAACTTAATTTTACCGCTTCTGTGAATGGAATTTCGAAAATCCGGCAGAAACGGTTGATATCAGTTAGTAAAATGTTGTTCAATGAGATAAAAATAATTTTTTGGTGAATAGTAACTTTTTACTTTTTTTTCCGCGATTAATAGTAAATAGGGTAAGTAAGGGTAAATAAGATATTACTATTACCCTAACACATTTCCTAATTCTATTGGATAGGTTTAATTCGATCCAAAACAACCTTAGGAATAAAATATGACCATTTAGGCCCACTTGGATTAGATTAGGACATTTATTAATAATTTATTTAAAGAAGGGTTAAAATAGTTAAAATCAAAGTTTAATAAGTAAATCATTTTTAATATGGGGTTATACATAAGATAAACTCGACTATAAATATTCATTAGAAATATAAAATAATTTCTTATATAATGGTATTTGATTTTTAATTTTTAGACATTAAATAATTTAATTTATTTATGACACAATGATGAGGCAGTAATTATCTTATTAATGAAATATTGACATAATTGATGTTATAAACACCACAATAAATGTAATTTGAGACTTTTTATGAATCCCACTAATTTTCTAGGTTACTATGATATATTATTGTTGTTTTAATCAACTTGGTTCGAACATATAATTCTCTTATGACTTTCACAAAAATCATATATCAAATAGTGTCAAAATTGACACAAAATAGTTCTTAAATCAAATATTATATTATTAATTATTATTTTATTCCTAAAAATCTAAGGTTCGGACAAATGACTTAGATAAGGATATATATATTAATAATCAGCAATTTGGGGTTCTTTTAGCATGTTATAGTAAGTGTATTAACCATATAGTGTAAGAAAACAAAAAGACACGGTAAAAGTTAAATTATTTAACTTAGAGTTAAATATAATTGATAAGGTTAAAATAATAACATAAACTTGTATAAATATAATTGGTTGATAGTATTTCGACCCATACCCACTTTAGATTCAAAATAAGACCCTTTGGAACCATTATAAACCGATTTTGATTTTAATATAAACTAATATTTTGAGATATTCCTAAGGTGCCCCTCTCCTCCCTTATAAAAGGGAACCTCCTCCCCCTCCTCCTCACACCAATTTGAGCACTCAAGCTCGGCCAACCCCTGCCAAAATCCCTTCTCCACTTCCCTAGAATAATCCTAGAGGTCCTGGTATTCTTCAAAGACCAATCTTAGTTCCCTAAGTGGAGGATTCAAAGAGGCGTTTCAATGAAGAGGTAATATCCATTACCGATCTTTTCAATTTCTTTCTTCTTCAACTTCTTCTTCTTTAGTTGTTTCATGATAAAGTAATAACATAAGTATCACTTACATACTGATATGTTATTATAAATATGAAACAACCCTAATTCAACTTCTATCCATCCTACAGAAAAATGAAATCACCGCGCGTGCGTACGTACGGAATACCGTCTCCACGCCGGTGTGTAATCTATTTTCCACCATCACCTTACAAGGATGGGTATAATGGTGTAATGAGTAACTATATATGATTATTATAAAGTGATATTGATACTGAAATATTATAAATACACTTAAATACAATTCCACGATCATGGAAACAATATCATCTCTCGTGCGTACGTACGAAATACCGTCTCCACGATGTGATGCAACTCATTTTAGATGATTATCATTACATAGTAATTATATAAATGAATTGAATTAATAAATATAATATATGTTACACTAATACCATTATGGATATAAGGTATCTATAACCTTAAAAGAAGAATAAGAATTTATTCGGCAAAACACGCATAAGAACAAAAGGCAATAAAGACCCGAGTAACAAGAAACAATGAAATATTACTAATAAGAAGCTAAGAATATGACCATATATGATATCATATCAATATTTATGATTATGGAATAAGTCAATAACATTATTTAAACCACTATACAGGAGCTTCGGACACGTACAAAGCAAATCGGACCTATGGTAAGGGAAAATATCACAATCTCATTTTTATCCGAGATTGTTTTTACTTTGGCATTTACTGGGGATTATTTTATCATCCAAATCCATGTTAGCTCAATATGTAATATTTTTTCCATCCACTTACAATATTTTAAATCCAATTTTACCCTTCGGTGAGTTTTTATTAATGAATATGAAAGGGATCTTTTGTCGTTTTTCGTACGAGGTACTTTTTGACTTTTCCGACAAAAGTACGAAGAATGTTTTTCTTTAACTTATATGACAAGAATGGATTTTTAAAACATTATTTCCAAGAATCTTCCTTTATAAGTTTTCGAGTTTATTTTTAATCAACTTCTTTTAGTTTATAATTGTATGACATGTTAAGAAAAGAAAAGTGTTTTTGAAGTAGAAAGGATATTTTCCTCAAGAATGGAGTTCAAATGTTTTATCAAAATTATTTTCCATCTAAGATAATATAGGGTTCTGTTTTTATCCCTATTATTACATTGATTTGATTATGTTTTGAGGGAATTATTTTTATGAAGTCATTTACCTTATATGATTTGTTTTATGATGTCTTGATGTTTCAAGAATCCCATTTTTGTTACATGTGTTATGCGATGATGTATGATTTATTATTATGTGGAACACATAAGAAATGATTCATTATAAGATGGGTGGGACCTATATCTCCCTCCATTGCATTGGGTAAAGATTTATATCTCATGAGATAGACATGGATGGAACGGAAGGTTATTTCGGTTCAGTGATACAGGACTGAAACGAGGAGTGAACTCGGTTTAGAAATGGACTTTGTCCGCTAAGATAGTCTTGGCAATGAGTCATGACTAACAAGAAATGATTTTCCATGATTATGTGTGCATGCCTCAAAGTTTCAAGTTTCATGTTATGATTATGGGGATCTCATTTTCACTTCTATGATTTATTCCATGTTAAGATATTATGATCTCTTTTTAAGGTTATGATTTTCAATAAGATATGATATGATTTTTATTTCCTTTATTTGCCCTTGCTGAGCATTTGAGCTCACCCTTTTTTGTATGTTTTCTTTTCCCCAGGTCAGGAAGATGGATATTAAGTAGAATATGCTAAAAGGGACCCTAGATATGATGAAATAAATGGGAGACACTGTAGAAGATTTAAGAACCAGTTGTTTATGTTTCCCAGTTCTAAAGACACTATACCTATACGGTCCTTTGTGGTTTTTTCATATGTTGTAATAAGTGTGCTTCAATTTTGAATTATTAACAATGTATGTAAAGTATGGGTCGTTATAATATGTGTTCAGGTGAACCCCATTTTCAATTTCAAATGCTATATTCATACTGTTCCCAATCCCCAAAATCCTACCAAGGCCATCGTAAATGAAAGGGCAGTGTCCTACAAAAACATTTGATTGACTATGCACATCATGGCCCAAAGGCTGTACAGATGTCCCCTAAAAAATGGCCATAAATCAAAGAAAAACATTTCCCTAGGATATGCATTTTCATCTTCCATACGCTCAAATGACAATCATGTTTTGTCACACCCTTGGATTTATAAAACTAATGTATAACGGCATACGCACCTTCTTCTTTACAAATACCCCTAACATAAAAAAGTCTTCTAACTAAACTGAAAGCTCACCATATCTCCCTCAAACATGTAAAAACCATCTCAGAATAGTTCCCAACTCAAATCCGACATGAATGTCCCTAATTTTTTCAGACACCAATACTTAGGTCAGCCACCCGCTGTAGATCCCGACATCCAAATATATTCAAAATGTTATAAATCCGACCAGGACATCGGAAATTGAATTCATGTGTCCTGTAGACACCTTTGATTTACTATTCACCTCATTCCCTAGTGGCTTGCCATATGTTTCCCAAAAAAATCTATTGATCAAAAGAAAATTCGTCCTCAAGAGAGTCATCTCTTACCTTCGTATGCCGAAAAAATCTATTGAGCTCATGCATGTTTAAAATTCACAAGTCCAGGGTCCAAAAAATTCCCCAATCCATGTATGAAATATATTATAAGATTCCTTGATGATGGTCCAAAACTGAGACCATTTCCCCATTCAAATTTGGTCAAAGTTGTTGGACCTAAATGATAAAAAAATTGATTGGAATGACATTAAACTACTAGAAAAAAAGACACCATACTATCCAGAGGGAAAATCCATAGAAGGCACCTCTGGGTAAAAGTCATGTATCCGTTCATGAAAAAAACATTGATCCTTCAGAAAAGGTGTAAAGCATGTTAGTTATAAGACCTACAAGGGGTAGCCTAAAAAATCGTTGTCATACCCCTAATCCCATGTAATGTAGGCTTAAGAAAATATGAGGGTTATGTTGAAAAATACATCATAGTTCCTGGGGTTTTCTATAAAACCCTAGTAATAGTCAAACTACCCTTGTCGAGTCATGCAGCTCTAGAAACAAATTAGAACCTATTTCGATTATACTAGTTTATTAAAAATGGTTTAAGATTAATGAATAATTGAGATTATTTTTAAATGAAAAAAAAATTTATATAAGAGTCAATCAAAATCAAATCAGTTTCATTGAGTTCGACCAAATAGAGGAGAATCCAAATTTCAAAGTCTATCCAAACTATCAAAAAAAGAAGGGGAAGAGTTCATATCATGATTTTGGATAGAACTACAACAAGGCCTAGTTTTCCCTATCTAGGATGATTTCAACTGATTAACATAGTCCATTAAAAGTTTTCTCTAAAATAACAATGTTCTCCATTTTTTCCTTGGCTGTTGGATGCACCCAGTCTAGAATAGCTTTGAGATCCCACCCTTTCTTCTTGATGACTTCATTGTCGGCACACAATGAGGCAAATTGATCTATAAACCGTGATGTGAGTGTTCCACAATCCCATAACTATTCCTATTAGGTGTCTACTAACTCACATACATTCACCTCCTCATCCATCAGGTGATCAAATTCTTCTGAATCATCTCAGAAGGTCGACACCTGGTGATGGGATGAATTAAAAATGGCCAGCTTGTCCTCACATACAACTAGGTATTCTTGAGAAATGATGATTTGGTGGATAAGGAAGTTTAAATTCTGATAATAAAAGCTCCCAGAAACTATATCGGTAAATAATTTCAGAAATTTGTAACCCTCGTCAACAAAATTGTCCATGGGTGTCTAAGGGACAAGAACACATAACAGGCGCCATGCTTATATTCGCACTGCTTGATGCTTCAACACAACACCAGTATATGGAAACCCCCCACCGCACCTCATTGTGTATGTTTGTAGGAAGCTCTGTCACATGAGGGGGGATGGACCTATGATAGGTCACCGAAGATAGGGACTATCATTTACCTCAGATGGCCCAACCACTAGAGTCTAATGTGGAGGACTTGCAATGGATTTTGGGATGATGGGTGATACTCTTCCAGTACTAGACTCATTATGGTCTTGGGTGGCATCAATGGGAGGTGAGAAGTACTAATAACTCCCCAGTGAGATTGTTTGTAAAAATTAGCCCCCTCCCAGATGTTTCTAATGACGAACTAATTGTCTCCTTACAGTGATGGTAGGGACAAATGGTGTATCCATCGTAGCTGCAGTAGTGATGGATGTAGAAGGTGTATCTATTGAACTCTTCACAAAATAAGGAATGTGTGGAATTTTTGTTGAGGAAAGGATGAGAAAGTAATGATTACAGGATTCTGTAATCGCCGAGCTGGTTCATTCAGCATCTCATTGGGGTAACATTCATACAATAGTCAAGAATACTCAATCGATCGTAATGTTTATTCTGTTGTTCAATGAATGATAACTTCAATGGAAGCACCATAATGAATCAACATGAGCCATAATTGGATAATGACTATGGGGTGAGACACTTCCCATAATTAAAAAGGCATATGGAGTGCAGTCTGTTGAAGGAATTCAAATTGTGTGGAAAATAGGTAAGGGGATTGGCTCAAAAATGATTACTCGATCTATACGCCATGTGAGAATCCCATCTCGATGTGTGATAAGGTATTAAAATTCCTCAAAACAAACATCCATGTCCTGTCTCAATGATCCATGAGGGTAGGTTGTGGTGAAAATGAGAAATGAGAAGCATCGTTCAACAACCCGACTGCATCAACAATGCTTAGATTCATAGGATGAATGGTGAAAATGTTGAGAAGTTCTGGTTTAAAATCTGAATGAGGAACCTTTGAAGTATGCTGATATTAATAATAGGAGAAGTGTTCTTCCATGAACCCATACATAAATTGAAATGGTCATCTAAGATAGTGTGGGGGAGTACCTTCGTGTATTTTTTCTAGCAATTCATATTGCCGAGAGAGGGTAAGAAGGTCTAGATTAAGGGGTTGACCCTCTACCAGCATGGCCGCCATCATCAAAGTACAGGACTAAATACTGGTTTATACGTCATGGATGGGAGAAGCCATCCACTCATAAACATGGTGATGAAACCTGCTAGTCTAAGAAAATGTGATACGTCTGGTAATAGCATGTATCCTGATGTGGTGTATCACTCCTCTTCAAGGGTAGAATAGGGTGACCCTGGAGTGTGGTGGGACTAATGGGTTGGGTGATTTAGACTACAATGAGCTATCAGTTTGGGTTTGTTCAGTTGTATAAATAACCTTATCCAAAATTTAAATGGGATCATCCAGTGAGACTTTAATGGATGATTAAGTTATCACTCTGACGTGAATAGTAGACTCTTGTCAAAGGGGACACATGGTTAGTATCATTCATTTGTAGAGGCTTCCATGAGAAACTCATTTTACATCTCTCCAAAGATGGGGAGTCGTCCAACCCGGTGGATACCCCAAAGGCTGATTCCCACCACCCCATGCAATAAGTTGGGGATGATGGGGCATGAACACGAGTGGGTCAGAAATTCCATACGGATTTAACCCTGAGAGAAGGTCGAAAACTGAGAATCCTTGGCCTCCTGATACAAGTCCACCACCTCCAACGGGTTGGGGGACTCCATATCTATCAGATGCATCCAGAACTCCAAGACCCACTCATTAGTGAGACATCCTACAACCCACATATCCCCCTTAGTGCTACAACCACCATTGGGATTTTCCTGTAAGATGCTGGTAATGAATGGGTATTCTCAAGACTATAATATTGGGATTCCATCGCGACACTCACAGTTTCCATAATACCATGCCGAGCCTTATAGTATGAAGACATTATCCTTAATCGAAGCGGTGAAGAATTATCCTACTAGGGAAATTATGGAGTAAATTTGACCTTGTGATGCCTCTATGAGAATAAAAGTGGAATAAGGGCCCGCCAATGGCATAGGGACATCTTTATGGAGACCAAATCTGTTAAGAAGTATCTATATAGATATCGGATAGAGTAAAAGATCTGGAATCCTAAAATCCATAAAGAAGCTTTTATGAATATTGACGTGGGATCGAAGATGATCCTCTCTATTTCTCGCCATGATTTCCCTCGTTATTGTTGATTTTATCATAGCCTTTGAAGCATCCATTATAATCTGCATGGGAAGATCTAGATACCGTCAAACAATTCATTCCAATAAAAAGTGTTGGATAACGGATATGGAATCACGAATAAAGGTCTCAAAATATGGCCACATAAGGCTCCACATACTGTTCTTGGAAATGGTATGTAGTAGCCAAATCTCACATACTACATAGTTTGTGGAAGACCCAATCCACATGTTGCATGATATGCAGTGGTAAACCCACCTACAACTATGGTACGTGGCTGCCTCTCACCATGTACAACCATGGTACATGAGACATCCACAAGGTGTTCACCCACAGATTGTATTTTGTAGAATATAACAGTTTATAGAATGTGGATACAACGAATGTAGGCCTTGATTATTTTCATATTTAGAATTTCGAGATTAATGTTTAAAGATCGGATTATTAGTTCATAAATTTCGGTTCATCGATCCAAGTCCGGTATGTGGACAATCTAGGTGCATAGAATCCTCATACGTGGAATCTGGATTTATGTCTTCAAATTTCCCAAAACCATTCATGGAATCCCAAATATGTTACGAGGATCGAAAAATGGCAAAGATATCTATTCACAGAACGTATGAAAAGGATTGTGAATGGGATTTTCGTAAGGAGCATGGTATACGATAGTAGAGGAATCTTAGGAAATCGAGAGAACGTTTCTCCATGAGAAACTATAAAAGATAAATGAAATGGGCCCCTATATATATTTGTGGTCCCCTCCTATCAGGTTCATTAATTTTACCACAAACCATTTCTATTCTAGACTTCATCTACATCAAAATAGTCTGTGTTTCCTTTCGAATGGACCCCATTGTAATATAGGCTTTTTAGTGTCCTGAAATTTCATCAAAAGGGAGAAAATACACCCACAATAAATTTCCTAAAGGAATAACATTCTTCTAAAAATATAGAAAGGTGAATGGACTTGAATTGAGTTGAAATCATCAGAATAAACATTAAGGAATTAAAGTTTTCAATGAATTTAAAGAGGCATGTGTACCATCACTTGGAAAGGTACGCGGAGCAACTGGATCACGAACCATTGGGTACATGGAACAATCTTCGAACAGTTGGACTGCGAGGTGATGTCTAAAGAGCAAGTTAGATCATGAACATTGTCTCCAATGAAATTATGCACAAGAAGTCAATCCACATACCATATCATGAACTTGTTAGCTTGTATATGAACTTAATCAGTAGGGTTACACAAACAATTATCATGAACCTAAGACTCCACAATCTCTGGTTGACTGAGTCTTCATTGGGTCAGGATATCTGCATGGGCCTTCGCAAATGGAGTTTTGTGCCAAATGGATACCAGTGTCCCAATGCTCTATACAAGGGATCATAGCAGAAGGATGAGTGATTAAAAAAAATGCATGAAGGGCACCTAATGGATGGATGAAATAAGTCAAATAAGACTCCTACTTCGGTCTTGATTCATCGACAAAGCTTGAATCGCTAATCACTCTCTCCACAGATACAGCTGGCCGCAAACACGAAAACTGGGGAATTGAATTAGAATAATAGAACCATGAACCTAACTGGTGAACGAAGAACCATGTACTTCTAACGAATGAATTCCTAGAAAATGATAATCCCCCAGATCATTGTTCAATATGATGCTCCGAGTAGTGCACTGCTACGCAGACTGAACTTGGTGTCTCGTACTGCATCGATATGTAGATAAAACCTAATACGGCATGATGGAATGCATACAGATTTGGTATGCAGTTGCCTATACCAATTCCCACATATCTCATCAGTACACAGATGGACCCTATTCCTACATTCGCCTATGGTATGTGTATCTTCCCCCATTGCGCATAAGAAACCAGTAAACGGAATGAGGTGTTTTCAAAAATTATTTCATCTAGTTCCAACATCACCATCCCATTACCATATTGTCATCCATGATCCCTCTACTAAATATTCCTTCTGAATTAGGCCAATGCATCCTCCAAAGCCACCATACCAGTGTGATCAAACCATCAGGCACACTAGTGCACCCCTTTGAATTTACATAACCATGGTAAGAGGAGTCACAAAGGATCTCTCCATAATGTGATGGGCTTTGAAAATGGATTTGGGTCTACATTCCCATTGTAACCCAAAGTTTAACCTTAGGGAACCAACATGAACCACCCCATTCCAGGGAATACGGGAGATAATTTTCATTTATATTAAATGAGGAATAGTGATAAGTTTAAGGGGTTAGGTTCTCCCCAACCCTTTTGACAAGGAAGAAACTCAGCCGCTTCCCAAAACATATTCTAGGGACCTCCCACTGAGGTATGTCCTCAATCCTCTGATGCAGGGCCGCATGACCTTCAATGTCATTTGTCATTGAGGAGTACATTGCTCATTACACTCACCAATGGTCACCTGGGCCACTTCCACTGCAGGCTCTCCCTCCCCCACCAATAGAGGATGAGGCATGTCAATTGTTGAATCCTTCAGATCCCCTTTCTTCTCACACTGATAATAAATCATATGAGATTAGTGTCTTTTTGATGATTACAACATGGAAACCATTTGATCTATGAGATATATAATTTCTTACCAAATCAGGATATGTAGGATGCCTACCAGAAGGATCGATCTCAAAAGGGTTCCCATCGAAGATGGTCTACCCAATCATGTTTCCCTCGAATGGGTGGCTCCCAATCGTAAGCCCAAAACAATATGAACTACAATAGATTTTATTCCTAATCAAATCAGGATACACAAGACTCTTACCAAAATACCTGAACTCAAGAAGGGTTCCCATCCATAAATGGGCCACCCAGTTATACCCCATCAAATGGGAAACTCCAATTCAGATTCCCCAGACCAATCCAAACAACATGGGATCTGATTCCTAACCCTGAGATATATAAGAATCCCTTATAATGTGAATGATCCCAACATAAAATCCCCTTCCGTCCGCATGGATGATGATAAAATATGTAGCAACTTATTATGTGTCTCATGTGATCATCACCTTCGTAGCATCAAACATATGAATTCCTATGAAGATTCGGTAAACCAAGGGTAGCCAATGGACACAGTCATCGGTAATGGACCAAGGATTCATGAACATATGAGCACGACATAAATATATAAGAGAGTCCCAGAACATGAAACATCATATATCATGGTGCTCCAACCTCTTCCAAATAATGTCACATCACATCAGATTCCACCAAAAGAAATATGGTCCATCTCAACACATATCAACTGATAACCAGTATAGTATGCTATCACGGACATGAAGGTCATCAACCATATTCCCTTCTCATACAATGCATGACCCCCGCCATAAGTCGTCACATCACATATCACCCAAAGACACATGTTCCATAGCATATTAAAAAATCACATGTAGGAAGATGTATTTCTAAATATTTTCTATCACGACAATTATGTTTCATCAACTCTTCGAATAGGGTGTTTATAAGAAATTCTAGCCATCCATTCTTCTTCCCATAGAGATATTTGTAAAATGTAATGTTATAGACCACAACAGTCAATTCCTTTTTGAAAATCTATTGTTTTCTGTTATATGGGAGTTCACAATGGATCATTAAAATAGTTTTATTATTTTTAGGTTTCCCAATGATGAGTCCTTAATGGTAGGACATAATAGTGACTAATTTATGGAAGGTCACTGATAGTATATAAGGATCAATGAATCACAATGGTGGGTTAGGATAGGTAGGTCTCCAGCGGCATGCCATAATGGTGAGTCGGGATAGTGACTCACTGAATGGTTACTCACAAATGGTATCTCAAACAGGTTAATCACCCAAAGTTGAGTCCATCCCAGTTCTTACCAGTTTTTTCTAGATTCATGCCTTTAATGTTTTTTTTGATGAAAAATGAGTTTGAAGTCATTTTTAGTGCTTCTATAGCCATATAAAATGATATAAAACTATATCCTTAAATTCTTAACAACCGAGAGGTACTTAAATGGCCAATATACATGTTCATAGTCATGATCTAGAATTAATTTATTTTAAAACAATTTCTCTTGATGATATTAGATATGTCCTTTCTATAGACAAGAATCCTTTTTCTATGTGTGTTTTTATTTACACTTGAAACTGATCATCCCAAAATCCATAATCTCGAGGAGACGTGAGTTTGTACATTGGGATTTGGATCTCGTTTTCCAATAGGTTCTTCATACTATTTGTGAACCCCCTATCTTGTCGCAACAAGGAGGTTCCATTCATCTGTTCTTCATGGTAGGTATTCCTTCGACTCTTTTTTAATTGTGTATCATTCTCTGTGGGTGTACCACTGTCACTTGTGAATAATGTTGAATCTAAATTTAACAAATATAATTGTACATGTTAAACAGATAATAAGACCTATTATGATATCATAAATGAGAGGATCGTAAGATGATGATGATGACCGTATTTCCCTATCTATTATATAATCCATGTTTTGAATAGTATGGGCTATATGCCTACTAAAATTCATGGTTACTGATGGTCTTTGTTTGTGCACCTCTAAAAGCATTTGAAATATTGTTGATGATCATATGTTAATGACCATATAAATATATATATATATATATATATATATATATATGAATATCTGATTAACCACATACACCTAGTTAAATAAATGGATGCCTCATGATCAAACATTCTTTATTAAACCCCTAAATTATCAATGAGTAAGTAATGAATGATTGTTTTCTAAATCTAAATACACCTTGCCTTATTTGGTATCGCAATGTTATATGGATTTGTTTTATCTTATTCCTTGTGTTGGTTGTGAAATGATATGGTTGGGAGTCCGTATGTGTTCATGGGGTGGTTTGGGTTGTGTAACAGAATAACAGGTTGAGAGATAGTTCATTGAATGGATGAGTTGTGTTTTGTAGTGGGACTGCAACCAGGTTGTGTGTTTTTTTGTGTTTCTATATGTGGTGTGTTTATACAGTGGGGATACCAATATGTTCTATGGAAAGAGTTTATGGGTGTGTCTATGAGATATCAATTGTTCTATTCTGTAGGATAGTGTGGGAGGCGTTACATTGAAGAATGATGATTTCATTAGTTGGTATGGGGGTTGTAAATAAAATCTAAATTGGGTTGATTTAACATGGTTCTTCTTTTGATGGGCATGTTAGGTGCCAAGATAGTAATATAATTAATAGATTAATTGTTAGTAATTAATGATTTGGTTAAATGACATAGCTGGGTGTATTATTTGAATTGTGGGTTGTTTTGTAGTTGTTCATTTATAGGTATCAGCAAAGATTGTTTTGTGGACTGGTTGTTTATTTGTAAAACCCCACGGGTTGGGTTGAGTGTTTCATACAAATATATATACATGTATTTCCTTATTATTTTTAAACACACTCTACTCTATTTGAGCACTATGTGTAGAATACACCTATTTTCAGGGGAGAGGGGGTCTTCTCTAAACATCCTAGTGGGAGGATGGATAGCCGGTTATTGTGTATTCCATGAACCCTATTCTAGGAATTGGTCACCCAAAACTCTCTAGGGAGGTTTTTGTGTGTTTTTGAGGCCAAGGTGTATATGGGAATGGTGTTGTTTATAAACTATCTATGTGATGGGATGTGGTGTGATTTCCCAAGTGTATTTGAGATGATGTATGGTTGTGGCCGAGGATTCTGTGGGAAGGATGTGGTATAGTTGTGGCTTATGTGTCTGTGAGGAGGATGTGGTATGCTTTTGGACCTGGTGTCTATGGGAGGGTCGTTGTATGGTATTGGCATGGGTGTCATTGAGTAGGATTGATGAGCTTTATATGTGTAGGTTTTGGAACTAACTATGAGGGTCGAGTGTGTTTAGGCATGTTGTGACATGAGGCTAGTGGAATAGTTTTGAAGCACAGGTATGTTTCCATTTGGGCATAAAAATATAACTATTTGGTATTTCTGTGGGGTACCCTAACATTGATGGTCTCACTAATATAACGTCTCATGACTTTCATTACATGGTGATTGTTCATATGTGAGTTTTTTGGTGGCATGTAGACCATGTTAGGTGTTATTGTTTTCTTCTATTTTCTCAAAAGGTAATTTGAATGGTTCTACCACTTGTTCACAAGAGTCTTTGTACTTTCCTAATGAGTATACATGTATGCCAACCCTATCTATCTAAAAATATTTTCATTATTCCAAGAGGACTACATGGACCATGTTGTTCATTTATAGCTCATACATTGGGAAAATTGATTTTTTGTTGCACATATATTTTTTGGATTTTACATTAGATAATATTGTATGTGTAACAATTTTATTTTGAAAACATGCATCTGGGGTGTAATTTGGTTTTCGTATATATATCTATCTATCTAGGAGTTTTTTCTGAAGATTCCTTATATCCCTTTCTCGTGTCTTCTATAAAAAGGATAATTCATTAAATTTTGTTATAATTATATACACATGATGTTGGTATCCACACTAGGGAATATTGGAGGTCTGACTTGAGGCATCATTATCTCCCTTTTTTCATTGCCATATGAGGAGGGGTATCGTTGGAGGGAGGTGGTCATGATAGAATAGAATCAAATATCATGGTTGAAAAATAGTACGGAGCTTGGAGTTCAGTATATTGAGTATTTCATGGATTGGTAGGGAAATAGGGTCAGGTGTCATAGTTGATGTCATAGGCCAGGGAGGAATGAGTAGGAAATAGGATTTTAGGGACTCTGGTTATCTGATTTAGGTACTCTGAGACAACATAACCACCACGTGAGACTAAATAGTTTGTCGGATAGAGACCATAATAACGGAAAATCAATCATAATAACTTGTTCTCTAATTTTTTATTAGATTTTTGTTGAAATTTTAAATAAATAATTGTTTAAGAGAGTTAAAATAATTCTTCATTAAAATTCAATACAACTTGGTCATAGGAATTCTACTTTTTTCAAGCTCTGGAACCTAGTCAACATCCACATGTGGATTGGGAAGTTTAGGCTTAGCAAGATGATCTGGTTGATCCCATGGGGGGTTGACTAGTGGAACAGAACATTACGTTATTTCTAGTGGATGACTTTAGGAAATTATGAGGGATGTTTTTTGAACATGGAGATGAAGAGTCGGCATGAGGAACTTGCAATCACCATTAGTTTGATTTGGGCTCTGAAGAAGTACATTGTTATTATCGTAGTGAGGCAAATGTTGGGAGTTGTGTGTCAGTAGGGGATGTTGTACCATAAGAAGATAATTGAGGTTGATTTATTGTGGTGTGACTTCAAGTAGGAGTTCCAGGTGGAATTCCTTTCTTCCACCATAATGGCCAAGAAGGGAGAGTAGTTACTCTCCCTATAGAAATGGTGTATGATAGTGCGATGGTTGGGGATCCAGTTCAAGGATCACTTTCTTTTCTTTCTTAATATCTTTCTAGATGAGGTGTCTTGTACAATATGTATGGATGAGGTAAATTGTCTTTCCCTCTAGTACGGTGTTACTCCCCTCACCTTGTCAACATACTTCTAAGTCCATAAGAAGGGGGAGGTCGTTGATCAGATAAACACTCGAGGAGGTCTACTATGAGAGGGGTTCCATCAGGTGCTTCTAACAGAATTGTAACCAATAGCATGTCTGGGGCTCTAGGAACGTTGAGGTTCAGACCGATAGGGAACAGATCTCAGTAGGTATTGTTTTAGCTTTTATGTCTTTTTTCCTTTTCCATTCACATGGGACCATGTTTTTTAGTTTGTAGAGCCTTATTCCATCATCAATTTTAGTGCAAAACGACCGTTCGAGCATAGTGTGGTGGAGGTGGGCCGGTTCAGTGCATGCCTCAGTTTTTTTACCTAGAGGGATATTCCAAAAGTATGGATAGAAGGATATTACTCCAATAAAGGAGGATAATGTATGTATATGCAGACCTCATGGTTTTACATAGAGACCACCACCCTTGTGTGGTCCATTAGGCATTAATCAGATGAGGGAAAGAGAAGTTGGGTGTTACTAGTTACATGCTGGAGAGTTAGTAGTTTTGGAAGGTATAAAGATCATTTGAGTTACATTAAACTAGTTTAGTACACTTTCATGTTCTTTTGTTTGATTCATGATTTTCATGATCCTAAGTGTCACCTGATCTATCCAATTCTTTAGGAATAGATATACAGAGAATCCCCATGCCCCTAGGGCTGAGTATGCTGGTCGGAGGTTAGACCAACTTGATTGATTTGTGTTGGGGATGTAGACTAATAATGGATCTGCCTCAGTCCGGTGAGGATCTCGTCTTACATTAGGTGTATCCATACAATATCATCATTGGCATCAACTGGATTATTTTTTCATGCTATTATCAAATTCTTTCAAAGGTGATTAGTGTTTTTAGATGAGGGTGGATGGCTTGCAACTTTCATTGTTGATCAGATTTAGCAGGTGGGTAGTCGATGTATGGAACCTCTTCTTCTCTTGGTGGCTAAAATTTTATTAGTATCAATAGATGATGATATGGAGGAGGTTCGATGAGTTGTTGTGGAGTTCATGGTTGTTTTTACCGAATAGGATGTTACTCTAACCTATCCACGTGATATTGACTTATTAATAGATTTACAGCCTGGTGCCAATCCGATTTTGATGTCTCTTTATTGGATGGTTCCCTGTATGTTGTAGAATATGAGGACTCAAGTTGATGACCTGATGAATAAGGGCTTTATCAAACCCATTGTGTCTCCATGGGGTGATCTAGTTTTTTCCAGAAAATGGTGGATGGTCATATGTGTTTTTTATAGACTACAGAGGTTGAATCAAGTAATGTTCAAGAAAATCTACCATAACCCCAGGATAGGTGATATTTTTAATCAACTGAGAGAAGAAAGTATGTTTTCTATGATCACTATGTTGTATGGATATAAATAGTTGAGGGTTAAGGTGAGTGATATCCTAAATACTTCATTCAGATGCAGGTATGGAAACATTGAATTTGATGTTATGCCATTCAACATTATAAACATGCTTACTATGTAAATGGGACTTATAAACTCGATCATCCATGCATTTATAGACCTGTTCTTCATCGTATTCGTTGATGACATCTTGATATAATTGTATTCTGTTGAGGAACATGATGAAAATCTATTATCTATTTTAGGGGTTCTTTGACTTCACCATCATTATGGGAAGTTGTCCAACTGTATGTTCTGTATGTGATAGGTATACAATCATAGACATGTGGTGTCTAATCATGGTGTAGTACTTGACCCATCAAAGGATCATGCAGTTGTTTCTTTGAAATCATGCAATACTGTTGTGTAATTTCATTTCTTCCTTTGTCTAGAAAGCTATTACAGGAGTTTTGTAACAGATTTCCCTCGAGTTACGGATTCATTGAAATGTATCACCAGAAATGAACAGGCATTTTTGTATAGAGATCACTGTCAGGCAGTGTTCGCCTCTCTGAAGGATGAGGTTGGTATGTGCTCCATTGCTCTTGTTTCTAGAGGATATATTAATGTTTGAGGTGTTTTGTGAGGCCTCTCATCGGGTCTTGTGTTGTGTAAAGATGCAATGGAATACAGTGATCTCTTATGGGTCTAAGACGTTATATACACATGAACATATCTATACCACAATTGATCTAGAGCTAGTGGCGGTCTTGTTTGCACAAATTTGTTGGGTTAAATTACCTTATCAGGGAACTATTTGTGGTATTAATTGATCAAAAGAACATGAGGTATATCTTTTCCCTAGAATATTGGAACTTTAGATAATAGATGTGAATATATTTTCTATAGGATTATAATTTTTTGATCTATTCTACCATAGGAATGGGGAACATTGTGGTCGATACCTTGACATGGAAGTCATGGAAGGAAGTAGTTTGGGAGCCTGCTGATGGTTGGAAGGTGATGGAGTAGTTTACAACCGTGCACCAGGAAATAGAATGGATGGTGGAAGAAGCTATCTATTTCATATGATAGTTTAGTAATCTATAATTTGTTGGTTAGAGGAATCTCATTTGAGAGATTCAAAGGTATAGATGATGCCCAATTGCTTTGACCAGGGTGATGCTCTAGAGGGATGGTCAGAGGATGGTCAAAATCAAAAGTTGTTTTGTGGGAGGTTTTTTATCCCAATAGTGATGTGTGAGGGAGACCATTGTGAGTATCATAGCTCACCTATAGCAGTACACCTAAGATTTTCCATCATGTACCATGGAATCAGTTATTATTTTTGGTTTCCTAGGAATAAATAAGTCGTATAAGAGTTTGTGGAGATGTGCTTATTGTGCTAGTATGTGAAGGATGAGCACAATGTTCCCAGTGTTTGGTTGTAGCCTTTAGATGTCACCAAGTGAAAATGGGATGAAATATTGATGGATTTCAATACATGGTTTCCCAGGTCTCAGGTTGGCTATGAAACAATCTGGGTACTAGTGTATTTTCTAAAGAAATTGTCCCACTTCTTAGTGATCAAGGAGATGGGTGTAACATATACTAGGAAAAAGAGGTATGTTGATGAGGTGGTGAGGCATCATGGAGTTCTAAGATCCATAATCTCATATCAGGTTTCATAGTTTACCTAACGATTCTAGATGTGATTGTAGCATGATTTTTTCACTCAGTTATGCCCCATCACTTCTTTCAATCTCGAGATAGATGGGTAGAAAATTCTGACCATCCATCCATGGTTGGAAATTTTTCAGGATTTAATCCAAGACTTCAGAGTATCATTGTTGTGACACATTATCATGGTATAGTATTCTTACAATAATATCTTTCACTCTTCTATTTGTGTTTCTCCCATTGAATCTTTATATGTAATCATTTTCCATTAACCTATGCCCTAAAAAATTGTTGGTTGATAACTATTCATGGTCCCGAGGTAGTGTAGATCATGATAGAGTATTTTCATCATGTATTTGAAAGTATGAAAGTATATATGTATTAGAATAAATAATATTTTGGACATATTTGGAGGCCCATGGAGTCAGAGTACATAAACCATGTGTTATTGGGGGTTTCTCCTCAACGTAAGCAGTGGCTATTCACCAGAGGGAGTAATCATTCTCCTAGTTTCAACAGACCCTTCTAGGTGTTGGTTCTAATTAGAAATGTGAAATACCAGCTATTTTTTCGACCACAATTATGGAGGATCCATTAAGTTTTTCATGTCTCTCATCTTCGTCAGTATCCTCACGATGACTTCCATGTCATTAACTCGAGAGGGTTAGATTTAGAAGATGACATGAATTTCGTGGAGTGAAAAGTAGAGATCCAAGATAATAAGGATAAGATGTTTCAT
This sequence comes from Viscum album, assembly GCA_963277665.1. Classification (NCBI taxonomy): domain Eukaryota; kingdom Viridiplantae; phylum Streptophyta; class Magnoliopsida; order Santalales; family Viscaceae; genus Viscum; species Viscum album. Next base: position 11,615,555 of record OY728154.1, read on the forward strand.
GGATGGACCCTTACCTTGGTTCACGTGTTGGGGATGCAGGGTGGTCTGTAAGAGAGTACATGGGAATGATAATTGAAAATACATGCCATATTCTTGGGATTGTTTTGAGTTTCTCCTTGTTATGTAATTCATTGAAATGAAATGATTGAACCTTGTTTTTTATGAGATGAGTTGTTTCCTTATACCATAGTGTATGATAAAGTCCTAGCATGTGAGTAGTGGATGGCACGATTTCTAATCGAGACACATTAGTTGAGAGGTAATTAATCCCATGTGGGCGAGTCAGTTTCACCCAATGTAGATATTATCTTGACATGGAAGAAGGATTTTTTCCATGATTCATGTGTCCTGACTGTGTGTCATTTAGTGCATGTGTGTTGTGTATTTTTTTTAGTTGGTTTAACATATGTTAGTGTATGTTTTCTTGGATGTCTCGATTTCACTCATGCCTTCGAACAACACATGGTGGTTTATCATTGAACATAAATGTGATTAGTCGATTGTTGTGATTCAATTGTAATAGAATCCTTGAGAGGAATCTTATGGGGAGGTTGTTTGGACCCTCTTTCTATGGGGATTCATTTTTAATTGTTGAGGGTGAGAATAGTTTGAGAGATATTTTATGTAATGTCTCGAACCACATTGTTCCATTAATTTGTAAAAATATAGTTTTTGAGGTGCTCTAGGAAGTTAGAGTGGCTCATGTTATGATTTTTCAAGTTTTCCAATTTTCCAATGGTGACCCAAAAATGGTATGTGGAAATTATAACTCACTAACTGTAGGTTATAAATGGTGAGTCATGATCAGTGACTCAAAATTGTGGGTTCCGATAGGTAGGTATTTAGTAGAAAGTCATGAAGGTGAGCCATGATGGTGAATCACTGAATAGTAGGTCACCGAATAGTGACTATATGAATGGCGACTCACTGAATGGTTACTCGTCAACTATTGTAGTCACTAGTGACTTAACCAATGGTGAGTCATTTCCATTTTTCCCAGTTTTTCTTCATTCATTCTATTAATGTTTTATTTTAGAAAAATTGAGTTTGAAACCATGATTTTGTGATTTCGGTGTTGTTTCAAAGGATATAAATATATCTTAAAATTAACATCACCCTAGAGGCTCCTAAAAATCTAATCTATGTGGTTTTGGTCAGAATCCAGCTTTAATGGCTATTGAAACCATTCTAACCATTGATATAAGATCAGGCCTTTCCAAATCCAAGACTTCCTCTTCTAATTATAGTTTCCTTTAATCATGAAATCAGGAATCCCCAAAACTCTACATCTAAAGGATTCATGTGTTTGTTTCATGGTCTTTACATTACATTTTCAAAGAGGTTCATCTTGTTGAATGTGAAACCCTTGTATTGGTGTAAAAGGTAGGTGTTGATCGTCTATTATTCAAGGCATGGATCCCTTCACCTCTCTTTTAATTGCATATCATGTGGGGTGGGTGTACCTATGTTCTGTGTTGAAAGGGATGAAAATGAAGTAAATGTAGATAATTGAAAATTTTAGTAACATAATCGGACCTGTTATGATATAATAAATGATTTCATGGGAAGATAATTTGGATGATTTTATTTCATTATCTATTATTTGATACATGGTGTGACCTATATGGGATTTATGGCTACTGAATATCCTGAACATTTGTCATCATTGATTACACAACATTAATTAATTGTGGATGCTTTTTGTTGATCATCTATGAACAATTGTATACATATATATGAAAAGATTCTTAAAAACATTCAACAAATTAAATAAATCTATGCCTCAGAATCGATCATGATATATTATAACCCCATATTTATAAATGTTGAATTAATGAATGATTGATTTCTTAATATAAATACACCTTTCCCTGTTTGGGGTGGTTGTGTGATGTGGTTTTATTCTCTCTTGTGCCTTGTGTGGGTTGTGTGGTAACACATATGGGAGCACAGTTGTGTTCATGGGGTGGTTCTAGTGGTGTATTCAAATCTCGTGTTGAGAGTTTGTTTGTGGAATAGATGAGTAGTATTGTGCAATGGGACTTCAAATGGGTTGTGAGTTGTCTTTTTCTCTAGGGTGTGGTGTATTTATAAAGCATGGCTGCTGATGGTTGCGATTGAAAGTGTTGATGGGTGTGGCTATCAGTTGACACTTTTTATGATATGGATGATGGTTTGGGTGGCATTACATTGAATAATGATGATGTTAGTGGTTGGTATGGGTGTTGGAATTGAAATGTGAATTGGGTTCATTAACACAGGTTATTCTTTTGATGTTCTTAGTACTTTCTCGGATGAAAATGTAATTAATAAATTAATTGTTATTAAATAATTATTTCGTTATCTTAATTGGAAGGGGATAGATTTGAATTTTATCTTATTTTTTATTTATGCATTTATACGTAGAAACAATATAGTTTTTGTTGGATGGTTATTTGTTTAGAGAATCTCATAGGTCGGGATGAGTGTTTGATACCGATATATATACCTATTTTTTTTATTTCTATATGCACCCCACCCTAGTTGAGCTCTATGTGCCGAAAACCACCATTTTTATGGGAGGGGGGATTATTTTCCCAATATCACATTAGTAGGATGGATGGCAGGTTATTGTCTCTTCCATTGTCCATATTCTATGCATTGGTAGACAAAAAAATCTTTGGGTAGTTTTTGGTGTGGTGTTAAGGCCAACATGTCTATGAGAGAGATGTTTATTGATGTGTTTCTAAAGGATGATATGCAGTGTACATTCCTACGTGTCATCAGGATGAGGTATGGCGGTGGCCTAGGGGTCTACGGGTAGAATTTGTTATGGTTGTGGCGTAGGTGTCTGTCGATATGATGTGGTATAGATGTGGCCCAGGTGTCTATGGGAGAGAATATTTGTGGTTTAGGACAAGGTGTATGAGGGTGGGATGTGGTGATATTTGTATGCCCTGGTTGTGAGACTATCTCAGAGGCCGAGGTGTGTGAAGGAAGGTTATGATGTGGGGATTGTAGAAGAGTGCGGAAGTGTAAAGATGATTCCCTTTATGGTATGATCAGTTAACAATTGGTATGTGGTGTGGGGTACCTAATCATCAATGTGATTACTACCTTTAAATTATTTTACATGTGTTACTTGGTGAGAATGCGTTGGTGAAATTTGTTTTGGCTAGTTTACCTTGTATGGTGCTTTTGTTTTCTACTAATTTCACAATGTGGAATTACTAAAAATATCTCACTTGTGAATGAGAGACACTGTCTTTTACTTTTAGTATACTTTTATGTTGAACCTATGTATATATAACTATTTTTAGGTTCCCTTGGATAATACAAGGACCGTTATCGACATTACTAGCATCAATATTGGGATAGTTTTTGTTTCAATGCCTATCTTTTTATGGTATTCACTTTTTAGAATTATGTATTTCTAACAGTTTTATTTTGAAAACATGTATGTGGGGTATCTTTGGGATTTATTTTATCCAAATTTTTATTCGAGTTGATTATGTAAGACACATCATATCTCCTGATATTATTTCCAACAAAAATGGAAATTCCTTACATTTTTTTGAGAATTATATACCCTTGGTGTTGGTCGACACCCAAGGTATAACTAGGGGTAGAAATCATGGGTTATTATTTCTATTTTTTCATTCCCAACCAAATATGTGTATCTTTTGGGGGAGGGTAAGAATTGATAAACATATAAAAATGATTTTATTTCCACACATGGTGCTCAACGTGGGTGGAGAACCTATTAAAATCACAATGAAAATTCAATTTTTATATATATAATAACAAAAAAATAATATATGGCCTATGGGTTCACTACTGAGGAAATAACCATATCATACGATAATACACTTCATCTTATAAAACTGAATGTATATCCCCACAGATGTTAAAAAACAAAAAATCACTTTACATATTGAATGAATTATTTTTCTAATTTTCAGAATTCATATTATCAATAAATTATAATATAACATAGCCATTTAATTTATGTATTTTACCTTCATTAACATAAAATTTCAAATAATTAATTTAAATTTATGTGCATTAATACATGGGCAACAAAAATGACTAACCGGTATCCAAAACCTCTGAAACAAACACGCCACTAATACTATCCTGGCCTCATTGCATCTCACATCCTTTACCCCCCCCCCCCCACAAGCATCACCACATAGCCACCACCCATGTAGAATGTCATCATAGCCTATAAAAAACAAAACACCATACACAGACATATTAGAGTACAAACAATGAATTTTCCATATTATTCATAGGAAATTTTATTCAATTTTACTTATTTATATAAGGGTTTTATCACACATGCTATAAGATATAGGGTCATCCAATTCGATACTTGATTGTATATTATTATCCAATTATGATTTATATTTTTCAATAATATCCCACAAATAATTTCACAGTTCACATCATTACAATGTAAGTATGGATCCCTAATTGCCATGATATTTATGAAAACTTATGTCCATACAATTCATAATGTCAAAAAATGATAATAAAGGTGTAAGATCAAGATTCACATTCCATGACCCCTTTTGATATAATTTAAACCAATCCAATTATATTTATTTATCTACATGTGACCATATTCAAAAGAGAAAACAATTTTATTCCCATCTCTCATGATAAACATATATAGAAATGATGGAATTCCTACATTGAAGAAGATTCTTTTCCCAAACATATTACATCAAAATAAGGGGTGCGTGTACATCAGGAAACCTCTTAAAAGATGAGCCCAAAATACATTGGAAATAGGGATCCAAAACTATAAGAAAAAATTACATCATGACCTCTTGCTTAAAGATAATTAAATCCCAAGAATGTGAAAAAGAAAGTACCCTCACATTATAATGATTAATATGAAACTAAAATATTTTAATATTGTTTTTGATATGGCCACAAATAGTGGTTATCATAAAAAAATGCATTTTGATCATTTAAAATGGTCTTGAAACGTTCTTAAAATAGTTGATATAATTAAAAACCATTAAAAGGGAATTAAAACCACATAAAGAATGGATTAAACCCATTTTTTCATAAAATATATCGAAATAGAACATTTAAAAATGTTAGAGAAAATTGAAAACACTGTTCATGATTCACCATTGGTGTGTAAACATTAGTTCAAAATCTGTAACTATGGGTGAGTTTCCATTAGTTAAAATGACCCTCCATTCCTAAGTCACCATTAGTCCAAAATTGGTCCCCTTTATTTTGAAATGAATCATTTTTTGGGAGTCACCATTATTTCAAAATGAATATCCCTTGGTGAGTCACCATATGTTCAAAATCAGTCACTATTATTGAGTCACCATTAGTTTAAAATGAGTCATCATTGATGAGTCATTGTTAATTCAAAATGACTCACAATTTGATATTCATCATCAGTTAAAATCTATTCATCACTGGGGAGTCACATTTAGTTCAAAATGAATCTCCACCTATGAGAAACTATTAGCTGAAAATGAGTTTCCTCAAGAAAGTAACCATTTGTTCAAAACGAGTTACTGTTAATGAGTCACCATTAGTTAAAAATGATTCTTAAATAGTAAGACCATTTTAGTTCAAACAATGTCACAACCCAGAAGTCACCACAAGGTCAAAGTCATTTTCAACTAGCGATTAACCATTAGATCTAAATGAGCCACCCATTGCGATTCACTATTAGTTAAACATGATTTAACGCCAATGAGTCACTGTTATCCTAAAAAACACAATGTGCGTACCCTAAACACAAAAAACATCGGATTTTCTGAAAAGTAATTTGTTTAAAAGTTCATTCCATTACACATCCCTCCATAAAGTAACCATATAGAATACCATCTTAATGGTTTTTGTTTTGATACCCCCATGAATATCTTACATAGTTTGGGGGGGTACAACAAATTCTGTTTTTTACCCTTCCCCTCTCCCTATCGTGAACATTAGAGTTATATTAGAGGTTTCATCAAGAAATTTATTAATATAAATGATCAAAAAAATATTTTACCCTATTATGAAATTTTATTTTAAAATGGGAAAAAACATCATAGATTATGTCTATTTATTCATGAAATTATTTCCATGTACTAAAAGAAAACATTCTGTAACCTCATTTTCAGAATATAAGGTCACATATGATTCTTGAAACTATTCTAAATTACCTATATCAATATCAAAATTTGACACACCAAAGTTAGGATTCTATATGTTCACAATAGAGTTATATATTTTCCCTGAAGAGTGAATCTTATCCGTGGATATTTTATAAGTCCATGAATAATTCATGACTTGTCTTGGAAAAGATATTAATAGAAATTAACATATGAAATATTCCAATAGGAGTTATTCTTTTTCATTGAAATTATAATCCAAACCTTGATTATTTTACATTGATGGAAATGAGTTATGTATTATATTTCTAATGAAATTACAAACCACAATGATTTTACATGATAGTTAAGGATTAGTGACTTATTTTGAGAAATGATGGTCTATTCATAAATGATTATATATTTTTGGGATTGATTATATTTGATTATGAGAATGTTTCCATTTCTATTTTCCCTCTAATCTTCATCAATATAGACATGTGTTAAATTCTAAGAATCAAATGTGTAATGTTATTTATTTGATTCAATAAATAAAAATGATTAAATTTTTGGAAAGAAATATTTGTTGAAAGAGAGAATATAAAATTTCTGTAGTGTTATATTAATTAATTGAATGAGTTAACCAGTTGAAAATATTTGTGATATTGAAATAAAATATAAGTGGGTAGATTAATATATAAAAAGTTTCGATTTGTTGTTTCTTCTATCAATACATCATTGGTTGTATTCATGGGATATAGATTAAAAAAACAACAAAAATATATAAAACATCAATAGATAAAATATCAATACATTTTTTGGTGTTTTATTTAATACATCATTGGTAAAATATGTGAGAAAATAAATATTGATCAAATACATAAAACTAGACATTGTAACTCATATTACATGAATAATTATATTATATGTAATAACATAAAATTTTACTATATCCTATAAATAATGTTTGCTATTGTAATTTAATGAAATGGTTTTTATTGTATTCTAATAGAGATGAAGATAAAATACATATAAAAAGAAAAGTTGAATTAATTATATTTTTATTTTATTAAAACAAATAAGTGTTTCAAAAAAAATTAAAAATTGTAGAGAATTTTAATCACAACACATTTGATGGAATGTAACATTTTCTGTCATATGTATATTGTTTTAGTTGAATCTTTTTGTAGTGAATTATAAGTAAATCTATTCCCTAGACCCAAGATATTTAAAAACATATATTATATAGAATGTTTTTTTAGTCCACTTATTAAATCTATTCATGGGACTCAAATAATTAAACATTAATAACTTTAAATACATCTCAATGGATGATCAGGGTTATATTATACAATATGAAAGACACAACATAAACATAATTCAAATTGTTAAGTCTCTTTTGTTTGTGTTATAAAAAACATTCAATGAATATGAAATTAATGTGTTGATTTTGGTGAAATTCATTATTAAATGAAAAAATTAAAAAATTAATGTAATCAATCATTGGTGGATCAAACCAGAATGTAAAATTATAATTTTAAATAATTATTTTACTCAAAATATCAATCGTTCAATTTTGTCATTCGATTTCCTTCATCTGACAACATCAACTATTAGAAAATTATGATATCTACCACCCTATGTTAATTTATATGTGGAAATATATTATTATTATACACAAAATTAGGCATCATTACAAGACCAACTATGTAATTTATTATCAATTTTATCAATCATGAAAAATTTATGGAATAAACCCACTCCACATGATCGATATTTCCTAAACTGACTAGTATTAAATAATCCATAAAAATTTATCATGGAATAAATTTTGAATGCAATAATAATAAAACTTAAAATGTAATGAGAGTATGGGTTCAATAAAGTTGAAGGATGACTAACAAAACATCTAAATTTTTTAATTAAAAACATTTGAAACAATTATGAAATGAATATACAGAGTTTAAAATGATATTAAAATATCAAGAATAGATGTTGGGTTCTTTTTTCTTTAGACCAGTTATGATCACAGTTCTCTATGAATGGTGTAATAGAAATATATATTTTGAACAAAATTCAACAAAATGAAGAAATAATGAAAATAAGAAACCTATGATGTCTCATGAATGAAATCTATTTCCCAATTATTCTACCTTTTTTTGTTAACACATGTTATGAAAAAAATTGATATTTTTTCCATGTGTCTTGAAATATATATATGTTTACTCTTTTTCAGTTTCAATGCACCTAATACGTATTTCCTTCCATTATAGTATCAACTTTTATATGGCCATATCATTGATTAGTTACTAATTTTCTTAGGTAATTAGTACATATAATATTTAATGGTCAACATATTTATTGAATTGATTATATGTATCTACCTTTAAAAATAGAACTTGGTGAAATCTATAATTTAATCCATTTTAGTTTTATCATTGATTTTTCTGAAAAGTAAATGATAAATAATTTTATTCTGTTAAATTCTACTTCATAATATCATTAATGTTCACTTCATTATATTGAACAATAACATGGAGTTTATTTATAACATTTTATATAAAATATTTCCCTTGACATTCTATTTTTTGGGAATAATAGATTGTGTGTGATTGTGCGAATACATCTGTTAATTGAATGATAATACATGTTTTTAATACATCATCATGATATCAAGTTTAAATTGGTTCAGAACTTCATTTTAATGGTGGGTAGTCATGGAGATATACTTTTGATTCACTTGGATTCCCAGTGGTCAAGAGTTGGGGATATTGTAAAACAATTTGTAATTTTGATTCCACATCTGGGAACACAAAAATAATTAAGATGTATCATGTATCTGTATGAGTAATAATATTAGTTTTGATTACCGTAGTTAAATAGTTTGAAAAAAACAATCATTAATGTGAACATATACATTTATAAAAGGTTATCCATATTTATTTTTCTATTTCATGATGTTATAGTTCAAATACCCAAAGTGTGAAACCCATGAATGTATCACCCTCTCGATAGGAAATTGGTGTTGTGGAGTTGAAATTGGAAGCATGACCAATTCTATATATATACCTCTATGAATGGAACAAAAAATAATATAGTTCACTAATTCTTATATGGACATATAGAACCTTTAATGTTCATTTGAGATGAAAAAATATTGTGCCTTTAATGGTTGTGACATAGGGATTATATTAATTTCTATTCAAGGTCAACTGTCTATGAAAGTAGGTATTTTGGGATTAAACCTCAGAGAGGAATCCTATATATCTTGAATAAAAGAAACAAAATCCCTCATTATTTGAGTTTCAAAATTTATGTTCATGTTGTAATAATGACTCGTGATGTGTGGATTCATGTGAAAAAAGATATTTGTGTTGTTAATGGGGAGACAATAGTTGATTTAAATTGGGATTAGTTATGAGTTTCCTTCTCAAGATTACAATAACTTTTTCTTTCATAAACATGAATCAATTTTTCTGGGTAGTACACATAGTAATAGTCCTATATTTTGTTTTCCTTTTATTCTTTATGAACCAGATGCGGAAATATTAACAAAATTGTAATGAATATATAACTACAGGGAAGAGTGTGGACTTACAAATATGTATTTTATTTAATTTAGAAATGAATTTATCATCTTTGATGTAATATATTTTGTTCAAAATAATTTAACAGGGATATATGTGTTTACATAGATCTCTTAGTGGATGAAAGTGGGGAATATGATAGATTGGGATGATATAAGGTTTGATAGGGGTATCCAGGATAAGTATCATTGGGGAGGATAAGTTCAACTATTATCATTACTATAAGGATCATTTTTTATTATGGGAATAAATTATTATAAACATTTTTATTCTTCTATCAGTAATTCTTTATTTATAGGTAGTGGAATATTTTGGTAGGTAAAATCATTTTTATAAATAATAAACATGATCAAATGGGAGGTCTCTAGGGTCTACAACGCATGGTTGTACCTGAGGATTCTATGAAGGAGGCCTTGAAATAATGGGATTTTGACCTTAAAAAAATCGAATGAGTCCATTTTCGTATGTTCAACTCTAGTAGATGTCTTGTGTACAAATAGGGAAAAATGAAGGTATAGTTACACACAATAGTCGTCTATCATGAAATGAAAGTCCCTTTGTCAAATCAATCACATATAGTGTAACATCCTAGTTAAATAAAGAATAATTTTTTTTTCATATTTATTAATGTTTTCAAATTAAATATTAATTTTACTTTAAAGGGGTTTCTATGTTCGATAGCGTACCTGATACGCAACAATGAGATTCTTTGAAATCTTACGTTGCACACTAGTAATAAAATAATATTATTTTAAATGGTAGTTAACACGAAGCCGTTGTACTAGCGGGAATGAATATAAATAACTGAAATATGATTATATATGTTTTTTAAATGTTTTCACATTTTTCCAATATAGGATAAAGGCTTAAAATATGAAAAAAATTCAATTTTAGGCATATATACTCTAATTTTCACTAAAGGTCCACTTATCGCCTTTTGATGGAAAACCGTCATTAAATCTAGTTTTGATCACTCTTATACATTCTATTGTAACAAATAAAATTATTCTTTATAATGGGGAAATCAAAATATAATTTGTGAAAATTTTTGGTATTTTTCCAATAATGATCATTTTTAATGAATAGTGAAAAATGTTGTATTTTAATTCAAAACCTCTTTTTAATCTAATTTATAAATATGATTACATTTTATTTTGAATTGTTTTTAAAGTGAAATTAGAATATATTTTTAACATTTAATCTAATAGTGGTTGTTGGAATTAATATCACTTTGAAATTGGACTTAAACTAGTGTCAAACTTTTTATATGTATTGTTTCATAAAAACATGCTATTTGTTCTAACAGTGGGAATTAGTTATTAAATTAATTAATGTAACATATATGTTTTGAATTTTATAAAATAGATATCATTTTGGAATTCATAATATCAAATATAGCTTAGGTTGAAGTTTTGGTATTTTCTGAAAAACTTCAATTTATGATGAATAGTGAAACCACTAAGTGGTACTTAAAAAACTGATTTTTCGTTTAAATGAAATTTTACCACCTCGGTATTTTGAATCTCAAAAATCCTTCATACATGGTTGTAATTAGGAGGTAAAATGTGGTTCAATGTGATTAAAATAATATTTTATGGAATAGTAACTTTTATGTTTTTAATCGCGATTAGAGGTAATTAGTGTAATTTAAGGTAAAAATAATGTTTTAATAATATGAAATGACATTGAAACATGTCCTACAATTATTGGATGTGTCATGGACGACCTCGAAAAACCATGGGTCAACTTGGGGACCCCATTGACCCACTTTGGTAGGAAAATGACATTAATTAGTTTTTATTTAATGTTAAAATATAAATGTCACAAACATGTGTTGTTTTACTAAAATCATTTTTAAATGGGGTTATTAAAGTCAAATTTTTTACTATAAATATTCATGAGAATGATACAATGATCTCCAACATAACTATATGTTTTTTTTTATTTTTAGACATTAAATTAATTAAATTATTTATGACCCAATGATGATGCAGCGATTACCTCATTATTTAATGATTTAAATAAAATGAAAAGATAATGTAATACTTAAGACCTACACTTTTCAAAAACCTATTGGATGGGTGGATTTAGAACTCTTATCACCTTATCTGAGAAATATATAATTTTGGGACCTTTAAAATCCGAAAACCATTTTATAATAAAGTAAACATTTATAAATTTCCAAGTGCGCCCCTCCTCTCCTCTTATAAAAGGCCCCCACCATTACCACCATACCCACACCTCTCAAGCCTTTGGCTTGGAAAACTCCTGCCCATTTTGTCTCTCCACATCCCTCTCTTACGCCTAGAAGCCCCACTTTGGGCAGAAGTCTTTCCAAGGAAGCCTTTGAGCTCAAATCAAAAAGAGTTACCCGATTTAAAGGTAGTGTCATCTCTTGTGTTCTTATGTTTTATTTTGCTTCTCCAACCCCCTAAAACCTTTTTATTACATTCTTTTGTAACACCACAAGTATATTAAATATACGAGGATGTTTTTATAAGAAGTATTAGAGCTACACCTACACACACGTTCATTTAATGGTTAAATAACATACTGTTTCTATGGTTGGCAATTTTCTGCCTCACGAAACGATGATTGTTCAATCTTCTTTTAACACCTTTCATGGTGGCCATTAAGATGTCACTCTATTTATATATGATATATATTATGATTTTTTTTCTTTATTATTCTTTATTATTAATTTGTGGCATCCCTTTATGGCTTCCATTGGGGGTAAACACAATAATTTCATTTTAGGATGTGTGGACTACCGCCCCCTCAAAGTGATTTGATTCGTTAATTCCATATTTGGGATGTATAAAGGATGGAGATAATCATATTATATATGATATTATAATAGAATTATAATATACCTTTATATCATTATGATTTCACTCCATTAAATACGAAATAGAAATGAAAGCAGCGTTAATGTGTATGTACGACTTACCGTCTCCATGAACGGTGCATTTCATTTATTATCTCTAACTGTTATGTACTTTTATAAATACATGTATTTTCTGGATATATATGATATATATGATATCCAAATCATGAATATCATTCTGTATATAATGAACCATTGACCACATAAACAACATGTAATTGTGAGAAGTCCATTTTTGACTTATGAACCAGAAATCGACAAAATGATCATTATTAACCTAAATATTTACATAATGTTTATAACATGGAAATAAGTGATATAAAAGGAATAGTAAGATTGAAAAAGGTTATTACGCAAGTAGAAAATAACATTAGTTTATTATTCAGAAGATTAAAGAGAAATCGAGTCATGTCGGACATGAGTTAAGGTACTTCGTCTCAATCTCCTTTCATTGAGGCATGTTTTGACTTTATTTTATACGCTGTATATAACACCTTAGACTTTTCACTTCATTAAAAAGGAATATTTTTCTATGAATAATTTTACCAAATGAAAAATGGACGGTTTATTTTAACGTATACGGTGACAACGACCTTTTCCACCACCGCGAGTATTATTTGGTCTTTGGCTTGCCCAACAAGTCGTAATGTTTTAAAAATGAAATAAATACCATATACTCTTTTATGTATTTTGGTATTGAAAATGGTTTTTATGATGAACTTGTTATGTCAAAATATTTTAGTGATATGTTTTTATCAAAATGTGGAAATGTTTTCTTTCCCTTATATTTGTTTTATGTCCTATGATTTTATAATGGTACTTGGTCATTTGACGGGTGGTTACGTGATACACCATATGACAGGTGGTGCCGTGAATACCAGGACTGGTGGTTATGTTATAACCTACAATGCATTGGGTAGGGAAGTAAGCCTTATGGCTATTCCATTACGTGATATGTGTGGAAGTCGACCATATGGTTATTCCATTTAAGTATGCTTATGTCCCAAGTTACCTTTTTATGTTATGTGTTTTTAATATGGGTTTTATGGTAATATTTTGGTTACAATAGGGTACGTAATGATATTTTATTCAGTGTGGAGTATTTACTACTCCATAAAAGTGAAAAGTATTACTTTGATAAAGTATTCAAGGTTTACTTGTTGTTTTGAAAAACTAATAGTTTTCCTTCTTTGTGTATCCTTTACTGAGATTTTTATGCTCACCCCATGTTTTTTTAAAATGTTTATCATAGGACATAATATGGAATAGGGTCAAGGATGGGATCAAGTAAAAGTCATGATTTCTTAAACCTGGAAATAGAAAGGAATATTTTTAGAGTTCATGTTTTGAAAAAAAGGAAACTTTGTAGAAGTGTCTAAAGTGTAATATTTTGAGATGTAATAGTTATGATCTAATTCTCTAAAACTCTAAACCTGAAAAGATTCTCAATGTGAATTATTCATTTAATTTAATATTAAGTAATGTTTAAGGCCGGGGCCTTATAGTTGGTATCAAAGGTCGTTTTAGACAAATTTAGGAGTTAAAAAATTGTTAAATTATAAATTAATTTATGGTATGATTGAAATGATATATCATTTAAAGATTACCATGTTGCTTCGCCTAAGATATTTCTGTGTTCAGAATGGTTTACCACAGAGGAAACAAGGTGGCTATGTTGGGACGACATCAAGAGGAAGACAACCTTCCAAATCAACAATCTGAGATGGTCGGAATTGGAACTGAACAGTTTGTTGTAGTGATGGCATAGTTGACTCAGGCTATAAATAGTGGTGGTATCCATGCAAGAGATCAGCTAGATCAACCACAGAGAAACATGTCAGTGGTGGAACATTTAATGAGACAACATCCCCCGTAATATAGAGGATAATCTGACCCTGTGATAGTAGAAGGGTGGATTATAGCACTGGAGAAGATTATTGATGTCATAGGGTGTTCAGAATATCAAATGGTTAGTCTTGTTGTTTACCTTTTTGAAGGTGAAGCTGATCAGTAGTGGTCGATGGTGAGAAATATCATTGATAATGATGAGATTGATGATATTTTGGTGTTTTCTAAAAGTAAAGAGGATCATAAAAGTCATTTAAGGGTTATCTTGCAAACCATAAAAGAAAAAAACTGTATGGAAAATTCAGTAAGTGTGAGTTTTTATTACAACATATTTCATTCCTTGGTCACATTGTTTCAAAAAATGGCATAACTGTTGATCCTACTAAAACAGAAGTTGTTGAAAAATGGCCAAGACCCAAAAATGTTACTAAGATCCGTAGTTTTCTTGGTTTGGAAGGTTACTACCTAAGATTTTTTGAAAATTATTCATGGTTATCTAGTCCAATGATAATGCTAACTTATAAGGGTGTTAAGTTTATCTGGACAAACAAATGTGATGATTGTTTTCAGGTGTTGATTAGAATATTAGTGAATGCTATGGTTTTGTCACATCCTTCTAGGAATTGTGAGTTTGTTATATACAACGATGCTTCATTGAAGGGACATGGTTGTGTCCTTGTGCAGAATGATCTGGAAATTGCTTATGCTTCACGTCAGTTGAAAACTCATGAGGTAAATTACCATAGACATGATTTGGAATTAGCTGCTATTGTTTTTTCTCTAAAAATTTGGAGGCATCATTTTTATGGAGTAAAGTGTGAAATATATACTGATCAAAAAAGTTTAAATTATATATTCACTCAGAAATAATTGAAAATGAGATCGAGGAGATGGCTAGAATTAATCAAGGATTATTATTGTACAATTCATTACCATCTGTGAAAAGAAAATAAAGTGCCCGATGATTTGAGTCGAAAAAGTAATGCTTCATTAAACATGCTACGTTTGGAACGAGATCCTTTGGTTATTGATTTGATGAACTTTGGCATAGAAGTTATTGGTGCACGAATTTATTCTGTTTTGTTTCAGGTATCAGTGAGATCATATCTATTAGTCAAAATTAAGCAAGCACAGAAGAAAGAAAATGGGTTGCAAAAAATGGTAGAGATGGTTCAGAAGTGTAAGTTTCCTGTATTTAATATTGATAATGACTATATTTTGATGTTTGGGAAGAGATTATGTGTGCCGGGTGATTCACAGTTGAAGAATGAGTTGTCATGTGAGGCTCAATGTTCCCCATTTTCAGTTCACCCTAGCAGTACTAAGATGCATAGAGATCTGCAGGAGTATTATTGGTGGGAAGGAATGAAAAGAGATATTGCTTATTTATCTGTGAAGTGTTTGACTTGTCAGCAGGTTAAAGTAGAGTGGCAGTTACCGAAAGGGATGCTTCAGCCTTTTCCAGTGCTAGAGTGGAAATGGGAAAATATATCCATGTACTTTTTTGTGGGATTACCAAAGACATCTCAAGTTAATAATGAAATCTGAGTTATTTTTGATCGCTTGACAAAATCTACTCATTTCCTTCCTATTCGAGATAATTTCTCTCTAGATCAACTTTCTCGATTGTATCCTAAAGAGATAGTCAGGTTTCATGGAGTTCCCCTTTCCATTGTATCTGATCATGATCACAGGTTTACTTCTAACTTTTGTAAAGGCCTTCAGAAGTCATTCGGTACTGAATTAAATTTTAGTAAAACTTTTCATCCTCAATCAGATGGGCAGTCAGAACGAACAATTCAAACTTTGGAGGATATTCTACGTTCTTGTTCGATGGATTATCAGGGAAGTTGGGACCAACATCTTTCTTTGGTCGAATTTTTATATAATAACAGTTTTCATTCCTGTATACAGATGGCTCCGTTTGAAGCATTATATGGTAAACGGTGTTGAACTCCAGCTTTTTTGGATGAAGTGGGTGAAAGGGAGCTGATGGGACCAGAATTGGTAGGAGAGATGGCAAAAAATGTTCAGTTGATTCAGAAACACATGAGAACAGCTTAGAGCAGGTAGAAGAGTTATGCGGATAACCGGAGGAAGGATCAATCTTTCGAGGTAGGTGATCATTTGTTTCTCAAAGTTTCACCATGGAAAAGTGTGATGCGATTCAGTAAGAAAGGAAAGGTGAGTTCAAGGTTCATTAGACCATATGAAATTCTGGAGAATGTTGGATCAGTTTCTTAACGAGTGGCATTACCTCCGAGTTTATCTCAGGTACACAATGTTTTTCATGTATTGATGTTGAGATATTATATGCCCGATCCATCTCATGTTTTGAGCCGAGTGGCAGTTCAGTTGGAAGAGAATCTCTCTTATTAAGAACAACCAGTCCAAATTCTTGACTATAGAGAGCAAGTTTTGCGGAATAAGGTAATTCACCAGGTAAAGATTTTGTAGAAAAACCATATGGTTGAATAGGCAACATGGGAATCTGAAAATGCTCTAAGGGATAAATACCCCCACTTATTTTGATAAGTGAATAAAATTGTGAGGACTCAAATCCCAAAAGGGGGGAAGGATGTAACATCCCAGGTAAATAAAGAATAAAACATTTTCATATTTATTAATATTTGTGAATTAAATATTAATTTTACTTTAAAGGGGTTTCTATGTACGATATCATACCCTATACGCAACAAAGATATTGTTTGAAATCTTACGTTGCACACCAATAATAAAATAATATTATTTTAAATGGTAGTTAACACGTTGCCATTGTATTGGAAGGAATGAATATAAATAACTAAAATATGATTATATATGTTTGTTAGATGTTTTTACATTTATCCAATAAAGGATAAAGGATTAAAATATGAAACGAAATCAATTTAAGGCATATATACTCTAATTTTCTCTAAAGGTCCACTTATCGCCGTTCGATAGCGAACTGTCATTAAATATAGTTTTGGTTACACTTATACACTCTATTGGAAGAAATAAAAATATTCTTTAGAATTGGGGAATCAAAATTTACTTTGTGTAAATTGTTGGTATTTTTCCGATAAAGTTGGTTTTTAATGAATAGTGAAAAATGGTGTATTTTAATTCAAAAACTATTTTTAATATAAATTATCAATACGGTTAAATTATATTATGATTTGGTTTTAATGTTAAATTAGAATATATTTTTACCATTTAATCCAATAGTAGTGGTTGGAAATAATTTCACTTTGAAATTAGACTTAAATTAGTGTCAATCTTTTGATATATATTATTTCATAAAAACACGCTATTTGTTCTGACAACAGCAATTAATTAATAAGTTAATTAATGTAACATATATGTTTTGAATTATGTAAAATAGAAATCATTTTTTAATTCGGAATATCAAATATAGATTAGGATTATGTTTTGGTATTTTTATGAAAAACTTCAATTTTGATGAATAGTGAAACCACTAAGTGGTACTTAAAAAACATATTTTTCGTTTAAATGAAATTTTACCACCTCTTTGTTTTGAATTTATAAAATCTTACATACATGGTTGTAATTAAGAAGTAAAATGTGGTTCAATGGGATTAAAATAATTTTTTGGTAAATAATAGCTTTTATGTTTTTAATCGCGATTATAGGTAATTGGTGTAATTTAAGGTAAAAATAATGTTTTAATAATTTGAAATGACCTTGACACATGTCCTAACCTTATTGGATGTGTCATGGCCGACCAATACAATCCATGGTTCAACTTGGGGACCCCATATATCTACTTTTTAGGAAAATGACATTAATTGCTTTTTATTTAATGTTAAAATAAAAATGTCACAAACATGTGTTGTTTTACTAAAACAATTTTTAAAAGGGGTTATAGAAGTCTTATTTTTGACTATAAAGTTTCATTAGAAAGATAAAAATATTTCCTACATCATTATTTTTTTTATAATTTTTAGACATTAGATTAAATAAATTATTTTTGACACCATGATGATGCATCGATTACCTCATTATTTAACGATTTAAATAAAATGAAAAGATAATGTAAAATCTAAGACCTACACTTGTCAAAAATCTGTTGGATGGGTTCATTTCAAACTCTGATAAAATTATCCTAGAAATATATAATTTTGGGACCTTTGAAATCCTAAAACCATTTTATAATAAAGTAACCTTTTATAACATTCCAAGAGTACCCCTCCTCTCCTCTTATAAAAGGCCCCCACGTCTACCACCTTACCCACACCTCTCAAGCCTTTGGATCAGAAAACCCCAGCCCATGTTTTCTCTCCAAATCCCTCTATTACTCCTATAAACCTCACTTTTGGAAGAAGTCTTTCCATGGATGCCTTTGATCTCAAATCAAAAAGAGTTACCAGATTTAAAGGTAGTGTCTTCTCTTGTGTGCTTATGTTTCATTTTGCTTCTCCAGCCCCCTAAACTCTTTTTATTTCTTTATTTTGTAACAACACCAGTATATTAAATATACAAGGATGTTTTTATAAGAAGTATTAGAGATAAAGCTACACACACCTTCATCTAATGGTTAAATAACATATTGTTTCTATGGTTGGGAATTTTCTGCCTCACGAAACGATGATTGTTCAATCTTCTTTTAACACCTTTCATGGTGGCCATTAAGATGTCACTATATTTATATATGATATATATTATGATTTTTTTTCTTTATTATTATTTATTATTCATTTGTGGCATCCCTTTATGGTTTCCATTGGGGGTAAACACAATAATTTCATTTTAGGATGTGCGGACTATCGCCCCCTCAAAGTGATTTGATTCGTTAATTCCATATGTTGGATGTATATAAAGGATGGAGATAATGATATTATATATGATATTATAATAGCATTATAATATACCTTTATATCATTATTATTTCACTCCATTAAATATGAAATAGAAATGATAGTAGCGTTAATGTGTACGTACGGGTTACCGTCTCCATAAACGGCGCATTTCATTTCTTACATCTAACTGTTATGTACTTTTATAAATACATGTATTTTCGGGATATATATGATATATATGATATCTAAATCATGAATATCATTCTGTATATAATGAACCTTTGACCACATAAATGACATGTAATTGTGAGAAGTCCATTTTTGACTTATAAACCAGATATCGACAAAACGAACATTATTAACTTAAATGTTTACATAATGTTTACAACATGTAAATAAGTGATATAAAAGGAATAGAAGGATTGAAAATGGTTCTTAAGCAAGTATAAATTAACTTTAGTTTATTATTCATGAGATTAAAGAGCAATCGAGTCACGTCGGACACGAGGTAATGGACTTCGTCTCAATCTCCTTTCATTGAGGCAAGTTTTGACATTCTTTTATACGATGTATAAAACACCTTTGACTTTTCACTTCATTCAAAGGGAATATTTTTCTATGAAGAATTTTACTAATAGACAAAAGGACTATTTATTTTAACGTACGCGGTGACAATGACCTTTTCCTCCGCTGTGAGTATTATTTTGTATTTGGCTTCCTCAACAAGGTGTAATGTTTTTAAAATGAATTAAATACCATATACTCTTTTATGTATTTTGGTATTGAAAATGGTTTTTATGATGAACATGTTATGTCAATATATTTAAGTGATATATTGTGATCGAAATGTGGAAATGTTTTCTTTCCCGTATATTTTTTTATGTCTTATGATTTTATAATGGTTCTTGGACATTTGATGGGTGGTTACGTGATAAACCATGTGACGAGTGGTGTTGTGAATACCAGGATGGGTGGTTACGTTATA
The DNA here is from genome assembly GCA_963277665.1 of Viscum album. Taxonomy (NCBI): domain Eukaryota; kingdom Viridiplantae; phylum Streptophyta; class Magnoliopsida; order Santalales; family Viscaceae; genus Viscum; species Viscum album. Next base: position 11,635,753 of record OY728154.1, read on the forward strand.
ACCTCCAATGTATTGGGTATAGAAGACGGCCGTATGGCTATTCCATTCAGTGATATTTGTTGAATTTGACCGTATGGTTATTCCATTTAAGTAAGTTTAATGTCCCCAGTTACCTTTATATGTTATGTGATCTTTATATGGGTTTTATGGTAATATTTTGGTTATAAAAGGGTAAGTAATGATATTTTATTCAGTGAGGAGTATTTACTACTCCATAAAGGTTGTTGATCAAATTATTGTTTTCAACAATACATGTTACTTTTATTTAAAGGGAGAATTTATTAAAAACAATACTCTATCTCTTTATGATAATATTGATGCCCACAAATACCCTTAGTTTTTTCTAATGATTTTATTTATTATTTTACATGAATTTATTAATTTATTTTACTCTTGAAATAATGAGAGTTTATTACTTATTCAGAATCTACTTTAGCGCATTCTGGAATCACTGTTCATACCTTACATAGATAAATAGAGAGTGGAATCTGATTTAGCGTGTTCTGGAATCATTGTTCATACCCTACATGGATAAATGTAGAGTAAGGATGAAAAGCGTGTATAATTTTTGAGATAAGAGAAAAGTATGGTTAAACACCCATACTTTTTCAACAATGTTTGGAAGGAGAAACTTACGTTAGGAAGGAACTTTACATTTTGGTTATCAGCAATGTATGGAAGGAGAACCGTATGTAAATTCTAAAAGTTATGTTTGTTTCTCAAAAGTATGGTTCATCAATCTTACTTTCGAAAACAACAATATGTTCTTGGAAAAGTATGGATCAAGTAAAAGTATGGATCTTTTACTGTGCGTTTTAATGTTGAAGAAAAAGTATGGATGATCAACCCTAGGTTTTTGTTCAATATTAAATTGTCGACCCTACGTTTGTGTTCAACCTTACGTTGTTAATATTACGTTTGAAGACTATGTTATTAACCCTACGTTTTGAGGCCATATCATCAACCTTACGTTTGGAATCAGAAATTTTGTCAGATTATATTTATGTGCAATGATCAGTAAGATTATTTCTGGGCGGACTTCAAGCCAGATTTAAAGTCATTTCTTAATGTACGACTTTGACTGATTTAAATCCGTATTATTAATGGTTCTAAGATCGAATTAAACAGATCTTTTTATGATGAGTCTGAAGGGAAGTTACGACTTCTCTGTAAATTCAAATTTTTTAATATCTAGAATCAGAAGGCGACTTTTATGGATCTAAATGTGCATGAGATATGATTAGCTTTAATATATATATGTTCCCTATAAAACACCAAAAAAAAGTGTGAATTTGGTCGATATATTATTGAAAAATGTTAAAAACAATGATAACAACTATTCGTGTGGATTTGCTGATTCAAGAGGAGTGTGAAAGCTCTGTTTTTTCAAATGAAGGAACTCGATAGAAGATTCACCTATTCTACATAGAATATCTACTGTTGATATACTACTGCTAAAGTTGTGAACTATATCTCTATATCCACTGCAACTAGATCAACTCAGAACCGCTTCGTCTTGATGATCAATATTTCTAGAGACTTTGATCCATCTGCTGTCAATTGCATTCTGTTGCAATTATGAAGATCAACTTGAAAATTTCTTTCTAAAATTATTTTTATTCTTGAGTAACCAGCTTCTTGTTCTATGCTGTGTAGGTTCGTGTTTTAACCATAATGCTTAGTTTTTCTTTGGATTTTAATGGTGTGAACTTCCTTTACTCAGTTGTGAATCGGTATGTGGAAAAGAGGACCAGATAGTGAAAATCACAATGCTCATGGAGTTGAGCATTGGTGGAGTGGACTAAGGGCCTTCTGTTCCCCGAACCACTATACATCATTGTGTTCTTGATTTTACTTATTCCACTGCACGGTCAAATCTGATAAAATATAAAGGACAAAACTCGTTCAAGAAAAGAGTTATCAAAAAATTAAAAAAGACACAATTCACCCCCCCCCCCTCTTGTGTATAATGTGTAGATTCAGATCCAAAAATTGGTATCAGAGGGGGAGCTTCTGATAGAGCCTTAGAAAGCTAGAAGTATTTATGTATTATACAACAGAGCATCATGACTGATACAAGAGAAGGGATGTTGATTGTCAGAGCACCATATTTTAATGGAGACAAATATGGTTGCTGGAAATCGCGCATGATAATATATCGGAAAAACCTCGGATATAGATTCTATTCAATGATTCTGACTCCGTATGAAATTCCAGAAAATCCCGAGACATAGAGTGCTGATATAGAGGTTGAGTATGATATGAACTCAAAGTCTATGAATGCAATTATCTACAGTCTAGGACCACATGAATTTAACAAAGTATCTCAGTGCCCGACAACATATGAGATGTGGAAAACAATACCTGTTGCATATTAAGGAACAGACAATGTGAGGCAAATGATATATGCAACTTCCAAAATGAAATTTTATACTTTTATAATGGTTGAAGGTGAGAGAATTACCCAAATGAATGGGATATTGACAGAAATTGTCAATTACATAACAGATCTAGAAGAACCTATCAATCAGGCTGATCAAGCATTAAATGTACTGAGAGTACATCCTACTCAATGGAATGGTATCTCTACTGCAATCAGACAATCAACACCTATCAATGATCTTACTATGAGAGCTTTGATTGGTATATTGAAGATGTATGAAGCTGAAATAAAAGATGAGGCTAATGAACATAAAGTTCTTATCAGAAGAGAAGATACAACATTGAAGGTAACTTCACAACAAAATAATAGAATGATGAATAACAAAGAAGTCAAAGCTAAATCAAAAAGCTCCGACTCATCCAACTCAGATGAAGAACTAGCTCAACTAGCCAGAAAATTTAGAAAATTCTACAGCAAAAAAATATGCTTCAAAAAAATTCTTTAAGGGAGATAATAAGGAAGTAAGATGTTATAAATCCAAAAATATGGGGCATATCAGACCATATTTCCCACAATTGAAGGATACAAAGAATAATAAATTCTTCAAAAGAAATGATTTTGAGCAGAAAGACAAGAAATCTATGAAAGCCACATGGAGTGTATCTGAAGACTCTAGTAGCTCTTCTGAATCAATCTCATAGAAGGAAGATGTCAATCTAAAATAAAACATGTGTTTTATGGCATATATTGATGAGGTACACTCATATTACTCCTTTGAATCAAATTCGGAATCAAGCTACACAAATGAAAAACATTTAGCCTACTGAAATATGCTTGAAGAAAGATATGTCTCACTATTTAAGAAACACAAGTCACTAAAAAATATATATAAAGCCGTTTTAGATGAAAGAGATACAATTCTGAAACAACATAATGAATTAACTGATAAATACACTTCGATTAACACTAAATATATTAATTTTCAATTAAGAATAAAAACATTGCAGGTTGAAGTAGAATTTACAAATAGGATGCATTGGTTTTTACAAAAGGAGAGAATTCATTAAATGAAATTCTTGGAAAATAGTCATTAAAAACGAGAGATTTGGAATTGGTAGTAAGAGAGAAAAATCAAAGCTATATAAAAATTATTTTTTTCCTATATCTAAAAAGGATAATTGTATTTTTTATGGGACAAAGGGACATGTAGATAAAAATGGTTTCTTAATACCACCGCAAATTTTATGTATTAATAAATCCTATGTTTCAAAAGACTTATATGATTTAGCTAATTTGAAAAGAAAAAAGAAAATCAGGATACCCAGATCATTGCTAGCTAAAACCCCTGGACCCAACAAAATATGGGTACCAAAGCAATTTGTTTGAATGTCTATGCAGGTAGCAGGCCACCAGAGACTAAAAGATATATGGTACATGGATAGTGGCTTCTCAAGGAATATGAGTGGAAACTAATTGAATTTTTCTTCACTCACTCAAAAGGAAGGAGGACTTTTCAAATTTGGTGACAATTCCAAAGGACAAATCATTGTCTTTGGAACTGTTGGAGATCCAAAAACAGTCTCAATCAACAGAGTACATTATGTACAAGGACTGAAACACAATCTAATAAGAATCTCTCAACTTTGTGATGATGGATATACTGTTGATTTTACTATCAATTGTTGTACTGTTTCTAAAGATAAACTGTTTACATTTAATGCACCACGAACTAAAAATGTCTATACTTTAGATTTAAATTCCTTGTGTAAACAACAAGTTAACTACCTGACTACTAAAGTAAGTGAATCCTGGATCTAGCATAAAAGACTTGGTCATTGCAATATATATGTTTTACACAAGTTATCTATGAAACATTTAGTTTCTGATTTACCTAGTCTCAAATTTTAATGTGATAGATTTTGTGATGCATGTCAACTTGGCAGGAAACATAAATCATCCTTCAAATCTGTTAATAAGGTTGCTACGTCTAAACCTTTAGAACTTATTCATATGGATTTGTTTGGACCCTCAAGAGTACCAAGCTTAGCTGGTAAATTATATGTATATGTTTTAGTTGATGACTATTCAAGATTTACATGGATTTTCTTTTCGAAATTTAAAAATGAATCTTTTACGTTATTTGAATGTTTCTGCAAATCCATTCAAAATGAAAAAGGGTTTAATATAATCTCATTGAGAAGTGATCATGGTTGAGAATTTGAGAATCTGGAATTTATTTCCTTTTTCTCAAATATGGGTATTAAAAAAAACCTTATCTGCACCAATAATACCTCAACAAAATGGGATTTTAGAAAGATGAAATAGAATTATTCAAGTAATGGCTAGAACTATGTTAAATGAAAATAGCCTACCTATATGTTTCTGTGCAGAAGCTGTGAATACAGATTGTTATATAATTAATACAGTTTTAATTAGACCTATTTTTAAAAAGACACCTTGTGAACTATGGAATAACAGAAAACCTAAAGTAAATTACTTTAATGTTTTTGGGTGCACGATTCACATCTTAAACACCACGGATAATCTTTGTAAGCTCGATCCAAAATCTGATAAAGGTATATTCTTAGGATATTATACTACCTCCAAAGCTTATAGAGTTTATAATAAGAAGTCAAGGATTGTTGAAGAATCTATTCATGTGAAATTTGATGAATTTGATCCCTTTGAAAAAGGATAGAACAAATGGATGAACTTGACTCTAATGACAACATGAGACTTTAGATTTTAAAGAACGATTTTGAAAATGATATAAAAGAAATTCAGTCTAGTTTAGAGGAACATGATACTGAAGAACCTTTAAATATATTACCTAGACAGTCTAGAACCCTAAAGAATCACCCTTTAGAAACTCTAATTGGTGACCTAGAAACTGCTGTTCAAACTAGAAGAAACTTAGGAAACCTAGTTGAATTCTCTGCCTTCCTATCTCAATAAGAACCCAAGACTATATAAGAAGCTTTAGATGATGAATCTTGGGTAATATCAATGAAAGATGAATTAATCCAGTTTAAAAGAAATGAAGTTTTGGAATTAGTGGAAACACTTATGAATTATCCTGTAATAGGAACCAAATGGGTCTTTTGAAATAAACAAGATGACCAAGGTATAATAACTAGAAATAAAGAAAGATTAATAGCTAAAGGATATAATCATGAAGAAGGAATAGATTATGATGATACTTTTTCACCTGTAGGTAGGTTAGAATCCATTAGAATCCTTTTATCCTATGCATCTTATATGAATTTTAAATTATTTCAGATGGATGTTAAATATGCCTTTTAAATTGTTATTTAATGGAGGAAGTTTATGTTGAGCAACCTTATGGTTTTTAAAACTATCAAAAATATGATTCTATTTTTAAACTTACTAAAGCATTTTATGGCCATAAACAAGCACCTAGAGCTTGGTATGAAAGATAAAGTTCATTTCTTTTGAAAAATGATTTTACTGTTTTAATGGGAGACCCAACACTCTTTAAAAAAACTGTGAGAAATAATGTTTTATTGGTTCAAATTTATGTTGATGATGTAATCTATGGATAAACTAATAAAACTCTTTGTCATGAATTTTCAAAATTAATGCAAGATGAATTTGAAATGATTATAATGGGAGAATTAAATTTCTTTTTGGGTCTTCAAATATTTCAAAAAGACTTTGGAAATATTTTAAATCAATGCAAATACATTACTGATTTCCTTAAGAAATTTGGACTTGAAAACAACAAGTCATTTACAACTCCTATGTTTTCTAAAATAAATTATGATTTGGATGAAACTGGGAAGGAAGTTGACAAAATTTTATATAGAGGTATAATTGGTAGTTTGTTATATCTTACTTCTAGAAGGCCAGATATAATGTATTCAGTATGTCTTTGTTCTTGATTTCAATAAAATCTTAATGAATCACATCTGACTGTTGTTAAAAGAATTTTTAGATATTTAAAAGGAACTGTTTTTCAATCTCTTCATTATCCAAAAACTTCTGATTTCAATTTGATTTCATATTCAGATGGTGACTTTGGAAGTTTTATATTAGATAGAAAAAGTACAGCAGGTACATGTCACTTTTTAGGAAAGTCTTTAGTATCATGGTCTAGTATGAAACAACATTCAGTACCCCTGTCAACAGTTAAGGTAGAATATGTTTCTGCTGGCAGTTTCTGTGCACAAGTGTTGTGTATGAAAAACACTCTTATGGACTTTGGATTGAATTTTATTAATAAACCTATTTTATATGATAATACAAGTTCAATTAATATTTCAAAAAATATTATTAGTCATTCTAGAACTAAGAACATTGATATAAGGCATCAATTTTTAAGAGATCATGTTATTAAAAAGGATATATTTTTAAAATTTATAAATACAGAAATTCAATTAGCAGATATTTTTACTAAACAACTACCCACTACAAGGTTTGATTTTATTAAGGGGGAGCTAAGTTTATTTAATTATAAATAATTTTTAAGTTTAATTTTCTTATATTTATTTATGTAAAATTAATTTTTTTTATTTAATACTATTTAAGATTTTCATTCTATTTCCATATTCAAATTTTTTTTGTTTTAAATATATGTAATTATTAGTGATTACATTTGAATCAAGTTCGTCAGAGCCTTTTCGACTTCTATACACTTTCACTACTATCAAAACCCTTTCGAAATCCAAAAATCGCACTTCCTCTCCTAAACCCTAACCATCAATCCTCTGAAACCCTAACCTTCAAACCTTCAGAGACTCTCTCAAAAATAGTAAGGACTAAAAGAGCCAGTGAATCCGAGCCAATCATTTCCAAGAGAAAATGCAACGAGGGAAGAAAAATCATATCGGGTAAGGTAATCGATCTCGAATGGTTATTTCTGACAAATCTATTGCAGAAGAAAGTGCTGTCATTTCAGAATCTTGAACAAATGTTCAATAGTGAAAATAAGGAATTTCTCTATGAAGTAGAACTTAGATACTTCTTCAAATCTAAACTATTTAGTCTGGGAGATACCGAGGATAGTATGTTGTCTATGATAGAGGATAGAGATTTCTTAATCTCTTCAGTAGAGATTAGTCTGATTCTCAACTGCCCTCATGAGTGTGTTTTTCATTTCGATTTGTAAAATATTGGAGATTATATGCATAAATCTAAAGAAATCATGTATTTTATTTTTTGGTACTAAGACAATAAAGAAAACGTTTGTCAAGGATTTGGAGCCTGATCAGAATATTTTGGTCAAATTTATCCAGACTGGAATAGCTCCATGGATGGTAGAAATGAAAAAGATTTTGTACCCAGATATGAATATAATGGTTATTTTGTTAAGTGATATTAAGTTAATCTTTCCAAGATACATGATAAGGTATCTCAGTTACTGCTGTCAAAGAGAGGCCCAAATGAATTTCTACCCTTATGGTCGATTTATATTTAAACTGTTCTTTAAGAAAGACATGGTGAGATTAGTGGATGCTCGAGTTAACTTTCATCATACTAATACATTTAATGCCAGAACATTGAGGAAACTTGGATATTTCTGGAGCACAATTAAAGGAAAACTTTTACCAGAAAGAGCTGAGGAAGACTCAGAGAGTGCTGAGGCTCAACCGGATAAATCCAAGGAGGGACAAGATGAATCCAGAGTCAGCAATGTAGCAAGAAGGATTCTCTTTGAAGTGTTAGATGTTCAGGAAGACCGAAGTCATGAGGGACTTCAATCAAAAAGAAAAAGACAAGTAAATAAGGAAGTCACTTCCCCTGCTTTGGAAACAACCACATAAGCTTTATTTTCTTATTCATTTGTAAGGGAAGCTGTTGTTGATAAGACCCTGGAAGATGTTACTGCAGGAACATCACCAATAGAGGGATCAGGAGTTCTATAAAAATCTCAAAGGGAGAATCAAGAACATATTGTAGATGATGTTGAAGTTGCACTTCAACAGGAATAAGAGATGGAGGCAGTGCGTGGTGAAGAAGTTTCTAGAACTCAGGAAACTACTGAAAATATTTATCTTTAAATTCTAGTGGAAGACAATGATGTAGATTAATGTAATGAGAATGCTTCTGAAGCTCAAACATAGGTACTTCAAGAGGATTTTTATGTGGATGATTTTGAAAACTATAAGGAAAAATTTGTGGACCAACACTCTCAGGACAGAGAAAAAGCAAAATATGATGCTGAATCACGGCCTTTGGTACTTCTGCATCAACCTGAGACTATGAATCAAGCACAGGGTGCATCTGATTCAAGGAAAAAAGAAGTTGAAGAACTGTACAGAATTTTATCTCAGTTGGAATCTGAGAATGTTTCTCTGAGAAGTCCCTTATATTTAGAACATTTAAATATTCAAAAGTTGAAGGAGTGTACAGTTTGAAGGCAAGAAGTTGAAATGATTAAAGAATATATGTTGAATTCTATTACAAAATTGAAATCTGAAATGTTTATGAAGTCTTATTTATCATATCTGAAGTTGTTTATGGTGAATCAATTTACATCTGTTGCAAAAAATGTTGTTAGTGGATCGGGTACTTCACCTAATTTAATTAGAAGGTTTCAGGCTATCACAGCTGCGATGAGCAACATGAATGACAGGATGCAAGATCTTCAATGTAATAGTTCTCCTTTTTCACTGTTGCTGGACAATCAGAAGTTCTTAGTGGATCAAATGACATCTAGTGAGCCATCGATCAGAATTCTATTAAATCAGTTATTAGAGAAGCTATCAGTATTTTTTTTGAAAAATCAGAATCGGTGCATGAGTGTTTTAGAGTAAATTTAATTGTGAATATTCATATGACTCAAGAGAATATAGATCTCATTATCAAGCATGGAGATGGGATGATGTGGAGACTTCGAGAGTAGTTTACAGAAATAAATTCTGCAATTCAGAGAAGATAGAACCTGTTTCCTTTCTTACCCAAACATTGATTCCTTTGTATATCATGGTCATGTATATACTGCTGTTTTTGAATGAAAATTTCCTTCATTGTTTATTTTTTTCTTTCTTTATTTGTTTTACTGACTTTATTTTTGATATGCCAGTACTCCAAATTAAATTATTGATAAACAGTTCACAATAGCATTTACTAATAGTTTAGTGCAATATTAAAAGTGTTAAAATCCATGATTTTTCATTCTTTTTTATATCAAGAAAGGGGGAGAATTTGGATAAACACAACATCAAAATCTCAAAATTTTATTTAGGGGGAGATTTAAATGAGAAATTTGGTTTTATAATTATCTTTTTGGTGGAAAAGTTTTTATTTAACACTTTATAACTAATTTTGAATGTTAGTTTTGTTTAAATAATTTTAATTATATTATGTTTTTTTGTGATCATCAAAATGGGGGAGATTATTGAGAAAAGTATTCTTTTCAATAATACATGTTTATGTCATTTAATGGGGGAATTTATTGAAAATAATTCTCTATCTCTTCATGATAAATTTGATTCTCACAAATACCCTTAGTTAATTTCTAATGATTTTATTTAGTATTTTGAAGGAATTTATTAATTTATTTTACTCTTGAAATTACGAGAATTTATTACTTATTCGGAATCTGCTTTAGCGTGTTCTGGAATCACTGTTCATACCTTACGTAGATAAATATAGCATGCAATCTGCTTTAGCGCGTTCTAGAATCACTATTCATACTCTACGTGGATAAACGTAGCGTAAGGATGAAAAACGTGCATAATTTTTGATATAAGAGAAAATTATGGTTAAACAACCATACATTTTCAGCAACGTATTGAAGGAGAACCTTACGTTAAGAAGGAACCTTAGGTTTTGGTTATCAGCAATGTATGGAAGGAGAACCGTTTGTAAACTCTAATCGTTACGTTTGTTTCTCAAAAGTATGGTTCATCAATCTTACTTTTGTAAACAACCATACGTTATTGGAAAATTATGGATCAAGTTAAAGTGTGGATCTTTTACTGTACATTTGAGTGTTGAAAAAAAAGTATTGATGATCAACCCTACATGTGTGTTCAATCTTATGTTGTCAACCCTACATTTTTGTTCAACCTTACATTGTTAATATTATGTTTGAATACGATGTTATTAACCCTACATTTTGAGGCCACGTTATCAACCTTACATTTGGCATCAGAAATTTTAACAGACGATATTTATGTCCAATGATCAGTAAGCTGATTTCAGGGAGGATTTCAAGCCGGATTTAAATTCATTTTTTAAAGTACGACATTGACTAATTCAAATCCGTTTTATTAATGGTTTTATGATCGAATATAAAGGAGCTTTTTATGTCAATTCTTAAGGGAAGTTACGGATTCTGTGTAAATTCAAAATTTGAATATCGCGAATCAGAAGGTGAATTTTATGGATCTAAATGTGCAGGAGATATTATTATCTTTAATATATATATGTTCTCTCTGAAACACAAAAAAAAAGTGTGTATGTGATTGATCTATTATTGAAAAAGTTGGAAAACATAGATTTCAACTATTCGTGTTGATTTGTTGATTCAGGAGGAGAGTCAAAGCTCTATTTGTTCAAGAAGAAGGAACTCGATAGAAGATTCACCTATTCTACATCAAATATCTACTATGGATCTACTACTACTTATGTTGTAAACTATATCTCTATATCCACTGCAACTAGATCAACTCAGAACTTCTTCATCTTGAAGATCAATTTTTCTAGAAAATTTGATCCATCTGCTATCAATTGAATTATGTTGCAATTGTGAAGATCAACTGGAAAATTTAATTCTGAAATTCATTTTATTCTTGAGTAACCAACTTCCCATTCTAAGCTATGTAGGTTTGTTTTTGAACCATAAGGCTTTGTTTTTCCTTGGATTGTAGAGGTGTCAACTTCCTGTACACAGTTGTGAATCGACCAATGGAAAAGAGGAACAGATAGTGAAAATCACCAAGCTCTTGGAGTTGAGCGTTGGTGGAGTGGACTAGGGGCCTTTTGTTCCCCGAACCACTATACATCATTGTGCTCTTGATCTTACTTATTCCGCTGCACGGTCAAATCTAATAAAATATAAAGGACAGAACTCATTCATGAAAACAGTTATCGAAAAATTGTGTAAGACACAATTAACCCCCCTCTTGTGTATAATCTGTAGATTCAGATCCAACAAAGGTGAAAAGTATTACATTGATAAAGTATTCATGGTTTACTTGTTTTTGTTAAAACTAACAGTTTTCCTTATTTGTGTATCCCTTACTGAGCTTTTTATTCTCACCCCAAGTTTTTTTGAAATGTTTTTCGTTGGACATAATGTGGAATAAGGTCAAGGATGGGATCAAGGAAATGTCATGCTTTCTTAAACATGGAACTAGAAATGAATTTTTTTAGAGTTCATGTTTTGAAAAAAGAAAACATTGTAGATGTGTCTACTGTGTAATCTTTTGAGATGTAATAGTTATGATCTAATTCTCTAAAATACTAAACCTGCAAAGATCCATAATGGGTATTAAACATTTAATTCAACATTAAGTAATTTTTAAGGTCGGGGCCTTATATATAGGGGAAATTAGTATGTGGAAAACATATAACCTTAGGATCCAAACTTTTGTATAAAATTATTAACATGTATGAGTAATAATTGTTTAAAAATGTTATGTTTTAATTTTTTCATAACATAATAATACAAATTAGATACACTCCATGTATAAATCTCATGGGAGTCCTAAAAGGTGGAATTTGAATGGGTGGTTCTATAAATTTTCTACATGGATATTTCATCCATAAAATTTACTTTTACATAGTCTAATTTTCTTTCAGTAGTATATATATTATGATTTAGTTTTATGATATTATTTAAAGACTTATATATATGATACACCATGAAAATTAAATACATTTATCAATTTTTATATCTCAAAATAATGGAATCATTGTATGTCTATTTTATCTACGATTTAATCCAAATTATTTCAATTTGGTTACTCAAATATTATAAGAGGAATTTCATACCCCCTTCTTTACATACATGGTCATGTCAAATTACTATGGTCACTAAGAGTTTTGAGACTATTAATGAACACAACATCATTTTCACCCCATTACACTAAACCATATTTATGGTATACAACATTAATGATATCATATTTATTGGAATGATTCATATCATGATTCTGTATAGTAATTCCATATCATGAAAGACTTTAGAGGCTACCAAAAAAGTATACAGACACCACAAAATGTGATTAATATCTTCAATGGTATTATGTTACAGTGAAGGGGATTCTTTCTAACACCATATTGTCCTTTACCTTTATTATCAATTATATTTATTACATGGAAACATTCCTTTTACCATTAATTTATTGTTATTGTCTTTGATGTATAATTCATTTATTCACTTTGCATGAAACAGTTCAACCGATATATTTGGGTTTGAAAAAAATGAGTATTTCAATCTATGAGAACTCTTGAAATCCTTAAATATTTACACATTATATATATGGTCCACCATCAGCTTATATATATATATATATCAAATTAGATCACCCTTCAGTACATTTTAGTTTAGTCTAATATTCTCCTTTATTTTGTTGATGGAAAATTTATGAGAACCTTAATGAATCATCTAACAATGATTGGATTGGGAGAATAATTCCCTAAAAACTAATATGATGTCTGTATATAGTTTATGAAAACAAGTCACTATTATGATTAACTCTATACAATAACACATTTTTATATAAAATCTCATATTTAAAATATATTTCATATAAGTGCTATGTTAAATAATATTAACTTTAAATATTTTTGAATAATTTATCCATTTTGACCTCTTATAAGATATAAGAAATTAATCAATCATTTCATTTGATGAGGATGATGAATTTTGGATTTCCTTTCTTCTATAATTGATGATTGTGACTAAACAGATATCATGATAACAAGGAATACTGGGGTTGACCATTGATATAACATAGTTTATTATAATGTGGTAAAAGTAAAAAATATCAACCTGAACATTTAAGACATTCAACTATTCAAATATCTACCCATATATCTTATTAATATTTATTAATATGTTTAAATTCCAAAAATTGACCAAAAAAACTCATATAGGTTTGTATCATTAAATATCCATATTAAGTTTAACATTTCAATAGAAATGAAGCTAATATGTGATTTGTATGGAAAATGATGTAATAGAATGAATAATTCTCTTGAGAATCTATTTATCCATGTTTCAATTCATCATCTATTTATCATGATTATTCATCTCTATTTATCAACTTATTTAAATATCCTTTTAGAGGATTCCATTCAAAATATTTCCATAATCCTTGTGTAATTTGTTTGATGAATGAATTTTGGATTTATGGGTTTATCAATTATTTTTTGAATTCATGGAAAAACTATAAGTGATATATTTATAGTAGTAATCATGTATTACATAATTCAAATTTTACTGACTTCCTAATGCCCCCCAACAATTTGTTATTCAATGGTGTTCTGGCTTTAAAATGTAATCTCTATAATGTTATGATGTAGAATCTTGATCACGAAACATCCAAAAAATAAGATCTATTCCATTACTAATGAGAATTTACGATGAGTTCCTGCCTATTTGTAATATTTTTGAGGATACATAGAATTAACCATATGATACGGACAAAAAATGTAATGTTGATAATATGATAAGAATGCAATGTCAAGAATGATTTTTTAATATTTTCATTGAATGGATGAATTTCTATCAATATATAAATGTTAAAATTATAAGAGTATAGATTCAATGGGATTATAATTATTTTTTGTACATGAAATGTTGATTTTTTATTTTTGAAGATCATGAAAGAGTTTTATTTTACAACACATGGATTCAAAATTAGACTAACCATTCCCCCAAGCAATGAACATGTGGGGTTCATGGAAATGATTTTTTGTGGGAAGTGCTTGATTGGTGGGAATACCCACTCATGTTTTGAGGTACATATCCAATTTAAGGATTCACTTAATAAATTTCTATTTTTTTGTATAATTTATTTATATTTTTAAAACAATTAAAAACAACAATAATTGCTTATAATCATTGGATTATTCTATTGCATTCTATTTTGGATGGTGGATAGAACAATATGATCTTCAAATTTGAAAAAAATTTTGGGAAACACGTTTTGATTTTAATATATTCATACACATTTAGGGAAGTTTTGGGTGACACACTTTTCTTCACACATCATTTTCTAAGACATTAATTTCATCTTACACTATTCACAGGTTAAGAATTACTGATCAGAATTTTAATATATTTTGGGTTTCAACTTTTATTTTAATTATTAAATGATAATACATCAAATAATTTATCATTTTTCTTTCTTAAATATATACTATATTCACATGCAAGACAATCTATAAAATTATTGTCAGTAAAAACTTTCACAACATTACCTAAAGATTGAACATCAGTGTCCAAAAAAATTATTAATTTGACTTCCATCATAGGACTCAATATACTAATTGTGATTTTTGATCTAAAAGTAATATTAAATTATCATCATAATATAATTTTACCATAATAAATATTTATTAATTAATAATAATTTCATATAGTAAATATGTATTATTATATTTTAATACATGTTCTATAATCATTAACTACTAGTTATTAAATTATATAGTTTATTTAAAAGTATTTATCATTGAATGTAAATTATCCATACCCATATCTAATGAAATTTAATTATAATATAAACTCCTTGTTAATTATTATTCTACAAGGATGGACATTTTAGTAGTATATAATACCTTCTATTCCTTAACTTCATTGAGTTTTTAAGAGTTTTACACAAACTTATTTTCTTAACCAATGCATCCTTCATTTTATTTTCTTCATTATGATGTTGTCATTTGACATTATAATATCCCTTGATAAATTAATATAGAGATATATATAACCTCAAATATAAATTCCGTTAATAGGTCCTCAATTTTAGAATTAGAATCCTTAAAACATAAAAAGGATGCATACTCAATATATCTTATATAGTAAATTTTTCTAATCATTAAATATAAAATATTTATCATTTCAACATTTATTTTATTTATAATTTAAAAAAAATAAAAAATCATTAAATTTTTTGATAATTTGACATCTATTTCTATTGAGTTACCTTCATATTTAAATTATTAAGTGTTTTAGATAAATCTTATATGATCCCTTTAACAAGAGTGTTATTTATTATATACATCCCAAGAATGACTTCTATATCATCTCAAGAAAATATTCCTTCAAATTTGGGAGATCTTCACATCATAAAAATTTGTGAAATGAAATTGGGAAAAGAAAAATTAAATATAATTAGTGGTATCCTTGAACTGACACTAATTGAGAGTCCAAGGGGACCCTCCAATCATCTTGAGATAGGTGGAGTGAATCAAGGGTGTCAATATTTTATTGATTAATTTCAAGAATGATTATTAACCCCTTTTTTTATTTATCCTATTTCATTTTTTAGGAAATTTGAATATTTTTTACGATCAATGAACAATTATTTATTTTTCAAGGAGGATAATATAATTTAAATATCACAAAATAATTTTTATAAGATCTAGCAAGAATATGAAAAATTGTCGCATTCCATGTTGAATCCAACTAGGAAACATATTGTCCACTAATTGTCTTATTACCAATGACTAGTTGTTTCATAATTTATTATCATTATTCCAATATGTTTATCCCCCATAATGAGAATCCTAAAATTACAATGTATCATGATATAATATTATAATGACTAATTATAGGTTATGGTGTTCTAGAAACTAAAACATCTTATTGACAAAACATTTTTCTTCTATTGATGTACTATTATGTTTCCCTTTTTCTACTAATGTTATATAATATTTTAATTCACACACTTCATTAGAACATAATTTTATGGACATATCAACGTTTCATGGATCCTAATTTACGTGTATTCTAAATATTACCCAAAAAATGTTGTTTGTTTTTTCTCTTGTTTCATTAGAAAATTATGTTATATCCATTCCACATAAATTGATAATACTAAATCGTCATCAAATGGATCTGTTAAAAGCATTCCTCCCCAAAAATTATCTTCAATTCATAAATAAATTTTGTCTTAAGAAGTTCAACCCTCCTCATAAGCCCGACCTTCTGGATCTATTATGTGGTTTGATATCTTTGACTGTCATTGATTAATTTTGAATACATTTAACTAATATTCAAAAAAATCAAAGGGAGCTCAAATCCAAAAACAATAAAATCAAATAATTCTTTATATTGTTCTATAAAGGGAATACTTAAAATATATATATATTTTTTTGAGTACTAACCATTGAATATACAACATTACATCATCACAAATAATTTTAAATAATATGTATGGAAAAGTATCAACCTATTTATGATGAATTAAAAAATAGTTTTTCTATATCACATTTTTCTCACAGCTCACATAAAATGACATTCCAAACCATTACTCAATATTGTTATTCATATATCATAAATTATATGAATATTATTAATCTGATCATAAAGTGCCCATGATTTTCATAGATTACTTATATATCATTTTAAAGATAAACAGTATAATAGTATTACAAAACATGGATCCAATAGTATAGTGTATTGTAAAAATTATGACCATAAATTAATATTATATAATAAAACATAATAATTTCTTTATTTACTTCTACACTATATTCTTATTGAACATTTTTTCTTCCATAGAACAAGTATTCACATGAGGATATACATCAAAGGTAGGGGTGATAAAAAATCATTGTAAGAGGGTAGATAAGAAAAAAAATCAATATAACATGGGGTGATAATAATAATAATTATCAGAACATAATCATAGGATCATAATCATAATCATTATATGAAGTGTTATAAAATGACTTGGAATGTGGAAATTCATAAAAATAAAATATCATATCTAAGTGTCCAAGTACCACACATATATGTGAACAAAGATAACATCATGTTAACAAATAACATATGTAAATAACCATAACATCATCATTGTGAATAAATCTTTAATCATTTTAATATATATTTCTCTTTATATATGGTGATAAATCACACTACCCAAGTCAATGGAGTTATATATAATTTTAGGCACACCCATCAAATCATAATATTTATAAAATCATGCATGACACATAGAATGTATATCAAACATAGATATAAATTATCCCATATAAGAAAATTAGTTTCATTTCATATTGATTAAATTCATGAACATCTAATTTCCCATAAAAATTGAATTATATTTTATGTATTAGTCGTGATTGAAGAGGAAACGATCTCAAGAAAAGTGAAATATGAGTTTTTAGAAAGAAGAGTTCTTTTGAAAAAGTCATGAATTTGTTTTAAAATCATATTGGAATCATTTATATCACAGAATAGAAAAGTTAAGAACAATGAAAATATATTGTAGTTATATTAAAAGAATATACAAACTAAAAATTTACATGGAATAGGAATAACCCAAAGAACGAAATTAGGTTTCAGAATCCCCTAACCATATATCTAAATTCCTTCTTCATAATAATATCACGTAAAATAAAATTATTCTATTTAATTAAAAGATAAATAACCTCTTATATGTATATTCTTTTAATTATAACATTATCATGTTATTTTATGTCCATTATAATGAGTTAAAGAGTTCAATTTCATCATTCGAGAGGGTTATTTTTCTTTTCATCATCGATTCACTTATATAAATGTATTGAATATCATCTAAATTGAGGATAATTATTAATAATAAAAAATATGTGATATAAATGAAATTATAAAAGTTAAAATGGTCTTATATGTTATTTTTTCGTGAGATTAGGATGATTCATTACATAACATGGTAATGATAATCATTCAGATTAATTTTAGAGTTTCTCAATCACAGAAAACATGTTTTGTTTTATTATTAAATATTATGATATATATTAGTTCTATTTTATAAAAAAAGTTTATGAAATAAATTATGAAATTTATTTAATCCATTATAAGAGTTTTATGACCATACTTGAAGGTGGGGAATTAAAAAGAAAAGTTATCTTTCATAAACGCAATAATGCAAAATCTGAAGTATAGCATTTTAATTTTTATAATATGAGGGGGAAAAGAATAGGTTTGGTGATGGATTATTTCTTTAATTTATTAAAATTAAAATATATTAAATTTAATATATTTTCCATGAAACTTGGATAAGGAAAATTTAGGATTTCTAAAAAATAAATGAACTTGAAATAAAAAGAAAAGAAATTAAAGATGAATTTATATCATGAATTTTTCTCCTTAAGAACCTCATTAGGAAATTTCATTTTTGAATTTCATAGTGAAAATGGCTCATGGACATTGGATAGGGTCATATGAATAATATTGGGTTGAATTTGGAAATGCATCTCAGATTTGGAGTTTTGATGAAATGATGTTGCAAAAGGTGATGTTTATAGGGAAGGAGAGTGGGGTTTTTTGATTATCATATTCATTAGTTTATTATTTTGGCTCATGAATATTAATAGTATTATCCTTATCACTATATTTGTTAAAATAATGAAGTATATTTTTCGGTTTGGTATTACATCATCTATATATAATCTATGAGTCAATAATTCATGTATTTATTCAATAGTATAAATTATGGTATCTAACTATTCAACTAAAATTCTACTATTTTAGAAAAATACAAAAAAAATAAACCTAACCATTTTTATTAATTATAAATTAAATAATGAAATAATTTCAATGCAAATAAATATCTAAATGATAGAAATCTAATTTTTAATAAAAACAATATTTTACATGGAAAATAAAAAATTTTATACTATAAATTATTATATAATAAATTTAAAAATTAATTAAGATATCATAAAATTTTCTTCTAATAATAAGATAACAAAATATTAATTTATGAATATATTATATTAAAATAAACATAATTTTTAATCAATATGTTAACTATATAGTTTTTAAAAAATATATATAAAACATAAAAAAATACGAATAATTAATTTATCATTTCACAAATGTTTATTTAATAAGTCCATGAAATAAATATATCATATTTTTATTCATAAGATTACATAACTGTATTTTAATTTTATGGGTGTGGTGACTATTCATAAGGGTGACATTACTATTCCAAATATCAAGATACTATTTCATTTTTATAGGTTCCTCCACATAAATAAAAACTTTTTATTCTATTAATTAATCATTTATAACATCTAGATTGGGTTCTCTATGTTCTTTTTTGTGATTTAAATTATATAAAATTACAATTGGAATGAAAATTTCATTGATATATTTTAGGAATATTACATTATTCCCTATTATAAAATTTCATCCTTGAAATTTCCATTTACATAATATGGGTAAAACAAGTGAGGCTACTTCTTCATAATAGATTCCATTGGTTCCCATGCCGCTTATTTCAACATATGGTTTCTATATAGTTTTCTGACAAGATGAGTAGTCTTGTTGTGTAGAAATATGTATCTACATATCAAGAATTTCACTAGATTCTCCTCACAAGAGAGACTATTATCCTTGTATACCACCTATGGATTTATTAAATGAGAGGGATATGGTACATAATTCCTCCAAATGAATTCTTGGAATATGTCATGAACACGATACATGGTTGTCAGGTGTTCTAGTAGATAGTATATAGATATGATATTATAAAGAATCTCATAGGGTACGATATACATGGGACTCCAAATTACATTCTTCCCAAATATCACGATCCACTTACATGGATATATTCTATGAAATTCTATCTCTCTATACATAAACTCTAGGTTAAATTTGTGAATGTCTACAAATATCTTCTCTTGGCTATGTGATTCATTATTGTGATTCTGAATGGTCTTCACCTTTTCCATCATTTCATTGATCCATTCAGGTCCTAGAAACATATGTTCACCAACATCATCCACGCATGAAAATGTTCTTCATCTTATCACATAAATGGCTACATATGGATCCATATGAATGCTCGAGTGGAAACAATTGTTGTAAGAGTACTCAGCCAGAGATAGATGTTGGTCTATTCCTCCTTTTTATTTCTATATAACACAATCTAAAAATTTCTTCTAATTTATAAATATTCCACTTATATTGGAAATCAGTTTGAGTATGATAAGTTGTAATGAAGTTCAACATAGTGTTTAGAGAATATTTGAGGGATTTTGGAACTTAGAGATAAATCTCATATCTCAATTATGTACAATTTATTTTTGAAATCCATTCAGAATTACCTCTTCTTGGATGTATATTTGTTAAATTTGAACCATTTATAATTTTCATTAAATATCAATAATGTGATATATCTTTATGAGATGATCAGAAAAACCTCATTTAGAAATATTTCTTTTGGAAATATTCTGATGTTAGGTGACAAATTCAGTGGCGATTTTTATATATATCTAGGTTGTAGGGGATAATGGTTGCATCATCCCATAGAATTTTACATTTAATTCTTCTATTGATGACAGACTAGGTACTTTGATGTATACATCATTATCTTCTAATTCATATAGTCTAAACAATTGTTCTCTATGAGATCTCGTCGCAAATTTGTGCTTATTGGATGAATATAGAAGGATGAGATATGTGAGTCATTTAGATGATATTTCCTTAAATATGGATTAGATGGAATACATTGTCATAACCACAATCCTACCACTCATTTATCATCCATTTTTTACTCTGTGGATTTCCATATTCTGAATGATTCAACATTTTTTCTAAATTTTCAAATCATTTTATTAAGCATAATTTATTTTCGTGAAGTGGGATGGTTGAAAAATAATATCGTAAAGGTTTGATAATGTTCCTTCCTTAATGATTCAAATTTCCATAATTTTAGAGTACAAGAAGATTTGATTCTTTTCAATTTTTATAATTGAAAATAATGATTGATGCTTTCTACTATAATCATTTCCACATTATTTTCCTTACCATGATGGTAGTGGATTGAGAAGTAGAGATCATTAATGAGATATAACCATCTTTTATTCCTCATAATAATATCATTTGGTTGGAATATAAATTTGAGGCTCTTAATTTCATTATATATGTCACACTTCTCTAGATAGAGATAATGTTCCCATATTTTCAACTTGAACATCATAAGTGCCAATTATAGATCATGTGAATGATATTTCTGCTCATGAATTTTCAACTACCTATAGGTGTAGGATATCACTTTACCATTTTAATCATTACATACCATATTCCCCCCTTTTACACATTTTTTAACAAAATTTGTTCCCCAAAGATCATATATGAGAGTACTGGTGCCGTGATAAGCCTCTTTTTAAACTCTTTGAATAAGAGCCCACATTCACTAGTCTATAAAAATTTATCCCTCCTGAGTAAACATATATTGTGTTATTAGAAATTTACATATGTTCTAAAAAAAATTCCAATAATACCTAGTTAGACTAGTGAAATTTCAAATCTTTATTAGATATCTCGTCCTTACCCACTAGTTTATTGCCTTTTCCATGGAAGGGTCTACATATTTTCCATTGCTGGTGATAACATAAAAAAATAATGATACTTAATCAGTATATATCTCACATGTATAATAATTTTCATTATGTTTCCATCTTCTATATATCCTTATAAAATTATTAAAATTCACCTCATGATCATCCTTTCTTTTGGTGTCTATCATAATATCATCAAATAAATACTACCACAAAGTAGTCAAGATAATCACTAAAGAAATTATTCATTATGATCATGAAAATTATTTTATCATTAGTGTGTCTAAAAGTAATAATAATGAACTCATAGTGTATATACCTTATTTTAAAGGATGCCTTGGGATTATCATACTCTATCACCATTAATTAGTGATATCCTGACCAAAGATCTACCTTACAGAAATAATTTCCCGCACATATCTGATTTAAATATTCATGTATCCATTGAACTAGATACTTTTTCCTTATTCCAATATTATTTATCTCATGATATTTAATGTATAGGCGCATTAATCCATCCTTCTTGTTGAAGAAGATAACAAGTGCAACCCATCGTATAGCAGTCAGGTGTGTAAAACACTTATCCATATTCTCTTATAACTAAATCACCAGTTCTTTAAATGCTATGGTGGGAATTATATAATGTGTCTATGATATAGGAATAGATACAAAAATAATTTCAATAGATAACTCAATATCTAGATCTAGAGGAAGACCATACAATTCTTCACAGAAGACATTACTATAGTCCCTCACAATGGGAATGCCCTCAATAACAATTATTTCATTTTTCTAAATCATTTCAGCTAGATACTCTTTCTCATAAGGTAGTTATATCAACAATTTAGATGATCATTCCAAAGGATATTCATCATCCTCCTTACAGTGAACAGAATTGGAGGATTCCTCAGAATTGAAGAGTGATCACTTTTTCCAGATCATTGATATTGGCTTTCTGTAATTATAACACCCGAGAATTTTATGAGAAATATTTTTTTATGTTATATAATTCATCAAAGTAATATTTCACTACACACAACACTATCTTGGCTTTCTTTACACGCAATTGTGGCCTTCCTCAATAGCTTGCGTTGTACGCAATACCGAGTTTCACTAAACTACGATATGCTTATAAAATATTTTTAAAACTAACCGTTATGAATAGTAATAACCACCTTTTGAAGTTAAATAAATTTTATTTTTCAAAATTGACTTCATTTTTGGATTCGGAATATCGAACTTATCCTAGGGTGAATTTTTTGTATTTTTCTAAAACATTCAATTTTTGATGAATAGTGAAAACACTATGTTACTATTTAAAAACCAAATTTTTATTTAAATAATTATTTATAATATTTAAACATATTTTAGGTCAAAATTGATACATAATACCAATATATGTTCAATGTAATTCATTGGAGTCATTTTATAATAATTTTAGATATATAAAAATTTTATTGAACTTTTCACCGTCATTTACCCACCTCCTAGGAGAATTTTCAAATTTCCATAAAACTTATTTTTACCTCTTTTGTGAATGGAATTTAAAAACATCTAGAGACATGGTTGATGTCAGTAAGTAAAATGTGGTTCAATGAGATGAATATAATTTATGTTGAATAGTATCTTTTTACGTTTATTTACCAAGATTAAAAGTAAATAGGGTAATTATGGGTAAAATGATATTATTATTACCCTAACACATGTACCAATTCTATTGGATAAATGTAATTTGACCAAAAACAATATTAGGAATAAAATATGACCATTTAGGCCCACATGGATTAGATTAGAACATTTATTATTAATTTATTTAAAGAAGGGTTAAAATAGGTAAAATCAATGTTTAATAATTAAATAATTTCTAATATAGGGTTATACATAAGATAAATTCGACTTTAAATATTAATTAGAAATATGAAACTATTTCATACATAATGGTATTTTATTTATAATTTTTATAAATTAAATAATTTAATTTATTGATGACACAATGATGATGCAGTAATTATCTTATTAATTAAATATTGACATAATTGATGTTATAAATACCCAAATAAATGTAATTTGAGACTTTTTATGAATTAAACTAATTTTCGAGTTTAATATGACACGTTAGTATCGATTTAGTTAACTTTTTTCGAACAAATCATTCTGTTATGATTTTCACAAAAATCAATTACCAAATAGTGTCAAAATTGACATAAAATAGTTTTTAAAACAAATATTATATTATTAATTGTTATTTTATTCCTAAAAATCTAAGGATCAGCTAAATGACTTAGATAAGGTTATATATATTAATAATAAACAACTTGGAGTTTTTTTGGCTTGTTATAGTATGTTTATTAACCTTATAGTGTAATAAAAAAAGAAGACACAATAAAAGAAAAATTATTTAACATAAAGTTAAATCTAAATGATAAGGTTAAAATAGAAACCAAAACTTGTCTAAATTCTATTGGATGGGAGGATTTCAACCCATAACCACCTTAGCTTCGAAATAACTCATTTTGGAGCTATTAAATACCGAATATTACTTTATAATATAATAATAGTTTTAGTTATTCCAAAGGTGCCCCTCTCCTCCCTTATAAAAGGGCACCTCCTCCCTCTCTTCCTCACACCACTTTGAGCCTTCAGGGTCGGCCAACCCCTCCCAATATCTCTTATACACTTTCCTAGTAACATCATGGATGTTATGGTCTTCTTCAAAGACCAATCGTAGTTCCCTAAGAGGAGGTTTCAAAAAGGCGTGTCGAAAGAAGAGGTAATATCTGTTACCGATTATATCTACTTTATTTCTTCTTCCACTACCTCTTATTTAGTTGTTTAATTATGAAGTAATAACATCAGTATCTCTAGTATACTGATCTGTTATTATTATTATGAAACCACCCTATTTCACCATCTATCCATCCTACGGAAAATGAAATCACCGCGCGTGCGTACGTATGGAATACCGTCTCCACGTCGTGGTGTAATCTATTTTCCACCACCACATTACTTAGATGGGTATAATGGTGTAAATAATGACTATATATGATTATTTTAAATTGATACAGATTCTTAAATAGTATACATACACTCCAATACAATTCCACGATCATGGGAACGATATCATCGCTCGTGCGTACGTACGGAATACCGTCTCCACGATGTGATGCAATTCGTTCTACATGATCTTCATTGCATAATGATTATATAAATTAATTGAATGAATTGAA
The DNA here is from genome assembly GCA_963277665.1 of Viscum album. Taxonomy (NCBI): domain Eukaryota; kingdom Viridiplantae; phylum Streptophyta; class Magnoliopsida; order Santalales; family Viscaceae; genus Viscum; species Viscum album. Next base: position 11,660,839 of record OY728154.1, read on the forward strand.
TGAATAAATATGATATATATTACACTAATACCATTATTTAAATGAGGTATCAATAACCAAAAAATAAGAATAAGAATTTATTCAACAAAACACGCATATAAACAAAAAATAATAAACACCTGAATAAAAAGTAGTAATAAAATATTAAAAATAAGAAGCTAAGAATATGACCATATATTATATCATGAAAAGATTTATTATTCTTTAATAAGTCAATAACATTATTTAAATTATTATACAGGGGGTTCAGACACTTACTAAACAAATCGGACCTAAGGTAAGGGAAAATATCATAATCGCATTTATCTCCGAGATTGTTTATACTTCATAATTTACTGGGGAATATTTATCATCCACATCCATGTTTCCTCAATATGAAATATTATTTATATCCTCCTAAAATTGTTTAAATCCAATTTTACCCTTTGGTGAGTTTTTAGTAAAAGATATGAAAGGAATCTTTTGTCGTTTTTCATACGAGGTACTTTTTGACTTTTCCGGCCAAAGTACCATAAGAATGTTTTTTAACTTATATGGCATGAATGGATATTTATGATTTCATATAAAATTATTCCCATGAATCATACTTTAAATGTTTTCAAGATTATTTTTAATCAACTTCTTTTAGTTTAAAATTGTATGACATGCTAAGAAAGGAAAAATGTTTTTGAAGTAGAAAGGATATTTTTCTCAAGAATATAGTTCAAGTGTTTTATCAAAATTATTTTCCATCTAAGATAATATAGGGTTTTGTTTCTATCCCTATTATTACATTTATTTGATTATGTTGTGATGGAATTATTTTTATGAATTCCTTTATCTTATATGAATTGTTTTATGATGTCATGATGTTTAAGAATCCCATTTTAATTAAATGGGTTATGAAATTAGGTATGATTTTTGATTTTGTGGCACACATAAAAATCATATCATTATGAGATGGGTGGGACTTATATCTCCCTCCAATGAATTGGGTAAATATTTTATTTCTCATGATATAGACTTTGTCTGGAATGGCAAGTTAAACTGGTTCCGTGATACAGGACTGAAACGAGGAGTGAACTCGGTTTATAAATGGACATTGTCTGCTAAGATAGTCTTGGAAATGATTCTTGACTACTAAGAAATTATTCTCTATGATTATGCGTGTATGCCACATATTTTCATGTTTTCAGTTATGATTATTGTTATTACATTTCACTACTATGATTTATCCTATGTTATAAAATTTTGATCTCTTTTTCATGTTAAGATTTCCAAAATTTAATGTTCTTATGAATATGATGTGATTGATATTTCTTTTGTTTACCCTTACTGAGCATTTGAGCTCACCCTTTTGTAGGTTTTCTTTTCCCCAAGTTAAGAGGAAGGATATTAAGTAGGATATTCCAAAAAGGGACTCTAGATATGATGAAATAAATGGGAGACAACATAGATGATTTATGAACTAGTTGTTTATGTTTCCCAGTTTCTAAAGACACTATACCTATACGTTCCTTTCATGGTTTTGTTATATTTTGTAATAAGTATGCTTCAATTTTGAAGTATTAACAATGTATATAAAGTATGGGTCGTTATAGTTGGTATCAGAGGAAAGGTATAGTCAACCTTTGGAAAATATGATGTGAAATCATTAGTAAGAACCCTGAGGATAAGTCTAAGAATAGAACACAATCTTAGTGTTTTAGAAATGGCCATGAATAACCTATTATAAGAACTTAAGTGTAAAATTTTATTCTTAATTATGTGTTTTTTCTATTATAATTAGGCTTGATCACACTATTCTTCTTGGTTTTAGTCAATGGCTGGAACCTGAAGGAACAGTGTTAATGCAGAATGCGACGGGAAATGCAATGATTATCCCCCTAAACAACCAAATGTTATGGAAGCTTGAATGCAAAATCTTATATCCCTGATCACACAACTTTCTCAATCTATGAATCATGCAGGACATACAAACGTGCAAAGGAAGGAGAAACATTATGTTGAATCCTTCATGAGGTAGCCTCCACCTTCATTCAGCGGGTCTTCTGATCCATTAGTGGCTGAACAATGGATCAGTACCACTGAAATGATATTTTTAGTTCATCAATGTTTTGAACATGATAAAGTCATCTTACCATTATATCGTTTGGAAGGTGATGCTGATCAATAGTGGAATCTTATTAAGAATATGAGGAAAAGGGATGTAATTGAGTCCATTGAATGGGACAAGTTCAAGAACTTATTTTTCAATAAGTACTTCCCTCATTTTCTTCGAACAAAGATGGAGAAGGGGTTTCTTGAACTGAAGCAAAAGGATGATGAATCTGATGGTACATATGATGAAAATTTTACAAGACTTGCAAGGTACGCTTCTGGTATTATAATCCAACCTGAGAGTAAGATCAATCGATTCGTTAGTGGCTTAAAACCATGTCTTCGAAGGGCGTTAACCATAAGAAACATCAATAGTTATGAGGAAATCGTTCGATGTGCTCTCAAGGTTGAGATTGAGATTGGATTAACCCATTAGTCATATGGGTTTGATAATAAGAGGAAAATGGAATTCAAAGGAAAATATAAAGACCACACTGAAAAGAAGATGAGTTTTTCCTTATGCTCAAAGTGTGGAAATAAACATGGAGGAAATTGACTTAAGGGGACAAGAAAATGTTATAATTGTGGAAATGAAGGTCTCATGAAATTGAATATCGAAATAATTGGAAGATGATGTCTAATGAGGAAAAAAAAGGAAGGGATACATAGAATGAACCTACTGCACTTCAATATTTCAAGTGCAAGGAGATGTGGTATTATGCCAATCAATGCCCAAATCCAAGGGTTGATGATGATGATCAACTTCAACAAACTCTTAAGGATAAAGAAAAAGGAAAGTCACAAGCAATTACTATCGGTGATGTGGAGTACAACAATGAAGTGGTGAGAGGTACACTTACCATACATTCTAAAGTATCAAATGTTTTATTTGATTCTGGATCCATCCACTCTTTTATTTCTGAAGAATTTTCTAAGGGTATCACCGTATTACCTCATCAATTAGATGTTGAGTTAACTGTGACAACCCATAATGGCACAATAGTCGCATCAAAAGTTTATAATTCTTCTCCGACTGAAGTTTGTGGGAAAGTGCTTCCTGCAAATCTTGTGATCCTTCCTATAGTGGAATTTGATGTCATTATTGGAATGGATTGAATTTGTCTATATGGATCTCATATCAATTTCCAAATAAGGGAAGTCACATTTCATATATCGGATCAATCTATGATCATTTATTGATGCAATGAGGAACATAACCTTCTAGTGGAAATTTCTTCCATCTTATGGGTCTTGATTCCAATAAATGAATGTTATTTATCTCAAATGGTTGGAGAGAAACTCACGATTAAGAATATTCCCATTGTACGGGAGTTTGATGATGTATTTCTGGAGGAATTTCCTGGTCTTCCACCAAATCGTGAAGTTGAGTTTTCAATAGAACTCTTACGAGATGCTTTTCCTATATCCAAGATACCTTACAGAATAGCCCCAATTGAGTTGCATGAATTGAAGAAGCATCTCCAAGAGAATCTTGATAAGGGATTCATATGCCCTAATGCATCACCTTGGGGAGCATATGTTCTATTTATTTAGAATTAAGATGTATCAATGAGACTCTGTATTGATTATCTAGAACTTAACAAGATCACTATCAATAACAAATATCCTCTCCCACGCATTGACGACTTATTTGGACAACCACATGAATCTCAATACTTTTCCAAGATTGATCTTCATTTAGGGTATCATAAATTAAGGGTCAAAAGGGATTATATTTCAAAGATGACTTTCCGTAATAGGTATGTGCACTAGGAATTTATAGTGATGCCATTTGGTCTTACTAATGCCCCTTCTATCATCATGGATCTGATGAATAGAGTCTTTAGATACGATCTTGATCAGTTTGTGGAAGTATTTATAGACGATATTCTTGTCTATTCAAAGAGCAAGGAAGAACATGAAGATCACTTGAGAATTATATTGAAGCCCTTGAGAAAGGAGAAGTTTTATGCCAAATCTACCATGTGTGAACTTTGGCTTCAAAAAGTTGAATTTTTGTGTCACATAATCTTAAAAGAGAGGATATCTGTGGATCCAGCCAAAACAGAGGTTATTGAAAGATGGTCGAGACCAACAACAGTAACCGAGATCCGAAGTTTTCTTGTTTTGGATGAATATTATCGACGTTTGTGAAGGATTTTTCACAATTATCTAATCCACTCACCAGGTTGACTCGAAAAGGAATTATGTTCGTGTGGACGGAGGAATATGAAGAGAATCTCTAGGAGTTGAAAAAAGGTTATCCAGTGCACCTGTACTCACACTTCCTTGTAGTGGAGAATGGTTTGTGATCTACAGTGATGCATCCAAGAAGGGGCTGGGGTGTGTTCTTATGCAAAATGATATGGTGATAGCTTATGCCTCAGGACAGTTGAAAATCCATGAGCAAAATTAGCCAAGTCCTCATTTGGAGTTAACATCGGTAATCTTTGCATTAATGATTTTGAGGCATTATATTAATGGGGAAAGGTGTGACATTTATACTGATTGTAAATGTTTAAAGTATATTTTCACACAAAAGGAGCTGAATATGTGCCAAAGAATACGGTTGGAGCTGATTAAGGATTACGACTGCTCAATTCATTACCACCCTGGGAAAGCAAACAAGGTGGAAGATGCATTAAGTCGACAAGTCCATGCTAGATTATCCATGATGAGGATCACAAAAGATCCAATATTTATGGATTTACAAAGGATGGATCTTTCCAATTATATTGGAAGGGGAAAAATCATATCTTTCTCAAATGAATGTTCAACCATCTATACATGTGAAGATTAAAGAGGCATAGAAAGAAGATGTAGAGTTACAAAAGAAGGTGAGAAATGTTCTTGAATTCAACCTTGATTGTAATGGGATAATAATGTTCAGGAATTGGGTTTGTGTTCCTCCGATTCCCGAATTAAAGAAGGATATGCTGGATGAGGATCATAGTTCTTCATTCTCTATTCATCTTGGATGGAAGAAGATGTATAGTGATCTTCAAGAGTAATTCTGGTGGGATGGCATGAAAAGAGATGTTGCTGAATATGTCTCTTGATGCATGGTTTTTCAGCAAGTTAGAGCTGAGAGACAGAAGTCTAAGGGGATGTTACAACCATTACCCTTACCTGAATGGAAATGTGAAAACATCACTAAGGACTTTGTCACTGGACTTCCTCAACATCTAAAGGCAATAATGATATCTGGGTCATAGTTGATCATCTTATAAAGTCTGCACACATCATTGCTATTAGAGAAGATTTCTCTCTGGATCATCTTTCCAGGATATATGTAAAGGAAGTGGTAAGATTACATGGATTACCACTTTCTATTATATCTGATCAGGATCCGAGGATTACCTCAATGTTTTTGTGATGTCTTTAGTATGCTCTAGATACACTGTTGAGTTTCGAGACTGCTTATCATCCTCAGACAGACGGTCAGTCTGAGAGGTCAATTCAAGCTCTAGAACAAATGTTGAGATCTTGATCTATGGATTTCAAAGGTGGTTGGGATCAACACCTACCTTTGGTGAAATTTTTTTATAATAATTACTTTCACTCCAGTATTCAGATGGCTCCTTATGATGCTCTCTATGGAAAGAAATGAAGGACTCCAACTTGCTAGGATGAAGTTGGGGAAAGAATTCTATTAGGACCTAATCTTGTTGACAAGATGGCAGAAAAGATCTGATCTATTCAAAAACACATAAGAGCAGCTCAGAGTCGACAAAAAAGTTATGCTGGCAACAGAAGAAATAAAATAGAGTTTGAAGTTAGTGATAAAGTGTTCTTAAGAATGTCTCCTTGGAAGAGAGTAATGAGATTTGGAAAGAAGGGATAGCTGAGCCCTAGGTATATCGGTCCTTTCAAAATACTAGATCGTGTTGGGAAGGTAGCTTACCAATTGGTGCTTCCACCGAATCTCTCTCAAGTTCACGATGTGTTCCATGTATCTCTCCTGAGAAAGTACATACCTGATCCTTCACATCTACTCAGCTCAGAAGTTGTACCGCTGGAGCAACATCCTTCTTATGAAGAACAGCTGATAGAGATTCTGGATCATAGTGAAAAAGTTCTATGGAAAAATTCCACTCAGTTACTGAAAGCTTTATGGAGGAACCACCAATTAGAAGAAGATACATGGGAGCTTGAGGATACGATGAGGGATAGGTATCCTCATCTATTTGTTACAAAGTGACGAATTTCGAGGGGGAAATTTATTTTGAGGGGCGTAGAATGTAACACCCAAGACTTTTATGAGAAATATTTTGTTTATATTTTATATAAATAATCAATGAGATCTTTCACTACACATAACAGTAGCTTGGCTTGCTTTACACGCAATTGCGGCCTTCCTCGATAGCTTGCGTTGTACGCAATACCGAGTTTCACTAAACAATGATATGCTATTAAAATATTATTAAAACTATCAGTTATGAATAGTAATAACCATCATTTGAAATTTTATAAATTTTAATTTTCAAATTGGACTTCATTTTTGGATTCGGAATATCGAAATTAGCCTAGGATGAAATTTTGGTATTTTTTTGAAAACTTTCAATTTTTGATGAATAGTGAAAACACAGGGTTACTATTTAAAAACCGAATTTTTATTTAAATAATTTTTTATTTTATTGAAATTTTTTTAGGTCAAAATTGATATATAATTCCTATATATGTTCAATGCGATTAATTGAAGTCATTTTATAATTATTTTAGATATATAAAAATTTTATTGAACTTTTCATCATCTTTTACCCACCTCCTAGGAGAATTTTTAAATTTACATAAAAGTTAATTTTACAACTTTTGTGGATGGAATTTAAAAAATCCGAGAGACACGGTTGATTTCAGTAAGTAAAATGTTGTTCAATGAGATGAAAATAATTTTAGGTGAATAGTAACTTTTTTACTTTTATTTACCATGGTTAAAAGTAAATAGGATAATTAAGGGTAAAAATGATATTATTATTACCCTAAAACAAGTTCCATTTCAATTGGATAACTGTAATTCGACCAAAAACATCCTTAGGAATAACATATGACCATTAAGGCCCACATTGATTAGATTAGGACATTTATTATTAATTTATTTAAAGAAGGGTTAAAATATTTAAAATCAATGTTCAATAACTAAATCATTTTTCATATAGGGTTATACGTAAGATAATTTATACTATAAATATTCATTAGAAAGGTAAAAGTATTTCCTACATAATGGTATTTTATTTATAATTTTTAGACATGAAATAATTTATTTTAATTATGACACAATGATGATGCAGTAATTAACTTATTAATGAAATATTGACATAATTGATGTTATAAATACCTAAATAAATGAAATTTCAGAATTTTTATGAATTACACTAATTTTATAGGTTAATATGACATGTTAGTATTGATTTAGGTAACTGTTTTAGAACTAATCATTCTATTATGATTTTCACAAAAATCAATTAATAAATAGTGTCAAAATTGACATAAAATAGCTTTTAAAACAAATATTATATTATTAATTTTTATTTTGTTCCTAAAAATCTACGGTTTGGAAAAATGACTTTGATATGTTTATATATATTAATAATAAACAACTTTGGGTTATTTTGTCTTGTTAACGTATGTTTATTAACCTTATAGTTTAAAAAAACAAGAAGACACATTAAAAGAAAAATTATTTAACTTAAAGTTAAATCTAAATGATAAGGTTAATATAAAAACCTAAACTTATATAAATTCTATTGGATGAGAGGCTTTTGACCCATACCCACCTTAGCGTATAAATAACTCAATTTTAAGCTATTAAAAACCGAATATGAATTTATAATAAAATAATAGTTTTAGTTATTCCAAAGGTGCCCCTCTCATCCCTTATAAAAGAGAACCTCCTCCCTCTCTTCCTCACACCACATTGAGCCTTCAAGATCGGCCAACCCCTGAAAATTTATCTTCTCCACTTCCCTAGAAACATCCTAGAGGTTCTGGTCTACTTCAAAGACCAATATTAGTTCCCTAAGAGGAGGTTTCAAAAACGCGTGTCGAAAGAAGAGGTAATATCCGTTACCGATTCTTTCAACTTTATTTACTCTTCCACTTCTTATTATTTAGTTGTTTCATTATGAAGTAATAACATCAGTATCACTGATATACTAATATGTTATTATTAGTATGAAAAAACCCTATTTCACCTTCTATCTATCCTATGGAAAATGAAATCACCGTGCGTGCGTATGTACGGAATATCGTCTCCACACCGTGGTGTCATCTATTTTCCACCACCACCATACTTGGAAGGGTATAATGGTGTAAATAAAGACTAAATATGATTATTGTAAATTGATATTGATTCTGAAATAGTATACATACACTCCAATACAATTCCACGATCATGGGAACAATATCATCGCTCTTGCGTACGTACGGAATATCGTCTCCACGATGTGATGCGACTCGTTCTACATGATATTCATAGCATAATGATTATATAAATGAATTGAATGAATAAATATGATATATATTACAAAAATACCATTCTGTAAATGAGGTATCTATAACTTAAAAATAATAATAAGAATTTATTTGACAAAACACAGATAAGAACAAAAAGTAATAAACACCCGAAGGACAAGCCGTAATGAAATATTACAAATAAGAAGCTAGGAATATGACCATATATGATATCATAAAAATAATAATGATTCTCGAATAAGTCCATAACATTATTTAAATCATTATACTGGGGGTTCAGACACTTACAATGAAAATCAGACCTAAGGTAAGGGAAAATCTTTCAATCTCATTTTTATCCGAGATTGTTTATAGTTCAGAATTTACTGGGGAATATTTATCATCCACATCCATGTTTCCTCAATATGTAATATTATTTATATCCTATTAAATTTTTTTAAATCAAATTTTACCCTTTGGTGAGTTTTTAGTATAAAATATGAAAGGAATCTTTTTTCGTTTTTCGTATGAGGTACATTGTGACTTTTCCGGCCAAAGTATGAGAAAAATGTTTTTTAACTTATACGGAATGAATGGATTTTTATGATTTCAAATAACATTATTTCCATGAATCTTCATTTAGAAGTTTTCAAGATTTTATTTAATCAACTTCTTGTAGTTTAAAATTGTATGACATGTTAATAAAGGAAAAATGTTTTTTAAGTAGAATGTATATTTTCCTCAAGAATGGACTTCAAGTGTTTTATAAAAATCATTTTCCATCTAAGATAATATAGGGTTATGTTTCTATCCCTATTATTAAATTGATTTTATTATGTTGTGATGAAATTATTTTTATGAATTTATTTATTTTATATGAATTGTTTTGTGATGTCACGATGTTTAAGAATCCCATTTTTGATACATGTGTTATGCAATGATGTATGATTTTTGATTTTGTGGAACACATAATAATGGTATCATTATGAGATGGGTGGGACCTATATCTCCCTCCAATTCATTGGGTAAAGATTTTATATCTCATGAGATAGACATGGCTGGAACGGAAAGTTAAACCGGTTCAGTGATACAGGACTGAAACGAGGAGTGAACTCGGTTCAGAAATGGACTTTTTCTGCTAAGATAGTCATGGAAATTAGTTTTGACTATTAAGAAATTATTCTTTATGATTATGTGTGTATGACACAAAGTTTCATGATTTATGTTATGATTATTGGGATTACATTTCACTACTATGATTTATCCCATGTTATGAAATTTTGAACTCTTTTGAAGGTTAAGATTTCTAAAATGTTATGTTCTTATGAATATGATGTGATTGATATTTCTTTTTTTTACCCGTACTGGGCATTTGAGCTAATTGTTTTGAATGTTTTATTATCCCCAAGTCAAGAAGAAGGATATTAAGTAAGATATGCCAAAAAGGGACTCTAGATATGATGAAATAAATGGGAGAAAATGTAGTTGATTTATGAACTCGTTGTTTATGTTTCCTAGTTTCTAAAGACACTATACCTATACGATCCTTTCATGGTTTTGTTATATGTTGTAATAAGTATACTTAAAGTTTGAAGTATTAATGATGTATGTAGATAATGGGTCGTTATAGTAATGATCTCCAATCATTTCCCAATATTAAAAAAACCCTACCAATGGATGTAAGACATGATTTTCTAGTTGGTTCAGTCCACAAACATGAACTATAGAGGAGTTATATACTTTGGATTCAATAACTTCTCTACTTAATGTTCTCTAATATAACTCAAACTCTGTATTTATATGTCGTTTTTTAATAATTCTACTAAACATTCATGATATGTAAGATAATTTAGAACCAAAATCAAATATTACATTTTCATTTCTTGAATGAATAACCAGCATACCTGTCACCCTATCATTTTTAGGCTCCACGTCATCTATATTAATCTGATAAGATTTCCACTAATCCTTTGGATTCAGTGGCTGGTGACACTAATTTCCATCATGAACATGAGGATTAGTGCACTAGATTGCATAGTTCTCTTTCTACCTATTGTTAAATTATTTAACCATAGTTGGTTCTATCTATTCTTCCCCAATAATGTACTTCATCCTCTTATCGCTTCGTCATTCATGATCATGGAAACCTTTTATCCCTCACAAGATGTATTTACCCTACCCTTTGATGGAATTACCATGATGCTTCGTAATAAATTATTGATATGGGAGTAGTTGAGTCTTATTTCATTCTTTTTCGTTAATTACCATATCTTGAAACTCTACAATTCTATTTGTATATCAATATCCAAGATATAATTCTTTAATCTATGTCTCCACATTTAGAGAACATCGAAGAACTTTTCTTATAAATGAAATTATAGAATTTCAAGATCCCATTGAAAGTGATATTTTAAAAAATTAATGAAACTATCTATTTTTATATCATTTTTATAACAAAACATGTTTCATAACTTTTAAGACTTTTGAAATTTACTTCATAAGCCATGATAGATTAACTCCCTTATTCTTCTCTTCTATATATTTTCTATCGTTCATTATGTTATGAGTTCGAAAAAATGATAAAATATATTTTCTTATTGTCTTCCCACTCCATAAATTAAATTTCATCCATAGGATTGGTGTTTTTAATAAATATTCACCATTGAAGAGCCACACTATCAAAATGATAATCATTCAGAGTCACCTTCTCTATCAGAGTACAATGAATCATAAAAAATATATTCTCCATTGAGTCGACTAAATATTCTACAACAAGAGGATAAATAAAATAAAATAATCATTAGTTGTCACTACTGCATTAAAGAATCTTTTGGTAGTTTCTCCCTTTTAGGAGATAGAGTATGTAACACATTATTCAAGATTATTAATAGTAAGAGACAACTGGGTAATGATATCCATGAATCTTTCACTCTACCTCTGAAGTCATTGGGGATACCCTTCATGCAATATCTATATAATCCCTTGGACATGTTGTTGGCCTAGGTTTTCCTTGTTCCCACCATATTTTAAATAATAATAGTTTTTATCCAAACATATTTCAACATGTTCGGAATAAATAATATATTCATTTTTGAAATTAAATCTAAAGTAATATCTTATAAGATGCCCATATTTAGAATTTTCATAAACAAATCATATTTGGTGATTTCATATACTTAATCTCACAATGAGGGTTTTCATCGATGTTTAAAAATACGAAATAAAAAATTTACTAAACTACGATCTGATGCAAACTAATGTGACCATGATTTTTTTACACTACCATTAAATCATTTTAATGATAAAACATATAATAGTGTTACAAATCCAAGATTAAAAGGATTATTTTGAGAAAATTAGGACCATAAAAAAGATAAAACATGTACGTCCTGGAAATAAATTGGTAATAATAATGAAAACATATTTTTGGAATATTAAAATAACATCCGCACTAAAACTTTTGATGAAAAAAATAACCCAATAAAATGAAGTTGGGTTTGAGAATCCCATCACCTTATATATGAATTCAATATTCACTTTTATATCGAGGATAATCAAATTAGAATCAGTAATTAATAAATTATGAGCATAGTATACCTAAGTTAAATTTATTATAACTTTAATATTTTTTCAAGGCTTTAATTATTAGTTATTGATTTCAATTTCATTGACAGAGAGTGTTTTTTTCTTGGTTTTCATGATCGGTTCACACGTATACTTGTATAGAAATTTACTAATGACAGAAGTATTTATCTGAAATTTATTTTAATTATTGTGATTAAATATATCATTAATCATTATTTTATATAATTTTTCTTCCAGATATGAAGATGAATTTTTAGTTAACATATTTATGATAATCAGTTTGATTAATTTTTGAGGTTTTCGATCACAACAATATCATTTTTTTATAATATAGTATTATATAAACATGATAGTTCCAAAACATAAAAAAATTATAATATACATTTCACAATCAATATAAACAATTTTAAAGTTTTTTTGATCATTTTTATGGATGTTTAGAAATATAAAACATTTCATCCTTGGAGGTGATAAATCAACACCTCAAGGATGGATTTTTAATTTTTAGAATAAGATAGGGAGGAAGAAGGGTTTGATGATTGGTTATTGAATTTACTAAATTAACATATTGAATATTTAGAATAATCGAGTCATCCAAAAACATGGATAAGGGGTTTTGAGAAGAGAATAAGAAAATAAAATAACATGAAATAAAATTAAACTAAAATAAACAGGACTTTACAGAGAGACTCCATAGGGAAAACAGTTTCCCACTATTGTTGATTTCAAAGGCTCATGAAAATGGGATATGGTCTGGGGAGGAATATTGGTATGAAATTTTAAAATATTTATGGCTTTGGAATTTCAAGGATGAAAGGTTGGTAAGAGTTGTACTTATAGGGGATGAATGGGGTGTTTTATTTATTTTATTTTTTATTTTATTATTTTTTCTCATGACTATGAATAGTATAGACCTTGTTAATAAATATTTTAAAATAATTGATGAAATTCCTTGATTTGGAATTAAATCATCCATACATCATCTATTAATCAATAATTCATAAATTTGTTAAATACTATAAATTAGCGTAAATTACCAAATTTCACTAATCCCAAAAAATCAACTATTTTAGAAAAATTTAAAAAATATCCCCTTAATAATATTTGATATTTATATTTTAAAATTTTACTCATTTGTTTGAAAATAATTTTCAATAAAATGTGAAATTTAATTTTGTAATTTAAATCATTATTTACATCGAAATTATAGATTTTAAATTTGTTACTAATTTAATAATACTTTGAGAGTAATTAATTAAGTTATCATAAAATTATCCTATAATCTTTATATAATTCATTAAAATTTTATGAATGTAACTTTTTGAAAATAAATTTTATTTTTAATAATTATATTAATTAAAAAATTGTAATTAAATATTTATAACATACAAAAAATTCGAACACTTAATTTGTCATTTCCAAAAATGTTTATTTACTTATAAAATAAAATAAATATATCATATTTCTATTCATATGATATATAAATGTTATTTATACATTCATGTATTAGGTTTCTATTAAATGGGTTTTTGTTCTATTCATAAGTGTCACATAACTATTTTAATGGTCATGTAACAATTCAAATGTTTTTGGTTTCTTAACTTCATGAAAAACCTTTTGTAACATTAATTGTTTAAATATAATAGTTTTATTGTGTTATCTATGTGATTTTATGTGATTTACAAAATAGGACATAATTATAATAAGGGAAATTTATTTGATAAATTTTTAGGTCATTACATATCATCTCTTTTGTCAATTGTTTCATAGCATTTAAATATATTAATTGTTTGTTATAGGACCCGGTCTTCTGATGAACATTTTCTGTGAACATAATTTTTTTTAATAATCTGTGTGTGGAATGATTCTTCACAAAACATCCTCTTATATACAATCAACAAAATGCATAAATATTTTGATAATCTCAAAACTTTTGTTTCAGATACATAACAAATCATTTTTCAATGTATTTTGAGCCTAATATCTCTTACAAACATGATTCCAAATTACTTCCACGGTCATACAAATAATCAATGAAAATATTTTTATTTAGTTAAAAAAGCTCTATCATTTATATTGAATCATATTTAAACTATGATTCTACTCCAATTACCTTACTTCTTGAAATTACATTTTCTAAACTCCATGAATTTCTACATGAGTATCTAATGTACAATATTCTAGCGAGTTTCATTTTCATAGATCCACACCTCCCTTAATGTCAATCATTAAGAGTACTCAATATACTCCATCCATTAATCTCATTATTTTGTATCATGTCATTAACTTCAAGTGAACTATTACGTTGCCTCTAATAATATTCGTTTTGTTATCTAATTATAATTTGATATTTATAAGAAACTACTTTTTATGATCATATAAAATAACATTTTGTACACTATTCCATCCTCATAGATTTTAAATTATTTTATTTAATGTGTTATATTTCGATAAGTACAATTGCTATGTAGTAACCATTTATATTATATAAACGTTCACTGGATTTTTTTGTAGATATCACATGGAAACCCTTTATTCAAAACTATGAAAATGGTGTTATAAGTAATGTGTATTCAAGACACTCAGTGTTCTTCAAATTCATATACTTATAGTGAATTTCCATTCATACACTATATGTTCAAGGATCTTATTTAAAAAAAATTCATTGTACACAAAAAACATAATGTATCACTTCTGTGGATGGTGTTATTAAAACTATTGAATTATGGTTTTCATATAATTGTATGGAACTATGAATGAAAACCCTATGAAATATTTTGATCAACTGAATTTAGTTTTGAAACCAAGGCTGTTCTGTTTCATTATTTTATAATATTGTATTCCATCTTTTTTATTAAAACAGAAACCAATATCTATTTTGGTACATAGTATTATGTATCTCTATTTTTGGAGACAAGTGTGTTTTCATTAATGTATATAACATATGATAATGGAATTTTGTGTGATAACATAGTTTACAATATGTTGAATAATATTGTTAGGTCCACTAGGATAGATACCCAGAGAGGGGGGGGGGGTGAATCAAGGTATGATAGATTAAAATAACTGCCCCTATTAATCTTTTTTCACTGTGAAGCAAAACTATTTTCTCTCTCTTTCCTGTAAAAAATTATAGACAGAAATTAAATCATGCATGGGACACAACTATTTTTACTCATTTCACCCTCATTGGGATACATCCAAGGAGCATACACTGGCAATGTGTCGATGAACCAAATCCACTATATTTGCACTCATTTTTATAAGGTCGAAGCAGACTCACTGTCCCTCTTAGTTTACAACCACTCACAATATAAAAGATCACTGCTCTCTCAACTGATGTGTGCTCACTGGTTCTTCATAAAATCCCTTCACAGTTTGTAGACCTATAGGTCTATTCGTTATCGCTAATGAAATATTGATCTTTATCTTTTGATAGATGCCCTTTTGATGTTCAACTTTTACCCGCAGATGAATCTCACTTTCCACCGGATGTACTGGGAAACATCAATTTTTACGCGTAGCCATTACTGCACCTTGTGCATAATTCTCTGCCTTGGCATGAAATTCACTTTTCACGCAACACCAATTTTTCACGGAACACCTCTTTTAAGCGGAATAAATAATTTTATGTGCAACCACTTTTAGGCACAACCCTTACTATTACTTACATGTAATTTTCCATTCTTGCGTGAAATTCACTTTTCGCGCAACACTTCCTTTTTCACGCAACTTCCTACTTTTACGTTCAGCCTCTGCTTTTGGTGAACGAGTCTTCTTTTCGTGCAATATTTGCTTTGCACGCAAATTGTTCTTTTATGCGCAAACATTTTGTTTTTGTGCAACTCTCTTGTGAACTCCAATTTCATGTTCCAGAGCGTAGATACTCTCTATGGCTTGAGCTACTACTCAATGGAGTGGTGGGGGGTCACTTCATATTTATAGGAAAAACCGACCTCTTATGAAAAAACCTCATTGAGCACATAATTCTCTTCGAGCATGAAAAAAACATCTTCTAGGTGACACCATTTTTCGCACTCTTCTCCAATATTTTGTGCACCTCATTCATTTTCCAATTTTCGAGCTTCGGACCTCGAAACACCTCTTTCGTGAAAAGCTTCATCCCACTATTTCTCGCATCACTTTCTTTTTTCACGCACAGTGCCAATATTTTGCACACCATGGTGATTTTTCATACTCCACTATATTTTTCAAGCAACATGCTAATTTTTCACGCAAAACATTATTTTTTCACACCCCACTCTGATTTTGTGTGCTCCTCCCTTTGCCAAAAACGCATCTCTCCAATTTTCGATTTTCAGGCCCAATTTTTTTTTTTGCAAAAACTAGAAAACGACACCACCTTCTATCTGCTATTTTTGTACCAACTCCACATCATCCTTTCTATTATCATGGTTCTTCAATAAATCATGGATTGTTGAAAGCATCACTTGAACCCAAAAAAATTCACCATTTAATCCCCCATTGACAACACATTCATACACCATGGTCTTCTTTGTCAGAAATCAATACATGGAGAACCACTTTGTCAACAAACATAATCACCTCCAAAAATTCTTCAATGATGCCTTGAGGGATTTTTTCCCAACAATCTCCCCCTATGGGTTTATTGAAAAATCATCTCAAAAAAATTATCTTCACATGATATCTCATTAAGGCTCCTTCTAGCAGCTACCATTATTCACCTCTTGTGATTCTAATAGAATTCAAGGATTCTCTTAACACGTACTCTAAGCCCACATGAGCAATTCTCGATGTGAGAAACAAGAGTTAATGAGAAGTTCATTAATGAAACACTTAATTTTTGACATCAACTGTTGATACCAGAATGATTCCATTAAATAAAATGATTCCAATTGTGGATCGCTGGAAACCTTTTCTCACTATCACTCATCTTCTTTTATCACAATCTATATATTTCGTCTAATGATATCTATTCTTTGATTGATCACTTCTAGCATCGTCAGATTTAATAGTCTCGCTAATTCTCATTGCTCCCCATATCTCACTGCTCCACCTGTCATCTTCTCCCCATATCAGTCATGAGTTGTCAAATAGCCACACTGTCACACTGTATCCCCTTGAACAATCACTTTTTTCTACCCCTTTGTCAACGAACCCAAAGGGCACACCTTTGAAGTCTGTGATAGGGTAAATCACACATTAGTACATTAGGGTAAAACACATAGTACCTCAGAAAGAGGGGGGTGTCCCACATCCACACTTTTTCAAGTGTGGGGATTCAACTAAACTCCTTGAGCCTGTCGATGCCACTCAAAAGCTTTCTTGGGTAAGGCCTTTATCAGGATGTCTGCAACCTGAAGTTTTGTAGGCACATAATAAAACTTCGCAATCCCTAGCTCAACATTCTACATGATAAATTGATACTGTTTCACAATGTGCTTTGTCCATGAGTGATGGAATATATTTTTTCTAAGATTTATTGCACTTAAATTATGACACTGGATTATGATCGGAGCCTTCACTTCAACTCTCATACCATCAAGTTGTTTCTTTATCTAGAGTAATTGTGTGCATGCTTGAGTGGAAATAATATACTCAGCTTCTGCGGTGCTCAAGGAAATGCAATATTGATTTTTTCTAATCCAAGAAATACATTGTCCAACATTATAGAATGCACCTCCTGACATTGATTTTAGGTCACCCACTGAACTATCCCAAGATGCATCAGTATATCCCAATAAATCAATCTGATATTTTTCATTATACGTTAAGCTGAAATCCACCATGCCTTTAATATACCGAATTATTCTCTTCACTACAAGCATGTGGATTTCTTTGGGACTACTTTGATATTGTGCTACTTGGCATGTGGAAAAAACAATATTAAGTCTCGTCACTATCAGGTATAGTAAACTACCAATAATCTTCCTAAATTCTATGATATTAACTCTCTTTCCATTATCATATTTTGATAATTTTATCTGAGCTGCAACTGGGGTCTTCATCTCCTTTGAATATTTCATTCCAAATCTACTTAGAACATTCGTGGAATATTTGTATTAAGAAATGAATGTGTCATTCCTTCTTTGTGAAACCTGTAGACCAAGGAAAAATGTTAGCTCTCCAATCATTGTCATTTCAAACTCACTTTTCATGAATTCGGAAAATTCTCTATAATGAGATTCATCTGATCCGCCAAATATCATGTCATCGGCATAAACCAGAAACATCATCCTTTGATTACTGTTGTTGTTGAAATAGATATTGTAATCAACTCCACCCTGCTGGAAACCAAATTTCTTCAAGTACAGATCAAGCCTTGAGTACCATGCTCTTGGTGCTTGTTTCACCTATACAATTCCTTCTTCAGTCTACAAACCTTGTTCTCATCATCATGAAGGAGAAAACCTTCTGGCTTCTCAATCTACACATCTTCCTCAAAAACCCCATTCAAAAAGGTTGATTTGACGTCCATCTGGAAAACATTAAACTTTTGTTTCACTATAATGGCTAGAAATAATCTTATTGTCTCTAGTCTGGAAACCGTTGCAAATTTCTCATCAACATGTATTCCCTCTATCTGGTAGTATTATGTTCACACAAGTCATGCTTTGTTCCAAATCATTGTGCCATATTTATTCATCTTGTTGTGATAGAACCATTTAGTACATATGACATTCTTAACTTTTTCCCATGATACAATCTCCCACGTCTGATTCCTCTCAATCTGATCAAACTCTTCATTCATTTCATGATCCCAATATTCATCTTCAGCTACATCAGCAAAGCATTTCAGCTCAACCTGAGGTAAAAAAGATTTATGCAGTTGTGATTTCATTTTTCTTGTCTAAACTGGAGATGATTGATCACCAATGATGTTTTTCCTATCAATTTCAGCTCGAACCCTTGTCTTCTATGTAGATATTTATTTTTATTCTTCATTTTCATCATCGGTATCTTCTTCTGAATCAACACCAGCCACTTCTTATCCTCCATCCTTGCTTTCCTCCTCATCGCTTTCATCAAGAAACTGTTCACTATGATGTTGAGTGTTCTAATCATTTTCCACAAAAGTGATGTCATTTCTCTCAAAAAAATTTACCATACATTTATTAAAGCACTTATATGATTTGATTATCCTAACTATCCACAAAATATTACTTCATCTCCACGTGACTTGAATTTTTTATGTTTTTCTTTATTGAGTATAAAGTAGTTACTCCCAGAGATTCAGAAGTACTTCACGGTAGGATTATTCTCATGCCACATATCATATGGATTATTTCCTTCCTTTGGAGACAACAAAGACCTATTAGAAAATTTGACCCATGTCAATACTACTTCCTTCAAAAAAAAAATTCTATTAGGAATTTTTCTATAAGCATCGTTATGTCAATGTTTTTGATGATCCGATTTCTAATTTCAGCTACTCCATTCTGTTGTGGAGTTCATAGTAAAGAAACATGATGACTTTTCCCATATTTCTCGAGATATTCATCCACCAGACTGTTATGAATTTCGTACCATTGCCAATACAAAAACTCAGAATTTTCTGTCCGAGCATCCTTTTCCACTCCCTCTGGTATTGTTTTAACCAGCTGAACACATCTGACTTCTAGGTAATAACAAATACCCATGCCATTATTCTATAGTCATCAATTAAAATAACATAGTACCTCTTTCAACCAATTTCTCTTGGTGTGATAGGACCAATAACATCAGCATGCACAAATTCAAACACTCTTGTTGACTTGTTTTCCTTTTCATTATACATCTTTCTAATGAGCTTCCCTTGTTAGCATGCATCGCACATGCGAGTATGATCACATGATAGCTTAGGGAGGTCTCTTGTTGCATCACAATTTACCAGATCTTCCAGGGATGCTTGGAATAGATGACCAAGTTGCTTATCCCACAATTTTTTCTTTTCCACATTGGATAAAAAGCATATATCTTCTTCTCCACTTATAAGGTATATATTCCCTTTTTTCTTTTTTCCTTGTTGTATCATTTTACCATATCTTCCCATGATGACACATGTCTTCTGGGTAAACCGTATAGAATTCACTGAGTCACACAATTGATTGACATTGAGAAAATTTTAACTGATACCTTCTACAACTAAGACATCATCACGTCTTATTTCTTTTCCCAAAAACCTGTCCTTTCCTAATCCAATTATCTTTAGGCCATCATCATTTCCAAACATGACAACTCCTTCTTTGTCATATTTTATTCCTATAACCATATCCTTTTTGCCTGTCATATGAGACGTACAAACACTATCAAGGATCCACACACCATAATGATCTATTGATTTATTGGAAATTTCAGAAACCACTACCTTCTCTGCTCTCTGCTTCTTTGTCCATATTTTTGTCTCCACAATGGGAATAGATTGGGACTCATGATCATTCTTAGATTATGATGGACCTACATCATATTGAAAATATGAAAATCTATTTTGCGTTTTTAACTCACCAATCTGTTCATTAATCTGCTGCTTGTGAACACTTAGTTTCTATATTGGAACATTCCTTTTTATAGTCAAAGTGCAGTACCTAGCCATGTTCCCAAATCCTATGAACAAAAAACAATGTCATTCAAAATACGTTTTAGAGAACAATTCTATGTTTGGGTTCCACCATTGTTCTTGTTCCCTTCGATATCTTTTAGCTATAAAACACACACTTTGTGAGTGTCTCATCTTTCCACAACAATTACACCTAATGAATGGTGAATTACAACATGTTTCTTATATACTACAAGTAGTCCATTGAGTTCTATGTGTTTTCTGATTCTTCTATGTAACCAGATCAATTTTCATATTCAGAATAGGTGCCGGTGGTCTGACATCATCTCTGACTGCTTTCTGTTTATGATCAAGCCCCAAATCAGCCTTAACACATGTGCTTGATTGCTGCTTCTTTTCTGATAAACTACTTGTCTCCACTTTCATCATTTAAGTATTCTGAATATTTTGTTTTCCCAAGAACATGTTGGGAATCAATGGGTTTTCATGATACTTATCATTTTTCTGCATACCGAAAACTTCCTCTTCATGCTCTTCGATACTCTTGATGTGATCCTTCAATGGGATATTCAGGCCATTGATCTCCCTCTTCTGTTCTTCAAACCTGAGTTTATTCTCACTAACTAATTCTAAATTCTGTGGCACCGGTGACCTCAGTTTCTCAATATCATCCATTAACTCAGAATTCTCTTCTTCATTATATTATATGTAGAGTTTGGCGTCACAGTCAACTTTATTGGATTTGTTTGTTTTATCCATCCAAACATCTATCTCTTCAATATCATCCTCTAACTCATCTTGCATATCAACTCTTCCTTCAACTTCTTCTTCTTCATCACTGTCAGTTTCTTCTTTCTTTTGAGCACTATCGACAACTGCCACCTTATAATTTTCCCCACGATCATAGTATTATTCAATCTCCTTATCCTCTTTATCCTCAAAATCATCTGAACATTCAAATTCTTATGAAAGAAGATTCTTCTTCTTGATGAAATTTCTCATGAATTGTTTCTTCCCTTTCACAAACGATGAAGACATCTTCTTTGGAATTTCGACTTCATCATCATCATTATCATTATCTTGAATATTTTTGGGGCACCTTCTCACAAGATGAAAAACCTTTCCACATAGAAAGAATTCTAGTGTAAGGTTCCCTTTAAACATGTCTTTTTCCTCTTTGTAGATTTGAAGAAAGTAATGACATCACCTCATCTATCTCTTCTTCTTCGTGAGAATCTTCAATGGTGACATTCCTCATGGAATTTAATGAATATTATTTGGATTTTACCTTTTACACAACATTTTTATCAACATTTCTCATTTCATATGGAACAAATGTGTTGTGCATGTTATCCATTGTCAGCTGTTTGGGGTCTTTATCTTCCAAAACTGAAACGTTCAGATTGAATCGAGATGGAAGTTTCCTCAGGATGTGCCTCATAATTTTTAAATTTTCAATAACTTCTCAAAGACCTATCATGTCCTTCACTTCAATATTTACCATGTCAAATAATGCATCAACAGATTCATTCGGGTTCATTCTCAGATCATCATACTTGTTCCACAACACTTGCAGCTTCACTTCTATAACCTTTGCATCACCATCATATATGTTCAACAGTTTTTTCAATATAGCATGTTATGTATGTAATGTCATTACATTGGTATAAATAGCAATGGATCGAGCTCCCCATACAAAATTTATTCCCATTACATCAACAACAAATTCTCTTCACTCAGCTTCTAATAATGAACCACTATTGATATCAGCTATGATACTATGCATTGTGGCTATAATCACATCCATTCCCAAAGATCAGAATTATTTTTTCATCTAATTATTCCGTAGTTGAAAATTGTTCCCATCGAAGATTGAAATTCCTTTATGATTGATGACCTCCATCAGAGAGTGAAATTGATATCATATTTTCCCTATGATGCCAATTGATAGGTCCCCTAGGTTAGATACCCTG
Organism: Viscum album; assembly: GCA_963277665.1. Classification (NCBI taxonomy): domain Eukaryota; kingdom Viridiplantae; phylum Streptophyta; class Magnoliopsida; order Santalales; family Viscaceae; genus Viscum; species Viscum album. The sequence goes on from OY728154.1 coordinate 11,683,444, forward strand.
AGAGGGGGGGTGAATCAGGGTATGATAGATTAAAATAACATCCTTTATTGATCGTGTTTCATGGTTATGTAAAACTATTTTCTATCTCTTTCCCTTATAAAAGTAAAAATTAATCATGTACAGGAAATATCGATTTTTACTTTGTTCACCCTCACTGGGCCGCGTCCAAGAAGCATACACCGGTAATGTGCCAATGTTCCAAATCCATTATAAACGCACAACTATTTTCAAGTTTGAAGCAGACTCACTGTCCCTCCTGGTTTACACCACTCATAATTTGAAAGCTCACTAATCTCTCAACTGACGTGTGCTCACTGCTTCTTCAGAAGATCCACTTACAGTTTATAGACCTGTAGGTCTCTTCATTATCACTAATGAAATATGCATATTAAACTGTTGATAGATGTTCTGTTGACATTTAACTTTTACCCGGAGATGAATCTCACTTTGCACCAGATGTACTTGGAAACTGCAATTTTGACCCGCATCCCTTACTACACCTTACACGTTATTCTCTACCATTGCATGAAATTCACTTTCTGCACAACATCGCTTTTTTGTGCAACACCCCTTTAACGCGCAATAAATAAATATAGGTCAAACCTCTTTTATGGGAAACCTATAAAATTCTATGCATGTACTTTTTCATTATTGTGAGAAATTTACTTTTTATGCACCTATTTCTTTTTCCAGATACTCCAAACTTTTACACACAGCCTCTGCTTTTTGCGAAAAACTCTTCATTTTTCACAACCTCTACTTTGCGCGCAAATAGTTCATTTACGCGCAAACTTGTTGTTTTCACGCAACTCTCTTGTGCACTCCAATTTCATGCTCCAGAGCTAAGATAATCTCTATTTCTTCACCTACTACTAAATGGAGGGGGGTCACTTTATATTAATAGGCAAAATCAACCCCATGTGAAAAACACTCCTTGAGCGCGTAATTCCATTCGAGCGCGTAAAACACATTTTCTGGGAAACACTATTTTTCACGCACTACTATAATATTTCACACACCTCATGCCTTTTCCAATTTTCAAGATTTGGACCTAGAAACACCTCTTTCATGAAAAACATCAACCCAATATTTCACGCATCAGTTTCCTTTTTCACGCACAACACTTCTATTTCACGCACCACGCTGATTTTTCACGTGCCACTATATTTATCATGCACCACACTAATTTTTCAATAAACAGAGTATTTTTTCACAAACCACAATGATTTTCTACACTTCACTATTTTCCCACAATGAATCTCTTCATTATCTGATTTTCAGGCCCAAAATATTTGGCGATCACTAGAAGACGTCACCACCGTGTATCTGCTCTTTTTGTACCACCTCTAGGTGATCCCTTCCTTGGTCGAGGTTATTAAATCAATCATGGATTGTTGAAAGCATACATGGAACCTAAAAAATAACCATTTAATCCCCCTTTCTCAATACACTCTCACACCATGGTCAGCTTTGTCAACAAACAATACATGGAGGCCCACTTTGTCAATAATTACAATCACCTAAAAAAATGCTTCAATGATGCATTGAATGATTTTGTTCCCAACTTATAGTTTTTAATATAAAATAAAGATGGTCATTAAAAATATACATTATTGAATTACAAGTAATTTTCAAGCCATGATATTGTATTAAGAATATTTAATTAATCATTTCCTTGGAAGGGTTTTTATTATATACTATAAATATAATTATTGAAATTACCATATTGTGTGAGAGTTAAAAAAAATTGTTCAACCTCCAAATCCCAGGGGCCCAGCTTGATCTAAATTATTATTGTAGAAATATTAATAATAAAGGAGAGACTACCCATTAACTTCTCATGGTGGCATGGGTGAGGGATACTATGTTGGAAGGACAGTATGTACACATAAGAACACAAGTTTGATAACAGAGGATCCAATGAAATAGTTTGGGTGGAACAACATCCTGCACTGGTTAGTGAGGCTTGGTTCCTGGAGCAAACCATAGGCAACTCTCATCTTCTGATTAGAATAATATGATGGATTTATATTGATCTATCCAACCATACATAAAAGAAATATGTGGTTAGATATAATTGTAAAACTATTCCTCCATTTAAAAACATACCAAAATAGAAATTATCATCTAATTCAATATATTTGATCAATTTATTAGAGAAATTTATAATCATCTTCCTCATAAAATGGCCATGTTTTTTTCATCCTAATTCATTTTCAAACCTCCAATATTAATTCTTGAAATATAAATATTGAATTACTAAATTTAGTTTGATTAATGCACAACATAATAATGGAGATATGAAGATAAAAATTTCTTTTTATAAGAAAAACAGGAATTTGTTTAGATTATAAAAATTGTAGAGAAAATGATTTCTCATATATGTGTGGGAGCCCTCATCCAATACCAAAAGATAACGTTTTCCAATGTTTTAATAATTGAGATAAATTGAAATCATCAATGTTTATGAAAACTATGTAATACAATTTTTTAATGGATATATTAAACATCATTATGAAGCATTATGTTTAATGAAAATGAGTATGAGACTCCAAATATAAATAAAGAGTATCTAAATAGAAGGAATTATTTCACCTAATAGAGATTTCACGGATGTATTTTTTAAATTTAAAATAGTTCACTATGAATATTTTATCTTGTATTAATAAAAATATCTCATACTACATTATAATTCATGGGATATGAGATCTTGCATGACTTCGCATGTGTCATAAAACATGAAGTACTTCATAATGAAAAATTATGTGTAGATGATGAAAAAATAAATGTAGGTGAATACCCTTATATGAATGTGATTACCTTAACATGATGTTTATTACCATAATATTAAGATGATTAGAAGTTAATACCCTTATTAATGTCGATTGATATAATATATTCCCTTACCTGATTGTATTGTTGAAATAAAAATGAAGAACCCATCTACGAATGAATAAATGAGTGATAGTATGAATGTGGTGATAGAGAATTGATAAAAAATAAAAAGTAACATAATATAATAATGATTGTAAATTGACATGTGTGATGATTATGCACTATAGGTTATAGAAAGAATTATTGATTTGAGTTAATAATTTAGGAAAGGATTACTTTGAATTTTTTTGGATTATTAATTCCTAGAAATATACATTAAGAATTAATTTTTTCAATTTCACACATATATGTGAGGATGAGATTCAATTATAAATAAGGGAGATATTTTCATGCATTTTTTGTATTGAGGCTACTGAAATTATATAGGTCATCAAAAATAATTGAGAAAGACCATAAATATGTGAATGTACATGAATAGGTGTATAAAATAAATTCAGAACCAACAATAACATGGAGGAGGATAAAGCAATCATCTTATCATGGGTGATGCCTGTCATGAACCAGGCCGGGTCACCATCTGACCCGACGCCCGACCCGGTCCGCGGCAAGGCCTGAATGGCATTTCCGATCCCCACGGGTTGGCACAAGTGCCCAGGTGTCAAAAATAAAACTTGGGAATGAATTACCCGAATAAATAGATATAAAAAAACAAGATGAATAAATTAAAACTAGAAACAGACAACCAAACATGCCCTTACCAAGTTCAGAATTAAAGTTAACAACTTGAAATATGAACCCAAAAGAAACTACATCAATAAACAAAACAAAACTCCACACAAACCCCCGTGCGACATGAGGAGTCACATCCCCAAGCCGTCACCGCCAACCTGCATGGGGAAACCAATGCAACTCAAACCCTCATCGCTAAGCCTGATTCCTCATCATGAAAAGAAAAAGAAACATAATCTACATATACCCAAAGGTGTATCTAGGGTGTGAGATGAAATCCTAGTAAGATACCACCGAGAAAAGGTTCCACGCACAATTATTAAACGACAAATACATTTGCAATTTTCATTAAAGAAAATAAATAAAATCTTGAACAACATTAGTGAAAATAGATTTAGAGAAAGCCATTTTTATAAAAAGAAACAATTTGAATTAAAACAAACACACACACACTTACTTTTAAAATAACCAAAGTGTCACACTGATGAGAATAAATTAACCAATGAGTACTAATATGGTAGAGGCCGCATGGGTGTTAGCTAGATCAGGTTTTTAGATCTTCGTGTCTCAGTCAAACGTGGCTAAGAAGGCCACGACAGTCAGAAAACGTGGCTTAGAAGGACATGAACCTCAGAAAACGTGGCTTAGAAGACCACGACCCTTAGAATAGCATATGTTTAGTTAGTGTTTCAATCGTCTGTCCTACTAGTGAAACCAGGTTGAGTGACCTCATGAATACTATCCAACTATTCTAGTTCACCCACCTAGCAACCCGGGCATCTCGTTTGTGCTCAAGTAGTTCAGAGTTCATGTCACATGTTATAACAATATACTCAAACCAGAAAATTTCCTACACACACCAAAACCACCATTTGCACACCCAAAAGCCATTTTAAATTAGAAGCACACTAAAAATATATCAAAGATAAATCTGCAGTAGTTAAAAAACCAATTAAAACTACTGCACAATCAAAGAAATCACTTTCATTATCAAACAAAACACTAATAGAATTTATTAAACAAATTCCACACACGTCGCATGACCTTAAACACCAAAAATATTCACACGATTTACCCAAAAAAATTTCACCCTTAATAATTATTTAATAAAACAATTCAAATTTTCATAAATAATTTTTTAAGAGAAAAACACCGCTTTACATGCTAGACGGACCCAAACCCCGTCACATAACCACACACACACAACGCCATCTCAGGAACCAAATCTGCGTCACAAACGTGATTAAAGAAACCATGTGAAAAAAATGCCAACCCATTTGAAAATACACCGCACAACCAAAACAACGAAAATCCTCTCAAATGCTCATTTATGATAGAACGCATACCGACGCTACTCCAAAACACCAATTGCACCCCTTTCACATCCTAACAATGTAACTACATAATTCATAAAACACGGGTGAATAGTCTGACATTGGTTCTCACAGGGACAACTTACTCATATCACATAAACACACTAATAAACACATTAAGACATACGAACCTAAAAAAACAAATTACATCAGACATACTAATTAGTAAGCCAGCCTCAGAAATAAAAAAACACACTAACAATTAAACAGAAATGAGATTTCAGCAGCAAGTACACATACTATTACATCACGATACTAAACATATTTCAATTCATATTAAACTTCAGAGAGAAACAAATTAGTGCCACAGAAATTAATTAAACAACACTCTAATCTAATTAAAATTACAAATAAATTAAACATATGATATCTGGGGGTCGTGGCCATCTAAGCCACCTGTTCTGAGGGTCCTGGCCTTCTAATCCACGTTATCTGAGGGTCGTGGCCATCTAAGCCACGTTTCACCGAGACACGACGTTCTAGGGTCCCACCTATTTCTAGTACCCATAGGGCCTCCCCCATCCTTTTTTTGCTACTGGTTACTTTGCGCACACAATGATACGTGATATGTCACTTGAGTTACTGCCCAAAAAAATGTTTTTACCTTAAACTGCTTTTATTTAATGTCATTTTATGAAAAACCATTTTTTACTTGCATTGTTATGAACTTCTTTCTTTTATTAATTTATCATTTAAAATGTGTTGTCTTGTGATATTTGTGCGTGGAATCTTTTCTTGGTGATTTCCTGCAGGGCGATTGATCACACCCTACTTACACCCATGGGTGTAAGTAGATTTCTTTACGTCTGATACAGGAAAGGGTCCAACATTTGGGAGCAGTGGTTCAGGTTGTTAGTAGGCCTCTCTACATGGAGTTTTGGCGGCGGCTTGAGGTTGGTGTCCTCATGCCGGGTGACAATTCTTAGTTTGGTTTTTGGTCACCTTGTTTTTCATATTATTTGGTCTTTGGATACATGTGACCCAAAAACCTGTTTTTGGGTAAAGACACGTTGGCTGAAACTTTAACTTTTGTTTGGTTTATTTTTTTGGCTGCCTTATATTTTTTTACTTGGGTAAATTGTTCCCAAAGTTTATTTTGATACTTAGGCACTTGTATCAGCCCGTGGGGATCAGGAACGCCCTTCAGGCCTCACCGCGGGCCGGGTCGGGCATCAGTTCGGATGGAAACCCGACTTGGTTCGTGAAAAAATCGTATCATAGGGGCATTGTTTTTGTTATTTGGGGTGTTAGGTAGATCGAAGATAGGATTTTCGGTACTCAAGTGGTAGGTGCGGGAAGAGCATCAAAAACTCTGGCTCATTCTGATCCTCGAGTAACCAGGGGTAGTCCGGGATCTATGTATTGGATTTGATCTTTGTGGATGGGGGATGACAATAGCAGTAAACTGGTACTACGCAAGGTCTCACATGGAGTAGCTACCCATGTGATACCCGAGAGTATGGTTTGACACTCCTGGTGGTTGGTGCTTGCCTATGGAATGGTCTGCTAAACCATGTAGCCGGGTTAGACACAACCACTAGTCCTCCGCCCATGTACTTTAATGTCTGTGATATCTTGCTTCAATTTCAGGATTGACGTGAAATTGTTTTGTTTTAAAAACGGAAGTGGACTTTGATGCTACACTTATTTTATTTTGGGGTGTGTTTCTCTGGGATATTGTTTTTGTAATTTTGCATTGATTTGTCATAGATGAATTTATAAAATAATGTCTTGGGTTATTCGAAATTGAAATGGTCTGTTTGAGAAGTGGAAATCATTCTTGAATTTTGCTTTGAATTTTTGAAATGGTTTTGAAAAGAAAAAGGTATATTTTTTGATTTGGATAATGTTTTGTTTTGAAATCAGAGTAGCCTTGATTCTCTCTAGTGGTATTCCTATAGGTGCTCGCATATGCATGTGGACATTATTAATGGATATTTGGTGGATCGGGTGGACGAGTACCTGAGTGGTACGAAAATGCATACTTGCGAAGCACCATGGAATATCAGTGGTGGTTGATTGATTTCTAAGGTTTCTTTTTGTTTCCTAAAATGTGGGCCTTTTTCATAAATGGTTTTTCATGATCATATGGTTTTGGAAATAAACAAAAAGATTACATTGCATTTAGAGTAAAGATAGATTTTCAAAATAGATTTTGGGCTTGTTGTGCGGTGCTTGGTTTTCCAAGTGAGTGTTTTTTGTTGAAAATAAATTGATGTTTTAAATTGGAATTATTGGATTTGTTTCTGGAATGTTGATGTTTGTTTTGCGATGTGTATGGATTTGTGGAAGGTTGTTTTGTGTTTCTTGTTTGGGATATGCCCCCTAGAAACGTTTCATGGGTTCCAGTAGGTCTCTCTTAGTTCTTAGCCCAGCCTAGACACTCAGTGGAGTGGCGGAGTTGGGTTCTGTTCAGTGGCGTCAGCTATTCGTAGACATCGATGTCAGTTGGATTCTATTGAGTGCTTTGAGAAAGTTGGAAGTGTCTCTGGTTTTTGAGGAACTCTAAATATTGTGCGGATGTTAGATTGTCTCTAGTACATCTGGTGTAGTGGGACTAAACTATTGAATCTTGGTCGTTCCATTTTCGTTGCAAATGAGGATGTCGTGATCGATCCTCAAGACTAGCCTCATTCCATGGTTGTACCTAAAGAAGTGAAGGAAAATAAGGTGGTTGATCCCGTAGGTGGTTCCGCACACAAGTATTAATTTACAATCATTTTCTTTCTTATCTAATTAATTGAGTTCTTTTGTCTATTTTTGTGACATACTGTGGAATTGTATTTGACTAAGTTTTGTTGTGCATTTATTTATTTAGAGTTATTTTGAAGTTATTCTCATGAATTTTGTTGTGAAAACTCACTTTCAACTGTTTAGTATTGTTTGTAAACTCTGCAGTATGTGAGTTAGAAAGTGCAGATGACGCGGTTTATATTTTGGCATGCATCAGAATATGATTTATTTTAAAAATGGGTTTTGAGTGACTTTTTCCCTTCAAAAACTATTGCGACATGTTTGAAACTGTTTAATAAATCTTTAAAGTGATTTCGTTGAGTAATGTACCTTGTTTAATTCAAGACTTATGTAGTGCAGTTTGAGTTTCAAAAAGTTTTGGTGTGCATGTGGTTTTCAAAAAGGATATCAGTGTGCTGGTGACATGTTATGTGATCTTTGAATTTATGTGAGCACAAGGAGGGAAGCCGAGGTATTAGGCGGGGGGACTAGGACTAGTGATCTAGTGTTCCAGAGATGACTCGGCCTGGTTTCACCTGCAAGATTAACGTTTGAAACACTAACTAAACATATGATATCTGAGGGTCATGGCCTTCTAAGCCATGTGTTCTGTGGGTCGTGGCCTTCTATGCCACGTTATCTATGTGTCGTGGCCATCTATGCCACGTTTCACCAAGACATGACGTTCTAGGGTCCCACCTGTTTCTAGAACCCATAGGGCCTCCCCCATCCTTTAGTGCTACCGGTTACTTTTCACGCACAATGATACGTGATATGTCACTTGAGTTATGGCCCAAAAAAATGTGTTTACCTTTAACTGCTTTTCTTTAATTTCCTTTTAGGAAAAACCATTTTTTACTAATATTGTTAAGAACTTCTTTCTTTCATTTATTTATCTTTGCAAATGTGTTGTCTTTTGACATTTGTGCGTGGAATCGTTTCTTGGTTATATCCTGTTGGGAGATTGCTCACACCCTACTTACACCCTTGGGTGAAGTAGATTTTTTTACGTCTGATACATGTAAGGGTCCAACATTTGGGAGCAGTGGGTTAGGTTTTTAGAAGGCCTCTCTACGTGGCGTTTTGGAGGTGGGTTGAGGGTGGTGTCCTCACACCGGGTGACAGTTCTTCGGTTGGTTTTTGGTCACCTTGTTTTTAGTATTATTTGGTCTTTGGATACATGTGGCTCAAAAACCTATTTTTGGGTAAAGACACGTTGGCTGCAACTTTTACTTTTGTTTGGTTTATTTTGTTGGATGCCTTATATTTGTTTACTCGGGTAAATAGTTCTCAATGTTTATTTTGATACCCGGGCACTTGTGCCAGACCGTGGGGATCGGGAACGCCCTTCGGGCATTGATGCGGGCCGGGTCGGGCGTCGGTTCAGATGGAAACCTGACTTGGTTCGTGAAAAAGCTTCAAAGAATAGAAGACTATGTGATGTAGTAAAAACACCATCCAATGTGAAATAATGACATGAGGGCCAGAGTTGATTCTTTTAACACTATGTGAGGAAGTATAAATATCCTCTTCTGTGACATAAGATCATCAAAGATTGGTTACACTCTAGTAACACAATTTTATGTTGTATAAAGATCCACCTTAGTGTACATTGAGTTACGATATATTTTCAATCAATTTCTACCATTTTAAATGATAAAATTTTTATAGTAGGTAATCTATGTTGCTGAGAATAAATAACATGTGATGGAATATGGATTTCAACAAAACATTGTAAATCACTATGTAATAAGTTTATATTTATTTTATCCTTTATATAGAGACTAAGAGCAACAAAATGAGTAGATTGAAGAAATCACAAAAAATAACGTACAATTTATAAATGTAATGTTTATTAAAACGGTCCACTAATTCACCACCTCCCCTATATATGATTTAATACTAATCTGGGCTCTACAATTGGTATTGGAAAAAAGATAACATGTAAAAGATAAAATAGTATACCTAGGATAGAGAACCTTAACTTAGTTAATAGAATAAGTATCCCAACCATTGTTAACATGAACTATCATTGCTGGAAAAATAGGGTGGTATTTTATATCCAATCACAATGGGTATAAGTATGATATGAAGTTATAATATCATTTCCACACTTTAATGAGAATAGTGCTATGAATTATTTAGATAAGAGAAATATATAAATGGGTTGTATAAAATAATTCCATCTTAATGTAACTACCTAACAATATATACAACAATGTATAAAAATTTCCAACTAAAAATAAGATGTTGGATAAATTAAGGAGAGTTAAGGACAAAAATGTTAAATTTAAGACAGTAAAACTACATTTATGGATAATTAAATTATAAATTTTCATAATGGTAATGATGAAAGTATTGACTCCTTATTTAGAAGATTAAATTATTTTTTATTGAATAATAATTTTTTTTGTGAGAATCTTGATTACTCAACAAATATGTATAAGATGATAATAAACATTCCAAAATAGATTTTATGTAATTTTTTCTGCACTAGAAGTCCCAAAATATTTATTACATGATGAATTACATAGTATTATAATAGAATATGAAATGTGACAAAATAAAATCACATAATATGAACAAAAAATATGATATGGACTTTTATTCAATGATAAATGGTAAATATAATGATATACAATAACAAATGGTCAAGTTTTTTGATATATGATAATGCTGATATCATATTTATAAAAATAATACACTAATAAACAAAGATATTTAAAAAAGAAATAACGGAAATGTAATGAATGCAATAAATTAATTAAAATGTATTGGAGCTGGAATGTTTTTATAACACTAATATACTTTTCAATTTATTTCCTTTTTGATAAATTCAATCTATTTGATACCATGTAATGCACAAAAAACCATTTGTAAAAAAAAATACACTATTAATATATTATTTATACATTAACATTATAACCAAGCTGTTATGTTGGTTGGTATGAATAATAACAACTAAATATTGAAAATTATTTTGTTTACATAGGGATAAAATAAATAAAATTTAAATCTATTTATAAGATATATAGTAGTAATCATTTGATAGAGAGAGAAATGTTTTTCAAAAAATAATTTTTAAACGAAAATGGTTTTATTGCTTCTTTTCCACTTATGATTAAGTTAATTTTTTAAAAAAATTATATCATTTATTTGAAAAAGTTAACACCATTTTTTAATTTATAAAATCATAATTATCTTGGGGTTAATATTTGGTATTTTATTGAAAATTTCAATTTTTTAATGAACATCTAAAAATATTGTTTTTTTTTACCTACAATTTTTATAAATATTTTACAATTTAAAATTATATTTTAATTTTTTGTTGTAAAATTATTTCAATTAAATTAATATTTACTTATTTTAGTTCAATGGAATCAATCTCGTTATTAAATTTTATATAAAAAATTCTATATTTACAAGAATTGTTCTTATGGAAGGCCATCTTTTTCATTGCATTTGTTGATAGAATTTTATGTTGGATTGTTCCTCCTTAGATAATTGAAATTAGAAAAATTGATTCCAAATTTTGAATCAGAAATATTTATAATATATAATTACTTCTACATAAATTGTAAACAAAATGAATAATGAAACCACTAAATATCAGTTATCAAGGTTAACATAAAATTGTGTTTATTGGGGGTTAAACTTGTATGATGAAGATTAAAATGACATTAAAACATTACCTAAACCCAATTTTTTCATATACATCAACCTTATAATGTCTACATATTTATAATATTCGATTTTTTTTTACCCTTCTAGAATTTGAAAAATGTGGGTACACATTTTTTGTTTCAAAATTTACTAGCGTCCCACTCACCTCAATGATAAAAGGCCAACCACTATCCAATTTTCATTAAAACATATAACTGTTATGATTCATATAGTCTATAATAAAATGACTTACAAACTTCCATAAAAAATAATCGTATCCATTTTTTGTTAGAAGTTACTTTTATAAAAAATAGGTATAATCCTAAATAGGTGGGTTGAGAAGAGGTTAAATTACTTAATATGTGTTTTGTTTTGATTCTTCTACACCTACTTGAAATGTTCATAAATAAATATTATATAATAACACAAGTGTACTAGATATATTTAGATGTTATTATGTTATTGGAATAAACTATATATTTATATACAACTCTCAAATTAGAAATGAAAATGTTGTACATGTATACGATAGACTACAACCTCACTAACAGATGTGACATGTTTTTCATCAACACATCTATCAGTAGGGTGTTAAGGTGTATCTAAAAATATAAATGATAATTATAATTTAATTTCACATATGGAATAATTATATTATAGATAATTTTTTTTATTTTTAATTTAATAGGGGATATTATAACGCCGCTCATGTGTATGGTGGACTACTGCCTCACAAAGTGATGTTATTTTTTTCACTAATGATTGACATAAAAAGTTATATGGATAAATTTCATTAATAAATTTGATATTATTGAAATAATTAATATATTAATTTAAATTTTATATTTATATGTAGATAATATTTTATTTGTTTCTTACCTTTTTGTCACTGAATGATGATAATGTCGCTCGTGTATGTGTGAAATACAACCACCAAGAAGTAATGAGACACTCTTTTCATCACTCCCCCACATGGATGATATATATAAGTATATTTAGGGAAAGATATTATTATTACTGATTTTATGAACATTTTTTTAGATACAATATATTTTTACTAGCATTCCATAATGATTGTAGAAAAATTGAATCATTACTCATGTGTATGTTCTCTCTACCACCTCAGTAGTCGTATCATACTTCATTTATCTAATATAAAATCCAAAATTGGTATTAAATTGAAAATTAATGTATAAATATGATTATTATTTCAGAATTATTATATTGGATATGTTTAATAAATTAAATCATTGACCAATGTCAACCTACCAAAGTCACCTTGACACGTAAGTCAAATATCATCGAAACGTCTGATGTAAACATAATTTATAAAGTACTTGTATATAAAATTATAAAAAATGGAATAAAAAAATTAAACATTAAAAAGAATCTTAAAAATTTATATTGTTAACAAATGTATATTTTTTATGGAGACAAAAAAACCTATGTGATGACTCTGAATCAATCTACGGGACTCTGTCTCAATTTCCCTTCATTGAGGCCTATTGTAAGGTTATGCACCATGTTTTTTTAATATGGTGTATATACAATCCATTTGAAAATTAATATCATGAAAAATTATTAGATCATGGATATTTGGTTTAAATATTTTTTATTTTATCCAATCATATTTAACATGGTAGTTTTTATGTGGTAAAGAATTTCATAACTCATTTTATTTTTATTGTATTATATTACTTATTTTAGGCATTTTAAAATTCTATGATTATGTGTATAAGGATTTTTTGTTACATTATGTTTTATTAAAACTTTTTCAAGGAAAAGTACGTATAAAACACATATAATATTAAAAATTTAATTCTCATTTTAATTTTGTGTGCATTGTATGTGATTTGGTATCAATTTTCAATACATTTAGAAATTTTTCAATATAAACAGTGTCAAATTTATGTGGTGTATATATCGATTTCCAGTATTTAACACACCTGGACATTTAATTATAATGGTAAATGTTTCAATTCATGGCTAACCATATTCATTGTAAAATGGATCTAAATATTACCAATACCATATACCATTCTTAAATATGATGTCTACTTTAAATGTTTGTTGATCAACTGGGGGTATATTAATAAATCAAAGGTCTTTACTGAGTGCAAATATTCGTTGATAATAAATATTATTAATGAATAAAATCAATTATTAGATACATATTGAATTATTTCAACATGTAGTTACCTGGGGAGTCATATTATAAATAGTCACTCAATTATGGATGTAGGGGTATTTGATTATGACATATCAAATTTTGATAGTACAATATTGAATCAATGTATTTTTTGTCTATTTATATAATTTTACATATTTATATTTATTTATTAATTCATGGTCGATTTTATTGAATAAAACGATGTCTAATAATTTGATCTCACCCAGATTTTGATTCATTTCCCTATGATTTGATAAATTATTCATTAAATGGGTAAAATTATTCCAATTATTTTCCATTACTATGATTTGTACATTATTTAGATATGTAAAATAGTTATCATGAATATGTATGATTCTCCAATATTATTAAATTTATCGACCCTTCTTTATTTTAACCCTTGAATATATGAAAATGTTATAAAATTATCATATAATACATGTTGTTATAATTGGGCTCAGTAAAGTTAATTAGAACTAGATTATGTAAAAAAAACATATTAGGGAACATAAATGTATGATATAAATTTGGAATAGAATAAAAACATAAGGTTTTTTAAGGAAGAGAATATATCATTATCATAGAAATACATCCATATCTTGATACTATAAGTGGTCATGGTTCTGGTATAGAGGTACGTAGGGGTAATAACTAGAAAAAACAAACATTAGGATTGACCAGATTATAATTAGGTACATGAAAATGGACCATAATTTTCCCTTAGTTTGAAAATCCTAGAGGATATGACTCGGATAATTCAAATTTTCTTTACAAAACAATAAGAATGATTTGAAAATAATAATATACCCAAATGAAAACAAGTCAATGATTCTAAAAAAAATATTAAATTTTTATTTTTTCAATGTGTTACATCATATTTAGAATTATTAAATTTTGATTTTAAATTACATCCTCATTGAACTAATTAAGCATTTTTAATTTTCAATAAATTAATCCTTTAAAGAAGAAGGGTATTATTACTCATGGCCAATGCAGTGATTTCCATGATGATGAAGACAATATTGCAGAAATTGGATCTATGAAAATTATTTTTATACTTTGGAAGATTAATCATGTAATGATAAATAAAATTTTCGAGATGGGGAATCTTAAGACATATTGATATTTTACTTTTTTAGATATCTTTATATGATATAATCCACCATCATTCTGTAGGACTAATAATATAATGGTATATGAGTGAGGGATTAAATTTTTATAGGATGCATTTATGACATGAGATACTATAAAAACGAACATTTTAATCGTATAGTTTGTTATGTCAAATATGTTGTAATGGATTATTGTAATTAATACAAAATACCTTGGAAGAAGAGGAAGAAAAGCTCATAGAATAGTTTTTTATGAGATATTTCTAGAAAAATATTACCCTCATGAGTAGAAAACTATAATGAAGACAAAGTACCTAATATGAAATAATATTTATGTTGAACGTGATTTTAATGATGAGGATACATTAAAAGTTTAGTCATGTATGGTACATATTATAAAAACAACATGGGGTATATTATTGACTATTTACATAAACAGATTAATATTACTAACTAAAGGGTAATGGGATCTGAAACATTTTCATCATAATAGGAAATGCATTTATGTGATATTAAAAAATTTATGAATTATAAAGATCCTACATGAATAGTGGTAATCATGAAAATAAGATTTTAAATGAGAACAAAAACAAAAAGAATATGACGAAGAAGGAGAATTGAATGATGTAATTTAGAGATTCTGAAAACAATGAAAAGAATCGTCCTAGGTAATTCTTGAAGGGACAATGAGTTTGATATATATATTTAGATAATTGTGTTATAATGCTTTTGAATTAAACGGGAATAAATAAAATTTTGTTATTTAGTATTTTAAATATATGGATATGGGAGACTATGAATCGAAATTCTCTATGTGTCAAGGGTATATTCAAATGAATATTCCATTAGGAGAAGGTGAAGCATAAGCGATAACTTCCATCGAGTTGGAAGTTCCCCATGGTGTGGAAAATGGAACCTAAATCATAGATTCAAAATTTTATAATTTTTTATTGGATTCTATATCTTAATACACTTATATGTCATCTATGTATTTTAAAAATTACATATTTCCAAAAAAGATTAATTCAGGAGTTATCTATCAAAAATCATAGTGTGACTCCCACTACAAAAATAATGTGTCTGGAAGTCCAAATTAAGAAAAACAAACCTATTTTTTTTTCATATGTTATATTCATACATATAGTTAAATTTTATAAAATACTTGCTATTGGATTACAATATAAATATGATTAATACAATTATTTCAATAAGAAAGGAATTGTGATTTTTAATGATAACATATAATTCCTCATCATTAAATCAAAAAAAATATTCATCTAATACATGTCTATATATACCTAGTACCAATAATGAATGATATTTTTAGGGAATAATAAGTAAAAAAATATAGACATAAATTTTAATCATAAATTTATTGATTTACTTGTTGTATAATAATATTATGACATATTTAATTATTAATTACATAGACATTACTTAGAGTATGATGTTGAGTGTTTCATTGATTTTACCCACTGATTAATGAAAAATATCAAATACTCCATATATAATGGCTACTATGGAATTAGTATATTTGAATAAACTAATTGATGATTTGAGTGATAATGTATATATTCGCCTGAATGTTTCTTTGACAGGTGCCCATATTCCCTTATTTAAGAAGAAATTTAGATCTGTGATACCATGAATTGATAATAGGGAAATAAATGATATTATGACAATGAACATTAATCCATTACATCATATTGATAAAATATTAATTCTACTTCACACATCCCAATTTTTTTCATTGATTCCATTAGTTATTGGTTTCATCTATTGTGAGTTATGTAGGAAAAAATTCTAAATACATATTTCTAAATGATGTATAGACATTATCAGTATATAATAATTCTATTTTTATTAACTAATTTACCCTATGTTTTTGTTGATATCATGAATAGAGTATTCAAATAATATCCTGATTGTTTTCTTATGGTATTCATTGATTTCCTTTTGGGGTATTCTAAAAGTTATAAAGATGATGGAATCACTTAAGGATCATTATTGAGACTATTAAATAGAAATGGTTATACGAGAAATTTTTTAAGTGTGACTTATCGTTAAAGAAAGTTGTTTTATAAGATATTTTGTCTCCATGGGTGGATATTATGAGATCCTATTATGATCAGGGAAGTTAGATAATTGTACACTCTAATGATCGAAACTGCAGATTATATTTTCATTGGGTTGGTAGGTTACTATAAGTTGTTTGTTCAAACTTTTACCTTATTATTCAACCCATTATCAACGATTACATGTATAGGGGTTATGTATGTTTATAAAAATAAATTTGATTAATTATTTTATAAAATAACTAGATGATTGGAAAATGCATTAGTTTTTACTCTACCATTTGGAAATAATGTGTTTGTGATATGTAATAATGAATAAAATAATGTAATTTAATGATTCACAATGTAAAATGATAAAGTTATTGTATATGCAACAAAAAAATTGAATTCTCACAAATAAAACTATTCAAACCATGATATTTAGTGGGATGATGTAATATTTTATTTGATGTTTTGGATAAAATTTCCCTATGTTGAATGATGTGAGGTAGTGAAAGATCATAAAACCCTAAAATAAATAGTTTAATATAAAGAGCTCAAATGGAACAATGTTGATGGATCCAAATAATAAAGCATTAATTTTTCTCAATACACTATAACATAGGTCATTAATATATGGTGTTAGAGACAGTGAGTATGAAAGATCATAGAGTTATGATACAAATGTTGTTTTAGAGAGATCTGACATTCATAGATTTGGTAAATATAGATAAGTGACTAATTAAGGATGATGATAGATTAATAATTTATCAAATTAATGTGAAAATATTTTATTAGAATGGATAAAATTGTATTTTATATGACACTTATATCGTTAATTTATCCATAAAAATAGGCAGTATGAATATGAATAGGAATGTGAGGGAACACTTTTAAGGGGATAACATGAAAAGGGATGTCATTAGTTATGTGTCCATATGGGTTTTTCAATATGTAAATGTTTTGAGATAGAGTCCTAGAGGACTAATTAAATATATTTCAAATATTTTGTGTAATTGTGAAGAAATTATTATGTTATTTTTCTCAAGACTACCTAGGACACAGAGAAAGTATAATAATAGATTGGTTATCATTGATCACATAATCAAATCTGCACATTTCCTATCTATTAGATATCATTTACCTATTACCACATCATAAGGATATATATTAATAATGTTGTAAGACTTCGTGGAAAATTTATTTAAATTATGTCACATCATGATCACCATTTTACATAGAATTTATAGAAGCGTGTTTAAATGAATCTTGATACCAAACTTAATATGAATACTACCTACCATCATCGAACTGATAGATTGTTTTAAAGTACTATTAAATCAATGGATAACATGTTGCGATAACTATAAAATTACAGTTAGGTTATGTGGGATGAATTTTATCCTTTGGTATAGTTTCCTATAACAATAGTTTCCATTCAAGTATTAATGTGGTTTCCTGTGAAGCATTATATGGAAATGGTCATTATACTCTAAAATGTTGGGATAATGTTGGTGAATGGAAACAGGTAGGCCTTGAATATTTTGAAGATAAAATAATAGTGGTAAGGTTATTTCAATCTCACATTAAATATGGTCAAATTAGTTAAAATAGTTATTCCAATAGTTAGAGGATGAATTTGGATTCTATATGGGAGATGATGTTTTAATAAAAGTATATACAAGGATGAGTGTTATATATTTCGATAAGAAAGTAAAATTGATACCTATTTACATCGAAACATTTTAAATCCTTGAAATAATTATATTTGTTTCATATAATTTGGAAATTACACCACATCTCTAAAAATTACATGATGTGTGTCATACATAATTGTTAATGAAGGTATAAGCTAGAACCAATTCATCTGATCACTGATAGTAAAATTGAATTTTAACTTGATATAACAAACTATGAAGAACCCATCCATATTCAAGATACAAGAAATAAATCACTGAGGAATAGTATGACTCTTTAGGTAGATGCACTTTGGCGATATCACAAAATTGTTGATGTAATGTGCGAATCAGAGGATGATATAAATAAGAACTACAATCAACTTTTTACAAGGTAATATCCCCAAAATATCAATGTTAATATTTTTTGTGATTTATCACTGTAGTACCCCAATAACTTATGAAATATTTTCATTTATATAAATTCAAACTCTTCTATAATGTTTAATTCATGCGACAACAGATTCAATCAACGATAGTCTATTAAAATATTATTTAATCATTACAATTATAACCTAGTCATCAAATTAGAAGATATAAATATTACTGAATAAATTATTAAAATTATATGAATGGTATATGCATAAAATCAATGAAATATGTTTCTATTGATTATAAATAAAATAAAAATCTCTTGATATTTTTTTTTAAAAACCATTTGAAAAGAAAATTGTATTGTTGCTTCTTGTACACTTATGTGAAATTTACTATTTTAATTCCTTATAAAATTTATTTCAGAATAATTTAATACATTTTAAAATACTAATATCACAATTTCTATAGTGTTAATTGTTTTTATTTTTCAAAATGTATATTTATTCATTGAATTGCGAAATTTGTTATTTTTTATTACAAAACATCAATTTCTATTAAATAATTAAAATAGATAAACATATATTTAAAATTTTTTTCTTGTAAAATTCATAAATTAAATTAAAATATAACTAATTTTTATTATTATAATAAATTTATTTTTTAATTTTGATGTTAAAAATATTTATTCTTATGAAAAAGTTTCTCTTTGAAAGCAAGAATATTTATAACATCTGCAAGTATAATAATAAATTAGATTGTAATAATTTTGTGAATTGATTTTTTAAAAGTATATTTCATAATTTTATTCATCATGATTTCTATCACCTTAAATTTTAAACATAAGTTTATAAGAAATAAATATTGAAAATAGAATAAATTTATTACCACAGTTAAGGTAAAAATCGATTGACTAGGGGATAATTTAAAACATAACGGTTAAAAATGAAATAACATTTTTTCCGACAAAATATTTCTAGAAATATTTCAATAATTCACGTTTAATGATTGATAATAATACATTTTGGACCCTTGTCTCATGTGAAGAAAACGGTTACACATTTTTTTTTGAAAATAAAATTATTCCACTCACCTCCCTTATAAATTATAACCCCCTCTCCTTCATCACAAATTAAAACCATTTTGGATAGGAAAAAACATACATTTTCACTTAAAAACCTCAATAACCTAATCATATAATCCATAGTTTGATCGTAAATCCACTCTGGGAATGCATTAGGTATAACCTTAAAGAGGTTGTCCGAGAAGAGGTATGATTCTAACTAAAAGATTTTTTTCATTTATTCTCCCACCTCATTAATATAATATTAATTAATTATTACATAAAACACTATTTTAGATAATATTAATTCAATTTTTTATATTAATGTAATTATTATTATATATATAATATTCCCACCAATGGGAAATTATAACATGAGTTTGTGTATGAGGGTATACTGCCTCACAAATCGATGTACATGGTTTTCCTTCCAAACAACTTTTTATTAGATATTATAATATTTAAAATGTATATATATTATATTTACAACATTATAATACCTATGTACTCATTATATCATAATAACCATCTTTTACTTTACATTCCATTGGGGATAACATAACGTCGCTGGTGTGTATGAAGAACTACCATCTCGTGAAGTGATGTGAAACATTTTTAACTAACACATTACTTAAAATGAAATTAGGTTATTTTTAATTAATATATATGATATAAAAGAAACAATTATTATATTTATGAAATAATTATCATTTTTTAACATTCAATATATCATATTTTACCTTTTTACTCATTGAATAATGATAGCATTGTTTGTGTAAATGTAGACTACTACCACCACAATGTGTTGTGACTCTCTTATCACCAAAAAATTTTATTGATTATATATATAAGTATATTTAAAAAATTATATGTTATTTAGTATCATTATTATCCTCCAACAAAGATTAAAAAATTACTAAACTATTTTCATTATTATCATTGAAAAATAGAAACGTCAATCATGTGTCTATACAGCTTACTTTTAACATTATCTTTACATGTTTCCTTACTCAAAACCATCATTACTTATTTTTATAAGAATAATAATTTACGTTTATATATTATAATTATTAATAAGAATATTTAAATTAAAAATTATTAATGACCACATTTACATAATTATCATTGAATAATGGAAATGTAATTCATGCATATGAACATCCTACAGTCTTCATTATCATAACATACATTATTTCTCCAAACCATATTTATGTATTGGTTTTAAATGAATATTATATATCTATATATGATAATAAAATTATGAATATTATTTTTTATATATTAAAATAATGACCACTTGGACCATGATTAGACCTACTGATGTTTCTTGTCACATACCTCTAATAATATGTAAACAATCAACCTAAAATTAATTGATAAATTAATTATATTGAACATGATGTTAAATGAATTATAGTATAATAAAATTGAAAAATATTTTCAATAATTTAATAAGTTAAATAAATTTAATATTCATGAAGATAAATAATTTACATGATGATTCAGACTCAACATAAGAGACTCTACCTCAGTTTCACATCATTTATGAATATTGTAATGTTATGAACTCGATTCCTTTTATATAGTGCATATACATCAAATTGACATGTAATATCTATAATACAAAATAATTAATGGTATATTATGTTGTAATAATAATTATTATATCCATGAGGACTAGACAATAATGTTACCAAGCGGTAAAGGAATGAATAACATAATTTCTTTTCATTCAGATATATTACTACTTCCTTTGCCTTTGATATTATATAATTATGTGTACAATGATATTTTATTGTCTTATTAGATATTTCACTTTTTTATATGTCTATATAGATGATACATAAATTATATTCATTTTTTAAATATCAACCCAATGTTATGATCAATGTAATGGATTTTATCTCAATTCCTATTTCATTGAGAGTGATTTTTTAATATGAACCTATTAACTTTTACATTATGTAAATACATACCCTTGGATGTATTTGAAATTAATATATATTTTCTTTATAATTATTAACTTTTGAATTCAATTTTATCCATATTAATTTTCTATTGGATATAAATATTTCTTAATATGTATAACATTCTTACATTTGGTGTTTACTTTGAAAGTTAATTGATTAACCAATGATATATTGATTAATGTTTATTCCTTAATTAATGAATATATATTTTTGTTTATAATATTTTGTTTTATAAGAAAATTAAAAATTAATTATATTTCATTAAAAAGCACATGTGGAATGAAACATCATTTTTAAATAATCGAAAAAATATATTTTTTAAAATTTAATTGCTCGTGGAACATGAAATATTGACTCTAAATGAAATTTAATATAGTATAAAATTATATTCTAGCCATTAAATTGATGGTTATGAATAATAAAAAATAAAATATGAAAATTTTGTTTATTAGTTAATTATAAAAAAAATTAGATTCATCTAAAAGATAAAGAAATTTTTTCTGAAAATCTATATTTATATAAAAGAGGAATTTTCCATGCATGGTGCAAGAAATATAAAAATAATTTTTTACAACATTAATAAAATTTAATTAATAAAAATAGAATAAATTTTTTAATAATAATAAAAAATTAACTTAGGTTTAATTCGTTGTATTATATGATTTATTTCATTTTTTGGGCAATATTGATGAATAAAGAACTTTAATTGAAAAATTCCTTTTCATTTTAATAATTTATAGTGTTAAAATATATTTTTAATTATTTATAAAGAATATTTATTTAAATATATTATAAATTTATATAAATTTTGTTTCTGTAGTAATTTTCATACTAAATATTGATAAAAATGTTTTTATAATTTGGAATATTTCTTCTTTAAAAACTCGTTTCGTGTTGCATTTCTGATAATAATTTTAAATTAAAATATTTGACTTATGTGATTTTCATTTTTAAATATGTATTTCATATTTGTTATATGAATAATATTTAATAAATTATATGTTCAACATAATTTTTTTCCAAAATTAATAGTGAAAAAAATTAAAAACTTAATTATCATATTTAAAGTAAAAATGGATATACCAGGGTTTTAACTAATAAGATAAGGGTTACCAATAAAATATCAGCTTATTAAAAACACATTTTATATCTATAATATGACCTTATAATTTATAGATTCTATAATGAACCAATTTTGAGGCTTTATGTATGATTAAGATGTGGGTATGGATGAATCATTTAATAAAATTACAATTGTGACAATCACCACAATTATAAAAGGACACCAATATCCTCTCATATTCAAACATTCAAATAAATTTTTTAATACCACAAATGAAAAAATAACATAATAAAATTTATACCCTAATCATTATAGGCTAATTTAGGGTATAAATCTATCATAGGAAGTCACTATTTAAAACCAATGTAGGATACCTGAAGAAGATGTAACGTTATTCAGCGAGCATTTTTTATTTCCTCCTTCCCCTCACTCAATTATATGTATATCGTGACCAAAATGTAAACTCAATATATTATATATATTAATATATTTTTCTGTTAACTAAATGAACTAAAACTACCTCCACATTAATTACTTGGGTTAAGAAATCATCGTTTGTGTGTATAGTGGACTACCGTTTGTGAATCTATAACATTCATTTTTCTATTACAATCTATCATAGTTGGGTATTATGATGGATATAATGTTTATATATTATATTTATAAAATAGTTATACCTATTGAGTCATTATATCATATTTTCCATTTTTTAACTATCAATTTCATAGGGTATACGATAAATTTTTCCATGTGTACGGGGGACTACCACATCATAAAGCGATGAGATTCGTTCTTCACAAAATTCTTACATAGAACGTTACAAAGATAATGATAATTTATATATCAACTATAACTGAAATAATTATAGTAATTATGATATATTTATCATTCTTAGAAGATAATATATACCATTTTCATTCTTACATTTCCAATAAACCAAAGATGATAACATCGTTCATGTATGTGTGGGGTACCGTCATCATGAAATGATGAAAATCACTTTCCCTCACTAAACCACACAAATGATATATAAGAAAATATTTAACGAAATAATATAATATTTATGATTTTATGAACATTTTTTATGTTTTAAATATTAATTACCTTATTTCCATAATAATCATAGAAAATTGGAAACATTACTAATGTGTATATATAAACTACCCTCTTAGTGATCACAACATAGTTTATTTCCCAGAACAATCATTAATTATTAGTATTAAAAGAATATTTGACATACAAATATGATAATTATTACATAATAATTATTTTATAAATTATAGAACTTTACAATCTGTGTAAGAACCATACCTTTAATGAAAAACAAAGATGATAAAACAAGTCAATTAGCACATGAAATAATGAAAATAATGAATGATAATTAGGTAACTAGAGATAAGTTATATTAAAAGGATAATAAAAAATATTATAAATATTAATATCCTTATGATATATTTTAATAACAAGTTTTTACCAGTGTAATATAATTTAAATAATTATCAATTTAATGTAATGTTATGTAAAGGATTTCATCTAAATTTCTTTTCATTGATGGATACTATAATGTTTTGAACATAATTTATTTTATAAACTGCATATACTACCCCTATGAAATGTTATATAATTATTAGTTATTAATTCATGTTATTTTAAATCTCAATTTGAATTCTTTCTTACAAGGTTATTTGACTTGAAAATTATTAAGTGGAAATGAATTTTATAAAAAAAATTATTTTCATTGAGTTATATTACATCTTTTTTATCAATAATATTCTATGATTATGTATGTAATGAATATTTACTATATCATAATATATTTCAACAAGTTTTATAAAAAATATTAGTTGAAACACATATTCAATTCATTTACTAATCCTTAATTAATTAAAATGATAATTTTTAGTGTTCATTTTTGTGATCCCATTTAAATCAATATTGTTTACACTTCAATTTTGGTTAACAGAATTTATTATGTAATATTATAATAATTCATTTTTATTATATTTTCATCTATTTAGTTGTGATATATTGATTTAATATTATCACTTTCCCCAACATTGGTAATTATAATAACATAAATACATTTTTAATAAAATTGATCTTTATATAACTCTTCAATGAGAAATATATTTTCTTTCAAAAAAATATTTTAAATTTTTTTTCAAATTATCAAATGATTTAATAAATACATTTTTACCATTTTTAATTTTTATAAATGTTTTCAATGAAATTTTTATGTTTTTTTAAAACATTTTTTCATTGACTTTTATCTGAAATGTTATTGTAATATTAATATTGGTTACCAAACAGGGAAAATTTATAAACATTTTTAGTGAAAACAATGTTTTTTTGACTTTTATGGGATGTATGAATTAATAACCCACATGAAATTCATTTATTTGAGTATTTATTTTTATTTATAAAAAAAATAATTAAAATAAAATTATTTTAAAATATTCTCTAAATTCATAGTTTTTAAAATTATTTTTAATGAAAATTATTTTCAATAAGTTATGTGTTTTAAAATTTTATTTTCTAAATGAAATCTATATTTTCTGTATAAATGTTGGAAAATTATGATATCTAAATGCTTCAAATAAAAAACACTCTAGTTTATATATACTACATTGGGGATATGTTATTTTTGATATAATCCTTATTCATTCTCTAAAGGGTTTACGACTATTTTGACCATGGATAATATTGAAATTTACATCCTTGTATTTTGGTAGAAATTACATTCCATTTGAATTATTCACTTTTTTTGTGATCACTGGACATTACGTATCCCATAAATATACATATTATATATCTTGGATTTTTTTATTTTCTAAACCATATATATTTTCTATGTATGATGTTATTTGTTGAAAGCCATTTTTTTCTAGGAAACAATTGATAGATCTATATTCATTATTCAATATAGATATTTTATGATGAGACACATTGATAACTAATTAAACTAACTAGTCAATATATGATGAATTCTTTTGAAATACTGATATTGGTGGGGCTATTGATAGATATCCCCTCAATTCATTAGTTGTTTAAGGAGACGAATCAGTGATCTCGAATAAAATTAGTTTTCAAAGTAGATGAGTTTGTAACGAGTAAAAGCAATCTGTATTGTGAAAGGTAATGATGGAAGATATATCTTGATCCCAAATTCCTGACATCCAATATTTAAGCATGGAATTTGTAATATCCCAAGTAAATAAATAATAAAACATTTTCATATTTATTAATTTTTTCGAATTAAATATAAATTTTATTTTAAAGGGTTTTCTATGTTCGATAGCATACCCAATACGCAACAAAGCGATTATTTGAAATCATATGTTGCACACTAGTAATAAAATAATATTATTTTAAATGGTAGTTAACACGTAGTCGTTGTATTGGCGGGAATGAATAGAAATAACTACAATATGAGTATATATGTTTGTTAAATGTTTTTACATTTATCCAATAATGGATAAAGGCTTAATGTTTGAAAAGAATTCAATTTTATGCATATATACTCTAATATTCACTAAAGGTCCAATTATCGCCTTTTGATGGAGAACCGTCATTAAATATATTTTTGGTCACTCTTATACATTCTATTGGACTATATAAAATTCTTCTTTAGAATCGGGACATCAAAATTTACTTTGTGTAAATTTTTGGTATTTTTCCGATAAAGTACATTTTTTTAAGGAATAATGAAAAATGTTGTATTTTAATTAGAATCCTCTTTTTAATATAATTTATTTATATGATTATACTACCTTTTTAATTGGGTTTAAAGTTAAATTAGAATATATTTTTACCATTTAATCCAATAGTTGTCGTTGTAATTAATTTCACTTTGAAATTGGACTTAAACTAGTGTTAATCTTTTGATATATATTGTTTCATAAAAACACGCTATTTGTCATGACAGCGGGAATTAATTATTAAATTAATTAATGTAACTTATATTTTTTAATTTTTTAAAATAGAAATCATTTTTGAATTCGGAATATCAAATATAGATTACAGGGAAGTTTTGGTATTTTTCTGAAAAACATCAATTTTTGATGAATAGTGAAACCACTAAGTGGTACTTAACAAAACTAATTTTTCGTTAATATGAAATTTTACCACCTATATGTGTTGAATTTAAAAAATCCAACATACATGGTTGTCATTAGGAAGTAAAATGTGGTTCAATTGGATTAAAATAATTTGTGGGGAATAGTAACATTTAAGTTTTTAATTGCGATTAGAGGTAATTATTGTAATTTAATGTAAAAATAATGTTTTTATAATATGAAATGACCTTGAAACTTGTCATACCCTTATTGGATGTGTATTTTCCGAACAAGACAATACATGGGAAACTTGGAGACCCCATGAGGCCACATTAGTAGGAGAATGACATTAATAACATTTTATTTAATGTTAAAATAAAAATGTCACAAACATGTGTTGTTTTACTAAAACAATTTTTAAATGGGGTAATACAAGTCATAAATTTGACTATAAATATTTATTAGAAATCTAAAAAGATATCCTACATCATTATAGTTTTTTTAAAAAAATTTATACAATAAATAAATTAAATTATTTATGACACCATGATGATGTAGTGACTACCTCTTTATTTTACGATTTAAATAAAATGAAACGATAATGTCAAATATAAGACCTACACTTGTCAAAAACCTATTGGATGGGTGGATTTTGAACTCTTATCACATTATGCTTGAAATATATAATTTTGGGACCATTAAAATTCTAAAATCATTTTATAATAAAGTAACCTTTTGTAACATTCCAAAAGTGCCCCTTCTCTACTCTTATAAAAGGCCCCCCACCTCTACTATCTTACTGACACCTCTCAAGCCTTTGGCTTGGCCAAACCCTTCCCATATTTCCTCTAAACATCCCTCTCTTACTCCTAGAAGCCTCAATTTGGGGATAAGTCTTTCCAAGGAATCCTTTGAGCTCAAATCAAAAAGAGTTACCTATTTTAAAGGTAGTGTCTTCTCTTGTGTTCTTATGTTTTATTTTGATTCTCCAACCCCATAAACTCATTTTATACATTTATTTTTTAACAACACCAGTATCTTCAATATACTAGGATTTTTTTATGAGAATTATTAGAGCTACAACTACACAAAACTTTGTCTAAATGTTAATGAACATACTGTTTCTGTGGTTGGCGATTTTCTACCTCACGAAATGATGATTGTTCAATCTTCTTTTAACACCTTTCATGGTGGCCATTAATATTTAAATCTATTTATGTATAATATATAATATCTTTATGTTTTCCTTATGCTTATATATTTTTTATTTGTGTCATTAATTTCTGGTTTCCATTGTGGGTAAACACGAAAATTTCATTTTAGGAAGTGCGGACTACCACCCCCTCAAACTGATTTGATTCGTTAATGCCATATGTGGGACGTATAAATGATAGAGTTAATTTTATTATATATTATGTTATAATGGAATTATAATACACCCTTATATAATTATTATTTAACTCCATTAAATACAAAATATAAATTAGGGTAGCATTCATGCATACGTACAGCTTACCGTCTCCATGAACGGTGCATTGCATTTCTTACCTCTAAATGTTATGTACTATTATAAATATAGGTATATTATGGATATATATGATATATATGATATACAAATCATAAATATAATTCTGGATATAATGATCCTTTGACCACATAAACAACATGTAATTGTAAGAAGTCCATTTTTGATTTAAGCACCAAATATCGACAAAACGAACTTTATTTAATTAAATGATTACATAACGTTTATAACATAGAAATGAGTTATATAATAAGAATAATAAACTTGAAAAAGATTCATACGCAAGTATTAATTAACTTTAGTTTATTAGTCCGGAGATTAAAGATCAATTGAGTAACGTCGGACACGAGGTAAGGGACTTCGTCTCAATCTCCTTTCATTAAGGCATATTTTGTTCTAATACAAGAATTTCTTTTATACACTGTATAAAACAAATTTGACTTTTCATTTAATTCAAAGGGAATCATTTTCTATGATTTTTTTTACTAAGCGACAAAAATAATGTTTATTTTAACGTACGCGGTGACAACGACCTTTTCCACCGCCGCAAGTACTATTTGGTCTTTGGCTTCCTCAACAAACGGTAATGTTTTTAAAATGAAATAAATACCATATACTCTTTTATGTATTTTGGTATTGAAAATGGTTTTTATAATGTATTTTTTATATCAATATATTTAAGTGATATGTTGTGATCAAAATTTGGAAATGTTTTCTTTCCATTATATTTGTTTTATGTCTTATGATTTTATAATGGTACTTGAACATATGACGGGTGGTTAGGTGATAAACCATATGACGGGTGGTGCCGTGAATACTAGGACCAGTGGTTACGTTATAACATCCAATGCATTGGGTATGGAAGTTTGTCATTTGGCTATTCCATTAAGTGATATGTGTGGATGTCGACCGTATAGTTATTCCATTTAAGTATGTTTATGTCCCAAGTTACCTTTATATGTTATGTGTACTTTATATGCGTTTTATGGTAATATTTTGGTTACAAAAGGGTATGTAATGATATTTTATTCAATGAAGTGTATTTTCTACTTTATAAAGGTGAAAATTATTACTTTGATAAAGTATTAATGGTTTACTTGTTGTTTTGAAAAACTATAAGTTATCCTTATTTGTGTATCCCTTACTGAGCTTTTTATGCTCACCCCAAGGTTTTTTTGAAATGTTTTTCATAGGACATAATGTGGAGTAGGGTCAAAGATGGGATCAAGGAAAAGTCATGATTTATTAATCAGGGAACTAGAAATGACTTTTTTTGGAGTTCATGTTTTGAAAAAAAAGGAAAATTTGTAGAAGTGTCTACTTTGTAATCTTTTGAGATGTAATAGTTATGATCTAATTCTCTAAAACTGTAAACCTGAAAAGATCATCAATGTAAATTATTCATTTAATTCAATATTAAGTAATTTTTAAGGTCAGGGACTTATAGTTGGTATCAAAGGTCAGTTTAGACATATTTAGGAGTTAGAAAATTGTTAAATTATAAATTAATTTATGGTATGATTGAAATGATATAGCATTTAAAGAATACCATGTTTCTTCGCCTAAGATATTTCTATGTTCAGAATTATTTTCCGCAGAGGAAAAAAGGACGCTATGTCGGGATGACATCAAGAGGGTGACAACCTTCCAAATAAGCAACCTGAGATGGTCAGAATTGGAATTGAAGAGTTTGTTGTAGTGATGGCATAGTTGACTTAGTCTATAAATGATGGTGGTATCCATGCACGAGATCAACCAAATCAACCACATAGGATCATGTCGGTGGTGGAACATTTCATGAGGCAACATCCCCCATCATTTAGTGGATCATCGGACCCTGTGATAGTGGAAGGGTGGATTATAGCAGTGGAGATGATTTTTGATGTCATGGGGTGTTCATAATATCAAAAGGTTAGTCTTGTTGTTTACCATTTTGAAGGTGAATCTGGTCAGTGGTGGTCGATAGTGAAAAATATCAGGGATAATGATGAGATTGATGATATTTTGGTGTTTTCTAAAAGTAAACATGAGCATACAAGTCATTTAAGGGTTATCTATCAAACCTTAAAATAAAAGAAATTGGATGGAAAATTCAGCAAGTATGAGTTTTGGTTACAAAAAATTTCTTTCCCCGGTCACATTGTTTCAAAAAATGTCATTACTGTTGATCCTGCTAAAACATAAGTTGTTGATGAATGGCCAAGATCCACAAATGTAACCGAGATCCATTGTTTTCTTGGTTTGGCATGTTACTACCGAAGGTTTGTTGAAAATTATTCACGGTTATCTAGTACGATGACTTTTCTAACTCAGAAGGGTGTTAAGTTTATCTGAACAAAAGAATGTGATGATTGTTTTCAAGAGTTGAAAAGAAGATTGGTGAATGCTCCAGTTTTGGGACTTCCTTCTAGGAATGGTGAGTTTGTTATATACAGTGATTCTTCGTTGAAGGGACATGGTTTGGTCCTTATGAAGAATGATCAGGTAATTGATTAAGCATCACATTAGTTGAAAACTCATGAGATAAATTACCCTACACATGATTTGGAATTAGTTTTTGTTGTTTTTGCTCTAAAAATTTAGAGGCATCATTTGTATGGCGTAATGTTTGAAATATATACTGATCAGAAAAGTTTAAAGTATATATTCACTCAGAAAGAATTGAACATGAGACAGAGGAGATGGCTAGAATTAATCAAGGATTATGTTTTTACAATTCATTACCATATGGGAAAAGAAAATAATGTGGCTGATGCATTGAGTCGAAAAAGTAATGCTTCATTAACCATGCTATCTTTGGAACGAGATCCTTTGGTTTTTTATTTGATGAACTTTGGCATAGAAGTTGTTGGCGCATGAAGTTGTTCTATTTTGTTTTAGGTATCAGTGGGATCATCTGTATCAGACAGAATTAAACAAGTGCAGAAGAATGACAGTGGGTTGTAGAAAAAGATAGATCTAGTTCAGAAGGGTAAGTTTCATTAATTTAATATGGATAATGATTGTGTTTTGAGGGTTGGGAAGAGATTATGTGTGCCTGGTGATTCACAGATAAATAATGAGTTGTTATGTGAGGCTCAATGTTCCCCGTTTTCAGTTCACCCTGGCAGTACAAAGATGTACAGAGATTTGCGGGAGTATTACTGGTGGGATGGAATGAAAAGAGATATTGTTGATTATACTATGAAGTGTTTCACTTGTCAATAGGTTAAAGAAGAGCAGAAATTACCGAAATGGATGCTTCAGCCTTTACCAGTGCCTGAGTGGAAATAGGAAAATATATCCATAGACTTTGTTGTTGGATTACCAAAGACTTCTCGAGGTAATAATGAAATCTGGGTTATTGTTGATCGCTTGACTAAATCTGCTCATTTCCTTCCTATTCGAGATACTTTCTCTCTAGATCATCTTTCTCAATTGTATCTTAAAGAGATAGTCATGTTGCATAGAGTTCCCCAATCCATTGTATCTGATAGTGATCCCAGGTTTAGTTCTAACTTTTGGAAAGGCCTTCAGAAGTTATTGGGTACTGAATTAAAGTTTTGTACAACTTTTCATCCTCAATCAGATGGGCAGTCAGAAAGAATAATTAAGACTTTGGAGGATATGCTACGTACTTGTTCGATGTATTATTAGGGAAGTTGGGACCAACATCATTCATTGGTTGAATTTTCATATAAAAACAGTTTTCATTCCTGTATACAGATGGCTCCGTTCGAAGCATTATATGATAAGCAGTGTCGAACTCCAGCTTTTTGGGATGAAGTGGGTGAAAGGAAGCTGATGGGACCAGAATTGGTAGAAGAGATGGAAAAAAAGATTAGTTTATTCAGAAACACATGAGAACAGCTTAGAGTAGGCAGAAGAGTTATGTGGATAACAGGAGGAAGGATCTATCTTTTGAGGTAGGTGATTATGTTTTTCTCAATGTTTCACCGTGGAAAAGTGTGATACGATTTGGTAAGAAAGTAAAGCTGAGTCCAAGGTTCATTGGACCATATGAAATTCTGGAGAGAGTTGGATCAGTTTATTACAAAGTGTCTTTACCTCAGATTTTATCTCAGGTACACAATGTTTTTCATGTTTCGATGTTGAGAAAGTATATGCTTGATCCAACTCATCTTTTGAGCCCAGAGGTAGTTCAGTTGGAAGAGAATATCTCTTATGAAGAACAACCAGACCAAATTTTTGACCATAGGGAGAAAGTGTTGTAAAATATGGTAATTTATCTGGTAATGGTTTTGTGAAAAAAACATATGGTTTAAGAGGCAACGTGGGAATCTAAAAATGCTATGAGGGATAAATACCCCCACTTATTTTGATAAGTGAATAAAATTGCGAGGACACAATTCCCAAAAGTGGGGAAGGATGTAACATCCCAGGTAAATGAAGAATAAAACATTTTCATAATTATTAATATTTGTGAATTAAATATTAATTTTATTATAAATTGGTTTCTATGTTCGATAGCAT
The DNA here is from genome assembly GCA_963277665.1 of Viscum album. Classification (NCBI taxonomy): domain Eukaryota; kingdom Viridiplantae; phylum Streptophyta; class Magnoliopsida; order Santalales; family Viscaceae; genus Viscum; species Viscum album. Next base: position 11,716,310 of record OY728154.1, read on the forward strand.
ACCTGATACGCAACAAAGAGATTCTTTGAAATCTTACGTTGCACATTAGTAATAAAATAATATTATTTTAAATGGTAGTTAACACGTAGCTGTTGTATTTGTGGGAATGAATAGAAATAACTCAAATATGATTATATATTTTTTTATATGTTTTTACATTTATCCAATAAAGGATAAAGGCTTAAATTACGAAAAGAATTCAATTTTAGGCATATATACTCTAATATTCACTAAAGGTCCATTTATCACCTTTTGATGGAGAACTGTCATTAAATATAGTTTTTCTCACTCTTATACATTCTATTGGACTAAATAAAATTCTTCTTTAGAATCGGATCATCAAAATTTACTTTGTGTAATTTTTTGGTATTTTTCCGATAAAGTTCATTTTTTAATGAATAGTGAAAAATGTTGTATTTTAATTAAAAACCTCATTTTAATCTAATTTTTTAATATGATTAGATTACCTTTTGAATTGGTTTTAAAGTGAAATTATAATATATTTTTACCATTAAATCTAATAGTGGTCTGTGGAATTAATTTCCCTTTGAAATTGGACTTAAAGAAGTGTCAATCTTTTGATATATTTTGTTTCATAAAAACATGCTATTTGTCCTGACAACGGGAATTAATTAATAAATTAATTAATTTAAATTATATGTTTTGAATTTTTTAAAATAGACATCATTTTTGAATTTGGAATATCAAATATAGCTTAGGGTGAAGTTTTTGTATTTTTCTGAAAAACATCAATTTTTGATGAATAGTGAAACCACTAAGTGGTACTTAAAAAAACAGATTTTTTGTTTAAAGGAAATTTTACAACCTCGGTGTTTTGAGTTTCAAAACTCTGACATACATGGTTGTCATTAATAAGTAAAATGTGTTTCAATGAGATTAATATAATTTTTGGTGAATAGTAACTTTTATGTTTTTAATTGCGATTAGAGGTAATTAGAGTAATTTAATATATAAAAAAAGTTTTAATAATATGAGATGACCTTTACACATGTCCTACCCTTATTGGATGTCTCATTCCCGACCAAGAAAATCCATAGGTCAACTTGGGGACCCCATGGAGGCACATTGGTAGGAAAATGACATTAATAACTTTTTATTTAATGTTAAAATAAAAATGTCACAAACATGTGTTGTTTTACTAAAACAATTTTCAAATGGGGTCATAGAAGTAATAATTTTGACTATAAATATTTATTATAAATCTATAAAGATTTTATACATCATGATATTATTTTTAAAATTTTAATACATTAAATAAATTAAATTATTTATGACACCATGATGATGCAGCGATTACCTCATTATTTAACGATTTAAATAAAAAGAAAAGATAATGTAAAATATAAGACCTAAAATTGTTAAAAACCTATTAGATGAGTGTATATCAAACTATTATCACCTTATCATTGAAATATTTAATTTTGGGACTTTTAAAATCCGAAAAGAATTTTATAATAAAGTATCCTTTTATAATTTTCCAAGAGTGGCCCTCCTCTCCTCTTATAAAAGGCCCCCACCAATACCACCTTACCCACACCTCTCAAGCCTCTGGCTTGGTGAACCCCTAACCATTTTGTCTCTCAACATCCCTCTCTTACTCCTAGAAGCCTCACTTTGGGAAAATGTCTTTCTAATGATCCCTTTGAGCTCAAATCAAGAAGAGTTACCTGGTTTAAAGGTAGTGTCTTCTCTTGTGTTCTTATGTTTTATTTTGCTTCTACCACCCCCTAAAATCTTTTTATTCCTTTCTTTAGTAACAACACAAGTATCTAAAATATACTAGAATGTTTTTATGAGATGGATTAGAGCAACACCTACACACACCTTCATATAATGGTTAAATAACATACTGTTTCTGTGGTTGGTGATTTTCTGCCTCACGAAACGATAACTGTTCAATCTTCTTTTAACACCTTTCATGGTGGCCATTAATATTTCACTCTATTTATATATGATATATGATATGTTTATGTTTTCCTTATTCTTCTATATTTTTCATTTGTGTCATACCTTTATTGTTTCCATTGTGGGCAAACACGATAATTTCATTTTAGGAAGTGCGGACTACCGCCCCCTCAAAGTGATTTGATTCGTTACTGCCATATGTGGGACGTATAAAGGATGGAGTTAATTTTATTATATATGATGTTATACTAGAATTATAATATACCCTTATATCTTTCTGATTTCACTCCATTAAATAAAAAATAGAAATGAAAGTAGCGTTCATGTGTACATACGACTTACCGTCTCCATGAACGATGCATTTCATTTCTTAACTCTATATATTATGTACAATTATAAATACATGTATATGCTGGATATATATGATATATATGATATCCAAATCATAAATATAATTCTGGATATAATGAACCTTCGACTACATAAACAACATGTAATTGTAAGAAGTCTATTTTTGACTTAGTACCAAATATCGACAAAACGAACTTTATTAAATTAATTCATTACATAATGTTTATAACATGGAAATAAGTTATATAAAAGGAATAATAAACTTGAAAAAGGTTCTTAAGAAAGTAGAAATTAAATTTAGCTTATTATTCATGAGATTAAAGATCAATCGAGTCATGTCGGACACAAGGTAAGGGACTTCGTCTCAATATCCTTTCATTGAGACATATTTTGTTCTAATACAAGACTTTCTTTTATACACTGTATAAAACACCTTTGACTTTTCATTTCATTCAAATTGAATCTTTTTCTATTAATCGTTTTACTAAACGAAAAAAAGGAATGTTTAGTTTAAAGTATGTGGTCACAATGACCTTTTCCGCCGCCACGAGTACTATTTGGTCTTTGGCTTCCTCAACAAGTCGTAATGTTTTTAAAATGAAATAAATACCATATACTATTTTATGTATATTGGTATTGAAAATGGTTTTTATAATGGATTAGTTATGTCAATATATTTAAGTGATATATTGTGATCAAAATGTGGGAATTTTTTCTTTCCATTATATATGTTTTATGTCTTATAATTTTATAATGGTACTTGGACATTTGACCAGTGGTAACGTGATAAACCATATAATGGGTGGTGCCATGAATACCAGGACAGGAGGTTATGTTATAACCTCCAATGCGTTGGGTATGGAAGTCGGCCGTATGGCTATTCCATTAAGTGATATGTGTGGAAGTTGACCATATGGTTATTCCATTTAAATATGTTTATGTCCCAAGTTACCTTTATATGTTATGTGTACTTTATATGGGTTTTATGGTAATCTTTTGGTTACAAAAGGGTAATTAATGATCTTTTATTCAATGATGTGTATTTTCTGCTTCATAAAGGTGAAAAGTATTACTTTGATAAAGTATTCATGGTTTAATTATTGTTTTGAAAAACTAATAGTAATCCTTCTTTGTGTATCCCTTTATGATATTTTTTATGCTCACCCCAAGTTTTTTTGAAATTTTTTTTCACAGGACATAATGTGGAATAGGTTCAAGGATTTGATCAAGGAAAAGTCATGATTTCTTAAACATGGAACTAGAAATGACTTTTTTTTGGAGTTCATGTTTTGAAATAAAAGGAAACTTTGTAGAAGTTTCTACAATGTAATCTTTTGAGATGTAATATTTATGATATAATTCTCTAAAACTATAAACTTGAAAAGATACTCAATGGTAATTATTCATTTTATTCAATATTAAGTACTTTTTAATGCCGGGGCCTTATATAATTTATTCAGAATTCAATATTTATTATCAATGATATTTTTATAATTATATTATCTGTTGAGGCATTCCATTCTATATTATTGATCAAATGGAATGTATTATAAGTTATTTAACTTTGTATATTAATTATTTATAATAAATTTATGATAGTCATGTTATCAAAAAAAAATTATTTTTATTAGTTACTCACATTTCCTTATACTATATTTTCCCTTGTATTTTCGCATTTATATTATCTTTATCTCAACTTCATTCTCAATATATTGATTATATGGAATGTGTTTTATATTATTTCCATATACATATCTATTATTATAGTATAATTAATTATTTTTATTGTGTTTTCAATTATTTACCTTACTATATTAATTATCCACATCAATTTATGATAGCTTCTGGTATAATTCACAATTACTGAACATTTGAGATGAACCTTACTTTTTATCTTTTATCAATATACCATGAATTATAATATGATTTATGTTAAAGGATATTCTATAGGAAATAATAATATAATAAAAAACTAATTTTTAACTTGTGTTTTCAAAATTAATACATGACTCATGTATGTACATTTTTACCATGACTACTGAACTTTGTTGTCCTCAAGGATGTGATTCTTTATATCTTATGCGAATGTAAAAATTTTGAAACTAACTTTTGAAATCTAGGGATAGTTTCACTAAATATTTAATATGTGGAATTTTTTTATAATTTATTAGAACTATATCTAAGAAAACAATCATTAGGGAAAATAACTCGATGATAGACATTGAGGATAAGTATATAATAAAATACTACTATTTATGTAATGTAAATATTATATAGTTATTCCTAGAAAAAAAATCTTATTATGGATACTAAAGGTTAACAAAGTTATATAATTAATGTTACTAGGGTTAATAACTCTAAAATCATCATATTGTGCTTTTCTCGATCCCACCCAGTGCATGAAAATTGTCCTTACTCCACACATCATTTGACACTCTTGGGGGATATTCTATGGATAATTCACATTTTCCAACTAAACAATATAATTTATATTAATAGATAATGATAATGAATGGTATATGTTAAACCTTATGAGTCTTACATTGAACAGAATGTGTCTCAGTGAAATGGGTAAATAATTTATGAGTGGAAAATATGGACGTAAAGAAATTAATATTTTTTGAAAAATTAATAGCACAATGGAAGTATATAAATTTATAAAATGGGATCCATTTATAGTTTTTTGTATTATATGTAATTAGATTGGGGATTATGAAAATCCATTCCCCCTAATAAATGATAAAATGTACACTATGAATGGAGTATGTTGATATAAAATTGATAATGTATTTATTTATTGGGATTCAAAAAATATTAAATTTTTGAATTATTTTTACCAATAATATTGTTGTTATAATAATCAATAAACATCTAATGAATGGGTTTATTTTTAAAAGAAAATACCGATTCATTAAATTATGTATTATTTAAACCATCATGAGTCGATGAGTTTTAGTTTCATCATAAGTTTAATTACTTAAACACCCTTTATAGGGTTTAAGTGATGAGAGTCTAGTAGGTATAAAGATATTTTGGAAAAAATTATTGAAAGTATATGTTTTAGTGGAATATTTATTTTATTAATAATGACTTTACATTTTGTAGACATATGATTAAATGTATTTGTAACTTTATAGATTAATTTGATCATTAATGAAATTTTATTGTTAGTCAAATATGATTATTAGACAATGTGTCAAAATTTAATCTATATTGAACGAAAAAATGTTATTTAATGATTATTTTTTCGATGGATTTCCACCATATTTTCTGATATTTAATTGGAATTATATTAACATATTTTTGAAAAATTAACACTCTAGTGCTATGTGACAACCCATCATGTCTGAAAGGACATGGATCTTGAACCTGAGAACAAGGGATGATAATTTTTTAGAACCAACCATAGTCCTACATTAGGTCTTGGTGAATATTTTTTTAATCAATAAATGTGGAAAAAATATTAATTATTAACCTATGGTTTTACTGTTTAGTTTTAAAGATAAAGTTATTATATTGGATAACTTATGCTAGACACATTGTTTTCGGAAAGTAGTTAAACACATTTGGAAATAAATTTCAATATTTAATAGATATTAAGACCCATTAAAAATGAAATTTTAATGCATTGGGAAAAGAAAATTCATTTTTTCATATTCATTTCATGAAATAATGAATTGGAAATTTATAAAATCATAACCATGGGATGAAATTGTTCATATGAAATAGAAATATACCATGTATATATATTTTTTTTAAATTTTATGGCTATAAAATAATTCATAAAAATTATTATAAGGATATAGAAAATGAAATGATGTCATATTAAATTAAAATATGATGAATCATATGTCCTTTTAAATCTTCATATATTTATAGTTTTGAGACTCTTTACTTTCCACGAATCCTTCACTTTTCTTTCAATCAATGACATCAATAAGTGAATATAATTATTTCTTCTTTTCATCCATGTACATAACAACACATTCTCAAAATCATTCCTTAATTAAAAATCGTTTTACGTTTTATTATATATGGCCTTTGAAATTACCATTCTCTCTTATAAATGATTTTTTATTAATACTTTTACAATGTGGTGATTCAAAAAAAATTTAAATCAACCCCATGATTTCAATGATCATTTTAAAATTTCAATTTGAAAATTTATTTAGGTTGGGGAGACTTTACACAGTTAGATTATAAAATAATAACATTTTATTCAATATCATATGTGACACACACCATCAATATTTAATAAATCTCACAATATATTACATTAAATTTTATTACATGTTGAATATGAAACTATGTGTCTAAATGAATTGTAATATAGTATAAATTTATAAACATCTAATGAAATTATAAAAATGTGAATACTACTAAATAGATTATGGAAGTAATGGTTATATATTCATTTGAAATAAGATATGAATCATTTATGTGAAAAAGTAATAGTTTCTTAAAACTGTTATTTTTATAAAAAATAGCTTAGTCACACATAGGACACATAATTTAGAAATATGTTTTACTACATTTAAAAAATTAATTTGATAAAAATAACTTCATCTTGGAAATCATTATATGAAAATTATCTTATAGTTAAATTTTTTATTTTTATGAAATATTTTATATTTGGTTGAATAGTGAAAATACTAAATTCCAATCAAAAACTACCATTTCATTTACATTAATTAAAATTAAGAATTATATTTATAATTTGTTTTATTGTAAAATTAGTTCATTTTTTTATAAATTAATTTTCTTTTGTTCATTGGAATAAATTTTAAAGTCTATTATGATATTAAGTATTTTTAAACTCATGAACATTTTCACTTTACAATTCCTCTCTCATACATCATATATGGAATTAATTTTAAATTAAATTTTCCAAATTATTTTAATATAATTTTGAAAAAAGTATTCCATATATGGAATATTAATAATTTATAATTTATAATAATTTAATATGTTTTTTTAATAAATGAATATTGAATAAAGATAAAAAATTCTTTAATAGAGATAAAGTGAAAATAGATGTACCAAATGTAAATATAAGAATATAAGGGCTAAAGATGGCCTACAAAAATTTCCATCACCAATTTGTAATCCCTATATTGACTAAAAAACATATATATTCTATAATTTATTAATATTTAGGATAGAGGCAAAAAATGAGCTTATGAATGATTCTTTTCAAAATATTACTGGTGTTTCCCTCACCACACAAATGAAGGGTCACCCCAAATTATTTAATAATCTACCCATAAATAAATTATGGATAAATAATTACCTAAAAACAACACATCTTAGCTTCCTTAACCACATTATATATTCCTTATTTTGTTTAAAGATCCGACAGAAGAAATATTGTGTTCAAACCAATGGAGGATACCAGATGTTGAGGTAATGCTTTTCAATGAGTGTTTTTATTTTATTTCAAACTACCCATTGGTAAATTATTATAAAAAATGATTATATAAAAAACTTTATACCCTAAATATGATAATATATAGTTCGGTAAAGAAAATTCCATAAAACCACACCTAATTCTGTGAAATGGTAAAAAACATTGTTCATTTTTTTGGTTGAATACCTCATACTGAACCAATGTCATTCATTTTTTCCATTTCCACGTTTCATAGTTGAGTGTAATGGTGGATATAATGTGTGTATATATATATTATATTTAAAAGATAATTATTTCTTTATTTTTATTATATATTATATTCTTTTATACATTCCATACATATGGTGTGTTATTACATGAATTGTATCTACGGTGGACTACCTCCTCAAGATGTGATGTGATTATTTTTTCACAGACACATTACCTGGATGTTGATAATTAATATATGTAATATAAATTAAATGATTATGAAATTTATGAAATATTTATCATTCATAAAACTAAATATATATCATTAGCATTCTTACATTGTAACTCATTGAACTATGATAACATTGTTCATATACGTGTGGACTACTGTCTTCAAGAAACAATGTGACCAACATTTATTCACCACTCCACACATATTATATATATGAGTATATTTAATGAAATTATATTATATTAATGGTATTTTTATCATTTTATAAATAAATTATACTACTTACCTTTTTTCCATAATGATCATTGAAAAATGGAAACATTACTCAAGCACACGTACGACCTACCATGTCAATGATCATAACACACTATTTCTCTCAAAAAAATAATTACTAATAGCCACAAAAGTATAATTGATATAAAAATATGACAATTAGTTCATGATTATTTTTATGGTTATTATGGAACTATATAATATGTACAGGAACAAGATATTTCACTATAAAAGATGCATGAGTGAAAAAGGAAACTAATATAGAAAATATTAAAAATAATGAATGGTATAAGGCCCCAGCCTTAAACATTACTTAATCTTGAGTTACTTCAAGAATACACGTTGAGGATCTTTTCAGATTTAGAGTTTTAGAGAATTAGATCATAAAACATGCATTATATTCCACATTTGAAACAAAGTGGTTACAAAAAAGGTAATTATCATTTTTTCCATCAACGGAAACATATTTAAAATAAAACATGGATTCTTTCTTGACACTTCCTTGACACTATCATCACATCATGTACCTTTCCCTTGACCTGTGAAAAACATTTCAAAAACATGGGATGAGCATAAAAAGATCAGTAAGGGATATAAAAATATGGAAAGGAAACATGAGTACATGCATATGTAAGAATCAATGAAATCATAATTTACTCATAAAACATAATAACTTTAACATAGCTCATCAAATCATGAATAAAACATAGAAATAATAAGACATAAAGGTAACTGGAGGCATTCATAACATTCTTATGTAGGGAGTAACCCTCTTGGTTACATTTGGAATTCCCATCACAGTATATTCCCTATATCTCTTTGGAGAAACCTTAACGTTTAACCCCGTCGCGTTACCCAATGCATTGGAGAGCTATATCAGGCTCACCCGCCATTATTTTATCACGGAATCACCTGTCTTCATAACAATTCACAAGAACCATAACATAATCGTATCATATAAAACATTCATAAAGGAAACATAACATTCCACATTTCAATCACAAGATATAAATACAACACATTTATATAATAAAAACATTATGATAACAATTTTCAATACCAAAATAAAATAAAAGTAAAACATGGTATTTATTTTTCATTTAAAAAAAGGTATGGCATGTAGAGGAAGCCGAATCTCAAATAATGGTCATGACAGCGGAGAAGTCGTTGTCGCCACATACGTACGACCAAAAAATTTCATTTTTTCATTTAGTAAAATGCTTCGTATAAAAATGATTCCTTTTGGATAAACGTAATAGTCAAAGGGATACACCGTATAAAATATGTTTGTGTATAAAACAAAATATGCCTCAATGAAAGTAGATTGAAACAAAGTCCCATACAAAGATCATCTTTTAAATAAAATAGATCTACTATGTGTATTAACTATAAGTACACATAAAGAATGTACAAATACATGATAGGACATAATAATATCATGACATAATTTGAAAGTAGGATATTAACCCAATAAATGGAAATTGGGTTAAGAAGTTCCCTTACCTCGGGTCCGACTTGACTATATCATTCTTTAACCTCCTGAATAATAAACATGAGTAAATTTATACTTTATTAAGAACCTTTTCAAGTTAATTATTCCTTTTATATCACTTATTACTATGTCATGAAAAATATTTAATTAGTTAAGTTAATAACGGTTGTTTTAATGATCAGTGGTACATGAGTCAAAAATAAACTCTTTATAATTCCAAGTTGTTCATGTATCCATTATATACAGAGTTATAATAATGATTTAGATATCATATATATCATATATATCCATTATATACATGCATTTATAATATTACATTACGTTAAGAGGTATGAAATGAAATGCACCGTTCATGGAGACGGTAAGCCGTACGTACGCATGAACGCCACTTTCATTTCTATTTCGTATTTTATGGAATGGAATCAAAATTATATAAAGGTATATTATAATTATAGTATAATATAATATATAATATCATTAATTACATCCTTTATACATCCCACATATGGCATTAACGAATCAAATCACTTTGAGGGGGCGGTAGTCCGCACTTCCTAAAATGAAGATATCGCGTTTACCAATAATGGAAACCATAAAGGTATACCATAAATTAAAAATACAGAAGCTGAGGTAAAACATAAAAATATTATATATCATATATAAATATATTGATATCTTAATTTCCACCTTTAACGGTGTAATATGAGTGTTGAACAATCATCGTTTTGTGAGGTAGAAATTCTCCATCCACAGAAATAGTATGTTCTTTAACCAGTAGATGTAGGTGTGTGTAAGTGTAGATTGAATCCTTCTTATAAAAATATCCTAGTATATGGAAGATACTTTTGTTGTTACAAAATAAATGAATAAAAAGAGTTCAGGGGGTTGGAGAAGAAAATTAAAACATATGAACACAAGAGAAGACACTACCTTTAAATCAGGTATCTCTTTTTGATTTGAGCTCAAAGTCTCCCTTGGGAAGACTTCTGCCCAAAGTGAGGCTTCTAAGAGTTAGATAGGGATGTGTAGAGACAAAATGGGTATGGGTTGGATGAGCCAAAGGCTTTGGAAGTGTGGGTAAGGAGGTAGAGGTGGGGGCCTTTTATAAGAGGAGAGGAGGGGCACTCTTTGAAAGTTATAAAAGGTTACATTATTATAAAATGATTTTCGGATTTAAAAGTTCCCAAATTTATATATTTCTAGGATAAGGTGATAAGAGTTCGAAATACACCCATACAATAGGTTTTTGACATGTGTAGGTCTTAGATGTTATATTATCTTTTCATTTTATTTAAATCGTTAAATAATGAGGTAATCACTACATCATCATGGTGTCATAAATAATTTAATTTATTTAATGTCTAAAAATTAAAAAAAAAATTAATGATGTAGGAAATATTTTTATCTTTATAATGAATATTTATAGTAAAAAATATGACTTTTATAGCCCTATTTAAAAATTGTTTTAGTAAAACAACACATGTTTGTGATATTTTAATTTTATCTATAAGTAAAAAGTTTTTAATGCCATTTTCCTAACAAAGTGGCTCCATGGGGTCCCCAAGTTGACCAATGGATTTTCTTGGTCGGTAATGACACATCACATAATGGTAGGACATGTTTCTAGGTTATTTCATATTATTAAAACATTATTTTTACCTTAAATTACAATAATTACCTCTTATTGTGATTAAAAACAGAAAATTTACTATTCACCAAAAATTATTTTAATCCTATTGCACCACATTTTACTTCTTAATGACAACCATGTACATCTGATATTTGAAATTTAAAACACACAGGTGGTAAAATTATATTTAAATGAAAAATCAGTTTTTTAAGTACCACATAGTGGTTTCACTATTCATCAAAAATTGATGTTTTTATGAAAAATATCAAAACATCACCCTAATCTATATTTGATATTCCAGATTCAAAAATGATTTCTATTTTACAAAATTCAAAACATATAAGTTTCATTAATTAATTTGATAATTAATTCCCGCTGTCAAAACAAATAGCGTGTTTTTATGAAACAAAAAGTATCAAAATATTGACACTAGTTTAAGTCCGATTTCAAAGTGAAATTATTTCCATGACCACTATTGGATTAGATGGTAAAAATATATTCTAATTTAATTTTAAAACCAATTAAAAGGATAATATAATCATATAAATAAATTATATTAAAAAGAGCTTTTGAATTAAAATACCACATTTTCAGTATTTATTAAAAATGAACTTTATCAGAAAAATACCAAAAAATTACACAAAGTAAATTTTGATGTCCCAATCATAGAGAATAAGTTTATTTTGACAAATAGAGCTTATAAAATTGTCAAAAGTTTTATTTAAAAATGGTTTTCCATCGAAAGGTAGTAAAACAATCTTTTAAAAATATTAGTGTATTCCATGCTTAAGATTGGATTTATTCTCATTTTGAGCCTCTAAAACACTATCTAATTCATTAATAGACATAGAATAAAATATATATTATTCATTAATTACTTGGGATGTTAAATCATTCCCCCATTTAGAAAATTGCATCCCCGCAATTTATTTACTTATCGAATAAGTGGAGGTATTTAGCCCTAATTGAATTTTAAGATTCCCATGTTGCCTCTTCAGTCATGTGGTTTTTCCACAAAACCTTTACCTGATGAATCACCTTATTCTGTAACACTTTCTCCCTATGTTCAAGAATATGGACCAGTTTTTCCTCATAAGATAGGTTCTCTTCCAGCTGAACTACCTCTGGACTCAAAACATGAGATGGATTTGGCATGTACTTCCTTAACATTGAAACATAAAAAACATTGTGTACCTGAGATAAACTCGGAGGTAAATCCACTCGGTAAGCAACTCATCCAACTCTATCCAGAATTTCATATGGTCCAATAAACCTTGGTCTCACTTTCCTTTCTTACAAAATCTCATCACACTTTTCCATGGAGAGACTTTGAGAAAAACATGATCACCTACCTCAAAAGAGAGATCCTTCCTCCTGTTGTCCGCATAACTCTTTTGCCTTATCTGAGCTATTCTCATGTGTTTCTGTATCAGCTGAACTTTTTCTGCCAAGTATTCTACAAATTCTGGTCCCATCAACTTCCTTTCACCCACATCATCCCAAAAAGCTGGAGTTCGACATCGCTTCCCATATAATGCCTCAAATGGATCCATCACTGCAATAAACTGTTTTGTTCTGATTCTGACCATCTCAGGATACTAATTTGAAAGGTCATTTCCCACTGTATGCCTTCCCAGAAAATCCATTCTATTTCTTCTACGAAAAATCATTCTTAACATATAAATATCTTAGGTGAAGCAACATGGTAATCTTTAAATGTTATATCATTTCAATCATACCATAATTTAATTTATAAATTAAGAATTTTCTAACTCCTAAAGTTGTCTAAACTGACCTCTGATTCCAACTATAAGGCCCCAACCTTAAACATTACTTAATCTTGAGTTACTTCAAGAATACACATTGAGGATCTTTTCAGGTTTAGAGTTTTTGAGAAATAGATCATAAAACATGCATTACATTCCACATTTAAACAAAGTGGTTACATAAAAGGTAGTACTCATTTTCCCCATCAATGGAAACATATTTAAAATAAAACATGGAATATTTCTTGACACTTCCTTGACACTATCATCACATCATGTACCTTTCCCTTGACCTGTGAAAAACATTTCAAAAACATGGGATGAGCATAAAAAGCTCTGTAAGGGATATAAAAATATGGAAAGGAAAGATGAGTACATGTATACTTAAGAATCAATGAAATAATAATTTACTCATAAAACATAAGCACTTTAACATACCACATCAAATCATGAATAAAACATAGAAATCATAAGACATAAAGGCAACTTGAGGCATTTATAACATTCTTACGTATGGAGTAACCCTCTTTGTTACGTTTGGAATACCCATCACAGTATATTCCCTAAATCTCTTCGGAGAAACCTTAAGGTTTAACCCCTTTGCGTTACCCAATGCATTGGAGAGCTATATCGTGCTCACCCATCCTTAGTTTATCACGGAATCACCCGTCCTCATAACAATGCCCAAGAACCATAACATAATCGTATCACATAAAACATGCATAAAGGAAACATAACATTTCCACATTTCAATCACAAGATATAAATACAACACATTGATATAATAAAAACATTATAAAATCCATTTTCAATACCAAAATAAATGAAAATTAAAACATGGTATTTATTTTTCATTTAAAAAAATGTATAGCTTGTAGAGGAAGTCGAAACTCAAATAATTGTCATGACGGTGGAGAAGTCGTTGTCACCACATACGTATGGCAGAAACATTCCCTTTTGTCGTTTATTAAAAATTCGTCGTATAAATAAGATTCCTTTTGGATAAATGTAAAAGTCAAAGTTGTTTATACACCGTATAAAATAAGGTTGTTTATAAAACAAAATATACCTCAATGAAAGGAGATTGAGACGAAGTCCCATATAAAGATAATTTTTTAAATGAAATAGATCTACTATGTGTATTAACAATAATTCAACATAAAGAACGTACAAATACATTATAGGACATAATAATATCATGATATAATTTGTAAGTATGAGATTAACCCAAAGAATGGAAATTGGGTTAAGAAGTTCCCTTACCTCGGGTCCGACTTGACTCGATCGTTCTTTAACATCCTGAATAATAAAATTGAGTTAATTTCTACCTGTATAAGAACCTTTTTCAAGTTCATTATTCCTTTTATATCACTTATTACCATGTTATGAACACTATGTAATTATTTAAGTTAATAACGGTCATTTTAACAATCATTAGTACTTGAGCCAAAAATAAACTTTTAATAATTCCAAGTTCTTCATGTATCCATTATATCCAGAGTTATACTTATGATCTAGATATCATATATATCATATATATCCAGTATATACATGCATTTATAATATTACATAACATTTAGAGGTAAGAAATTAAATGCACCGTTCATGGAGATGGTAAGCCGTACGTACGCATGAACAATACTTTCATTTCTATTTCGTATTTTATGGAATGGAATCATAATTATATAAAGATATATTATAATTCCAGTATAAGATCATATATAATATCATTAATTACATCCTTTATACGTCCCACATATGGCATTAACGAATCAAATCACTTTGAGGGGGCGGTAGTCCGCACTTCCTAAAATTAAGATATCGCGTTTACCCATAATGGAAACCATAAAGGTATGAAATAAATGAAAAATACAGAAGCTTAAATAAAACATAAAAATATTATATATCATATATAACTATATTGACATCTTAATGGACACCTTTAAAGGTGTTATATCAGTGTTGAACAATCATCGTTTCGTGAGGCAGAAATTCTCCATCCACAGAAACAGTACGATCATTAACCATTAGATGTAGGTGTGTGTAAGTGTAGCTAGAATATTTATTATAACAACATCCTAGTATATGTAAGATACTGGAGTTGTTACAAATGAAATGAATAAAAAGAGTTTAGGGGGTTGGATAAGCAAAATAAAACATAAGAACACAAGAGAACACACTACCTTTAAATCGGGTAACTCTTTTTGATTTGATCTCAAAGGCTTCCTTGGGAAGACTTCTGCCCAAAGTTAGGCTTCTAAGAGATAGAGAGGGATGTGGAGATACAAAATTAGAAGGTTTGGCCGATCCAAAGGCTTTTTATGTGTGGGTATGGTGGTAGATGTGGGGGCCTTTTATAAGAGGAGAGGAGGGGCACTCTTGGAAAGTTATAAAAGGTTACTCTATTATAAAATGCTTTTCGGATTTAAAAGGTTCCAAAATTATATATTTCGAGGATAAGGTGATAAGAGTTAGAAATAAACCCATCCAATACGTTTTTGACATGTTTAGGGCTTATATTTTACATTATCTTTTCATTTTATTTAAATGGTTGAATAATGAGGTAATCACTGCATCATCATGGTGTCATAAATAATTTAATTTATTTAATGTCTAAAAATTATAAAAAAAATATCATGATGTAGAAAATCTATTTATCCTTCTAATTAATATTTATAGGAAATAATATGACTTTAATATCCCCATTTTAAATTGTTTTATTAAAACAACACATGTTTGTGACATTTTAATTTTAACTTTAAATAAAAAGTTTTTAATGTCATTTTCCTACCAAAGTGGCACCATGGGGTCCCCAAGTTGACCCATGGATTGTCTTGGTCGACCATGACACATCCAATAAGGGTAGGAAATGTGTCTAGGTTATTTAATATTATTAATATATTATTTTTACCATAAATTACTCTAATTACCCCTAATCGCGATTAAAAACATAAAAGTTAATATTCACCAAAAAATTATTTTAATACCATTGAACCACATTTAATTCCTAACGACAACCATGTATGTTGGAATTTTAAAATTCAAAACACAGAGGTGGTAAAATTTCATTTAAATGAAAAAATCGTTTTTTTAAGTAACACTTAGTGGTTTCACTATTCATCAAAAATTGAAGTTTTTCAGAAAAATACCAAAACATCACCCAAAGCTATATTTGTTATTCCGGATTCAAAAATGACCTATATTTTACAAAAATCAAAACATATAAGTTTCATTAATTAATTAAATATTTAATTCCCTATGTCAAAACAAATAGTTTATATTTATGAAACAAAAAGTATCAAAAGATTGACAGTAGTTTAAGTCTGATTTCAAAGTAAAATTAATTCCACGACCACTATTGGATTAAATGGTAAAAATATATTCTAATTTAACTTTAAAACCAATTCAAAAGATAATATAATCATATAAATAAATTATATTAAAACGAGGTTTTGAATTAAAATACTACATTGTTCACTATTCATTAAAAAATGAACTTTATCGGAAAAATACCAAAAATTTACACAAAGTAAATTTTGATGTCCCAATCATAAATAATATATTTATTTTTACAAATAAGTTTATTAATTGGTAAAAAGTTTGTTTTAAAAAAAAATTTCCATCGAAAGGCAGTAAAATAATCTTTTAAAAATATTAGTGTATTCCATGCTTAAGATTGGATTTATTCTCATTTTAAGAATCTAAAACACTATCTAATTCATTAACAGACATTGATAAAAATATCTATTATTTATTACTTACTTGGGATGTTAGAAATGGTTATTAACAAATTCATTATAATATATTATATAAGTATTATATCTGATGTTATAAATACTATTATTTTTATGTTATATATGAATAAAAAATTTAAACCCACAATAGGCGTGTTCAAACCACATTTATCTAAAAGAAAATGTGAGATTTGGGATTTCGTCTCATTTTCAGTTCATTAAAGAAATTTGTAATATTTCACACCAATTTTATTTTATATGATATGTATATATCCCATTTTATATGTTATTTTATGATTAATTAATACGTTATGGTATTCTAATTTTATGTTTTATTTATTTAATCTAAGTGCATATTCCATGAAAATTACGAAGTGGTAATTAATTTCTTACATAATTTTCTTTTCTTTAGGCTATATTATTTCTTTTTTATAGAATGTATTCTTTGATTATGTTTGTAATAATATTTGATAATATTATATTTTAATTCAACATTTTTATGTGTATTTATAGTTAAAACAGATAATCAACTGTTTTATTAATTCACACATCATCATTATGATCAATTTAAGGGTATATTTCACAATTTTATTCTACATGAGATTATTTTTTCAGGAATTCTAGTTGAAGGAAATTATTTTATCATTGTATAATAAAACAATTAATTTTATTATAATTCCTTTATTCATTATATATTCAAGTAATAATACTATTTTCCAACACATTATAACAAAAAAATAATTTAGAATTTTTTTAGGAAAATATAACATCATTTCCCTCTTCTTTTTGAAATATATTTACTTCAAAATTTTTTTATCAAAAACTATTTTAAAAAAATTATTTAACATTATAAAAATGATTTTCAGAGACACATTTACCAATATTAACATTTCAAAAATCACCTAAAATAAAATTTATTTCATTTTCAAAAATAAATCATGATTGGAATTTACATAAAATGATAATAGAATATTTATATTGTTTTCCATACAAGGACCATTCTAACCTATATACAATGATAAAGAAAAGTTATTTTTTATTTCATGTCATGCATTGAATTGCCCAAATTAATTAACATCATTTCACTGAATCATCATTTTCCAATTTTAAAGGATATTATTAAATATTGTTTTCCTATTATTCTAGAAATTAATTTTTTTTATATGTTACTTGAAAAGAATAGTATTTTAAAATTTTTTGTGGTTGGAAAAGTTATTTTCAAATTAAAATTTCGATTTTCCAAAAACATTTGTGTAAATATATTTTATAATAAATATATACATCATTGAAAACAATAATTAATATTACATATAATTCACTTTTGTTATCTAGTGTTTATACCATTCTAATTATTCCTCTAAATGGGATTCGATTATATTGACCAAGGATAGTATTGAAATTGTCTCTGGAGTTTCATTTTTCTAGTCATTAACATCCCATTAAAATATTCAAATTCATTTTTCTATTAGAAATTAAATCTTACATAAATATACTTATTATTTTTCATTGATATTTTTATTTAAAAATATGTATATTCCTTATACATATGGTGTTATACATTGTGATTAAATTGATTATTTGGGTAAATATTGATAAATATGTATTCTTTACACAATATAAGTAATTAATGATAAGGCACACTATTCTTGAATAAAATCAATTTTTATATATATGAGGAAAGAATTGGACATCAAAACAAGGGTGAATCCTAGTTATAGATATCCACTCGATGCATTGGTATTCTCATAAAGAGGATTAGTAATAACTTTTAAAATCAATTGGAAGAATCATATGATTTTGTACGCAGTAGTAAAAAAATTTCTTTTGAATGGTCTTGGTAGTAGAGGTATCATTATCATGGGTTTAGGACATCAAATAATCAATTATTTCCTTTATCCAAAATAAAATTATTATTAGCCATTATATTTTATGAACAGAATTATCTCTAGATGAACTTTATTCTCTATTAGTGATAAAATTGAATGAATTATCATTTATTTAACGTCCGATGATGATTATTCCATATCAAATTATGATAGTCATGTTTTTGTTTAAACAAAATGAGTTTTCCATTATTTACTTTTTCATATTAATTTTTATCCCTAAGACATTAACATTGATATTTTCTCTAGATGAACTTCATTACTAGTTTACTGATTACATGGAATGTGTTTTCAGTTATATACCTTTTCATATTTAATATTCTAGTAAAATTATTAAAATTGAATGTCTGTTCAGTTATTCACCTTTTTAAATTTTTTTTATTCTCAATGATTTATGATTTTCACCACTATACTTTACATTTACTGAGAATTTCCGCTCACGTAAATGTTTTTTCATTCCTTAGTATTCCATGAAGTGTAATATGATTGAAGTTATTGTATATTCTAGATGGGATAATGATTTTGAAAAAAACATTTGAAATTTATTTTTTCAAATTTAATTCATTTCATAAGAACGGTTATAGATTAATAAGAATGATAAATAATTGGTCCTTCTGGATGTAATTCCTTATATAATATGAAAACTTAATAAGGGAGAGACAACACTGGATTTTCATTTTAACCCATTTTCATTTAAACCATCTCATGTTTCATGTTTGGATTAAATTTATTAGCCTTAATTAGATTGTATGGAATCCCCAAATTAAATTTTATATTTCTTATATTGTTGGTATTCCATTAAAAATGTTTAAATCCAATGAAGATGCTATGTTTATTCACTTTTATAGGATCTTAATGGAGGATGAAATTAGAATATTCATAATTAACAATATATTGTTGTCAACCCCTAATATTGATATAACTCATAAGGAGTTATATGAACGACATCATATTTTTAGTGGTTTGTTTGAAACAATTATTCATGAAAAAGACACATGCCAAAAAAATTTGTTTCCTCCTACTATGATTTAAAAGGGAATAATAGGTCATCTTGTAGGAAGAAATTGAATGTTCATAATAAGTTGGACCATGTTGGTGGAAAATAATAATTTGAAAAGAAACCAATTTTTGAGGTTGTTGAAAATCTATTAATGGTATAAGCCTCCTCCTCAGATATGGGTCATGGTCTAAAAATCATTGTTGGTAGGGGAATTCAATATTTTGGAAAGAATACTAGACCTGGGGGAATTCACAATGTGTAGGTTGATATATATGTGACTAAAATTAGTGGTTTTGGTTTAAAATGGGACATGGAAATTGCTGATAATGTTCATAATCATCTGGGAGTTTTTAGGATACCTCTACGTTATATCATTTAGGGAAAGAATTCATATAGATAGTGCCTTATAATACTATATCCCTACAAGATGATTATCTCAGTCAAATTGATCCTCAATATCAAATTTATTGTCATTGGGAAATTCTGAAAATCATTAACTACTCTAGGATAACTCTAAAGTGGTAAAAAATCTCTGACGTTGAAAAGGTGAATCACAATACCCCTAAGTCATCTAAAATCAGTTGTTATTCCTCTTTGAAGACTCTATATTTGTATGGAAAGCCAAAGGTGATTGATAGTAAGGGCTTCACTCTAACTCTATCATATAGAATGTCAGATAAGTACAATTCCAAATTACCATGAACTGTGTCTACCAAATCCTCTTGTAATGAAATAAATAAGAAAAATATAGAAATCTTAATGATTTTAAACAATGGAAAATATAAATCTAAATGGCAGAATTCTGATGAGTCGTAATATGTAAATGACAGGTTTTATTATGATTTGTAACATTTCATTGTCCTATAGATGAGGGAATGTACTTTTTTTGACCCCATTCATATATTTTAGATAATTTTTCCATTATTTTGTTTGGTAAATGGTGAAAATATTTATATCTAGTGTTACATGTTTGGTAATTCGATTATTTGATATTTGAGAACACATATAGATGTAGATTTATGGGTGGTTCGCGGTTATATATATTCCCTCTATGCATCGACATATATCAGGATAATATAAAGATATCCAAATAAGAATAGTTTTTACCTGGAAGATTAAAGCTATTTTAGGGAAACTCTTGACAGTAGAGGTTTTCATGATGTATGAGATAATGACATTCAATTGTTATAAAAATACCTAATTCATAATTAATTTATTATTTTTAAACCTGCTATTTTCTTAAATATATTAGCTATGGATAAATTTATTTATCAATTTATTATTTTAATTGAATATGTGGTTAGTTATTTATAATTAAATATTTATTATTACTTATCCAATTATGATAGGTATGTTTTTTATTTAATGGAATATTGGTTCTGATAATAACATTTCCATATTGATTAGTCATTAATCAATCATGGCATATACCATTTTATGTAACCCATTATGATCATTTGAGTTCAAACTTATTTTATATTATATCCCTATTATATGAAGAATAATTCATTGAATGAGTTTAACGATTCAATATATTGTCCATTAATATGGTTTTTATTTAATTTACCTTTGTAAATTTGACATCATATATGTATCTGTTTCTCAAAAATATTAATTGTGATTGGGCCTTCTAGATTTGACCATATGTATCTATTCCAATGTAATAAAATTAATATCTTCATAAGGTTACTAAGGTTAGGGTCATAATATTTTTTGTAATAATAATCAAGAAATAATTATAATTTAATTATGATATATTAGGAATAATAAAACATCAATAGAAAATAAATGTAATCTAATAAAGGTGATAGCTAGAGATTACAAATAAGATTTCTTTGAAATATAAAAAAAATACAAAGTGGTAAGAGAAGTTGAGGAATAATCATTATAAAATAGTTTGATAAAAGATAAATGATCATATAATAAATATGTGTGTTTACTGGGAAAATAAAAAATAACTATAGACAATTTTTATAGAGAAAAAGTGGAATATATAAATGAACTAAAATTGTTAATTAATGTGAATCTATAAGTTACTCATGAGAATAAAAAGAAAATCAAGAAAGAGTAAAGAAAAATGCTAATAGAGAATATAGATAATATAAATAAATAAGAGGCACATAGTAATGATATAGAAACATATTTAAATAATTGCCCTAAGTGTAAAAGTAAACTAAATGATATTAAAGAAAATTAACATTGGAGATAGAACATTACAATAACTAAATTTCATTCACTAAAGAAAATAGTAAAAATGAATTATTTATATAAATATGAAAATATAGTTAATGATCATTAATAATGACTAGTTAATTGAGTGGCTGAATTATTTGAGACATAATATATATTCTTTATAGCATACTTTGATTTGAATATGATGAAAAATGACATCACCATAGAATGTAAACAAAATGGTTAATCATTTAATCTACTAAAACTAGGGAATTAAGAAAATAATAGGTTCTATATAAAGGAATAAAATTTTAATTTATTAATTATAATGGTAAAATCATAAAATAAAATAGTTAATCAACTAAAAACAAAAGCTAAAATGATAAATAATCATCAAAAAATGAAGAGTTAACTAATTAAACCATTAGTGTTCCTCTAAATAAATATCTATAATTTTCTATCAAAGGATAGAAACTAAAATATTCAGATAATATATTTAAACAGTATAGAATATCAGAGTTCTGAGGCCACTGCCAGTGATGTGGATTGTTTGCTTATAATGTTTATTGATGCAGTTATATCATGTCACTACCCTGAAATATGTATCAATCAGGGGGTTCTTAAATATATGATATTATTTTAAAAATGTTATGTGAAAAATTCTTCATTTAAAATCTCAATGTAAAGGTAATAAAAATAATTTCTATAATATTTATATGGAATATGTGTTCCAACAAGGCACAAAGTTAATAAATATAGAATTATCTAATAGATTGAGATTTCTCTAAATAAAGATGATAAAATATTTTAGAAATTGAATAATTCTATAGTCCAAAATGTATTATATGACGCTAAATAAATTGAAATAGATCATAATACTTCTTTGGAAAAAAGAATAAAACTATTGGAAGTAAAAACAATTAATGTTATTGGAGAGTAATCTACATAAGATGACATGAAAAATAAATATTGTCAATGCAGTAGTCAAAATAGGCACAGAAAAAATCATTTTATGAAAATTGTATTATACCATGAAAAAATATTTATGAATAAGTATCAATAATATATTAATGGTTATAATAATGAATAGTATAAAACATACACATCGGAAGCATCAACTAATGTTAAAAAATAAACAAAACTATTATAAGAAAACTGAAAATAAATGTTCCTCCAAATATGATCCTAATAAGAATATAAAAGAATGTTTTAGAGGAAATTGCCATCCCTAATATGTCCATTAAAAAAGTTTAGTTCCTAAATTATTCCATTATTCTATTTATATGAACTATCAAATAGTGAATGTTAGGAGAATATATTTTCATCGTGGAGAACTCATATTTCCATGATAATTAATGGAGTATAATTCTTCAAGTAGAGAATCAATGAATATATGGTATGATCATAGATCCTGGTCATATTCTGATTATTTACAAATTTCTTATATGGGGGGGGGGTGTTATGGATGATGTGAAAATGATTTAGTTGAATATGTTTTGGAAGTTTATCACATTATTGAATATTTTGGTGCATCGATGATCAGTTAGAGATATAACTATAATTTTCTGAATCATGCTTCCCACATATACATATAGTCAATAAACTAAAATATCATTTCTCTAAGAAAAGATTGATTACTTTCCATGAGTTGAGTGTATTATAAATAGAGGTTATGATGTTGGTTGATATTGAAGTTGTTGTGAGTACCCTGAAATAATCATATTTATTTATTATTAATAAATGTGATAATAAAGTGATTATGATTCACATATTAACATAAGTATTTTTTGTGTATTTACAAAATATTATAATGGAGATATTGTTGAAACCAATAATGTTGAGTTGAATTTACTAAAAATATGGTATGAAAACATAATTATTAAATAATGAATTCATAATTTGTTTTTCAATATAGTATTAAGTATCTATAATTTTTTTGGATTGGTCTACTTTTCATAGAATCATAAAATTGTTCCATATGATTCTTTTGTTAGTACATTATTTACAATATAATGATGATGTTCTGAGAAGGTTATTTGTTGAAGGTCATGTGGTATAAATATTATTTCCACATGTGTTATATGAAGGCCAAAAAATTGAATGAAGTATAATTGAGCAATCATTGATTATTTATATTTTCATTTATATTTTATACATATAATTATTTTATGATTCATTTTCATTGGAAATTAAATAAAAAAATTGGGACCACCGCACAATCCTGAAGGGACCGATCAAATTAATTTTTTCATTGAGAAATATCAATGTCATCGGTGAGCTAAACTTGGTTCATCACATGGCTCCTTGGGTGAAAGAGAAAAAATAGGTAGGTTGGTGTTTGCATGTAGGTGGAAAATTGTGTATATGGATGAACCATATCAATTGTGTGGGTGGTCTCTACTGTTTATGGTGAAGTCTGTGGTGTTGTTTTGGGATCATACCACATACTACTCGTGTCTACCATTTCAAATGAAGTACTTGGATTCTATAGAATCATCTAACTCAGAGGAAAATTGATGAGGGATGGGGTTAAGGGAAAATGTTATTTTCTCCTTAAAAAAATATACATTACTAGCACAATTTCAACCAATTTATTTCATATGTTTGATCAATACAGTGACCAAATTCTTTCTCTAGGCTCACCCAGGGGTTCCGATTCATCGAAATTCATTATCAAAAACATGATGATTGAATTCCATATTTTGAAGATCTATTTGAAGAAGAAATTTTGAGATGATTGGACTAATAAACGTCATTCATTTAATTTTCATCTTGTATGCATGAATTTTTTTTACAAAACCCCTTTTTATCTAAGAGTATACATAGATATATAAAAATATTCCTGACAAAAAACAATAATTACATTACCATATAAATAAATTGGATCATGAGGGTGTTCACATAAAAATTTAATTCCTTGCGCCATAATAAAATGAAAATATTTATTATGAGATATTGTTTCATTAATGATTAATGAAAAAATGTCTATTAAAATAACGACACAACATATTTTGTGGGAGAAATTAAATTTTATAGACATGGTATGATGTTAATATAAAATTTAGTAGAGAGTATTTATATAAAACTCATCATCTGACCAAAGATAATTTTTTATCTGAATTGAATTTTTGAGGGTCTAATTTTCTCCCATGAAATAGAGTAGGGTAAAGATTTTATCTTACATGATAGAGAATATATTACACTAATTTCTTGTATGAAGGTGAGGAGATCTTTTAGGCCTTAACATGTGTTAATAACTCAATGATTGTTATTAATAAAATATATTTGGAGGTTTATACGCCCTCTGTGAAGGTGATTACCCATAGGTGAAACTTCTAACCATTGCGTAAAGGGGGTTACACTTACACGATGTTGATTTGTAGTGTGTAACCTTATTTAATGTTGATTGAGACACCATGTACCCTTACTAAGAGGAAAATTTTGAACAAAATAGAGAAAAACTTATTTATTCAAGAATAGTAGAGGGATATAAATAAATAAGTGTTTAATAATTGTGAAAAATTTTAAAATACAAATAATAATAATAATTACAACAAATAAACATGTTCAATGTTCATGGAATGTAAATTATTGTACGCATGCATGAATTGAGTTAAGAATTCATAAAGAGTATATATATATATATATTATGAAGAAATATTCATGCATAACAATAATACACAATGAATTTGTGTGATCCTCATGATATAACTATCTGAGGTTGGGAATGCATCAAAAAGGAGGAAGAATTGAATTATTATTGTTTCACTGAGGCACATGATATTATATGGATAGTCAGAAATATTTATGAAAGTACAGTAGTTATAAACCATCATTAATAAGTGTACATGAGAATGTAAGATAATAATATTTAATAGAAGAAGATTAAAATTTCATCCTATAGTGGATCAAGAGACAAATAAGAGAAGATTTAGTACGGTAATTCAAAAAACCCTCCCCAAATAAACATAGGATAAGAACGCTAGTGTTGAATCCGATAACACTATTTTAAGAAGTATGCATAGCAAATTCTGTGAAATACGAGAATGAGGATAATATAGACGTTTATAACAATAAATTAATTAGTCAAAATACCATCTTGTATCAACATGGTAGTCAAGACCCATTTTGACATTATATATACAATTATAGTTGATAAAAATATTTTACCATATTATCCATTTTTGGTGGGATAGCCAACATAACAATGAATAATCCTTTTTTCCAGTCCTTTTAAATAACTATGTTTCAAATTTAAATTTAGTACATCAGTCATGGAGAGGCTGAGAGTGAAAATAATTATAGAAATAGGATTTTACTAGACATAGTGGTTGAGTTAAATAAGGAAAAATCATTAAAATGGATCACTTATTCATCCCCTCCCCTTCTCCTTGATCTAACACTCATCTGAGCTCTACAGAAAGAATGTATGGAATTTTCCCTAAATTTAAATTATTTTTATGTACATATAAAACGGTATCATTATCATTCATATCATATATTTTCATAGATTTATATTTATCATCTTTGGAAATAATTGAATTTATCATGTGTTCCTTCAAGAATGTAGTTTTATTGTATATTGTCATTATATTACATAATTTGTGGTTCTAGTCATGTTTTTTCTACTAATTCAACTCCATATAATGATTATATTTTATATTCAAAAAAATTATTCCTGAATAAATAAATAACTCTTATTTATTTTTCTTAAATTTCATACATACTCAGTCGATTTCATGCATGATGATTCTAATGAAATTTTATTTGGATTACATCTAAAAATTTCTTTTCAATCATTTTAGATTATTTAACAAGCATTCCTTCATTCCATGATTATTTATATAATTTTAATCTCATTCCATTAGTTTATAAATTTTATTTCTCTTTTTAACTTCTAGTATATAAAATTTATTGGATGATTTAAGTTCCTAATATTTTTACACTATCCAATTAGCTTACTCCAACATCCAATTTTTTCCACCATTCACAATTATAATGATTCCTAGTGTGATAAATCATAAAATAAAAAAATCTTATTTTTATTATAATGTTTTCTTCACATCATTCATCAAAAATCACCTTTAGTTATTTTCATAGTCCATGATTTTGTAGTGTTCTAACATCAATTTATTTTTATCCATCAATAAAATGTTCTTCAAGTTTGGATTTAAATTTTTAACACCTATAAGAAAACTTTTTTAATAAAAATTATAGATTTTAATTTACTTTAATTAATTGACAATAATTACAATATTTCCTTATCATCAATTTATTAGTACATAAATATTTCATGGAAATAGAACCAGTAATTTAGAGAGGTACTAGTCAAAATAAATGAATTAATATGTCTTCATTTTTGTTATAGTTATATATTGGAGAATATCATATGTGTTATATATGTTTTATAAATTTCAAAATATTAAATGTAGTTTTTTCCATAATTTCCACAAAATATAATATTTTAAGGGGTATAATAAGATTGAAAAATAATAACAAGGAGTAGAAATTACTCACACAAAGAGTATGAGATCTCATTAGTTTATTTATGGAATATAATTAATTATGAAAAATTATATTAAATATTTGAATATGAATGTGAAATTGAGATTTAAGATATTGAAAATGTGTAGTGTTTCATGACATTACACAAATATAGAGTTGTTTTCTAGGGGTGTTTAGGGTACCATTTTATAATTGAAGGAAATTTCCATTTTTTAATACACATTCTTTATCAATGTTTTTCTTACTATACTCAAGGATAAATTGCTAAAAATATAATCTATAATTGACTGGATACTATTCATATTTACACATGATTAAATATATTTTAATTTATTTAAAATAAGACTTGGAAATTTTATTATTTTGGTTTTTCACATGGTAACATGTTTTTAAAAAAAATTAGGTTCTGTTAAAAATCAAGATAAACCTTAATACAAAATATGATTGTGATGAATGCAAATTTAATATTTATTTAATCATATTAATTTTAGAAAATATCAGAAAATTAACGGTTAAATGAAATTATTTAAATATAGAAAACCATTTTTTATTAAAAAATTATTTTTCAATAATTAATAGTTCTAAATAAAATATTAAACAAATATTTAATTAAATGGGTGTTTAAAAGTGTTTTTTCTATGAAATGTTACTTAAATTTCCAAAATGACAAACATTGATTTTAAAAATACAACATATTATTTTAATTTCAATAATTTTATATATTAATAAATTATATATATATATTGTAAAAATTGGAAAAAAAAATATTTTATTCATGCATTATGATAATTTCATAATGAATCAGTATTGTAAAAATCTATTTTCTCCCAACTAAACTAAATATCAACTATTTTTGAGACATCCCATTAAATTTTCATTGACTAATATTTGTAATATAAATTAAAAAATTAGATCATTTTTTCATATTAAAATTATAAAACATGGGAATATTACTTTTAATTGTAAACAATTTTCATAGGGAAAATGTTTTTTGGATAGTAATAATTCTTATTCTTATTTATTATAAATTAGTAAATTAAATTATATTAATATTTTGACCAAAATATATTTTATCCATGATTTAGATACTTTTTGGAAATAGTTATTATAAAAAATATGAAAATACCTAATATAATCATAGTTCTATTATTAGTGGATTAATAAATAAATATTTATATTATTTTTAACTAAAATTGGAAAAAGTATAAAATACATATAAAATATGAATAACAACATTAATAATTAGTTATTTATATAAAAATATTATATTAAAACATCCCCTCAATATCTCTATGTAAGATATAAGCATAAGTTATGTTCTAGTTATAATCAAGGGTATTAATTGTTTTAGCATGGTCGTCATGAAAATTTACACAATATTGTACTTATAACCCATATGAGTATTCTCCTATTGTAACTATTAGTGTTCATATTGGCCTTCGTCTTTGAAAATACTAATTGAAACCATCCCCCATCAGAGATTAGACAAATGATCGTCATAAGGGAGAATTCCACTATTTTATGTAATTTTAGTAATTATAATAATTAGATTATTTGATATAGTTAACTTATTTAATACCCACTAGTATATTGGATATATTAAAACAATGAATTTAAATAATTAAATTTTATAGTGTGACTATTTTTTTAGTTTGGTGATAAATGAGAATCAATTTACTTAACTCAATATGTTTTAATAAATAATCACAGTAAAATAATGGGAAATTACATTCCCATGGGTACATAGAGGGTTGTTGATTTAGATATACCATGTGTCATGGGATTATGAGTGATAAGAGAACATGATAGGAGAAATATACCATGATGTTTGGTTCTGGATGATATGATGGGGTTTGATGTCCCCTAGGAGTGATATATATGATATTTTGTCGATTGGTGGGGACTATGGGGTCTAGAGGAACTAGTAGACTCCACAATAGAGGAGGTGTCACATATTCCTAATAATAGGTTTAGTCTTGTTCGATGAGATCTTAGTGATTATATGAATATCTGTTTGATGATTCTCATCCATGTGTGAATGGTATTACCTATTTATAGTGTAAATGGATGATTTTATGTTCTTTTATCTTCATCAATGTCAGTTTGGAAGGGTCAGTGTACCTAATGGCTTCTGTATAGTCCCTTAGTATGGGTCTATGTACCAATAATGCATTATTATATCTATTATTTTGTGGGGGGATATCAACTCAGTTTAATGGAATATATAACAAGAATTGGATCACGTCTCATATAGTCTTGGGTTAATGACATATTTAGGGGATTGGATGTGATATTGTGAGATAGGAGGCAAGACTAATGCACCAAAACATAAGTGATAATGTTTTTTTTCAAGATACTTTCTTATAAACATGAAACTTTAAAATGGATAGTGGATAGCTGTATGGAAACCACACAATAATTTGTATCCAAGTATGGGCTAGACAACAGAGGTATAAAATGTGATGAAGGGTAGAGGATATTGATTCTGGAAAGGAATCAAGGAATATATGGTTGGGTGGTGTGGTGGCATTATATTCTCTAAATAACATGATGCATACGGTGTTGTGGTATCCTTGTAATGATATTATGTACAAGGTTCTTATGTGTCACATTAATATTATTCTTTTTGTATAAACATATCTGATTGTGTACTTTAGGGTTAATTTTTGAAATCCAATCGATATTTAATGACTACACACCACATTGGACCACTTGCGTGCATACAAACCTTATGTTTTCATACATGTTCACCACCAAACATGAAATAAATCATAATAGCTCTATACAAGAATATATGGAGAGTGTATAGAGATCTGTGATAAAAAAAATTACTTTATATATTTTCCCCAATTTAAATATCACATATAAAATAATAATTTCATAATCCCATTAAAAATATTTATTATTGTATTTGAGGACAATCTATATATAAAATTTCATATTACCATACTTATGAACTTTTCATGACAATTTAGACAAAGTAGAATCATTCATGAATTATCATATGATTACTCATCATCATAACCATTTGAAATGGAACTAGTAAAGAAAATCATTTTTTTTATATTGGTTGATTATAGGGTTTTAACATCTCTAACAACATGATGTTATTGTATGTAACATTGATAACATGATTTTCACAACGACTGATAAAAAACAATGAAATAAAACTAATTCAATTTCATTTTTTATAAACAATATGAAGATACTACTCTAAAATGTTTTTATTACCAAGGTCATTCACATTTTTTATATAATCGATAAAAAAATTATTCTATCGTATAAATAATTTAGAAAAAACATATTTGAAAATTTATTTTTCATTTTGGTTATACAAATATTGACCAAGAAACATATTTTATAAAATTATCACACTAGTTAATTTTTTCCTAATGGTAAAAATTCATATATATTTTTTATTACATTTTAAAATAGTCACCTAGGAGTATAACAACAAAAAAGATAACCCAAAAATACGTACAATGAACATGAAGTTGTACAATATATTCAAAACATATTTAAGTTATATTTTTAAATTTGTATATGGAAATATATATTAAAACTAAACCAAAACCTAATAAAATCTGGTTAAATAGTCCACCCATTCAATCTTTCATTCATTCATCACTTTTTCAGTATAATGGAGTGGGTTATCTAAAATATATAAACTTTTAATAAGTTATTTATATTTTATTATCAATATAATTAAAATATAACAGAAAAAAAATTTATAAATAATTTCAAATTTAATATTTTTAACCATTTCAGTTTAATTTATTTGAAAAATAATTCTTAGAACATAACATATATTTTCTATTAATCCATTACTATGAAAATTCAGTTTTAAAAAAAATCAATTCGAAATAAAATTTTCTTTTCTTCTATGTAAAATTTAGTAATTATAAATGGGAAGTCACCTTTAAATTTAAAAATTCAATATTTTTAAGAATCATTTATTTTACCTCTATATAATAAAATCATTCCATGGTTTCAAATGAAACACATAAAATAAATTTAATTCATTAAAACATACAAATATTCAAATGATCAAACATATGTGTTCAATAGTTAAGTAAATTTATTTTACATATAACCATATACAAATCATAATCAGAATGATATCCTCCCTCTTGAACCAAATACTCAACATTCAATCTCTACTAATAAAGAAAAATTATATTGAGTTGTTATTCAGTTAAGAGAGAAAACACATGTAGATATATATTTTCAAAGCCCTTCATTATAAGGAATCATCCCACAATGAATTGAATTATAATTATATCATTCGGTGATATAAACTGTACATTCTACAATACTCATTAAACGTTTTTCAATTGAAATATGTTTTGTGTCCAAAAATAAATATTCTATTTTCCCCTCATGTTGAATACATTGTTTATGAATATATCTAATAAAAAACCCAGATGTAATATGTTTGAATAAATTAAAATAACATAAATATATATGATAATATACTGACATGGAAAAAACTTACATCATGTTGATACAAAACAAATATCCATTTATAATCTCTATCTTATCTCACTTTACTGTCATCACTATTAGTTTATTCCCATGACTATTTTCATTCATTTTAAGATCATAGGATTTTAAAACTATAGATGAATATGTTGATAATCTATCATGTTTTGAAGATGTAGAATCTCAATTCACTATCAATTAAACATGTTGTTGTCTATAAATAATTCCACTTCCATTAATTTATTACTATATATATATATCTAAATTTAAACATTTAAAAAATTATAAAACCACTATCAAATAAATGATTCAATCAACACATACCTCAATGGTAATTTCTTAGACACTTTCAGATGGAAATACTAAAACATGGCTAATAAAGTTTTCCAATATTGTACAAATTCTATAAGAAATGGTATTCTTACAAATAAATCAATAATAGCCTACAAATTAAATGTAATCTATAATATATATATCTATTGATGTTAATAATTATCCAAAATATAATATAAAATTCTATATTAAACAATATGATATTGATGTTCATTAATATATAACTCAAAAAAATGTGATATTGTAGATGAAGAAATGTAGCAATTCGATAAGGAGTATGTGTAGGAGTGGGATTTGTTGTTATAGATGAATGACTGGGTTATTCATGATGATGTGGATAAGTGGAATAGATATCCCAAAACCATTTTTTATATGAAGAGATCATGTGTACCAAATATCTGCTCATATACTGTAACACCCCAGGTAAATAAAGAGTATGACATTTTCACATTTATCCATATTTTTGAATAAAATATTAATATAACTTTAAAGGGGACACTATGCTCGATGGCATACCCAACACGCAACAACGAGTTTCCTGGGAATCTTACGTTGCACTCTAATAATAAAATAATATTATTTTAAATGGTAGTTAATGCCTAGACGTTGTAATGGCGGGAATGAACAGAACTAACTACAAAATTATTATATACTTTTGTCAAGTATTTTTACTCTTTACAATAAATTTTAGAGGATTAAAAATGCGAATGGATCCAATTTTAAGCATAGACAGGATATATTCATTAAAAGTTTGATTAACCGCCTTTTGATGGAGAACCTATTTTAAATCCACATTTTGAAAATTTTATGTGTTATATTTGACAAAATATAATTCTTCATTAGAATCGGCACATCAAAATTTACTTTGTGTAAATTTTTGGTATTTTTCTGATAAAGTACAAATTTTTTAATGAATAGTGAAAAATGTTGTATTTAAATTCAAAACCTGTTTTTAATCTAATTTATTTATATGACTAGATTATATTTATAATTGGTTTTAAAGTGTAAATAGAATATATTTTCACCATTTAATCCAATGGTGGTCATAGTATTTAATACCACTTTAAGGTTGGACATAAACGAGTGTCAATCTTTTGAAAGATATTGTTTCTTAAAAACACGCTATTTGTTTTAACAGCGGGGTTTAATTATAAAATTAATTAATGCAAATTCTATTTTATGAATTTGGTAAAATAGACATCATTTTTGAATTCGGAATATCAAATATATCTTAGGGTTATTTTTTGGTATTTTTCTGAAAAACTTCAATTTTTTTGATGAATAGTGAAACCACAAAGTGGGGGTTACAAAATTTGAATTTTCGTTTAAATGGGACATTACCACTTCTGTGATTTGAATTTAAAAAATCAAATTTAAATGATTTAAATTGTCAAGTAAAATGTGGTTCAATGTGATGAAAATAATGTTTGATGAAAAGCAACTTTTAAGTTTTATTAATCACGATTAAAGGTAATTAGTGTGATTTAGGGTAAAAATGATATTATAATAAAATGAAAATATCATGACACATGTCCTAACCCTATTGAATGAGTTATGGCCGACCAAGAATACCCATGGGTCGATTTTGGGTACCCCATGGAGCCACTTGGGTTTGATAATGACATTTATACCTTTTATTAAAGTTAAAATAAAAATGTCACAAAAATGATTTGTTTTTACTAAAACTGTTTTTACATGTGGTTATACAAGTCAGAATTTTGACTATAAATTGTCATTGGAAAGCTAAAATAATTTCCTAAATCATAGTTTCTTTATTATAATTTTTAGACATTAAATAAATTAAATTAATTATGACATCATGATGATGCAGCAATGGCCTCAATATTTAACGATTTAAATAAAATGGAAAGATAATTCAAAATCTAAGACCTACACATGTCAATAACTTATTGGATGGGTGTATTTCGAACCCTTATCACCTTATCCTCGATGCACATCAATTTGGGACCATTAAAATCCGAAAACCATTTGAAAATAAAGTAACATTTTATACTTTACCAAGAGTGCCCCTCCTCTCCTCTTATAAAAGGCCCCCACCTCTACCCCCTTACCCACACCTCTAAAGTCTTCAGATAAGACAATATCTGGTCATTTTGTCTCTAAAAATCCATATCCTCATCCTAGAAGCCTTAACATTGGCAGGAAGCTCTTCAAGAAACCCTTTTGGTTCAAATCAATGGGAGTTACCCGATTTTAAGGTAACGTCTTCACTTGTGATCTTTTGTTTTATTTTGCTTCTCCAACCCCCTAAATCTCTTTTTATTCATTCCATTTGTAACAACTCAAGTATCTTAAATATACTAGGATGTTTTTATAATAAGTATTCTAGATACACTTGCAAACACCATCATGTAATGGTTAAAGAACATACTGTTTCTGTGGATGGTGAATCTCTGCCTCACAAAACGATGGTTGTTCAACACTGATATAAATCCTTCAAAGGTGACCATTAAGATGTCACTATGTTTATATATTATATATATTATTTTTATGTTTTAATTAATCTTATGTATTTTTCATTTTCTTCACACCTTTATGGCTTCCATTATGGGTATATGCGATATCTTCATTTCAGGAAGTGCGGACTATCGCCCCCTCAAAGTGATTTGATTCGTTAATGCCATATGTGGGACGTATAAAAGATGAATTTAAAGTTATTATATATGATGTTATACTCGAATTATAATATAACTTTATATCATTATTGTTTTATTTCCATTAAAGTATGAGATTGAAATGAAAGTAGCGTTCATGCGTACGTACGGCTTACCGTCTCCATGAACGGTGCATTTCATTTCTTATCCCCAAATGTAATGTACTATTATATGTACATGTATATAATGGATATATATGATTAATGATACATATAAATGATGTATATAATTCTGGAATTAAAATATACATACCTCTCATTTATTTTTAATTCCATTAATATGACAAAGAAATGAAAGTAGCGTTCATGCGTACGTACGGCTTACCGTCTCCATTAACGGTGCATTTCTTTTCTTACCTCTAAATGATTATGTAATATTATAAATACATGTATATTATGGATATATATGATATAAATGATATAAAAATCTGGAATTTCATTCTGGATATAAATAACCTTTGACCAAATGAACAACATGTAATTGTAAGAAGTCCACTTTTGACTTAAGAACCAAATATCGACAAAACAGACAATATTAACATAAATGATTACATAATGTTTATAACTTGTCAATAATTGATATAAATGGAATAATGAACTTGAAAAAGGTTCTTAAGAAAGTAGAAATTACCTCAGGTTTATTATTCAGGATGTT
Source organism: Viscum album (assembly GCA_963277665.1). Classification (NCBI taxonomy): domain Eukaryota; kingdom Viridiplantae; phylum Streptophyta; class Magnoliopsida; order Santalales; family Viscaceae; genus Viscum; species Viscum album. The sequence goes on from OY728154.1 coordinate 11,752,014, forward strand.
AAAGAACGATCGAGTCAAGTCGGACCCGAGGTAAGGGGTCCTACTCCTCTCTTTCTTTTTAAGTACGCTCTTTTATGTCATTCCTTTTAAAGATCATATTTCTTGTTATTTTGATGTTATTTTATATTAATATTACTTTATATTTTATGTTCATATGATTAGAGACCCTATTCTCTCTCATCAAACCATTTTTGAAGTTTTGAGTGGCGCCGTTAGGCTGCCGAATTTTCGTAAGAGATCAAACCTCTCTCTTTCATTTTAAGTACTCTCATTTATGTCACTTCTTTTAAGCTCCTCTTTGTTATGATGGGGGATGTTCTTTTATATTCCTATTTCTGTACATTTTATTGTAATATGATTAGGTACTCTATTTGATCTCATCAATCCATTTTTGTAAGTTCTAAGTGGCGCCGTTAGTCTGCTGAGTTTTCGTAAGGGATTTTTCCTCTCACTTTTATTCCTGTGGGATTTATGCAACAATTGCCACAATTTCCATTGAGTGGTGTATTTACTACGCTATATTTTACTCATTGTATATTATACTTTCATTTATGAGTATTTAGATCAATGTTTTATTTTCCTTCTTTCACTGGGTGTATGTCTCGAAAGATACCCATGTCGGTAAGGGAACCATTCACCCTCCTCTTTTTAAAAGACTTCTTTTGTTATGTCTTTTAATTCAGATACTATTATATTGGGGTATGTTCTTCTATATCCTTATTGATTTAAATTTTATTCCCATGTGATGAGATACCCTTTTTATCTCTCATCAACTCATTTTCGGAATTTTGTAGTGACGCCATTAGGCTATCAAATTTTTACAAGGGAACTTCTTAACCCAGATTTTATTCTTTGGGATAAACTTATACTCCTTGAATATGTAGTTCTATGAATATGTGTGAATAACCTCTTATTATTTTACACTTAATATCCACTTATATTTGGTGTATTCATTTGTCACACATAATTATGTAATTGATTTATCCTTAAACCAAGGATACCGTCTTTGTAAGGGACTTCGTCTCAATCTCCTTTCATTGAGACATATTTCGTTTTATACACAACATTCTTTTATACAGTGTATAAACCCCTTTGTCTTTTACTTTTTTACAAAAGGAATCCTTTTCTACGAAGCGATTTACTAAACGAAAAAAAGGAATGTTTCTTTTAACATACGCTGTGACAACGTCCTTTTCCGCCGCCGTGAGTATTATTTGATCTTTTGCTTCCTCAACAAGCCGCAATGTTTTTAAAATAAAATAAATACCATATACACTTTTATGTATTTTGGAATTGAAAATGGTTTTGATAAAGGATTTTATTTTTCCAATATATTTAAATGATATATTGTGATTGAAATGTGGAAATGTTATCATTCCTTTATATTGGTTTTATGTGTTACTATTTTATAATGGTACGTGGACATTTTACGGGTGGTTATGTGATAAACCATATGATGGGTGGTTCCGTGAATACCAGGACGGGTGGTTACGTTATAACCTCCAATGAATTGGGTATGGAAGTCGACCGTATGGCTATTCAATTAATTATGTATGGAAGTTGGCCGAATGGCTATTCCATTAAGTGATATGTGTGGAAGTCGACCTTATGGTTATTCCACTTAAGTATGTTTATGTCCCAAGTTACCTTTATATGTTATGTGATCTTGTGAGGGTTTTATGGTAATCTTTTGGTTACAGAAAGGTAAGTAATGAACTTTTATTCAGTGAAGTGTTTTTGCTACTTCGAAAAGGTGAAAAGTATTACTTTGATAAAGTTTACATGGTTTAATTGTTGTTTTGAAAAAATAATTGTTTTCATTTTTTGTGTATCCCTTACTGAGATTTTTATGCTCATCCCAAGTTTTTGAAATGTTTTTCACAGGACATAACATGGAATATGGTCAAAAATGGGGTCAAGGGAAAGTCATGCTACCTAAAACATGGAACTATACATGTTTCTTTTTAAGAGTTTTTATTTTATGGAAATTTAGTAGAAGTGACTACTTTGTAATCTTTTGAGAAGTAATAGTTACGTCCTAATTTTCTAAAACTCTAAACCTAAAAAGATCCTCAATGTGAATTATTCATTTAATTCAATATTAACTATGGTTTAAGGCTGGGGCTTTATAGTTGGTATCAAAGGTCGGTTTAGATAACTTTAGAGGTTAGGGTATTCTTTAAGCATAAGTGACCTGACTATAATGGTTAGGATTTCCTAAACAGTCCTAGTTTGAGATAAAGTGAATGAGTAAGTATATCTTAGTGTTTATCTTCCTCTTTAGTACATGATGGTTTTGTTGATATACTCACACTGACCTATTTGGTTTTAGTAAATGGATGGATCTAGCAGGCACCAAAGTAACGGTGGATGTGAAGGAAACTCTGACAGTTTTCTAAGTGAGAAACTGAATGATATGGGAGCTGCAATGAGAACTCTTGTGTTTATCCTCAACCAACTATCTGGAGTCATGATTGACCACCTAAACCTTGGTGATTTCTATAATGCTTCATATATGCGAGAAAAAAATCCCTACAAAACTATAGGTAATAATCCTAAAGGAAAGTGTGTTCAAAAACCTATGTGTCATAGATGTGGAAAGAAACACCTAGGAAAATGTTTCAAAGGGATAGAAATATGATATAGATGCGGAAATGATGGTCATAAATCAAGAACCTTCCATGGAAAAAGGAAGCATCCAGTTGACTCGAGGAAAGGGAAAGAAGTTCATTATGAGCTATCAATTGAATTTTTTAAATGTGGTGTGCATGGTCATTATGAAAACGCATGTCCTATGAATAAGTTTCATAAATGGGATCAACAAGATCATACAAATACTCGTTTACCAATACCTAATGCTATTCCGATTGAGGATGAAGAAACAGACAATGACCAATCAAAGGTATGGATTATTTCTTAACTTTTGTTTTCTATTTTGGAATCCTAGGATATGATTCATGATTTTGTTTATAGGAAAGAATTATTTTAGAATAAGTTGGAAAGAAATGATTAATGGATCATGTAGAATGTTGAATGAGTAAGAAGTCAACATATAAGGGCTTCAAGAGTTATGGTGAAATTATTAAGACTATTAAGTGTCTTTTGATGATGGGGTACATTGGAAGACTTTTTATAGTATGTGTAACACTGATGTTTGATATATAAAAATTTTATTCAATGAATAGTAATCTGTTCTTTTGTGGACATAGTTATAAAGAACCATTTGGATTTATATGATCCTTACTTTCGAGGTAATTATGGGTTACTATATGTAAAGATGGAAAGTGAAAGACTTGAGATAAAATTGAGGTTAAATTACATTATGGTTATTTTTGATGATTTTATCTCGTTATTGGGGAATGTTTTAAGAATTATGTAGTTTTTGAAAAAGGACAACATGCAGACCATGAGACAACTCGTCGCGTCGGACAAGGCTGCGGGAATCGAACCCACAACCAAAGTGCAATGGGTATTTATCGCCGACCACTGGACTACGTGAAGTCACTGGTTAGTTCGACTAATTCTTTTTAGTTAAATGATTTTATGAATTAAGAGTATGTTTATTTTGGGATATCTATGGAAATTTATTAACCTATCATGAAGGATATGTGATTAGGTTAATTACTTTTCAATATAAGACTTTAGGAGCAACTGATGTTGTTTGGAGATAAATGTTACGATTTAGCTTGGAAGACTATGTGACTAAATCCTTCAAATATTTGGGTTTCAATCTTAGTTTGGTTTACTTTGAGGAATTCTATAGACAAATTTTTTATCTAATAGTCCTCGTTGAACTTTGGGTTTTGTTGGACAAATTTTGGAGATTAAGAATAGATTTTCTTTTTATAAAGGGTTATCCTTTTCTGGATTATCTAATCTTGTACTAACCTTTTTGGTTTTGGTTTTGGTTAGATTCTAAAGACATGGGATGTGTATAGTTCTCTTTTGTGGATTAGGTGATTCTATAGATATTTATTATAGTACTCTTAATGCAAACAAGTCTTCCTAAATACCCATCTTTTGTAGAAAATATGAGTTTGATTAAGGAATCTAGTAAAAGTTGAAAGTCTACATGACAAGTAAGTATGTTTCATTATGATTTAGATAAGCTCAAAAATAAATTCCTCCATGAAAAGTAACTTAAAACAAAAATTTTGTCTATTAACTTTTCCTACTGGGGAATCGAATACCGTTTAACCCATCACAAGTTTGGGATTTTCTTATGGTTAACTTTATCCTAGACATGTTTACTATCACTCTCCATCAGAACATGAAGCTTTGTTTTTTCCTCCATGTCCATATTTTCATACATGGAATCCTAGTATGGGTTAACTCGGGTGACCTTTGTACTTTCTTTTCTTTCTTTTAAAATGACAGTTTAATTTACTCTTTTTCCGATGTGGGGTTTCAATGAAGTATACAAGCCCAATTTTAAAATTTCGAGGACGCAATTCCCAAAAGGTGGGAAGGATGTAACACCCCAGGTAAATAAATATTATGACATTTTCACATTTATCCATATTTGTGAATAAAATATTCATAAACTCTAAAGGGGATGCTATGCTCGATGGCGTACCCAACACGCAACAACGAGTTTCTTGGGAATCTTACGTTGCACTCTAATAATAAACTAATATTATTTTAAATGGTAGTTAATGCCTAGCCGTTGTAATGGAAGGAATAAATAGAACTAACTACAAAATTATTATATATGTTTGTCAAGTATTTTTACTCTTTAAAATAAATGTTAGAGGATTAAAAATGCGAATGAATCGAATTTTAAGCGTAGACAATCTAATATTCTTTAAAAGGTCGATTAACCGTCTTTTGATGGTGAACCTCTATTAAATCTAATTTTTAAGAATTTTATGTGTTATATTTGACAAAATAAAACTCTTCTTTAGAATCGGCACATAGAAATTTACTTTGTGTAAATTTTTGGTATTTTTATGAAAAAGTTCATATTTTTTAATGAATAGTGAAAACTGTTGTATTTTAATACAAAACCTGTTTTTAATATAATTTATTTATATGACTAGATTATCTTTCTAATTAGTTTTAAAGTGTATATAGAATATATTTTAACCATTTAATCCAATGGTTTTCATAGTATTTAATACCACTTTATGTTTGGACATAAACGAGTGTCAATGTTTTGAAAGATATTGTTTCTTAAAAACATGCTATTTGTTTTAACAGCGGGGTTTAATTATAAAATTAATTAATGCAAATTTATGTTATGAATTTGGTAAAATAGAAATCATTTTTGAATTCGGAATATCAAATATAGCTTAGGGTGGATTTTTTGTATTTTTTTGGAAAACATCAATTTTTTTTATGAATAGTTAAACCACAAAGTGGTGGTTAAAAAATTTGAATTTTCGTTTAAATGGGACTTTACCACTTCTGTGGATTGAATTTCAAAAATACAATTTAAATGATTTTAATTATTATGTAAAATGTGGTTCAAGGGGATAAAAATAATTTTTTATGAAAACTAACTTTTAAGTTTTATTAATCGCGATTAAAGGTAATTAGTGTGATTTAAGGTAAAAATGATATTATAATAAAATGAAAATATCTCGACACATGTCCTAACCATATTGGATGAGCTATGGCCGACCAAGACAACCCATGGGTCGATTTTGGATACCCCATGGAGCCACTTGGGTTTGATAATGACATTTATGCATTTTATTTAAAGTTAAAATAAAAATGTCACAAACATGATTTGTTTTTACTAAAACAATTTTTACATGTGGTTATACAAGTCAGAATTTTTACTATAAATAGTAATTGGAAATATAAAAATATTTCCTACATCATAGTTTTTTTATAATTTTTAGACATTAAATAAATTAAATTCATTATGACATCATGATGATGCAGCGATGACCTCATTATTTAACGATTTAAATAAAATGAAAGGATAATGCAAACTCTTGGACCTACACATGTAAAAAACTTATTGGATGGGTGGATTTCGAACCCTTATCACCTTACCCTTGAAGCATATCAATGTGGGACCATTGAAATATGTAAACCATTTGAAAATAAAGTAACATTTTATACATTACCAAGAGTGCCCCTCCTCTCCTCTTAAAAAAGGTCCACACCTCTACCACCATTCCCACACCTCTCAAGATTTTGGTTTGTCCAATATCTGATCATTTTGTCTGTCCACATCCCTATACTCATCTTATAAGCCTTAACTTAGGCAGGAAGCTTTTCAAGAAACCCTTTTGGTTCAATCCAAAGAGAGTTACCCGATTTTAAGGTAACATCTTCACTTGTGCTCTTGTGTTTTATTTTGCTTCTCCAACCCCCTAAACAATTTTTTTATTAATTCCTTTTGTAACAAATCCAGTATCTCAAATATACTAGGATGTTTTTTTAATATGTATTTAAGCTACACTTACACACACCTTCATCTAATGGTTAAAGAACATACTGTTTCTGTGGATGGCGAATTTCTGCCTCACGAAACGATGATTCTTCAACACTCATATAAAACCTTCAAAGGTGGCCATTAAGATGTAACTATGTTTATATATGATATATAGTATTTTTATGTTTTACTTAAGATTATGTATATTTCATTTTTGGCATACCTTTATGGATTCCAATATGGGTATACGCGATATCTTCATTTTAAGAAGTGCGGACTACCACCCCCTCAAAGTGATTTCATTCATTAATGCCATATGTGGGACGTATAAAGGATGGATTTAAAGTTATTATATATAATTTTATACTAGAATTATAATATACCTTTATATCATTATTTTTTTCTTTCCATTAAAGTATGATATAGAAATGAAAGTAGCGTTCATGCGTACGTACGGCTTACCGTCTCCATGAACGGTGCATTTCATTTCTTATCCCCAAATGTAATGTACTATTATAAGTACATGTATATAATTGATATATATGATGAATGATACATCTAAATGATGAATATAATTCTGGAATTAATATATACATACCTCTCATTTAGTTTTAATTCCATTAATATGACAAAGAAATGAAAGTAGCGTTCATGCGTACGTACGACTTACCGTCTCCATGAAAAGTGCATTACCTTTCTTACCTCTAAATGATTATGTAATATTATAAATACATTTATATGCTGGATATATATGATATATATGATATATATGATATCCAAGTCAGGAATGTAATTCTGGATATAAAGAACCTTTGACCACACGAACAACATGTAATTATAAGAAGTCCACTTTTGACTTAAGAACCAAATATCGACAAAACAAACATTATTAACATAAATGATTAAATAATGTTTATAACATGTAAATAATTGATATAAAAGAAATAATGAACTTGAAAAAGGTTCTTAAGCAAGTAGAAATTAACTCAAGTTTATTATTCAGGACATTAAAGAATGATCGAGTCAAGTCGGACCTGAGGTAAGGGATCCTACTCCTCTCTTTCTTTTTAAGTACGCTCTTTTATGTCATTAATTTTAAAGATCATATTTCTTGTTAATGGGATGTTATTTTATATTAATATTACTGTAATTTTTATGTTAATATGATTAGATACCGTATTCTCTCTCATCAAAACATTTTGGAAGTTTTGAGTGGCGCCGTTAGGCTGCCGAATTTTCGTAAGAGATCTAACCTCTCTCTTTCTTTTTAATTACTCTAATTTAGGTCACTTATTTTATGCTCCTCTTTGTTATGATGGGGGATGTTCTTTTATATTGATATTGCTTTAAATTTTATTGTAATATGATGAGGTACTCTATTTGATCTCATCAATCCATTTTTGTATGTTCTAAGTGGCGCCGTTAGGCTGCCGAGTTTTCGTAAGGGATTTTTCATCTCACTTTTTTTCCTGTGGGATTTATGCTACAATTTCCACAATTTCCTTTTAGTGGTGTATGTAATGAACATTATTTTACTCATTGTGTATTATACATTCATTTATTACTATTTACATCAATGTTGTATTGTCCTTCTTTCACTGGGTGTATGTCTCGAAAGATACCCATGTCAGTATGGGAACCTTTCACCCTCCTCTTTTTCAGAGACTTCTTTTGTTATGTCTTTTAATTCACATACTATTATGTTGGGGTATGTTATTCTATATCCTTATTGATTTAAATATTATTTCCATGTTATGAGATACCATTTTTATCTCTTATCAACTCATTTTCTGAATTTTTTAGTGACGCCATTAGGCTGTCAAATATTTGCAAGGGAACTTCTTAACCCAAATTTGATTCTTTGGGATAAACTTATACTCCTTGAATATGTTGTTCTATGAATATGTGTGAATAACCTCTGATTGTTTTAAACTTAATATCCACTTATATTTGGTGTATTCGTTTGTCACACATAATTATGTAATTGATTTATCCTTAAACCAAGGATACCGTCTTTGTAAGGGACTTCATCTCAATCTCCTTTCATTGAGGCATATTTCGTTTTATACACAACTTTATTTTATACGGTGTATAAACCCCTATGAATTTTACTTTTATACAGAAGGAATCTTTTTCTATGAACCGTTTTTCTAAACAACAAAAAGGAATGTTTCTTTTAATGTACGTGGTGACAATGACCTTTTCCGCCGCCGCGAGTATTATTTGATCTTTGGCTTCCTCAACAAGCTATAATGTTTTTAAAATTAAATAAATAACATATACACTTTTATGTATTTTGGTATTGAAAATGGTTTTGATAATGGATTCTATTTTGTCAATATATTTAAATGATATATTGTGATTGAAATGTGGAAATGTTATCATTCCTTAATATTGGTTTTATGTGTTATAATTTTATAATGGTACTTGGACATTTTACAGGTGGTTACATGATAAACCATATGACGGGTGGTGCTGTGAATACCAGGATGGGTGGTTACGTTATAACCTCCAATGCATTGGGTATGTAAGTCGGTCGTATGGATATTCCATTAAGTATGTATGGAAGTTGGCCGAATGGCTATTCCATTAAGTGATATGTGTGGAAGTCGACCTTATGGTTATTCCACTTAAGTATGTTTATGTCCCAAGTTACCTTTATATGTTATGTGATCATATAAGGGTTTTATGGTAATATTTTGGTTAAATAAAGGTAAGTAATGAACTTTTATTCAGTGAAGAGTTTTTACTACTTCGAAAAGGTGAAAAGTATTACTTTGATAAAGTATACATGGTTTACTTGTTGTTTTGAAAAACTAACTGTTTTCATTTTTTGTGTATCCCTTACTGATCTTTTTATGCTCATCCCATGTTTTTGAAATGTTTTTCACAAGGCTTAACGTGTAATACGGTCAAGGATGGGATCAAGGGAAAGTCATGCTACCTAAAACATGGAACTAGACATGTTTCATTTGAAGAGTTTTTTATTTTATGGAAATTTAGTAGAAGTGACTACTTTGTAATCTTTTGAGATGTAATAGTTACGTACTATTTCTCTAAAAATCTAAACATGAAAAGATCCTCAATGTGAATTATTCATTTAATTCAATATTAAGTAAGGTTTAAGGCTGGGGCCTTATATTTGGCATCAAAGGTCGGTTTAGATAACTTTAGAGGTTAGGGTATTATTTAAGCATAAGTGACAGGACCATAATGGTTAGGATTTCATAAACAGTCCTAGTTTTAGATAAAGTGAACGAGTTAGTATATCTTAGTGTTTATATTCTTCTTTAGTACATGATGGTTTTGTTGATATACTCACACTGACCTTTTTGGTTTTAGTAAATGGTTGGATCTAGAAAGCACCAAAGTAACGGTGGATGTGAAGGAAACTCTGACAGTTTTTTGAGCGAGCAACTGAATGATATGGGTGCTGCAATGAAAACTCTTGTGTTTATCCTCATCCAACTATCTGGAGTCATGATTGACCACCTAAACCTTGGTGATTTCTATAAGGAATCATATATGCGAGAAACAAATCCCTACGGAGCTACAGGTAATAATCATAAAGGTAAGTGTGTTCAAAAACCTATGTGTCATAGATGTGGAAAGAAACACCTAGGAAAATGTTTCAAAGGGACAGAAATATGCTATAGATGTGGAAATGATGGTCATAAAGCAAGAACCTTCCATGGAAAAAGGAAGCATCCAGTTGACTCGAGGAAGGGGAAAGAAGTTCTTTATGAGGTATCAATTGAATGTTTTAAATGTGGTGTGCATGGTCATTATGAAAACACATGTACTATGAAGAAGTTTCGTGAATGGGATCACCAAGATCATAAAAATACTCGTTTAGAAATACCTAATGCCATTCTGATTGAGGAAAAAGAAACTGACAATGACCAATCAAAGGTATGTATTATTTCTTAACTTTTGTTTTCTATTTTGGAATCTTAGGATATGATTCATTATTTTGGTTGTTGGAAAGAATTATTTCAGAATAAGTTGGAAAGGAATGGTTAATGGATCATGAAGAATGTTGAATGAGTAAGAAGTCAACATATAAGGGCTTCAAGAGTTATGGTGAAATTATTAAGACTATTGAGTGTCTTTTGATGATGGGGTACATTAGAAGACTTTTTATAGTATGTGTAACACTGATGTTTGATATGAGAAAATTTTACTCAAAGAATAGTAATTTGTTCTTTTGTGGACATAGTTATAAAGAACCATTTGGGTTTATATGATCCTTACTTTCGAGGTAATTATAGGTTACTATATGTAATGATGGAAAGTGAAAGTCATGAGATAAAATTGAGGTTAAATTAAATTATGGTTATTTTTGAAGATTTTATCTCGTTATTGGGGAATGTTTTAATAATTATGTAGTTTTGGAAAAAGGACAACACACAGACCGTGTGACAACCCATTGCGTCGGACAAGGCTGCGGGAATCGAACCCACAACCAAAGTGCAATGGGTATTTATCGCCGACCACTAGATTAAATGAAGTCCCTGGTTAGTTTGACTAATTCTTTTTAGTTAAATGATTTTATGAATTAAGAGTATGTGGATTTTGGGATATCTATGGAAATTTATTAACCTATCATGGAGGATATGTGATTATGTTAATTATTTTTTAGTACGAGACTTTAGGTGCTACTGATGTTGTTTGGAGATAAATGTTATGATTTTACTTGGAAGACTATGTGATTAAGCCTTCAAATATCTGGGTTTCAATCTTAGTTTGGTTTACTTTGAGGAATTTTATGGAAACATTGTTTATCGAATGTTCCTTGTTGAACTTTGGGTTTTGTTGGACAAATTTTGGAGATTAAGAATAGATTTTCTTTTTATAAAGGGTTATCCTTTTCTGGATTATCTGATCTTGTACTATCCTTTTTGGTTTTGGTTTTGGTTAGAGTCTAAATACATGGGAAGTGTATAGTTCTCTTTTGAGGATTAGGTGATTCTCTAGAAATTGATTATAGTACTCTTAATGCGAACAAGTCTTCCTAAATACCCATCTTTTGGAGAAAATATGAGTTTTATTAAGGAATATAGTAAAAGTTGAAAGTCTACATGATAAGTAAGTATGTTTCATTATGATTTAGTTAAGCTCAAAAATAAATTCCTCCATGAAAAGTAACTTCAAACAAAAATGTTGTCTATTAACTTTTCCTAATGGGGAATCGAATACCGTTTAACCCATCACATGTTTGTGATTTTCTTATGGTTAACTTTATCCTAGACTTGTTTACTATCACTCTCCATCAGAACATGACCCTTTGTTTTTTCCTCCATGTCCATATTTTCATACTTGGAATCCTAGTATGGGTTAACTCGGGTGACCTTTGTACTTTCATTTCATTCTTTTAAAGTGATAGTTCAATTTACTCTTTTTTCGATACGGGGATTTCAATGAAGTATCCAAGCCCAATTTTATAATTGCGAGGATGCAATTCCCAAAAGGGGGGAAGGATGTAACACCCCAGGTAAATAAAGAGTATGACATTTTCACATTTATCCATATTTGTGAATAAAATATTAATATAACTTTATAGGGGATTCTATGGTCGATGGCGTACCCAACACACAACAACGAGTTTCTTGGGAATCTTACATTGCACTCTAATAATAAAATAATATTATTTTAAATAGTAGTTAATGCCTAGCCGTTGTAATGGAAGGAATGAATAGAACTAACTACAAAATTATTATATATGTTTTTCAAGTATTTTTACTCTTTACAATAAATGTTAGAAGATTAAAAATGCGAATGAATCCAATTTTAAGCGTAGACAGTCTAATATTCTTTAAAAGGTCGATTAAACGCCTTTTGAAGGCGAACCTCTTTTAAATCCACTTTTTGAAAATTTTATGTGTTATATTTGACAAAATAAAATTCTTCTTTAGAATCAGCACATCAAAATTTACTTTGTGTAAATTTTTTGGTATTTATCTGATAAAGTTCATATTTTTTAATGAATAGTGAAAAATGTTGTATTTTAATTCAAAACCTATTTTTAATATAAATTATTTATATGACTAGATTATCTTTTTAATTGGTTTTAAAGTGTAAATAGAATAAATTTTTACCATTTAATCCAATGGTGGTCATAGTATTTAATACCACTTTAAGGTTGGACATAAACGAGTGTCAATCTTTTGAAAGATATTGTTTCTTAAAAACATGCTATTTGTTTTAACAACGTGGTTTAATTATAAAATTAATTAATTCAAATTTTATTTGATGAATTTGGTAAAATAGACATCATTTTTGAATTCGGAATATCAAATATAGCTTAGGTTGAATTTTTGATATTTTTTTGAAAAACTTCAATTTTTTGATGAATAGTGAAACCACAAAGTGGTGGTTAAAAATTTTGAATTTTCGTTTAAATGGGACTTTACCACTTCTGCGATTTGAATTTCAAAAATCAAATTTAAATTATTTTAATTGTTAAGTAAAATGTGGCTCAATGGGATGAAAATGATTTTTGATGAAAAGTAACTTTTAAGTTTTATTAATCGCGATTAAAGTTAATTAGTGTGATTTAAGGTAAAAATGATATTATAATAAAATGAAAATATCTTGACACATTTGATAACCATATTTTATGAGTTATGGACAACCAAAAAAACCCATGGGTCGATTTTTGGTACCCCTTGGAGCCACTTGGGTTCGATAATGACATTTATGCCTTTTATTTAAAGTTAAAATAAAAATGTCACAAACATGATTTGTTTTTACTAAAAAAAATTTTACATGTGGTTATACAAGTCAGAATTTTTAATATAAATAGTCATTGGGAAGATAATAAGATTTCCTACATCATTGGTTTTTTTAATAATTTTTAGACATTATATAAATTAAATTCTTTAAGACTTCATGATGATGCAGCGATGACCACATTATTTAACGATTTAAATAAAATGGAAAGATAATGAAAAATATATGACCTACACATGTCAAAAACCTATTGGATTGGTGGATTTCGAACCCTTATCACCTTACACTCTAATTACATCAATGTGGGACCATTAAAAACCGAAAACCATTTGAAAATAAAGTAACATTTTATACTTTACCAAGAGTGCCCCTCCTCTCCTCTTATAAAAGGCCCCCACCTCTACCACCTTACCCACACATCTCAAGTTGTTGGTTCAGCCAATCTCTGATCCATTTGTCTCTCCATATACCTATCCTCATCCTAAAAGCCTTAACTTTGGCAGGAAGCTCTTCAAGAAACCCTTTTGGTTCAATCCAAAGGGAGGTACCCGATTTTAAGGTAACATCTTCACTTGTGCTCTTTTGTATTATTTTGCTTCTCCAACCCCCTAAACTCTATTTATTCATTCCTTTTGTAACAACTCCAATATATAAAATATACTAGGATGTTGATATAATATGTATTCGAGATACACTTGCACACACATTCATCTAATGGTTAATGAACATACTGTTTCTGTGGATGGCGAATTTCTGCCTCACGAAACGATGATTGCTCAACACTCATATAAAACCTTAAAAGGTGGCCATTAAGATGTCACTATGTTTATATATGATATATATTATTTTTATGTTTTACTTATGATTATGTATATTTCATTTGTGGCATAACTTTATGGCTTCCAATATGGGTATACGCAATATCTTCATTTTAGGAAGTGTGGACTACCGCCCCCTCAAAGTGATTTGATTCGATAATGCCATATGTGGGACGTATAAAGGATGGAATTAAAGTCATTATATATGATGTTATACTGGAATTAGAATATACCTTTATATCATTATTGTTTTCTTTCCATTAAAGTATGAGATAGAAATGAAAGTAGCGTTTATGCGTACGTATGGCTTACCGTCTCCATGAACGGTGCATTTCATTTCTTATCCCCAAATGTAATGTACTACTATAAGTACATTTATATAATGGATATATATGATGAATGATACATCTAAATGATGAATATAATTCTGGAATTAAAATATACATATCTCTCATTTAGTTTTAATTCCATTAATATGACAAAGAAATGAAAGTAGCGTTCATGCGTACGTACGGCTTACCATCTCCATAAACAGTGCATTTCCTTTATTACCTCTAAATGATTATGTAATATTATAAATACATGTATATTCTGGATATATATTATATATATGATATCCAAATCAGGAATGTCATTCTGGATATAAACAACCGTTGACCACACGAACAACATGTTATTGTAAGAAGTCCACTTTTGACTTAAGAACCAAATATCAACAAAACAAATAGTATTAACTTAAATGATTACATAATGTTTATAACATGTCAATACTTGATATAAAAGGAATAATTAACTTGTAAAAGGTTCTTAAGAAATTAGAAATTAACTCAAGTTTATTATTCAGGACGTTAAAGAATGATCGAGTCAAGTCGGACCTGAGGTAAGGGATCCTACTCCTCTCTTTCTTTTTAAGTACGCTCTTTTATGTCATTCCTTTTAAAGATCATATTTCTTGTTATTGGGATGTTATTTTATATTAATATTACTGTAATTTTTATGTTCGTATGATGATAGACCCTATTCTCTCTCATCAAACCTTTTTGGATGTTTTGAGTGGCGCTGTTAGGCTGCCGATTTTTCATAAGAGATCTAACCTCTCTCTTTATTTTTAAGTACTCTCATTTATGTCACTTCTTTTAAGCTCCTCTTTGTTATGATGGGGGATGTTCATTTATATTACTTTTTCTGTAAATTTTATTATAATATGATGAGGTACTCTATTTGATCTCATCAATCCATTTTTGTAAGTTCTAAGTGGCGCCGTTAGGCTGCCGAGTTCTCTTAAGGGATTTTTCATCTCACTTTTATTCCCGTGGGATTTATGCTACAATTGCCACAATTTCTATTTAGTGGTGTATGTACTACCCATTATTTTACTTATTGAGTATTATAATTTCATTTATGAGTATTTACATCAATGTTGTATTGTTCTTCTTTCATTGGGTGTATGTCTCGAAAGATACCCATGTCGGTAAGGAAACCTTTCACCCTCCCCTTTTTAAAAGACTCATTTGTTATGTCTTTTAATTCACGTACTATTATGTTAGGGTATGTTCTTCTATATCCTTATTGATTTAAATTTTATTTCCATGTTATGAGATACCCTTTTTATCTCTCATCAACTCATTTTCTGAATTTTGTAGTGACGTCATTAGGCTGTCAAATTTTTGCAAGGGAACTTCTTAACCCAAATATGATTATTTGGGATAAACTTATACTCCTTGAATATGTCGTTCTATGAATATTTGTGAATAACCTCTGATTGTTTTACCCTTAATATCCACTTATATTTGGTGTATTCATTTGTCACACATAATTATGTAATTGATTTATCCTTAAACCATGGATACCATCTTTGTAAGGGACTTCGTCTCAATCTCCTTTCATTGAGGCATATTTTGTTTTATACACAACTTTCTTTTATACGATGTATAAACCCCTTTGACATTTACTTTTATACAAAAGGAACCTTTTTCTATGAAGCATTTTACTAAACGACAAAAAGGAATGTTTCTTTTAACGTATGTAGTGACAACGACCTTTTCCGCCGCCGCGAGTATTATTTGATCTATGCCTTCCTCAACAAGCCGTAATGTTTTTAAAATAAAATAAATACCATATACTCTTTTATGTATTTTGGTATTGAAAATGGTTTTGATAAAGGATTTTATTTTGTCAATATATTTAAATGATATATTGTGATTGAAATGTGGAAATGTTATCATTCCTTTATATTGGTTTTATGTGTTATAATTTTATAATGGTACTTGGACATTTTACAGGTGGTTACGTGATAAACCATATGACGGGTGGTGCCGTGAATACCAGGACGGGTGGTTACGTTATAACCTCCAATGCATTGGGTATGGATGTCGTTCGTATGGCTATTCCATTAAGTATGTATGGAAGTTGGCCGAATGGCTATTCCATTAAGTTATATGTGTGGAAGTCGACCTTATGGTTATTCCACTTAAGTATGTTTATGTCCCAAGTTACCTTTATATGTTATGTGATCTTATAAGGGTTTTATGGTAATATTTTGGTTACAAAAAGGTATGTAATGAACTTTTATTCAGTGAATAGTTTTTACTTCTTTGAAAAGGTTAAAAGTATTACTTTGATAAAGTATATATGGTTTACTTGTTGTTTTGAAAAACTAACAGTTTTCATTCTATGTGTATCCCTTACTGAGCTTTTTATGCTCATCCCAAGTTTTTGAAATGTTTTTCACAAGACTTAACGTGGAATAGGGTCAAGGATGGTATCAAGGGAAATTCATGCTACCTAAAACATGGAACTAGACATGTTTCTTTTTAAGAGTTTTTTATTATATGGAAATTTAGTAGAAGTGACTACTTTGTAATCTTTTGAGATGTAATAGTTACGTCCAAATTCTCTAAAACTCTAAACCTGAAAAGATCCTCAACGTGAATTATTCATTTAATTCAATATTAAGTAAGGTATAAGGCCGGGGCCTTATATATACTCCATATCCTCACCCATGTCATGAAAATTAGATTCTATGTATTACATATTCTTTTATATTCATTACCCAATGAGGAATTTCCAGTATGACTAAGAATATTTTTAATCTATTCACCTACCATATAACCTCACATAGATGTCTATTGCCCAATATTTCCCAATGTTGAAGATAAAAATATCCATTCAACCCCGAAGTTTTAATTTACACTAGTGTCCTATATATAATACCTGAAAAACACAATAGTGAATTGCAATATATCATGAATTGAATCAAAAAAAATAAAAAAAAATAACTTAAATAAATTCTTACAATCCTCTCTCCAACCCACCTAGACTCATTCATAACATATTGGCCATTTTTCCATTCATGGCCTATAATATTTTTTATTTCTATTTGGGGGAAGGAGGACTATCACCAACAGATCATTGTTTTTGAAACAAATTTCTATCATTTATTCTATTAATAACTTATAACCTTAATGTGGTTTTATATTAGCACAAATTGCAACATCGATTGGGCTGAATTAAATGAGTATTTAATGTAATACTATGAACATTATAGAGACTATGTTAGTCTAGGAAATATTTGGTGGAATTTTTATTCTATTTGGAATCATTAAGTACTGATTTTTCAATGATAATGTATATTTTTTTGGTTATATAATTCTCATATAATGTTTGAAAAATATTTTATTATATTTATTTAAAATATCTTTATTG
The DNA here is from genome assembly GCA_963277665.1 of Viscum album. Taxonomy (NCBI): domain Eukaryota; kingdom Viridiplantae; phylum Streptophyta; class Magnoliopsida; order Santalales; family Viscaceae; genus Viscum; species Viscum album. Next base: position 11,769,657 of record OY728154.1, read on the forward strand.
TCAATTGGTATTTGATAATTCATTCACTATTGATGATAATTATTTCATTATTTTGGTAAGGAATAAATATTAAGTGAATTATAATTAGTTTTTTATCTTTTTATTTTATAATTATATATCTTGGATTTATATTGGTAGAATAAATTTCAAAATTTATATAATAATTCAATTTCCTCTATCATATATTAATTTTTGGATTAATTTTTTGTTTATATTTCATTTCATTTTATTGATTTTGGATATTTGTGTAGGAATAATATTTAATATATTGTCAAACACATGAATCAATGGTGACATGGATTTTTTGAATTCATGACAATGTTGATTTAATTAGACCCCAGATTAGTTATATAGTTCCATTTGGCTACATGATAAAATTTACGATGTGATCAAATTTGTTACATGAGATATCAACTACATGAATGAACTAGGAAAATTCAAATCAACCAGTACTAGAATTTAGAAAATGTTTGGAAGTTCCATTACATTTCACAATTGACTACACATTTTACATCTATGGGAAACACATTCCTAATTAGAGATGGGATACCCCATGACAGTTTCGATGGATTATATACTAAACTGATCGACCACATAGTTACATGGGGTTACATCAATTAAAAATTAAAATTTCAAATGGTGTAAATAATGAGTCTATTTTTATAACATGTAGCAAAAAAGATAGGAATATTCCAAATAGACCATGGAACCAAACTCCATTGTTATCAAAATTTCCATTCAACCACTAAACATTGTATCAACCAAAAAAACAACTACACAACAACTTCTTTCATACTTGATGTTCGGATCAAATAATAATAAAATATATCTATATGAAGTGAATATTGTTAAAAATGACACCCGAAGAGTAGATTGGCTCAATGATCCCGCCACCACACTTCTCTATTAATATTGATCACACATGAGTAGATCACCAGAGTTGTACACACCTAAAAGAATCACCAATCCTCTTGATTCATCAATTTCAGGCTCAATGGATATTGGAATTATACTAATGAATGCTAACAATAAATTCCATAGTTAATCTCTCATACGAAAATCTCATCACATGAAGTTGAACAACTAGAATCAGATCCTATATCGTATCATGAAGATGATGATGACCTATATTTCACTAATTGTGCTTCCTTTAACTAGAAGGAGAAGCACCACAATATGAAAAATACATAAATATTCTAATATATATACTATAATTTATTTTTGTATTATTAGAAATTTTGAAGATTATTTTCAATGTATAATAAAGAATCTCACCATTCTTGGTTTTCATATATAATGAATGATTCAATGAAAGTTATTGGTGACATATATACAATTGGACTTCAGCTATCCATATAATAGAGTTTTCATCACATAGAAAAATTAGATTAATGATTTTGATAACCACTTGGTAATGAATCTTGTGGAGTAATATTGTGTTAATTGACGACATTATTGTCTCATTTAATGAGATTTCATCAAAGTTGGCAATGAGGTCGTCTGGACATTCCATGTGGATTTATCTTCCAATATTTATCATATTCCAAAATATTTCATTTTTATATGAATATGTGTTCCCATATATCAAATTTATACAGACCAACAAGATGTTGTATATATTTTCTCATCCCCCAATTACTTCTACCGTAAATCTTTCTTAATCATTGTAAATACTTTTCAGTGAATTTATGTCAATTCACACCATTAATTGACCACAAACCATTAGATATTAGGGGATACCTTGTATGTCTAGTTCCAGGATTTGATACCCAAATTTCTTCTACAGATCCAAAGGACATACCGGCCATCATCCTTCTTCTGCAGTTGTGGTGGGAAATAACTATGAATATGGTAAAGAGAGATAATAGAAACCCAAGGAATGTGTGAGACACACATTCCCCTTAATTTCATGGGTATCTCGAGGGAGTGGGTGAGATATATAGTTAATCAAGAGATTGAGAATCCAATCTAGGAGGATGTGAGATGATCTTCCCCATTTGAGATTAATGATTGGTATATGATGATATGATCAACAAGAATATGTAATTTTTTTACTATAAACTACTATTATTGTATTGAAGTCTCTATTTTTTATTTTTCCACTAGTTCATGATTATGACCCCCAATCCCTCTATGTTTTATAAAACATCCCTTTTTATTTTTACGACATTCATAATATTTAAAACCCAAAGAGATTTTTGATATTATTTAAAGAAAATATCACACTTATTAATTGATATTGACCCCTGAGATTTCCATTATACAATATTTAGATTCATAAATTTAGTTTCATTGTTCCTCATAACAAGGATGAATCCATAAAACTAACAGTGTTTCCAAGGAAAAAATAAATGTTTTAGTGGGTTTTCCAATTTTAGTAAAAACCAAAATAGAAAAAGAAAATAAGAAAAACATAAAAAATAAGGATACCAATGGCTCCTTCTATGATTCAGTAGTTAAATTCACTTATATACGATCAATTTTGGATGATGAAGAACTATTCAAATTCTAGTTATAAAACCAATAATATTGATACCTTTGACATGATTCACATGATATATCTCATTAAAATACACAAAAACATTTAAAAAATTATATCAATTAGAAAAATAGGTGAAAGAACATACAATGTATGAAGCGTTGTCAAAAAATAGAATATAGAACATATATGAACCTAAAATCCTATGTCACATAGAGTAAAAGAGGTCGGAATACCTCCTCTATCCGACTGTTTTTTTATATAATCATTGAGGAAAATATAAAAGCAGTACAAAAAATAACGATAAAATGGATCTATTAATTGTTTTGTCTCAAATGACATATGACCCACCACATGAGATATAAAATTATTATCCATATTTATGCTTTATGGGTTTAAAAGAAATTCATTATGAATAAACTAATTAATATTAGAACCATTTGGAAAATCATTTTATATTGATCAATCTATTCAATGGTTTTTGAAGTTCTGAATTATATAATGATTTACATTAATTTAATAGATTATACTTGGAAAATATACATAAAAAATTTATTTGGATGAAACTACATTAAAGAAAATATGTTTTAAATAGAAACATGAAGATTCTTAGTAATACATTCATTTCAAATAAATACTCCTAGGGTCACAGTGCCACTTGGAGGAAGAATAAACAATACAAAAATTATGGTATAATTTTTTTTGGGAAGAATATATATTTAAATTTTATTTTTACTAAAATGAATCTAATTTATATTTTGATTCTGTTATTTTAGGTATTGAGGATGTTGATGAATTTTTTTATTCCCTCTAGATTCAAGATGAACATAAAAATTCACAATTCAAGAAGCAACTAGGACTCCAAAATATTTTGTAAATGTCTAGTATGGGAGCAACTATTAAAGATGAGGGGTTGGAGCACCCTACAAGATCAAAATAGGGTAATGATATATCTTATTATGTTCAATAGAAAATGAGATATTAGACCTAAACAAAATAAAAAGTAATCCTATAATTTTTTCCTACACCCTATTCAACGTAACACTTCTGCAAAAAAAAGTGGTTAATTATCCTTATATAATATTTTCCTCACAATCGCTCTAATAATGGTACACAGCTTCTAGGAATATGAGACTAAATGATGTTTCCAAATGGGTAATTAAAAAATTCTAGAGCACTTAAGATTATAAGATAAGAATATGGTGGTTCTTTATCATGAAAAAATATTCTCCATCTGTCTATGGTTGACATAATAGTGTTCTAGTTATAATAAGCCTATACATATCAGAAATTGGGTGTTATCCTGGGATTATCCTTATTAGTTTTCTATTTCTCTATAATTGAAATTTTAATATTTTTTATGTCTATTTGGTTGTTATTATTTGGAAATAATATAATTGTGATTCCATATGAAATCCAATAATGGAAAACAATATAATCACACTAAATATTACTGGATGAAATCTCTTAACATATTAATTATTTGCATTAATGTTTGAAATTTAATTATTAAATATTATTTTCAATATATTTAAATATTTTAAGAATTTATATCGATATTCTAGGGTGATTACTAATTTAAAACACCATGATTATCGATCTGCATGAAAAAACATTTCTTGACAACCTTCAACCACAGTGGAGTGTGAGTTAGAATTTTTTTTATAAATTTCATTTTTCTTCTTGTGACATATGTTTCTATAAATTTACCTTCATGATTTTGAAAAAATTTGTATCTTATTTTATTTCATGGGATTCTAGGATTATATTTTTAGAAAATTAAAAATCCATTCAAGATAGATTTTAAATCTAGCTAGTACAAATATCCTGCTAATTTATTCAAAATATTAAATCTTCTTTTTTAATCATTCGTACTTTTATAATATATTAAAAAATATTTCTATCTCAATTATAATGTTATGTATAAATGTAAAAAAATTAATTAATATAAAAAGGTTTAAATTAGTCTATTTTTAAAATCCATGAAACCCCTTCTATAATATGTGTGCTGCAGATTTTAATAACTATATTCACTAAAGCATTGCTTAGACCTCAATATTAAAAAATTAATAAAATGATTTTTTAATGTGAGGATGATAGGTATTTCTATAATATTAGTTGTACATCAATTCTACCACAGTATAATAGAACAATTATTTTTATCTGCCTTGTTTTTTTATTTTTAATCGGTAATATTTCACTAAATATAAATGTTGTATCCCAAGGTTAAGAGAATTATAACACTTTGCATCCTACATAGGGGGAAATGTCATAAATGATTTGGAGGATTAAATAGAGTTTCTTTCTAGGGATTGATTGATTGAAAATTGAGTTCTTCTAATGACTTTTTAGGGATACATTTTCTAAGACAAGGAAAAAGGATGTTTGATGGATTATAATATAGTGAAATTAGATTTACAACTTCTGGATTTTTTTATCTTATACATTATCCAAGAAACTATATCTTAGTGATATAGAAATTTTTTTGAGGTATCTCAATTAAGATTAATATAAATCAATTCAATTCGGAGTAAAATGTAAAAATTGTGACCCCATAGTGAGTATATGGGACAATGGAGCATCTGTGTTTCTCTAAATAATGAAAAAATCAATATTTTTTCACATTTATATGAACTAACATATGAGGAGGAATAATTTAAATATAGTACCCAAGTAAACAATGTGCCAATAAATGTTAGGGTATTATTAAAATTAAAATCATTTGTGGATAATTGGTTTTTAAGAAAATATTTTGATTTGTTTTAAAAAGTGGAAAGTGAAGATTTTGTTTATTAAACCTAGGATAGAGTGAATGATTTTATTCCTTTTATTTTAGATCAAATTCAATATGGGACTCTATGCATTTTACTCCTTTAAAAATTGTTAAATATTGTGTATAATTTTTGATATGTGAATAATTCACATTGAATGCACGAAATTCATCATAATGGATGATTTAATGTTTTTTATAAAATTTTAGGCATGTGAAGTTAAACCTAGTATGGATAAAAAATAAATTTCCAATGGTTTATATACATTAATAATAAAATTATTTGAACTTAATAGTATATAAATTTCCTAAGTTTGGATGATTTTGAAATGGAATTACTTTATTACAGTTTTTATATCTATTTTATTGAATTTGGGGAGTTTGTAAGTTAATTTAATATTTTTTTGGTGACTCTATTACTCTAGAAAAAATATGGTGGAATTATAAATTCCATGAAAATATTCATTATGTATTTATTTATCAGGGATAAAATTTTATTTTTTAAATCATTAGTTCTAATATAAGTATTGAACATGCATTTTTTATGACATTCATTTAAAATATGTTTTTTTCAAATAATTTTTTATTAGGAATACACATTTTATAATTCTATCATTATTATGATTTAGAATACATCTAAAAGTCAGATTCATATATATGTTGTATTTTTATTTTTGAAATTTCTAAATTTTATATGTATAGTTTTGGAATCAATTTCTATATTGTATTTAATGTTTTTGTTTCAAATTTCATATATTAATTAGTATAGAAGTTTTTATTATTATTTTATTTCCTATTATTGGTACTAGAATTTGGTTTTATAGGACTTGTATTTAAAATATTGAAAATAAAATTAATATATTGTTCCTTGGGTTGTTAAACCACATGAACATTCCAATTTTACACATCATAAAATCATCCGCGTTCATCCATTTGTCAAATTGAGAAAAATAGCGTTGTGATAATTCTTGCTATCTGAGTGAGTAACTATTTTAAGGGATTTGAAAATTCAATTCAAACACTGCATAAATTTAGAAAAGGGATAGAATTACTATGACATTTGATAATCGACCACATGTTATATAGCCATCGATACCACATTCCACATGGTGATTAGCTCTTCAATGATTATTATTACCAAATAAAAAGACAACCAAGGGACCACATGATCATTTCGATTGATCACAATAAAAATTCCAATATCAATATACCATGCATGGAAATATCACACTCTATAACTAATGCACCTGGATATTCCCCTTGGTTCAATTTTTGGATTCAATTCCTCTTCTACTAGACCATATATCTACATGAAAAAACCACATCCTATTATTCTACCTGCTTATAGATATCCATCTTCTTGAGAAATGGGTTTTTAGAGCCTAATACATGAAATGATTCATCAAAAATATTTCCTTACACCTATTCTTATTATTCACTATAGAGACGTCATGTTTCCAATAACCCATTCTTTTACAATATTTGTGAATACACATAAGAACTACAGAGAGTGTCACCTCACAATTTCTAATATTGTAATTGACAATCAAAATAGAAATATTTTTTTGGTAATGAATATTGATTATGATCAGTGAACATATCCTAAGGCATATTAAAAAAATTCATGTATTGGTGCTCAATGTATCTAATCAAGATGAATACATATTCCCATGATGGAATTGACTCTCCATGAAGGTTAGTGAAATGTGAATTGATGATCTCATAAATATTTGATACTCATTTTCTTGATAAAATTCAACAAGGTATGAATTAATTATATGCAAATATACGTCCTTATAATGCATTATAAAATCATTTCACATTAAGAATGTAATGAGATATTGGACTTCTATTTCCATTCCAACCTGATTTATATAGAAAGATGCATCTTTCTTTTTAAATTATTCTTATATGAACTCTTGTAGTGGGGCTTCCATCATGTATAATTTCCATTCTTGTAAAAGTATTACATAAACGATTATAAACTATTCCAAAACATTCACCCCCGTAATATGGTAATTTTTATAAAGTATGGATCACATTAATATAATTATAGTTTTGTTTTTTCCATTTCAACGTATTAATAGAATACAATTACGACTTTTTTAATTAGGAAAATTTATTAATAAATTTATGTTTAATTAAATACCATGAATCTCTCACTATTTTTCAAATCCAAATATACCACACAATTAGATTTTGAACATATGTAATCATATATTTTCTAGTGTCAAGGATTTATATTCCCTTTATCATAACACTTTCATGGTTCTGAAATGTTATTTTAATGATCTTAGGTAAGTGAAACTTTCCAAACACAATAACACATAATACATTGATATGTTGAGTGGACACCCTGAATATGAAATCATATTTTAAGATTTCAATAACCATTCTCTACTATTTACATAATGTCTTAAATTGGATGTAACTCATTTATGAAATCTAGGTTATGGTAAACCACGAAATCATGTTAAAATATATGTGTTAGTTGAATAAACCCAAACTTTGGTTAGTTAAGAATATTTAACTATGATTTCATTTCAATCTTAAGTAGAATAATTCTATAAACACGTAAAATTTTAGTTAAGGTTTCTTTATACATCGGAATAATTACCATTTTATCTGTTAACGTTGAGTTTTAATATTATTTGGATTTTACTTATATGATTAACCATTCATGATAAAACATTTACACAAAATCAGAATATATTGTATTCTATATTTCATTATTTATAATTCATTTGTTAGTTGATTACATATAATTACAATAAGAAAAAAATATATCCATGAAACTAATAAGAATGAAATATTTATGGAATGTACATTATATTATCAAATGGTTTGTTTATCCAAATTGATGATTAACTAACCATTGACCCTGTTGGAAAACACATAGAACTGTTTCACAGTTCATGTTTTAGTATTCAACCTTGGTTATTATGTATTACCTCAATTATTTTCAACTTGAATCCTTGACAAGAAATGACTGAACTAAAAAATTATTTTAAAAAATAAATATGATTTCACTCACATTTAGGTGAGTTGATCCAACTTATTAGATTAATTTTGGTAAAATAAAATAATCCCAAAGAACACATGACATTACAAAATATGGTGGAAGGGATGACATGTTATTCATAAATAATTTTTTAAAATAAAGAAATTAAATGAAATTAATCATAAAAAAGTGATGGTATAATCTCATGATCATCCATAAATCATGCAATTCAAATAAAATTTTACTCAAGATAATGAGTACTTCTATTCATTAATTAATGAAGATAAACAAGATTAAATGAATCCTATTAATTCATTTTTTCATTACATCCAAACTCCTTTGACCCACCATCAAATAAAACTAAAAAAGAAATTAATTTCATTTACAATTAATATAGCACATAAGTGTAATTGGTGGAAATTCATGTATTAATTGAAATCATTAACAAAAATTTAATTTAATATATAATTTTTAATCATTTGACATGGAGTGTATTATTGAATTAATGTCCCATGAATCACGTAATCAATAGGTTCAATTATAAATATAATTTCTATTTCTATTAAAATTGGATAACATTACTATTAAACGACTATATGGTGTATAATAATGAACAGAACATATACATCTCTTCATCCCATATTAGCTGGACATGTATTCATTCATGTCCATTTCCCTTTTGTATACATCCATGAGGTAGAAGACATGTTGTCCAAATTACATAGTGTGTCACAAAAAAAGACCCCATACATGTATATACTCATGTCATGTATCTGATAGATGGGTTTTTTATTCCCTATGTTCTCATATGCATGTATACAGATACTACACATCACGTACAATGATAAAAATAGTGTAGTTTTACAAACCATGTTGCAGTCATTCTAAATCAACACACTGGTTAGTATTATCTTGATCATTGATGCAATTTTTTATAGTACAACCATATCAAATGAGATATATTAGTGAAACAATTATTTAAAAATTAAACCTATGAAAACTCTGATACCAATTGTATGTTTGGGATGTAGTGGATGAATACATGGATGGGTTGACAATTTAATATTTATGTTTAAAATCATGTGTAGTCATTGTTTCAAATGATTAAATCCTCATCTAAAATTGCTATTGTATATTTAATGACTAGAATAAAACCCCAAAACCAAAACCGATGGGTCCTCACAAGTACTTTATAATTATTTTATGTGTAGATTTATCACTACATATACTTGTAATTACACATTCATTGATTTTATATTAAACAAGATCTTTTCAACCATTTTTCACTATATAAACCATGTGGATAATCCCACTAGATATTATCCACATATAAAACACTACATCTGATCTACTTTTTATACTGTTTGGGTGTTATCATGACAAATCTTAATCATTATCATTTTTCATGGTAAATAACCAGATAATTACTCTCAAGAGTATATATTTCATTGAGATTATCACATTGTATTGAGATAGGAAAGTATAATATCACTCTATATATCATTATATCACTTTAAAAATTGAGAGAGTATCATAATATCTATTATACAGACATATAATATTTTGGAATATGATATAATTTGATATTTATTATCAAATGTCTTCAGTTGAAAGAAATATAATAAAACCCTTTTCATCTATATAATTCATAATTTCAAATTTTCAAATAATAATAATAATATAAATCACTTAACATGGTAAAAACTATATGAATTATATTTAAATATCATTAATATTATTTCAAATTAGAATATTAATCTCGATGCTCCTGCTCTCGTAGAAATTTATTGAACCCTGATTAATAGTTGTTTATTTAATAAATAATTATCACTACATTATGAAAAGATATATATAATAAATATTATATTCAAAAAACATTCAATATATTATTTATATTACAATTTATCATTATTATGATTTCAACTAACTTCTGATTAAATTATGGCGATGAAAAAACCATAATAATTATTATTTATTCTAAAATGTAAAAATTCAATAATAGAATAAAAGTATAATTATTGATTCACATAATGTGTGACTTCTAATGACTACACCCCATTATCATTATGAATAATTACCTAATGTACATTGATAGAATATAGAATCATGTTAACGAATCTACAATGAAATCCCGTAACATCACAACAATATAAAACCTCCTACAAATGTTTACCATCTAATATAATACATTATCACAATATATCAAATAAAAGAGGTTGTATATTAGTCCCATAAACTTATATAATCAGTGTCTATATCATGGAAATTCTATAAATGAATTATCACATTGACCGTAATGCACATGGATTTATTTACGTAGTATTATTCCCATCCAACGGAATGATATATCAACATTCAAAAAAACAAAAGAAACAATTTAATTATCACACTAATAATTAATTATATATCACTAATGACACAATGAAAATATGAAAATTCAAATTGAAAATATATCATCATGGTTTTCATAAATATGTCAAAGAAATTGATTCATGTTTGTAATTGCAAAAAATATTATACTATTAAGAATAATATAGATGTATATAGATAGGTAAATCCAATGAAACATAGAAATATTGATTTCTTTTTTATTGGTCTATCCTTATAACAATTATTTGTTTATATTACCAATGGAAAAAATGATATGTTTTCTCATTTTCATACGAGCATCATATCCTAGATATCATATACTTTCTAATATCCATTTTAAAATTCCATCTCGCTATTAAATATTTGAAAAATATTTTTTTCATGAAACCATCTGGTTATTATTTTAGAGGGGAACATAAATAACCATTCATCAAAAAATAAATATTCTATGGTAAATTTAACATACAAATGTTATATAGAATAATAAACATGATGTGGTAATAAAACACGATTAATAATAAAAACATGTAATCCTGTCTTAAGAATGGAAATTTCATGGCACCAAATCTAACAATTATGTAAAATGAAAACATGTTTCGTTTCAAATGTTGTGTTTAGTTGAAAAAATATATAATGGATAGAAATATAAATCATCTAATATATTGATTGTTATGTAAACAAAATTCTCTAAACCCATAAACATAAATGAAATTTTGGAATTATGAAATTTAATTCTACTATAAAGTCACGAGAATATAAAATATTTATGGTTGGGACCTTATAATTGATATCTGTGGATGGTAAAAATGGCACTAGATATTGTGATAATGTTAATATATTTACCTGAAAAAATTACTTTATGTAAAATATGAAATGATATATAATTAAAATATTTCCAAATTCTATTAACTGAAGTGTGTCCATTCATAACAGTTTTCTATGGAGGCAATATAGAAGCCAATGTAGGAAACTAAAAGGGGAAATTATCAATGAAAATTATAATCCCAGAATGTTTGGAATTGGAAAAATAATTTTTTTTATAGTAATAGATAAATTGAAAATTTCTATAATAAGAAGTTGTATCTATATGAGAGAGAAACCATGTTTACCATTAAGGAACATGACTATAGTATACTATTTAATAAAACAACATCCAACGTCATTTAGTGGATATTATAAACTAGTAGAATTTAATAGATGGAATAATAATATAGAAATTATATAGAAATTATTGGGCTATTTGGATCATTAAAAGGAAACCATTATGATTTTTTCATTTTTTGGTGAAAATGATGAGTTCTTGTCAATGATTAAGAATATTAAAGAAATAAAATATATTTATACCATGTAATGTGATTAATTTAAGAAAGTTTTTATTGGTAAATGTTTTCCTATGCCTCTTTAATTTGTGATGGATAATATATTCATGGAATTGTGGGAAAAATGAGGAAGATTTAATGGCATTTTATGAAAAAATGAATTTGTTTTATTGGTATATACCAAATTTTATGGGGTTTATTATAGTCAGATTAAAACACTTTTCTTATGAATATATCCAATATATCTAATGTCATTGGATTCTTATTAGGTTAAATGATATGATAAACATGTTCGATGTGCTGGAAAGGTAGAAATGGAGTTTTTAAATGATCATGTATTCCATGATAATCTGAAAAATAAAAGGTTGGGATATCTGGAAATGGTGAAGAAATCATCAAATAAATCTTAAGGTAAAAAATCATGTTTAAATTTTTTGACATATATGGTGAAAAGCACACTGTGAAATGTTTATTAAATATGTGTAGTGTTTTAAAATGGAAATTTTGGTCATTTAGCTTAGGAATACATGGAAAATGATCTGTTGAACAATAAAAATTCAACATTATTATCTTTTAATTTCATATATTGGGATATTATGATAACATGTGTCTGATGTGTTTCAGTAAGGGGGAAATTATCACAATCAATAGAAAATGGGTGTAACAAGAGTTTTCTAAAAATTCTTATATGTATGTTGGGATACTAAATATGTTGATGTCTTGTATGTTATGATTTTATTTAATTTATTCAGATACCCTATTTGACTCTGGATTATAGTATTCATCCATTTATTTGAAATTGTAATGTAAATTAAGAATATCATGTCTAGAAAGTATGATTAAAAATTCAGTGAAAACTCCTGATGGTAATATTAAATCAACCATGATTTATAAGAATTTTCCTATTGTTAATTGTGGGATTTTATTTTCATGAATCCTGTTCAACATCCCATGATAGATTCCTCTATTAATATCCAAATGAAGTTTCTTTCGATTTTTTATTATAAGATATATTTTGGATACAATATGGTTTTCTTAATGATTTCATATCTTTGATAACATACCATGAATAAGATAAATTAAACAGAGGTAGCATTGAATTTTTTTTCATATGTTATTTAAATGATAGAAACTGAAAAATTTGTGTTGTCGTAGTGTTAAATGAATATTTGGTTGTGTTTCATGATGATTTTACTTATGTTATTATAGATGATGAGGTTTAGTTTACTGTATACTTAGTTAGAGATGATATTCCTATATAAAAACACCATTATTAAATATATAATGTAGAAATTTTTTTATAAGTTTCTATATATAATATTAATAAATATTCAAAGATCAACATGGGGTTCTTCTATGATAATTTGTTTTTTGAAATATATACATTTAGTGAGAAATTATAATGAAAATATAGCTTTGAAAAAAAATCTTTATCACTAACATGTATCATTTTCCTTATATTGATGAATTTTTATTCATATCCGTGGGGAAATTTTTTACCATGACTAATATCAGGTTTAGGTACTATCAATTGACGGTGATTAATAAATATATTATAAAGATGAAATTTTTAGAAAATTGAATTATGTGTGTTTAGTTATGAAATTATAGTTGTCTAATGCAGTAGTTGTATTTATTGACCTTATTAATATGGTTTTCATGAATATTTATACATTTTTTTGTATTTAATGATAAAATATTGTAATATTATAAAACCAATTAGGGCCACGAAATAATTCTATGAAATTTATTAAAACAATAATATAAAATAATATATATATAAATTAGTTACTGTGACTTCTGGTAGCCAATTATTTTCCTTATTCATATTATCTCTAAAAAGGTATAACTAATGACCCTAATAAAGAAAATATTATTTACATGTCCAAGACCTACAATTTCTAATTAAATTCATTGTTATATAGGATTAGATGGTTACTATAGATGGTTGGATAGAAATTGTGCTCATTTTTCAATCCCACTAAATACGTTAACTCGAAATGAAGTTTCATTCAGATAAAAAATGATATGATTGATTTTGAGAAATATAAAGTTTATTGTTTAATGACATAATTCTTTTCCGTTACCTCTAGAAAAATGTATTTCTTTCATATACAGTGATGGCTATATCAAATTACTTGGTGTTTTCCATATGGATAATTACTATGTAACCTCATATACGTCACATTAAAAAAACCTCATGTGTTAAATTACGCCACATGTTCTCTAGCAATAATTTTTTTTGTTTCATAATTTAGAGGAATAATTTATATGAAGTAAAGAGTTAAAAATATACCGATCAAAAAATTATTATGTATATATTTACTATGAATGATTTTGAATATAAGGTAGAGGATATGACCAATATTTATTTAGGATTATTTTTTCATTATAAATTACCATTTTGCAAAATAATGTAATGTTACTAATGATTTGAGATATAAATCTTATTCTTCATGGGTGTTGTTATGTTTAAAACATGACTCCTTAGATAATAATTTGATGCTTTTTATTATAGAATTTTTATATATAAGAACAACCTTACTTTTTCCTTTGGTAACATTACAATCATCTAAGACAAAAATAATTTTTCAACATGAATGTAATTTCATGAGATAAATGAAAATTTAGAATTTGTTAAAAATGGTAGGTTTACTAAATATAATATTGACCAATAATGTGTTCTGATAATTAGAAAGTGATTTTATTTTATTTTATCTCTTATCTTAAGAGAATATTGTTGACCTAAGCTCATAGTTCCCCATTTTCCATTCATATTGGTTGTACTGAGATATATACAGATTTTCAAGAGTATTACTGGTGGGATGGAATGAAGATATATGTTTATGATTATATCATAAAATGTTTGAACTTCCCAAAGGTTATATCAGAATGAATTTTAAAAAAGTGGATTATTTATCCTTTTCCAATACTGGATTTGAAATGGGAAAATATATCTATGGATTTAATTGTGATATTTATGAATAAATATTGATCTAATAATGTTATTTGTTTTGTTATTGAATTCATAAAATTAAATTTTCTTTTAATTCCCATTTGAGGTACTATATATTTATATTAACATTATATCCTGTATCTCTTGGATATTGTGAGGTAAAATGGAGTTCTTATATTCATTGTATGTTATGGTTGGAATGATCATTTGAATTTTTTGGGTAAAAAAATAAATATTAATACATATATTCCTGGACAAAATAACTGAATTCATGAGTGAAATATTCATACCTTTGAATAGATACATAATTATTGAAAAATTAATTAACATGGAAGTTGGTATTAAATTATTTCATTAGTTTATTTTTTTATATTGAATGTTTTTATTCCTATAAACTTATGGAACATTTTGAGGCATAATAGGAAACATATTGTAAAAATCCTTTAATTTGGGATAATGTAGCAGGAATGATGTTTATGGGTGAATAACTGAAAGTGGAAATATTTGAGAATGTATATATAATTTTTAAATATTGCGAGGATGTCTTAGAGAAAGTAGAAATCTTCTACACATAACTATAGATAGGATATTTTATTCTAGGATGGTGGTAATTTTATTCAATAGTATATCTAGGGAAAAGTGATATTCGTGATGGTCAAAAAGAGGAGTTAATTTCTCTCTTCATTTGATTGTATTAAACATTTGATAATGTTTGGTTGGTTTCCATATAATTTACTTGGCCTCCATGTTCATCCATAGTATAAAACATAGCTCATGTCATGATAATAAGGAAATATATACTAGATTCATATCATTTCTTTAGCCCTTAAAAAGTTCAATTTTAAGAGAACCTTTATTTTAAAGACCAACCTGTTTATATTGTTAACAATGTAGAGAAAGTGTTTTGGAATATGGAAATTCATCAAGTTATGGTTTTTTAATGATAAATATTGTTGACGAAGAAACATGGGAATTTGAAAATGGTATTAGGCAATGATATCACCAATTTTTTTATAACTGTATACCATTAATATGATGAAATTTAAAAAAATGTGGTAATAATGTGACAATCTATGTAAAGATTGAATAAATCATTTTCATATTTATTAATATTAATCAATTATATAGTTATAATCACCATAAAAATATTGTGAAACTTTTAAATAATAATGTTACTATTTTTTGAATCATTCTACAAATAGATTGATTTCAAATTTAACATTATAGTGTTTAGTTTCTACAAATTGAGATTATTTTTTAAATTCATATTGTAAAATTATAAGAAAATTAATTTTTTAGAATTATGAGAAATATTGTTCTTCATTTAATATCAAAAATAAGGATTTTTAAGGAATTTTTTATATTCTTTTTGATTGTTTATAAATAAAGTTGAAAATTTTTAATAGTTGTAAAATTTATTTAGATAATTTTAATTTAAAATATTTTAATTATATATTTAGAATATATTTTATTATTGAATATATTGAAAGGATGTTTTATACTTAAAAGGGATTTTTTAAAAAAATATATCTTTAATTTCTTTTAGAAATATTAATTTTAAAATATATAATTCCACTTCTATGTTATGCATCATTAAAAATAGACTCCACATTTTAAATTATTTTGTCCAAATTTGGAAACATATTACATTTTAGTTATATCCAATATGAATGGAAATTTCAGTAAAATATTTTACGACACCAAACTGTAAGTCATGAAATTACGACAAAATAAAAAATGAAAAGAAATAAAAAAATGATCATAAAATATAATTTTCTTTAAGAGTATATTTATTCTATAATTATCCATCAGACAAATATACATCATTTTTAAACAAATTCCATGATTTTTATCTTTTAAATGATTTTATATAATGAAAAGTTAAAATATACTTTCACATTGGTTCATTATAATTTTTTTAATATATATAAACATAGGATGTTATAAATTGTAAATATATTTAAATGATTAATTTTTATTATCCATGGTAATTTATTTTTCAATTTTAGTGAATAAAATATTTTTGAAAAATTCAATATAACACTGACACAATTATTTTGAATGTTTTAATAGATAAATAAAATGTTATAAAAAACATTAAAAATAATATTATTTTTAATGCCCTTTTCCTTTCCCCAATTTTTATAAAAAAATAAAATTATTATAATGGTTATAAAAAAAAATATTCAAATTAATACGTTTAACATTCCTCCCTCACCAATTTGATTGAGAAGAGGAGGGTGTGTGTTACTAGGCCATAGGTGACATCTCTAAGACACTAATGGAAAGAAATAAATGACAAGAGATTCATAAACATATAATGTCTAATTATCCCATTGATAATAAAAATAACTAAATGACATGAAGAAACCAAAATGTAAGTGATATGATGGATGAGTTCAAGATAAAATGCAACTGATATTATAAGAAAAAAATAACCCTATAATAGTAAAAAGGATAAACTAAAATAAAAATCTCATATACAACCAATACACCAAATCATTAACTATAACCTGATCTAAGATCCAACTCAAGAATCCATTCCATGGGTATCATAATACATCACTAAAGATCTAGGATACCTTTACTTTACAAGTGGCTTGGTAGATAAAATCTCTAAATACACCAAAGTTACCGAGATGATGGTTAGTATAAAACCCAATAGGATTTCCCAAATGACCTCACAATTCAATACACAATGATAGAAAATGTACTCAAATTTACATAAATATCGTTTTAAAATAATTTAAAGCTATTTATATTAAATCACAAAATAATTTTTCCAATCAAAATTTATCTCCTTGGATCAAAAACAAACAAGACTTTAAAACCATTTCTCAAATATATTTGGAAAAGAAATTCCACAGATCTATACATACATTCCAAGGTTAGTTTTTATGGTCATAAGAGGTCACTCATCGATCTACAAAATCATTAAAAGGTAACCAATAAAAGCATATTCCAATGAAACGTATCCCTTCCATATGGTCACATCTATTGAAAATGATCAAAAACAAACCTGGTATGTCAAAAAAATGCTAATCCATTTCAATAAATCATTTTCTTTATTGGAAAAATTCAATAACTATTAATAATGCTCCAAAACCAAACCATAATTTATAAATATCACATTACAATCATGATCCAAATTCACTTTTTAGAAAAAACAAATCAATTTCATCAAGTTCGATGAAATAATCAAGAAAAAAGTTTCCATAAAATTAAAAATAGTTTTTAGTGAATATTAACGAAAATAAATTAATTAAAAATCAAAATATTAGGTTCTATTTAAGTTTAGTTAAGACATAATACACTAACATCTCAAAATATGGACAAAATGATGAATGGAATAACAACCTCAAC
Organism: Viscum album; assembly: GCA_963277665.1. Taxonomy (NCBI): domain Eukaryota; kingdom Viridiplantae; phylum Streptophyta; class Magnoliopsida; order Santalales; family Viscaceae; genus Viscum; species Viscum album. Next base: position 11,787,915 of record OY728154.1, read on the forward strand.
AACCCAGCTTAAAACTCCATGAAATTACCTTATATCTTAGTACCTTAAAAAAGAAACAATCATATCCCCTCAATAGTGACATCAAAAACAATGATCTATCCCCAATTTACTAGATATGTTATTAAAAATGAGTAAATAAGATGGGATACAATGATAAATATGATGAAGGACCACATTCCGATGATTTCAGGCCTCCATGATCCCTTGATTCGACTACAGATCACTATCTATTTGAATAGAAAAGTCTATCTATTCCTGAGAGGAAGGGGAATAATAATTATGGGATTTTTACAAGAAATTGATTTTTATAATTTAAAAAGGATTAAAATAATGATTTTTAGATCTAATTTTTTATTGTACCTAGTAAGGGGTCACTTTTGGAAAATTGTGCACTAATAGTGCATGTGCCACTACCTCAAAACATATCTCACATTGTAGGATTATACGGTTAGAAAAACAATATATCAAACATAATAAAACCCACTATCTAGTATTTCAGGGATTCTTATGGGTATCCACACAAGTTATCAAAACAATGCGCCTAACTAGAAGCAAACTAGTTCCCACTGTTCAAGTAGAATAATTTAATGATGGTGATTCATAGTTTCTAAAAACTTTTCTCAAACCATTAACTTATATTAACTCTCTAAAAACGATCTGAAGATATTTTTACGCTCCTAAAACATCACCCACACATTATATATAATTAATATATATAAATAAATGTTTAAGTTCCTAAAACCACAGTGTTAAATTCTCTCCAACATTGGTCATTCCATCCTTCAAATTTATAAAAAAACTAATTGGCCTAAATGAATTTATGAATTTTCTCCAACATTTTATTTTTTATGATCCCATATTTCTTCCTGAATCAAACAATTTTTCAATATAAACTGCACTACACTGATTCTTTTCTAACACATAACATTCCCTTTCCTTTCTACAATCACTATCGGCACATGAAACAACAAAGCATACAGTTCTTATTTGATGTGATCCCAATTAATCCCATGGTTAGGATAAGGCTGGTAATTCTTATATGAATATATATATATATATAACAAATTATACACTTAAATAATATTTTTTCAACTTTTCTAAAAAATATCCCCCCTTACTAACCCCTTCAAACATCTCAAATAGACCTATGTATGGAAGGGAAAACATAACCAACTTTATCAAATGACGATACATAGGACTTGTAAAGATTGAAAAGAAATAATTATCACTCACCTAAAATGACTATAGTTATTTACAGTGATCCACATATGTTTTCTAATTACTCAAAGAAATCCCCAATATCTTCCTTATTAATAGAATCTTCCACATTGTCTCATGTACAAATCATGTCCCAACTAGTGAAGTCTTAACTACCTCAAACCAATATTATTGAGATCTACAATTTCAAATATAAAATGAAATCAATTGTTTAATATCCATCCCAACCTAGTATTTTTAGTTATAGAAGAAAAATATTAATGGTATTCTCTCCTACCACAAGCCACAAAAATCCATTAAATATTCCCAAAGAATGTCTTCCAACATTTATATCATCCTACATAATATTTAATCTATTTGAGGTTGATACATTGCACTAGTATTCATTTATGTTAAAAGGGATTGTTTCAAGGATTTACAAAAACGAGTTGTAAACTTCATATCAAGGTTTGGTACTATCAAAACTAGTATTAAATGAATTTTTAAAACTTCTCATATATATATTTTTAAATAATATTCAACTATATAGTATTCACAAATAAGGATGAAATGGGACAAATAAATTGAATGACACACAACAAAACTTAAGGGATCATGTCTCAAAAATATCCTCAGTATACCTATTACAAAATCCATAGGTACATATTCCCATTTCTATAAGAGAACTGGTAATGATGAAAATTTACCTTCTGGTCATTAGTTCAGTTCTTTTAACTATTAACTAGAGAGGCATCTAAAAACAAACACAACCTCCTTTATATTCATGTAATTGAACTAAAATTGTCTTTTCAGTTACATATATCATTTTTAATATTGGATGAACATCCCATATCTAATAGTGGTAAACCAAAAGAAATTATTCCAAAAATTATATATGTTTGATAATTCGATCTGGAAACCACAACACTGATCATCCATCATGATTCCATACATTAATGGTCTCCCCACAATTAATTTATGAACTAATTAAAAGGAATTCATAATCAGATATTTGTACCTCTATCCTTTTCAACCAAATCAAGAACAATAAAAATCAAGATGAAAAGTAAAACACTATTTTAGTTTTCAAAATGTAATTTCATGTCGGTTATCAAAGATATTATCTACACTTGATCTAAAGTCTCCTTAACCAACTGAATATTTTAATTTATTCTTAATTAATCTTCCACTGAATTTCGTTTAATCGGTGTATACATCAAGGTGAATTAAAAACTATGAAGATACTCTATCTGCATTATTTTTCTCAAATTGTAATACCTATAATAGAAAATGTGTTATATGATATTATGATCTATACAAATTATAAATTTTCAATCTACAAGTTAATAACTCTTTATCAGTAAATCATGGACTATAAAATCTAATTCTATATTCTATGCTGTGAATTTATTCTAATGAAATTATAACTGTGGTGATCCATAAGCAATAATTTGATTTCATTTATAAGAACACACACCAACCTATACCCCAAATCATCATAATACACCAAATATCGTTGCCCTGATTTTGATAATTTCTAAATATATTTTGATCTAAGGAAAAAATTGGACTCATAAAAATATATTTTTCATTTATCACTCAATTATTATAGAACACCATTCCATGTCAAATTTTATACTGGTGAGCTATTCAAGAAATTTCAAGATCAAATCATTAGTAATAACCAATGAGACGAGGGAAATTACATATCTCAAAGATATTATTTAGTGGTATCTAGAATATCTCATCCTCTATCATTTCTGGATCCGTAGAAACACAATATTCGTAGATAACATGGTCATTGTTTCAAATTAATTTTATCGAAAAATATAACATTGAATGTTATCTATAAGTTTTATAATACTGGAAGAACCCAAACACAATTACAGATTCTTTATCATTCTCAAACATTCTCATCAAACATACCAAATTTTCATCTACAATAAGAAGGAATTAATAATATAGATCCCTTTGAAGTTTTGGTTTCAAAAATTCCATAATGAAATATTTTAGATTAGTTAGAACTAAATTCATAAACACAAACTAATAATGGAAATATCCTCTTTTTAAAGCTATCAATGGAATATCCTCTTTATAAAACATTGTGGGTGATATCCTAATTAGAATTCATTTTTTAGAACCATGGGGCTTTCCTTGATTGATGAAACAGTTCATATATTCATGGAAGATGATATTGATTATTTATTATAACATGATTAAACATACGATAATACATATAAATCCTTATATTTATATCTTCTATTTTTAAAATAAACATGTGGTTCAATGAGAGATGTACTAGGATGAAAAAACACTTTTCTTTCCAAAACATCTAACTAGACATTCAATTTCTCTTTATTATTTTTGTTCCATCAATGAATTTATATGTTAGAAAAGAATTTTCCACGGTAGGAGATCGATTAAGAAGTATTCATATCTTGTGGGTGTAAACACTAGTAAATTAACATTACAAAAACCAATAAACTGGTAAACAATTGTTGTAATTTTTTTATCAATCTCAAAAATGTATGATAAGGTCAAAGATACAAATAAGTATGAGATATTTCCAATTGTTGGTGCCTGAAATCCTACTCCACATTGTTTTACATTTGGTCACCACTAAAGAGATGCTCGATGCCATATATATTAGTAAAACTAACCCATTGGGTATAATATTGGATTTGTGATTTAATTTATTTAACTAATCCATAAATATGATAAATTCATTGAAATATTTCTTGAGAAGAGTGAAATAAAAAATCAATTCATCCCCATCGATTGTAATAGAACATTAATTCCAAATGTATCATCAATATTCTTTTTCAACAAGATGTATTTTATGTTTCAAAACTAAAGATATCAACATAACATGAAATCCCAAAAATGTGTCTCAATCATTGTTGGGTTCAATTTCTCCAAAATACTAAAATTTTTTGTTCTAGTAATTTTATATGTGTTAGGGTAGAATAATTAGTTGATAATTTATTTTATATCATCTCATGTATTTCCATGGTCCTTTTTATCTTAGACTTCTATGTGTGAAAATTAGAATTCTAGATCATGGATTATGTATATTACCTAATTCACCATTATCTGAGTTGGAATTACATGGAAAAAAATAATTGATTCATTTTATTCATCCACCATTATTCTTTTTTTAGTTATAAATCAGCTTGAATCATGGGTGGGGTTTTGTTTCTAAACTGGACTAAATGATGAATTATACATGCTTTATCATTTATGTTCCCACTTTCACCAACATTAAATTCCTAGACATATATTTAATTCAGTTTTGGGGTCATATACAGATCAGGTTAACCACATTCTCAGCAGCCACTTCTTATTTGTTCTATGATGCCTACTAGGATACATTTTACATAAAAAAAAAAAGAAAACCCCATTTTTTTCACTCTCCCGAAATTGAATTATTTGTATTTTAAAATGCTCCGCATTGCATACATTATAACAAGGCTCTCTAAATTTAATTTTCTTTTATTTCAACAAACTTTTGAAAATTCCACCTTGACCTTTAAAAACTAATACATTTTGACATATTTTTTAAAATTAGCAGTTTATAGGAACATTATAAATCATTTAATGAAAATTAATTATGAAATCATATTATGATTTAATTACTATAAATTAATTTCATGATCTTCTTATCAGATAAACCCATAGAGTTGATGTGAAAACTCCTACAAGATTTGAAAAACAATCATGTACCCAAACATCAGGTTAACATGAATTTCATTACGAATAGGTATGATACAAAATTTAATGCATTAAATTTCATTTTCAGATAACCTATCTCATTGATTCGAACCAAACTTGAGGAATAAAATAGAATGAATTTCATAATATCTGATTGAAGAGAAATCAATAAATTTGTTACATACTACCCCTCACATATTGGATCTAGAAGTGGTGATTGTGTGTTACTAGGGCTTAGTGACATCCCCAATACACCAATTGATAAAAATAAATATCAAGGGATGCATAAATATTTTGAAGATTCTTTTCCCATTGAATTTGAAACTACTAAACCACATTAAAAAACAAAATGTCCACTATATGATGCATGATCATAAATAATAAAACTCAATGTATAAAAAACATTATAATTATATCATAGTAAAAGGGGAAACTAAAACAAAAAAAAGGAAAACAATACACCAACATAGAAAATACAACTTCTCCACGATCAAATGAAACATTCATTAGACATGGTATTACAATGCACCTCTAATTAACAATGATACATTTACTTTACCTATGTACATATAGATAACATCTTCAAACAAATCTATGTGACCAATCTAGAGGTGAGTGTAAAACTTATTAAGACTAACCCAATTAAATCTCAACTCATTCCCCTCAGATAGAAAATGTTATCACATTTATATAAAATGGTTTAAAAATATTTACAGATGATTATATAAAATCCAAAAACATTTTCCCCAAACCAAAACTCATTTCTTGTAATGAAAATAAAAAAGACTTTGATACATTTTCTCAAATTAATTTTGAATACTTATTCAACGGAACAAAAAAAGACTTCACAAGAAATACTTCCATATCAAAGAGACGAATATATTCAATCTACCATGTCAACACAAGGTAACCATTAATAGGTTACTAAATGGAACACACCCCTTTCAATGAGACTAATATATTGAAAATGATATCATAATGACCATGTATATCAAAACAAAAGGCAAGACATTTCAATAATGAATTTATATTATTTTGAAAAATACTCTAAAAAATATCCATCCATAAAAACCAAAAACTAAAATTGAAACCATCAATTGAAAATCATGAACCAAATGCACATTCTATAACACAAACACATATTTAAATAATTTTTAAAAAAAGATCACAAATGTGGTTTCGATCAAATAACATAACGGTATTCTAAAATATTTCATGAAAACATTCATTAATGTTATAATGATAATGATTAGAGAGATAATCCACATACCTCTAAAACATTGGTAAAAAAATAATGACAAAAAACCTCAACAATCTACCATAAAGAACCAACAAAATATCTTATATCTTATTACCTGGAATAAAAAAAATCAAATACCCTTAATATTAACATAAAAAAATAAGTTTCTATCCAAAATAGTATACATCCATAAATATAAGGAAGCTACGAAATTGGGATATAAAAAAAATGATGAGGAGTAGGCACGTAAAAATGAATCAGAGCCTCCAACACACTTGGAATCTCTACAGATCACTCCCAAAACAAAAGGAATCATCTCTAAAGACTTAAGATGAAGATTAATTATATTAATTGCCCCTTCATTGGAAAATGAATAGATTTGGAGGTAAGTAAAATTATATCCCAGATTTTGGAATCATAAAATTAACATTTCATGTTTAGCCAAACCATTTGCTAACAAACCTCAAAATACATCTCACATGTTGGCTAGAATAGTTAAAAACCCATAAAGAAATCATTTTATAACCTACTATATAGTTTTACTTTGTTTAAACAAGGAATATTTTTGGTTTGGATTGACCATTATCTTAGTCATGCACTTACCCAGTTCCCACTTTTTCAGTTGCATATTTTCAGGGATGTGTTGCACAGTTTCTACTAACCATGTTCAAACCATACACCACTATAAAAGCCTTTGAAGATGCCATTTTTTCACAGAACCTCCCAAAACCTAAGCAATATAATATATATACATTAAATATATATATATATAGTTAGGTATAATGAAATTTCGGTGTAAAATGTCTTGTTGTATTATATGTAAAATTAAATCAATAGTCCAAAAATTGATATTATTCATACTTTATAATAAATAAAATGGTAATAATGGATTTAATAATAAATAAAATCACATCATCAGAAAATATATTATAATATGTTTGTAAATATAATTTATATCTATTTATGGATGGTTTTTTATTATATTAAAGCCTTCAGTGTATAAACTTTGATATCATTGTAATTGTAAAAATGATTAACGATGGGTTAAATTAAAATGTTAATGGTAAATATGTTAACTAAAATCATCAAAATTTAATTATTTGATTTTATTTTGAATCATCCATATCATATGTCTAATAAAAATATATTTGATCTATTTTTGACTCAAAATTAATTTCTTTTAATTATATATTCTTCTATATTCTAATAGTGCACCTCCCGTCTCTTAGAAGGGAATGTTTTTAGTTACATTTCATTACACATAATATATCAATTTTGTTCTTCCAATACCTACTACCATACACCCCATCACATATTAGTGGCCACTTTTGGTCATTAAAGAAACCTCAGAAGCACTTAGGTGTAATCCTTATGAGGAGGTTTGATAAGGTTGTATTGTTCTTAACAATGTGTTTTTTTCTTTTTCCACCTCCTCCAAATATAATTCAACAATTATTTAATGATGGAAAAGGTATATTATATATACTAATAATTTTTTTATTCTAGTGGGATAACCCAAATCAATATCATTTTCTACAAATAGAAATCCACAATGTCAATCATTTTTATAATTAACTACCTTATCATGAACTGATGTAATTCATTTTCCATCATTTTCTCTAATGATATGAGATAATAAAAGAATTAATGTATATATATTTATAAAATATAAATTCAATATTAAACATCAAAAAATATAATATATCATTTATATTCTTATCATTCAATTCATATATAATTCCTTATTAAATACATGTGTATATATAGACTACCACCTCAATGAAGCAATGAGATTCTTTTTTCACCCCTATATCACATAGATGATACATATAATAATATTTTAATATGTATATTTTTTTACATATGATATAAGATTAATTTTTTAATGGTATGAAAATTCTTCTTTATTTCCAAAATAATCATTTAAAAAATTAGACTTTACTTATGTGTATGTATACCCTAACGTCTCGATTATTATAATGTAGTTCAATTTTCTTAAACATAAAAAAATATTTGATTTTAATGTATAATGGATGTATAAAAATTATAATTTTTAAGGATAATTATATAATATGGGGTGAAATTATTCCATATTACAACATAGTAAATCTATAAAAGTAATTTCAGTATTTTTTAGAGGATAACATAAATTTTTTTGATGTGAGATTAATTGATTAAATAATCAAGTATTCAATTTTATGAAATAAAATAAATGGACTAATAGTCGTGGAAATATTTCTTAAAAAGTTAAGTAATAAACAAAGTTTTACAATTAATTTATATAAATAATTTACAAGATGAGTCATAATGATGTTATGAGAAATTTGATTGAATACACTTTCTTAATGTTTCTCTTAATACACTTTTTCTTCTATGTAAATTTTATTAAAAAAATAAATTTATTAATTTATGTGGACATAAAATTATTATAATTAGTATTTTATGTCTGCATTTAATTCCTTTCAATGGGTTTAAAATGTAATATTTATATTGAAATATTCTAATTTCTTCAGAAAAATACAAGATTAATCATTTATTTTAATGTATACACAAAAAACTCTTCCCAAAATAAAAAATATTATTATTTTTAGATTCCATTACAGTATTCCAGGTTTTCATTAAATAAGAAAACAATCACAATGTTTTTTATTTTAAATGTTTATTTTATATTTGATTGGATATTTCAATATCTAGAAATGTTTTTTCAATTGTGAGATTTTTTATGACTAGAATGATGAAAATAAAATATTCATTGTTTTATGGTTATTTTATTATTCATGGGAAATTTTATGAGGATATTTGGTTCCATTAAAAATAAATAATGGGTGTATATATTATCAAACATGTATCGACGGTTAAATAATTAACCAAAGATGTGTTGTTATGTGATAAACCAAAGACAGGTTGGCCCATGATAGCCCTTAGATTCATTAGGTGTTGAAGTCAACCATAAAATAATTCAATTTATAATAGTGATATGAAAAATGATTTCCCATGTTACATACATGAAATATCTATAATATATATGAATTTTTATTTATATTTAAATATTTATGTGGTATTATAGTGACTTTATGATTAAAGCGATGTATATGATTCATTTTACTAAAGAATATAATATCTTTTTTAGATCAGTAATTATTTATCATGTTATCATTGAATAAACTATGATATCCATTTTTTACATCAATACATGTAATAAAATGTTTTATAAAAATTTAATTGAATATAAGGTGATTTCTTGGGTACTAAAAATTTAATTCGGTACCAAAATATTTAAAAAAATTGAAAACATTTTTATTCATATTCATGGACAAAAAATTTAATTATTTATATTTATTTCCATCACAGAGCTATTTGTTCAAATATTTCATTTTAAATTGATTTTTTTTATGATTTTAAGGATGAATTTATACAAGGATGTGATGAAGATAAATATTTTGAGAATATGTCTTCAAAAGAAAACAATTTTTAAATGGAATTTTTTAATATATATATATATATTCTTTGTAGAAGTGTCAAAATTATAATATATGGGTTTTTATATAATCATTATTACCCAAATATCAATAAATATAAAACTACATTATCATTGGGAATGCATGAATGTTAATTTTACGTAAAATGAACTAGAATATGTCATTCTTAAAAACATAACATTACATTTAACATTTAAAAAATAGAAGTTATTATAGAACACTGAAAAACGATTCCAAATAAGAAATTGATATTATTAGATAAATTATATAGGTTTAATAATAATTTCTTTTAGAATTTGTGCATGTCTTATGTAAAACTTTTTTTAATGAGTATTTTTGTGTGTAAAATATATATCCATGTAAATGATTTTCAGCCAACATATTCATTTATTATGAACATATGTTTTTTTCTATCAAATAATTAAAAATTAAAATTTCACTAATATATTATTTAATGAAATTTTGTGGTCAACCAATTTTTTATTGGCAGGTATTACAAGAGTTCAAAAAATGATAATAATATGTTTTTTAAATTCAATATAGCATTTCCAAAATTTATTGTGTTTATCATTTAACACATATCTAAAAAATTTAATGGATTTATAATCCTTTAATTATTTCATGATGAGTCAAAATATTTATAGAATTTTTATAAAAAATATATTTAAAGATTCAACTGAAAATATAGTTTACAAAACCCAAAAAGGAAAGTCATATAATATTTGTCTTCTAATTTATAAAATGATATTATTACTTTCAATTTGAAATTACAAAAATTTCAAATTTCTCTTATAACTAGAAATACAAAAAATAAAAAACTAAATAAGTTTTTGAAAAAAAGAAAATGTATAAAATCTAATTATGTTATTATTATATAATATAAATATTATATTTAAGTAATATTATTATATAATTTCATATATAATAATATTATAATAATGAAAAATTTAATTTATTGTGTTAAAATATAAAACACTTACCAGAACAATTATTTTAAAAAATATTTCTTTTATAAGAAATATTCTTTAACAAATAAAAAATTAAATAATTTTTTTTAATATTTAATTTTACTACTATATTGACATTGGTATCATTATATGAAATATATAAGTACATCATATGATATTTTTATAATAATAATAATAATATGAAACACAAAAAAATAAGTATTTATATTTTTTGATATATTATTTTTATTTTATTGTGAGTTATATTATTGGATATTTATTATTATTAGTACATAACATTAGTATACTTATTGGATACATTTATATCCACGAAAAATATTCTATCTGTTCATATTTCCAATAACTATATTTCGAATAGTCATACATATTATGACCACATATCATTAACGAGTATAAATATTCATGTATCATGTAATCAATTTTCACACCATAAGCCACAATTATCATTTTCATATAGTTCATTTAGATCCCAAAACATTTTTCTCGCATAAATATTTTCATATTCAGTAGTTTTTTATATATGTAATGGAGAAAGTCATGTGTGAAGCTGCTCAAGCTGATTTACTACTATATTATTTTTTTTCATCCTCGTATTAGTATTTATCCACTATTTATTTTTTACTTTTAGGTTATAAAATTTTAAAGGACGTAATAATATATTCGATATAAAACATAGTTTTTGTATTTTTTATAATACATTTTACATTGAATGAATAATATTTTAATCATTTCATTTATGTATTATATGACTTAATACGTTTTCTATAACAATATATTTTAAAAAAAATTATTAATATAAACCTATAGTTTATGGAAATAATATGACTCAGAAAAACCGATGTTGTTATAGAATAGGTGTGATGACCATAGATACAATACGAGTTCCATTGAAAGGAATTTTATTTTTTTCCATTTATTTTTATATGTTATCATCCTAGTGGTTCGTCATTATTGTATGAACGTATGATACCATATTGAACATTTTGATATAAAATTTTGGATTATTATTTATTATATAACCAAATTTGTGTGATGTAACTTTTAGCCATTTATAAAATGTATTTTGACTATTTTGAGGAAATAGACTCTTTATATTATATATTATGACCTCACCACTAATCTAAATACTCTATAATACAAGGAGGTGTTTCAATAGTCTAGTTGATTTATTGGAAAGAGTACTACTAAGTCTCCCTAGGATGAGGTGTCCCAATAATATATTAGTTATTTTCATTATATTATTATTCTGGGTGATATTTTACTTGTTTTATTTGATGTTTTGGGATATTATGATGAACCTCATATTTTTGTGTCTAAAATTGTGATATGATAGTATGTTATTGTTACCAGGGTATTGGGATATCTATTCTTGGGTTGTTTTTCTAAGGGTGAGATGCGTATTTAATATGATGTATTTACTAGAGATACGTTTTTGGATTTTGATCTTTTCCAATTTTCAAAATGTTTATGGACATTCATTATGATTAGTACATAAGAATCATTTGAAAAACAGATTTTGTTTGTGATTATATTGTCTAATTATAGGGTTTTTTTTTCAATTTTTCATGATAAAAAAAATATAATTTCCCATATAATTATTTTGAGTAACTATACAAAGATAAGCCATACTATTATATTTGATTGAATTTCTTATAGAAATTTTTAGGAATTTCATTGGTGATAGTGGAAAATATTAACCTGTATCATGGTATGTATGGGGGTTTTTTATGGGGAAATTTGATGCACTATCTAATATCATGATAGGGTCCACCACTATGCCAGTCTTTCCTTATATAGTGAGGGAGGACCTCTGACTTTTAACATGGTTGTGGGTTCTTCTATTCCCCCTTTTATTACCATCACCTCATCCACACTATTCCGCAAGCTTCACTGATTCATAAAGTCCGGTATTTGTTCGTTGGGTGACCTAACCTCCCTCTCTCGATTGCATAGCTCCTGGAAACTTCATAGATTCTAAATATTTCTTTGGTTTCTCAATTCATGAATTTATTCCCCTCAGTTTATGCTTTTTATACATATATTATTGGATCTTGTGACATAATAGATAAGGTGACGATTTGTTTTCTTGAATAAAAACATATTATGATAGTTTTTCTATTATAGGAACATATAATTAGTTCCTAGTCAAGTGCACATCAATATTTCATCAGTTCTTGGTTCTACCACTTTATATAGATCTACAACTTCAATATGAAGAAATTCAATTATTCAATAGTGATTTGGGTCATTTTACCTAATATTCCATTAGAATTTTTGAATCAATATATTATTAGGATGCTTGGTAATTAAGTACGTATATTCTTGTGTTAGGATAGTCATAGTGCATGTATTATCTATTCTATTAACGTTTCAGTGTGTGTGGAAGTAGATGTATCAATATTGTCATTTGATAATGTTTTATTCACACTAGGTGAATAGTTTCTATACGTAAAGCATGTGGTGTATGAATCATAGTACAATTTTTGTGTTTTCTATTAGAATTTTTTATATTTTTCAATGACCTGTAGATGTGGGTCTTTCACTTCTACCGTGAATATTGGTGTGGACAGTGGTAAGGAACCAGAGGATATTGGTGAGGCTGGCTTGTCTGGACAGAATTTGGTATGAGTAGCCACAAAGTCTATATCAAAAATGGATGTAAAGTGTGGACTAGATGAAGTGAATCCATTGGTGACCGGCATCTTCAGTTTCATTAGGAATGATATAGCTATAAACCAACCCCATCTACCTTCTCCATTCAGTCTGTAGGGTCCTTATGTGTAGGAGGTGTAGGTGATTGTGGAATAAGTGTTTTAATCCCCCACATGGTGGATATAAGAGGCTACAAGAATCCAATGGCTTCTTTATACACTAAGACAGTGTGTTAAAGGAATAGTATTAATGTAAAGGGTCTATCTATGGCCCCTATGAATCAAAAATAGGGTGACTTATTTGGTTACAAAGTGCCGCAATGTGATGAGGTGACTGTTATAGTGATGGGAAATATATTTGATTTTTTTTATTGATAATCTTTTTCAAGAGATATAAATTAATATGGTGATACCTTTACTGGTTAATAGGGGACCCCGGGAATGAGTTCAGTGATGATGATTCTTATCATTTATTAGTAGATATAAGTGATGATATTCACGATGATCGACATTGGAGAGTGTGAAAAATTATGATCCAGAGTGGTATTTGTAATAATAGAATGGAAAATTTAGTTATTTCCATTACTATGGGAGACTAGATTAGAAAATAAAATGAAATAAAAACAAATGGATAGTGTTCCCCACCTACTACAAGGTTTCTTTTGGTCAGTAGCTGAAGCATGGTTTTGTGATTGATCCTTATAGGTATTTTCTTTTACAGTCATATGATGAAATGGTTGAATCCATTTTTATGATTAATTCTACTGAAAGAGAAGCTAACAATATAATGGTAACACCATTATAGGTTGTTATCAAAAAGGATCAAATTAACTGGATTGAAAATAAAGATATGATATTTCTTTGTAGATTCAATACAAGGAAGTTTTGACAAGAGGAATAAATTCAGTATTTGGAGAAGTTTGTGTATCAGTTAGAATACCTTTTGAAGGACTTTCCATATTCATAGGTTAGCCTTATTTTTTGGAAATTATATGTGGAGATCATATACAGTATACTAATATTTTCCTTTAATGGTTCTATTATTTTATTTAGTGAATGAAATAGGGTTTCTAACATTTCCCTCAAAAAAACATTTCTATAATAAAAAAGTTATTTTTCAGTCAGTCATGGTGTGTATGGAGATCCTTTGGGGGTCTGTGAAGGAAGTTGATGATTTTGTAGTAAAAAATGGAATGTTTGGTATATGCATAAAATTCCTTGGGAATCATTTGAGGGTAGGTATGGCGTACTGTGTGGAAAGGGTATGAATTTATATTGTATCAATGGAACCATATAATTAATTTTTCCATACAGATTCATGGCATCGTTATACTTAACAAGATATTGTTTTTATATGAATAACATTGAGTGGATTGAAGAAATACTTGTAGGATTGTTTTGATTTTTATTATTTCCTCAAATGTTTGTCTGATCTATTATATTCTCATCAATATTAGTTATGACAATTGAATTTCATTTTGTTTTTTGAGAACATGGGAGAACACTCATGTTATTGAAAGATTCTCATGTGGTGGGTGATCACGTTATCAGCCTTAACCCATATAAAATTCATTATGATATGGGGTATGCCTGGTATATTGTGGGGAATGTCAAAAAAGATTTTTTAGAGAGATGTGTTTTTATGGGATGTGACTCATTGGAGGATATATCTGGTGGTGAAATCATGGTTTAATAGAGCATGAAATTTTTGGGTTGAACTGATAGCTATAATGGAAAATGATTAGGGTGTATGAAATGTTTATTAGTTGATCACTCTATTCGATGAAGAGAGTGTCAGTTATCATGAAATTTTTTGGAAAATCCACAATGTATGAGTAATGGTGCATGGCATGTACATGATGCGAGATTTGGTTGACGTTTCACAAATGGATATCTTGTGATTCTGTTGGAAATGAATAATGTAGTGGATGAACCCATGTTATGAAATTTTAGTAATATGGTGGTGAGATGTTGAAAAGTGTGGAGGACATGGGTTTTTTATAAAACATTGAGATATCACCTATCAATCCCCATGATTTTTGGATATATTTTTTGAAATTAATTTAAATTATTAGATAGCATTCATTACATGC
This sequence comes from Viscum album, assembly GCA_963277665.1. Classification (NCBI taxonomy): domain Eukaryota; kingdom Viridiplantae; phylum Streptophyta; class Magnoliopsida; order Santalales; family Viscaceae; genus Viscum; species Viscum album. Next base: position 11,803,254 of record OY728154.1, read on the forward strand.
AACAATATTTTTATTCGATAGTGTGCATGACATGCAACAACGAGGTTCAGTGAACCATAAAATGATATTATTATTAATATTTATTTAAAAAGACTACATTAAACTTGATGGTATGAAACATATTATGTAATTTATGAAATATAAAAAGAATTCTTATAATATATAAATTTATTTATAAATAGTTAGTAAATAATCAATCATTTTCAGTAAAGTTGTTTTATTCAATAAAAAATATATTTTCTTCAAAAATGATATTAGTTTAATTTATGGGACAGTATTTTAGATATTTTAGAAATCATATTTGATAAAATTTTCTTCTATTTCAAAATCATCATATCAAAATTAACTCATGGTATTGTTTTGTGTATTTTTTCGTAAAACATGATTTCTCAGTGATTAGTTAAAATCCTGACATTTATAAAAAACCATTTATTGTCTCAACATAAATTAAATAAAATGAATTACTATGTTTTAACAAAAAATATGTACTTTTTATATATATTTATTCATTTTAATAAAATTTAAATCAACATTATATTGGATTTTGGTATAAATTTATTTTTCGTTTAAAAAGTGTCATTTAAAACTACTTTATAGTGAATATTGATTCTCCTTTTTAATTATTAGAAACAATACATAAGGATTAATATATTATATAAAATTTATTTAATATATGTCATTAAAGTCATTTTTGAGATTCATACAATGATTATTATTAGAAATAATGTTAATATAATGTTATCTTCATCATGAAAAAAATACACCTCTCAAAATGCTAATTTTTTCTAAGTCTATGTGTTTTGTTTAAAATTTATTAATTTAATAATTTATAACAATATTTAACAAAACAACCTTAATTATTTATGTCATAATTTAATAATTTTATTTAGGGTTATCTTATTAAATATTATAAAAGCCTAATTTTTTTTGAATATTTTAAAATATTGAATTATAATTGAAAACTGTGATTACATTTAAAGAATTTCATAAGATAAATTATATTGTAAATTTATTTTATGGTAAAATTAATTCAATTATAAATCGATTAATTTAACTTTGGTAATTTAAATAAATTTCAAAGTTAAATTAGATTAAAAAACATCATCAAATTTTGACCATTTCTTCTTTGAAAACCTTGATTTCTAATCACTTAAGTAAGGTTGATTTGAGATTATAATTTTCATCATATGTAAATTGAACATTGAAAAATCGATATCATATTTATAATCTAAATAATTTAAATTATATAATAATTTCGGCATGATTTTTATATATATTGAATAGTAAAACTAGTAAAAAGTTATTTACTCTGGTTAAGAAAAAAATGGGTTCACCAGATGTTAAACTTATCAATAAATGGTTAAAATGATATATTATTAGGTAAAAAATAAACTGGATGATCATATTTCGGTCATATTCTGTCCATGTTTTTAATTTTATGCATTTTGGATACTTGTATCATTTGAAAAACATGGATACACATTTTTCTATAAAAAATTTACAATGGTTCCACTCACATAACATATAAAGGGACACCCCTCTCCTCTCTTTTACAGACACAGAACACCATTTTTTCTGACAATAAATAACCATGTAAATTAAAAATATTAATTCTCTATTCCGATAACCTCATTTTTTCCTCCTCAAACTCATTAAATTATTATATAATCATAATGATATTATAAAAATAGTATATTACCTATTATGAGATTCTTTTATGATATGGTGATAACCTACAATAGTCTTTACTTCTATCAAATATAATATATAATCATTGATCATTTGTTTGGTAATGTACCTCCTAGGGAAATAATGTTATTCATTTTTCCATTACCACCTCACAAGATTATGTTCAATAATGAATATAAATTATATAAATTATATTTAAAATATATTTATATTTATTATGTCATTATATCACATATACCATTTTAATTTCCATTACATAGTTGATATGATAATGTCTCTCATGTTTATGGTTCACTACCCCATCGAGATGTATTGTGTTTCAATTTTCATGAATGCATTATATGGATGATAATAAGGATAAATATAATTGATATAAATTAAATAATTATTATATTAATGATATATTTATAATTACGAAAATTAAATATTTCAAATTTTATTCAATTTGAATCATTGAAGGATCATATCATTATTTGTGTACATGTAGACGACAACCATCGAAAAGCGATGTAACTCTCATTTCATCACCAAATAACATGGATGGTATGTATTATTATATTTAAAGAACTAATTTTATGATTATGACATTTAATCGTTCTAGAAATATAATATATTTCATACCTATATTACGTAATGACCACTGAAAAATGAAAATGTAATTAATGCATACGTATGACCTACTATCTCCATGATCGTAACATATATCATTTATAAAAACCTTGTTTCATGATTTATAGTAACATTATGATAAGAATATTAATATATTAATTGTGTAATGATAATTATTCTATAATTTATAGTAACATTAACAATGTATGTAACACCCGAGATTTTTATGAGTAATATTTTGTTATTATGTTATATATATATATCATCAAAGGAATCATTCACTACACACTAGTTTGGCTTACTTTACATGCAATCGCGACCTTCCTCATTAGCTTGCGTTGTACGCAATACCGAGTTTCACTAAACGACAATATTCTATTAAAATATTATTTAAAATAGCCATTATGAATAGTAATAACCACTTTTTGAAATTTTATCTTTCAAAATGGACTTCATTTTTGGATTCGGAATACCGAAATTAGCCCAGGGTGAAATTTTGGTATTTTTCTGAAAACTTTCAATTTTTGATGAATAGTGAAACCACTAAGTGCTAGGTCAAAAATTGAATTTTGCATAAAACATAATTTTACCGCTTCTGTGAATGGAATTTCAAAAATCCGACAGACACGGTTGATATCAGTAAGTAAAATGTGGTTCAATGAGATAAAAATAATTTTTTGGTGAATAGTAACTTTTTACTTTTTTTACCGCGGTTAATAGTAAATAGGGTAACTAAGGGTAAATATGATATTACTATTACCCTAACACATGCCCTAATTCTATTTGATAGGTTTAATTTGATCAAAAACAACCTTAGGAATAAAATATGACCATTTAGGCCCACTTGGATTAGATTAGGACATTTATTATTAATTTATTTAAAGAAGGGTTAAAATAATTAAAATCAAAGTTTAATAAGTAAATCATTTTCAATATGGGGTTATACAAAAGCTAAATTCGACTATAAATATTAATTAGAAAGCTAAAAATCTTTCCTACATAATGGTAGTTTATTTATAATTTTTAGACATTAAATAATTTAATTTATGTATGACACAATGATGATGCAGTAATTATCTTATTAATGAAATATTGACATAATTGATGTTATAAACCCAAATATAAATGTAATTTGAGACTTTTTAAGAATCCAACTAATTTTATAGGTTTCTATGATATATTATTGTTTATTTAATCAACTTTGTTCGAACATATAATTCTGTTATGACTTTCACAAAAATCATATATCAAATAGTGTCAAAATTGACACAAAATAGTTTTCAAATAAAATATTATATTATTAATTGTTATTTTATTCCTAAAAATCTATGGTTCGGCCAAATGACATAGATAAGGATATATATATTAATAATAAACAATTTGGGGTTCGTTTGGCATTTTATAGTAAGTGTATTAAACATATAGTGTAAGAAAACAAAAAGACACAGTAAAAGTTAAATTATTTAACTTAGAGTTAAATCTAATTGATAAGGTTAAAATAATAACATAAACATGTCTAAATCCTATTGGTTGATAAGATTTCTACCCATCCCCTCTTTAGCTTCGAAATAAGACCCTTTGGAACCATTATAAACTGATTTTGATTTTAATATAAAATAATATTTTGAGATATTCCTAAGGTGCCCCTCTCCTCCCTTATAAAAGGGCACCTCCTCCCCCTCCTCCTCACACCAATTTGAGCACTCAAGCTCGTCAAACCCCTGCCCAAATCCCTTCTACACTTCCCTAGAATAATCCTAGTGGTACTGGTCTTCTTCAAAGACCAATCTTAGTTCCCTAAGTGGAGGATTCAAAGAGGCGTTTCAAAGAAGAGGTAATATCCATTACCGATCTTTTCAAATTCTTTCTTCTTCAACTTCTTCTTCTTTAGTTGTTTCATGATAAAGTAACAACATCAGTATCACTTACATACTGATATGTTATTATAAATATGAAACATACCTAATTCACCTTCTATCCATCCTATGGGAAAATGAAATCACCGTGCGTGCGTACGTACGGAATACCGTCTCCACGCCGTGGTGTAATCTATTTTCCACCATCACCTTACAAGGATGGGTATAATGGTGTAATGAGTAGCTATATATGATTATTATAAAGTGATATTGATACTGAAATAGTATAAATACACTTAAATAAAATTCCACGATCATGGGAACAATATTATCGCTCGTGCGTATGTACGGAATATCGTCTCCACGATGTGATGCGACTCGTTCTACATGATTATAATTACATAGTAATTATATAAATGAATTGAATGAATAAATATGATATATGTTACACTAATACAATTCTGGATATAAGGTATCTATAACCTTAAAATAAGAATAAGAATTTATTCAGCAAAACACGCATAAGAACAAAAGGAAATAAAGACCCGAGTAACAAGTAACAATGAAATATTACTAATAAGAAGCTAAGAATATGACCATATATGATATCATAACAATATGTATGGTTCTGGAATAATTCAATAACATTATTTAAACCATTATACAGGAGCTTCGGACATGTACATAGCAAATCGGACCTAAGGTAAGGGAAAATATCACAATCTCATTTTTATCCGAGATTGTTTTTACTTTGGCATTTACTGGGGTTTATTTTATCATCCAAATCCATGTTCCATCAATATGTAATATTTTTTCCATCCACTTACAATAGTTTAAATCCAATTTTACCCTTCGGTGAGTTTTTAGTAAAGAATATGAAAGGAATCTTTTGTCATTTTTCGTACGAGTTACTTTTTGACTTTTCCGACAAAAGTACGAAGAATGTTTTTCTTTAACTTATACGGCAAGAATGGATTTTTAAAACATTATTTACAAGAATCTTCCTTTATAAGTTTTCAAGTTTATTTTTAATCAACTTCTTTTTGTTTATAATTGTATGACATGTTAAGAAAAGAAAAGTGTTTTTGAAGTAGAAAGGATATTTTCCTCAAGAATGGAGTTCAAATGTTTTATCAAAATTATTTTCCATCTAAGATAATATAGGGTTCTGTTTTTATCCCTATTATTACATTGATTTGATTATGTTTTGAGGGAATTATTTTTATGAAGTCATTTACCTTATATGATTTGTTTTATGATGTAATGATGTTTCAAGAATCCCATTTTTGTTACATGTGTTATGCGATAATGTATGATTTATGATTATGTGGCACACATAAGAAATGATTCATTATAAGATGGTGGGACCTATTTCTCCCTCAAATGAATTGGGTAAAGATTTATATCTCATGAGATAGAAATGGATGGAATGGAAGGTTATTTCGGTTCAGTGATACAGGACTGAAACGAGGAGTGAACTCGGTTCAGAAATGGACTTTGTCCGCTAAGATAGTCTTGGAAATGAGTCATGACTAACAAGAAATGATTTTCCATGATTATGTGTGCATGACTCAAAGTTTCAAGTTTCATGTTATGATTATGGGGATCTCATTTTCACTTCTATGATTTATTCCATGTTAAGATGTTATGATCTATTTTGCAGGTTATGATTTTCAAGAAGATATGATATGATTTTTATTTCCTTTATTTGCCCTTGCTGAGCATTTGAGCTCACCCTTTTTGTATGTTTTCTTTTCCCCAGGCCAGGAAGATGGATATTAAGTAGAATATGCTAAAAGGGACCCTAGATATGATGAAATAAATGGGAGACACTGTAGAAGATTTATGAACCAGTTGTTTATGTTTCCCAGTTTCTAAAGACACTATACCTATACGGTCATTTATGGTTTTGTCATATGTTGTAATAAGTGTGCTTCAATTTTGAATTATTAACAATGTATGTAAAGAATGGGTCGTTAGAGTTGGTATTAAAGGAAAGGTATAGTCAACCCTTGGAAACTAGGATGTGAAAGCCTTAGTGAGAACCCTAAGGATAAGTCTAAGCATAGAACACAATGTTAGTGTTTTAGAAATGTCCATGAATAACCTAGGATAAGACCTTAAGCATGAAAATTTTATTCTTGAATTATGTGGTTTTCCTATTATAATTAGTGTTGCTCACACTATTCTTCTTGGTTTTAGTCAATGGATAGAACCCGAAGGAACCGTGTTAATGCGGAATGTGATGGGCAATGCAATGATTGTCCCCCTGAGCAACCAAACGATATGGGAGCTGGAATGCAAAATCTTGTAGCCATGCTCACACAACTTTCTCAAGCTATGAATCATGCAGGACTTCCAAACGAACAAAGGAAGGAGAAACATTCTGTTGAATCCTTCATGAGGCAGCGTCCACCTTCTTTCAGTGGTTCAACTGATCCATTAGTGGCTGAACAATGGATTAGTACCACTGAAAAGATATTTTCAGTTCTTCAATGTTCTGAACATGATAAAGTCATCTTAGCAGTATATCGTTTGGAAGGAGAAGCTGATCAATGGTGGAATCTTATCAAGAATATGAGGCCAAGGGATGAAATTGAGTCCAAGGAATGGGACAAGTTCAAACACTTATTTTTCAATAAGTATTTCCCTCATATTCTTCGAACTAATATGGAGAAGGAGTTTCTTGAATTGAAGCAAAGGGATGATGAATATGTTGGTACCTATGAAGAAAATTTTACAAGACTTGAAAGGTACGCTTCTGGTATTATTATCCAACCTGAGATTAAGATCAATCGATTCTTTAGTGTCTTAAAACCAAGTCTTCGAAGGGCTTTAGCCATAAGGGACTTCAATAGCTATGAGGTAATCGTTCGATGTGCTCTCAAAGTCGAGATGGAGATTAGAGTAACCCATCAGTCATATGGGTTTGATAAGAAGAGGAAAATGGAATTCAAAGGAAAATCTAAAGGGCACACTGAAAAGAAGATGAGCTTTCCCTTATGCTCAATGTGTGGAAAGAAACATGGAGGGAGTTGTCTTAAAGGGACAAGTAAATGTTTCAAATGTGGAAAGGAAGGTCATCGGGCATTTGAATGCCGCGATAATGGGAAGAAGATGTCTAATTATGAAAACAAAGGAAGTGATACACAGAATGAACCTACTACACTTCAATGTTTCAAGTGCAAGGAGATGGGTCATTATGCCAATCAATTCCAAAATCCAAGGGTTGATGATGATGGTCGACGTCAATAAACTCTTAAGGCTAATGACAAAGGAAAGTCACATGCAATTTCTATCAGCGATGTGGAGTACAATAATGAAGTGGTGAAAGGTACACATTCCATCCACTCTAAAGTAGCAATTGTTTTATTTGATTCTGGATGCACCCAATCTTTTATTTCTGAAGAATTTTCTAAGGGTATCACCATATTACCTCAACAATTAGAAGTTGAGTTAGCTGTGACAACACTTAATGGCACATCAATCGCATCAAAAGTTTATAATTCTTCTCCAATTGACGTTTGTGGGAAAGTGCTTCCTGCAAATCTTATGATCCTTCCTTTAGTTGAATTCGATGTGATTCTTGGCATGGATTGGCTTTCTTTATACGGATATCAAATCAATTTCCAAAGAAGGGAAGTCACATTTCATATTCCAGATCAATCTATGATCGTCTATCAATGCAAGGATGAACATAACCTTCTAGTGGAAATTTATTCCATTTTATGGGTATTGATTCCACTAAATGAAGGTTATTTATCTCAAATGGTTGGTGAGAAACTCGCGATTAAGAATATGCCCATCGTACGGGAGTTTGATGATGTCTTTCCGGAGGAATTACTGGGTCTTCCACCAAATCGTGAAGTTGAGTTTTCAATCGAACTCGTACCAGGTGCTTTGCCTATTTCAAAGAAACCTTATAGAATGGACCCAATTGAGTTGCAGGAATTGAATAAGCAAATCCAAGAGAATCATGATAAGGGATTCATACGCCCTAGTGCGTCACCTTGGGGAGCACCTGTTCTATTTGTTAAGAAGAAATATGGATCAATGAGACTCTGCATTGATTATCGAGAACTTAACAAGATCACTATCAAGAAAAAATATCCTCTCCCACGCATTGATGACTTATTTGACCAACTACGCGGAGCTCAAAACTTTTCCAAGATTGATCTTCGTTCAGGGTATCATCAATTAAGGGTTAAAAGGGAGGATATACCAAAGTTGACTTTCTGTACAAGGTATGGACACTATGAATTTATAGTGATGCCATTTGGTCTTACTAATGCCCCTTCTATCTTCATGGATCTAATGAATAGAGTCTTTAGAGACTATCTTGATCAATTTTTGGTAGTCTTTATAGACGATATTCTTGTATATTCAAAGAGAAATGAAGATCATGAAGATCACTTGAGAATTATATTGAAGACCCTGAGAAAGGAAAAGATTTATTCCAAATTTACCAAGTGTGAATTTTGGCTTAAAAAAGATTCAATTATGGGTCACATAATCTCAAAAGAGTGGATATCTGTGGATCCAGCAAAAACAGAGGTTATCGAAAGATGGTCGAGACCAACAACAGTAACTGAGATCCGAAGTTTTCTTGGTTTGGCTGGATATTATCGACGTTTTGTAAAATATTTTTCACGAAGATCTAATCCACTCACCATGTTGACTCGGAAAGGAGTTAAGTTTGTTTGGACAGAGGAATGTGAATAGAATTTCAAGGAGTTGAAAAGAAGGTTATCCAGTGCACCTGTTCTCACACTGCCTTGTAGTGGAGAATGGTTTGTGATCTATAGTGATGCATCCAAGAAGGGATTGGGGTGTGATCTTATGCAAAATGATATGGTGATAGCTTATGCCTCCCGACAGTTGAAAATCCATGAGAAAAATTACCCAACACATGATTTGGAGTTAGATGCATTAATCTTTGCATTAAATATTTGGAGGCACTACCTTTATGGTGAAAGGTGTAATATTTATACTGATCATAAAAGATTAAAGTATATTTTCACACAAAAGGAGCTGAATATGCGTCAAAGAAGATGGTTGGAGCTGATTAAGGATTATGACTGCTCAATCCATTACCACCCTAGGAAAGCAAACAAGGTGGCAGATGCATTAAGTCGACAAGACCATGCTAGTTTATCCATGATGAGGATCACAAAAGATCCAATATTTATGGATTTACAAAGGATGGATCTTGGAATTATAATGGAAGGGGAAAAATATTATCTTTATTAAATGAATGTTCAACCATCTATACATGTGAAGATTAAAGAGGCACAGAAATAAGATGTCGAGTTACAAAAGAAGGTGAGAAATGTTCCTAAATTCAACCTTGATTGTGATGGGATAATAAATTTCAGGAATCGGGTTTGTGTTCCTCCCATCCCCGAATTAAAGAAGGAGCTTCTGGATGAGGCTCATAGTTTTTCATTCTCAATTCATCCTGGAAGCATGAATATGTATAGGGACCTGAAAGAGTACTTCTGGTGGGATGGCATGAAAAGAGATGTTGCTGAATATGTCTCTCGATGCTTGGTTTGTCAACAAGTTAAAGCTGAGAGACAGAAGTCTAAGGGGATGTTACAACCATTACCCATACCCGAATGGAAATGGGAAAACATAACTATGGACTTTGTCACAGGACTTCCTAAAACATACAAAGGCAATAATGCTATATGGGTCATAGTTGATCGTCTTACAAAGTCTGCACACTTCATTGCTATTAAAGAGGATTTCTATCTAGATCAGCTTGCCAGGATATATGTAAAGGAAGTGGTAAGATTGCATGGAGTGCCACTTTCTATTATATCTGATCGGGATCCGAGATTTACCTCGATGTTCTGGCGAATTCTTCAGCATACTCTGGATACAGAGTTGAGTTTCAGCACTGCTTATCATCCACAGACAGACGGTCAGTCTGAGAGAACAATTCAAACCCTAGAAGATATGTTGAGAGCTTGCTCTACGGATTTCAAAGGAGGTTGGGATCAATACCTACCTTTGGTGGAACTTTCTTATAATAATATCTTTCACTCCAGTATTCAGATGGCTCCTTATGAAGCTCTCTATGGAAAGAAATGCAGGACTCCAACTTGCTGGGATGAAGTTGGGGAAAGAAAGCTATTAGGACCTGATCTCGTTGATGAAATGGCAGAAAAGGTCAGATCTATTCAACAACACATAAGAGAAGCTCAGAGTCAACAGAAAAGTTATGCCGACAACCGAAGAAAAGACCTAGAGTTTGAAGTGGGTGATAAAGTGTTCTTACGAATATCTCCCTGGAAGAGGGTTATGAGATTTGGAAAGAATGGGAAGTTGAGCCCTAGATATATCGGTCCATTCGAAATACTGGATCGTGTTTGAAAGGTAGATTACCGATTGGAGCTTCCACCGAATCTCTCTCAAGTTCATGATGTGTTCCATGTATCTCTCCTGATAAAGTACATACCTGATCCTTCACATGTACTCAGCTCAGAAGTTGTACCGCTGGAGCAAGATCTTTCTTATGAAGAACAACCGATAGAGATTCTGGATCGTAGCAAAAAAGTCCTATGAAACAAGACCACTCGATTGGTGAATGTTTTATGGAGGAACCACCAATTAGAAGAAGCTACATGGGAGCTTGAGGATATGATGAGGGAGACGTACCCTCATCTGTTTGTTACAAAGTGACGAATTTCGAGGGCTAAATTCTTTTAAGGGGGGTATAATGTAACACTCGAGATTTTTATGAGTAATATTTTGTTTTTATGTTATATATATATATCATCAAAGTAATATTTCACTACACACTAGTTTGGCTTACTTTACACGCAATCGCTACCTTCCTCGATAGCTTGCGTTGTACGCAATACCGAGTTTCACTAAACGACAATATGCTATTAAAATATTATTTAAAATAGCCGTTATGAATAGTAATAACCACTTTTTGAAATTTTATCTTTCAAAATGGACTTCATTTTTGGATTTGGAATACCAAAATTAGCCTAGGGTGAAATTTTGGTATTTTTCTGAAAACTTTCAATTTTTGATGAATAGTGAAGCCACTAAGTGGTAAGTTAAAAACTGAATTTTGCATAAAACATAATTTTACCTCTTTTGTGAATGGAATTTCGAAAATCCGACAGACACAGTTGATATCAGTAAGTAAAATGTGGTTCAATGAGATAAAAATAATTTTTTGGTGAATAGTAACTTTTTACATTTTTTTACCGCGGTTAATAGTAAATAGGGTAACTAAGGGTATATATGATATTACTATTACCCTAACGCATGTCCTAATTCTATTGGATAGGTTTAATTCGATCAAAAACAACCTTAGTAATAAAATATGACCATTTAGGCCCACTTGGATTAGATTAGGACATTTATTATTAATTTATTTAAAGAAGGGTTAAAATAGTTAAAATCAAAGTTTAATAAGTAAATCATTTTTAATATGTGGTTATACATAAGATAAATTCGACTATAAATATTAATTAGAAATCGAAAAATATTTCCTACATAATGGTATTTTATTTATAATTTTTAGAGATTAAATAATTTAATTTATTTATGACATAATGATGATGCAGTAATTATCTTATTAATGAAATATTGACATAATTGATGTTATAAACACCAAAATAAATGTAATTTGAGACTTTTTATGAATACCACTAATTTTATAGGTTACTATGAAATATTAGTGTTGATTTAATCAACTTGGATCGAACATATAATTCTGTTATGACTTTCACAAAAATCATATATCAAATAGTGTCAAAATTGACACAAAATAGTTTTTAAATCAAATATTATATTATTAATTGTTATTTTATTCCTAAAAATCTATGGCTTGGCCAAATGACTTATATAAGGATATATATATTAATAATAAACAATTTGGGGTTCTTTTGGCATGTTATAGTAAGTGTATTAACCATATAGTGTAAGAAAACAAAAAGACACGGTGAAAGTTAAATTATTTAACTTAGAGATAAATCTAATTGATAAAGTTAAAATAATGACCTAAACTTGTATAAATCATATTGGCTGATAGTATTTCTCCCCATCCCCACTTTAGATTCCAAATAAGACCCTTTGGAACCATTATAAACCGATTTTTATTTTAATATAAAATAATATTTGAGATATTCCTAAGGTGCCCCTCTCCTCCCTTATAAAAGGGCACCTCCTCTCCCTCCTCCTCACACCAATTTGAGCACTCAAGCTCGGCCAACACCTGAAGAAATCCTTTCTCCACTTCCCTAGATTAATACTAGAGGTACTGTTCTTCTTCAAAGAGCAATATTAGTTCCCTAAGTGGAGGATTCAAAGAGGCGTTTCAAAGAAGAGGTAATATCCATTACCGATCTTTTCAATTTCATTCTTCTTCAACTTCTTCTTCTTTAGTTGTTTCATGATAAAGTAATAACTTCAGTATCACTTACATACAGATATGTTATTATAAATATGAAACAACCCTAATTCACCTTCTATCCATCCTACGGAAAAATGAAATCACCGCGCGTGCGTACGTACGGAATACCGTCTCCACGCCGTGGTGTAATCTATTTTCCACCATCACCTTACAAGGATGGGTATAATGGTGTAATGAGTAACTATATATGATTATTATAAAGTGATATTGATACTGAAATAGTATAAATAATCTTAAATACAATTCCACGATCATGGGAACAATATCATCGCTCGTGCCTACGTACGGAATACCGTCTCCACGATGTGATGCGACTCGTTCTACATGATTATCATTACATAGTAATTATATAAATGAATTGAATGAATAAATATGATATATTTTACACTAATACCATTATGTATATAAGGTATCTATAACCATAAAAGAATAATAAGAATTTATTCGGCAAAACACGCATAAGAACAAAAGGCAATAAAGACCCGAGTAACAAGTAACAATGAAATATTACTAATAAGAAGCTAATAATATGACCATATATGATATCATATAAATATGTATGATTCTGGAATAATCCAATAACATTATTTAAAGCATTATACAGGAGCTTCGGACACGTACAAAGCAAATCGGACCTAAGGTAAGGGAAAATATCACAATCCCATTTTTATCCGAGATTGTTTTTACTTTGGCATTTACTGGGGTTTATTTTATCATCCAAATCCATGTTCCCTCAATATGTAATATTGTTTCCATCCACTTACAATAGTTTAAATCCAATTTTACCCTTCGGTGATTTTTTATTAAAGAATATGAATTGAATCTTTTGTCGTTTTTCGTATGAGGTACTTTTTTACTTTTCCGACAAAAGTACGAAGAATGTTTTTCTTTAACTTATACGGCAAGAATGGATTTTTAAAACATTATTTCCAAGAATCTTCCTTTATAAGTTTTCAAGTTTTTTTTAATCAACTTCTTTTAGTTTATAATTTTATGACATGTTAAGAAAAGAAACGTGTTTTTGAAGTAAAAAAAGGATATTTTCCTCAAGAATGGAGTTCAAATGTTCTATCAAAATTATTTTCCATCTAAGATAATATAGGGTTCTGTTTTTATCCCTATTATTACATTGATTTGATTATGTTTTGAGGGAATTATTTTTATGAAGTCATTTACATTATATGATTTGTTTTATGATGTCATGATATTTCAAGAATCCCATTTTTGTTACATGTGTTATGCGATGATGTATGATTTATGATTATGTGGCACACATAAGAAATGATTCATTATAAGATGGGTGGGACCTATATCTCCCTCCAATGCATTGTGTAATTATTTATATCTCATGAGATAGACATGGCTGTAACGGAAGGTTATTTCGGTTTAGTGATACAAGACTGAAACGAGGAGTGAACTCGGTTCAAAAATGGACTTTGTCCGCTAAGATAGTCTTGGCAATGAGTCATGACTAACAAGAAATGATTTTCCATGATTATGTGTGCATGCCTCAAAGTTTCAAGTTTCATGTTATGATTATGGGGATCTAATTTTCACTTCTATGATTTATTCCATGTTAAGATATTATGATCCCTTTTGCAGGTTAGGATTTTCAAAAAGATATGATATGGTTTTTATTTCCTTTATTTGCCCTTGCTGAGCATTTGAGCTCACCCTTTTTTGTATTTTTTCTTTTCCCCAGGTCAGGAAGATGGATATTAAGTAGAATATGCTAAAAGGGACCCTAGATATGATGAAATAAATGGGAGACACTGTAGAAGATTTATGAACCAGTTGTTTATGTTTCCCAGTTTCTAAAGACACTATACCTATACGGTCCTTTGTGGTTTTTTCATATGTTGTAATAAGTGTGCTTTAATTTTGAAGTATTAACAATGTATGTAAAGTATGGGTCGTTAAAATGTAAGAGGACCAATAATAACAAATCATGAAATATATGAAAAAGAAAGTAGATATTACCCAAAATATGACTTTAACATGGAATTATTAGTAAATGGGTCATAAAAGTACATAATTAAATTATATTTTGTATGATATATAAGGTAATTTATTTAATATATGTATCATAAAATTCTATTACTTATAAATGGGGTTTGAATGAGTGAAAATCTAGTAAATCCATATTGTAAGAAATGTCCCCTTCACTTTTATTTTCCGCAAGATAAATGACACATTCAACACATATTTCTTTTATGTAATGTATATACATCCATTATATATATTTTATGATAAAACCATAAAAATATATTGGTATTTACATATCCTTTTCAGGATATATCATTCAAGGGGTTTATGATTGAAAAGATACCAAATCGGTAAGGTATTTTTATTTTAAGTTTCATTAATTATGATAAATTATTATGTTATAAACATATATAATCATACAAGATATATTTAAATATGAATTTAAATTTAATTTCATGATTTTAGTTATCCTATTTTTATTTGATAATTTATTTAATGATATTATTCATTGATTATATGTTACAATGTAACCAATGTGGGTATGTTTTTTTGTCACACTCACATTGTTTATGATAATTATTTATGATCATGTTTCTTATGAAAGAACAATATGATCCAAATCTAAAGAAACAAAAAAAATTATTCCCCACTGATCATGTAAAAAAATTCCAATAATTTTATTATCTTTATATACTAAATAGTAATAAAAACACATTTTAAGGAAAATCATATTTTTCATTCATAAACACATTTTCGTCTAAATCAATACTTTCTCAAAATTATTAAAAAATGATTTAAACATTAATAAAATGTTACTTAAATAATTGTTTCACAATTTTAAAATTTTAAAATAATTAAACAGAATTTCATTTTCAAAAACTCATCCAATTTGGTTGTAAAGTAAAATGTGATATGAATATAATATTTTACGTTTTTGACATTAATAGAACATCCCACTACAATAACCATTATTTTCATTGAAGTTTCCTTTATATGTTTTCAAAGTTATTTTCAATTGATTGTTCTATTAATATTTATTATGTTTTGAAAAGGGAATTTTAACATCGAAGGGAAATTTTCCACAATGATATTTTATATGTTTTTAAAGTTTCCTTTATAATTTTTTTATTTTGATTTTTCATTAAAATAATTTCTAAATTATTATATATATATTCTTTTAAAAACTGAATTATCGACATGTTTTTTTCAATTAAGGAACATTGAAATTTAATATTAATAAAATCCATTTACCATCTATGATGAAATTCATTTAAGAATACTTATTCTTTACGGGATATATTATCTTAAGATACCCTTCCTATTCTTTCTCGGAAAGGTATATTTTTATAATGAATTTATTTTTATGAACCCCATTATATTTTTCATGTGTTAAACCATAATAAAATT
This sequence comes from Viscum album, assembly GCA_963277665.1. Classification (NCBI taxonomy): domain Eukaryota; kingdom Viridiplantae; phylum Streptophyta; class Magnoliopsida; order Santalales; family Viscaceae; genus Viscum; species Viscum album. Next base: position 11,819,238 of record OY728154.1, read on the forward strand.
TTTATGAAACCCACTTATTTATCCATGGGTTAATCTATGATGAAATATTGAAATAATTATGAAACCAATTTCATTCATAGAGGATATGATTTGATGAAATGTTTATAATGTAAATTTTATTTTCTGGGTTCTTATATGATGAAAATATTATGATATTGTGTCACAAAAATATATGATTTTTATTATTTGAAGGTGTTTAAATTAAAACCAAATATGGGTTAGACCAATATCTACTTTTAATGAATTGGTTAATTATTTATATCTCATGAGATAGACCAACCTGTAGTGGGGGGTGAACAATATTAAGTGATGTACATTGTTAACTATGATAACATTTAGTGTGATTCTTGATTATAATGATGGTTTCGGGAATGAACCCAGCCCACCATGAAAATATGGATGCAACTTGGGAATATATTGTGTCCTACCTGAGAGGTGTATCCATGAATGGGGTTCCGTAATATGTTTGGGGAATTATTCTTGATTACTAAGGAAATTATTTTTCCATGCTTTTGTGTATTCCAAAATTATATAACAAATGACAATATAATGATCTCTTGGATCATGTTAATTGATTTAAATATAATTCATGTCCTATTAGCTATCATTATTTATTCCTTGACTAATGATTATGATCATTGATATGTAAGGTGTTATTTTTAAATTGTTATCTCATGTTTTCATAGACTTATGTTTATTTTATACATATATATCTATCTTTTTTACCATTAATATGAATACAACCTCTCCCTTTATTATGTTTACATTCCTGAGGTACTAAATAATTTTTTTATATAGGGTATGTCTATAAAGATTATAACATTATTAATAAAATTATGGGATATATCATTGATCAGTACCCAAATTAGAAAATTGTGTTCCATTTTTCCAAAGACACTACAAAATTAAAGCCATCAATATTTTTTTTCTAATTTATTGAGTATTCAATTAAAAATTTCTAATATCAATATATGATAATTCTAGTTCTCTATTGATGGTATTAGAGGAAAGGATTAGATAACCATTGGAAACTATAATTATAAAAAATTAGTGAGATCCTTGGGGATACCTGTAATGATATTTCTAGAAAATTCTAGATGGGTAATTCCTATGATGAGTCAATGATTTGGAAAATGTTCTGGAATTTTGATAAAGGATAGAGAATGTAGTTTATAAGAAATATTATCCATAACTAGATATAACATGCGGATATGGATATAGTATAGAGGTTTATAGTTGTAATAACATCAAAATAAAGATTATTGAGCTAGACAAAATCATTACCCAGTTCATGAAAATGAGGCATACTTAAAACATGGTTTGACATGGTAGTGGTATATTATTTGTAAATATGAAGACTCTTTATGATTAATCATAAAGTATTAAAATATACGGTGAATATTAATGTCCTAGGTTAAACCTAATGTTTCATATGTTATAAATAATTTTTAATGATTTATAAATCCTTTAAGAGATTTTTTCCTGATTATGTGCGTTTAGACTGTGATAACTATTTCTTAGACAATAAATTTTGAACTTATTGAATGTTAGGAACTATAAAAAATTGTGTTAGCCTTGAATGTGATAGAAAATTTTCTATCACGTTTTCAAATGGGATGATTATTACTGAAAAGGTTTTTATGATTATTAGAAATCAGATGTCATGAAATAAATTAAATAGAAAATACCATAACTAAATATAAAAATATTGAAATAAGAGTATGATAGAGTTCTATGAGAAGTCATGTAATGGTGTCTATGTAGGGAAAATTATTTAGCTTAATATACATCATAAATGTTGGAAGAAGAACTTATGTGAATGTTATAGAGGGCTATGATATTTTTTCAATAGTGTAAAATAAAGACACAAAGCATGAAAATATTGAGATTAAAATGAAATCATTCGTTAACACAACATATGTGAAAAATGTTCTCCCTAATACATAATAAATGGATGAATGTTTCAAATATGGAAACTATGTTCATTATACAAATAGATTTCGTTAAAGGAAAACATTTAAATAGAATCAGTAAGGATGTTTGAGTAATGGATTCATTGTTGACGACGAAGAGACTATGAATGAATGTTGAATGGAAGGGAATCAAAACGAAATAAGATGATTAAGCCTAATTAATGATTTGATAAGAAAGTCAGATGATTAAATAATTTATGTATTGAAATTATAAAATTATGTTATATAATTCATGAAATATATAAGTCTTATTAAGTATATTATTCTTATAAATGATTTCAATAATTAAATCTAATAGTGATAATGACCTAGAAAATTGATCTAACGGATAGGTGATATTTTGATTAAATAAATACCACCCCTAATATTTTAAAGATGTTTAGATAATTATGTTTTGATAATCTGATTTTGTATCTGAGAAATTAATGTGGATTGTATAGATTAACCTAGAATTGATTAATTATTTAATGAATATATGATATATGATATCATCGTTAGAGTTGAAAACCTTTTTTGTCTTAAGTAATATATATAATAATTAATTTTTTATGTGTGTAATTAGGAATAATGAATGTTTTAATAATGGTTTTATGGAAATTTATGTTATTACTAGGTTTCAAGAGAATACTTGATATGGTGTTGACATATTTGGTATATGATAATAAAATGATACATTATGATATATGATGGACTAATGATAAGTTGATTTTTTCAAATTTAGTTTCCTAATTTTTAATTTTTTATATTTTTTATCTTTTTTAAGTGTCATAAGGCTAACAATTTATGTAATTATTTTTGTTTATCCTTGAAAATGAATTTAGCTATTAATTTATTACTTAACCATATGAAACTTTATCCGTAATGTAAAACCTATGCTAATAAAATTTTTATGAAATATAAATATAGATGTAATTAAAATCATTATATTTAAGTATCTTATGTTTTTTTTAGCAATTTTGGAACAAATAATTCTCCATTATTTCATCGACTAAGAGTTGAAGTGGAAATTTATCAAGGAATAACCAATGGATGAAATTGATCCTATGAAATTCAATCAATATAAAGTATGTATATATTATCTAGAAAAGTAATCTACTATATGAAATATATATTTAAATAATATGTTTTTTTATTGTTATATTATTTGATGATATCAATTATATTTTTCATGCTTTATTGTTTTATTACTTTGTTGTCGTTAACGTTTTCAATAATATGTTTTGTATCACTCCCCATCAGAAAGATGCTGTAAGTTTTCTCTCTTATGTCTATTTTTCACATTAAATATATTATTAAATATTTTAAAATATTTTATGTGTTATTCTATATGAAATTCCAAAATCCCATTGCCTTTTTCAATAGGCTTTTTTATTAACCACTTCTATGATGTGGGTTTCTATAAAATAATTTTCAAATGTAAATCATTTCATGACGGAGAAGAATGTAAAATATGAAATAAAATTTAAGGATGTTGAATATAACACCATAATATATTGTAAATATTTTTATCAAATAAATGTAATACTTTAGATATCCATTGTTACGAAGGAAAAATATTTCTTTGATAACATGCATGAAATGTGAAATTGAGCAATAATAAAAAATGGACAAATATTATTCTAAATGTGTAAGATATATTCTACCCATTAAAATGAATGTTTTAATAGTTTTTAATACTTTTTTTAATAAATATATTAATTCCAAATAAATTAATATTTAATTATAAATTCTTAGTAAATAAAAAATCTTTCTTCAAAAAACTTATTATGTTCATAAAAAATATATCTTCATAAAAACTTATTCTAATTAATTTGAATGAGAAAATATTAATATATTTTAGAAAAGGTTATTTTATTAAATTAAATATATATTAAAAATCCTCATATAGAAAATAAATTATTGTTAATATTTTTTATTTTTTCTAAAATATTGATTTTTTTTAGTGACTAATAAAAATAAAGTTTTCTTTAAAAAGGCATTTCTATTCAATAAATTATGTAATTAAATTGACAGGCAGGTTTCAGTGTAACATAATTATAATTTATCATTCTTTAATCCTATTAATTACATATTAATAAACATTATATTAGAATCTAGTATGAGTTCATTTTTTGGTTTTAATGGGGCTTTTTCCTAGAAATTGTTTTAAAGTGAAAATTTCTTTTCCATTATTATAAATTAAATAACACCTAATGAATAATTTTGTAAATGAAATTTATAAATTATATATATATATAATAAAATATAATTTAGGTTTATAGATTTATTATTATCATGATATATATAGTTAATATAAAATCATCTTGAGCTTAAAGACATTACACTTCTCGAAAACCTTCTTTTTCGTCGCCTTTGTGGATTTTTTTAAAAAAAATTAATTTATTCCAATTTTACAGAATCTATTTTAAGAAAATGAATTAAATTTTTAATTCATAATTATAAAATTATATTTATAATTATATTTATATTTTTCTAAAAGACTAAATTGTTTTTGAATAGTTATAATCTAAACATTTTAATTAAAAACACCATTTTCATTTTAATTTTTTAAAACTTTATGTTATATATTTATTTTTTAAAAAATAAGGTTAGTAAAATTATATATATATATTAATTAGACTCATGTAATATTTATTAATTTAATATTTAAATTGGATAAGAAAACATTATAAACTTATTAACTGCTCTCTATAGAAAAAATTTGATTTCTTATCGTGTCAATAAGATTAATTTTAAATTAAATTTATAAAATTATATGAATGGAATTTTAAAAAATTGATTTAAAAATTTTAAAACAAATATTTTATATTATCTAATAAGGTCAACAAAATTTTCACAATAATTTATATTAAAAATTAAAAAAATTATTTATTGTGCTTAAGGTAAAATTGGGTTTTCCAGGAGGCCAAACTAAAATGATAAGTGTAAATATTTACTATAAAATTATGTAAAATTTATTTTATGGTCATGTATATAAATTTTTATTTATAATGTTATAATTTCATCCATTTTGGAGGCTTTCAAAAACTGAAAAATCTGTGTACACTTTTTTTATTAAAAAAATTATATGTGTTCCACTCACCACACTTATAAACGACCACCCACAATCCTTTGTTCGTCACAACATTAAAAAAATTTGGAATAGAAATTAAATTCCAAATTTCCTTCACAAAATCACTCTTATCTTATTATTATTCTAATTTTCCACCTAAAGGAAACCTAGAATTTATTTTGATGCAAATAGAAGGAGAATACCCATAGAAGATGTAATATTCTTCCAAGAGAATTTATATTTTATTTCATCCTCCACATCAATAAATTTTTATTTAGACATGATAATGTATTAATATTATGATATTCAGTATGATTATATATTTTCTTACAACCATATATTCATCCATCAAATGGGTTAGAAGAAAATTTTTTGTGTGTACAGTGGACTACCTCTATACGAACTAATGTTATTCATTTTTCCATTACCACCTCTCATAGTTTGGAATGATGATGGATATATTTATTATTAATATATTAATAAAATAATTATAATTATTTAGTAATTATATCATATATACCTTTTTAATTTCAATTCTGTTGGGGAAATGATAACGCCACTCGTTTGTTTAGAGGACCAGTGCCACACAATGAATTGTGATTCATTTTTGACTAACGCTTTATATGGAATATATTATTGATATATATAAGTTAAAGACATGAAATAATGACGATATTAATAACACTTATTTAATTATGAAAAGATAATATATCAATTTATTTCTTACCTTATATTAACTGAAATTTGATAACATAGTTCATGTATGTATGGACTACCGCCTTAAAAAAGTGATGTGATTTTCTTTTCATCACCACACCATAGAGATCAAGTGCATATATATATTGAAATAAAAATTATCTTCTTTAGTTAATTATGATAATTAGGTAAAAATAAGATTTAAATATATAATCTTTATAACAATCATTTAAAAATGGATACGTTACACACATGGACGAATGACCAACCATATCCAGGATTATAACATAACTAATTTTTTACAAACCAATAATAATCATTAACAAAATATATTTAATGTTTTATTATTATAATATTGTTATTATTATTATTATATAGATGTTGAATCTATGATCAAACTATGTTGACTGAAAATATAAAATGAGGACATATACGAAAATAAATGAAATTATAACATAAAATGTGATATTACCATTGAATTACTTATAAAAGGGTCAAAAAAGGATGTAATTATATCATATATGGTATGATATATAGTAATGGTTTTATAATAAACAAATAATAAATTTATATTAATTAAACAGGTTGTTTGAATCCGTGTTATAGAAGTCGAGACTTATGGTATGGGATTTCATTATCACGTTTATTTTATGTGAGAAAAATTTCATAATCCCCATAATAATGCTACTTTTTACTTGATTAATGTTATATAATTTTAATGATAAACAATGTAAAAAAATTACATTACTTGGATCCAAAATATTAGTTTCCTCGGAAAACCAAGACCATAAATTAAATTTACAAAACAAGACATAGTAATTTATTTCATTTATTCCTCTCAAGATTATTATTATCCCTTCAACTATCCTTAGTACAGGTTTTCACCTGGGGATATCCCTCAAAAAGGGGTGAGATAAAATACCAGTAATAAGATACATAATAACATGAAATATTATAATAAGGGGAGAGCATATTTAGGACAACACCATCATAATTATGATAGAAATCATTATATTTAGGCTTTTAATGTGGAAATTCATAAAATGAAAAATGATGTTAAAGTGGTTAGCTACCACACATATTTTTTAAATAATTAATCATCATGTTCATGAATGTTTCACTTTATCAAATGAGATTCATTACATTACCCAATTAATTAGATTTATCAATAATTCTTGGTAAACTTGTTACATCATAATATTCACATTGTGGTATATAATTATAGGAGAACTTTCCAGATCATATAATTAACATTACCATGCATGCAACATAAAACATATATAAATATTAGACATAAAATAACCCCTGGAATTGATTGGGTTTCATATCGTAAATCATAGATTAAAATATTTTTGGTTACTAAATCAAATATTGAATATCATACATTGTATACGAATCATAATGTTTTATTGATGAAAAAACATCATGGGAAGTAAAAGTTGTGTTTTTGGAAAGAAGTGTTATGCCTGAAAGTCCTTTCATTTTCATAAAAATTGACTATTAATATGTATATATAATTAAATATAAGATAATTATACATAAATTTAATATAAGTAACATTAATGGTATATCCATATTGAAAATAGGGTGAAGATGGAAAACCAAAATAAAAAGAGTTTTGTTCGAGAATTCCCCTTACCATGTGTATGAATTCTTCCTTCACATCAATATCCTAAATTGTTACATTAGAATAATTAATTAAAAATATTAAACTATTTATACATTATGTTTAACAATTATATTTTTATTCAAATCATTTATGTTCTTTTAGATGACTTATTTAGGTTAACTTCATCATTCATGGGAGTTCATTTTTTATGTTTTCATGATCAATTCACCTGTATACATGTATGGAAGTTCATGTAACAATTGAATAAATATCCATAATTGTTATTATATGTTATTAATGACAATACATAAATTTAAATAATCAAAAAATTAAATTTTAAATATGGAATGAGGAAAAATCATTAGATAAAATTTAATGATGACCGTTTAAGGTTGTTTTTGCCTATTGTTTATATCACAATGAACTTGTTGGGTATTTTTGATTATTATTATGTATATAAATTAGTTTCAAAAGATAAAAAGGGTTATAATGTGCACTGTAAAATATTTTTCCACCATTTAATGGTTTTATTTACATCATTGATAGAATTAGAGGAAAATTAATGTGCATTTCCCATGATATTGGTAAGCTGACACATAACATGCATCAATTTAATTTTAGAATAAAAAAGAGAGAGGGAGGATTTTAATGATATATATTCCATTATAATGATATATTTCTAGTATACGTATGTTATTAGAATTATCATTCCATTTCGATTATGTTATTTGAGGAGAGAATAATAAAAGAAATGAAAATTAAAGGAAAACAAAAGGAAAAGTTAGAGGATTTTAACTCTAAAATATATCCACCTTGATATAATCCATTGGGAAATGGTTTTCATATTTTTATAAGAAAAATAGGTCTTGTAAATTGGGGAGGGGATTGGTAAGAGTATAGGGAATGTAACGCCCCGACCCTAGTTACCCAGAGTTGGTGCTTTATTACATAACATTGGCATAATCACAAGAAAGATCAAATCTCGAATGACCGATTAGTTTAGTAGCCTTGGAAACACTAGATGTATTCATAAAGTTTTACATTACATCATAAAAATTAAAACTACAACAACATAGTCTCAATTGTCCACAATCTTATCCCCTCATACTATCCCTGCAGGTCATTCATAATTTACTTCTTTACATCCTGGGAAAAATAAAACATATAAAATGGGTGAGCTCAAATTCCAAGTAAGGATAACAATATAGAGGAAACATTCATAAATAATAATAAACATTTAAGGAAATGTATAACTAAAACAATTCCTTTTAAACATGAACTTCAACATAGTACAGAAAAAAATAAAATAAAATAATGCCATTTACTTATTCACATGGATATTCTACTAATTGTATAATCGAATGAAATATCAATAACCACTTTCATAATGATGGAATGCATAATTCTAGACTATCATATCAATATAGCCAAGGCCTAATGCTAAGACTACAAATACGATTTTGCCAAGGCCTTGTGCCAAGACACTAGTTTGTCTCATGAGACCTACCGATGCATCAAGGAGCTATAGCGGGCTCCACCTGCAAATATTAAGTCCAATGCATTCCGATATGAAAAGGTTTAAACATAACATAAACAATTGTATTAAAAATAATATACGAAATGTCAATAATTTCTCCATAAACCATGAATGGTATAAAAATAACACATCCACAATCAAACATATCACAAAACCTTCAATACAATATGGAAGTTTTGTATCATAATAAATCATCTTCAAATAATCTTAAAATCCATCAACATACGTTGACATAGATGAAATAAATACTATTTGAGAGAAATATCTCTTTTTTTAAAATCATTTAAAAGTCACACATTTATAAAGGAATTAATTTAAACGAGATTTTTGAATCAAAGTGTCACATCCCACTTTGAAACTTTTGAAAAGAAATATCATTTCAAAATATTAATATCCATATAAACAAATCATTAAATTCGTTTTGAAAACATGGAAATTAATTAAAAAGATTTAGAAAGATAAATCTTTAAAACATTTAAAATTCTGATCTTGATAAAGATGACCTTTCACAAATTCTTAAAATATTCAATTTGAAATCATTTAAAGGTCACATAATTATAAAATAAAACATTTACAGTGAAAATATTCTTATAAGATTGTAATGGATGCTTCAAAGATTTTATAACAGTGGAAAATATCCGCACCCACCGTATAAGTTCAAAAAACATTCTTACCTTGATTCTGTCGAAAAGGTTAAAAAGCACCTTATTTGGAAAACGATGTAAAGATTCCTTTATAAACTTCTTATAAAAAGTCAACAAGGGTATAAATTAATTTATACCATAGTTTTTAAAATAGTAAATATTATTTGAAATACATTTTTAAGAAACATGGATGTGGATGATTAAGAGGTCCTAGTAGATTATTACGTATAAACAACCTCAGATAATGAAGAGATTGCAAAATAAACCATTACCTTGCACTTTTCCTTGGTTGAGGTTGGTTAAACTAATGTATAATACTGAAATAATTCCTATTAAATTATACAAGAATCATATATATTAATATTATATCATATATGATCTTTTAACATTGCTTTGTTAATAATATTTTAGAATTATCGTCATTTCGGTTGTTAACTTACTCATTTTCTTTTATATGTTTTGTTACGTAAGCCGTGTTTTTCATTGATAGGTTGTATCATATTCATATCCAGAATGATATCAAGTCCATAGATAATATTATTAATCATCAAATGAGAATTAGAATTGAATGGATACGATGGATAATGAATCTCATCGCGTTCATGGAGACGGTAGTCCGTACGTACACACGAGCGAAAATATCATTTTTTTGATATTAAAATAATATTTAATTAGATGGTATATCATTAATACAGAATCATTATCATGTTATATTTTTTTACATGAATCACACATCATTATTATACCCATCCAAATAATAATTTATTTAATAACAATTACACCACGACGTGGAGACGGTAAGCCGTACGTACGCACGTATGGTGACATTTCATTCAAAGGATGGATAGAATACTGAATATGGTTGTACCATGTTTATAATAACATCAAAGTATATATAATATACTGGATTTATTATTTTAGAATGGTAATAACAAACATTTAAGAAGTGGAGGAAGAAAGGAACTTGAAAAGGGGTGGTTAAATCATTACCTCTTCTCCGGGTTCTTCCTTTTTATTTGATCAAAATGGCTCCTTAAGTTGGCTTTCTAACAAAAGGAAGGCCTCTACAATGAAGTGAAGGAAGTTTAGAGAGTATTTGGGCAGGGTTTGGGCGAACCAAAAGGCTTTGAAGGTGTGAATTAATGATAAGGTGGAGTGCCCTTTTATAAGAGGGGTGAGGGGAACCTTTGGAAAAGCTAGAAATATTATTTTATAATAAATTCATTTTCGGTTTCTGATGGCTCAAAAGTGGATTATTTAAAGGTTAAGGTGGGGATGGGTCGAAAACCACTCAATCAATAGAATTTATAAAGGTTTGGGTCATTATTTTAACCTTATCTTTTAGTTTTAACTATTAGTTAATTAGTTTTACACTTACCATGTGACTTTGTATTTTTATATTATATAGTTAATAAAATTACTATATACCTCCAAGCGACCCCCAATGTAACACCCAAGACATTTATGAGAAATATTTTGTTTTTATGTTATATAAATCATCAAAGGGATATTTCACTACACACAACACTAGCTTGGCTTGCTTTACACGAAATCGCGACCTTCCTCGATAGCTTGCGTCATACGCAATACCGAGTTTCATTAAACAACGATATGCTATTAAAATATTATTAAAAACAGCCGTTATGAATAGTAATAACCACTTTTTGAAATTTTTTAAATTTCATCTTGCATAATGGACTTCATTTTTGGATTCGGAATTTCAAAATTGGCCTAGGGTGAAATTTTGGTATTTTTCTGAAAACATTCAATTTTTGATGAATAGTGAAAATACTAGGTTACTATTTAAAAACCGACTTTTTATTTAAATAATTATATATTTTATTTAAATTTATTTTAGATCAAAATTGATACATAATACCTATATAAGTTCAATTCAATTTATTGGAGTCATTTTATAATAATTTTAGATATATAAACATTTTATTGAACTTTTCACCGTCTTTTACCCACCTCCTAGGAGAATTTACAAATTTACATAAAAAATATTTTCTCCGCTTTTGTGAATGGAAATTCAAAAATTCGAGATACATGGTTGATGTCAGTAAGTAAAATGTGGTTCAATGAGATGAAAATAGTTTTTGATGAATAGTAACTGTTTACTTTTATTTACCACGGTTAAAAGTAAATAGGGTAATTATTGGTAAAAATGATAATATTATTAACCTAACACATGTCCTAATTCTTTTGGATAAGTGTAATTAGACCAAAAACAACCTTAGGAATAAAATATGAACATTTAGGCCCACTTGGATTATATTAGGACATTTAATATTAATTTATTTAAAGAAGGGTTCAAATAGTTAAAATCAATGTTTAATAACTAAATAATTTTTAATATAGGGTTATACATAAGATAAATTCGAATATAAATATTAATCAGAAATCTAAAAAGATTTCAAACATAACGATATTTTATTTGATATTTTTAGACATTAAATAATTTAATATATTTATGACACAATGATGATGCAATAATTATCTTATTAAAGAAATATTGACATAATTGATGTTATAAATACCCAAATAAATGTAATTTGATACTTTTTATGAATTACAATACATTTCATGGTTAATATGACATGTTTGTATTTATTTAATTATCTTTTTTTGAACTAATCGTTCTGTTATGATTTTCACAAGAATCAATTACCAAATAGTGTCACAATTTACATAAAATAGTTTTTAAAACAAATATGATATTATTAATATTTATTTTATTCCTAAAAATATAAGGATCTATCAAATGACTTAAAATATGTTATATATATTAATTATAAACAACATGGGGTTATTTTGGCTTGTTATGATAAGTTTATTAACCTTATAGTGTTAGAAAACAAAAAGACACGGTAAAAGTAAAATTATTTAACTTTAATTTAAATCTAAATGATAAGTTAAAAATAGAACCATAAACTTGCCTAAATTATATTGGATGAGAGGATTTAGACCCATACCCAACTTAGCTTTTAAATAAATCAATTTAGAGCTATTAAAAACCGAATATGACTGAATAATAAAGTAATATTTTTAGTTTTTCCAAAGATGCACCTCTCCTTCCTTATAAAGGGGAGCTTCCTCCCTCTCTTCCTCACACCACTTTGATCCTTCAAGCACGGCTAAAACCTTCCAAATTCCCTTCTCCACTTCCATAGAAACATCCTAGAGGTCATGGTATTCTTAAAATTCCAATTTTAGTTCCCTAAAAAGAGGTCTCAAAGAGGCGCTTCAAAGAAGACGTAATGTCTATTACCGATTCATTCAACATTATTTCTTCTTCGACATATTCTTCTTTAGTTGTTTTATTATTAAGTAATAACATCAGTATCACTCATATACTGATATGTTATTATAAGTATGAAACAAGCCTATTTCTCCATCTATCCATCCTACGGAAAACGAAATCTCTGCGCGTGCATACGTACGGAATACCGTCTCCACACCGTGGTGTAATATATTTTCCACCACCACCTTACTTGGATGGGTATTATGGTGAAACTAAATACCAATATATGATTATTATAATGTGTTATTGATTCTGAAATAGTATACATACACTCCAATACAATTCCACGATCATGGGAACGATATCATCGCTCGTGTGTACGTACGGAATACCGTCTCCACGATGTGATGCTACTCGTTCTACATGATCTTCATTGAATAATGATTATATAAATGAATTGAATGAATGAATATGATATATATTACAATAATATCATTCTTGAAATGTGTTATCTATAACCTAAAAGGAAGAATAGGAATTTTATTCGACAAGACACGTATAACAACAAAAAGCAATAAACACCCGAATAACAAGTAACAATGAAATATTACTAATAAGAAGCTAAGAATATGACCATATATGATATCATAAAAATAAGTATGATTCTGGAATAAGTCAATAACATTATTTAAATCATTATACAGGTGGTTAGGACACTTACTATGCAAATCAGACCTAAGGTAAGGGACAATCTTGCAATATCAATTTTTATCCGAGATTGTTTATACTTCAGAAATTACTGGGGAATATTTATCATCCACATAAATGTTTCCTGAATATTTAATATTATTTATATCCCCATATAAGTTTTTAAATCCAATTTTACCCTTCGGTGAGTTTTTAGAAAAAGATATGAAAGGAATCTTTTTTATTTTTCGTATGAGGTACATTTTGACATTTCCGACATAAGTACAAGAAGAATGTTTTTTTAAACTTATACGGCATGAATGGATTTTTAAAACATTATTTCCAAGAAGCTTCCTTTACAAGTTTTCATGTTATTTTTAATCAAATTCATTTAGTTTAAAATTGTATGACATGTTAAGAAAGGAAAAATGTTTTTGAAGTAGAAAGGATATTTTACTCAAGAATGGAGTTCAAGTGTTTTATCAAAATTATTTTCCATCTAAGATAATATAGGGTTCTATTTCGATCCCTATTATTACATTGATTTTATTATTCTATTATGGAATTATTTTTATGATGTCCTTTTATCTTATATGGATTATATTACGATGGCATGATGTCTAAGATTCCCATTTTATTACATGGGTTAGGCAATGATGTATGATTTTTGTTTGATTTTGTGGCACAAATAAGAATGGTATCATTATGAGATGGGTGGGACCTATATCTCCATCCAATGAATTGGGTAAAGATTTATATCTCATGAGATAGACATGGCTGTAGCAACAGGTTAAACTGGTTCAGTGAAACAGGACTGAAACGAGGAGTGAACTCGGTTCAGAGATGGACTTTGTCTGCTAAGATTGTCTTGGCTATGATTCTTGACTACTAAGAAATGATTCTCTATGATTATGTGTGTATGCCACAATGTATCATGTTTTATTTTATGATTATTGGGATTACATTTCATTACTATGATTTATCCCTTGTTAGGAAATTATGATCTCTTTTGCAGGTTACGATTTCAAAAATATTATGTTCTTATGAATATGATGTGATTGATATTTCTTATGTTAACCCTTAATGAGAATTTGAGCTCACCCTTTTGTATGTTTTCTTTCCCCAGGTCAGCAAGAAGGTTACTAAGTAGGATATGCCAAAAGGGACTCTATATATGATGAAATAAATGGGAGACAGTGTATAAGCTTTATGAACCCGTTTTTTATGTTTCCCAGTTTCTAAAGACGCTATACCTATACGGTCCATTCATGGTTTTGTTATAAGCTATAATAAGTGTACATCAATTTTGAAGTAATAACCATGTATGTAAAGTATGAGTCGTTATAGTTGGTATCAGAGGAAAGGTATAGTCAACCATTGAAAACTAGGATGTGAAAGCCTTAGTAAAAACCCTAAGGTTATGTCTAAGCATAGAACACGATCTCAGTGTTTTAGAAATGGCCATGAAAAACCTATGATAAATCCTTAAGTGTGAAATTTTATTCTTGATTATGTGTTTTTTCTATTATAATTGGTATTTCTCACACTATTCTTCTTGGTTTTAGTCAATGGCTGGAACCAGAAGGAACCGTGTTAATGCGATATGCGATAGGAAATGCAATGATTTTCCCCCTGAGCAACCAAACACTATGGGAGCTGGAATGAAAAATCTTATAGCCATGCTCACACAACTTTCTCATGCTATTATTCATGTAGGACTTTTAAACGAGAAAAAGAATGAGAAACATTCTGTTGAATCCTTCATGAGGCAGTGTCCACCTTCATTCAACGGGTCTTCTAATCCATTAGTGGTTGAAAAATGGATTAGTACCACTAAAAAGATATTTTCAGTTATTCAATGTTCTGAACATGATAAAGTCATCCTAGCATTGTATCATTTATAAGGATATGCTGATCAATGGTGGAATCTTGTCAAGAATACAAGGCAAAGGGATGAAATTGAATCCATGGAATGGGATGAGTTCAAGAACTTATTTTTTAATAAGTACTTCCCTCATGTTCTTCGAACAAAGATGGAGAAGGAGTTACTTGAACTAAAGGAAAAGGATGATGAATCTGTTGGTACCTATGAAGAAAAGTTTACAAGACTTGCAAGGTACGCTTCTGGAATTATTATCCAACCTGAGAGTAATATCGATCGATTCTTTAGTGGCTTAAAACAAAGTGTTCGAAGGGCATTAGCAATAAGGGACTTCAATAGCTATGAGGAAATTGTTCGATATGCTCTCAAGGTTGAGATGGAGATCGGTGTAACCCATCAGTTACATGGGTTTGATAAGAATTGGAAAATGTAATTCAAAGGAAAATCTAAAGACCACACTGAAAATAAGATGAGTTTTCCCTTATGCTCAAAGTGTGGAATGAAAATGGAGGGATTTGTCTTAAAGGGACAAGTAAATGTTTCAAATGTGGAAAGGAAGGTCATCAGGCATTTGAATGCCGTAATGATGGGAAAAAGATGTCTAGTGATCTGGACAAAGAAAAGGCTACACAGAGTGCATCTCCTACACTTAAATGTTACAAGTGAAAGGAAATGGTGCATTATGCCAATCAATGCCCCAATCTATGGTTTGTTGATAATGATCGACGTCAACAGACTATTAAGGCTAAAGACAAAGGAAAGTCACATGCAATTTCTATCAGCGATGTGGATTACAATAATTATGTGGTGAAAGGTACACATCCCATCCACTCTAAAGTAGAAAATGTTTTATTTTATTTTGGATCCACCAACTCATTTATTTATGAAGAACTTTCTAAGGGTATCGCCGTATTACCTCAACAATTAGATGTTGAGTTAGCTATGACAACCCCTAATGGAATAACAGTCACATCAAAAGTTTATAATTCTTCTCCGATTGAAGTTTGTGGGAAAGTGCTTCCTACAAATATTGTGATCCTTCATATAGTGGAATTTGATGTGATTCTTGGCATAGATAGGCTTTCTCTATATGGATCTCAAATCAATTTCCAAATAATGGAAGTCACATTTCATATTCCAGATCAATTTATGGTCGTCTATCAATGCAAGGATGAACATAACCTTCCAGTGGAAATTTCATCCATCTTATGGGTCTTGATTCCACTAATTGAAGGTTATTGATCTCAAATTGTTAGAGAGAAACTCATGATTAAGAATATTCCCATTGTACGGGAGTTTGATGATGTCTTTCCGGAAGAATTGTCGGGTCTTCCCCCAAATCGTGAAGTTGAGTTTGCAATAGATCTTGTACCTAGTGCTTTGCCTATTTCAAAGACACCTTATAGAATGGCCACAATTGAGTTGCAGGAATTGAAGAATAAACTCCATGAGAATCTTGATAAAGGATTCATATGCCCTAGTGCGTCACCTTGGGGAGCACCAGTTCTATTTGTTAAGAAGAAAGATGGATCAATGAGACTCTACATTGATTATAGAGAACATAACAAGATCACTATCAAGAACAAATATCCTCTCCCGTGCATTGTTGACTTATTTGACCAACTACGCAGAGCTCAATACTTTTCCAAGATTGATATTCGTTCATCGTATCATCAATTAAGGGTCAAAAGGGAGGATATACCAAAGATGGCTTTCCATACAATGTATGGACAGTATGAATTTATAGTGATGTCATTTGGTCTTACTAATGCCCCTTCTATCTTCATGGATCTAATGAATAGAGTCTTTAGAGAGTACCTTGATCTGTTTATGGTAGTCTTTATAGTTGATATTATTGTCTATTAAAAGAGAAAGGAAGAACATGAAGATCACATGAGAATTATATTGAAGACCCTGAGAAAGGAGAATCTTAATACAAAATTTTATCAAGTGTGAGTTTTGGCTTCAAAAAGATACATTTTTCGGTCACATAATCTCAAAATAGGGGATATATGTGGATCCAGCAAAAATAGAGGTTATCGAATGATGGTCGAGACCAACAACAGTAACTGAGATCTGAAGTTTTCTTGGTTTGTCTGGATATTACTAACGTTTTGTGAAAGATTTTTCAAGGTTATCTAACCCACTCACTAAGTTGGCTCAGAAAGGAGTTAAGTTTTCTTGGATAGAAGAATGTGAAGAGAATTTCAAAGAGCTAAAAAGAAGGTAAGCCTGTGCACCTATGCTCACACTACCTTGCAGTGGAAAAAGGTTTGTGATCTACAGTGATGCATCCAAGAAGGGACTGGGGTGTGTTCTCATGAAAAATCATATGGTGATATCTTATGCCTCACAACAGTTGAAAATTCATGAGAAAAATTACCCAACTCATGATTTGGAGTTAGTTGCGGTAATCTTTTCATTAATGATTTGGAGGCATTACCCTTATGGTGAAAGGTGTGATGTTTATACTGATCATAAAATTTTAAAGTATATTTTTACACAATAGGAGCTGAATATGCATCACAGAAGATGGTTGAAGTTGATTAAAGATTATGACTACTCAATTCATTACCACCCTGGGAATGAAAATAAGGTAGCATACACATTATGTCGACAAGACCATACTAGAATATCCATGATGAGGATCACAAAAGATCCAATATTTATGGATTTACAAAGGATGGATCTTGGAATTAGAATGAAAGGGTAAAATCGTATCTTTCTCAAATGAATGTTCAACCATCTATACATGTGAAGATTAAAGAGGCACAAAAAGAAGATGTAGAAGTACAAAAGAAGGTGAGAAGTGTTCTTGAATTCAACCTTGATTGTGATGGGATAATAATGTTTAGGAATCGGTTTTGTGTTCCACCCATCCCCGAATTAAAGGAGCTGCTGGATGAGGCTCATAGTTCTTCATTCTCTATTCATCCTAGAAGCACGATGATGTATAGGGACCTGAAAGAGTAATTCTGGTGGGATTTAATGAAAAGAGATGTTGCTGAATATGTCTCTTGATGCTTGGTTTTTCAGTAAGTTAAAGATGAGTGACAAAATTCTAAGGGGATGTTACAACCATTAACCATACCTGAATGGAAATGGGAAAACATCACTATAGACTTGGTCACTGGACATCCTAAAACATCCAAATCCAATAATGCCTTCTGGGTCATAGTTGATCGTCTTACAAATTCTGCACACTTCATTGCTATTATGGAGGATTTCTCTCTAGATCAAATTTACAGGATATATGTAAAAAAGTGGTATGATTTCATGGAGTACCACTTTCTATTATATCTGATCGGGATCTGAGGTTTACCTCAATGTTTTGGCGAAGTCTTCAGCAAACTCTGGATATGGAGTTGAGTTTCAGCACTGCTTATCATCCACAGACGGACGGTCAGTCTGAGAGGAAAATTCAAACTCTAGAAGATATGTTGAGATCTTTCTCTATGTATTTCAATGGTGGTTGGGATCAACACCTTCCTTTGGTGTAATTTTCTTATAATAATAGCTTTCACTATAGTATTTATATGGCTCCTTATGAAGCTCTATATGGAAAGAAATGCATGACTCCAACATGCTGGGATGAAGTTGGGGAAAGAAATCTATTAGGACCTGATAATGTTAATGAGATGGAAGAAAAGGTCAGATCTATTCGAAAAAACATTAGAGCTGCTCAAAGTCGAAAAAAAAGTTATGCCAACAACTGAAGAAAAGTCCTAGAGTTTGAAGTGGGTGATAAAGTTTTCTCATGAATATCTCCTTGGAAGAGAGTAATGAGATTTGGAATGAAGGGAAAGATGAGCCCTAGGTATATCAGTCCTTTTAAAATCCTGGATCGTGTTGGGAAGGTTTCTTACTGATTGGAACTTCCACCGAATCTCTCTCAAGTTCACGATGTGTTCCATGTATCTCTCCTTATAAAGTACATAATTGATCCTTCACATGTACTTAGTTCATAATTTTTACTGCTAGAGCAAGATCTTTCTTATGAAGAACAGCCGATAGAGATTTTGGATCATAGCGAAAAATTCCTACGGAACAAGACCACTCACTTAGTGAATGTTTTATGGAGGAACCACCAAATAGAATAAGATACATGGGTGTAGAGACCCGTAGCTTGACGTACATGGACATTACATTACATTTGCGGAATACTTAGTACATAACAAAAACACACACACAAGGATCGTAATAGTTTAGTGTCTTTGGAAACTCGGAACGTAATCTTCTAATCCTGGTGAAAGATCTTCAAAATCTCCCACAAAGATCTTCTTTTTTTTACCTAAAACCTTTCTTTATATCCTGGGGAAAAGAAAACATAAAAGGGTGAGCTCAAATGCTCAGTAAGGGTAAACAAAAGAAATATCAATCACATAATTTTCATAAGAACATAACATTTTTGGAAATCTTAACCTGCAAAAGAGAGCATAATTTCATAACATGGGATAAATCATAGTAGTGAAAATGAAACCATAACTTAAAACATTACTCATTGTGGCATACACACATAATCATAGAGAATCATTTCTTGTTAGTCAAGACTCATTGCCAAGACTATCTTAGTGGACAAAGTCCCTTTCTGAATCGAGTAATCCTCGTTTCAGTCCTGTTTCACTGAACCGGTATAACCTACCATTCCAGCCATGTCTATCTCATGAGATATGAAATCTTTACCCAATGCATTGGAGGGAGATATAGGTCCCACCCATCTTATAATGAATCCTTTCTTATGTGTGCCACAAAATCATAAATCATACATCATTGCATAACACATGTAACAAAAATGGGATTCTTGAAACATCATGACATCATAAATCAATTCATATAAGATAAAGGAATTCATAAACATAATTCCATCACAACATAGTCAAACCAATGTAAAAATATGGATAGAAACAGAACCCTTTATTATCTTAGATGGAAAATAATTTTGATAAAACACTTGAATTGAATTCTTGAGGAAAATATCCTTTCTTCTTCAAAAACATTTTTCCTTTCATAACATGTCATACAACTTTAAAATAAAATAAGTTGATTAAAAATAAACTTGAAAACTTGTAAAGGAAGCTTCTTTGAAGTAATGTTTTAAAAATCCATTCATGCCGTATAAGTTAAAAAAAACATTTTTCCTACTTTTGTCGGAAAAGTCAAAAAGTACCTCGTACGGAAAAACGACAAAAGATTCCTTTCATATTCTTTACTAAAAACTCACATAAGGGTAAAATTGGATTTAAACTATTTCAAGTGGATGGAAACAATATTACATATTGAGGGAACATGGATGTGGATGATAAAATACACCCCAGTAAATACTTACGAATAAACAATCTCGGATAAAAATGAGATTGTGATATTTCCCTTACCTTAGGTCCGACTTGCTTTGTAAGTGTCCGAACCTCCTGTATAATGATTTAAATCATGTTATTGACTTATTACAGAATCATATTAATTGTTATGATATCATATATGGTTCACTTATGACATTATATTACCCGTTCTTTTGTAAATTCCATGTTAAAGAAGCGTTTTGGGTAAAATCGTTTCATTTATCGTAGGTGTTTTGACTTGTTGTTCTTGACATCATTATTACTTATATCATGATTTAATTACTTCCAGAATATAAAATATGATTTATATATCATATATATTCAGTATATATATATATAATAGGTAGATAAATAAAATGAAAAACACCGTTCATGGAGACGGTAGTCCGTACGTACGCATGAACGCTGTTTTCCTTTCCTTATTGTCTTGAAATGGAAGTAAGTAGATGACTTACATATGTATATATATACATAAATCCAGTAGCTTTATAATGTCATATATTTCATTATTATTTATTATATATACATTATAATCATTCTTAAATGGTTAACATGGAGAATGAATCTCATCGCGTCGTGGAGACGGTATTCCGTACGTACGCACGAGCGATGATATCATTTCTATAAATATTGAATTGAATTGGAGTGGATTATACAATATATCAGAATCAATATGATGTTATAATAACTATGTATAGTTATTCTTTACACCATTATACCCATCCGTGTAAGGTGGTGGTGGAAAATAGATTACACCACGGCGTGGAGACGGTATTCCGTACGTACGCACGCGCGGTGATTTCTTTTTCCGTAGGATGGATAGATGGTGAAATAGGGTTGTTTCATACTTATAATAACATATCAGTATATGAGTGATACAGATGTTATTACTTCATAATGAAACAACCTAAGAAGAAGAAGTGGAAGAAGAAATAAAGATGAAAGAATTGGTAACGGTAATTACCTCTTCTTTGAAGTGCCTCTTTGAGACCTCTTCTTAGGGCACTAGAATTGGTCTTTGAGGAAGACCAGAACCTCTAGGATGTTGATAGGGAAGTGGAGAACAGATTTTGGCAGGGGTTGGCCGAGCTTGAGTGCTCAAAATGGTGTGAGGAGGAGGGGGAGGAGGTGTCCTTTTATAGGGGAGGAGAGGGGCATCTTAGGAATACCTCAAAATATTATTTTATATTAAAGTCAAAATCGGTTTATAATGGTTCCAAAGGGTATTATTTCGAAGCTAAAGTGGGGATGGGTCGAAATCCTATCAACCAATAGAATTTAGACAAGTTTAGGATATTATGTTAACCTTATCAATTAGATTTAACTCTAAGTTAAATAATTTAACATTTACCGTGTCTTTTTGTTTTCTTTCACTATATGGTTAATACACTAACTATAACATGCCAAACGAACCCCAAATTGTTTATTATTAATATATATATCCTTATCTAAGTCATTTGGCCGAACCTTAGATTTTTAGGAATAAAATAACAATTAATAATATAATATTTGATTTAAAAGCTATTTTGTGTCAATTTTGACACTATTTGATATATGATTTTTGTGAAAGTCATAACAGAATTAAATGTTCGAACCAAGTTGATTAAATCAACATTAATATATCATGGTAACCTAGAAAATTAGTGGAATTCATAAAAATTTTCAAATTATATTTATTTTGGTGTTTATAACATCAATTATGTCAATATTTCATTAATAAGATAATTACTGCATCATCGTTGTGTCATAAATAAATTAAATTATTTGATGTCTAAAAATTACAAATAAAATACCATCATGTAGGAAATATGTTTAGCTTTCTAATGAATATTTACAATCGAATTTATCTTATGTATAACCCCATATTAAAAATGATTTACTTATTAAACATTGATTTTTGCTATTTTAACCCTTCTTTAAATAAATTAATAATAAATGTCCTAATCTAATCCAAGTCGGCCTAAATGGTCATAGTTTATTCCTAAGTTTGTTTTTGGTCGAATTACACTTGTCCAATAGAATTAGGACATGTGTTAGGGTAATAGTGATATCATATTTACCCTTAGTTACCCTATTTACTATTAACCGCGGTAAAAAAAGTAAAAAGTTACTATTCACCAAAAAAATTATTTTCATCTCATTGAACCACATTTTAGTCCTTGATATTAACCGTGTCTCTCGGATTTTCGAAATTCCATTCACAGAAGCGGTAAAATTATGTTTTATGCAAAATTCAGTTTTTAACCTACCACTTAGTAGTTTCACTATTCATCAAAAATTGATGTTTTTCAGAACAATGCCAAAATTCCATCCCAAGCTATATTTCATATTCCGAATTCAAAAATGAAGTCTATTTTACCAAATTCATAACATAAAAGTTGCATGAATTAATTTTATAATTAAATCCCGTTGTTAAAACAAATAGCGTGTTTTTAAGAAACAATATCTATCAAAAGATTGACACTTGTTTATGTCTAGTTTAAATGTGAAACTACATCCAATGACCAACATTGTATTAAATTGTAAAAATATATTCTAAATATACTTTAAAACCACTCAAATTAATGATTTATCACTATTAATTATTTCGATTAAAAAAGTTGTTTTTAATTATAATTTAGTAATTTTCACTATTCATCAGAATATGAAAGTTATCCGAAAAGTACCAAAATTTCACCTTAGGCTAAATTCGATACTCCGAATCCAAAAATGAAGTCCATTTTGAGAGTTAAAATTTCTAAAATTTAAAAAGTGGTTATTACTATTCATAACGGCTAGTTTTAATAATATTTTAAAAGCATATCATTGTTTCGTGAAACTCAGGATTACGTACCACACACGCTATCGAGGAAGGTTGCGATTGCGTGTAATGCAAGGCAAGTCAAGGATGCATGTTGTGCAAGATCCTTTTGGTGTAGCGTATAACACAAGACATTAGTAAAATAAGAAAGAATATTTTTCATAAAATCTCAGGCTGTTACATTCTACCCCCCTTAAAATGAATTTCGCCCTCGAAATTCGTCGGGGTTATAAATGGTTTACTATTCGAAAGTTTCTTTAATATAAACCCACATCGTAAAAGGGAATACCAAAACTTGTCTTTAAAAACTAAAGTATGAAATGTAACGATTACCCAAATAAACTAATCACTGGGTTTCCACATAGGTGAAAATATGGATAGGGAAGAGAAATCTAACCATCATGTTCTGATGGAGAGTGGTAGAGAACATGGCTATGGAAAAGCCAGTAATCACAAATCCATAAATTTGTGATGATCTAAGGTACCATCTGATTCATCAGGTATAAGATCACTAGGACAACATTTTTGGTTTTCAAGACCATCTCCCTAAAGTAGAAAATTTGAATTAGAATAAATACTTACTTTATTTTGGTACAATCTCACTGTTGTTCGTGCCTTGAAAAATTTCCACTTCATTTCTTAAATAAATGAAGTTGAATTTGTTATTCGTGAAGTGTTAGCAGATCATGTGATAGAATGACTGTTCATTCCGTCTGTCTCAAACAAAAGGTTAGCAAAAGTTATTAAATATACATAAGTCATTCTATAGTGAGATTAATCATATATGGTTCCTAAAATGGACTTATACTTCATATATCATGCTGATTAATATAATAAAACTAGTTTCTACTAAACAGGGACTTCCTGTAGGCCAGTGGTAGGCGATAAAGGCCAGTCGCACTTCGGTTGTGGGTTCGATTCCTACAGCCTTGTCCGAAGCGATGGGCTGTCGCCCGTCCTGCAGGTTGTCCCTTTTTCTAAAACTACGTTACTATAACATCCCATCAATAATATCGAAAATCTTCTATGCTTAAACAATACTAACTTATGTCCAACATAATCCAGTCTAATCTTTAGGCTTATACATAATACTGCAGTCCACTCTCATAATATATTGACAACGATTACCAGAGATTTAATACTGTCGTTGATCCCCACATATAATAAGATATGTCTTATTGGTCACATTCCAAACATTCAAAGTCCTTAATCGTGTATTCTCTTGAATACCTTAGTGAAAACATGAGTGCAGTTAAAAGTTAACACTTTCCACATACCAAAATCCTCAAAATTCTATATACTCAAACCATGATATCACTTAGTCCTTATATCAATCATGATCTCATGAATACTATCAAACATTTAATTTTCTCCTTATCCCTTCATTATGCGCATATCATCTACATTCCAAAAATATCTGAATAACC
Source organism: Viscum album (assembly GCA_963277665.1). Lineage (NCBI taxonomy): Eukaryota > Viridiplantae > Streptophyta > Magnoliopsida > Santalales > Viscaceae > Viscum > Viscum album. The sequence continues at coordinate 11,844,125 of OY728154.1, forward strand.
TTTCATGGATACTGGTAACATTAATCATACACTTTCAAAACACAAGGAAAGACAACAGTGTAACAATCCATAGATGTCTCTTTATTCCAAAATTACACATGATAAACATGTAATCATTCCACTACATTCTCAAACCATTGACCGAGCTTCAAAAATTCTTTCATCTCACATATCATTTGTAGTCTCTTCATCATCATCCACATAAATAATACCCATATGACCATACTGATTCTCTTCATGAGTCTTTCCCTTAGGGCATTTGTTTGCATAATGCCCATACATTCCACATTTAAAACACTTAACCATTTTTGATGTCGTAGCAATACCATTATCCTCATCCATGGTGTTAACCGACCCTTTTCCTTTGCACTTACTTGCTTTGTGTCCTTCTTTTCCACACCCAAAGCATCTTCCAGTTCCCTTGAAACATTCTCCTTGATGCCTCTTCCCACATGATTTACATAGGGGAAATTGAACTTTCTTTCCTCTATGATCATCATGGAACTCCATCTTTCTCTTATTAGTCGAGTCAGGAAACTTACCAAATTTTACTTTATTGATCATGTTGTGAGATTGCTGATTCGGCATAATAATGATGTTTGGGCATCCAAATCCCATTTCATTTGGTTGCTCATGAAGAATATCATTCCATTGTCCATCATATCCTCCATTATCGTGAATCATCTTGTTTCCAGCCATATTCTAAAACCCAAAAAAGAATAGTGTGAGAGGCAAAAATCATAATAAAGGGGGAGTAACTTAAATATCTAACATCTTTGGTTTAATCTAATATCGTTACCATAGTTCTAGGACTATATCCTATACGTATACTTATCCTTAGGGGCATCCCTAGACATACCTTAGAAATATCTCTAGGGATCTCACTAATGTTTTCGCGTCCTAGTTTCCAAAGGTTGACTAAACCTTTCCTCTGATACCAACTGTAGAGACCCGTAGCTTGACGTACATGGACATTACATTACATTTGCGGAATACTTAGTACATAACAAAAACACACACACAAGGATCGTAATAGTTTAGTGTCTTTGGAAACTCGGAACGTAATCTTCTAATCCTGGTGAAAGATCTTCAAAATCTCCCACAAAGATCTTCTTTTTTTTATACCTAAAACCTTTCTTTATATCCTGGGGAAAAGAAAACATAAAAGGGTGAGCTCAAATGCTCAGTAAGGGTAAACAAAAGAAATATCAATCACATAATTTTCATAAGAACATAAAATTTTTGGAAATCTTAACCTGCAAAAGAGAGCATAATTTCATAACATGGGATAAATCATAGTAGTGAAAATGAAACCATAACTTAAAACATTACTCATTGTGGCATACACACATAATCATAGAGAATCATTTCTTGTTAGTCAAGACTCATTGCCAAGACTATCTTAGTGGACAAAGTCCCTTTCTGAATCGAGTAATCCTCGTTTCAGTCCTGTTTCACTGAACCGGTATAACCTACCATTCTAGCCATGTCTATCTCATGAGATATGAAATCTTTACCCAATTCATTGGAGGGAGATATAGGTCCCACCCATCTTATAATGAATCCTTTCTTATGTGTGCCACAAAATCATAAATCATACATCATTGCATAACACATGTAACAAAAATGGGATTCTTGAAACATCATGACATCATAAATCAATTCATATAAGATAAAGGAATTCATAAACATAATTCCATCACAACATAGTCAAACCAATGTAAAAATATGGATAGAAACAGAACCCTTTATTATCTTAGATGGAAAATAATTTTGATAAAACACTTGAATTGAATTCTTGAGGAAAATATCCTTTCTTCTTCAAAAACATTTTTCCTTTCATAACATGTCATACAACTTTAAAATAAAAGAAGTTGATTAAAAATAAACTTGAAAACTTGTAAAGGAAGCTTCTTTGAAGTAATGTTTTAAAAATCCATTCATTCCGTATAAGTTAAAAAAAACATTCTTCGTACTTTTGTCGGAAAAGTCAAAAAGTACCTCGTACGGAAAAACGACAAAAGATTCCTTTCATATTCTTTACTAAAAACTCACATAAGGGTAAAATTGGATTTAAACTATTTCAAGTGGATGGAAACAATATTACATATTGAGGGAACATGGATGTGGATGATAAAATACACCCCAGTAAATACTTACGAATAAACAATCTCGGATAAAAATGAGATTGTGATATTTCCCTTACCTTAGGTCCGACTTGCTTTGTAAGTGTCCGAACCTCCTGTATAATGATTTAAATCATGTTATTGACTTATTACAGAATCATATTAATTGTTATGATATCATATATGGTTCACTTATGACATTATATTACCCGTTCTTTTGTAAATTCCATGTTAAAGAAGCGTTTTGGGTAAAATCGTTTCATTTATCGTAGGTGTTTTGACTTGTTGTTCTTGACATCATTATTACTTATATCATGATTTAATTACTTCCAGAATATAAAATATGATTTATATAGAATATATATTCAGTATATATATATATATAATAGGTAGATAAATAAAATGAAAAACACCGTTCATGGAGACGGTAGTCCGTACGTACGCATGAACGCTGTTTTCCTTTCCTTATTGTCTTGAAATGGAAGTAAGTAGATGACTTACATATGTATATATATACATAAATCCAGTAGCTTTATAATGTCATATATTTCATTATTATTTCTTATATATACATTATAATCATTCTTAAATGGTTAACATGGAGAATGAATCTCATCGCGTCGTGGAGACGGTATTCCGTACGTACGCACGAGCGATGATATCATTTCTATAAATATTGAATTGAATTGGAGTGGATTATACAATATATCAGAATCAATATGATGTTATAATAACTATGTATAGTTATTCTTTACACCATTATACCCATCCGTGTAAGGTGGTGGTGGAAAATAGATTACACCACGGCGTGGAGACGGTATTCCGTACGTACGCACGCGCGGTGATTTCTTTTTCCGTAGGATGGATAGATGGTGAAATAGGGTTGTTTCATACTTATAATAACATATCAGTATATGAGTGATACTGATGTTATTACTTCATAATGAAACAACCAAAGAAGAAGAAGTGGAAGAAGAAATAAAGATGAAAGAATTGGTAACGGTAATTACCTCTTCTTTGAAGTGCCTCTTTGAGACCTCTTCTTAGGGCACTAGAATTGGTCTTTGAGGAAGACCAGAACCTCTAGGATGTTGCTAGGGAAGTGGAGAAGAGATTTTGGCAGGGTTTGGCCGAGCTTGAGTGCTCAAAATGGTGTGAGGAGGAGGGGGAGGAGGTGTCCTTTTATAGGGGAGGAGAGGGGTATCTTAGGAATACCTCAAAATATTATTTTATATTAAAGTCAAAATCGGTTTATAATGGTTCCAAAGGGTATTATTTCTAAGCTAAAGTGGGGATGGGTCGAAATCCTATCAACCAATAGAATTTAGACAAGTTTAGGATATTATGTTAACCTTATCAATTAGATTTAACTCTAAGTTAAATAATTTAACATTTACCGTGTCTTTTTGTTTTCTTTCACTATATGGTTAATACACTTACTATAACATGCCAAACGAACCCCAAATTGTTTATTATTAATATATATATCCTTATCTAAGTCATGTGGCCGAACCTTAGATTTTTAGGAATAAAATAACAATTAATAATATAATATTTGATTTAAAAGCTATTTTGTGTCAATTTTGACACTATTTGATATATGATTTTTGTGAAAGTCATAACAGAATTAAATGTTCGAAACAAGTTGATTAAATCAACATTAATATATCATGTTAACCTAGAAAATTAGTGGAATTCATAAAAATTTTCAAATTATATTTATTTTGGTGTTTATAACATCAATTATGTCAATATTTCATTAATAAGATAATTACTGCATCATCGTTGTGTCATAAATAAATTAAATTATTTGATGTCTAAAAATTACAAATAAAATACGATAATGTAGGAAATCTTTTTAGCTTTCTAATGAATATTTACAATCGAATTTATCTTATGTATAACCCCATATTAAAAATGATTTACTTATTAAACTTTGATTTTTTCTATTTAACCCTTCTTTAAATAAATTAATAATAAATGTCCTAATCTAATCCAAGTGGGCCTAAATGGTCATATTTTATTCCTAAGTTTGTTTTTGGTCGAATTACACTTGTCCAATAGAATTAGGACATGTGTTAGGGTAATAGTGATATCATATTTACCCTTAGTTACCCTATTTACTATTAACCGCGGTAAAAAAAGTAAAAAGTTACTATTCACCAAAAAATTATTTTCATCTCATTGAACCACATTTTAGTCCTTGATATTAACCGTGTCTCTCGGATTTTCGAAATTCCATTCACAGAAGCGGTAAAATTAAGTTTTATGCAAAATTCAGTTTTTAACCTACCACTTAGTAGTTTCACTATTCATCAAAAATTGATGTTTTTCAGAACAATGCCAAAATTCCATCCCAAGATATATTTCATATTCCGAATTCAAAAATGAAGTCTATTTTACCAAATTCATAACATAAAAGTTGCATGAATTAATTTTATAATTAAATCCCGCTGTTAAAACAAATAGCGTGTTTTTAAAAAACAATATCTATCAAAAGATTGACACTTGTTTATGTCTAGTTTAAATGTGAAACTACATCCAATGACCAACATTGTATTAAATTGTAAAAATATATTCTAAATATACTTTAAAACCACTCAAATTAATGATTTATCACTATTAATTATTTCGATTAAAAAAGTTGTTTTTAATTATAATTTAGTAATTTTCACTATTCATCAGAATATGAAAGTTATCCGAAAAGTACCAAAATTTCACCTTAGGCTAAATTCGATACTCCGAATCCAAAAATGAAGTCCATTTTGAGAGTTAAAATTTCTAAAATTTAAAAAGTGGTTATTACTATTCATAACGGCTAGTTTTAATAATATTTTAATAGCATATCATTGTTTCGTGAAACTCAGGATTACGTACCACACACGCTATCGAGGAAGGTTGCGATTGCGTGTAATGCAAGGCAAGTCAAGGATGCGTGTTGTGCAAGCTCCTTTTGGTGTAGCGTATAACACAAGACATTAGTAAAATAAGAAAGAATATTTTTCATAAAATCTCGGGCTGTTACAATGGGAGCTTGAGCATGTGATGAGGGAGAGGTATCCTCTTCTGTTTGTTACAAAGTGATGAATTTCGAGGGCAAAATTCATTTTAAGGGGGATAGAATGTAACATCCGAGACTTTTATGAGAAAAATTTTGTTTTTATGTTATATAAATCCTCAAAGAGATCTTTCACTACACATAACACTAGCTTGGCTTGCTTTACATGAAATCACGACCTTCCTCGATAGCTTGCATCGTACGCAATACCGAGTTTCACTAAACAACGATATGCTATTAAAATAATATTAGAAGTAGCCGTTATGAATAGTAATAACCACTTTGTGAAATTTTGTAAATTTCATCTTTAAAAATGGACTTCTTTTTTGGATTCGGAATATCGAAATTAGCCTAGGGTGAAATTTTGGTATTTTTCTGAAAACATTCAATTTTTGATGAATAATGAAAACACTGGGTTACTTTTTAAAAACTGACTTCTTATTTAAATAATTATTTATTTTATTTAAATTTATATTTGGTCAAAATTGATACATTATACTTATATAAGTTCAATTCAATTCATTGAAGTAATTTTATAATAATTATAGATATATAAAAATTTTATTGAACTCTTCACCGTCTTTTACCCACCTCCTAGGAGAATTTGCAAATTTATATAAAACATAATTTTACCGCTTTTTTGAATGCAATTTCAAAAATCTGAGAGACATAGTTGATGTCAGTAAGAAAAATGTAGTTCACTGAGATGAAAATAATTTTTGGTGAATAGTAACTTTTTACATTTATTTACCACGGTTAAAATTAAATAGGGTAATTATGGGTAAAAATGATATTATTATTACTCGAACATGTGTCCTAATTCTATTGTATAAGTGTACTTCGACCAAAAACAACCTTAGTAATAAAATATGACCATTTAGGCCCACATGGATTAGATTAGGACATTTAATATTAATTTATTTAAAGAAGGGTTAAAATAGTTAAAATCAATGTTTAATAAATAAATCATTTTTAATATAGGGTTATACATAAGATAAATTCGACTATAAATATTAATTAGAAAGATAAAAATATTTCCTACATAACTATATTTTATTTGAAATTTTTAGATATTAAATAATGTAATTTATTTATGACACAATGATGATGGAGTAATTATCTTATTAATGAAATATTGACATAATTGATGTTATAAATATCCAAATAAATGTAATTTGAGTATTTTTATGAATTAAAATACTTATATAGGTTAATATGACATGTTATTAATGATTTAATTAACATTTTTATAACTAGTCTTTCTGTTATGATTTTCACAAAAATCAATTTCCAAATAGTGTCAAAATTGACATAAAATAGTTTTTAAAACAAATATTATATTATTAATTGTTATTTTATTCCTAAAAATCTTAGGTTCGGCCAAATCACTTAGAGAAAGTTATATATATAAATAATAAACAACTTGGGGTTCGTTTGGCTTGTTATGGTAAGTTTATTAACCATATAGTAAAAGAAAACAAAAAGAGACGGTAAAAGTAAAATTATTTAACTTAAAGATAAATCTAAATGATAAGGTTAAAATAGAACCTAAAACTTGTCTAAATTATATTGTATGAGATGATTTCGACCCATCCCCAACTTATCTTCGAAATAAATCAATTTGGAGCTATTAAAAACCGAATATGACTTTAAATTAAAGTAATATTTTTAGTTTTTTCCAAAGGTGCCCCTCTCTTCCATATAAAAGGGCACATCCTCCCTCTTTCCCTCACACCACATTGAGCCTTCATGCTCGGCCAACCCCTACCAAATTCTCATCTCCACTTCCCTAGAAACATATTATATGTCCTTCTCTTCTTCGAAACCAATTTTAGTTCCCTAAAAGGAGATCTCAAAGAGGCGCTTCAAAGAAGAGGTATTGTCCGTTACCGATTCTTTCAACTTTATTTCTTCTTAAACATCTTATTCATTAGTTGTTTCATTATGAAGTAATAAAATCATTGTCACTCATATACTTATATGTTCTTATAAGTATTAAACTGCCCTATTTCACCATCTATCCATCCTACGGAAAACAAAATCACCGTGCGTGCGTACGTACGGAATACCATCTCCACACCGTGGTGTAATCTATTTTGCACCACCACCTTACATGGATGGTTATAATGGTGCACATTATTAAATATATATCATTATATTAAATTGTTATTGATTCTGAAATAGTATACATACACACCAATACAATTCCACGATCATGGGAACGATATCATCGCTTGCGCATACATAGAGAATACCGTCTCCACAATGTGATGCGACTCGTTCTACATGATCTTCGTTGAATAATGATTATATAAATGAAATTAATGAATGAATATGATATATATTACACTAATACCATTCTGGAAATGAGTTAACTATAACCTAAAAATAATATTATGAATTTTATTCGACAAAACACGCATAATAACAAAATGCAATAAACACCCGAATAACAAGTAACAATAAAATATTACTAATAAGAAGCTACGAATATGACCATCTATGATATCATAAAAAAAATATGTTTCTAGAATAAGCCAATAACATTATTAAAACCATTTTATAAGAGTTTCGGACACTTACGAAGCAAATCGGACTTAAGGTAAGGGACAATCTCGCAATCTCAATTTTTATCCGAGATTTTTTATACTTCATAATTTATTGGGGAATATTTATCATCCACATACATGTTTCCTCAATATTTAATATTATTTATATCATCCTATAATTGTTTAAATCCAATTTTCCCTTTTTTTGAGTTTTTAGTAAAAGATATGAAAGGAATCTTTTGTCGTTTTTCGTATGAGGTACTTTTTGACTCTTCTGACATAAGTAGGAGAAGAATGTTTTTTATCTTATACGGCATGAATGGTTTTCTAAAGAATTTTTTCCAAGAAGCTTATTTTACAAGTTTTCATGTTTATTTTTAATCAACTTATTTGAGTTTTAAATTGTATGACATGTTATGAAAGGAAAAATGTTTTTGAAGTAGAAAGGATATTTTCCTCAAGAATGGAGTTCAAGTATTTTATCAAAATTATATTCCAACTAAGATAATATATGTTTATCTTTCTATCCCTATTATTACATTGATTTGATTATGTTATGATGGAATTATTTTTATGATTACCTTTTATCGTATATGGATTATGTTATGATGGCATGATTTATAAGATTCCAATTTTTATTACATGGGTTATGAAATGATGTATGATTTTTTTGATTTTGTGGCACATATAAGAATGGTATCATTATGAGATGGGTGGGACCTATATCTCCTTCGAATGAATTGGGTAAAGATTTATATCTCATGATATAGACATGGCTGGAAATGCAGGTTAAACCGGTTCAGTGAAACAGTACTAAAACGAGGAGTGAACTCGGTTCAGAAATGGACTTTGCCCGCTAAGATAGTCTTGGCTATAAGTCTTGACTACTATGAAATGATTCTCTATGATTATGTATGTATGCCACAAAGTTTCATGTTTTAAGTTATTATTATTGGGATTAGATTTCATTTATATGATTTATCCCATGTTATAAAATTATGATCTCTTTTTCAGGTTATGATTTCCAAAATTTTATGTTCTTATGAATATGATGTGATGGATATTTCTTTTGTTTACCCTTATAGATCATTTGCTCTCACCCTTATGTATGTTTTCTTTCCGTAGGCCAGGAAGAATGTTATTAAGTAGGATATTCCAAAATGGACTCTAGATATGATGAAATAAATGGGAGACATTGTATATGCTTTATGAAACAATTGTTTATGTTTCCCAGTTTCTAAAGACACTATAACTATACAGTCCTTTCATGGTTTTGTTATATGTTGTAATAAGTGTACTTCAATTTTGAAGTAATAACCATGTATTAAAGTATGGGTTGTTATACCCAAGTGGTCCATTAATGATACACATATCATGATATAAGTCTCTTGGCCGAACCTTAGATTTTTAGGAGTTTAATATCAATTAATAATATAATATTTGTTTTAAAAACTATTTTATGTAAATTTTGACACTATTCAATAAATGATTTTTTTAAATATCATTATAGAATGATTACTTCTAAAAAATTAATTAAATAAATCCTAACATATCACATTATCCTATAAAAATATTTATATTTATAAAAAGTCTCAAATTACATTTATTTGGGTATTTATAAAATCAATTATTCTAATTTTTCATTAATTATTTAACTACTACATCACTATTGTGTCATAAATAAATTAAATTATATAATGTCTAAAAATTATAAATATAATACCATTATTTAGGAAATCCTTTTATCTTTATAATGAATATTTATAGTCTAAAATAAAACATATATAACCCTATGTAATAATTGTTTTCCTAAAAGATATATGTTTGTGCAATTTTTTTATTTATTTTCAATTAATTAATATAAAGTGTCATTATCACTTACAAGTGGATCCATGGGGCCCCAAAATCGACCCAAATATTCCCATTGTCGGACATGTATCCAAAAAAAAGGTTAGGACACGTTTTAGTGTAATTTATAATCATTATAATATTATTTTTTAACCCTTATTTACCAGATTTACCCTTTAACCATGGTAAATAAAATATTTATCGAAATAATTATTCAAAATGTCTAAAAATAAAAGTTACCTATTTAAACAATTTGGAAATCCTGATTCAAAATATGGAATCCATTTTCCTAAATTTCAAACACAGAAGTGGCAGAAATTAATTTAAAATTACTTCCCGTTGTCAAAACAAAAAGCATGCTTTTTAGATATAATAACTATCAAAAGATTGACACTTTTTTATGTCCGGTTTAATTGTAAAATTATGTCCAATGACCAAAATTGTATTAAATGGTAAAAATATATTCCATATGTACTTTAAAACCACTAAAATTTATAATTTATCACTACTATTTATTTTGGTTAAAAAAGTTATTTTTAATTTAAATTTTGTAATTTTCACTATTCATCAAAATATAAAAGTTGTCCGAAAAGTACCAAAATTTCACCCTTGTCTAAATTTGATATTATGAATCCAAAAACGAAGTCCATTTTGAGAGATAAAATTTATAATATTTTTAAAATTAGGTATTACTATTCATTACGGCTAGTTTGATTGGTTATCGTGTGTGTTAGAACTCGAAGTTACATACAACACACACTACTGTATTATTCAAAGAGAAGTGTACCGTTGAAGCTAGGGGTGTTACATTGTAAAGTTTTGATGTCCCCATTCTAAAGAATATATTTATTTAGTAAAATTGAATATATAAATGTTTAAAATATTGTATTTAAAAAGTGTTCACTATTAATGTTGGTAAAAGTGCATTTTTTAGAAATAATTCTTTTATCTGAAAAAAATGAATTTGTTATTAAATTATGTCTAAGAAGCTCATAATATGGATTCTAAAATTATAAGGATTATACATGGTTCAAAATTTCGTTAATACTATTCATAACCTATTTTGAACGACTTGTTTGGTATGTCATGGTGCGCTTGAACTCGGTGTTACGTGTAGTGCAAGTTATTGAATTGTTTTGAAGAAGTACATACTATGATATCTTAGGGTGTTACATTCTTCCCTCCTTCAATAAATTGCGTCCTCACAATATGATATTCTTCTTCGAAAATAAAAGTTGAAAACAGAAAATATCATTGTGGGAAAACCCACATCAGAAATTTGGTTAATAAAATTTAGTCTTAATAAGAGGAAAAGAGAAATGAAAGGGTCACCACAAAATGATGATCTCGATTAGGTGAACATTGGTGGAAAATAGAGACATAAAATTGGAGGAATAATGTAAATATTTACAGGAGGGGATTGAGGTCATCAATGTTAAAAAAATTTAAAATTGAGGTCCGTAAAATTTAGCAATCTATAAGGATTTAAAATTCCATCAGTTCAACAAAACATAAGGTATTAGGATAACACATTTTTTGTTTTAAGATCCCCTCACTAAATTATAAGAATTAATTACGTCATTGAATAAGAGAAGAAGAAAAATATATACATGACAAGTAGAGTCTCATCCTTTAACTACGTTCTACAACAAGATCATCTTTCACTCTATAAGATAATAGAATTTCAAAATAATATTCTATTTATCCTATTCGTATAGGGTTAAAAAAATTAATTTATAATTCATCTAGAAGAACCATTAAAAATGACATTATTCATTCCAGGACATCAAGTGGTTCAGTGGTAGGTGATACACCCTTGTCACCCTTCGGTTAAGGGTGCACGTCTCGCGACCTTGTCGGACGCGAGAGGTTGCCGCGCGACCTCCGGGTTGTCCTTTTATGGAAATCCAAAATAATCCAAACTAGAGTTATCGAAAATACTTCAGTCCAAAATTTATAAGGAAAGTAAACAAAATGAAGATCCTTTTTTCCACATAATAACATGTGAACACCTTCATCATGTATTCTTTTAAAACACTTCATCATCCTTAATTACCATAAAACCTTATTGATTACATTCCTGATCCCTTATTCCGTAAAGAATAATGGATATACTCCTTCAATCCAAAAATGTTTTAAACCCCAACAATGATGGAATATAGAAATCATTAATCAGTTTCAAGGTAGTCAAGAATATCCAATATAATTTATCCAAATCAATCATGTATTAATCTAAAATCACTACCTCAGTATCAGAACCACATTATGGTTTATCTTTCTCTCGACCATATATTTTCCAAAAATTTAACCTGCTATTGAGTCACTCTTCTTTGTTCCACACAATATCAAGTCCTTAAGGAAATAGTACTGCAGTACAATCCTTATATAATCCTTAATTATTATAACAAGTACATTTTTTATACAACACTCAAATGACATTTTCAACATAAGAACTCTAATCATTCCTCTTCATATGTGGTAGTATCATAACATGATTATTATCCAATAGAATCATTTTCGGCATAGTCTGATGACTGGGACATAGGTTCTTTTAGTGACCAAACTCCTTGAAAATGAAGCATTGTACATTTAAAACCATTTTCTTACCCATGCAGTCATGTACTCTTTTCCATTTTCCTCTACACTTATAACAAACTCCCAGTCCTTTCAGGAAAGTTCCTGGGTTATTCTTCCAACAGTTATCACATATGGGAAATTTCTTCTTTTCCCTCTTCCCTTTATCCATATTTCTCTCTTCCATCCTTTTCTTCTTTTTCTTCCCTTCAAATCCATAGGTCTCAGTAAACTCTTTACTTATCTTATCAACACATGATATTATTTCTTCATATGATGATAATACATAGGAGACTATTTCTCTTATAAATTTTGGATTATGACACTGAAAGATATGATGCTTCTTTATTTTGGATCATGTGTATTGCTGGAGTTCTCATTCCTTCTGCTGGGTGCCATTTATAAACAATGGAATACACTATATTAGTTTATGAATAACAATAACTAATCCCAAAAATGTAAAACACACAACATAAATTAAATATTTTATGGATATAATCCATAAAAATAAAAAGGTCTCCTTTGATGAAGTATATACTCATAAACCCTTCATAATGATTTGTAAAGAAAATGAGAGTTATCCTAAGGATATCCTCTGGGAGTGTCGTAACCAAGAGTTTAGCAAGGCCCGTTGTCATGTACCAGTTCCCATTCGAGTCTAGCTCAAAGTAGTGTTTTTGGTTTTTACGCCTAGGTACATCTATTCCAGAGCCACCTCTACCTGCTCGTATCTAGACAAGGATGTATTGCTCGGAAAACTCACAAAATCTCTACAATACAAAAATTATAGGGAGTTCTTCTATACTAATCCTCAAAGTCCATCTTAGGTCTATGTGCTCTAATCAGAGTTTATCTAAATATAGCTTCCACAGTTTGTACTAAACTTCCTCTGATACCAACTGTAATTCCCCGACCCCAGTTACCCAGCGTCAGTGCATTATTACATAACATTGGCATGACCATAAGAAAGATCAAATATCGAGTACCCGATTAGTTTAGTAGCATTGGAAACACTATATATATTCATAATGTTTTACATTAAATTATAGAAATGAAAACTACAACAACATAGTCTCCATAGTCCACACTCTTATCCCCTCATACTATCCCTGTAGGTCATTCATAATTTACTTCATTACATCCTGGGAAAAATAAACCATAGAAAAGGGGTGAGCTCAAATGTCAAGTAAGGATAACAATATAGCGGAAACATTCATAAATAAGAATAAACATTTAAGGCGATGTATAACTAAAACAAAGCCTTTTAAAAATGAACTTCAACATAGTATGGAAAAAAATAAAATGAAATAATTCCATTACTTATTCACATGGATATTCTACTAATCGAATAATCACATGCAATATCCACAACCACTTTCATAATGATGGAATGCATAATGCCAGACTATCATAACCACATAGCCAAGGCCTCGTGTCAAGACTACAAATAAGATTTTGTCAAGGCCTTGTGCCAAGACACTAGTTTGTCTCATGAGACCTACCGATGCATTGAGGAGCTATAGCGAGCTCCACCCGTCACAAATTAAGTTCAATGCATTCCCATATGAAAATGTTTAAACATAACATAAACATTTGTATTAAAACTAGCATACGAAATGTCAATACATTCTCCATAAACCATGAATGGTATAAAAATAACACATCCACAGTCAAACATATCATAAAACCTTCAATACAATATGGAATTTTTGTATCATAATAAATCAACTTCAAATAATCTAAAAATACATAAGAGGATGTCTACATAGATGAAATAAAAACTATTTGAGAGAAATACCCCTTTATTTTAAAATCATTTAAAAGTCACACATTTATAAAGGATGTAATTTAAAAGAGATTTTTGAATCAAAGTGTCCCATACCACTTTCAAACATTTGAAAAGAAATATCATTTCAAAATATTAATGTCCATATAAATAAATCCTTATAATAATTTTGAAAACATATACATTAATTAAGAATCTTTAGAAATATAAATCTTAAAAACATTTAAAATTAAGATCTTGATAAAGAGTACCTTTCACAAATTCATAAAATATTCATTTTGAAATAATTTAAAGGTCACATAATTATGAAATAAAACATTTAATTTGAAAATATTCTTATAAGATTGTAAGGGAATCTTTGAAGATTTTATAATGGTGGAAAATAGCTACACCCACTGTATAATTTTAAAAAACATTCTTACCTTAATTCTGACAAAAAGGTTAAAAAGCACCTTGTTTGGAAAATGATGAAAAGATTCCTTTATAAACCTCTTAAAAAAATTCAACAACGGTATAAATGAATTTATACCATAGTCTTTAAAATAGTAAAAATTATTTGAAATACATTTTTAAGAAACATGTATGTGGATGATAAAGAGGTCCTAGTAGATTATTACGTATAAACAACCGTGGATAATGAAGAGATTGCGAAATAAACCCTTACCTTGTACTTTTCCTTGGTTAGGGTAGGTTAACCTCTTGTATAATGGTGAAATAAATGTTATTAAATTATACAAGAATCATATATATTAATATGATATCATATATGATCTTTTAACATTGCTTTGTTAATAATATTTTAGAATTATCGTCGGTTTTGTTGTTAACTTACTCGTTTGCATTTATATGTTTTGTTACGTAAGCCATGTTTATCATGGGTAGGTTGAATTTTATTCATATACAAAATAATATCAAGACCTTAGATAATATTATTAAACATCAAATGATAATTAGACTTGAATAGATACAATGGAGAATGAATCTCATCGCGTTCGTGGAGAGTGTAGTCCGTACGTACGCACGAGCGACAATATCATTATTTTGATGTTAAAATAACATTTAATTGGATAGTATATCATATATAAAGAATCATTATCATTTTATATTTATTAGTTACATTAATCACACATCATTATTATACCCATCCAAATAATAATTTATTGAATAATAGTTACACCACGACGTGGAGACGGTAAGCCGTACGTATCCACGTATGGTGACATGTCATTCAAAGGATGGATATAATAATGAATATGGTTGTAACATGTTTATAATAACATCAAAGTATATATAATATACTGGAGTTATTATTTTATAATGGTAATAACAAAGATAGATGAAGTGGAAGAAGAAAGGAACATGAAAAGGGGTGGTGAAATCATTACCTCTTCTTCGGGTTCTTCCTTTTGATTTGATCAAAAGGGCTCCATAGGATGGATTTATGACTACAGGAATTCCTCTAGGATGAAGTGAGTGACGTTGAGAGAGTATTTGGGCAGGGTTTGGACGAACAAAAAGGCTTTTAAGGTGTAAATTAATTCGAATGAGGAGTGCCCTTTTATAAGAGGGGTGAGGGGCACCTTAGGAAAAGCTAGAAACATTATTTTATAATAAATTTATATTGGGTGTATAATGGCTCCAAAGTGGATTATTTAAAGGTTATGGTGTGTATGGGTCTAAAAACACTCAACAAAAATAATCTAGATAGGTTTGGATCATTAGTTTAACCTTATCTTTTAGTTTTATCTCTTAGTTAATTAGTTTGACACTTACCATGTCACTTTGTATTTTTATATTATATAGTTAATAAACATAATATATACCTCTATGAGACCCCCAAGTGGTTCATTAATGATATACCTATCATTATATAAGTCTCTTGGCTGATCCTTTTATTTTTAGAAATTTAATATCAATTAATAATATAATATTTGTTTTAAGAACTATTTTATGTCAATTTTGACACTATTAAATAATTGATTTTTAAAAAAATTGTTACAGAATGATTACTTCTAAAACGTTAATTAAATCAATACTAATATGTCATATGATCCTATAAAATTATTGTTATTTATAAAAAGTACCAAATTACATTTATTTGGGTATTTATAATATCAATTATTCTAATTTTTCTTTAATTAGGTAATTACTGCATCACCATTGTGTCAAAAATGAATTAAATGATATAATGTCTAAAAATTATAAATAAAACAAAATTATGTAGGAAATAGTTATTTCTTTTTAATATGTATTTATTGTCGAAATTAAAACATATATAACCCTATATAAAAATTGTTTTTCTAAAGGATATATGCTTATGCCATTTTTGTATTTATTTTGAGTTAATTAATATAAAGTGTCATTATCACATTCAAGTAGATCCATGGGGTCCCAAAATCAACGCAAAGATTACCATGGTCGGACATGTATCCACAAATAAGGTTAGGATACGTTTTATGGTAATTTATTATTATTATAATATTATTTGTTGACCCTTATTTAGCAAATTTATCCTTTAACCATGGTAAATAAAATATTTACCAAAGTAATTATTCAAAATGTCTAAAAATAATGGTTACCTATTTACAAAATTTGTAAATCCTGATTAAAAATATGGAATCCATTTTTCCAAATTCAAAACATAGAAGTGGCAGAAATTATTTTAAAATTAATTCCCGCTGTCAAAACAAAAAGCGTTTTTTAAGATATAATAATTATCAAAAGATTAACACTTTTTATGTTTGGTTTAATTTTAAAATTATGTCCAATGACCAAAATTGTATTAAATGGTAAAAATATATTCTAAATTTACTTTAAAACTACTCAAATTCATAATTTATCACTATTATTTATTTTGATTAAAAAACTTGTTTTTAATTAAAATTTTGTAATTTTCACTTTTCATCAAAATATAAAAGTTATCTGAAAAGTACCAAAATTTCACCCTTGGTTAAATTCAATATTCCAAATCCAATAAGTAAGTCCATTTTGAGAGATAAAATTTATAAAATTTTAAAAAGTAGGTATTACTATTCATCACAACTAGTTTGATTGGTTGTAGTGTGTGTTAGAACTCGAAGTTGGGTACAACACATGCTGTTGTATTATTCAAAGAGAAGCGTACCGTAGAAGTTAGGGGTGTTACATTGTAAATTTTTTATGTCCCCATTCTAAATAATATATTTATTTAGTAAAATTGAATATATAAAAGTTTATAACATTGGATTTTAAAAGGGTTCACTATTAATGATGGTAAAAGTGCATTTTTGAAAAATACATTTTTTATCTGAAAAAAATGAATTTTTTTTACATTATGTATAAGAAGCTCATTATATAGATTCTCAAATTATAAGGATTATATAAGATTCAAAATTTAGTTAATACTATTCATATCATCTTTTGAATGGCTTGTTTGGTAAGTCATGGTGTGCTTGAACTCAGTGTTACGTGTAGTGCAAGTTATTGAATTGTTTTGAAAAAGTACATACTATGAAATCTTGGGGTTTGACAGGGAATAACTCAAATAGGGCTCATGGCTTGAGAGGAGTGAGGAGAAGAGAAGGTGGGGTGGTGTTCATAGAAATGGGGTGGGGTCTTTTCTGATTATTTCAATCATTAGTTTCTTATTTTGGCTCCCAAATATGAATATTTTTTTGAATAATCACAATATATATTAATTTAATGAATTATGTTTCATTATTATGGTCTTACATTAGCATTAGATCAATTATGACATAATAAATTCTTCTATTTAGCATTTATCGTAAATTATCATATTTTAGTATACAACAACAACCTCTAGTATTATATATATATATAATCAAACACTAATAATTTTTCAATTATAGGATTCAAAAATGAACTCCATTTTATGAAAATAATTTTCTAAATATGAGTAAATTAATTTTTAATTTAAACCACGATTGTCATGGAAAATGCATATTTTAAAATGAAAATGATATTATAAGATTTCAAAATATTAGTAAACATATCAGAAAATTTTCATAAAATTATAATACCTAAAAATATTTATTTTTGAAGACGTGTTATGGAAATAAATTTTATTTTAAATTATTTATTTAATAAAAAAATGTTATTTACATATTGATGACAAACAAAAATTAAAAAACTTAATTAATAAATTATAAAATATTTACTCAATTATACTATGATAAAATTATATCATTTTTAATCTCATAATATGCCTAAATTATATATACATTTTAATGGGTTACGATACAATTCATTTGTCCAGTTTACTATTCATAATGGTCATATTACTATTCCTAAGGTCATGTTATACTTTCATTAGTATAGGTTCCCTAACATCTTAAAATACCTCTTATTTCATCAATTATCCATTTATAATGATTTTATTATGGTCAATATTTTATTTAATAGTATTTATACAATATTAAATTACATTATGAAAGGAAAAATTCCATCGATAAAATTTTGTGCCATTTCATTCTTCCTCCCTTTTGAAATTTCACCCTCGAAATATAATTTTACCTAAACATATGAGGGATCTTCTACTTCATCAACTCCTATAGTTCCCTTGATACAACTTCATACTTATGGTTCTTCCTCATAACATTGAATAGGTGTCTTGTATTGTTTCATAGAACATTATCTATCTAGTCCCAAATCATTACTAGAAGATACTCAATAGAGTGATCATCTTCTAGATATACCACCTCTGAGTTTAGTATATATAGGGGATCTATAATATACATCCTTAAGAGTGATACATGTATCACATCATCAAATTTATCTCTATTTTTTTGAAGTGAAAATAGATAGGCCAAAACTATTATACGATCAATGATCTCATAGTGGTCAATTTGTTTTGGGTTTACCATCCCTTTCTATCGAAAATTATATATTCAACGGAAGAATTTATCTCCAATGTTGAACTCCATGTCACCTCAATAGTTGTGAGCACAGATCTTTTTCCCACACTGAGTAGTTTGGATATATTGTTGGATGACTTGATCCTTCTTTGCCGTATATTCCATAGGATGAAGTCCCGGTAGATTTCTTTCACAAACATCATCCTAAAAGGTTGGTGTTCTATATCGCTTTCCAAACAGAACATCATATGAAGCCTTTGAATACTCGAGTGAAAAAATTGTTGTATGAAAACTCAAGCGATGGGAGATGTAGATCCCATACACCATTAAATTCTATTGAACATAATATTATAATATCATAGTGAATATGAATAGTCAATTAAGACTTCATATCAATTTGGTGGGTGATAGTTCATGCTAAAATTTTATTCATTACTCCATGAATGTTGATGAATCCTCTAGAATTTAGAGGTTATCATGGGATCCCGATCATTGATAATCAATTTTGGATCTCCTTGTAGTCTCACCAAATATTTCACATATATCGTTTCATGTTGTTCAAGTGAGATCACTTCCTGATTGAAGATAATGTGGGAAGCCTTTGTGAGTTGGTACCCCACAATAAATATTTCATTATTCCCTTGGGATGTCTTGGGGAGACTAGTGATGAAGTCAATAATGAAAATTTCCTATTTCCAGATTGGTATAGTTAATGGTTTCATTATCCCTTTGGAAACAGTTAACTCTACTTTATCATTCTGATATATCATTCACCTTGAGATATGTAACACCCTGACCCCAATTACCTAGATTCGGTGCATTATTACATAACATTGACATGATCAGAAGGGATCATGTCTTGAAAGACCGATTAGTTTAGTAGTCTTGGAAGCACTATATATATTCATAAATCTTACATTACATCATAAGGTAAAAAAAACTACAACAACAACTTGTATTTATATCCCCTCATACTATCCCTGCAAGTCATTCATGAATTACTACTTTTTATCCTGGAAAAAATAATACATTGAAAGGGGTGATCTCACATGCTCAGTAAGGATAAAAATATAGGATAAGCTTTTATATATAATCATAAACACTTAAGGCAATGTATAACTAAAACAAAAGGCTTTTAAACTTGAACCTCAGTATAATTTGGAAAATAAAAAATTATTTAATTCCATTTACTTATTTACATGGATATTCTACTAGTCGAATAATCACAAGCAATATCAATAACCACTTTCATAATGATGGAATACATAATTCCAGACAATCATAACCATGTAGCCAAGTCCTCGTGCCAAGAATACAAATAAGAGTTTGTCAAGGCCTTGTGTCAAGACACTAGTTTGTCTCATGAGACCTACCGATGCATCGAGGAGATATAGCGATCTCCACCCATCACATATAATGTCCAATTCATTCCTCATATGAAATGTTTGAAACTTAACATAAACATTCGTGTTAAAACTAGCATACAAAATGTCAATAATTTATCCACAAACCATGAATGGTATAAAAATATTACATCAACAGTCAAAAATAACTCATTCGAAACAAAATGGATGATTGTATTGTATCTTTTTAAACTCAATCAGGAATAATGTAAGATATTGACATAGATTAAAATAATCATCAATCTATTTAGAGAAATATTCCCTTTTTCTTGAAAACATTTAAAAGTCACACTATTTATCTAGAAGACATTTAAAACAGATTTTTGAATCAAAGTGTCCCATAGCACTTTGAAACTTATAAAAGGAATTTTGATTTGAAAACTTTAATGTCCATATAAATAAATCCTTAAAAATATTTTTAAAACATGGACATTAAAGTGAAATATTTAGAATAATAAATCATTAAAACATTTTTAAATGATATTATAGTTAGAGTTATTAACCAAAAGAGAGACACTTGAATACAAATAATTGAGGTAAATTTTTTTTTTAATATCATGAGAATAAAGGGATTCATTATATACTATGTCAACATACATTATATACACCATATAAAAATTATTTAGTGTATAACAACAAAGGATTTTCAAAGGAATGTAAATTGAGATAAAATCTCTCATAAAGGTCGTATCCTTAGGTTAAGGATAAATCAACAACATAATTATGTGTGATTAATATAAATACACTCAATATGATAGGATATTGAGGGTAAAACAATCAAAGGACATTCACACATATTATTGTAAAAACAACACAAATGAATTGGATGTTTAACTCAACAAATCGAGATAGAGTAAAAATTACTCTTATCAAGTTCATATCGAGGACATGAGAAATTATCAATGGAGTGATTATGTGTATCAAAAGAATATACATAGGATGGGGAGTGGAAATTATTTCATAAGAAATAAATAGTGATTCCACACATAATCTTAGAATAAAATAATCAATGAAGTATTCGTAAAGCCGAATGATTGGAAATTGAAATTTCAAATTCCCTTATCGATTTGGTAACATAAAAAACATACACACATGAAACAAGGATCATACAATTATGATTTAAATATCCATAAATTAAATTATACTGCACAATGATTAAAATCATGGGCAAGACACACACCAAATGCAATAAATAAGTAGTGAACAATGGAAATATCACGGAATTAAAAGTGAGATAAGAAACCCCTTACTTTGTACTTTTTCCTTGGTCGACGGTAGGTTAACCTCCTGTATAATGGTGACATAATGGTTATTTAATTATAAACATATCATTTACATTAATATGATATCATATATGATCTTTTAACATTGATTTGTTAATAATATCTTAGTATTATTGTTGTTTCGGGTGTTAATGGATTCGCTTTCCTTTATATTATTTTTTATGTGAGCCGTAGTTTTTTATGGATGGGATGTATATTATTCATATCCAGAATGATATCATGTCTCTAAAAATTATTTTTATTCATAAAATGAAATTTATTCTTGAATGGATATGATGGGGAATGAATCTCATTGGGTTCGTGGAGACGGTAATTCGTATGTATGCATGAGCGACAATATCATTATTTTGATATTAAAATAATATATAATTAGATGGTATATCATATATACAGAATCATTATCATGTTATATTTATTATTTATATGAATTATTCATCATTATTATACCCATACAAATAATTATATATTTAATAACAATTACACCACGATGTGGAGACGATGGGTCGTACGTATGCACGTATGGTGACATGTCATTCAAAGGATAAATAGAATACTGAATATGGTTGTACCATATTTATAATAACATCACACTATATATAATATACATAATTTATTATTTTTTAATGTAAATAAAAAAGAAAGAAGTAGTGGAAGAAGAAAGGATTTTGAAAAGGGGTGGTGAAAGCATTACCTCTTCTTCGGGTTCTTCCTTTTGATTTGATCAAAAGGGCTCCTTAGGTTGAATTTCTAATAACAATAAGGCCTCTAGGATTAAGTGATGGAATTTGAGAGAATATTTGGGTAGGGTTTTGCGAGCCAAAAGTCTTTGATTGTGTAAAGAATTGGTAAGAAGTGGGGTCCTTTTATAAGGGGGGAAGGGGGTCTTTATGAAAAACATAAAGTATTAGTTTATAATAATTTAATATTCGTTTTCAAATGGCTCAAAAGGGGATTATTTAAATTTTAATATGTGTATAGGTCTATAACCATTCAACCAATAGGTTTTATACAGGTTTGAGTCATTATATTAACCATATCTTTTGGTTTTAACTCATAGTTAATTAGTTTGACATTTACCATATCACTTGTTTTTATATTATATAGTTAATAAACTTACTATATACCTACAAGCGACCCCAAGTGGTGCATTACTAATTAACCTATCATCATATATGTCCTTTGGACGATACTTATATTTTTAGGTATAGAATATCAATTAATAATATAATATTTGTTTTAAAAACTCATTTATGTAAATTTTGACACTATTCAATAATTGATTTTTGTTAAAATTTTAACAACCTTATTAATTACAACCAAATTCATTTAATGAATAATAACATGTCATATTAACCAATAAAATTCATGTATGTTATAAAAACATTCAAATTATATTTATCTTAACATTTATAAAACCAATTGTTTGATTCTTTCATTAATAATGAAAATATTTCTTCATTAATTTTTCAGATATATTATTTATTTTTCAATGTCTAAAATTTATAAATAAAATTACATTATGTAGGAAATAATTTTATATTTCTAATTAATCTTTAAAATTGAATATATAACATATATTACCCTAAGTAAAAAATGTTTTTCTAAAAGATATAAGCTTATTTCATTTTTGTATTTACTTTAACTTAATTAATATATAGTGTCCCTATCGCCTACAAGTGACTCCATGGGGTCCCCAAATCGACCCAAATATGAACATGTCAGACATGTATCAACCAATTGGGTTATGACATATTTTAGGGTAAATTAATATTATTATAATATTTTTTTTACCCTTATTTACCGGATATACCCTTTAACCGTGGTAAATAAAATATTTACCGACGTAATTATTCAAAATGTCTAAAAATAAGAGTTACCTATTTAAACAATATGGAAATATAGATTCCAAATATTGAGACCATTTTTCTAAATTCAAAACACAGAAGTGGCAGAAATTCATTTAATATTAATTCTCGCTGTCAAAATAAAAAGCGTGTTTTTAAGAGATAATAACTATCAAAAGATTGACACTTGTTTATGTCCGGTTTAAATGTGAAATTATGAACAATGACCAAAATTATATTAAATGGTAAAAATATTTTCTAAATATACTTTAAACCCACTCAAATTCATAATTTATCACAGTTAATTATTTTGAATAAAAAAGTGGGTTTTAATAAAAATTTAGTAATTTTCACTATTAATCAAAATATGAATGTTATCTTAAAAGTACCAAAATTTCACCCTCGGATAATTTCGATATTTCAAATCCAAAAATGAATTCCATTTTTAATGATAAAATGAATAAAATTTGAAAAAGTTGGTATTACTATTCATAACGGCTAGTTTTATTAGTTGTGGTGTGTGTTAGAACATAAAGTTGCATACAACACGCGGTACTGTATTATTCAGCGAGAAGCATACCATAAAATATTGGGGTGTTACATTATCCCCTCCTTAAATAAATCGCATCTTCGAAATTATTAAAATTGGTCTTGGAAATATAATGGTAAGTCCCACATCAGAAAAAGTGTCAATAAAACTATCACTTTAAAAGAATGAAAGAGAAGTACAAAGGTCACCCGAGATAACCTATACTAGTATTCCAAGTAGAAAAACATGGATATGGATGATAAAATAAATGTCATGTTCTGATGGAGAGGGATAGAAGAGATGATTAGGAGAAAGTTAACAACAAGGAAATCACAAACTTTTGATGGGACAAATGGTCATTAGTTTCCCAGTAGTAAAAGCAAATAGACAACATTTTTTTTAAAGTTACATTACATAAAGATGAGGAATTGATTTCTCAGATTGACTAATAACAAAAAAAGATATACATAATTTTTATGTAAAGATTCATTCTTTAATAAATTTCTACTACTAACTTATTTTTAAACGATGAGTATTCCAGAAGACTTGGTCCCACTAGAAGAGTTGCAATTAAATTATTATATAATCACATGATCCACGAAGAATAAACTATATATTTACCTTGAATTTAGAGATTAATCAAAACAAAAATGGTTAGTATAAGATCTGATGATCCCCCAAAAGTTTATTTCATTAGAGAAAGAAACATTAATCTTAATTTATAAAATTAAACCAACAATACCCCAATGATAAATAAATATAATTCAATAAAGAATTGTCCTTAAAATCCTTTAATAAAATCCAAAATAATATTGAATCTCAAAACAATGAAGAATTCTGTTATGTATTCATCCATTTTAAATGGTATCTCCAAATAACATCAATTACTCTTAACGTCACACACTTAAAAGTAATTAACCTAATCACATATTCTCTGTTATAGTTTAATCATTTCCACAAATAACCCAAATCACTGTAAATCCATAATAAAAACATAGATAACAATCCACCATTACTCCTCAAATAAAATCACATACTATTCTATTTTCCTTGGGAATATAGTGTTCCCAACAAAGTGAACATCTTCCAAAATAACATTTATCACTTAATCACCAAATCATTTTCCTATACGAAGGGTATTCATTTTATAAGTCATAAGATCCTAAATCAAATTATTATTGATCAATAAAATCATTTAACTAAAATTAATACTCATACTAACCAGGAACATCATGTAGCCCATTGGTAGGCGATAAATCCCAATCACACTTCGGTTGTGGGTTCGATTCCCATAGCTTTTTCCGACGCGTTGGGTTGTCACATGGTCTATGTGTTGTACTTTTTCAAAAACTATATTTTATAATATTACCAAAAAGAAATAAAGTCCTCAAAATAACTTTAACATAATTTAACCACAAATGATATCTCATACCTTTCATTTTCATTCCAAAATATAATAACATGTAATTGCCTCAAACCCAATGATCATATAAGACCAACTGGTTATTTATAACTTTATCTGCAAGAGAAAAGATAATTCTTCCTCAAATATCATTTTCAAATGAAAAATTGTAGGGTTACACATACAAGATAAAATTATTCCAAAGTAATCTATCAATAAAGAGCACTAACACTTTTAAACATTTCACCATCCATTTATTTCCACAAAGGTTCTTCATCATATGTTCCTCGGGTTCCCACATTGCCTCTTCCATCTAATGATTTCTCCATAGAACTTTTACTAGACGAGTCATCCGGTTTCTTAACACTTGATCATTGGTATGAGTAATTCTGATAGGCTCTTCACAATAAGATAGATCAGGTTCAAGTCTAATTAGTCATATGTGAGTACATGTGTTGGGTCAGGCATGTATTTTTTCACTAGTGATATATGGAACACATCCTGAACTCTGGGGAGACTAGGCAGAATTTCCTTTTGGTAGAATGTGTTCATGTGTCACAATGGTACCTTAGGAATTTTTCATAATCATATACTTCCTTTACCTAAAAACTCCTCATCCATCTTGGATTATATCAATGGAAGCATCGATGAAACATAAAAAATTAAGTATTTCTTATATATAATTTTGATACATTGTCTTTAACATGTTTATTTAGAAATATTTTTTCTGATTCATCTTCAATTATTTCAAAATAAGGCTTTGGTAAATCGGTTTCCATATGTCCCAAAAGAAATAAATATATAATTTGACACATATAGGCTTCTCGAAGGTCTCCCTCTTCTGCAACAGCAAGAAAATGATTCAGTGCATTGTAATTTTGAGATAAAGTGAAGAATTTGAAAAGAACCCAATGGTACTTCCCACGCTTAGTGTGGTAAGAAAGTTGAGAGAAAAATATTATCCAATAGTCAGTAATTTATCTTTTAATGAATCATGCAATTATAGAGGTATTTTATGTCTCTTTACGTTGTTTTCATGTAACTTAGAAATTTGAAAATGATTCAACATCATATGTGCATGACTTCTGGATAATAATTGTAAGTAGTTATTCAGCAAGAGAGAGAAGATTTGTTCGCTATCTTGCTCCCTCAATGATTTAACTAAGAAAAAGAAAATAGAATTAGTGTTTTTGAATACTTATCTAATAAGAATGTAAAAAAATAGACATAATAGGATAATCTTTTAACTTAACTATATATCCTAACATGGGGTACCCTATGTTAAAATATTGGTTATGCACTATCTATTTCCCGACATATATTCTTAGGGGAATTTTTTTATTCCCTTTATAATGGTTCATACTAATCTTGTCAATTTACAAAATAATATCCCCTGAGAGTGTCAAAATTAATACTGCATCAAGACCCATTGTTGTGCCCCAGTTCCCGTTCGAGTCTAGATCAAAGCAGTGTTTTTGGGTTTTACCCCTAGGTACATCTATTCCAGAGCTGTCTCTACCTGCTCGTATCCAGACAGGGATGTATTTCTCGGAAAACTCACAAAATATCTTTAATAAAAAATTTCTAGTATGTTCTTCTATACTAATCCTTAATGTCTATCTTAGGGTTATGTGATCTAATCAGATATTATCTAAATCTAGCTTCCAGGGTTTATACTAAAATACCTTTGATACCAACTGTAACGCCCCGACCCCAGTTACCCAGAGTCAGTGCATTGTTACATAACATTGGAATGATCACAAAGGATCAAGTATCGAAAGGCCTATTAGTTTAGTTGTCTTGGAAACACTAGATATATTCATAAGTCATACATTACATCATAAGGTAAAAAAACTACAACAACATATTGTCTTCATATCCCCTCATACTATCCCTGCAGGTCATTCATAAATTACTTTTTCACATCATAGGAAAAATAATCCATTGAAAGGGGGGAGCTTAGATGATCAATAAGGTTAACAATATAGCAGAAACTTTCATAGATAAGTATAAACACTTAAGGAAATATATAACTAAAACAAAATACTTTTAAACTTGACCTTCAATATAATATGGAAAAGATAAAATGAAATAATGTCATTTACTTATTCACAAGGATATTCTAATAGTCAAATAATCACTTTAAATATCAATAACCACTTTTGTAATGATGGAATACATAATGACAGTCTATCAAAACCACATAGCCAAGGCCTCGTGCCAAGACTACAAAAAATCTTTTGTCAAGGCCTTATGCCAAGACACTAGTTTGTCTCAAGGGACCTACCGATGAATCGAAGAGCTATAGCGGGCTCCACCTGCCACTTACTATGTCCAATGCATTCCTCATATGAAAAGTTTGAAACATAACATAAATATTCATATTAAAACTAGCATACGAAATGTAATTAATTTATCCACAAACCATGAATGGTATAAAAATAGCACATCCACAGTCTAAAATAACTCATTCGATACAATATGGAAGTTTATATTGTATCTTATTAACGTCAATCAGGATTAATGAAGGATATTGACATAGATTAAAAAACTCATCAAGCTATTAAGATAAATATCCCCCTTTTTCATGATAATAGTTAAAAGTCACACTATTTATCAAGAAGCCATTTAAAACAGATTTTTGATTCAAAGTGTCCCATACCACTTTGAAACTTTTAAAAGGAATTTTGATTTGAAAACATTAATTTTCATATCAATAAATCCTTAAAACCATTTTTAAAACACGATCATTAATGATAAAGATTTAGAATAATAAATATTTAAAACATTTTAAAATGATATTTTAGTTAGAGTTCGGAACCAAAAGAGAGACACTTGAATATAAATAATTGAGGTAATAAAAACATTGTAATATCATGAGAATAAAGGGATTCATGATATACTATTCAAGTTCATTATATACACCATATAAAAGTGATTTGGTGTATAACAACAAAGGTGTCTCAAAGGAATGTAAATTGAGATAAAATATATCATAAAGGTCATATATTTAGGTTAAGGATAAATCAACGACATAATTATGTGTGAAAAATATAAATACACTCAATATGATTGGATATTCTGTGTCAAACAATCAATGGAAATTCACACATATACTTGTAAAAACAACACCAATGAATTGGATGTTTAACTCAACAAATCGAGATTGAGAAAAAATTACTCTTATCAAGTTCATACCGATGACTTGAGAAATTATCAATGGAGTGATTATGTGTATCAAAAGTATATCCATTGGAAGGGGAGTGGAATTTATTACAGAAGAAATAAATAGTGATTCCACACATAAACTTAGAGTAAAATAATCAATGAAGTATTCGTAAAGCCTAATGAGTGGAAATTGAAATTTCAAATTCCCTTATCGATTTAGTAACATACGAAAGATACACCCATTAAAGAAAGATCATAAAATGATGAAATAAATATCCATAAATTAAAGTATATTTCACAAGGAATATAATCATGGTCAATACACACCCCACATGCAATAAATAAGTGGTGAAAAATGGAAATCTCATTGAATTAAATGTGAGATAAGAAATCCCTTACTTTGTACTTTTTCCTTGATCTATGGTTGGTTAACCTCCTGTAAAATGGTGAAATCATTGTTATCGAATCATAAAAGAATCATTTACATTAATATGATATCATATATGATCTTTTATCATTGATTTGTTAATAATATCTTAGTATTATCGTCGTTTTGGGTGTTAACGGATTCGTTTTCCATTATATTATTTGTTATGCGAGCCGTATTTGTTATGGATGGGATGTATCTTATTCATATACATAATGATATCATGTCTCTAAAAATTATTTTTATTCATCAAATTAAATTTTGTCTATAATGGATTTGATGGGGAATGAATCTCATCGAATTCTTAGAGACGGTAATCCGTACGTACGCACGAGCGAGAATATCATTGTTTTGATATTAAAATAATATATAATTGGATAGGATATAATATATAAATAATCATTATAATTTAATATTTATTATTTATATGAATTAAAAATCATTATTATACCCATCCAAATAATAATATATCAAATAACAATTACACCCCGACGTGGAGATTGTAGGTCGTACGTACGCGGGTATAGTGACATGTCATTAAAAAGATGGATAGAATAATGAATATGGTTGTACCAAATTTATAATAAAATAAAATTATATATATAATATAGTGGAGTTATTATTTTATAATGGAAATAACAAAGAATGAAGAAGTGGATGAAGAAAGGAATTTGAACGAGGGTGGTGAAATCGTTACCTCTTCTTCGGGCTCTTCCTTTTGATTTGATCAAAAAGGCTCCATAGGATGGCTTTATGATCCAACCAAGGCCTATAGGTTTAATTGAGGGAATTTCATAGAATATTTGTCAGGTTTTGGACGAGTCAAAAGGCATTGAAGGTGTGAATAATTGGATAGAAGCTGTGTCCTTTTATAAAGGGGGAAGGGGCTCTTTAGGAAAAACTTAAAGTATTATTTTATAATAATTTCATATTTAGTTTGTAATGGATACAAAGTGGATTATTCAAATTTTATGGTAGAGATAGGTGTATAATCATTCATACAATAGGTTTTATACTGTCTTGGGTGATTATCTTATCCTTATCTTTTGGTTTTAACTCTTAGTTAAATAGATTGACTTTTACCATGTCACTTGTGTTTTTATATTATATAGTTAATAAACATACTATATACCTCCAAAAGACCCCCAAGTGGTCCATTAATGATGTACCTATAATCATATATTTATTTTGGCCGAACCATAGATTTTTAGGAATAGAATATCAATTAATAAAATAATATTTGTTTTAAAAACTCATTTATGTCAATTTTGAGTGTATTCAATAATTGATTTTTGTTAAAGACTTAAAAACATTATTAATTAGAAAAAAATTCATTTAATATATCCTAACATGTCATATTGACCAATATAATTCATGGATGTCATCAAAACATTCAAAGTATATTTATTTTAACATTTATAATACCAATTATTTGATTCTTTCATTAATAAGGAAAATACTGCATCATTATTATGTCATATATATTTTTAATTTTTCAATGTCTAAAAATTATAAATAAAATTAAATTATGTAGGAAATATTTTTATATTTCTAATGATTATCTATAATCCAAAATATAACCTACATAACCCTTTGTAAAAATTTTGTTTCTAAAAGATATAAGCTTATGCCATTTTTGCATTTACTTTAGCTTAATTAATATAAAGTGTCCCTATCACCTACTAGTGGCTCCATGGGGTCACCAAATCGAACCAAATATTCCCTTGGTCATACATGTATCAACCAATAGGTTTAGGACACATTTTAGGGTAAATTAATATTTTTATAATATTATTTGTTTACCCTTATTTATTGGATTTACCCTTCAACCATGGTAAATGAAATATTTACCTAAGTAATTATTCAAAATTAATAAAAATAACAGTTACCTATTTAAAAAATTTGGACATCCTGATTCCAAATATGGATTCCGGTTTTCCAAATTAAAAACACATAAGTGGCAGAAAATAATTTAAAATTAATTCACACTGTCCAAACAAAAAACGTGTTTTAAAAAGATAATAACTATCAAACGATTGACACTTGTTTATGTCCGGTTTAAATGTGAAATTAGGTCCCATTACCAAAATTGTATTAAATGTTAAAAATATATTCTAAATATACTTTAAAACCTCTCAAATTCATAATTTATCACTATTAATTTTTTAGATTAAAAAATTTGTTTTTAATAAAAATTTAGTAATTTTCACTATTCATAAAAATATGAAAGTTATCCGAAAAGTTCCAAAATTTCACCGTAGGATAATATCAATATTCTGAATCCAAAAATGATGTCCATTTTGAATGATAAAATGTATAATATTTCAAAAAAGTGGTTATTACTATTCATAATGGCAAGTTTTATTAGTTGTGTTGTGTGTTAGAACTTGAAGTTGCATACAACACACGGTACTATATTATTCAGCGAGAAGCATACTGTGGAAGATTGGGGTGTTAAAAGATATACTCAGAAATATCCTTTTTCATATTGTCCCAGTAGATTTTTTCTCAGAGATCATGGTACATCTTATTACTCTGGGGATGGACATTGACTTTTGAGATATGTACTTTATAGAATAAGTCTTTATTTATCCTAAGTGATTAAGGCACAAAAATACACAATCCAAACTAAGTCACACTATTTTCATCAATATGGAAATATTACAACATCCCTTACTGTACTATATTCATCTAATTTTGTAACACCGATGGATTCTTTTGTGCCTTTTTAATCTCCACTTGGATAAACTATTATGAAATTAATTGGGAAAGGTATGATATTTTCCATGAATTTATAAATTTTGGACCCATATTTTCATATCTAGGAAGATAGGGTTATTCCCAATCTAAACCATGGATAGAGTATATTGTTCTTTTCTTCTAAGAGAAATATATACCTTGTTCACCTTTTCAGGATGATAGTGAATAAAGAAATGGTAGTCTTTAATTAGATATAATTGTGTCATTTGTCACATGTTGACCAAATTTTGTGGGAATATATACATTATTATCCTATTATTGGTATATATGTTACATTTCTCACCATAGAGGTAGTACCACCTGATTTTCAAGGAATTATTCACTACTTAGAACAATAGATCACATGTTAGGTAGTTCTTCTCATAGATCTTCAACTGGTATGAGGCATATATTATCACATTTTCATATTTGCAGAGTACACTACCACAACCTTTCTCTAAAGATAAAGTTTATATCACATAATGATCTCTACTTTTTGGTATGGTGAGCACTGGTGTAGAGATCATCGTTAACTTTAGACCCTTGGAGCTTTCCTCACAATCTTCCATCTAGATTTACATTTCAACTTTTTTTGTTAACATATTTTACTGGATAGAAAATCCTGATAACGTTCTCCCATCACATCATTAGTGAACTATTAATCCATAAAAACCATGGAATTTTGGAAAAATTGAGGGGATGATCCATTCCTCAATTTACATTTTTTGA
This sequence comes from Viscum album, assembly GCA_963277665.1. NCBI lineage: Eukaryota > Viridiplantae > Streptophyta > Magnoliopsida > Santalales > Viscaceae > Viscum > Viscum album. The sequence continues at coordinate 11,876,443 of OY728154.1, forward strand.
AGGTTCCATAGAAATTATCGAACATCTGATCACATGTCCCATGAATATGACATTCTATATTGGAAATTCAGGCTTCTTGAACCCTATGTACAACATCACAATCCTCAATTATTCCCTGAAAATACCTATGAGTTTTTCATGTTACAACATTCCCTTAAATTGGTTAAGAATATCATCGATAAACTGTACCATGAAATTTTTGAGTAATGTATAAAGACTTTATTCATCAAATACATAATGATTGTAGTGGAATTAGAAATTCATAAGGACATCACTAGAAACTCGTAGATCTCGTAACCTATATGGAAGGTAGTCTTTTAAATATCTTCTCTATTAACCATGACCTAATGATATCCAGAATAATGATCCATCATAGAGAAGTACTGAGATCCTCCAAACTGATCAACATTGTCATCAATCATTGGAATAGAATACTTTTTCTTTATGAGGATTTTTTAGAGTTCGTGATAATCGATATATAACAACCTTGATCTATCCTTCTTATTAAACAATATAACTGGTGAATCCCATAGTGACGCATTAAGGTATATGAACCCTTTATCGAAAAGATCTTGCAGCTAATTCTTTAAGTCCCCTAGTTCAATAGGAGCCATCATACAAGGACTCTTTGAGAAAGTAGTAGTTCTATGTATAATTTTTACTATGAAATCTACCTTGTGATCGAGCAGAATATTAGGTAAATATATTGGAAATACATCACTATATTCATTCACAATGGGAATCTTCCCTAGGTTGATATATTCCTCAGACCCAATTATTTTATGGAATTATGCTTCTTCACAGATAATCAATACCCATACCATTAATATATTTTTCAAAGGGTAATCACAAATATTCATTCATTTATAGAGTATTATAGGATGGTTCTGAATATTGAAAGATATTTCCTTTCCTACATAGTATATATGTGATCTCTATAATGAGATCAAATCAAATCAAATTATATTATAAAATTACCCCATGGTATGTATCACACAATTCAATAGAAGAATCTTCCCACATAATCCAATAGGAGGGGATTCCAACACTTGTTATTCAATGATTGCACCACGTTGTGTTTTTAAAAATATTTCTACTTTACAGTTTCTTCAATTCAATTAAATAATTATAGAAAACATGCATGATACAAAAGAAAGAATATAACTAGAAAAAAATAAGAATGTTTTCCATTCTTAAATTAGTAGGAAATGAAACTTTTATGTGTCTATTTTCTTGTTCCACTAATGTAGTAGTGATTGAATAAGTCATGCCTGTCTCTTTTGTCTTTAAGGCATGCAAACTCTGATTACCCTTGAGGTCTTGAGGTTTGGTGCCCTGTCATTTATTGTGCCATTTAACAAAAAAATTGTATCATTGTACCATTGGTGGTGTCTCCATTCCTCCACCACATGTTTCTAATTCCTCATGTGTTCATGGAATTCATGGGCTTTGTGGCCTTCTCCCCTACAAATGAAACATTTCCCCATCTAGTTGAGGTAGTTCCCATGATAATTCTCCCATCATTTTTTACATGTTGTTTTTTGAGTTTTCATGCATTATTTATCTTTAGATCCTCCATTTTGAAACATCAATTTTCATTTCTTAACACCATAGCTATGGGTACACTCTCCAAAGTCCATCTATATTTTGAGATCACATCACACAACTACTTCACACAACTACTTCATAACTCTAAAAGTCCCAAATTTCAAGAGCCTTTAGAATGTGATATTTCAAACCACTAATGAATCTATAAATTTTCCAATTATTTTTTATATCAAAACCCATAAAGTAAATTGAAATTATTTTGAAAGGATCTTTATAGGATGTGACAGATTCTTCTTCCTTTATATTAACCTACATAAATTTTCCCTCTATCATTGTATGATGATTTAGACAAAAATAAATGTTAAGAAACATTATCTCAATGTCTTCCCACTCCATATGTTTAATTTAATCCCTCAGTTTGATGTTCTTAACCAATTACCACCATTGGTCAGCCCCTCGATCTCGATGATAAATAACCAGATTCTATTTCTACATCTCACCATTGTGATGTATATAAAATTACTTATCCATTGTGTTGACCCATTATTATTATTCTAGTTTATTGGATCATCCACTAAAGGTCTGTGAACATTTCTACATAAAACACTTGATATCTAGTTTCTCCCTCTTATTTGTATGAAAACATTCCATAGTATTGAGGTTATTCTTCATAAACTGAGATAGGTGTGTAAGTGTCCCCATGAATATTTGAACTCCACCTCATAATGAAATCGGGATGTCACTCTGAATATCACATTATTATACATCACACGGTTTGTTGTCTCGGTTTCTCTTGGTCCCCACAATTTTCTAAAATAGAAAAGGATTGAAAAAAATAGAATTCCACATTTCTAGAATAAATATTTTCCTATATTGTGAAATTAACTCTAATGAAAAACCTTATGAGATCCCTATGTTTATAAAATCTTCTTGTATTATTATATATACATAGTGTCATACTAGAGGGTTTCACTATGGATCTTTAATTCTAATTTCCAAATTGAAGAAATCATGGTCAAATACCAAGTATAGTGACCCTAATGTTTCTTATATTTATATTAAATCAGTTTCATGATAAAAAAATAAAATAATTATATAAATGTGATCCAATGTTTTAGTGTCTTTTCAAAACTAGGACCATACATTACATTTACAAAACAAAACATAAACATTTATTTAATTCCTTCTATAAATTCATATTGGCCTGTGAACTCTTCTTAGTACAAGTATTCACTTAAGTATATATATCAAAAACGGTTGAGGTAAAATTACATTAAGGGGATAGATAATAACTTTAAACAATATTACATGGAGTGATAATATCCATATCATCATCATAATCATGAGAGGAAGTATAAGATAATGGAATAGAATCTGGAAATGTATAAAATGAAACATGAAGACTTAGTGGTCAACTAATACACATAGTTATGAAAAAAGATATCATCATGCTCATGTGTATTTCAATTTAACTCATGAAAATCATTACATTAACCAATTAAATGGAGATCTATATAATTATTGGAGTGCCCATCACATCATAACATATTCATTGCACTACATAATTATGGGCACAATCATCACATCATAGCATTTGTGTTATCTTGCAAGCCACAATGAACATAATTCAATCACTAACATAATATAACCCATGGAATAGAGTGGGATTAATTTCATAAATCATATATTCAGAAAAATTTGGATCCCAAAATAAATAGTAAATTACATACTAGGTATAATAATCATCAATTTTTAGAGAACAATAAACAATCTCTTGACAAGTAATAGATGTTTCTGGGAAAGATAGGTTCTTTTGGAAAAATCCATTCAATTTTCATTAAACTATATTGGTAACATATATATCCCAATAAATATAATATAATAATTAATAAATTATATATATTTAAATGTAAAGGAATATACTTAAAGAATATTGGGTAAATGAAGGAAACCCAATGAAAGAGAGTTGGGATCGAGAATTCCCCATACTTGTAGTCTGAATGCTTCCTCTACATTAATATCCTATATAATCACATTAGGCTCATTAAAAAAATATTAATTATTTTATACATTTATTTTATTAATTATGGTTTATTTATGTTTGTTTATAGGCATTGGGATTATTTTGATAGTTTAATTTCATCATTCTGGAGCATTCATTTTCTTATTTTTCATGATAGATTCAATTATATACTTGATTGTAATTTTTTCTAAATTAAGATAATTATCTAGAATTTGTATTATATATGTATATTGATCATACATAAGTTTAACATAATTTTTAATGAATTTCATTATATGGTATGGGGATGACTCATTAGATAAGGGTTAATGATGATCATTTTTGGCAAATTGACACATCACATACGGTGAATTCATTTTTTGAATAAAAGATATAGTAGGAGGATTTTAATGTTATATCTTCCATTAGCCAGATATAATTATATTATATATATGGTACTACAATTAGAAGGTGACCATATAATAATCAAAAATATGAAATTGAATTGTAATTAAAAGAAGAAGGGAGAGGATTTTACCTCTTAAATTACTCCTCATTGAGATCCTCTATAGGTAAAAAGGTTTGGTCATTTTATGAGACCATAACCACAGAGAAATTTAAGTTAGTCTAGGGAAAATTATTTTCTATCTCTTTTAGAAGGATCATGTATTGAGTGGTGTGAGAATAGGATGGGGTGAGGGGTGGTATTTATAGTAGACGTAAAGGGTGTTTTCAAATTATTATAATCATTAGTTTATTATTATTGACCTCCACAATAAATAGTTTGAGGATTATCACTAAATTTATTTAAATAATAAATTATGGTGATAAATTATGGGCTTAAATCATCATTACGTCAACTATGACCATATAAATTCATGTATTTAGCATTTATCAAATATTATTATATTTTACAATTCACTATATATTTTTTTATTCTAGAAAAACCCAAAACATTAATCATAGAAATTTTTTTATATGTAGAATACAAAAAAGAACTAAATTTTAGGAATGTAATTTTCTAAATATGGTTAATTAATGTTTTAATTAAAATCTTCATTTACATGACTAAATACTAGCATTTTATGGATTTTATCGAATGAAAACCTCCAAAAGAGTATCATGAGGGTATAATGTCATGATGGCCCAAATCATCATTGAAAATAAATATGAATCTCTTAGTATTAAATGACCCCATTTTGAAGAATTAGGTTATTCTTTGGTTTTAGGGAGACGTGGATGCCAAGAAATCAGATGTCATGTTGTCTTCCTGCCAAGTTAATCATCATTTACATGGGCTTGAATGGCCTGAAGGCCTTTATTTAATTTTATAATGGATAATACCCATTTTAAGGGTTGAAGGGGAACCCTTGAATGACCCTTAGGGCCAAGGAACAAGGCCCGACTAACCAGTAATACATGACCTGAAGGCCCAGAGCCATACCATTCCCAATACATTACACGTAGGCCTAGCCCACTTAAACTTCCCCTCCCCAGATTCTGCGATATTAATCACCTAGCTCACCCCCATGCATTATGGATCAGCTATCATTGCCCCGTACAAAGTTGTATGGTGGCTGCTCCCAATAGCGGCTGCCATACCCTCTCATTCTTCCAATCTTGTTAGCTCTCCTTCTGGTGGCTACAACTCTTTTTGCTCTGATCCTCTTCTTGGGCCTGTTCTATGTGAACTAGGCTACTCCATGGTCTTCATGGCCTGATGGCCTCGTGGCCAGAAGTCTATTGAATACCCAAAGGCCCTTGAGACCAGTAGGCCCAAACTGGTGGCCCGAAGGCCCAGACCGGGAAAATTGTTCTAGCTGCAATAGTACCGACCTGTAACTACTTCATTGACTGCTACAGTGACTGCTACAGTACACCCAAAAATTCTCCGCCCCTCGATTTTGAACCTATGTCTCTTGGATTCCAATCATGAGCTCTTACCACTCTTGTACGAGCTCGTTGGCAATCTTCATTTACTTGGAAAATTCAGATTGTAAATTTAATAATGAGTTTATAATAGATTGAAAAAACTAATTAACATAATATAAAATTATCATACGAGCATAAGGAATCAAAATATTTTTTTATAAACACATTTTAAGAAAATAAAATTTCATTAAAACTATTAAATTAAAATTATTATTTTAATTAAATATTTATTACCAACATAAATTACAACACATAATATATAATTTTTAAAAATTTTACATACTTATAATATGATATATTTATATCATATTTTCAGTTATAAGATGACTAAATTTTAATTATAATTTAATTATAGAGGATATTATTCATTTATGTGGTTTACTATTCATAAGGTTCATATATCTGTTCCTTAGGTCATTCCACTATTTAATTGTTATAGGTTCCTTAAATTCTATAAATATTTATGATGTAATTATTTCTTCATTAACGACGATTTAATTATGGTCACTATGTTATTTTATTTGATTTATATTATATGAAATTCCTTTATCAAAATACAAATTCAATTGATAAATGTTTGGGTCATCATATTCACCACATAATTCATTTATGTTGTGTGTATACATCCCATGAATTTATTTTATTTTGACTCTACATAAAATTATTGTTTGATAAATATTCAGTTTTTTTATCTGTATTTTCATGGGGATTATGGACTAAAAGGTAAGAAATTTGTAAAATATTACTATATTAATTTTTATCCTTTTAAATATATGAATAATTTATACACATGTATTCTTTTATGAGGTCCATATAAATACATATTAACATTAAATATAGTAAATTTATTTATCCATAGGATATTTTAATTATCATTTAATGAAACTCCATGGTGAATATGCATAAAAGTTAACAATGTGATGAATAATTTATGTTACACACACAATATTTATCATGATTATTTATTATTATGTTTTTATGATTGAATATTAAAATAAATATATCATGAAACTCATGAATTTTATAATAAATTTCTTATGCCATGAAAAAACGCATTTTCACTTAATTGTTCTCTTTATGTACTCAAGAGTTAAACACTATTTTTTTTAATGAAAAATCAAATTATAGGTTATATTTTACATTTCCAAGATTTAGCTTCATAAAAAAATTAAAATAGTTTTTAAAAGTACTAAAATTAATCCTTATTGAATTTATTAACAATTATTGAAATTAAATTTCTTTAATTAATCTTCATTTAATTTACCCAAAAAATTCTAGCTTGGATTTTAACTAAAAGTAAAAAAATCATATGTGATTTAATGTGTTAACAATGAAAAGAATATACCCCCATAATAAACATTATTTTAACTTATGATTTTTTAATAATTTTCAGTGGTTATTTTCAAGTAAATTTTTTTAACCAGTCTTATGATTTATGCTTTCTTCAAAATGTGGAAACTAAATTTCATTTAATTAATGTATAAATTTGTTTTAAAAGATTAATTTATATAATTCCAAAGTTCATATTTCATGAAAATAGAGTTTAAAAGAGTTTATAGTACTTAGTTTTAAAAATTTTTTGTTAATGAAATGTTATTTCTTGAATGTGCCATTGTAATTTTTTATTCATTAAAATTAATTATCCTTTAATATTAAATACTTTGTGTGTGATATAGATTTATTGGGTATATTGTTAATTTATTCCATTATTATTATTTCATTTAATGGGTTATAATTATGATGACATGTTTTTTGTGAAACATGTTTCTTTATTCACAAATTATATCATGATAGTATTCTTATGAAACACACTTCCATATCAATAGGTCATTCTCTGATGAAATTTTTAAATGAACATTCATCATATCTCTTTTCAATAGGTTGAGATATTATGAAATGCATACGATGCCCATTTTATTTCACGGGATTTTATATAATGATTGTTTTATGATATTTTGGCACATATATGTTTGATTTCCATTATGTAATGGTTTCTAGGTTATAAAAATAATAATTCTGGGCCAATATACCCCTCTATTTAATAAGATAAAAACTTATATCAAATGATCCATTTAGTATTGGAATGGGGAGTGAACTTTGTTTAATAAGGTAATTGGTCTATTATGATTTAAGGGGGTGTAAAACGTTCCAAATATGATGGAATTGAGAGTGAAACCATTCCACAATGAGGAAGTAAATCCCACTTGGGTTATTGGTGTGTACTTTCAAGGAGGCTTATACACCCTTAGAGTTACAGGATATTTCTTGTCTATGAGACCTCACTACTAAGGAAAATATTTTTCCATGGTTATATGTTTTCCAAAATTCCTTGTCTAATGCTAATTTTATACACTGATGGCTCTTATTATTTTGATATCATAATGATTCATGTCATATTAAATTCCAATATTTTTTCCATGAAATAATATTTTGATCTTTGATATGAAGGATATGGTATTCATATGTTATACTAATGTCCATATAACCTTATGTTCATGTTTTTTCTTAGAAATATCTATTTTTATTCTTACTCAGAATTTGATCCCATAATTTCATATGTTGTATCTCATAATGTTATAAATAATGGATCTATGTCGGGTATTACAATGAATATTACTTAATTAAAAGATCCATTTGGGATATGAGGAATAGTTTTTAAAAAATCAGAGGATTGTGTTCCTATTCTCCAATGACAATAACTATTATGGTCCTCATACATTTTTTTGTAATTTATAGAATATTCATATAAAGATATTTAATGTCTATGTGTGATAATCCTAGGTTTCTATGTCACTATTGTGATAGGTGATATCATAGATTGATAAGGTGTGGTTGTCTGTTCAATCATGGTGGGTCCTCTTTAGGGTTGTTTTAATGGAGGCATAAGAATGGCATTTGAGGAGTGACATAAATGTGGTGTTGGGATCTCTATGGGTTGACAATCAAAGAGAAGTGTTATAAATACATATAGTGTGAAGCACACCATATCCTATTGTAGGATAACAATTAAATATTGCTAATAATAGACTAGTATTGGTGTTTATTGGTTTTAATTTTGGATTAGAAAGTTGCATATACCCACTCATTACATGGGGTAATGAAAAAACTGTGGATCAAAATGATCGGTTTTTTGGTTTTTTAGATGATGATAATACTATACTTATGATGTGGTTAATACAACTGGTCATTGGTGAATTAACAACATTTCGTATGGTTTTTTTGATTTATAAGGTTGATCAGAGGATGGAAAGGATACAACATGGTACTAATGTGTCATAATATCCACTAATATCATGTTCCTTTTTTTGGAACCATATTTGATTTTCAGAAGTGGGTTGGGTAGAGTAGGTCCATTAGTATAAGAATTTAGTTAGTTTCAGTGTGAAAATGGTTAATTCATGTTGTGATACATGACTTATTAAATAGTTCATGTGCTGTACATTGGTTCATGAAATGATTCATGGGGTGAATCATTGTTTATCACATGATTCAGATGATTAACCTTTTTTGTGACATTGTTCAAGGTTTATATCGATTCATCGCATGATTCTAGAGGTGATACATGTGACTAAATATAATGATAGCGTCCTTTTGGTTGAAAGTACAACGAAAAAAATGTGATGTTAAAATTATTGTTTGGGGTATGATCGGAACTATGTATGGGGGTTTATTGAAAACATTTAGTAAAAGTAGTGTGATTCCTCGGAGGATGCATAAGGGAGTGTGACTATTTGATTGAGTGAAAATAATATAATAGGTGGTAATTCCATGTTTATCCATGTTTTCCAATATAGTTAGGTTTAATCCACATCAAGAGAATTGTTTGAAAATTTATTGGAGTGTTTTTAGACATCTATAAATATTTTTTAGTGGGTGATTCCTATAGTGGGGTGAACCATGGTTTGTATCAACCATAATTATTAGACTCTTATGGTGGGGAGCACCATAATCCTAAAAATTGATTTGGGTAAGACATTATGATGTATCCAAAATTACATGTATGGTTTAAACCATCTCTGTGTTAGTGTTAATAACTAGTTGTTTGATCCATAAAAACGCGTGGAGAGATTAGTGTTTAGCGTTACATTACAAAATTTCATTTTGTGTTTAATTATAGGTTATTATTGATTACTATTGTTTGATTACTTTAATATCACATTATACATGGATCATTGAATACCACAACATATCGAGGATGTAAAACATTATGGTGTAGAGTTTGTAATAACTTGTGATTTATTAGTCCTTTTCTTTTAGTGGAACTCATATTTTTTTTCTCTAGTGGATTGTTTTATTAAGAAACCTATATATATAGTGATATTAAAAGATTTTTAGCATCATGAAATTACTTTTTTGTGTATTTTTTTAGGTTCATTGGATTCAATGGGTGTTTGGAAAATGGTCAGAGATGGTCGGGGTGGGTAAGCTACTGTTGAATTTTAGTTGCAAACCGTTCATAGAGTGAACACCATGTACATAGAATGAAATTTTGTGATAGAATAATAGGCCCTATAGTTGTTCTAGTTCATTACATGAACCAATGTTTTATTCCATTAAAATTGTACTGATATTTTTACTTAATAATTGGGTGTTTCTAGAATTTTCTTTTAGCTAATTGGGAACATCTATTGGGAGGGTTATTCGATTGGTTCGTCCCTTCCACATTCTCCCCATTGATCCCCCATTTTTTTCGGTGGAATTGTAAAATTATTTTAGGTAACAACAATCATATTATTCTCTTTATTTGGTTTTCCAATTGTTATTCAAAACAATATTCTTATTTTTTAAATGGTTTGGCACTAATTCTATTGATGATTGGTAGAATATGCTGAAATTGATGGGGATTTCAAATACTCTATCAAGATGATGACCTGAGTTGTTGTTTGCGTTACAAAAAAGTGTACATAATTGATATAAATAACATAAAAAGTTTTATATATGTTTTTTTGATGAAATAATTAAAAATTTACTATTCATCGGTTGTTGTGTTATTGGGTTATTTTGTGTGATGATACGATGGGTGTTCGATGAATCATATAAAGTTGGTTTTCCAAGGGTTTATTGTTAAGGGTTCCTGATGTACATTAAGGTTAATATTACCATGCTTTTATTAAAATATTTAATAATTATTTCACATAAAAATTAGTTATTTTATATAACATGACTTAGTATATTCTGTGTCAAAACATGCTTTGAAAAGGAGTAATCCTTCATGGTCAAGGATCTATGTATCATGGAGAGATGATAACTGTGTTTCCGAGGTAGGTAGTATTTTAAAAATAAGATCATAAAACTATTATATATTATTTTCCTACCTCACAAATTATTGATGGATTTTGTAGAATAAAAGCGACTTGGAGAGACCAATGAAAAGTGATAATATTTTTTTGGGTGTTTTATAATAGGGATAAGTTTTCTTTATCACAGGGGTAAGTTAAAATCACCCAATGAATATATCAAGAAAGGGGTGAATGTTATTTTGGGTTTAAAATAGGATTTATGTTTTATCTTGGTTTGATATGAAACATTGGTAGGCTTGGAAGTAATCTAGATGGCCTGATTAACATGAATGTAAGTCTCCAGCTTAGTGAAGATGAGGAAGATGACATCTCAACTCAAGCCTATTGTGTTACACCAGTATAATGGTGTTATTTTGATTGATAAGTGATATGAGTGGTATGATACCTTCAAAATAATAAGGGGTTATCCGGAAAGGGGTGTCACCTGAGCACCATTATGGTAGATCACCATTTGGTGATTTATTATGATACCCAATGAGGGGAGGGGAGTTAGAATGTATAAATTTAAGGAGGACTCTAATGGAGACTGTAATTGTATGTCGAGGGTTGGGCCACTAGTCATGGAAATAATTGTGATAAAATTCCGAAATGAGGAAATCAGTACCTTGATATCTATGCCATGATGATCTAATGGGATTTTGTGTAACCCAGCTTTGATGGGTGTGAGTTAGAATTGATGAGAATAGTTTGTTGAGTGTTTGATGGACATAGTTCACACTCTATCAAATGATGATTGAAATTTTCTTAGTAAGGGTATTTGTCTCGAGTGACTAAAACCATATGATATACAAGAGATAAGTGAGATTTTATTTATATATTTGTTCGTGATTTTAGCTCTCCAAAGTCTACTAGTTATGGCTATGTGTTCTTAAACCTTATATAAAATCTGAGGGATTAGAATAGTTCTATTGACAAACTCCCAAGAGCTTTTGTATGTTGCTATGTTTGATGAAATTTCCTTGTTCCATCATATATATGTTCTAGAAAACTAAAATGGATGGATTTTGTAGATGATCATGAATTTTACATCACAATGTATAAGCATGAAATAGAGACTCTTATAGAGGATATATTTTTTATGATGTTGTATGAGGACTGAATGATTGTCACTGATATGAGAGATACAACATATAGAAAATTTATATAATTATAAACATGACCAAAATCTATTGGACCTGGGATGAAGTTTTAATTACTATATACACAATGTACTCTAGTATGAGATCTTTATCAATATATTGGAAGTAAACAATGTGGTGGATTCGGTTATGGTGTCGAAGATGATATGATTGGGGTTCATAGTGCACTTGTTTACAAACATTGTCATACAGGTTGGTAGTCAACTTGGCCTTGTTACAATAAGACATCCAATGTGTTTTTTTGAAATTTTTATATTATTCACCGTGCATTCATTTATATGATGGAATATACTTGGGGAACCTAGAGAGACCTTATTGAGATGTATTTCTCACACAATTCATAAAAAACATGGCATACATACAGACCTTCTATATATATTTAGCTTTTGAATAGTGCATGGAGTGGATTTGGATTCATTAGTTCAAGGGTATATATAGACCCGGTGTCGAAGGTATAGAGAATAATTTTAGGTTAATGTGTATTTGTAGTATTTTTTGTTAATTTGTATATGTGATAAGCCAAATATATTAAATGTTATATATCTGTATGACCTTACTAGAAATATTTATTGTATTAATGTTTATATAAATTATCATACTATGATATATGTGATAGATGATTTGGTTTTTAATTTCGTATTATTGGACTCTAACATGAGGTAATAGTCTACCTATTATATGAATCAGACCATTCCACTAGTCAAAATCCTCTATCATTCTGGTATGTGTGCCCAAGGCATTGTGATTATCATATCCTAGATACTAATTAGCGGAACATGGTTATGATTTCATCATAAAAGGATAACTATTATCTCATATAGTGCCCTTCTTGTTTATGTTTAATATATTCCAGGACATGTATAATAGAGGAACACTCCATATTTGATCTATGATCCATATATATAGCTATAAATCTATGTCGTCTAATACTTCTAGTATTATGAATTTCAGAACACCGAAACACTTACCATACTTACTCCCACCCTATTCTACTAATCGTGTTTGACTAATATCTCTATATAAAAATGAGTTGAAAAAATATTAATTAATTTTCATAAATTCACAATCATTTCTTATATTAAACATTGTCATGATATTCTTAATAATGGAGGTGTAACTCATGATTATTTGTAATTTATTATTTCATTCAGATATGGATTTATAGTTTTGGGAGGAGACGATCTTACTATTTTATTGTATTAATCTCTATATATTTCATCATTATAGATCATATCTATAAAGAGTTTCTCTATTTCCATTGTATGTAGATAAAAACAAATTGTAATCTATTATCATTATTAATTTTTTGTTGATGTTAGCTCATAAGTGAAAAAAATAAAAAATTATCTTACCAACCAATTTAAAAAACATCTAATTCAGGGGACTGTTAATATGAATGAATTAATTGTTATCCAATTGGTGTTATTGGGTATATGGTGTTATAAGATAGAAGGTGATTTTCACCCCAAAATCCACTACCCATTTTTAAAGGAATATTTTAATTAGTTGACAAAAAATGAAATTCATAAATTCATAATGTATAATTATCACATTCATTCCCTATTTATCATGAGGGTTGTAGACCCAAAACTCTAAAAACATAAAATTCATGTTATAGTACAGATGTTGATTCTATCATGGTAATTTTATGTTATCCACTTGTGGTGGATTATTTTTCTTCATAGTACCCTAAATATGATTATGTATTAGTAGATGATGACTTCCTTGAAAATCTCATTTTCTTGATAAAATCCTTCATGGGGGTTTTGATCCTTTTTATCCATCAGTAAGTAGTAATAATGAAATAAGTTAAAATTTTATAAGTAATCACCATGATTCAAATAAATCAATAATCTACCCCATTTCCATTATCATTAATGAATAACTACTAAAAGTGTTATGATAATGATCACAATATGGAAATCAATGTAGAGATAAAAGTTTCCCTCCACATGGAATCTAGTTTGAATTTAGGTTTTCTTACAGTACAACATTCAATGAAACATATGGTTTGGTAGGTCATATGGTAGGTAATCTGTATGATATTAATTTGTTATTAATCAAAAAAACTATTAAATTATGAATATAATTATTTCAATGGAGTATGCTGGATTGAATTGAAGAAAAATATGTCAAATCACGATTATAGTCATTAATGAGGGAGAATGGAAAACAAAAAACCGAACTAGATATTAAAAGGGTAGAGGATAAGGCATTCAATATAGTGATGTCGACTATATAGTCCTTTGATAATTGTCAACATTTTATGAATGTTTTTTTGAAATGATAATTTTCAATAAAAGGGGTATCTTTAGAAAATAACCACTATTTGGAATTTGTCAAGGAGAATGTAAATAAGAAAGGAATGATAGCTAATCAAGCCTACATATGTGTAGATAATGATACCATTAGAAAATGTGAGCTACTATCATGGGAGGATGTGGTTATTGGGAATAATTAATGAAGTTTATATAAATACTAAAAATGAATTTTCTATACAATTTAATGTTTTATATTCAGGATATTTGTAAAATAATTGAATTCATTCATCTTGGAATAAAGAAATGATTTTTAAAATAAGTCAGTGGAGATTAATAAATTTTTCATGAAATTATGAAATGTGTTTATTAAGAATTTATTCATTAATTGAAAAAATGTTATTATATTTATCAATTTAAATCATAGAATGTGATCTATTAGATTAGAACATATAAATATTTTAATTTCCTACCCATTTTGGATATATCATTTTTGTTTTAATCCAAGATATCATTGAGTTATTTAATCCAAAAATAATTCACAATGTATGAATTAGAATCAACAAACCGTCCTTTTCAACTATCATGTGACTAGAAGTAATAGTGTACAAGATTTCTCAAAATATATAATCATTTATCTCCAATACATAATAATAATTATAGTCATATAAAATACATCTCATATATAGGCTACTAAATGAAAAATAAATAAATGAGATGTGATACATGAAGGACCTAAATTGGCCTGAATACCTCATTCATGAACAAAAACTATTATGGGGTACATCATGAGGATATATGGATCAGGGTTTGATAATTTCATTGACTATATAAGAGCATATTTTGTTAATATATGGTGTATATATGAACCATATTATGATGTATATTAGATATTCTTTTATTGATGTCTGTTATTTTTCAATTCACCACTACCAATTTGTCTTATTAATAATGAAATGTAATATTATTATTCTCATGTTACATCATTTTCAATTCATAGGCATATTATTTAGTGATGCTATCATAAATACATTGTATGGTATAACATATAATGTAATGATATTATACTTCATAAAATTAATGAAAACTTATTTTCTGTGTTCCTTGAGAGATATGGAATTAAAAGTATTAAGTAATAAATACAAAGTTGTATGGATGAAATTTATTTTTATGTGGTATCTTGGAGATATTGAACCATGATATATATTACCCATATTTCAAATAACTATGTTCATTTTATAGTATGAAAGAACTCAATGGGTAGTTGATTAACTTGGTATGTATCTGAATAGAATTTGTTTTATTTAAACTCTATATACTATTATATAATTAATGGAAATAATATCCATATCACAAGTTTTAGTATAATATCGTGATTCCTGAATTATGGGTTCTAAAATCACACACAAATAATTCTCAAATAATATTATTGGTTTCTCAAATATCAATCCACATGAGAAGAACTCCATTAAAGACTCATTTATATATGCACATCTGGGGATTCATGCTACCTTAATGAAAGAAATTTTCATCCATGTGAGAGATCTATTCTGTGATAGATTTATTATATTCATGAATTTCATTTTAAATGTAATACACTATAGTAAGCATCCCTAAATTAGGGTATCATTAACTAATAGTTGATTATTAAAAAAAATAAAAAGGTGTTCTTCCATCATTAATATTATCCATCTCACATATCACAAAAGGAAGTATCATACTATGATTTGTAATGTGAATGAATATCACATACCATTCTAAATATTCCATGACCACTTCTTTATTTTTCAATTCATATAATTCAGTACTCCATAAACTCATGTTTTTATGTTGTTTTGACACTAAGGGGAACTCATTTATCATCCCAAATAAGTAACCATGAATCAGACTATGCTCTAAATTCATGATGGAAATGATGATATTAGTTATCATTGTTTCTCACTAGAAATAACAATTATTATTAAAGAATAGAATTATTATTTTTGGGGGTAGATCTATTCCTAGGATAATAATATAGTTTCTACCAAAATTCTAGAAAAATGTTATTTACAGTATAAAAGAGTAAAAAAGTAAACATTAGGATTTAAATAAGATTACAATTCACAAAAAAAGATTATTGTTCTTTTTTTCTTAAATACGTCTACATTTTGGACTTCTAAAATATCTTTGAATGTTCATACCCCTTTATTGGGAATACTCATGTACAACAAAACATTATTATCAAGGAGCATCATGCTTTATTGTGTGCTTTGAGGATATCTAAAATATGATTCCCTCCGATCTCATTCTCAAAAATGAAATTTATATCGAAATAATAAATGATAACAACCTACCCTACTACATATACAATAATAATCAACATATATAGTATACAATTGATTATATTGACATGAGGTATTAGATAAGGACTATGGTTCTATAAATAATTTCACAGATATTTTATAGAAGTTGCACTGCCACACATTTGTAACTGATATTAAAATATCATTTCTTGGTATCAAACATTGTAATATTGAGACAATGTGCACCTATAACCTCCACTCCATGATATTTTGCTTGAAACACTTTCTTAAAAAACTATATTTCCTTCCAAGTGAGATGATGAAATTTTTAATATAAATAATTTCTATAATTTAAAAATTACATCTCAAAAATAATTACACGAACCTAAAGGAAATGGTTTTGTGAATTTGATTACCAGAATAGAAAAAATATTTTAAAAAATGTAGACATTTATCAATATTGATACCATAATATAATTCCTTCTAGAATTATCTTAATAAAAAACATTTATTCATAATATTAGGAATAGAAACATAATAAATGGGTGAGTGAAATTGTGAGTAACTTGATATCACTCATCAATATATAATCAAGTGTTTTATCCAAAAAATATGGTAAAACATTAGTTAAGAAAAATATCTTACTAATATAAAACAGAAAAATTAATTGTGTTTATTTGGATTGAAATACGGCTTTATAAAGTCAAATGAAAAAATATGTACCATTTTATAAAAGGGTGACATAATAAATTGAATCCATAAAATAAATTCATATTTATATCAAATATAAAAGTTTAATGTCGTAGAAAAATAGTGTAAGAATTAAATATGACATAAATATATGGTGATGAAAAAACCATGTTATGAGATCACCATGCCATTCTAACAGTTCAGGTTTTAAATTAATCCTAAAATGTAAAACCAGTACATTTGTGAAAAACATAATCTTGTATATGCTTCATTATCTCATTAGAAATGAATCTTCAGAAAATAATTTAAAGGTAGTTAATATAATCATATTGTATAAGGTATTTTTAGACCGAAACCTACCCAATAATTTGTTATACCCCAACATCCTGAGGGATCTATTATACCAAAACAATATAACATATTTATTAGAGTTAAAATACCACTAATTGAACACCCATACACATTGATATATTGGAAAAATCAATCTAATATCATCACATAAAGATCATATTGAAATAAATTTATCTTCATACAATTTATATAGATTATCACTAATGGTGATGTCCAAATTATATTACTTGATAAAAAATCCAGTAGGAACAAGTTGTTTTTTAATAATGAATTTATAAGGGTATTCATAAAAAAACTCAATAATAGTTCGAAATTTTTGATTTAAAGAGGGAAATAGAATAAAAATGTATATTTTGAATAAATAATAAGTCCCCGTTTTTTAATTCATGAAATATACTTAAATATATTTCTATTAAAATGGAATTCTTTGGGAATGATAAATTTTTATAAATATTAACCAATAATAAATAAAAATTATTTAAGAATATATTATTTATATTACTAATCCATTAGAAAACATAAGTTTTGAAGAAAAAAACTTGAAAAATCATCCAAAAAACAATATCCTTTAAAATCACTTTTAATAACTAAAATTAAAATTGTGAAAATATTTTTATATTTCATTTTAATTAACAATCATAAAGAGTTAAAATAATTTGGATGAAATATTTTTTATAAAAATGAATGGATGTAAATTAATAAGGATATAACAATGAAATAAATAATAAAATATTTATAGAAAACGTTTTTACAAAAACATTTGAACACATGTTATGAGTTACATTGAATATTTCTTTTCATAAAGGCTATGAGATACAATTTTAGGAATATTAAATTTAAAAAATCACATTAAATATTTTTGGCCTAAAAATTTATTTATTTAAATGAAATGTGAAGTGAAATATAAAAGATATGATCATGAAATGAATTTTGTAATAAATTTCTATTGTTTTTATTATAACTAATATAATTAATAAGGATAATAAATTCTATTTTTATTTAATGGAAAACAATAATGATATGGTAACATGATATAACACATAATTTGGTGTAAAATCCTATAATTTCAATGTAACGTTTTTAAATAAATATAAATTTTAGAAGTTCGTGAAAATTTACGGCACATGATTCCGAGGCCCGGAGTGCCCGAAATGAATTTATGAACTTTTTTTCAGGTATGTTCACTAAACATGAAAGATGGTTTTTCTAACTTTTGAACTGGTCCTCATAATTGAAATATGAGGGAACCATTGAACTCACAATGCTTGTATCCACCTAAGAAGACATTCACCTCAATGACAGTTGGTCGAGGGTGAAAGATAATTTTTTGGGTTTTTCGTGGAAATAATAAAATAAAATAAACAGAAGTATTATTTTATTTTTATTGTAACCACCCTCCATGTGAATGTTGAAAAATTGGGACCACCTAACCATAAAATCCCATGAGTGGTTATGGTGGTGGGGGCCACCCGAGGTCTAAACCTCTTCAACTCCCTCATTAATGTGGAGGAGTGTTAGATCCACCAGGCTAGATACCATGATAGGGTGGGGGAGAATCAGGGTGTGAAAGATTAAAATGAATAACCCTTTTGATTATGTTTTTCTGTATGAAAAAACCCTCTTCTCACTCTTTCCCGATGCAGAGTATGAACAAACCTTAAAGGATGCATATGACACATCGATTATTACTTGGTTCACCCTCACTGGACTGTGTCCAAGGAGCATACACCGGTAGTGTGCCGATGTACCAATTCCACTATAAGCGCACTTCTGTTTACATGTTCTAAATGGACTCACTGTCTGTCGTGGTTTACAACCACTCACAATTTGATAACTCACTGCTCTCTCAACTAATATAAACTCACTACTTGTTCAGAAGATCCACTCATAGTTTATAGACCTGTAGGTCTATTCATTTTCATTAATGTATTCATCCTCAACTATTGATAGATGCTCTATTGAAGTCCAACTTTCATCTACAAATGAATACCACTTTGCCTTTGAAGACTATGCAAATACCTTTGTATGTACCTTATAAATGCACCCTATTTCGCGAGTCTCCAAATTTCGAAAAACTCAAACAAACCTTCATGAAGCTAATACATTTTCGCGAATCACTCTCGTAAAGAACTCTTGCGAAGCTCAAGTCATCATAAAGTGACTTCCCCCCCGCGAAGCTCCTGAGTAAATGCGGAGCTCGCAACTTTCACGGATCTAGATTTAAAGTCGTGAACCTTTTCTTTCGCGAAGCACACTGCCTTGGTGAACGACCATCACAAACTGAGAGCAAATAATTTCTTCGAAAACTCTCTATGCTTCTCCCGAGTGGTTCAATGCCAATTTATAGGAGATTCCACCGAACCTCGAACCTTCCACATGAAAGTCAACGCCACGTCATCTCAAATCATGATGCTCCGAAGTTTCTACTGAATTTCTCTAAAAATCATGAAGAACTATGGTAATTTTACAATTTTGGAGCTCGTCATAATCACGGAGCATCCCGTAAATTACTCCATGCCTTCTCTATGATGCTCCCTCCTAAAGTACTTCACTGTCACGAAACACTTCGACCTCTACAGTTCACGAATCTTGATGAAATAGCAAAGAATCACCACCATCATTTTTATGCTCTTTGAGAAATACAATCTAAGAAGTCTATCTTAGAGAAACTCATGCCTTTTCCACATTTAAATAAGATCATAAAAGATATCCACTTTTCATGATGCTCAGCAAACTCCAAATTTTGGAAACCACATATTTGTCGAACACTGGAAAATGGAGCCACCTTGTGCTGCTCTTTTTGTACTGCCTCCACATACCAGGTAAAGATTATTCCTTAGCATGTTTTCATCCTCTCTGGAAAGAAAACACATATATTTTTCTCCACTTACCAGGTACATATTTCCCTTTGTACTTTTTCCCAATGGAACCACTACCCCATCTCTTCCTTTTACAACACACATCTTCTTAGTAATTCTTATAGAATGTTCTGAGTCACATAGTTGACTGACACTGAGAATATTGTGACTTAGGACTTACACTACTAAGGCATCTACATGTCTCATCTCTTTTCCCCCAAACATGGCCATTCCTAAGCCAATAATAATCATAAATTCATCATTTCCAAAATTGGAAACTCCTTATTTGTCATATTTTACGCATGTGACAAGTTCCTTATTACCTGTCATGTGAGATGTGAAACCACTATCAATGATTCACACACCAGAGTGATCTGAGGCATTAATGGAAACTTCTTCCACCACTGCCTTCTCATCCTTTTTCTTTATGGTACATATTTTTTCTTTGACAGTCGGCATGGATTGATAACTCTGTTTTTTCTCAGAGTATGATAAACCAACTTCATATTGTAAAGCTTCAAATATATTTTCCATTTTCAACACACATGTTGGTACATTGTTCTTCTTCTTGTGAGCATTTTGATTCATCTTTGGAACACTCCTTTATATGGTCGAAGTGGAGTACCTTGCTATGTGCCCAAATACTCCGCACCAAAAACAGTGTCCTTCAAAATATGTTCTTGAAAACCATTCTCTGTTTGGCTATCACCTCTGTTCTTGTTCCCTTAGATATATCTTGGATATGGAACACACATACTGTGAATGTCACCTTATTCCACAACAATAACACCTGATATAAGGTGAATTCCTTCGCGTTACTTATTCACTATGACTTTCCCCTTGGGATCTTTGAATATTATGATTCTGGTTTATGCACAAATCAACCTTGAATCTCGGGATGGGTTCTTGTTCTCTGACTTCAATTTTCACATATTTTTGTTTCTGATCAAGCCACCATCAGTCTTAGCTCTTGAACATAGTTTATGCTTCTTTTTTGCTGAACTAATTTTCTCCACTTTATGCTTCTTGGTTTTTTGAGTGATCTACTTTTTTAATACCTAGAAGAAGTCAAGATTTTATCTTAATCTTTAACCTTTTTCCGCAAACCGACAACTTCTCCTTCATGTTCCTCAATACGCTAGATTTGACCTTTCCTTGTGTTATTCAAGATATCGATCTCCCTTTTCTGTTCATCATTATTTATTTTATAGTCACAAACTGATTATGAGTCCTCTGGTGTTGATGACTTGATTTTCTCAATTTCTTCCATCAACTTAGACTTCTATTCTTCCCGCCGCTGCATATACATTTTGGCGTCATGAACAACTTTTTTGGATTTTTTTTGGATCTCCAAACATATATCTACTCAAGAGAAGCCTCTAAATAAGGTTGTATATCAACTCTACCAGCAACATTTTATTCTTCTTCATCATCTTCTATTTCATTGTTATTCTAAGAACTACTGACAACTGCCACCATATAATTTTCTCCACAATCTTTGCTGTTCTCCATCTCTTCAACCTCCTTAACCTCAGACTCGTCTAGACTGTCATATTATTTTTTAATTATAGTTCTTCTACTTAAATAAATTTATCTTGAATTGTTTCTTGCATTTTCCATAGGCTATAGATTTATTCTTGGAAAATTTAATTTCACTGACATCATCATCCACTTGGATCTTTTGGGGGAACCTTGCCCCAAGATGTCCATCCTTTCCACATTGAAAACAAGCAAGTGGAAGCTTCCATTTAAACATTCCTTTTCCACTTTGAATGTTTGAAGAGAAGAATTAAATCACCTCATATGTATATTCTTCTTCAATGGTGATATTCTTCATGGCCTTGAAAGCCACCTATTTGGATTTTCCCTTTTCCACAGCATAGTTATCATTATTTCTCATTTCATATGCCACAATGGTGCTATTGAGGTTATCCAATGTCATCTCTTTTCAGACTTTATCTTCCAAAACCGAAACATTCATATTGAACCTAGGTAAAATTTTCCTCAAAATGTGCATCACTATCTTTTTGTATTCAATAATATCTCCAAGACCTCCCATGTCTTCCACTACAACATTTACCTTGTCGAAGAATGCATCAAAAGACTCATTTGGGTTCATTCTCAGATCTTCATACTTGTTCCACAACACTTTCAGCTTTTCGTCTCTAGCCTTTGTATCCCCTTCATATATATTCAATAGATTTTCCCACATAGCATGGGATGTTTTTCATGAAATCACCTCTGTATATATAGGATTGAATAGGGCTCCCTATAAAGCATTAATTACATTGGCATCAGCATCCAACTCTCTACGCCCACCTTCTAAATATAAACCACTATTAATGTCATCTGTTATGCATTGCATTGCTATTGTGAACACATCCATTTCTACTGATCATAAGTAGTGTTGCATTATATTCTTCCATAGCTAGAAATAGTTCCCATAGATAATTAGAATTCCTTTATGATTAGTGACCTCCATATTAGAAATAAACACTAATATTAACCTTTCCATCTGATACCAATTGTTAGGTCCACTAGGCTTGATACCCTGAGAAGGGGGGAGGGGGTGAATCAGGGTATGACAGATTAAAATGAATTCCCCTTTTGATATTGTTTTTCTATTATAAAAAAACAAATTCTCACTCATTCTCAATGCAAAGTATGAAAAAACCTTAAATCATGCACAAGACACAATGATTTTTACTTGGTTCACCATCACTAGGCTACATCCAAAGAGCATACACCGGCAGTGTACTGATCTACCAATTCCACTATAAGAACACTGCTGTTTACAAATTCGAAGAAAAATCACTATCTATCCTAGTTTACAACAACTCACAATTTTAGAACTCGCTGCTATATCATCTGAAGTGAGATCACTACTTCTTCAGAAGATCCACTTACAGTTTATAAACCTGCAGGCCTATTATTTTTCATGAATGCATGCATCCTAAATTATTGATATATGATCTGTTGAAGTCCAAATTTCATCCACAGATGAATATGACTTTTCCTCTGAAGACTAGGCAACTACCTTTGGAAGTACCTTAGAAAAGTACCCTACTTAGCAAGGCTGCCAATTTCGAAAATCTCAAACAAGCCATCATGATGCTCCTGCCTTTTTGCGAAGCTTTCTCACGTAGCACTATCATGAAGCTAATGTCGTCGCAGTGTGACTTACCTCACGAAGATCCTAAGTAAACATGGAGATCGCA
The DNA here is from genome assembly GCA_963277665.1 of Viscum album. Classification (NCBI taxonomy): domain Eukaryota; kingdom Viridiplantae; phylum Streptophyta; class Magnoliopsida; order Santalales; family Viscaceae; genus Viscum; species Viscum album. The sequence continues at coordinate 11,900,021 of OY728154.1, forward strand.
ACTTTCGCGGAGCTAGATTTGCCACCGGGGAGCTCTTCTTTTGCGAAGAACACTACCTTGGAGAACCACCTTCACGAATTGAGAGGAAATAATTTTCTTCCAAAACTATCTCCGCTTCTCCCATGTGGTTTGAGGACTATTTATAGTCAATTCCACCGACCCTTGAACCTTCCACACAGAATTCAATGCCATGTAATCTCAAATCATGATGCTCTGATGTTCCTGCCGAAATTCTCTCAAAATCATGAAGCACCATAACAATTTTACAATCACTGAGCTTGTCATAACCATGGAGCTTCTCATCAATTCTTTCATACCTTTGCCACGATTCTCCATCCTAAGGCCCTTCACCATCGCGATGCAACTCAACCTCTGCCGTTCGTGAAACTTGCTGAAATCCTGAAGAATCACAACCATCATTTTTATAGTCTTCGAAAAATCCAATCCATGAATACTATCTTCGCGAAACTCAACCCTTTTCCACATTTAAATAAGATCTTCAATGATATCCACTTTTGGAAATGCTCCCCAAACTCCAAATTTTTTACACCAAAAATTTGAAAAACACTAGAAAACGGTGCCACGTTGTGCTGCCCTTTTTTTACTACCTCTTGATCGTCCATTCCTTTTTCATGGTTCTTTGTTAGCATTTGTTCTCAGAAACATCTCTCGAACTTGAAAATTCACCATGGAAACCTGCTTTTTCAACTAACACAACAAACCCAAAAATGCTACAATGTTACCTTGAGGGATTTTTTCCCAAAAAAAGATCCTTTTCAGCATCCTCAACATTAATTGTTCCAACCCTCATTAATTAATTATGCCAACCCTTGGTATCCACCAATTCAAATTTTATTCTAACGCAACCCATTTATTGCCCCAATTAATTATGCCTACTTTGATTGCAAATAAATTTAATAGATAAACATATTTTCTTTTGTTGTCTATTAATTTGATGGAAATGTATTGAAAAAGGAGGATTGGGAGAACTTGGGAGAATACTCTCCAATGAAAAATGCCCCGCCAATGAAGAATGCTGACCTCCTTCGACCTTCTTCCTCGAGACTTCTTCCGACATGGGACGTCATCAACTACGATGAATCGATGACCGTACTACCTTCTCACACCAACGTCAACGAACAACCAGAGGTAGGGGTTTGATTATAAGTGAGTTAATATTCCCATGTTATTCTCTTCTAAAACAACAAATGTGAATCAACTCTCTATGTTAGATTGATCCGTGAGTGTTTTTCTTTTGCGTTATTGGTAATGATTAGATTGTGGAAGCTTGTTAGAAGGATGTTTGAATTGTTTTCCCTACTCGTTCTTAATATTCATCTAATTCATGTATAATAGCTGCTTTTTACTTCTCTAATTTGGAGAGTGTGGGGCATACTAACATGTATAGCCCTCTCCGTAATTCTTATATAGAATTGTATGTTCTTCACAATGGATGAAGATGATGAAGTCTACAAAGGCAACATCGCCACCACCCGCGGACTCCGCCACTCCATGTCGCATCAAGTAGAGCCGCACTCGCCATGCACCTATGAGCCACTGCGCCACCGCCGCCATCCGCCAAGCCCCCACAGCTGTCCATGACTCCACATTTCCAAGAGGCTGAGGCGCCCCCCCCCCCCCCCCACGGCCAAACAGCCGCCCACGTGGCCGGTCCGCAGCCTTCTTGGCCGGTCCGGGCCCTCGCGGCTTGTCTGCCACCCCCACGGCCAGTCTGTGCCCCTACGGTGGGTCCGAACCCTTGTGGTACCCTATGGGACAGGCCACACTGCGGGCATTGTTGGTTCTACTGGGTGGGACCGATCCCGGGCCCCCTACAACCCATTTACTTTTTTGGCCACAACTTTAGCACCGAATGTTCATTTGACTAACCGTCAGCGGCGCTGGAAATCTTGTAGTGTGACGGTACCTTTGACTATACCCCACTAGTTTTTTGGATAAATATGGGGAATGGTTTGTTTGGATCGAGCACAAATTCAATTGGGCCCCTGGGACTAAAAGGTTAATAACTCACAGACCAGACATCTGATCTATGCATCATCTTTTGCGTTCAGACCCCATTGAAATTGGAGGAACATTGAGATACTTATTCATGAGAATTCGTGGTTGTTGGAGTATCGACCAGTATCTTGTAGAGTGGATCATCTTAGATATGAGCGAGCATATTTTGGGAAACTAATGGTTGGATGAGACATGACTATTTCTGACCATTTCGATTTTGAGTGACTCGAGAGGCCCAGTGGGGAGCAACTTGGTGACGTGGTAGATCCACAGTGGGGAGCACCTTGGTGACACCGCAGAGACTTGAAACTCGATAGGAGAAGTACCTCTACAAGCCCAGTGGGAAGTTCCATGGTGACGCAACATACCCACAGTGGGGAGCACCTTGGTGACATGATAGAACCATGGTACTCAATAAGAGGAGTACCTCAGCAGTCCAAGTTTAGTGGGAAGAACCTCTGTGTTATTTGGCAGGACCACTGTACTTGATAGTGGAAGAGTTCAATAGAAGCCAAGGTGTTTGATGTTGTGACTGGGAATGTTACTTTTTTCTACCCCTATAATAATTTATGGTGTGAGCTGAGTGAGAACCTTTGTGTTTTCCTCATGATTGAGATGGATTATTTGATAACTTAGGTATATGTATGGGAATATAGATAAGCAAGTTTATCTGTTGATTTCATACTTTTTGATTTATCCTTGATAGATTTTTTTGAGACCTAGAGGGTCTCGGGGTCCCTAATGAGTATCGTTATACTCAACCCAACACAGTATATGCCCACACCTTGTTGTGTTGGAAGCATACGACAAAAAACACTGACCGAGGCTGAGTGAACAAGGTCTGGATGATACATGGAGGTGGACCTTACAATGATTCAGTACACGGACCGAAGGACAAGGAGTGGATAGGAGGTGAATTATACCTACCCTACAGCTAGGAACCTCAGAGGACGACCCAATATCCTACTTTCCATTTTCTTCAGTTTTATTGTATCACAGTTGTACTTTTACTTTCCAATTTGTCTTGTATTCTGGCCTCTTATACTTTCAGCAGTCTTTGATTATACAGTTTACTTGGTATTTCATATTCAGATGTGTGCTTTCTTGTTTGTGTGTTTACATGTTATAAATACAATTTCTTCCCTTTTTTAGAGAATTACGTCGTTGGTTCTAGTCCCCATCCCATGTTTTATGGAAGGCATGCTTGGGGTAGTCACGACATAGGACCCAAGGGATGGATCGTAACAAATTGGCATCAGATTAATCAGTTCTACCACAGAAGTAGGACTCTAATCTATTTTGTGAAGAAAAAGAGGTAAGGGTAATGAGTGTGCTTTTCAGTTCATATAGTCTAGTGTTGGTGTAGCGACCGACATATCCATACACCAGGACCATGACATCTGATTTCCAACTCAGGGAATTAAAACACAAATTGTGGGTGTGTTTTCAATGGTTTTCTTTGTGATCTTTTGGGTCATCTCAATAGGTATAACTTTCTTCTCACAAGGTATAACTTTCTATCTGTGGTGGACCTGTTTCTCTTTAGGATGACTCCACAAAGACAGCCTGCTAGAGTTTCGAGTGTTGTACGCACTGATATCCCACCAAGAGAAGATGCCTCGGTGTTGGGCCATTTTATAGAAAAGGCCACAGTAGTACCACTCCCAATTGGGCCCCTGATGCCACCAGCCCCAGCAGCAGATGGTGCAGGCCGCTTGAGCTGGTTTCACGAGTTCTTGCACTAGAGGCCTCCCAAGTTCAGGGGAGAGATGGATCCGCAGGCAGTTGAGGATTAGTTATAGGCTGTAGTGAGAGTCTTCCGAATTGTAGGGTCACCACCTGATCTCGTGTTGATTTGGCCTTCCAGCATTCTACCGGTAGCATCAGGTAGTTGGTGGAGCTTGATGCTCCATGTTCATGACAAGGTGACGCTTCTCTGGGAAGACTTCGAGATCCTGTTTCAGACATAGTTTGTTCTAGTGACTCTTTGCGTAGGGCGCATTCAGGAGCTACTTCATCTGCAGTAGGGCAGCATGACTGCAGCTCAGTACTCAACAAGTTTCACTGACCTCTCACGCTAATCCATAGATATGATGGGTGACCCCTTCTTCAGGTCATGGAACTTGGAGCAGGGACTCAGGTGGGATATCGGGGCTTTGACGATCTAACTCAGCATCCCGACACAGATGGGGTGTTAGAGAGATCCATATTAGTGGAGATTTTTCTTGCTGAGCAGTCAACCAGCAGCGAGACCCTCCACCATTCAAAACATAGTGGAGTCTTCTACAGCTGACAGCAGACAGATGTCACACATGTCAGAGAGGCCCAAACCTACAGGTGGACTACCGCATGACTAAAGATCAGTTGTGCACATCACCCGAAGTGGAGCCAGTAATTCTAGGAGTGGGCAGTGTTTCTCATGTGGTGGGTAGGATCACATGGCTCGTGAATGTACGAACTGTCATTCAAATGATCAGCAGATGGTCAAAATACCGCCTAGGGAGAGATATAGGTTTGACCGAGGATGTCCGTAGGGAGCAGGAAGACGTAGCAAAGGAGTTGTTCATACAGCTGGCTGTGGGAAATGATTCGAGACATTACTGCCACCACCACCAGGAGTTCCACACTAACTACAGGGAGAAATTGGACATGGGAGAGCTCAGCACCAGGCAGCTGAGGCTTATGATCTTAGTACTCTAGATACTATTCGAGGTACGATATGTGTCTACTCCACCATAGTTGTAGTACATATAGACACAGGTGCCAGTAATTATTTCATTTTCACTTCCCTCGTTCAGAGCTCAGATATTCTGATGGAGTCATTGGCTCAATAATTACTACTAGATACTCTTACGTGAGTGGATTCGACAATTACGCCCTAGCGCTGGAAGTGAGATATTACTCTACGAGGTGAGAGAATCGGCTGGGATCTACTAGAAGTGGCGTCAAAGCCTTACAATTTCATCTTGTGTATAGACTGTTTATCTATAGTACATGCTCAGATAAACATTATTAGGCGTGAAGTGCGGTGTGTCTGCACGGATGGGACTAGTTTTACCTTCACCGGAAATAAGGGAGCCTTTGCTGGGCATGATGGAATTACCTAGAGAATATTTCATCTTATTAATCATAAGTTTTCTAGCCTTAACCTTGGAGCTGTTGATGTGGAGAGTCCGAGCTATCCTGTAGTGGTGGACCAGTATGTGGTTGTCATCCCTGTGATGTTCCGGGTCTACCTCCTCGTAGAGAGGTGGACATTTAAATTTACTTGTTCACCGGGATGGCACCGATATCTACACTAGATTATCATATTCCTCCTGCGAAGCTTTGTGAGCTCCGGGTACAGTTAAAGGACTTCCAGGGGAAGGGATTCATTCGGCCCAGTGTTTCTCCCTGGGTAGCATTGATTTTTTTTCTCCAAAAGGTGGATGGGATCTTCAGAATTTGTGTCGACTATCGGCACCTGAACTATGTGGTTGTGAAAACAATTACCCACTCTCAAGGATTGCTGACCACATTGATTACCTGAAGAGAGCACGGTGGTTCTCAAAGATAGACCTCAAATCAGGTTTTCACCAGCTCAGAGTGTGGGATGCGGACGTATAGAAGGCGGCCTTCAGATGTCAGTATGGCCATTACGAGTTCTTGGTAATTCCATTCGGTGTAACCAATGTTCCAGCAGTGTTCATGGGACTCATGAAAATGATCTGTCAGCCATAAATTAATCGATTTGTAGTGGTCTTCACATATTACATTCAAATCTACTCGACTACTGAGGAGGATCATTCATATCATTTGTAGGTAGTACTGGAGACACTCCGAGAGCACTAGCAATATAGTAAGTTCTTGAATTTCCAATTTTTGAACCAAGAGGTTCAATTTCAGGGAACATGTCATATCGGAATCTGGAGTTGAAGATGATCCAGAAAAGATTAAGGCTGTACACGAACAGGAGCCACCTAGGAGCGTCACAGAGGTACATAGATTCTTGGGTTTGGATGGATATTACCGGAGGTTTGTGCCAGACTTCTACAGAGTTGAGGAACCACTATTAGCCAAGAAAATTAAGGGGAAACCTTTCGTGTGGTTAGAGAGATGTCGGCAAGGTTTTCAAGAGCTAATGAAGAGGCTGACTAGTGCCCCCATCATGAGGATTCTAGAGCAGGGCGTAGGGTATGTAGTTTACTACGACGCATCAGGGACCGTACTCGCATGTGTACTGATTCGGGAGCGATTAGTGATCGTATATGGTTCTCGATATCTGAGACATCTAGAGCAGAACTATGCTACCCATGACCTGGAGTTAGCAGTAGTTTTCTTCGCCTTGAAGATGTGGCATCGCTATCTGAGGGGTAAACGTTTTACAATGTACTCTGATCACAATAGTCTCGGATATAACTTCTCTCAAAAGTTCTTGAACCTGAGAAAATGAGGTTTTCTTGAGTTCCTCCAATAATATGACTTCGAGATAGTCTATAATCATGGTAAAGGGGAACATTGTAGTAGATGCACTCAGCAGGAAGTCTGGTATAATACTGCTTGGTGAGGAGATAGAGCAGCTGGCTGCTTTACAAATATCAATTGTGGATATAGACAGAGTAGTCTTTCTAAAGTCTCTTTTAGTCACTCCCCCACTTCCTCAACGGGTTAGGGAGGCGCAACATGGTGACACTGACTTCGAGGCATGACGTGGTCATATATCCACAGGACATGCACCTGATGGAATTTCTAAAGGTGGGGAGCACGTGATTCTCTTTAAAAGACGTTCCATGGTACCAGTGTCAATTCAAGAGGAAGTGTTGAGGGAGATGAACACATCCCCTTTAGTGGTACATCAAGGAGTGGTGAAGATGTACTAGGATCTCCAAAAATAGTAGTGGTGGTCAGGAATAAAGAATGCAGTATAAAAGTTTGTCTCTCGATACCTCACGTATCAGCAAGTGAAGGCAGGGCATTAGGTACCAACAGACTTGGTTCAGCATTTTGAGGTCCCATAGTGGATGTGAGATGGGACATCGATGGACTTCATAATAGGACTTCCACGTATATCAAAGGGACATGACTATATTTGGGTAATCGTTGACCGACTCACCAAGTCACACCAATTCCATCCGATCAGAGAGTAGGGTTTAGTAGAGAGCATGGGATTTCTCTATGTGCAGGAGATTATGCGGCTATATGGAGTACCTTTTACTATTGCCTCCGATCGTGTTGCACATTTTACTTCCTATATATTGAAGGGGTTGCATGAGGCTTTCGATATGTAGCTTATTTTGAGCACCGCCTTCCATCTGCACACGGCTGGTCATAATGACTAGACTATGCAGACCCTCTAGGACATGCTACATGCTTGTGTCCTCGACTTTGGTCGCAGCTGGGAGGATCACTTACCTTTCTTGCAGTTTTTATACAACAACGGCTCTAACTCCACCATTAGTATGACACCTTTCAAGGCATTGTACGAGCGACCATGTAGATCACATTGTGCAGGACTAACCCCGGGGAGTTAGCACTAGTAGGACCAAAGATGGTATGGACTGACATAGAGAAGGGGAAGACCATCCAGGAGGGGATGAAAACTGCACAGAGTCGGAAAAAGTCATATGAAGACAGGAGATGGAGACCTCTGGAGTTTGAGGATGGGGACCACTTTTTTCAACGGGTCTCACCCCGATGAGGTCCATAGAGATTTGGCTGAGGCGTCAAGTTATCTCCGAGGTTCATTGGACCTTTTCAGGTCCTTAGAAGAATTGGTGAGGTGGAGTACTGCTTAGCTCTTCCACCTCTGTTACAGCAGGTACATGACGTCTTCCACGTGCCCCAACTGAGGAGATACGTGCACGACCCTTCTCACATCATTGACCATGGTGAACTAGACATTGACGATGGGGAGAATTTTACGGAGGTTTTAGTAGAGATTGAGGATCGAAAAGAGAAGGTCTTTCATGGATGGTCTGTACCTCTGGTGTGCTTTCACTGGTAGCATGGGAACCTCTAGGAGAGCACATAGGAGCGGGAGGCTCAGATGTGTGCTTAGTACCACCATTTTTTTACCTAGTTTGAGTTATGTTATATGGGGACATAGAGCCCTAAGGTTGAAAGAATGTAAAGACTCAAAATTTCCATGTAATTGTTTTTAAATAAATTCGAAGTCTTTGAAAATTGGCGGTGCGTGATTACGGGGCCCGGAGAGCCCAGAATGAATTTTTGAACATTTTTTTGGGTACGTTCAATAAACATGTGAGCGGGTTTATCTATATTTTGAACTGGTGCTCGGAATTGATATCTGAGAGCACCAATAAACTCACAACACCGATATTCACTTAAGAAGGATTTTACCTCAACAATAGTTGGTCGATGGTGAAAGATAAATTTTTGGGTTTTTTTTTGTGGAAATAATAAAATAAAATAAATAAACATTTTATTTTATGTTTGTTGTAACATCCCTCCATGTAGAAGTTAAGAAGTGGGGACCACCAGACCATAAACTCCCATGAGAGGTTATGGAGCAGGGGGCCACCTGTGGTCAAAATCTCTACAAATCCCTCATTAATGTGGAGGATTCTCTAAAGATTTTTCCACATTAATTGTGCCAACCCTCTTTAATTAATTATTCCAATCCTTGGTATCCTCTAATTCAAATTTTATTCAATTGAAACTCATTTATTGTTTCCAATTAATTAAGTCAACATGGATGGTTACAAATTAAATTTATATTCATGTTTTATTTTTTTGGCTATTCATTTGTTGGAAATGTATTGGAAAAGGAGGATTGGGAGAACTTGGGAGAATGCTCTCCAATGAAGAACGCTTCACCGACGAAGAAGGTTGACCTCTGTAGACCTTCTTCCTGGGGACTTATTCTGATATGGGATGTCCTCAACTATGGAGAATCAAAGACCATACTACCTTATTTCACCAACATCAACAAACAATCTAAGGTAGGGGTTTGTTTATAAGTGATTTTATATTCCAATGTTCATCTCTTCTAAAACAACGAACGCTGACCAATCTCTATTTTAGATTGATCCGTGAATGTTTATCATTGGTGGCATTGGAAATCATTTCATTAAAAAAGCTTATAGGGAGGATGTTTGAATTATTTTCCCTTACCCTTACTTAATATTCACGTGATTCCAGTATAATAGCTTCTTGATACCATTGTAATATGGAGAGAGCAGGCCAAACTAACATTTCTCGCCCTCTCCATAATTCTTGTGTTGAATTGTGTGTTTTTCTCAATGGATGAAGGTGACAAAGGGGCCGAAGGAAATGACGATGTTACCTGCAGACTCTGCCGGTCCGCGCCGCCTTAAGACGATCCGCCCTTTCTGTGCCCTCCGAGCCGCCACTGCTATCCACCGAGCCTCCACCGTTGTACGTGGCTCCATGCTGCCCCTGTGGCTGGTTCGTAGCCCCACAGCCAGTCCGCCGCCCTCACGGCCGGTCTGCGCCCTCGCGGCCCATCCACTGCCCTCAAAGCTTTTCTGACGCCCTAACGGTCGGTTCCTGCCCTCACAGTACCCTACTAACCGGTTCGGCCTGGTCCGGGTGAAGCTGGGTCACGCCAGGTCAGTCCGTCCAGGTCGGACTGAACCCAGGCCTGCTATTACCCATTTACTTATTTTGGCCATAACATTGCCACCGGACATCCGTTTGAAGAACCGTCAGTGACACTAGAAATCGTGGAGCGTGAAGGTCACTTTGTGTATACCCTGTTGGAGTTTTGGATTTATATGGGGAACAGTATGGTTGGATCAACCATGAATGCAACTGTGCCCCTAAGACTAAAACGCTAATAAATCCTAGACCAGGCATTCGATTGACACGACATCTGTTGTGTTGAGACCCCTTTTACATGGTGGACCATTGAGATACTTCTTCATGGGACTTTGTGGAAGCTGGATTATCGATCAGTATCTTGTAGAGAGGATCCTCGCAAGGACGAGCGAACATATTGCGGGAACCCAGTGGCCAGCTGAGACTTGATGACTGCTGACCATTTTGACTCAGAGTGACTCGACATGCCCAGTGGGGAGTGCCTTGGTGATGCGGCAGACCCACATTGGGGATCACATTAGTGATGTGGAAGGCCCACGGTGGGGAGATCCTTGGTGACTTGGTAGAACCACGTTGCGGAGCACCTTCGTGATGTGGCAGACCCCGGGTGGGGAGTGCCTTGGTGACACGACAGACCCACGGTGGGGAGCGCCTTGGTGATGCGGCAAACCCATGGTGGGGAGCGCCTTGGTGACGCGACAGACCCATGGAACTCCATAAGAGGAATATCTCAACTGTCCACGGTTAGTGAGAAGAGTCTCTATGGGAAGCAGTAGGCCCGTTATAGTCGATTGAGGAGGTGTTCTCCAGTAGCTGAGGTGTTCGACTTTGTGACTGGGAATGTTACTTTTTTCTACCCCTAGAATAAATCCTGGTGTGAGGTGAGTCAGAACCTATTTGTTTTCCTCATGATTGATATTAATTATTTGATAACATAGGTATATGTATGGGCATATAACTAAGTAAGGTTATATGTTGATTTCATACTTTGTGATATATCTTTGATGGTTTTTATAAGACATATAGGGTCTCGGGGTCCCTAATGAGTATCGTTATACTCACCCCTGAGCATGCTACTCCCGAACCTTGTTGTGTTAGATGCAGATGACGAACATCGCCGATTGAGTCTAAGAGTACTTGATTTGGACGGTACATGGAGGTAAACCTTCCGATGATTCGGTACATGGACGGACGGATGAGGAGTGCTGAGGAGGTGAAAAATACCTACAGTTCAGGTAGAAACCTCAGAGGACAACCCAAGAGTTAAATTTCCATTTTCTTTAGTTTTATTGTATCACATTTGTACTTGTACATTCCAGTTGGGATTGTATTCTGGCCCCTTTTACATTCAACACTCTTTTGTTATACAGTTTACTTGGTGTTTCATATCACGTTGTGTTATTTCTTGTGTGTGTTTCAATAGGTTACAAAATAAATTCCTTCATAGTTTTAGGGAATTACGCCATTGGTGCTAGTCTCTAGACCCTAGCCTAGGCAAGGTGGGTTTGGGGTAGTCACGGCATAGGCCCTGGGGGACGAGTCGTGACATATGGTTTCAAAATATAAAGTAGTATATTTATGTGAAAGGAAAATATTTATAAGTTGGAGAAACTGTCATTAAAATGAATGTAGTAATTGAAAACACCAATACATACTTGGTATCATTTGAATCAAAATCTAATCAATGATTCAATGCGAAATGGATTAGAAAATAACCTATATCGAATGAAAATTATTTCACAATTAAATCATGGTCTAATATAATCACAAAAAGAAGGAAAAAAGTTGTTAATATGAATGATTATTCAATAAATAAAATTTCTGATGAAAAAAACTCTTACATGTATTCCATCTTAGTTGTGTGTTATCTAAATTATTGTATAAAAAATAAATACCATAGAGATATATTTCAAAAGTTTATTCGTATATAAAAACATTTATAACCATTATTTATACTTTTTATGAACATATATAATAATGAGTTATTATATATTTCAAAAATCAACTTTGAATAATCATGGTAGTTATAAAAATGTTTCCTTATTGTTGTGTTTTTCATCATTATAATCATTATGTATATCATTATAATATTATACATGGAACTAAAAGAGATTATTTAAGAGTTTTTACAATGACATAAGTCAATTGAATCTAAATTTATGTTCCCATACTTAAATATAGAATTGATAATGAATATATTTCGATGATTTTTATTGAATTATTGTTTTAATATTAATTGTAAAATTCTCAAAAAACCAATTTTTAATTATTTATATGATATTTAATCATTAATTTATATGTTTTATTCGTTATAAAAATATTTTATAGCATTTTTGTAGAAGGTGGTTAGACGACCCAAATAAGAATATTACACCATTAATGGAAGATTATGGTTATGAAATTAGTTTATTTGGAATAATAACAATTTTAGATAAGAAAAAAATATTACATGTATTTTTTAATGGTATATAATAATACTTTCAGAGTGTTAAAAATTGATTAAAAGTAGTTGCAAATTGGGATACATTACATCACGGAAGAAGTATTAGGCATAAAAAATTGATTAAAATTGAATTTATAATGGGATGAGATAAAACAATGAAAGGTGATATATTAACAACCTGAAATTTTGATTTAAAAATATTAAACATATAAATTCATCATGTTTTTTCATATTACCAACCATTATAGGTGGTGTTTAAAAATTAAAGATTCACATTGAAGTGTTGTATTTTACCCATACACATGATCATTGTTTTGATTGTTTTTCTTAAACGATTTAATGGATTGTATATTGGATGATATATTAATTTAATAATATTAAAATATATTAATATTATTAATTTTATTATAATTTGGTGTCTAAAATATTATTAGAAGATAAATATTAAAAATAAAATAAAATTGTGTATGAAAAACACTAAATTTGAAGATGAAAGAAACCTTATAATTATACATAGAAATGGTGTCCTTAATTTATCTAATTGAAACAATATTCATTTTAAAGTTATATATAATTATATTAGTAAAAAAATAAATATTTTAATGGTGAAATTCCAATGTATATGGGTAGCATGAAGTGGTGGAAGTTACCCACTTTTATATGTGATTAAAATGGAACATTTTTTAATACCTATTATATTTTGATAATGGAATGACACTATTCATGGTTCAATGGATTCAACTATGAGAAATAATGGATTTAAGAGTTATATATGTTTATTAATTCCAATAAAAAAATATGAAAAAATGTTTTAAAAAATATTCATTGCATTTAGAACATTATTGTTACATTGTAAATTTTTTATTTTTAGCATGGTAACTAGCCCTTACCCATGTGATATATATTTTATTAAAATTATAATGTTAACATTTACACAATATTATGATTTTTAGTACATAAATTGATTTAGTATATAATAAAAATCAATTTATAAATCATATAAAATTAACATTTATATCAAAACATATAATATATTAAAAATCCATTTTATGGAAAATTATAATTTCCATAATTAATCATTCTTATTTTTATATAAAAAATAATAACGAATTATATGATTGATAATATATTTTAATATATGTTTATTCATTATAGAAAATTTATTATAAAAAATAGTTATTGATATTTTATTAGATCATAATAATACAACATTAAAAAAATTCATTGACAACAATAATTTTACCATTATCCCATCATTAACATTAATCATTAATGTCATAATTTTATGGTTAAAAATGGAATTCAATATATTACTTATTAGGAAATTTATTTTTTTCAAAAATATGCCTTCAATTTGTTTTATTTAGTTCTTACAATTAGCAATAATGATTTCAATAAACTGAATAAAATCATTTTTAGAGTAAAATATTTCTTTTGTTTTCAAAAAATGGAACAAGAATTTCATAAATTCAAAAATTCATTTTATATAAAAATTATTACTCCATGAATATATCTATGTCACAAAAAATATTTATATATTTTTAATGTTCTTGTTACCTTATGAAGATGTTATTACTATTACATTGTTTGGGAAAATGGAATTATTTTTATTGCTAAAGAAAAAATCATTTCTTTTGGAAAAATATATAAAATTCAATCTATGGTAATTATTTAAATTAATAATTAAATAATTGTGTTCATTTTCCCACATTAAAACTATAATATTTTGTAATTAATATTATAAATTAAAAAACAATATAGGGAGAAACAACTTTTATTGAAAAATTATACATTAAAACATTAGGTGTCCTTAAATATATACTGTAAGGATTTATAAATGACTATAATATTTTTACTATAGATTTTATAATTCCTAAATTTTCATAATAAAAACCAAAAAAGAAAAGAGTATTGAAAAATAATTAGAGCCAAATTAATAAAAAAATTTTTTCCAAAACCTTACCATTAATCCCGCCTAACCGAGCATGGTCTAAAATATATTTACTATTATTCGCTAAATGTATAATAGTTTTATAATAATTATGATCTATATCAAGAGAGACGAATCATGATCATTTTTTTCTTTCTTCTCAATATAGTAGTCATTATTTATTCTTTTTTCAATGTTCATAATTCCTAGATCATAAAACCTACTATAATTATTGATATGGTATTATTTTTAATGACATAATATATATTCTTGGTAAATTTGATCATAATTATTTAAGATTTAATTTATGAGGATCACGATTCTCTGGTTTTCAGTATTGAGATGATGGTGTTATAATTATTTAGTATAATATTAGTGTTTCCATTGAAAAAAACATATCTCATATTTATCAACATATTTATACCCTATATTTTATGAAATTAGGTACCCATAGTCAGACATGATGTTATTTTATAAAAATATTCATGTCTGAAATTTGTTTCCTTTGATTTAATATGATTTTTTAAGTACAATAATGTAATTATTTAGATTTTTTTGTGTGATAAATAATATTTAATGGAATTTCAATAAATAAAATTTAAAATAAATTTAAATTTAGATAGAATACACTCTACAGAAGGTAGTTCAAATGTTCCCATGAGTAATAATTCAATTTCATTAAGAATTTCATTTAATTATGGTATATAATACATATGAATTTCACAATTATAATTCTTTCATAGTCAACATATTTATTCATCAAATAAATAATTATTAAAAACTGAAGGAGATGAAGATAAAAAAAATGTACATCGCATCATGTCAAAGGTTGCTTGAATGCACAAAATGGTTATAACAAGAATGTAATAGTATTAAAATTTGTTGTTAATAATTTTTTAATTATATATAAGTGACTGGTATAATATTTTAACATTTAGAGAAGGATGAAATGACTAAGGAGTAAAAAATAATCATTCATAGAACCGAGGAATTCTCTTGGATGTATCTATGTAGATGATGTCCATATTTTAACTAATTGATAAAACATATTTATGAACATGGGAGATGTATCTATGAGGAATATATAAATGAGAATCAATAAAAAATCATATAATATATATTTATTTTATGTTATGTTTTTTTTCTAAAGAGAAATCTATGTTTTATAGGATATATCACAAACGACATTAAGCCTATACAAAACATGAAATAACAGTAGTTAAATATTAATATTACAACAAATAAAATTGGTTTTCAGTTATGAAAAATAATAACCATATGATGAAAAATGAGTATAATGGTCTCATATAATTCAAATTTATTGATTAATTTTTAATCATTTTGTAATCAATTTTCAAAAATGACATATTTGTCCTCAAAATTTCACTTTCATCAAAAATTGTTTTTATTAAAAAAATCATGAATATTATAATTAATTTATTCCACATTTTGATATTATAATTTTCGAAATGGAATTAATTTTTTAATTTATAATTTCAAAATTATTTTAAGACTAGTTGTTGATATTTTTTCGAAACAATTGATTTTTATCTGACTAGTGAAAAATACCAATTTTACAAAACTACAACTTTATTGATATTATTAAGATATAATATAATATTAATTTTTTATTAATACTTTTTTTAGGAAAATATTTATTAAATATGTAAACAAAGAAAAAAATTGTTCTTTGTATTACGAATTTATGTCATTTTTTATTTAAAAACAACTTTTTCAATTTTTTTCTTTTTATCAACTGTTTATAGAACAAAAATTTAGTTTTTTTAGTTTTAATGATAAATAAATATTATATGAGGTAAATAATAAAATTAATTTCTTATGAATAAATATTATTCTTTATTTTTCTATACAGTCATTTTTATCTTATAACGATAGTTTTTTGAAAACTCATTTTTTGTCTCATTTTTCAAGTTATTTTTTAAATTAGATATCATCAAGTAATAGAATATAAATATTATTAAATTGATTAAATATTTTTAATTATCATATGTAAATTTTATATTGGGTATAATTTAATTTTTCCCATAATGAAATGAAAATTTTGTCAAAATGGCAGTTACCACTAAAAGAGTTTTGCCTTGTCAAAAAGATTAAAACTAAGATGATATATGTTAAAATCTATATTAAAATCTATGTAAATCCAATTTAATGGTATTATTTGAGAACTATATAATATCATATTATTTTAGTAGTTTTATCCATTTATCATGAGTGATATACTAATATTTTTTAATCTTATAAAATTTTTCAAAGTGTTTTATCTACGTATTTAAAACATTAACACAACATTTCAACGATTATCCAATATTAATGATCCCATAAGATTATAAAATACTTACCTATAAAATTATCACGCCACATACCACATCATACATATCCTATTTCGATTATAATACCATTCAAATAATTATTTAGATATAAAACTAAGGTGGTTGTTTGAAGATAACACTTAGTTCCGTATTAATTTTTATTTTATCTTCTACCACCTTTACACCTCTTCTATCCAATTTTATATAAAAAACTATTATACCTCATATAGTAAAATTTTATTATTGTTTTCATATGAAAAATTTATATCTGCATATCTATCTAATAAAAATTTAATATATATTTCATGCTTGATTTCGGACAACTACAATCGGGAGATAAAAAAATTAATATTTCATCACCACATTTAATGGTTGTTAATAATGATGAAAATAAATGTAAAAATATGATATATTTTAAAAAAAATAATATTTAATTCAAAATAAATAATATAATTCTTCTTGTCACATATAATAAAAATTAAAAACATATCTTCTGCAT
Source organism: Viscum album (assembly GCA_963277665.1). Taxonomy (NCBI): domain Eukaryota; kingdom Viridiplantae; phylum Streptophyta; class Magnoliopsida; order Santalales; family Viscaceae; genus Viscum; species Viscum album. The sequence continues at coordinate 11,916,802 of OY728154.1, forward strand.
ATGTATAACCTACTATTGCTACCCTAGAGTGTAATGTATTTTATCACTATTTCACTTATATGTTTATGAAGATGAAAAAATAAAATAAATTATATTTTTAAATAAATTATGACATAGAGAATATAGTATATCATTTACATTCTTTCCCTCGAACCTATTAAAAATTTATCATGTTTTTCATGAATACATATGAATTGTGAGCTTTACAAATTGATGTGATTTATTATAAATTTACCATATTCTTGAATTATTTTTAACAATTATTTAATTAATTAATAAATTTTTAATTTAATTTTTATATTTTTTTATTTTATGGAACCATAGAGAAGATGAGTGGAATGAAACTACTAAACACAATCATAAATGAAAAAAGAGTTAACTATCAAAAATGAATATTATAGTAATGATTTATGGATAAATGGATATTGGAAAATTATAACTGTATCACATAAGATATTATAAATGTTTAAGTGTTTCATGAATAAAAATATTTTAATTTTCAATTTATTATATTATAATTTAATAGTTTAAATGGAAAATGTTAAATTTTGGGTAAGGGGTTATCTTCTCAAATTGGATTCTTTGAGACATATGTTATGTTTTGCACCCATGTACTCATATAAGGTTTATAGAGAGACCATTTGAAATGTTATATAAAAAATAATTCTTAAATTAACATAATTAATTTTACAATTCATTTTGGACATTAAATCGACATGTATGTTACCTGTAAGTGATGTTCTTATTAAATGTATGGATTAGATGTTCTCTTTCAAACTATTTTTATTAAACATTGATTTTTTAAATGTCTTAAAATTTTATAATATTCTATAATTATTTAGTAATATCACTTTATGTTATAAATTACTTTTAATAAAAATATTTAAAATGAATCATCTTTCAGATTTCAACATGAATTAATTATTTCAAATGACGTGTATAGAATCCATTTTTAACAAACATTGTAAAATATATTTTCATTCATTTGAGACTACACATAATTTTGAATATTCTATTACCAAAATCCATTTTGATTTGAAACATAACATTTATAAATAATAATTAATTTTTATTCAAATTGATATCAAAATATAATAGTATAAATGTTTTAAAGGAATGAAAGGAGTTTTTATTTATGATATTTTCACTATTATCCGATGAAGATACAATGAACTATTTTATATTTGTCCTATTTTCTTTTACAATGGAATTAATATTCTAAATAAATTATTTCTAATTAAATGAATTTTTTCATTTATTGATAATTTGTTGTACCTTAATTCGATATCATTTAATATTTTGGAATAATGTTCATTATCACTCTATATTATTCATCGATATTTTTTTTTCTCCATCATGTGAATATTTTTAATATCATAGTTTAATTCATGTTAAATTATATTAAATTAATGATTTTTGAAACATATACACTTTCTATATACAATAACAGTTGAAGTATTCTTATAATGTAAGTTGTTTCATTTACTCAGACAGTATAAATGTGCCTTGTTCTTTTTTCCATATAAATAACTATTGAGATATAAATTATTTTTAGAATTAATTGTATTGATCATTAAAAATATGTTTAATGAATAGGTAATGAATATTATGGATGGGGAATGGTTATATGATTACCTCAATACATATATAGGTGTTATGAAACAAAACATTTCGGTTTGTGTGTTAGACGAGGCAATAAGACATTGTTAGAATTGAAGAGTATATAATGAATGATAAAGTATATAATGATAATTCATTGGTTGATAGTCATTGATGTAATTATACTTTTTTAATTGAGAGTCTTGGATAAAAATCATTGGTTAATAAGGAATTAAATAATGAAAATCATTATTGGTTGAAGTAACTTTATAAAAAAGTACATAATTTCATGGTTAAAAGGCCTTATTCATGGAATCTATAAATTATTGATTTCCATTTCTAGGAATTCATTTTTTTATCTGTGTTTTTATAGGTTTATATATGCTGGGGAAATTCGTTAAACTCAAATTGTTGATCAAATTGAATTCGTTTTGTTTTTACACTCTCAATTTTTTTATTCATTATTTAGTCCTCATGTCTTCAATAGTGTGAAAACAATACAAAGAATATGATCTCACTATTTATGCTTCCCTTCCTCTTAGATATAAAGAAGGATATTTTGAATTAATTCACGGAAGTGAATTATTTTTATGAACTATTTTTATTTTTACAATTTAATATGAGAATTATATATGTTTTCATTTTTCAAAGTATTTAAAATAGATCCATCATATATGTTGAAATCCACTGTATCTTTTGAAAATACAATAAAGTATAAAATAGCTCAAGGTTTTTGGAGGGGGGTGTTACAGTTTGTAACCAAGAATTATCTATAGTATTATCATGAAATATATTTTAATTGAACATATAATATATAAAACATATCCTACTACCTTAAGGAATTATGTAATATGAACCCATATTTTTATTTTTATTTTTAGGAATTGTCATAATTATTATTTTATAATAACTCAGTGTGGGACACTTTATAGAGACAGATACTAGTTTAATGATGGGAATCCACAACTATAGTCAATGTATGGATTTACATGGTATTTTATTCAATAATGGTATTGTTGGAACTGATTAGATAATAGACATGTTAGGGAAACTAACTCAGGTTATGATAAATAACCATTCCTGTATAGAGAATCCTTTTTCCTATATCATGATTAACCAATATTGGATCAATTATTAAAATTGTATACTCCATATTTTAGTGTAATTCTTAATCCATTCATGATGGAAATGGATTTAGTCCATCAAAAAGATATTTATGTATATGGAAAGTAACGAAAGTGAAATGATTTTTTGAAGAAGTGTATTTTATAATGAAATATTTTGAACAATGGTGTTCATGAATCCAAATCTATAACATGGATGATGAAATAAAATGTTTGGAAAAGAGAAAATTTAATGTGATATTCTTTTATAAATATTTACTTGATAAATAATGTTTTAATGAGAAATGAATTTCCACACTTTAAATAACAATTAATAAAATATTGTGGTAGATTATGAGGTTAACTATACATAATTGACTTGTAAGTATTTGTGAAAACCTTTATAATCATAAAATTATTTTGAACCATTTTATTTATTGTGTTAATATCAACCATCGATGGTAGATAATTTTACAAAACATTATCCTCATATGACGATATGGTATCATGACCAATTATAACTAAAAAATAATTTTCTAGGTATTATAACAACAAACAAAATTATGAGGTGAATAGGGAAACCAAGTATTATGGGAAAATATGTGAGGAAAATGAGAAAATTTGAAGGTAAAACATCAAACATGTGATAATAGTGGAAACAAACATCCAAATAAATTATTAAACTACATGTATCAATTTTTAATGTTTACATATAAGGGCTATATATCTAGTGAGTGCAAGTAAAATAATGAAATTGTTTATATTTATTGTTTCAGATGTATAAAGAAATAAAAATATTCAAACCAATTCTCAATGAGTAGACGGTTACCTTTATATGATCATTGTAGGTGTTCTTGATATTATATTTTATCCATAAAAGAGATTTAATTAATGAGAACAATTGTTGATTCTTTCTTGTGGCTCTTAGAGGAATAATTATATCTAATAAATTTATCATGTTTGAATCTTATCCTCATAATCCTTGTTCTCCTAGAAATATTTTTTAAATGGTTAGAATATTTGGATATTTTTTTATGATATAGTAGGCCCTCAAAATCTTATGAATCCTCGAGGGTTATTAATTTTTTTTCATCTTATGTAAATTATAGCATACATATATAAATATATGATTGTCACATATTAAAAATTATTCTAAAATATTTTTAATAGTATTATGGTTTAATGAATATTGTGGAACAATGAATTTTATTATTGATAATTTATGTTTTAACCCTTAAATTTAGGGTATATATTTCATCATATTGTTTTGAATATAGGGTTATTTTTTTCTTTTTATTAAAGGGATAGAATATGGAGGAACAAATTGTCAGAAAATAATACATTCATTAGTGAATGTAAACATATAATGAATCTAATGACCCCTTAATATTTTAATTTAGTGCTTCCATGATGAAAAATCCATCATTATGATAATGATTCAAATTAATGGATTAAATAATACTTATAGAATAAAATATAATCAAGTACATGAATTTTATTTAATTTTACATTAATGGTAAACTAATTTTGGAAACACTAGTAAACAGAGTATACATCTATCATGTATTATGTGTAATGTAAAACATAATTAAAAACGTATTTTTAACAAAATTTATTACTTGCCTAATTCTTATATACGTATGTAAATATTATGTTTCTTATTTAAACAATTGAAATTAATATTACTGAGAAAATATGTAACAAAATTTTTATAGTGCATTATTTTTTGTACCAACTAATAATTAGAATTTCGATGTTTTAATTTCAAAAAGTAAGGTATAATGTAATATATAATTAGTTGAGATAATATTTTTAATTTGAAATGTACACTATGATCAATAACATGTGTCAAACACAACAAAAAGTGTAAATAAACAATACAAATATTAATTATATATGCATGTTATAACCAAACTATTTGGTTGATGGATTTTATTTGGAATAACTACATTATAAACATAATATATAGTCATTTTATAATATTAAAATTTATGTATTAATGTAAAATTAAAATGTATCTACTTTTTAGTAAATTTATTTTTTGAATCAGAAATAAATTTTAATAAAAAATTATTTCCATTACATTTTATGTGTAGATATTTTAATACATTAATTTAACGTTTATAAAATTTATATCCCAAAATTGATATAATTTTTTAAAACTTCATGTCAAAACTAGATAAATATTTTTTTTTAAATTTCAGATATAATTTATTTTTATGTGGTTAGTGAAATATTTTAATTTGAAAAAATGTCACATTTATCACATTATAATGATATAATTATAAAATGAATATTTATGGAAGATTTATTTATATAAAAAATATTTATTATATATATATTATAAAAAAATATTATCATATAATATGGAAGTGAAATCTAAATACTTATTTTGTTCTAATAAAAAACTTATTTTAATAATTGTTATAACCCTTTATATACAATGTAAATTATAAATTTGGAATATTTTTAAGAAAAAATAAGACTTCAATGATTTATCATAAATTAATTCCATTTTACACATATTTACCGTTGTTTATATTTAATCAAACTTATAAATTAATATGAAATTTTTACGAAAACCCATTATTTAGAACATTTTGCAGTAAGATTTTAAATTGATATTTTTCAATTAGATAATTAAAATATTAAAAATATGGAACCATAATTTTCAAATATTTAGTTCAAATTTGGTAATTAAAAAATATTCATTTTGGATATCATGAGCATTATATTTGAATAAAAATCAGTTACCAGGGTTAGTGTTAATATGGGGTTAAAGTGTTAAAAATAAAATGAAAAGGGTTAAAATGATATAAAAAACAATGTAAATCAATATTGTAATCATATAGAATCCCTATTTCATAAAATATTCATATATTAGTCATTTAGGAGACATTTTTCTTAAGTAATAAATTACATTATATTAATATTCTGAAAAATTCAATCTGTCTTGTCTCACTCAATTATAAAAGGAAACCATATCTATTTTATTATCCACGTATAAAATGCCTCTTAGATCAGTAACTAAATAATAAAATAAATTCCTAATATACCTACACATATTGAATGGGTCAATTGTTTGTAATAATTTTATCATTATATGCAATTATATATCAAGAAATGTTGGTTGACCGATGAAGAGGAATAATTCTTATCTGAATGTTTTCATTTAAATTTTAACTTTTACCTCCTTAATATATCTCCTTAGCATTGTGGTATAATATTATTAGTGTATCCTATATAATAAACTATTTATATTTATATGTTAAATCTATGTTCCTATACATATCAATCTAATTGAAAATGAAATAAACTTTTATGTGTATGTGTTGACTCCCACACCGTGGTGTCGATGTGTTTCACCTTTCATCACCACCACTTCTAATTGGTTATAATGGTAGATACAAATAAAATAATATATATATATATATTATATAAGTTTAATAATGTAATGGTAAATAAATATAATTATTCATTATTTAATATCTTATAAGAAGTTATTGAAATAATTTAATGTGTGCACGGTCTATTGATTCTACATTATTGTGTAATTCATTTTTCATCAACACATCACCTAAATTGTTATATATATATAATTAATTGATATACAAAATATTTATGATATAATGAAAACTTTTTAAATATTATATTTCATTTACCATTTTACACTCCCAACAATTAAGAAAAATAACCTGGATCATGTGTACCTCCAGGCAATGATGAGATTCATTTTTCATAACTACCGTTCATGTATAAATAATACTTTGTATGTGATGACTATATATTATTTTAATATTCTGATTCAAATTTCATATAAAATATAATCCTTACAAATATTCAAGAATCTCATTAACAGAAAAAATATTTATATAAAAAATGAAACAGTTAACACTCAAAAATGACTATTTTATTAAAGAATTATTAATAAAAAGAAGTTGAAATTATATTAATACATTTTTTATAGAATTATACATTTGTACATGGTTTATTAGTTGATAAATATTTAGAAACACTAACTAAATAAGTCTATTAAATAACCCTTTTACAATTCTGATGGGCATTAATAATAATCATAATAATCAAAATTTTATGGATAAAAGGTAAACATGTATTGTTAAATGATTCAAACATTAAGATATAAAACATTCAATCCATTTTTTTATATATAATTTCTATTATTTAAGGAAACTAATTAATAATATATGTTAATATAAATGGTGTGTAGGATAAAAATGTTACAAAAAATTTTGAAAAATTAAATTTGGGTTTATAAATTTAACATTGAATTTTTAAATGATTTGTTATATGTATTAGATAAGTTTTTTTCTAACTAATATATATATTTATATATTATTTTTTATGCAGTCATTTGATAATTGTATAAACAATATATTAATATTAAAAATGATATTATTTTCTAATCACCTCAAAATCATATATTTTTTAAATATCTTAAAAATTCATCATTTTAAAATATAAGCTTTCTCAATTCTAATATTAATTTCATTTTATAAATTTAAAATTATAGCATTATATTTTTTTAACTGAAAATAAAATATATATATATATATATAATATCAATTTTTTTGAAAATTTTTTTATTTTAAAACACAATTAATTATTAGTTCTATTTTATTTGAATTTATAATTGATTATAATATTTTCATTCACTATAGGATTTATTATTATTTTATTTTAATAATAATTTTAACCCATTATGTTGAAGATATTTTTTAATTATTGTTACTTGTGGAGGAATCTATCAATCATAGTATTGATTCAAAGGAAGCCATTTATTCCAAAATATCATGGCGTTAGAGATTTTTAGTCATTTTTTATTGAAACCATTCATCTAAGAAAATAGTTCACCAAGTAATTGATCCAATGATTACATATGTATGTTGAGAGAATTTCATTTATTATTACCATAAATACTAGAATATATAAATTGTATTGTATGTTATTTTAAAAATCCAATTAAAAATAATAAATATAGTGATATGATAACATTTTCATTATAGACCATTAAATGGGTAATCATTTTCAGATAATGCATGATATAAAATGTACATTTTAGGAATGATTTCTCCTAAGTCAAATTAATTAATTTTTTGTTTTAAAATTTTTCTTGTCTTTTATCACCTTGGTTATTAGGGTTTCAATATCAAAATTGTGGTATCATACCATAAAGACAATAAATATCGTTGATTTCTCCATTAAATCACACATCTCGGTGTTTGTCTTTTTGTTTTGTTATTTTGGTTTATTGAGAATTATTTTAATATTTTGAATATGATAACATAGTTGTTCATATTATACATCCAAATCCCCCACATAGTATTCCATGGTTTATTTTAGAAAATTATTGAAAATAGAGTACATGTTATGTCAAAATGTGCTTCCAATATTCCTCAATATATAAAAAATTACATAATAAAATAATTTATCTAGGGGTACCATAAAGGTAGTTATTTTTTCTATTTATTGGAAATTTAAATTTGGTTATAGATATAATATCTATTCATTGAATAAATGGATCAGATGTGAGTTATGGAATTGAGAAATATTACTATGACTATTGTAACACCCTGACCCCAGTTACCCAGAGTCGTTGCATTATTTTAATACATTGTCATAATTACAAGGAATCAAGTCCCGAAGGACCGATCAGTTTAGAAGTCATCGAAAATAGATTACATATATTAACATTACATTACAATTTCAAACATAAATCATAGCGTAAATAGTTCTTTGAGAATGCCATTATTCCCTTTATCTTAACCATGCATATCAATCAAAATACACTTCTTGGAATCTTGGGAAAATAAAACAATGAAATGGGTGAGCTCAAATGCTCAGTAAGGGTATGAAATATAGGGGAAAATGGAATAAATATTTAGCATGGTGAAAAATTGAAACCAAACACCTTTACCAATAATAAAATTAATACTTTTATGGCAGGAATATGAGTTGAGTAAATAATGCCACAATAAAACATAATCATGACTATTCTAATAAAAGAATGACCACATTAACCATCAATATTATATACATAATGATGGAATGTATAATGTCGGACCTTCTAAATCATTTTGTCAAGGCCTCGACCAAGAAGTCTAAAATGATTAAGGCCATGGGAAAAACCATAAATCAAATTGGGAAAAGGCCTGGGCCAATTCCACATCTCGTTGTCTAATGAGACCTACTGATGCATTGGGGAGCTATAGCCGGCTCCACCCATCACATACTATGTCCAATACATTCCTCATATGAAAAGGTTGAAACATAACATTAAAATTCGTAAAATAACTAGGATACGAAATGTCAATACCTTAACTATAATCCATGAATGGTATAAAAATAACACATCCACAGTCAAACATATCACAAAACCATCAATAAAATATGGATGTTTTGTATCATAATAAATCAAAATTGAAACAATTTTAAATCCCATTAAAGGATTTTACATAGATTGAAATGACTTGTAAAAATCTTTGATTGAAATATCCCTTTTCATGAAAACATTTAAAATTCACACAATTTAGAAAGGAAGAGATTTAAAGAAATTTTTTAATCAAAGTGTCCCATACCACATTGAATCATTTTAAAGTAGTTAACATTTTAAAAAATTCATGTCCATTTAAATAAATCCATAAAACCATTTTGAAAACATGGACATTAATGATAATAGTTTAGAGGAATAAATCTTTAAAAAATTTAAAATGATGTTGACCTGGATGAAATCGAAACTATTTGAGAGAAATATCCCTTTTTTTATAAATCATTTAAGTGTCATATAATAATAAAATAAAACATTTACGTTGAAAAAAATTCGTATAAGAATGTAAATTAAGCTTCGACAATTTTATAATGGTGGATAATTTTTGTACATGTTGTATAAGTTAAAAAACATTTTTGCCTTAATTTTGTCGACAAGGTTAAAAATGGCCTAGTTTGGAAAATGATAGAAATATTACTTTATAAAAATCTTATAAAAAGACAAAAACGGTTATAAATTACTTTAACCCATAGTCTGTAAAATAGTAAGAATGATTTGATATTCGTTTTTAAGAATCATGGACGTGGATGATAAAAAGGTCCCAATATGTCATTATGTATAAACAACCTCAGATAATGAAGATATTTTGAAATAAAACCTTACCTTGTACTTATCCTTGTCGATGGTTGGTTAACCTACTGTATAATGGTGAAATTATTGTTATAAATTATACATTAATTATATACATTAATATGTTATCATATAAGATATTTTAACATTGCGTTGTTAATAATATATTAGTATTACCGTCGTTTCAGGTGTTAACTTGCTCGTTTTGTTTTATATGTTTGGTTTCCTAAGCCATGTTTATTTTGGATAAGTTGTATCTTATTAATATTTATAATTATATCAAGTCCTCAAACATTATTTTGATTCATAAAATGAAAATTACACTTGAATGGATACGATGGGGAATGAATCTCATCGCGTTCGTAGAGACGGATTTCCGTACTTACGCAAGAGCATCAATATCATTAATTTGATATTATAATAATATATAATTGGATGTTATTTCATATATACAAAATACTTATCATGTTATATTTATTATTTACATCAAAGACACATCATTATTATACCCATCCAAATAATAATTTATTGAAAAACATTTACACCACGATGTGGAGACGGTAAGTCGTATATACGAACGTATGGTGACATGTCATTGAATGGGTTGATAGAATAATGAATTTGGTTGTAAAATATTTATAATAACATCACAGTATATAGAATATACTGGAGTTATTATTTTAGAATGTAAATAACAATGAAATAAGAAGTGGAAGAAGAAAGGAACTTGAAAGAGGGTGCTGAAATCATTACCTCTTTTTCGGGTTCTTCTTTTTGATTTGATCAAAATGGTTAATTATGTTGTCTTTCAGATCAAACTAAGGCCTCTAGGATGAATTGAGGAATGTTTCAAGGATATTTGGGCTGGTTTTGGATGATCCAAAAGGCTTTTAATGTTTGAATAATTGGTTAGAAGTGGTGTCGTTTTATAAGGGGGAGGAGGGGCTCTTTAGGAATAACTGAAAGTATAATTTTATAATAAATTCATATTCAAATTCTAATGGATCCAAACTGGATTATTTAAAGTCTATGGTGGGTATGGGTTGAAATCATCTCGTCCAATATATTTTAGGCAGGTTTGGGTCACTATATTAACCTTATCATTTATATTTAACTCTTGGTTAAATAAATTGACATTTACCATGTCACTTTTTATTTTGATATTATATGGTTAATAAAATTACTATATACTTCCAAGAGACCCCCAATTGGTCCATTAATGATACACCTATCATAATATAATTATTTTGGATGAACGTTAGATATTTAGGATTATAATATCAATTAATAATATAATATTTGTTTTAAAACTCAAATATGTCAATTTTGACACTATTTAAAAATTGATTTTTCTTAAAGTATTAAAATAATTATTAATTCGAACCAAATTCACTTAAGCAATACTAACACGTTATATTGACCAATAAATTTTTTTATTTCATCAAAACATTCATATTATATTTTTTTTAACATTTATAATACCAATTATTTGATTCTTTCATTAATAAAGAAAATAGTGCATCAATTTTTTGACATGAATATATTTAATTATTAAAAGTCTAAAAATTATAAATAAAATATGATTATGTGTGAAATAAATTCATCTTTATAATGAATATTTATAGTCTAAAACATAACATATATAACCCTTTGTAAAAATTGTTTTTTCTAAAAAATATATGCTTATGTCATTTTTGTATTTACTTTAAATTAAACAATACAACGTGTCATTATCACTTACAAGTGGATCCATGGGGTCCTAAAATAGAACCAGAAATTTCTATGGACGTTCATGCATCAACAATTAGGGTTAGGATACATTTTAGTGTAATTTATTATTATTATAATATTATTTTTTATCGTTATTTACCGGATTTACCCTTTAACCTGGGTAAATAAAATATTTACCGAAGTAATTATTCGAATTTTTTTTAAAAAAATTACCTATTTACACAATTTGGACCTCTGGATTCTAAATTTGGAATCCATTTGTCTAAATTTAAAACACAAGAATTTCATAAATTAATTTAAAATTTATTCCCGCTGTCAAAACTAAAAACGCGTTTTTAAAAAATAATACCTATAAATAGATTGACATTGGTTTATGTCTGGTTTAAATGTGAAAGTATTTCCAATGAACAAAATTATATTAAATGGTAAAAATATATTCTAAATATACTTTACAATCCCTCTAATTCATAAATTATCACTATTAATCATTTCGATTAAAAAAGTCGTTTTTAATTAAAATTTAGTAATTTTCACTATTCATCAAAATATGAAAGTTATCCAAAAAGTACCAAAAATTCACCCTAAGATAATTTCGATATTCTGAATCCAAAACTGAAGTCCATTTTTAATGATAAAATGTATAAAATTTCAAAATGTGGGTATAATTATTCATAAAGGCTAGTTTGATTGGTTGTGGTGAGTGTTATAATTCCAAGTTGTGTGCAACACACTCTACTGTATTATTCAAAGTGAAGAGTACCATGGAATCTTGGAGTGTTACATTATCCTCTTATTTAATAAATTTTTTCCTCTCAATTTTAATTATTTCTCAAAAATAAATTGTTGAAAATAGAAAATATCTTTGGGAAAACCCATACCGGAAATTAGGTTAATAAAATTTAGTCATATTAAGAGGAAAAGGAAAATTAAAGGGTCACCAGCAAATTATGATCTCTATTACGAGATAATTGGTAGAAATTAAATACATATAATTGGAGGAAAAATTTAAATATTTATAGGCAGTTATTGAGGTCATCAATCACAAACAAGTCTAAAATTGAGGGCCTTAAATTCATCAATCTTTGATGATTTAAAATACCATCTGTTCAACAAAACATATTGTATAAGGTTAACATATTTTTGGTTCTTATATCCCTTAACTAAATTATAAGATTTAATTTATTCATAGACTATGAGAAGAATAAAAATATATATTTGACATGTAGAGTCCTATCTTTTAACTAATTTCTACCACAAACTCATCTTTTATTCTAAAAGATAATAGAACTTAAAAATAATATTCTATTTATCCTATTCGCATATGGTTAACAAATTAATTTATAATTCATCAACCACAATTTTTAAAAAAAATACTACATTATTCAATCCAGGACATTATGTGGTCTAGTGGTAGGTGATATACCCTAGTCGCCCATCAGTTGTGGGTTAATGTCTCGCGGCCTTGCTGGACGCGACGAGTTGCCGCATGACCTCCAGGTTGTTCTTTTTTGACAATCAAAAAATTATCTCAAACTAGAATTATCCAAAATATTTCTTTCAAAACTCATAGTCCAAAATTTATAATGAATGTAAACACAATTAATATCCTTTTTACCTCTTAATAACATGTAAACACCATCATCATGTATTCTTTTAAAACATTCCAACATCCTGAATTACCATAAAACCTTATTGAATACATTCATGATCACTCATTACTTATAGAATACTATATATACTCCTCCTATCAAAAAATGTTGTAAAATCCACCGATGATAAATCATTAATCATTTTAAAGGTAGTGAAGAATATTCAATATAATTTATTCAAATCAACCACCTCTTATTCTAAAATCACTACATCATTATCGGGACCTTATTAAGGATAACCTTTCAATCAACCATGTATTTTACCAAAAGTGTCACTTACTATTTAAGTCACTTTTCTTAGAACTATATAATCTAAAATCCTCAATAAAATAGTACTGCATTACAATCCTAATTTATCTCTATAATTCATATAACCAAAATATTGTTGATACAACAATCAAATTAAATAATCCTTAAATAACAACATAAGAACACCCGTCATAATTCTTCATCAGAGGTTGTATCATAACTTGATTATTATCCAATAGCATCAATTGGGGCATACTCTGATGATTTGGACATTGGTTCCTATAGTGTCCAAACTCTTTACAGATGAAGCATTGTACATTTGAAACCTTTTTCTAACCCTTTTTGTCATGTACTTGGTGTCCTTTTTATCCACACATATAAAAAACTTCCATTCCCTTTAGGAAAGTTCTAGGATGTTTCAAAAGATAGTTATAACATATGAGAAAAGGCTTCTTTACCTTCGTCACTTTATCTATCCTTCTCTATAACTTCTATTTCTTCTCTGGCTTTCCATCAAATCCATAGGACTCTGAAAATTATTTACATATCATATCAACACCTGATACTATTTCTCCATACGATGACAATACATGGGAGACTATTTCTCTTCTAAATTTTGGATTATGACCATGAAAGATATGGTCCTTCTTACTCTTTGGATCATGTGTATTGCTGGAGTTCCCATTCCTTCGACTGGGAGACATTTCTAAACAATGTCATACACTATTTCAGTTTATGAATTGAAATGAATAACTCCAAACTTGTAAAATACCTAACGTAAATTGAACAGTTTATGGATATAATCCTTAATCATAAAAAAATATTCTTTGAGGAAGTATATACTCATAAACCCTTCATAATGGTTGGAAAAGAAAATGAGAATTATCCTAATCATATCCACCGAGATTGTCATAACCAAGAGTACACCAAGACCCATTGTCGTGAACCAGTTCATGTTCAAGTCTATCTCAAAGTGTTGTTTTTGAGTTTTACCCCTAGGTACATCTTTGCCAGAGACGCCTCTACCTTCTCGTATCTAGACTGGGATGTATTGCTCGGAAAACTCATAAAATCTCTACATTACCTAAATTCAAGGAATTTATTCTATTCTAATCCTCAAATTCTATCTTAGGACTATGTACTCTAATCAGAGTTTATCTAAATATACATTCTATGATTATTTCTAAACATCCCCTGATACCAATTGTAATACCCCGACCCCAGTTACCCATATTCGGTGTATTATTTTAATACATTGGCATGATTACAAGGAATCATGTCCCGAATGACAGCTCAGTTTAGCAGTCTTGGAAAATAGATTACATATATTAACATTACATTACAATTTCAAACATAAAATACAGCGTAAATAGTTTATTTAGAATTCCATTATTCAATTTATCTTAACCCTGCATATCAATCATAATACACTTCTTGGAATCCTGGGAAAAATAAAACATAGAAATGGTTGAGCTCAAACACTCAGTAAGGGTAAGCAATACAGCGGAAAATGGTATAAATATTAAGCATGGTGAATAATTGAAACCACATGCCTTTACCAATAATAAACATGAATAATTTTATGGAAAGAATATGATTTGAGTAAATATTTCCATAATAGAACATAATCATGGGTATTCTACTAGTCGAATGAACACATGAACCATCAATATGTTATTCATAATGAGGGAATGTATAATGCCTGACTTTCTAAAACATTTTGTCAAGGCCTCGGCCAAGACGTCTAAAATGAACAACGCCTCGGCCAAAACCATAAATCAAATTGGGAAAAGGCATGGGATAATACCATGTCTAGTTGTATCATGAGACCTACTGATGTATCGTGGAGCTATAGAGGTCTCACCCATCACCTACTATGTCCAATACATTCCTCATATGAAAAGGCTGAAACATAACATAAACATTCATATAAGAACTAGGATACGAAATGTCAACACTTTAATCTTAAACCATGAATGGAATAAAAATAACACATCCATATCAAACATACCACAAAAACATCAATACAATATGGAAGTTTTTTATCATAATAAATCCACATCAAAACAAGTTTTAAACCCATTACAATATTTCACATAAATGAAAATGATTTTGAAAACACTTTGATTGAAATAACCATTTTCATGAAAACATTTAAAAGTCACACAATTTAGAAAAGAAGATATTTAAAGACATTTTTGAATCAATGTGTCCCATACCACTTTGAACCTTTTAAAAGTAATTAATATTTTAATACATTCATGTCCATTTAAATAAATACTTAAAACCATTTTGTAAACATGGACATTAATGAGAATGGTTTATTAGAATAAATATTTAAAACATTTATAATGATGTTGACATAGATGAAATCAAAACTATTTGAGAGAGATATCTTGTTTTTTAAATCATTTAATAGTAACATAATTATAAAAAATAAATTTACTTTGAAAATATTCTTATAAACTTGTAAGGGAAGCTTCGATGATTTTATAATGGTGGAAAATAGGTGCACCCGCCGTATATGTTAAAAAAACATTCTTACCTTAATTTTGTCGAAAAGGTTAAAAAGGGTCTTGTTTGAAAACGATAGAATGATTCCTTTATAAACATATTATGAAATATAAAAAAAATGGAATAAATGACTTTAACACATAGTCTATAAATTTGTATGAATGATTTGAAATACATTTTAAAGAATCAAGGATGTGGATGATAAATAGGTCCCACTAGATAATTGCGTATAAATAACCTTGGATAATGAAGAGATTGTGAAATAAACCCTTAACTTATACTTTTACTTTTTCAAGGGTAGTTTAAACTACTGTATAACGGTAAAATTACTGTTATTAAATTATACAATAATCATATATATTAATATTATATCATATATGATCTTTTAACATTACATTGTAAATGATATCTTATTATTATCACCGTTTCAGGTGTTAACTTACTGATTTTCTTTTATATGTTTTGATATATAAGCCATGTTTGTTATGCATAGGTTTTATCGTATTCATATCTAGAATTATATCAAGTCCTTAAACAATATTTTTAATCATCAAATATGAATTAGACTTGAATGGATACGATGGGGAATGAATCTCATCGTGTTCGTGGAGACGGTAGACCATACGTACGCACGAGCTACAATATTATTATTTTGATATTAAAATAATATATAATTGCATGGTATATCATATATACATAATCCTTATCATGTTATATTTATTATTTACATCAAACACACATCATTATTATACCAATCCAAATAATAATGTATTGAATAAGAATTACACCATGACGTGGAGATGGTAAGTCGCACGTACACACGTATGGTGACATGTCATTCAAAGGGTGGATATAATAATGGATTTCATTGTAACATATTTATAATAACATCACAGTATATATAAAATTATGGAGTTATTATTTTAGAATAGAAATAACAAAGAAATAAGAAGTGGAAGATGAAAGGAACTTGAAAAAGGGTGGTGAAAGAATTATATCTTCTTCGGGTTCTTCATTTTGATTTGATCAAAAGGGCACCTTAGGTTGGCTTTCAGATCAAACTAAGGCCTCTAGGAAGAATTGAGGGAAGTTAAGAAGATATTTGGGCAGGGTATGGCAGAACCAGAAGGCTTTTAAGGTATAAATAATTGGTTAGAAGTTGTGACCTTTTATAAGGGGGAGGAGGGGCTCTTTATGAAAAACTTTAATTATTATTTTATAATAAATTCATATTCGGTTTATAATGGCTCAAAACTAGATTATTTAATATATAAGGTGGGTATGGGTCTAAATCCTTTCATCCAATATATTTTACATAGGTTTGGGTCACCATATTAACCTTATCATTTATATATAACTCTTAGTTAAATAGTTTAACATTTACAATGTCACTTTGTATTTTTATATTATATGGTTAATAAACATACTAATACTTCTAAGAGACCCCCCAAAGGGTCCACTAATGATACACCTATCATGATATAAGTAATTTGGCCGAAACATAGTTTTTTAGTAATACCATATCAGTTAATAATATAATATTTGTTTTAAAAACACATTTATGTCAATTTTGTCACTATTTCATAATTGATTTTTGTTAAAGTCTTTACATCCTTATTAATTCGAACCAATTTCATTTAATAATTCCTATAATGTAATATTAACCAATAAAATTAGTTTATGTCATCAAAACATTCAAATTATATTTATTTTAACATTTATAATACCAATTATTTGACTCTTTCATTAATAAAGAAAATAATGCATCATTATTGTGTCATATATATATATTTAATTATTAAAGGTATAAAAATTATAAATAAAATACCATTATGTAGGAAATATTTTTATATTTCTAATTAATATTTATATTAGAAAATATAACATATATATCCCTTTGAAAATTTATTTATTTCCAAATGATATATGCTTATGTCATATTTGTATTTACTTTTACTTAATTTATATAAACTATCATTATCACTTAAAAGTGGATCCATGGGTTTCCAAAATCAACCCAAAGATTCCCATGGTCGGACATGCATCAACCAATAGGATTTGGACACATTTTAGTGTAACTTATTATTATTATAATATTATTTTTTACCCTTAGTTACCTGATTTACCATTTAACCATGGTAAATAAAATATTTTCCGAAGTAATTATTCAAAATGTCTAAAAATAAAAGTTACCTATTTACACAATTTGGACATCCTGATTCAAAATATGGAATCCATTTTTCTAATTATAAAACATATAAGTGGCAGAAATTAATTTAAAATTAATTCTTGCTGTAAAAAAAATCTGTTTTTAAGAAATAATAAATATCAAAAGATTGACACTTGTTTATATCCGGTTTAAATGTGAAATTACGTCTAATGACAAAAATTGTATTAAGTGGTAAATATATATTCTAAATAAAATTTAAAATCACTCCAATTCATAATTTATCTCTATTAATTATTTCGATTAAAAATATGTTTTTATTAAAAATTTAATAATTTTCACTATTCTTCAAAATAAAAAAGTAATACAAAAATATCCAAAAATTCACCCTAAGCTAATTTAGATTTTATGAATCCAAAAATGAAGTTCATTTTGAATGATAAAATGTATAATCTTTCAAAAATTAGGTATTACTATTCATAATGGCTAGTTTGATTGGTTGGGGTGTGTGTTAGAACTCGATGTTGCATACAACACATGCTAATGTATTATTCAAAGAGAAGCATATCGTAGAAGCATGGGGTGTTAATCTATTATTGAGAAATCAGCCATGGTTTAGTGATGGTTGAGATTAATAATTTCAACCTAATATATGATTTTCCCATTATTTTTATGAAATTAAAATATATTATTGATCAAATTTATATGTTGTAGTTATTGAATAAAGTTCATTCAGATCCTCTTATCGACTTATTTTTTTCACCTTCGAATGATCAGTCTGATGCATTCTCCTAGTGACCTACTTATATATAATGTTGTAATATAACATGATAATATTACTTATTTCGACTTATGAATCTAACCTAACAAAATAGGTATAATTATCTATGGACATGACCATTTTTTCTATATAAGTGAGATATACTATTTCAGTTACTTATGAGACATGATGAAATTAATAAATATCAGCCATGGTCTCCCTTAATGAAAAAATTAACTAGTTTGGTTTCGTATATTATGTATGAAAATACTTTATATTATTATAGAGTATCAACCATGATTTATTAATAATTTATTTTTATATCGTTATATATTTAAATATACCATAATATATAAATTATAATTATGGATCAACAGTTTTTTTATCCACATTGGAATGAAATCCCTCTCCCAAATATGAAAATTATTTTTATTTAATAGATATCATGAAAATTAGTGTGATAATATACCTAAAACCCATTATTATATTAACATTATTTGAAATATATTTTATTGATAAAGTATTTTGTGTTGTATTATTTAAATAATTATCATACCAACTATATTATAGAGATGCAAAGGGGGATGGTTGATCTATATAGACCATGTAATGATTATTTCATTCATTATGGAAACCATTCAGTGGAAAAATATATTTAATTGTTATTTGTGTTTAATGTGATAGGATATTGAAATTAATTGTATAATTTGTACCACATGATAGATTGACTTCTCTAATGTGGAGTGGCCACCTGAATGGAATAGATTGAAGACCCAAGGTAAACACTGAGTTCACTACAGGGATTGTTTGGGCGTCTTATAGATAATGTGAAGAAAAAATTTGAATTTTTTTTATTAAAATTAACCACTTTCCATTAATTTTTTTTAATATAATATTTATATATAGATATTTAGATATACCGAATTTGGAACTATCAACAAATAGTACTCTGACTTTCTCATTATGAGATTAAATTAAGAACAATGTAAGTATCATGAGAACAAATGGATGGATATAGATCCAATATCCTACTATAAAGTCATTGAATGTTATTCCATGGTAAATTCACATAAAGAAGAATTCATATATAAGATCATAAAAATGACATCTAATATTGATATTTTTATAGGTATTTAATGAATCATTTCATACCCCAATTTTTATCTTTGAAGGAGACAATTCAATTATATTATGTCCTAAACATTTTACGGTTCTGATTAAGATAACGTTAATCATATGAATGTTATAATTCATTTCCAAATGTATATTAATATCATGAAGAGTACTATAAATATAAATGGGAAAAATTTTCCATTGTGTGAAACCATCCCAAATATGTTTTTACAAATAAATAAAATTATTGAAATTTGAAGAGCCTATATATATGAAAAAATACTCGATTATAAAAAAAATAATTATCAAAAACATAAGGGGTTGATTATTCCTTGTAATGTTATTCCAAGAAATCCTTTGATAGGTAAACTATTTAATGATAAATAACCAATGAAATATAAATTCAACATGCTTCCAAAGGTCATATTTCTAAAAAAGGGGTATATTTTTCTTATCATGAGGTTATTCAATGGATTGACGTCAGAGGTTTAAAGAAGAATAATCATGTTACTCTAAAAATTGAATGATATATACTTATTTCTTTATAGTATATCGGTTAGGAAGAACCATCCATCCAACATTTTGTTTTTTATTAGATAAATTTATTTATTTGAGTCCTTCTTACAATATAGTTTCTTCCAAGCGATCCAGGGATGATTAATGTATAAAACAATTTTTATACTAATCTTATCAGATATCCAATCCCTAGGATCTAGTTTTTTAGTTCTTCTAGGTAAATGGTTCTTAAACATCGATGTGCACCATAGAGTAACAATCCATATCCTCCTCAGATAGATGTTTATATACCCTTTTTATGGATGATTAATTTAGTATTATATGATTCTCTATAATTTTTTATGGTTTCATTATAGTATATGAAATTGAATGATCTTTTATATAAATAATTTATTTAGGATCCTACTTAGTGAAATATTTTTAATCCCCCCAGTGGTGTGAGTAATATGTTCATATCACTCACAACTATCATTGGGACATACATTGAATTTTCTTCACAAGCATTTTGTAAAAACTGTTTTATCGAAAAAAACCATTGTATAAAGTGAAATCATAATATGTATTTAATTACATAATAATAGTAATTGTGTTCATTATTTATTGGTTAATGAGACCCATGTAGAAGAAATAATCATTATTAATTTATTTCGTATTATTTTATTCATGAAATTTCATTCTCGTATTGTCTAAGACATCTCTCCACTCTCCTTTTACATTTGGTGTGGAATTCTCAACACATGTCACATGTTTTGGGAATTTTCATAAACTGGTCTATTGATTATGTTAATCATTCTTTTCACCGTAAATGGATTCTTCCTCTTCACTGACAATTTTGGTCGATACATAATCATACTTCACCAAATATAATTTTCAAATTGTTCTACTATTGTGACAATCTGCAAAAACCCACCACGTAATTTGAAAAGGATTAATTGGAATATTTAGTTAATAAAAATGATTTTATAATCATATCTATATAATTTACTCTTTTAGAACATCCATATGCATGATATAAATTTGTCATTTTCATAAATTGTTGAAGACACATAGTCTCTCAATTTTTTAATATTTTTAATTACAGAGGAGAAGGAGAGTTGTCCTCTTTATCATGGAGATGAATTGATAATGGAATAGTTGGAAAAAATTAACCCAATTTCTAATTGTAAAAACTAGTTAATTGAAAACCCAGATGATCCATGGTCCCTCTAGTATCTTTACAAAGAATTTTAAGTTCACTACATTCTAATTCTTTTAAATTACCATCATGGGGATACATTGATATATAATATCCATAAGATTCTATTCCATATATATTAAGACATTAAATATTATAAATTTATCATTTCATAAAATATGTAGTGTGAGATTAAATTCCTTCAATTCATTATAAACATTAATTAATGGATACACCAGTGTTAGTCTTACATTCATGGATTCAATTTTACAAGAATGGGGTTCAATATATTCATCTATAAGATTCGGGATTTCATGGTGGTATAGCCTTGTTTAATATTTTATTTAAATGCCATAAATCTGGTCAATGACATTTTTAAATGGTGCATGATATTCCTCAAGTGTCCTTTGGGGGTTCAATACATGAAGGATAGAAAATATGGACATCTTGTGCAACGAACACAGTTTTCACACACTTAAGTAACCCATGGAGCCTTCCCAGGAAAACCTTGCAACCTTGGATATATTCATATCAAACGGTTGGAACATAACTTATAAACTTCATGGGACTCCCCAGGTAATTATGTAACCATAATACTCTTGGATAGTGTATTTTACATGGTTTCAGAAACATTTTGGGTGAACTATACACCACCTTAATATTGAAAAAATTGTAAAATTTACACTTAAGGAGACTTACGATTCTGGCAGATTTTATCCCAAATTTCGTCCCTTGAAATCCTATTGAAGAGATTGGGGGACCCAATATTTTCAAAGGACATTGCCTTTTAATTATAGTTATTTTTTAGTATCATTGGATAAATATCAATTCTTTAGGTATGTATAATTCACCCATGGTTATTTTCCCCAAAATATGTATTTTAGTTTCTCCCACTTATTGGGAACTCCTAAAACATTATTTTTTCAGTAGAATCATGTTTAAGTATTATTAGGATGTTTGAATCAAGATATAAGTGCATTATTAAGAGTTTTTTCTTCATTAAATTCTCGGTAGGTGGAATATAATTTATATTCCATGTATTTTATATAGATATGGGTATATGAGCTTTTATTCTTGTTTTCCCCTTTCTATGTTCATTATCCCATTATCGAGATTTGGTGAAATGTGAGTTGAAATAAAAATTTAACCTATTAGGATCCCCATGTAATGTATGGAGGATGCATTATATAATTTAGGGCTAGCCACAGAAAACACTAACCTTCACAAACATGGAAATGAAAATGTTATGTATAAAATTGACTCATATTTATGTAGATCGCAGGATGATTTTTTTGATTAAATTGATGGTTCATAGAGTTATTTTGATTGATCTATAAATATATGTATAATAGATAAGAGATTTTATTTCTGGGCATTATAAATGGGTTAAATGGGATTAATATTAATGTGATAATTGAAATGTGTTTTGTATACGGAATTTATAAGTAGACTATTAAATGGGAATGATGAACGTGTTTTTTCAATTGGCATGTGGGAATTGATGGATATGTTAAATGGGTTAATGTATGTGAACTAGTTAATATTATTAGTGATTTAGAAATAATAAATTGGAATCAAGCTAATGGGTTTAATGATATAAATCATAAATGTGTTATTAGGTTATTGAATGACATTGAATCAAATGTTGTTGTTACAGTTTATGATTCTTATTGGTATTGGATGTATTGGCTGTGAAATATTATGAGTTTGGTTAATTAATAAATGAGAATGTAGACATTGATTGGATGAGTGGGGTATTTAATTGATTTTATAAGCCTATAGGTTGATATTGAATGAGGCTCTAAAGTCCACCCCGCAATGCGTAGAATAAGGAATGGGATAATGTTCTATTCTCCTAATGGATGCATTCAATTAGACCAGAGAGACTAAGGAATCAGGAATATTTTTTTCAATCTGGGATGATGTGTTTATCCCTAGTGAATTATAGAACTTGACATTCTCCAATTATGCATTGAGATTGATGGATATGCCCAAACTATTGGACATGTGGTGGAAATTAATTTTGTAATGATGAATGTATAAGTAAGGAAATCAGGAATAATTATAGGAAGGAGTAATCTAAACCATGTTAACTAATGGATCATGAACTATATATTATTTAATCGAAATTTATTTAGTACTTTCATGAACTATCTGTTGATACTGTATATTTTGTCGAAACCATTGGCGGTGGACTATTGAGTTCTACTCATGCCCTACCCATTCTGTCATTTGGTACCCAAGTATATTTCATGCATGCATGTCAGGATATGGGAAGAGGCCATGTTGTTGGGAGTTGAGTCGAGATTGGGATTTTCATAAAATAGGTTCCCAACATGGGTTTGCACAATTTTTAAATTCATATTTTTAACAATATTTTGGATTTTTTCACATAACATTGTTTAATATGACATAGAATATTTAAAATAGGCTATAGTTTGTTCCTAGTCTTGGTAGATTATCCTCAAGACTATTCTATATTTATTGAATACTTTTACACTATTTATATTGTTTTTTGATGTGTCTTACTCTGTTATAGAGGATATAGTCTCTCCACATGACTTATTTAGACCCCAAATAATATTAGAAAGCCTCTAGAATATGTGAAGGCACACATGAGGTCATGTGGATACTCAGCTTGAGCCACCCTTAGTGCCTCTGTGGATGGGTACATTACATCACAGATTATTTTTGGTACTATAACATGATCCAAAACATTAGTAGGGGTAGTGAGTGATTTCAGATATATTTTGGACAACTATACCTTTTGTTAGTGAGAAAATAATGTTTTCATGCGGTTTTTAAAATAAAATAGTTGTGTCTAATACCGTAATATATTAATTTTTCAATATTCGATGGCCTTCAACATTTATTTAGTTGAAATATTGATCCATATTTTATCCAAAATAATGTATTATTTTACTTATAACCATGAAATTATATCTTATTGATGGATATTAATTTGTGGTGAAATATTGACATTGTCATATAACCTACACCCTGAATGATTATTTACTCACATTTTCAATGTTGATCAACTCCAATTTCACTATATTTTCTTTATATTTAAAAATAATTTTCGTTGAAGAATTAGTCATGACTTTTTCAAATGATGGTAGTGATATGATCATTCCCCTCCATATTTATTATGATTGTGACTTATTTTTATGATCTTGTGGGATGTTTGTAGGATCTTACAAGTTAGACTCTATTGATGGAAAGATACAAGTTCTTCAAGGACATCAGTAGGGACTATATTTCCAATTAATTTCTCCATATCAAATTCATCCATTATACCCTCATATTATATTTTATCATTATTGATATATTAATGACAATATTCAATGAAAATAATCAAACACGAGTCAACCCTAAATATTGGGGATTTGTCATTATATGATTATATCCAAGGTAAAATCCCAACCATTCTTTATAACTATCTTTTCTCTAGTCCATTTTTGATTTATATCACAATGGTGATTTTTATTTTATCATTGATATTACTTGGTTGGTGATTTATGGATTGTAATAAAAATGAATTATGTTTCTTGAATTACCTAATCAAGATCCCAATGATGAATTTGGATTGTGATTTATAAGATACTATTATGGTGATTCAGGTATAACCGCACATAGTCTTTAAATTATCTACTTCATCTTAATAGGATGATGTAATAATGATCAAGACCAATGGGATGTAGTTTACCTGGATAAGATAAAACCATATCATGGATTAGATATATATTTTGTGATAATATGAGTGCTGAGAATTACAAAATTCCCCTGGTTGTATAGGATAGGTTTTCCACATAAAATTATAGCAGAGTCACCTATTAAATCCATATATTCTATATAGGCCACTATTTGGAGTTTAGGTAGATGAATTCCCTATTTTGAGTGAGTTATTCATAGATTATATTATTTCACATGAGATGTTATATTTCTTTTACTTATATAAGAGACATGCATAGCTTCTTAAAATAATTATGTCCATGTAAATCAATGGACTGTTAATACCAAGAACAACTCTTCTAAGATTTAGGAATGAAATTACATCATTGGATAGTATAACTATATTATAAAGAATTTCAAAAAAATTAAATTGTAAAATACAATTCCCAATAATCCATGTTGGTTAGTGTGTAAAGTGATATACAATTTTCCAAATGCATCCCATTGTTCAATATATACATAATGTAGGGAGCCTATAATTATCTATTATATCAAGCTTCAAAATTTGATAAAAACTATAAATGAAACACATATATTTTTAAATGTGAAATAGGATGCTATATAACAAGGTATAAAAACAAGATAATATATAAAACATAATACATTGAGATGGTCATCATACATTCTATATGATAGATATCATTCTTTGATGTGTTGGAGATTCTACCAAAAGTTCTGATAAATGTTCTGTACATACCCTTCATTCAATGTATAAAAAATATTATATTGGGGAATAGATATGAGGAAAATAATAACCATTATTATATCATTGAATAATTACATCCACGTCACCAAGTGATTTTATTCGTCAACAATAAGAGGTTTATAACGATAATTATACAATAATGGTAATTTATTCATTTATGTTATGATAAGATTTGGATTAATAAATGTCTCCATTATTTAATAAAAATATAAATTATGCTAGGGGAAAAATTCATTCCAAAACATAGAGAGATTATTTAATAGGGTTTAGATATCTCTAGATGTTGATAAATCACATGGAGTATCTATGATATATTTATAAATTTCATATTAGATTGAAGAAATTTCAAATAACCCTTAACATGAGGAGGGAATCCATGATGATAATTAAAAAATTTATAAGGATTGAACTAGTAATGGACAAAATATTGATTACCTCCATTGTTTTCATTCATATAATTACCACCATGTGAAGGACCTGAACATTTTATAATTACATTTCTATAGGGGTCATCTCTAATATATAACTAGGGGAAACTATTATAGTTCATGTCTAGTTTTATATTGTGAGGAAATTTTTAATATTTATTTTTGTCGAATTTGAAATTATAAGATGACCATTCAAGTGAATATTCTTAATATAAAGAGGATGTTTTTAGAATCCACCATATGGAGGGATTCCATGGTTATTCCTCTTAATAAAATATTGATGAAATTTTATGTGGATAATATAGAGTAGGTATCAAGTGTTATTGATCATACTGTCCCATGAAGAACCTCCATGGGCATAATATCTTTATCTTTTGTTAATAATGAGATGTTACATTAGTTGTCAATAATTAAAATATATCGATGTACCTCAAATGTATATTCATTGAATGTGTAGGTAATAATGATTTTGTATGAGTTATATATTTCCCATGGTGATATTTATTTCTAGATATTGTTTGTTTAATGAATGGCTTTAGAACGTCACTCATAATCATGGTCACATAAGGATGAAACTAACCCTCATGATGGTAATCAATCTTATGGTACTACTTAGTAATCATTTATATATGTAAAATTTCATTCTATATGGGTGAATGTATTGATGTATTCTTTTTTGTTACTTATAGAATATTATTTCATTCTTCATTTGAGTTAGAAAAAGATTGATATTGACCTTTTGTTTCCACAAGATTTTATCAATTTGATTCATATGAGTGAGAATAAATATTATCCATCTATTTGAATTCAATAAGGATTACTATAAAATCAATTGGATGTGATCACTAATATACTAAAACATTTATGATTATATAGGTATTTTTTTATTATACCCCAAAATATTTATTGGATTTTGTTTACGATCACTCCCCTAATAGTAAAAAATAGTACGATGACTTTCCATCCTGACTACAATAGTAATATATGCCTATTGATGATATTAAAATTTTATATTCCAAAAATTCTAAAATATTTTTGATTATAGAATGAATATAAACATTTTGAATAGTTTTAGTTTCTTCTAATATATTCCAAAACACATCATAGGTGGGAGGGAGAATATGTAATATATCATGTGATTATTTTTGCATTATCCTTGTTAGATCCTCATCAGAACATCATAGTTTAAAAAACTAAGAGATACATCTCATGAGGGATCTCCTAACTCTATTTTTGTGTGTCTAATTTTGTGTGCCTATAATTATAATGAAAACAAGAAATTAACATCATTGGAATCTCTATATTTTTACATGGGATTACATAAAATTTATCTGCCAATATAATAATTTAATATAATGATGTTATGGTATCCTCTAGTAAGAGGCTGGAACAATGTTTAGAGGTGTCCAAAAATTCCACATGATTCTCTAGATTCAATTAGTAATTCCAAACCCTTTGATTATTCGTCTCCTATAAATTTTTTATTTTTACTACCAATGTTTACATTGATAACTACATATAGATCCACTATACATGTATATTCATTAATTTGAATCTGATGCACTTTGTTTTTTCTTGTGTGAATTATGGAATTAAATCTACAATCATTATGGTTTTTTGGGAATATATTTACAATATTTTATAATTTTTAAAATAGACTAAATAACATAATGGTTATCAAAAGAATACTTAAAGAGAAAATTTTTAAATTGTCCTCTCATGGATTATATTTTTATTAAATGGAGTTGAAAATGGTACAATATCTAAAAAATCCATTAATGTATTATAATAATAAAAATAATTATTAGTATATAACATTAAAAGTTAATGCATTGATATAATATTTATTGTTTTTTTTCACCCACTCTACCATTGAGGTTCTTTTTTAGTCATTGTGGACATTCATTCCCATAGTACTTGGCCAATGGGAAATAAAAGTGATTATATGGGTTTCACATTGGTAGAAAGAATGATATGTTGTCATAGTGCTTTAGGGATTTTATTGTTTTCAAAAAAACCTCATGGTTTTAATTTGAATTTAATTTTCAATAATAGAGTGTAATGAGGCTTTCAAAAGAGCACACATGATGATGAAAGTGATTATAAGGGATTTATTAGAGGAAACTAAAATTGATTATATATAATTGATGTAATTAAATGATGAAATATTTCACTCCATGAACTATCTATGTGTGTGAAATTTAATTTTATAGGATAGATTCTCAGGGATGATTGTTCCATACACATGGCTGGGAGTTTAATGCCTTGATCTAATGTTGTACTCATGTGGAGGATGTTTTCATAACACCATGATTGATGCATTCTGGACATTTTCAGGGATATTTCATGAAACAAAATAATGATGATTTTCTCCATAGACTAATGGATTACATTATTATAGGTGTAGATGATGTTTTATTTTGATTCATGATGTTTTAGGTCACGTTCCATGATATAGTTTTCCTTTAATTATGGTGGTCGAATTGAAATTCAATGGAACTATCTACATGGAGGACCCTCTATTGAAGGAGTCTCCATTCCCTAATATTTAGAGTTTAAGAACTAGTTTTTTATCTGTATGGGTGATGAAACCTTGATATAAATTCCTTAATTATGACTATATCTTGGTATATTTGTATTTTTTTCAATCTAAGGATTTAAACTTGATGAATATGGTCACACTGTTGTTAGATCTAAGATAAATGTATATATATTTATTGATAAATCAATATTCATATAATTTAATATATGAAATGATAAGGATTTATTTTATCTAAGTGTTAATATTGTTTCACGTTTGGGGCCTTTTTTTTGAAAAGTGAATAATGATTTCCTAGAGATCCAATAAATTATGAATTATGATCAAAATATAGAATTATCCACAAATTAAAGATTTTAACTGAAATTAATATAAATAAAAATATATCATTAAATTTTCATAGAATACATTCCATGTTCTTAGCATCCATGAAAAAATAAAAAAAATAAAATCCCATTGATTTTTGGTTTTATACAATATAAATTTAAAAAAACTTATAATATTTATATCAAATGGGGTGATGAATAGCGATGGATTTTATTTTAGAGAAAAAAATGGAGAATTATCTAATTATTATAAAGTAAAGACATATATTATAGAACCTAAATATAAATAATTTTGAGGGGGAGAAGAGAAATTATAGAAAATTATTCCACGATGTTATGTGGATTTCATCCAGGTGAATAAGGTATAGAGAATTGAGACACCGCCAATGTTGTGATATGATTCCATTTTTACGGATATTGATGTTTGATACACTTAGAGATTTTATATGTAAAAAAGGAAACATAGAGCAATGATAACCATTTTCTATGCATAATCTAAACATGGAGAATTAGTGATGTTGTTCCAACCTTTAAATAAAGCAGTTACATTTAATATTTTAGGTTCAGTATCACATTGTCATTTCATGTATCATTCGTTATCATAGTTAGAGAAATCCCAGTAAAATCACATGTATTCATCTTTTATAAAAAACATATAAATCTCATTTTATAGAGATATGGATTTCAACCTTATAAATATGGAATATATGATCCTTAGAAAGAAATTATTTTATAAATTCTATCCGTTAATTCAGTTCTATATAGTATCAACCTTGTTTTAAGAAAACCGGTGGTATAAATATAATATTTTATGATAATTTATTTATCTCTAGTTGAATCAATTACTATATATTCTAATCAGAAGGGAGTATACATAATTAAATGTACAAATTTATAACTCTAGAAAAATAGAATCCAATAATAATTTCACTTTTTGGGAATTTATATTAATGGTACTATTATTTATGGAATCATGACCAATAAGGGTAGCGGATCCTAATAAGATAATGATCACAATAAATAGAATACTACTTCTAATGAAATTAATGATATAGGAGATCAATGGAAATAATAATCAATATAATGTTCAATTTAGGAAAAACCTCTCATGACATGTTGTATATTTTTCTCAATAGTTATGGAGGTTGTGCATAGGTTAGAGAATGAAAGGTATAAGAGTTTCTAAATATGTATGAGGATCTAATATTAAGATTGAATAATAAAATAATTTCATTAATTCATCAATTCTACTATTTTATAGAAGTTGTGTGTGTACTAATAATGTGCGTTAATGTTATAAATTTATTGAAAAGAATCATTATAAAATTACCTACTTAGTTTAATAGAATATTCTTGGACTTTGATAATAAATAACCAAAAGAAGAAATATTATATAGCTATTACATTACCCTCATTCAAAATGTGATGGAGAATGATGAATTTATTTTTATTTTAATGGAATATTCTTATTATATATTATTCAATGTATTGATTAAACAATCATTAATCAAGGATTCTAATGAATATTAAAATGATGAATTAATGTCTTTACTCTCCTCTAATCATAATACAAGAATTGTTAAATACATATTCAAAGGTCAACCTATTTACATTCAATGTGGGAATATTTAAAATATTTATACATGGTGTTCAAATAATATTTAATAATAATGATGATGTTAAAATCCTCAGTATATATATTAAAGGAATGAAAAATAAAGGGAAAAAATAGGAAATTTTTACGAAAAATATATTTATAAATCATTATTAGGAATGATCAATGGTGAACATATTTGAGGAAATTGTTTATTGAAGATACCTCAGTGAAGATAATGTTGTGGATTATATAGGAAATCCACATATGAAAGAAAATAACGAAAATGGTTCTTAAATCAAGGTATGTTTCTACCTAGAAACAGAATATGAGGGTACTATTGATAAAATTTTGATTTGGTGGACTGAAATATAGAAGTAAAATTGTGGAGTACATTCCTCAAAACACTAAATTTATGAATACAAATTATAGAAATATAAATTTAATAATGTTAATACAAATGTATAAAAACTATGGTATGTTTGAGTAGGGAGTTGAGTTTTTTCTATAAATTGATAAATATTCCAATATATTTGATTCCCTAACTAAATATGTAAGGAATACGATTATAATAACTGAGGATACCATACGTCAATTCATTGAATTGAGATGGATCCTTTATGATTATGAAATACCTTAAACATGTGATATTATATCTGGTAGTTCAAAACATTATTATAAAAGAAGATAATTATATGTCAAAAGATTTTACTCAAACTCATATAGCTTGGCTAAACACCCACTAGGTTGATGAAGTCTTATTTCGATGATACTCAAAAATACCCAAATGTTCATAGTTTTAACAATGAATTCTAGTGTTAATAGACTAGGAATCCAATTTTAATATTTTGGAATGATTGTTATTTCATAATTTGGGTGTTTTATAGTTGAAATGACTATGTTAATCTAAATAAACCCATTCATATGTATATAATTTCATATTCCTGTTTTGTTTATAGAGATATTGATTTATTTTTTGAGTTAATCAAAATAAGGTGATAAAATTTTCACCATGATTATAAAGGAATGTGAAAAAGGATAATAAAATAATCAAATAAAGTACACTATAATATTTATCATGAAATAGAAAACACACAATCGATATGAATCATGTAAATATTAGGTAAAAGTGGTGTTTGTTGTGAAACATATTAATTCACACAAATGTAAAACCAAAAATAGCACATGTGACAAGTGGGTAAAATATTAGAAAGTATATATTCGTTAAATTTTGTTTCTATTAATAGAAAAAGATAGAAATTGGACTCAGATAACCTTTTACTACTCAAATGAATGGATATAATAATCATTACAGTAGTATAAAATTTTATAAATTTTTAGTTTTTTTATTCTGTAAATGATGAGGCATTGTTGATCAATGTATATTTGAAGTACAAGATATGTGGAAAACTGCGATGTCTAATAGATGTCTAATTTATTGAATGAATCAATCACAATCGCCTAAGATGGAATATATTCTATAACTCAAGAAATGAAAATAACGTCAATAAAATTGAAATTTTTATCTATGAAAGAGAAGGACCATCCATTTTTATATTAATCAATACCAAGTTAAATCATTAAATCATTGATGAAGAGGATTGATTCTTTCTATCCATATAGGAAAAAACTGTCTCATAAAAGTCTAATATATTAGAGAGATAAAATTATAAGATAAAATTGTGAAAAATAAAAGGTCACAAGATATCCCTATTGCTTCATGTTATTGAAATCATACAATACATACCTTATAAAAGGGGATGATTAGTCTAATTAATAAAAGGTAAATTATGGATAAATCATTTTTTCTCATGATATTGGTTGTATATTTTCGTCATTCCATAATACCCAAATTCATGGAAGGAATAGTACAATATTTTTATATTTATTTTCAATAAAAACTAGTTTTAATTATTGATGGTCAAATATGGAAAATTCAATGAACACAAATGAATTATCCTTTATCGTATGATACTTTTGATGATTAATTTTTTCAAAAATATGGATGATTTGAACCGGAAGCGGTATAAAATTATCAAATAACAAGGTTGATTAATATTATTATAAAAAAATAATGAATCTTGTTTTTTAGTAAGGTTACCTAAACTAAATACATTTTATGAAAATTTAAACCAAATAATTGATATCATGTCTCATGCCACACCAATAAAATAATTTACCTACTAAATATTTGAAATAAGTTGTTATAAAATCAGAATGAATCACTTAAAAATCCATTATATTTTTCAATAGGGAGAACACATTATATGATATATGGTTTGAGAAAAATATTACATTTATTTTCTTTATATCTTATATAATTAAGTGATTTATACATAATAATGAAATTAGAATTTTTTTTTAATAAATATACATAAAATGGTATATTCCATATATATTTATCCTAAATAATGTTTTAATAGTTCAATAATGAGAGAAGTTTGAATGTCATACATACCCATTATTTAAACATTATTATATTTTAGTTGTATTATCAATGTTATGAGACTAATTATTAGATATGGAGTGGAAAATGGTTGTGAACATGTCTTCTTATGTGATTATATTAAAAGGAGGTCATAGTGTTATTAATTAGTTAGAAGAATTTAATAATAATATGAATACAAATTTTATTCAAGAGAAAAAAAGGTAGAATGTATAATGACATAAATTAGTGTCGACAAAGAGGGTGACATTTTGTAACTATCATTGATTTAAATAATATATAATACATTTTCATGGAAATTATTCCATTAAAAAATTAAAATTCAGGAATACTATGATTAGTGTGGAATTATATTCATCCAAAAATAATTATGCTGAATTTATATGGTCTTCTCACTTATATTTAACCTATATTAATCCAATTTACCCTTTACCAATGTGATAAATTTCACCATGAATTCTGTTCATTTTGAAAAAAAATACAAGGGGCCCAATTTCCAAAATTAATCATCCTGATTATAAATATGTTATAAATTTTTTCAAATTAAATACTTATATGTGAATGAAATTAATTTATTATAATTTTTCAAAATTTAATAATAATTGCATTTAAGAAATTTTGTTTTTAATAATAAAACATGATTTATTATTTTTCCCATGAATAGTAAAAATATTATATGAAAGTTAGAACATTTTATTTAATATTTAACACAAAAATATCATTAAAACCCCTCAAAGAGAGTTAATAATTAAATTTTTTATTATATAAATGTATTTCATGCACATAAATAGTTTTTCAGAGAAACCAGTCTTTTATTATTATTATTATGGTTTTACAGTTTCTATTGATTCCTAACCAACAAATTTATTCTATAAATATATAATCAATGTATTTTTAAATTTTATTTATTCATTTTAATTATCACCAATTTAATGAATTGGTTATAACATAATAGATTTTTTTTAACTCGGTGTTGTTTGCAATGCAAGATATTGGAGATATTAATTTAACATAAAAAAGAGATATACTATAAAATACTGTTGTGTTAAATTTGTCCCACCTTTAAGATATTTCATTCTTAAAATTTACATTATGTCACCTCAAAAATGGATTTGGGATGTTCTAAATCTTAATTTCCTCATGCTCCCACATCTAATCATCTATCTTATGATTTTTCTAAATCAAAAGTTTTCTACTCAGTTGTATAATTCCTAAACACATGTTCTCATGTGTCCATAATCTGGATAGAATCATCATAGTATGATAAATTAGGTTCGAATTATGTTTATTGAAATTTAAGATCATTCTTTATCTCAAGAATGAACATCTATATCATGGAAATAATGAGAATATTAATTTTTACAAATTTTAACTTCATTGATATGGGAATGAATGAAATTTACCAGAATAATTTTTTATTTAAATTTTTCTTAGAATATATTTTTACATTCACCAACTTCATTCCTACAAGTTTTTGTATGAAATAAAAATCCATATAATTCTTTATATGGTTAATTTTTTTAAATAACGGAAATTATATTTATAATGAATTTCTAAAAAATCTATAAACTAGTTCGACGTATCTTGAACATTATGAGAACATGATCTCAATATTCCTTATAATGTTTTGATAGTGTTTTCTAACTATCTATTAATTTGATGGTAATAAGTGATTCTTAAATGAGACATAGTTTCAAGTTCCATTTCAATACTTTTACAATAAATATATTCCAATAATGTATCATAATCAGACACAATTGAATGAGGGTGCCCATTAATCCCTTCAACTACATTAATATAGAGTCATGAATGTTTATCTATTGGAAAATCATCCGTTTGAGCTAGGAAATGTGTATATTTTGGAAGATTATGAAAAATAACCCTTATCACATCATTCTTTCATGGAGTGTTTTATAATATCATTAAAAAGTAATCAATAATGTCATCCCATTTCCATGTTGGAATAGTTATAGGATTCATGAATCCTCAATTATGTTATCTTTCCACCTTCAAATATTGACATTTCAAACATCATGATTCATAATCTAGAATTTACCACTTCATATTATCCCACAAAAAATGTTCCTTAAAATATGTAGACATTCCGGTGATGCAAGGTCAAATAGAGAAAATTGAGCTATGAGAATCATCCAATAATATACATTGTAGATCAGGTATAAATCAAAGACTATATTCAATTAGAAATTTCAAAAAACAATATTCATATCAATGACTTCCAATTTCCAATAAATCTTTTCATCATGTGGAGTTCATTCATAGAGAACATATTTTTAAAGCTTTTGGGATCTGTATATATCTAACATATTTCACAATTAAGAAAGTTTAACTATATGAGAAGATAAAAAATTACAATTGTTAACTCAATATCACGAGTTAAATAAACCAATTGATGGGCTTTTAATTAATATTATGCCTATTAAATTAGTACATCATTCTACATTAGGACACAACCAATTCAATTCCTGGATGCTTCAATATATATTGAAAATCCAAAATTTTCAAATATTAGACTCATGACTAGTGCATTCATCAATATACTCATAAATTCATCTAATCATTCTTCACATTCAATTTTGCAAGTAAAATTTACCCCTTTCTGATTAATCATTGTTAAATGGTTAGAAAATTAGATAGATTTTGGAAAAAATCATCGATAGTAACCTGCCATCCCAATGAATCTACGTACATCGGTTTTGTTCACTGGTATATTCAATTCATCTATTGTCTTTTTCTATATATGGTAAATTGAGATTTCTTCCATGGAGACAATATTTCTATAAAAATAAGCTTTTTGAAACCAGAATTCAATATTTATAAATTTTCAATAAAATAATTTTTTATCTAAGAGACTAATTATTGATCCAAAATTTCATTTCACGGTCCTTGTTGTTCATGGAGTACATCAAGAAATCATTAATAAATACCAAGATAAAATTATAATTATAATCCAAAAAAACATTATTCTTTAGATATATAAAAATAAAGGGTTAAATAAACAATCCATATTGAATGACTGCAAAATTATACTATACATACCACATTCAAAATACTATCTTCAGGATATCTTACTTCATTACATATAACTGATGGTATCAATAATATATTACAATCTCTGAAATATATTGTTCTCTATGATGTTGTTTGAATAAGACATCAATGTGAGGAAAATGATACATATTATATATCTTAAAAGAATTTATTTCACTCTAATCAACACACAACATCATAGATCCATCATTAATCAGAATGAAAGGAACATAGGCTCTCAAAAAAGAAATAATATGGAATATAAATACCTTAACACATAAGTAATATAGTTGTTTCTTTAACTCCACTAAGCTTATATTTTCAATTGTATATGAAGTGTCTAATTTATTTATCGCATCAGGGATTAATGAATTCTCGTACTAATGGATATATAGGTAATTTCTCTTGAAATACATCAATGTATTCTTAAGAAATAGGTATATCCTAAATTTTAATATGGCCTTTCTATTATTATGTTGGGAATGATTTTCTTATTTAGATATCTCATTTTAAAGATCTATTGGGGGTGGATCAAACCATGAATCATATGATAATGTATCACAGTTAAAGATATATAATTTCAAATATTAATCATGATTATTAATTTCCTTATCGTTATAATAAATATTTTCATTATAAATCTAAATTAAGACTATATGAAATATTATGTAATATTCAATCCTAGGTATTATAATAAACTCATTATATAGTACACATTTATGTTTCATAATAGGATCTTCATGACACATCTTTGTAATAGTGATGTTTCCACGAGGATTATAAATGAAAATACCCTTAAAATGTGAAGTTAAAATGCATAATTTTTGGCCAAATTTGGATGATATAAATGAATATTACTATCTAGAATTAAAATAATAATTTTATAAATTTTAGTATATTGTTAATGTACATGCAACTAAATCATTGGCAACTTCATCTAACGTTATTGTGATCACATTAATTATCCTTTCTCACAAGACCTTTTCCTAACAAACATTACTTTAACACATAAGAATATTATTTTCATACATTCCATTATTATCATATTTAATTATTTCACAATTCCAACTTTTTATATTTTGTAGAAATCACTCACCTGATTTCGGTTTTCTAGACACAAGATGTGATCTCAAATTCCAAATAAGTATGTTTCATGTTGTTTCTCTCCAAACATACTGTGTGTTTGAAATTTCTAGATTATTAATTTCCCCTTTGCCTCATTTCATTTTAAATGTATTCGAAAACCATCTTCTTATCATTCACTCCTTTGATGAAAAAAGACATGAAGAATTATTTTTTTATTTTGATTTTACATTACACTATATCATAAAATGTAGAGAATGTTTGGGAGACTAGTTTTATATGACCCCAATATTATTTGAAATTTATTTTTGAATTAATTTAATCAATTCAATATATTTCATTTTTTGACATAATGAATATAGATTATGTTATATGAAATGACCTTGTTATTATTTATTTTTACATAACACCAACTAAATCTTGTTCTTAAAAAACACTTATATTCTCTTTTGGTACATAAAATTATATATTTGGATTGTGTTACAAACAATTATATGTTCCTTCGAAAACTTCTATGGATTGAAATACCAGGTTTTACCAAACTAAAATGTACTATTGATATTATTATTAAAATATTAGTATACTTTTCAACTAGATTTTGGAATTTCATCTATTAATAAGACTAATAATATTATGATAAATTTGTCTTCATATGTACATAAAAAGATTTATTTGCTCAACAATTAACTAGAAATGAAACTAACACCCTTTTGAAATTATAGTAAAAATTTTATTGTAATACATTATTTATTCAATAAAACACATTTTACCTCAATATATTAATTGAAAAAAAAATTAAAATTGATTGTATTTAAATATAAAGATATTAATTTAATTCCATTTCTAATTATTCAACATATTTGTTTTCTATACAAGTGAATAATAAATCTAATTTTGTACATAATGATACATATTTTTCTAAAAGGTTATTTTACAGCCTTACAATGGAACACCAAATTTATATATAAATTGTGAAACCTTTATAAATTACATGTTTCAAAGTAGACATCATTCATGAAACAGAAACATAAATACTATCTTATATAGGATTTTTTGTATTTTTTTGAGATGTTTCATTTTGTATGAGTATTAAAAACAGAAAATTTTAATTGAAACCGATATTTTCATCTAATTTATTTATATAGTAAACTTTTATTTTTTGTTACATTTAAAATATATTAAGAATAATTGTACATATATTTCTAATTTTTTTATTTTGATCAATTTCAAATTGAAAATCTATATAAAAACATTTCAGATGATCGGCCATTTTTGCTTAAAAAAAACATGTTGTCTCATCCTGGATACAATATTAATTTAAATTAATTTCTTACATATATATTTTCACAAGTTAGAAATGGTTTAATGTTTATAATCAAATTTTTTTAGTAATTTAAAATTATTTTTTTTATAAATATTAGAAAAAATAATAAATAAATAATTTCAATGATTAAGTTGTAAATAAGTTTACATAGTGGTTAAACATTAACATAATGGAACAAAAAACAAAAAACAAGTACAAAATCCATTTTATATACATATTTTTACAAAATTCCCCCTTTTATACAAAGGTATCATTATTGGAGAAACATGATATTATGTGTAACACCCTGAAATTTTATGAAAAATATTCTTTTTAATTTCATTAATGTCTTGTGTTGTACGCTACACAAAAAGAATCTTTCACAACACGCATCCTTTACTTGCCTTCTATTACACGCAATCACGACCTTCCTCGATAGCGTGTGTAGTACACAATAACGAGTTTCACTAAACAGCAATATGCTATTAAAATATTATTAAAACTAGCCATTATGAATAGTAATAACCACTTTTTAAAATTTTGTAAATTTTATTTTTTTCAAAATGGACTTTATTTTTAGATTCGTAATATCAAAATTATCTTAGGGTGAAATTTTGGTACTTTTCGGATAACTTTCATTTTCTGATGAATAGTGAAAATTACTTAAAAACAAATTTTTTAATCGAAATAATTAATAGTGATAAAATATTAATTTGAGTGGTTTTAAAGTATATTTAGAATATATTTTTACAATTCAATACAATGTTTGTCATTTGATGTAATTTCACATTTACACCAGACATAATCAAGTGTTAATCTTTTAATAGTTATTATCTCTTAAAAACACGCTATTTGTTGTGACAGCTGAAATTAATTATAAAATTAATTAATGCAACTTATATGTTGGGAATTTTGTAAAATAGAAATCATTTTTGAATTCGGAATATCAATTATAGCTTAGGGTTAAATTTTGGCATTTTTCTGAAAAACTTCAATTTTTGATGAATAGTGAAACTACTAAGTGGTAGTTAAAAAAATTAATTTTTTCATAAATCTTAATTTTACCGCTTCTGTGAATGGAATTTCAAAAATCCGAGAGATACGGTTGATTTCCGTAAGTAAAATGTGGTTCAATGAGATGAAAATAATTTTTGGTGAATAGTATCTTTTTACTTTTATTTACCACGGTTAAAAGTAAATAGGGTAATTAAGGGTAAAAATGATATTAATATTATCCTAACACATGTCATAATCCTATTGGACAAGTTTATCTTGACCAAAAACAACCTTAAGGGAAAAATATTATCATTTATGCCCACTTGGATTAGATTAGGACATTTATTATTATTTAATTCAAAGAAGAGTTAAAAGAGTTAAAATCAAAGTTTATTTACTAAAACATTTTTAATATAGGGTTATACATAATATAATTTCTACTATAAATATTCATTAGAAAGATAAAACAATTTCCTAAATAATGATAGTTTATTTGTAATTTTTATACTTTTAATAATTTAATTTATTTATGACACAACGATGATGCCGGAATTACCTTTTTAAGAAAATATTAACATAAT
Organism: Viscum album; assembly: GCA_963277665.1. NCBI lineage: Eukaryota > Viridiplantae > Streptophyta > Magnoliopsida > Santalales > Viscaceae > Viscum > Viscum album. Next base: position 11,957,294 of record OY728154.1, read on the forward strand.
TGATGTTATAAATACTCAAATAAATGTAATTTGAGATTTTTTTTGACTTACAATAATTTTATAGGTTAATATGACATGTGTTTTTTGATTTAAGTAACTTGGTTCTAACTTATCATTCTGTTAGAAATTTCATAAAAATCATGTACCAAATAGTGTCAAAATTGACATAAATTAGTTTTTAAAACAAATATTATATTATTAATTGTTATTTAATTCCTAAATATCTAAGGATAGGCCAAATAACTTAGATAAGGATAGATATATTAATAATAAACAAATTGGGGTTCGTTTGGCTTGATATAGTATGTTTATTAACCATATAGTGTAAGAAAACAAAAATACACGGTAAAAGTTAAATTATTTAACTTAGAGTTAAATATAATTGATAAGGTTAAAATAATAACCTAAACTTGTATAAATCCTATTGGATGAGAGGATTTCGACCCATCCCCACTTTATCTTCGAAATAAGACCATTTGTAACAATTATAAACAGAATTTGACCTTAATATAAAATAATATTTTTGTGATTTTCCTAAGATGCCCCTCTCCTCCCTTATAAAAGGGCACCTCCTCCCTCTCCTCCTCACACCAATTTGAGCATTCACGCTCGGACAACCCCTGCCTAAATCTCTTCTACACTTCCCTAGTATCATCCTATAGGTCCTGGTCTTCTTCAAAGACCATCCTTAGTTCTTTAAGTGGAGGTTAAGTAAAGACGCGTCAAAAAGAGGTAATATCCATTACCGATCTTTTTCAATTTCTTTCTTCTTCAACTTCTTCTTATTTAGTTGATTCATGATAAAGTAATAACATCAGAATTTCTTATATACTGATATGTTATTATAAATATGAAACAACTCTAATTAACCTTCTATCCATCCTACGGAAAAAGGAAATCACCGCGCGTGCGTACGTACGGAATACCGTCTCCATGCCGTGGTGTAATCTATTTTCCGCCACCACTATAATTGGATGGGTATAATGGTGTAATGAGTAACTATATATGATTATTATAAAGTGATATTGATACTGAAATAGTATACATACACTTCAACACAATTCCATGACCATGGGAACGATATCATCGCTCGTGCGTACGTACGGACTACCGTCTCCACGTCGCGATGAGATTCATTCTCAATGATTAACCATTCATGAATGATTATAAAGTATATATAATAAGTACTAATGAAATATATTACATAATAATGATACTGGATTTATGTATATTTATATGTATGTCATCTACTTAATTCCATTCAATTCAATAAGGAAACGAAAACAACGTTCATGTGTACGTAGAGACTACCGTCTCCATGAACGGTGTATTTCATTCAATTACTGATTTATTATATATATTTATATTCTGAATATATATATATAAATCATGTTTTATATTATGGAATTAAGTAATCATGATCTAAGTAATCATATGAATAATTACAAGTCAAAACACGGACAACAAATGAAACAATTTTACCCAACCGCTTTTAACATGGAATTTACAAAAGAACGGGTAATATAAAGACATAAGTGAACCATATATGATATCATAACAATGAATATGATTCTGTAATAATTCAATGACTTTATTTAGATCATTATACAGAAGGTTCGGACACTTACGAAGCAAATCAGACCTAAGGTAAGGGAAATATCACAATCTCATTTTTATCCGAGATTGTTTATACTTTGGCATTTACTGGGGTTTATTTTATCATCCACATCCATGTTTCCTCAATATGTAATATTTATATCCTTATACAATAGTTTATCTAAAATTTTACCCTTTGGTGAGATTATAATAAATGATATGAAAGGAATCTTTTGTCGTTTTTCGTACGAGGTACTTTTTGACTTTTCTGACAAAAGTACGAGAAGAATGTTTTTTTAACTTATACGGCACGAATGGATTTTTAAAACATTATTTACAAAAATCTTCCTTTACAAGTTTTCAAGTTTATTTTTAATCTACTTCTTTTAGTTTAAATGTTTTTGACATGTTAAGCAATGAAAAAAAATTTTGAAGTAGAAAGGATATTTTCCTTAAGAATGGAGTTCAAGTGTTTTATCAAAATTATTTTCCATCTAAGATAATAAAGGGTTCTGTTTTTATCTCTATAATTACATTTATTTGATAATGTTGTCATTGAATTATTTTTATAAATTCCTTTATCTTATATGAATTGTTTTATGATGTCACGATGTTTAAGATTCCCATTTTTATTACATGGGTTATGAGATGATGTATGATTTATGATTTTGTGGCACACATAAGAATGGTATCATTATGAGATGGGTGGAACCTATATCTCCCTCCAATGCATTGGGTAAATATTTTATATCTCATGAGATAGACCTGGCTGGAATGGTAGGTTATACCGGTTCAGTGAAACAGGACTGAAACGAGGGTGACTCGTTTCAGAAAGGGACTTTGTCCATTAAGATAGTCTTGGCAATGAGTCTTGACTAATAAGAAATGATTCTCTATGATTATGTGTGTATGCTATAAGTTTATTGTTTTATATTATGATTATTGTGATTACATTTCACTGCCATGAGTTATCCCAGGTTATGAAATTATGATCTCTTTTACAGGTTAAGATTTCCAAAGGTTATGTGCTTATGTATATGATGTGATTGACATTTCTTTTGTTTACCCTTACTGAACATTTGATCTCACCCTTTTATGTTTTCTTTTCCCCAGGATATAAAAAAGGTTTTAGGTATAAAAAAAGTAAGATCTTTATGGGAGATGTTGAAGATCTTCCACCACGATTAGAAGATTATATTCCGAGTTTCCAAAGACACTAAACTATTACGATCCTTGTGTGTGTGTGTTTTTGTTATGTACTAAGTATTCCACAAAAGTAATGTAATTTCCATGTACGTCAAGCTTCGGGTCTCTACAGTTGGTATCAGAGGAATAGTTTAGTCAACCATTGGAAACTAGGATGAGAGAACTTTAGTGACATCCCTAGATATATTTATATGGTATGTCTAGGGATGTCTCTAAGGTTAAGTATACGTATAGGTTATAGTCCTAGAATTGCGCTAACGATCTTAGAATTTAACTTAAGATGGTAGATATTGAGGGTACTCCACCTTTATTATGTTGTTTTCCCTAGCATGATTTTTGCCTCTCACACTATTCTTTTTTTGGGTTTTAGAAAATGGCTGGCAACAAGATGATTCACGATAATGGAGGATATGATGGAAAATGGAATGATATACTTCATAATGAAATGGGATTTGGAAGTACAAACATCATTATTATGCCGAATCAGCAATCTCATAATATGATAAATAAACTAAAATTTGGTAAGTTTCCTGACTCGACTAATAAGAGAAAGATGGAGTTTCATGATGATCATAGAGGAAAGAAAGTTCAATTTCTCCTATGTAAATCATGTGGGAAGTGGCATAAAGGAGAATTTTTCAAAGGAACAGGAAGATGCATTGGGTGTGTAAAAGAAGGACACAAAGCAAGTAAGTGCAAAGGAAAAGGTTCAGTTAACACCATGGATAAGGATAATGGTATTTCTACGACATCAACAATGGTTAAATGTTTTAAATGTGGAATGTACGGGCTTTATGTAAACCAATTCCCTAAGGGAAAATCTCATGAAGAGAATTAGTATGGTTGTATGGGAAGTATTTATGTTTATGATGATGAAGAGACTACAAATAATATGTGAGATGAAAGAATTGTTGAAGCTCGGTCAATGGTTTAAGATGGTAGTGGAATGATTACATGTTTATCAAGTGTAATGTTGTATAAGTAATCTCATGGTACCATGGAATAAAGAGACATCTAAGGATTGTTACACTATTTTCTTTCCTAATTTTTTAAAGTGTATGATTAATGGTACTAGTAACCATGAAATGTTATTCAGATATATTTTGGAAAGTAGATGATATGCGCATAATGAAGGAATAATAAGATAATTAGGTGTTTGATTTTATTCATGAGCTCATGACTGATATAAGGAGAAGGTTATATCATGGTTTGAGTATATAGAATTTTTGGATTTTGGTATGTGGAAAGGGTTAACTTTTAACTGCATTCATGTTTTCACTAAGGTTCAATGGGTATTCAAGAGAATACATGATTAAGGCCTTTGAATGTTTGGAATGTGACCAACCATACATATCTTATGATATATGGGGATCAACGACAGTATTAAATCCCTAGTAATCATTTTCACTATATTATGAGAGTGGACTGCAGTATTATGGATAATCCTAAAGATTAGAATGGATTATGTTGGATATAAGTTAGTATTGTTTAAGGATAGAAGATTTTCGATATTATTGATGGGATGTTATAGTAATGTAGTTTTTGAAAAAGGACAACCTGAAGGACGGGCGACAGCCCATCGCGTCGGACAAGGCTGTGGGAATTGAACCCACAACCGAAGTGTGACTGGCCTTTATCGCCTACCACTAGCCTACAGGAAGTCCTTGTTTAGTAGAAACTAGTTTTATTATATTAAGCAGTATGATATATGAAGTATAAGTCCATTTTAGGAACCATATGTGATTAATCTCACTATAAATCGACTTATGTATATAACTTTTGCTAACATCTTGTTTGAGACAGATGGAATGACCCATCATTCTATCACATGATCTTCTAACACATAACGAATAACAAATTCAACTTCATTTATTTAATATATAAAGTGGAAATTTTTTAAGGCACGAACAACAGTGAGATTGTACCAAAATAAAGTATTTATTCTAATTCAAATTCATCAACATTAGGGAAATGATCTTGAAAACCAAAAATGTTCTCCTAGTGCCCTTATATCTGATGAATCAGATGGTACACTAGATCGTCACAAATTTATGGCTTTGTGATTTCTGGCTTTTCCATAGCCATGTTCTCTACCACTCTCCATCAGAACATGATGGTTAGATTTCTCTTCCATATCCATATTTTCACCTATGTGGAAACCCAGTGATTAGTTTATTTGGGTAACCGTTACATTTCATACTTTTGTTTTTAAAGATTGGTTATGGTATTCCTTTTTACGATGTGGGTTTCTATTAAAGAAACTTTCTAATAGTAAACCATTTACAACCCCGACGAATTTCGAGGGAGAAATTCATTTTAAGGGGGGTAGAATGTAACACCCCGAAATTTTATGAAAAATATTCTTTTTAATTTCATTAATGTCTTCTGTTGTACGCTACACCAAAAGAAGCTTTCACAACAGGCATCATTGACTTGCCTTCCATTACACGCAATCGCGACCTTCCTCGATAGCGTGTGTAGTACACAATAACGAGTTTCACTAAACAGCAATATGGTATTAAAATATTATTAAAACTAGCCGTTATGAATAGTAATAACCACTTTTTGAAATTTTGTAAATTTTATTTTTTCAAAATGGACTTTATTTTTGGATTCGTAATAACAAAATTAGCTTAGGGTGAAATTTTGGTAATTTTCGGATATCTTTCATTTTCTGATGAATAGTGAAAATTACTTAAAAACAACTTTTTTAATCGAAATAATTAATAGTTATAAATTATTAATTTGAGTGGTTTTAAAGTATGTTTAGAATATATTTTTACAATTCAATACAATGTTGGTCATTGGATGTAATTTCACATTTACACCAGACATAAACAAGTGTTAAACTTTTGATAGTTATTATCTCTTAAAAACACGCTATTTGTTGTGACAGCAGAAATTAATTATAAAATTAATTAATGCAACTTATATGTTGGGAATTTTTTAAAATAGAAATCATTTTTGAATTCGGAATATCAATTATAGCTTAGCATGATATTTTGGCATTTTTCTGAAAAACTTCAATTTTTGATGAATAGTGAAACTACTAAGTGGTAGTTAAAAAAATTAATTTTTTCATAAATCTTAATTTTACCTCTTCTGTGAATGGAATTTCAAAAATTCTAGAGACACGGTTGATGTCAGTAAGTAAAATGTGGTTCAATGAGATGAAAATAATTTTTGGCGAATAGTAACTTTTTACTTTTATTTACCACGGGTAAAAGTAAATAGGGTAATTAAGGGTAAAAATGATATTAATTTTACCCTAACACATGTCCTAATACTATTGGACAAGTTTATCTCGACCAAAAACAACTTTAAGTGTAAAATATTATCATTTAGGCCCACTTGGATTAGATTAGGACATTTATTATTATTTAATTCAAAGAAGAGTTAAAAGAGTTAAAATCAAAGTTTATTTACTAAAACATTTCTAATATAGGGTTATACATAATATAATTCCGACTATAAATATTCATTAGAAATATAAAAAGATTTAATATATAATGGTATTTTATTTGTAATTTTTATACTTTATATAATTTAATTTATTTATGACACAACGATGATGCAGTAATTATATTTTTAAGAAAATATTAACATAATTGATGTTATAAATTCCCAAATAAATGTAATTTGATCATTTTTATGACTTACACTAATTTTATAGGTTAATATGACATGTTATTGTTGATTTAAGTAACTTGGTTCGAACTTATCATTCTGTTAGAAATTTCATAAAAATCATGTACCAAATAGTGTCAAAATTGACATAAATTAGTTTTTAAAACAAATTTATATTATTAATTGTTATTTAATTCCTAAAAATCTATGGTTAGGCCATATGACTTAGATAAGGATAGATATATTAATAATAAACAACTTGGGGTTCTTTTGGCTTGATATAGTATGTTTATTAAACATATAGTGTAAGAAAACAAAAAGACACGGTAAAAGTTAAATTATTTAACTTAGAGTTAAATCTAATTGATAAGGTTAAAATAATAACCTAAACTTGTCTAAATCCTATTGTATGAAAGGCTTTATACCCATCCCCACTTTATCTGCGAAATAAGACCATTTGGAACCATTATAAACCGAATTTGACATTAATATAAAATAATATTTTGAGATTTTCCAAAGATGCCCCTCTCCTCCCTTATAAAAGGGCATCTCCTCCCTCTCCTCCTTACACCAATTTGAGCATTCAAGCTCGGCCAACCCCTGCCAAAATCTCTTCTCCACTTCCCTAGTATCATCCTAGAGGTTCTGGTCTTCTTCAAAGACCATCCTTAGTTCGTTAAGTGGAGGTTAAGTGAAGGCGCGTCAAAAAGAGGTAATATCCATTACCGATCTTTTTCCATTTCATTTTTCTTCAACTTCTTCTTCTTTAGTTGTTTAATGATAAAGTAATAACATCAGTATTTCTTATATAATGATATGTTATTGTAAATATGAAACAACTCTAATTAACCTTCTATCCATCCTACGGAAAAAGGAAATCATCGCGCGTGCGTACGTACGGAATACTGTCTCCACACCGTGGTGTAATCTATTTTCCGCCACCACCTTAATTGGATGGGTATAATGGTGTAATGAGTAACTATATATGATTATTATAAAGTGATATTTATACTGAAATAGTATACATACACTTCAACACAATTCCACGACCATGGGAATGATATCATCGCTCGTGCGTACGTACGGACTACCGTCTCCACGACGTGATGAGATTCATTCTCAATGATTAACCATTCATGAATTATTATAAAGTATATATAATAAGTACTAATGAAATATATGACATAATAATGATACTGGATTTATGTATATTTATATGTATGTCATCTACTTAATTCCATTCAATTCAATAAGGAAACGAAAACAACGTTCATGTGTACGTACAGACTACCATCTCCATGAACGGTGTATTCCTTTCCATTTACTGATTTATTATATATATGTATATTCTGAATATATATTTATATAAATCATGTTTTATATTCTGGAATTAAGTAATCATGAACTAAGTAATCATATGAATAATTACAAGTCAAAACACGGACGACAAATGAAACAATTTTACCCAAACCGCTCTTTAACATGGAATTTACAAAAGAACAGGTAATATAAAGTCATAAGTGAACCATATATGATATCATAACAATGAATATGATTCTGTAATAAGTAAATGAAATTATTTAAATCATTATACAGGAGGTTCAGACACTTATGAAGCAAATCAGACCTAAGGTGAGGGAAATATCACAATCTCATTTTTATCCGAGATTGTTTATACTTTGGCATTTACTGGGGTGTATTTTATCATCCACATCCATGTTTCCTCAATATGTAATATTTATATCCTTCTACAATAGTTTATCTCAAAATTTACCCTTTGGTGAGTTTATAATAAAAGATATGAAAGGAATATTTTGTCGTTTTTCGTACGAGGTACTTTTTGACTTTTCTGACAAAAGTACGAGAAGAATGTTTTTTTAACTTATACGGCATGAATGGATTTTTAAAAAATTATTTCCAAGAAGCTTCCTTTACAATTTTTCAAGTTTATTTTTAATCTACTTCTTTTAGTTTAAAATTTTATGACATGTTAAGAAATGAAAAATTTTTTTGAAGTAGAAAGGATATTTTCCTTAAGAATGGAGTTCAAGTGTTTTATCAAAATTATTTTCCATATAAGATAATACAGGGTTCTATTTTTATCTCTATTGTTACATTGATCTGATAATGTTGTGATGGAATTATTTTCATAAATTTATTTATCTTATATGAATTGTTTTATGATGTCACGATGTTTAAGATTCCCATTTTTATTACATGGGTTATGAAATGATGTATGATTTTTCATTCTGTGGCACACATAATAATGGTATCATTATGAGATGGGTGGGACCTATATCTCCCTCCAATGCATTGGGTAAAGATTTTATATCTCATGAGATAGACATGGCTGGAATGGTAGGTTATACCGGTTCAGTGAAACAGGACTGAAACGAGGGTGACTCGTTTCAGAAGGGGACTTTGTCCACTAAGATAGTCTTGGCAATGAGTCTTGACTAATAAGAAATTATTCTCTATGATTATGTGTGTATGCCACAAAGTTTAATGTTTTATGTTATGATTATTGTGATTACATTTCACTGCCATGAGTTATCCCAGGTTATGAAATTATGATCTCTTTTACAGGTTAAGATTTCCAAAAGTTATGTGCTTATGTATATGATGTGATTGACATTTCTTTTGTTTACCCTTACTGAGCATTTGAGCTCACCCTTTTATGGTTTCTTTTCCCCAGGATATAAAGAAAGGTTTTACGTATAAAAAAAAGGAAGATCTTTATGGGAGATGTTGAAGATCTTCCACCACGATTAGAAGATTATATTCCGAGTTTCCAAAGACACTAAACTATTACGATCCTTGTGTGTGTGTGTTTTGGTTATGCACTAAGTATTCTGCAAAAGTAATGTAATGTCCATGTACATCAAGCTTCGGGTCTCTACATTATGGTGACCATTCAATAGTGTTTATCTTTTTATATTTCAAAGAAGACCATTACTCTGGCACTATAAATGTTCACTCACACCCTCACCACATCGTACATATCAATAAATTTTTCACCTCCAAAACCATCCAAATTAAGCTCCAAATTTCAATCTTATCTGCCTATAATCCTCTCTTCTATAGAAAAAAAACAATGTTTGTCCTTTAGAGCCTGCCAAAATTAATTACCCAATGAAGTGGTAACGTACTTTAATAAGCTCTTTTGATTTATTTCTTTTCCACCTAATTAATTCATATTATTCCATTAATATTTAACAAACATAACATCCTCAATCTACATAGTTGTTTTTATGTTAATGTTTTTACCTACTAATACAAACAATTCCATAAAATGGGATTGACAATAATCATTCATATGTAAATCGGACTACCGCATCGTGAACTATTTTATCACATTCTTCAATTAGGAATAACATTCAAATTACTATTTTAATATTATATTAATTTTATTTATGATAAATTTAATGTTACATAATTTTTATATTTTATATTCCTTCATGCAATCCATTTTTATGGGAATATGATAACATTTTTTGTAGACGTGTGGACTAGAACCTTCTCAATGTAATCTAATTAATTCACACATTAAATGGAATGAATTAAGGATGTGTTCAGTAAATATATATGAAATATATGACATATGAATTATTCATTAATTATAATATATATCTCTATACATATATTTCATTTTCTTTCATTCTTTTAATGCAATAATAAAACCAAAATGATATTTAATTCATATATATGACCCACTATCCCCATGAATGGTGTATTTCATTTCATATTTATACATTTTATTGATTTTTATGAATAAATAAAAAACTAATATGTATAATATTCATATTATATATTATATTCTTGAAATAATTAAAAAATAATATAAGTCAGAGGACTGTGAATGAATAGTCAAAACATGTAAGAAAAACTAACTGGTTATCACCTGAAATATATATTTAACATGAAACTATTAATAAATAGTTAATATAAAGTCATAAAAATAATATATGGTTTTATATATTATAATATTGTTCTTTTTTATTTGTATAATAATATTATTTTTATTATATTGGTGTTTTGAATGAGTTCAAAAAATGTCAATACTTATGCTAATGATTTTTTATCTAAAATTAATGTGTGTGATATATATGTATATTCACCAATTATTCTCATTTTTTGATTTATATAGATAATTAATTTATTTATTATTATTAATTTAAGTTAATACATGATATTGAATGTTTCAATTGATTGTATTCTTCGATATATATCATAAATCAAAAGTAACTCAAGTAGTTAGTGGATTTCTTCTGTCGGTTTTATTTCTGACAGTCTTATGGAATATTCACCACTCATTTATTTTACGTGGTGTATATATTACACATGAATGAATTAATGTTTTATTATAATTAAAATAATTATTATATAATTATACTTTTTATTTTATCTATTTTATGGGGTTTACATTTCAAATAATACCATATTGATTAAGGTATATTTTTCTTTATTTTATTTCTTGGAGACACATATTTTATTATGCACCAATATACTATTTTTTGAGATTTATAAAATTTCTATTGATGTATTATATTTTTAGTATCCTTATTTTCATTATATTTTACATTTCATGTAATTTTATTATTTCATGAGGATTATTCTTCAAAATTACCAAAGTGGGTCATGTTTATTGCTACAATAAAATTGATTATTGGTATTGTTGACTATTATGTTTGCATTAATGAAATATTATGTACCATTTATGAAGAAAACTGATGTATTTTATTATACTATGGTTTTTCATGATGAATTCAGGTCATGATATCATTATTCATATCTTTGTTACATTAGATAATTAAGAAAATATTTATTATGGAAAATAGTCATTATTTTTCATCGAACAAAAATAGTATTAATTCAATAAAAATGATCTCTAAAAAATATTTTTTTAAATTTATATTTTAATATCAATTAAAAATAAAATTATTTAAATGATTTTAAAATATTTCAGGAGACATTTTGAAGGATATTTTGAAAGAAAAAATAATTTATAATATATACTATTTTTAGAAATTGTTTTCCAATGTGAAAGGAATATTTTCTTTAATAAATGATTTAAATAATACTTTCAAAAATATTTTACATATATGATGAAATAAATTGACATAGTTTATGATTTATTGGGGATATTATTCATGGAAAAATTAAATTATTTTTTGCAGTGTATTATGTTTATCAAGAAATGTTTCATATGAAACTCATTTCACTTTGATGGGTCATACAATGATAAAATGATTATGAGAACCAATTCTATAACGACCCATACTTTATATACATTGTTAGTATTTCAAAATTTATGTACACTTATTACATCATATAACAAAACCATGAAAGGACCGTATAGGTATAGTGTCTTTAGAAACTGGGAAACATAAACAACTGGTTCATAAAGCGTCTACACTGTCTCCCATTTATTTCATCATATCTACAGTCCCTTTTGGAATATCATACTTAATAACCTTCTTCCTGACCTGGGGAATGAAAAATTACAAAAGGGTGAGCTCAAATGCTCAGTAAGGGTAAACAAAAGAAATATCAATCATATCATATTCATAAGAACATAACATTTTGAAAATCATTCCCTGCAAAAGAGATCAAAATTTCATAACATAGGATAAATCAAGATAGTGAAATGTTATCACAATAAACATAACATAAAACATTAATCTTTGTGGAATACACACATAATCATAGAGAATCATTTCTTATTTGTCAAGACTCATTTCCAAGACTATCTAAGGGGACAAAGTCCATTTCTGAACCGAGTTCATTCCGCATTTTAGTCCTATTTCACTGAACCGGTTTAACCTACCATTCCAGCCATGTCTATCTCATGAGATATAAAATCTTCACCCAATTCATTGGAGGGAGATATAGGTCCCACCCATCTCATAATGATACGATTCTTATGTGTGCCACAAAATCATAAATCATACATTATAGCATAACCCATGTAATAAAAATGGGAATCTTAAGCATCGTGACATCATAAAACAATTCATATAAGATAAAGGAATTCATAAAAATATTTCCATCACAACATAATCAAATCAATGTAATAAGAGGTATAGAAACATAACACGTTATTATCTTAGATGGAAAATAATTTTGATAAAACACTTGAACTCCATTCTTGAGGAAAATATCCTTTCTACTTCAAAAACACTTTTCCTTTCTTAAAATGTCATACAATTCTAAACAAAAAGAAGTTGATTAAAAATAAACATGAAAACATGTAATGGAAGCTTCTTGGAAAAAATGATTTAAAAATCCATTCATGTCGTATATGTTTAAAAAACATTCTTCTAGTACTTTTTTCGGAAATGTGAAAAAGTTCCTCGTACGAAAAACGACAAAAGATTCTTTTCATATCTTTTACTAAAAACTAAACGAAGGGTAAAATTGTATTTAAAAAAATTTAGGTGTATGGAAATAATATTAAATATTGAGGAAACATGGATATGGATGATAAAATACACCCCAGTAATTTCCAAAGTATAAACAATCTCGAATAAAAATGAGTTTGTGATATTTCCCTTACCTTAGGTCCGATTTGCTTCGTAAGTGTCCGAACCTCATGTATAATGATTTAAATATGTCATTGACTTATTACAGAATCATACTAATTGTTATGATATCATATATGGTCATATTCTTATCTTATTATTAGTAATATTTCATTGCTACATGTTATTTTGGTGTTTATTACTTTTTGTTCTTATGCGTGTTTTGTTGAATAAATTCTTATTCATCCTTTTAGGTTATAGAAATCTCATTTCCAGAATGGTATTCGTGTAATATATATCATATTTATTCACTCAATTCATTTATGTAATCATTATGCAATGAAAATCATGTAAAACGAGTCGCATCACATCGTGGAGACGGTATTCCGTACGTGCGCACGCATGATGATATCGTTCCCATGGTCGTGGAATTGTATTGGAGTGTATGAATACTATTTTAGAATCAATATCAATTTCAAATAATCATATATATTCATTATTTACACCATTATACCCATCCAAGTAAGGTGGTGGTGGAAAATCGATTACACCACGGAGTGGAGACGGTATTCCGTATGTACGCACGCGCGGTGATTTTGTTTTCCGTAGGATGGATAGATGGTGAAATAGGTCTGTCTCATACTTATAAAAACATATCAGTATATTATTTATACTGATTCTATTAATTCATAAAAAACAACTAAAAAAGAATAAGTGGAAGAAGAATAAAGTTGAATGAATCGGCAACGGACATTACCTCTTCTTTGAATCACCTCTTTGAGACCTCCTTTTAGGGCACTAAAATTGGTCTTTGAAGAAGACCATGACCTCTAGGATGTTTATAATGAAGTAGAGAGTAGAAATTGGTATGGGTTGGCCGATCATTAAGGCTCAATGTGGTGTGAGGAAGAGAGGGAGGAGATGTCGGTTTATAAGGGAGGAGAGGGGCACCTTTGGAAAAACTAAAGTTTTATTATATAAAGCCATATTCGGTTTTAAATAGCTCAAAATTGATTTATTTCGGAGTTAAAGTGGGGATGGGTCTAAATCCTCTCATAAAATAGAATTTTGAAAGGTTTAGTTTACTATTTTAACCTTATCATTTATATATAACTTTAAGTTAGATAATTTTACTTTTACCGTGTCTTTTTCTGTTCTTACACTATATGGTTAATAAACTTATTATAACAATCCAAAAGAACCCCAAGTTGTGTATAATTAATATATATAACCTTAAATAAGTCATTTGGACGAACCTTAGGTTTTTAGGAATAAAATAACAATTAATAATATAATATTTGTTTTAAAAACTATTTTATGTCAATTTTGACACTATTTAGTAATTTATTTTTTTGAAAATCATAACAGAATGTTTAGTTCGAAAAAAGTTAATTTAATCAATACTAACATGTCATATTACCTTATAAAATTAGTGGAATGCATAAAAAGCCTCAAATTACATTTATTTGGGTATTTATAACATCAATTATGTCAATATTTCATTAATAAGATAATTACTGTATCATATTGGTTTCATAAATAAATTAATTTATATAATGTCTAAAAATTAAAAATAAAATACCATTATGTAGGAAATATTGTTAGATTTATAATGAATAATTATAGTCGAATTTATTATATGTATAACCCAATATTAAAAATTATTTACTTAATAAACATGGATTTTATCTATTTTAACCTTCTTTAAATAAATTAATAATAAATGTCCTAATCTAATCCAAGTGGTCCTAAATTGTCATATTTTATTCTTAAGGTTGTTTTTTGTCGACTTACACTTATCCAATAGTATATGACATGTGTTTGGGTAATAATAATATCATTTTTACCCTTAATTACCCTATTTACTTTTAACCGTGGTAAATAAAAGCAAAAAGTTGGTATTCACCAAAAATTATTTTCATCTCATTGAACCACATTTTAATTACTGAAATCAATTGTGTCTCTCGGATTTTTGAAATTCCACTCACAGAAGTGGTAAAATTAAATTTTATGTAAATTTGTAAATTTTCCTAGGAGGTGGGTAAAAGACGGTGAAAAGTTCAATAAAATTTTTATATTTCTAAAATAATTATAAAATTACTCCAATGAATTACATTTAACTTATATAGGTATTATGTATAAATTTTTACCTAAAATAAATTTAAATAAAATAAATAATTATTTAAATAAAATGTCTGTTTTTAAATAGTAACCCAGTGTTTTCACTATTCATTAAAAATTGAAAGTTTCCAGAAAAATAAAACAATTTCACCCTAAGCTAATTTTGATATTCCAAATCCAAAAATGAAGTCCATTTTGAAAAGTAAAATTTACAAAATTTCAAAAAGTGGTTATTACTATTCATAATGGCTAGTTTTAATAATATTTTAATAGCATATCGTTGTTTAGTGAAACTCGGTATTGCGTACGACGCAAGCTATCAAGGAAGGTCGTGATTGATTGTAAAGAAAGCCAAGCTTGTGTTGTGTGTAGTGAAAGATTCCTTTGATGATTTATATAAAATAAAAACAAAATATTTCTTATAAAAGTCTCGGGTGTTACATTCTACCCCCCTTAAAATGAATTTCGCCCTCAAAATTCATCACTTGTAACAAATAGATAAGGATACCACTCCCTCATCATATCCTCAAGCTACCATGTAGCTTCTTATAATTGGTGGTTCCTCCATAAAACATTCACCAAGTGAGTGGTCTTCTTCCGTAGGACTTTCTATCGGATGTTCTTCATAAGAAAGATCTTGGTCCGGTGGTAAAACTTCTGAGCAGAGTACATGTGAAGGATCAGGTATGTACTTTCTCAGGAGAGATACATGGAACACATAGTGAACTAGAGAGAGATTCTGTGGAAGTGCATATAGGTAAGCTACCTACCCAACACGATCCAGTATTTCGAAAGGACCGATATACCTAGTGCTCAGCTTTCCCTTCTTTCCAAATCTCATTACTCTCTTCCAAGGAGATATTTGTAAGAACACTTTATCACCCACTTAAAACTCTAAGTCTTTTCTTCGGTTGCTAGCATAACTTTTTTGTCGACTCTGAGCTGATCTTATGTTTTGTTGAATAGATCGGACCTTCTCTACCATCTCATCAACAAGATCGGGTCTTAATAGATTTATTTCCCCAACTTCATCCCAGCAAGTTGGAGTCCAACATTTCTTTCCATAGAGAGCTTCATAAGGAGCCATCTGAATACTGGAGTGAAATATATTATTATAATAAAATTTCACCAAAGGTAGATGTTGATCCCAACCACCTTTGAAATCCATAGAGCAAGCTCTCAACATATCTTCTAGAGTTTGAATTGTCCTCTCAGACTGACCGTCTGTCTGAGGATGATAAGCAGTGCTGAAACTCAACTCTGTATCCAGAGTATGCTGAAGACTTCTCCATAACTTTGAGGTAATCCTCGGATCCTGATTAGATATAATAGAAAGTGGTACTCCATGCAATCTTACCACTTCCTTTACATATATCCTTGCAAGCTGATCCAGAGAGAAATCCTCTATAATAGAAATGAAGTGTGCATACTTTGTAAGACGATCAACTAGGACCCAGATAGAATTATTGCCTTTGGGTGTTTTAGGAAGTCATGTCACAAAGTCCATAGTGATGTTTTCCCATTTCCATTCGGGTATGGTTAATGGTTGTAACATCCCCTTAGACTTCTGTCTCTCAGCTCTAACTTGCTGAGAAACCAAGCATCGAAAGACATATTCAGCAACATCTCTTTTCATGCCATCCCACCAGAAGTACTCTTTTAGGTCCCTATACATCTTCGTGCATCCAAGATGAATAAAGAATGAAGAACTATGAGCCTCATCCAGAATCTCCTTCGTTAATTCGAGGATGGGAGGAACACAAACCCGATTCGTGATCTTTATTATCCCATCACAATCAAGGTTGAATTCAGGAACATTTCTCACCTTCTTTTGTAACTCTACATCTTCTTTATGTGCCTCTTTAATCTTAACATGTTTATATGGTTGAACATTCATTTGAGAAAGATACTATTTTTCCCCTTTCATTATAATTCCACGATCCATCCTTTGTAAATCCATAAATATTGGATCTTTTGTGATCCTCATCATGGATAAACGGGCATGGTCTTGTCGACTTAATGCATCTGCCACCATGTTTACTTTCCCAGGGCGGTAATAAATTGAGTAGTCGTAATCATTAATCAGTTCCAACCATCTTCTTTGGCGCATATTCAGCTCCTTTTGTGTGAAAGTATACTTTAAACTTTTATGATAAGTATAAATGTCACACCTTTCTCCATAAATATAATGCCTCCAAATCTTTAATGAAAAGATTACTAAAGCTAACTACAAATCATGAGTTGGGTAATTTTGCTCACGGATTTTCAACTGTCGTGAGGCATAAGCTATCACGATATCATTTTGCATAAGAACACACCCCAGTCCCTTCTTGGATGCATCACTGTAGATCAAAAACCTTTCTCTAATACAAGGTAGTGTGAGCACTGGTGCACTGGATAACCTTCTTTTCAAATCCTTGAAATTCTCTTCACATTCCTCTGTCCAAACCAACTTAACTCCTTTACGACTCAACTTGGTGATTGGATTAGATAATCGTGAAAAATCAGTCATAATACATCAATAATATCAAGCCAAACCAAGAAAACCTTGGTTCCCAGTTACTATTGTTGGTCTCGAACATCTTTCGATAACCTCTGTTTTTCCTGAATCCACAGATATCCCCTCTTTTGAGATTATGTGACCCAAAAATGAAACTTTTTGAAGCCAAAATTCAGACTTGGTAAATTTGGCATAAAGCTTCTCCTTTCTCAGGGTCTTCAATATAATTCTCAAGTTATCTTCATGTTCTTCCTTGCTCTTTGAATATACAAGAATATCATCTATAAAGACTACCAAAAACTGATCACGATAATCTCTAAAGACTCTACTCATCAGATCCATGAAGATTGTAGTGGAATTAGTGAGACCAAATGGCATCACTATAAATTCATAGCGTCCATACAATGTACGGAAAGTCGTCTTTGTTATATCCTCCCTTTTGACCCTTAATTGATGATACCCTGAACAAAGATCAATCTTGGAAAAGTATTGAGCTCCGCGTAGTTGGTCAAATAAGTCATCAATGCACGGGAGAGGATATTTGTTCTGGATAGTGATCTTGTTAAGTTCTCGATAATCAATTCAGAGTCTCATTGATCCATCTTTCTTCTTAACAAACAGAACAGGTTCTCCCCAAGGTGATGCACTAGGGAATATTATCCCCTTATCAAGATTCTCTTGGAGTTTCTTCTTCAATTCCTGCAACTCAATTGGGTCCATTCTATAAAGTGTCTTTGAAATATGTAAAGCATCCGGTACGAGTTCTATAGATAATTCAACTTCACGATTTAGTGGAAGACCCAGAAATTCCTCCGGAAAGACATTACCAAACTCCCTTACAATGGGCATATTCTTAATCGTGAGTTTCTCACCAACCATTTGAGATAAATAACCTTCATTTAGTGGAATCAAGACCCATAAGATGGAAGAAATTTCCACTGGAAGGTTATGTTCATCCTTGCATCGATAGACAATCAAAGATTGATCTGGAATATGAAATGTGACTTCCCTTCTTTAGAAATTTATATGAGCTTCATATAAAGAAAGCCAATCCATGACAATAATCACATCAAATTCCACTATATGGAGGATCACAAGATTTTCAGGAAGCACTTTCCCACAAACTTCAATCGGAGAAGAATTATAAACTTTAGATGTGACTATTGTTCCATTAGGGGTTGTAACAGCTTACTCAACATCTAATTGTTGAGGTAATATGGTGATACCCTTAGAAAATTCTTCAGAAATAAAGGAGTGGGTGGATCCAGAATCAAATAAAACATTTTCTACTTTAGAGTGGATGGTAAGAGTACCTTTCACCACTTCGTTATCGTACTCCACATTGCTGATAGAAATTGAATGTGAATTTCATTTTTCTTTATCCTTAAGAGTTTGTTGACTTCGATCATCATCAACAACCCTTGGATTAGGGCATTGATTGGTATAATACCCATTTCCTTGTACTTGTAACATTGAAGTGTAGGAGGTGCACTCTATGTATCTTTTACATTGTTCGCGTCACTAGAAATCTTCTTCCCATCATTGTGTCATTCAAATGCCCGATGACCTTCCTTTCCACATTTGAAACATTTACTTGTCCCTTTTAGACAACTCCCTCCATGTTTCTTTCCACACTTTCAGTATAAGGGAAAATTCATCTTCTTTTCAGTGTGATCTTTAGATTTTCCTTTGAATTCCATTTTCCTCTTCTTATCAAACCCATATGACTGATGGGTTACTCCAATATCCATCTCAACTTTGAGAGAAAATCGGACGATTTCCTCATAGCTGTTGAAGTCCCTTATGGCTAACGCCGTTTGAAGACTTGGTTTTAAGCCACTAAAGAATTGATCGATCTTACTCTCAGGTTGGATAATAATACCAGAATCGTACCTTGCAAGTCTTGTAAAATTTGATTCATAGGTACCAATATATTCATAATCCTTTTGCTTTAGTTAAAGAAACTCCTTCTCCATATTTGTTCGGAGAATACGAGGGAAGTACTTATTGAAAAATATGTTCTTGAACTCGTCCCATTCCATGGACTCAATTTCATATCTTAGACTCGTATTCTTGATAATATTCCACAATTGATCAGCATCACCTTCCAAACGATACACTACTAAGATGACTTTATCATGTTCAGAACATTGAAGAACAGAAAATATATTTTCAGTAGTACTGATCCATTGTTTGGAAACTAATGGATCAGTAGACCCGCTGAATGAAGGTGGATGATGTCTCATGAAGGATTCAACAGAGTGTTGCTCCTTCCTTTGCTCATTTGGATGTCCTGCATGATTCATAGGTTGAGAAAGTTGTGTGAGCATGGCTACAAGATTTTTCATTCTAGCTCCCATAATTTTTGGTTGCTCTGGGGGACAATCATTGCATTTCCCGTCGCATTCTTCATTAACATAGTTACTTCAGGTTCCAGCCATTGACTAAAACCAAGAAGAATAGTGTGAGAAACACTAATTATAATAGGAAACCCACATAATCCAGAATAAAATTTCACACATAAGGTCTTATCCTAGGTTTTCATGTCCATTTCGAAAACACTAAGATTGTGTTCTATGCATAAACATATCCGTAGGATTCTTACTAAGGCTTTCACATCCTAGTTTCCAAACGATGACTATAACTTTCCTCTGATACCAACTATAAATACCCATAATTTACATACATTGTTAGTACTTCAAAATTGATGTACACTTATTACAACATATGACAAAACCATGAAAGAACCATATAGGTATATTGTCTTTAGAAACTGGGAAACATAAACAACTGGTTCATAAAGCGTCTACACTATCTCCCATTTATTTCATCATATCTATAGTCCCTTTTGGATCATCTTACTTAATAACCTTCATCCTGGCCTAGGGAAAAGAAACATACAAAAGGGTGAGCTCAAATTCTCAGTAAGGGTAAACAAAAGAAATACCAATCACATCATATTCATAAGAACAGAACATTTTGGAAATCTTACCCTGCAAAAGATATCAAAATTTCATAACATGGGAGAAATAAAGGTAGTGAAATGTAATTACAATAATCATAACTTAAAACATGAAGCTTTGTGGCATACAAACATAATCATAGAGAATCATTTCTTATTAGCCAAGACTCATTTCCAAGACAATCTTAGTGGACAAAGTCCATTTCTAAACCAAGTTCATTCCTCGTTTCAGTCCTGTTTCACTGAACCAGTTTAACCTGCCGTTCCAGCCATATCTATCTCATGAGATATAAAATCTTTACCCTATGAATTTTAGGGAGATATAGGTCCTACCCATCTCATAATGATACCATTTTTATGTGTGCCACAAAATCATAAACCATACATCATAGCATAACACATGTAATAAAAATGGGAATCTTAAACATCGTGACATCATAAAAAAATTCATATAAGATAAAAGAATTCATAAAACTATTTCCATTACAACATAATCAAATCAATGTAATAATAGGTGTAGAAATAGAACCCTTTATTATCTTAGATGGAAAATAATTTTGATAAAACCCTTGACCTCCATTCTTGAGGAAAATATCCTTTCTACTTCAAAAAACACTTTTCCTTTCGTAACATGTTATACAATTCTAAACTAAAAGGAGTTGATTAAAAATAAACTTGAAAACTTGTAAAGGAATATTCTTGGAAATAATGTTTTACAAATCCATTCATGTCGTATAAGTTAAAAAAAACATTCTTCTCGTACTTTTGTCAGAAAAGTCAAAAAGTACCTCGTATGAAAAATGAAAAAAGATTCCTTTCATATCTTTTACTAAAAACTCACCGAAGGGTAAAATTAGATTTAAAAAATTGTATGTGGATGGAAATAATATTAAATATTGAAGAAACATAGATGTGGATGATAAAATACACCCCAGTAATTTCCAAAGTATAAACAATCTCAGATAAAAATGAGATTGTGATATTTCCCTTACCTTAGGTCTGATTTGCTTGGTAAGTGTCTGAAACTCCTGTATAGTGATTTAAATAACGTCATTGACTTATTCCAGAATCATACTCATTGTTATGATATCATATATGGTCATATTCTTAGCTTATTATTAGTAATATTTCATTGCTACTTGTTATTCGGGTGTTTATTAATTTTTTTTCTTATGCTTGTTTTGTCAAATAAATTCTTATTCTTCTTTTTAGGTTATAGATACATCATTTACATAATGGTATTAGTGTAATATATATCATATATATTCACTCAATGCATTTATTAAATCATTATGTAATTAAAATCATGTAGAACGAGTCGCATCACATCGTGGAGACGATATTCTGTACGTATGCACGCGTGATGATATCATTCCCATGATCTTGGAATTTTATTAGAGTGTATGTATACTATTTAAGAATCAATATAACTTTAAAATAATCATATATATTCATTCTTTACACCATTATACCCATTGAAGTAAGGTGGTGGTTGAAAATAGATAACACCATAGCGTGGAGACGGTATTCTGTACGTACGCACGCGCGGTGATTTCGTTTTCCGTAGGATGGATACATCGTTAAATAGGATTGTTTCATACTTATAATAACATATCCGTATATGAGAAATACTGATGTTATTAATTCATAATGAAACAACTAAATAATAATAAGTGGAAGAAGAAATAAAGTTAAAAGAATTGGTAACGGACATTACCTCTTCTTTGAAGCGCCTCTTTGAGACCTCCTTTTAGGGCACTAAAATAGGTCTTTGAAGAAGACCAGGACCTCTAGGATGTTTCTAGGAAAGTGGAGAGGAGAAATGGTCAGGGTTTGGCTGAGCGTGAAGGCTCAAAGTGGTGTGAGGAAGAGAGGGAGGAGGTGCCCTTTTATAAGGGAGGAGAGGGGCACCTTTGGAAAAACTAAAAATATTATTTTATTATAAATCCATATTCGGTTTTAAATTACTCCAAATTGATTTATTTATAAGATATGGTGGGGATGGGTAGAAATAATCTCATAAAATAGAATTTTTCAAGTTTAGTTTACTATTTTAACCTTATCATTTATATTTAACTTTAAGTTAAATAATTTTACATTTACCGCAACTTTTTGGGTTCTTACACTATAAGGTTAATCAACTTACTCTAACAAGGAAAACGAACCCCAAGTTGTTTATTATTAATATATATAACCTTATCTAAGTCATTTTTCCGAACCTTATATTTTTAGGAATAAATAACAATTAATAATATAATATTTCTTTTAAAAACTATTTTATGTCAATTTTGACACTATTTAGTAATGGATTTTTTTGATACTTATAACAGAATGATTAGTTTGAACAATGTTAATTAAATCAATACTAACATGTTCTATTAACCTATAAAATCATTGGAATTCATAAAAAGTCTCAAATTTTATTTATTTTGGTATTTATAACATCAATTATGTCAATATTTAATTAATAACATAATTACTATATCATCATTGTGTCATAAATAAATTAAATTATTTAAGGTATAAAAATTCTAAATAAAATACAATTATGTAGGAACTATTTTTATCTTTCTAAGGAATATTTATAGTCAAATTTATCTTATGTATAACCCTATATTAAAAATTATGTACTTATTAAACTTTGATTTTAACTATTTTAACCCTTCTTTAAATAAATTAATAATAAATGTCCTAATCTAATCCAAGTGGGACTAAATGGTCATATTTTATTCCTAAGGTTTTATTTGGACAAAATAAACTTATCCAAGAGAATTAGTAAATGTGTTAGGGTAATAATAATTTCATTTTTACCCTTAATTACCCTATTTACTTTTAACAATGGTAAATAAAAGTAAAAAGTTACAATTCACCCAAAATTATTTTCATCTCATTGAACCACATTTTACATACTGACATCAACCGTTTCACTCAAATTTTTGAAATTCCACTCACAGAAGCGGTAATATTATGTTTTATGTAAATTTGAAAATTTTCCTAGGAGGTGGGTAAAAGACGGTGAAAAGTTCAATAAAATTTCTATATATATAAAATTAATATTAAATTACTCCAATGAATTACATTGAACTTATATAGGTATTATGTATCAATTTTGACCTAAAATAAATTTAAATAAAATAAATATTTATTTTAATAAAAAGTCAGTTTTTAAATAGTAACCTAGTGTTTTCACTATTCATCAAAAATTAAAAGTTTCCAGAAAAATACCAAAATTTGACCCTCGGATAATTTAGATATTCCGAATCCAAAAAATGAAGTCCTTTTTGAAAAATAAAATTTAAAAAATTTCAAAAAGTGGTTATTACTATTCATAATGGCTAGTTTTAATACTATTTTAATAAAATATCGTTGTTTAGTGAAACTCGGTATTGCGTATGATGCAAGCTATCAAGGAAGGTCGTGATTGCGTGTAAAGAATTCCAAGATAGTGTTGTGTGTAGTGAAAATTCCATTGATGATTTATATAAAATAAAAAAAAATATTTCTTATAAAATTCTCGGGTGTTACAACTTCATTTCATGGGTTATTATATGATGAAATGATTATGAAACATCTATATTTTCCATAGGTTATGATATGATAGAATGTTTATGATACACATTTTATTTAATAGGTTATCATATGATTTTTATGAAGTCTATATATTTTTATGTGTCATGATATTATGAATGTTTTACTATCATGGGGAACACATATGTAAGATATAATTTTGTGAATGGTGGAACCATTATCTATATCCAATGTATTGGGTAATGATTCATGTCTAATAAGATAATGATGATAAACAAATTTGTATGCATGATCTATGATGGGAAAAATGTTTTTCTTGATCCAAAATGGGAAATTCGTTTTCCATAATCTTCAATGTGAATTATGTGTGTCCTAATCCACAATGGGATTCATGTGTGTCATAATACACTATGTTTATTGTCTTCGGATTTATCCATGACTACTATGATGTTATGGATGAACTGGATAAAAATTTCACAATGTGATTCGTAGACCTAGTTGTATGTCTATATGTTTGTGCATGATGATGATTTTGTGTCCTGAACGTAATGATTGTGACAATTTCTACTTAAACATGTTCACAACGTTATTCTATGATGTGTATATAAAATATATATGTCTTATAACTATGATATTCTCACCTGGTTCATGTTCTTGATTATCTTATGATCCATTTCTTATGAACATATAATCAATATCCTATGACTCATGTGTATGATTTTGGATATTCAAGGTATGATATTCCAATTAGATTATCGTGTTCTCTTACAGAAATTCACAAGTTGTGCATATAAATATCTTTTATTCATGCCCTAAATGAGAATATTATTGTAACACCCCAAGTAAGTAATGAATAATAGATATTTTTATCTATGTCTATTAATGATTAATATAGTGTTGTAGTGGCTTAAAATGAAAATAAATACAATCTTATGCATGGAATACACTAATATTCTTAAAAGATTGTTTTACTGCCTTTTGATGGCAAACCATTTTTGAATCTATATTTTGACAATTTTATAAACGATGTTTTTCAAAATAAACTTATTCTTTATGATTGGGACATCAAAATTTACCTTGTGTGAATTTTTGGTATTTTTCTGACAATATTCATTTTTTAATGAATAGTGAAAAATACTGCATTTTACATCAAAACTGCTTTTTAATCTAATTTATTTATATGATTATATTATATTTTGAATTGGTCTTAATGTGTAATATGAATATATTTTTACCATTTAATCCAATGGTGGTCATTGGAAACAATTTCACTTTGAAATTAGACTTAAACTGGTGTCAATCTTTTGATACTTATTGTTTTGTAAAAACACGCTATTTGCTCTGGCAGCGGGAATTAATTATTAAATTAATTAATGTGACTTATATGATTTGAATTTTTTAAAATAGACTTCATTTTTGAATTCAGAATATCAAATATATCTTAGGGTGAATTTTTGGTAATTTTCTGAAAAACTTCAATTTTTGATGAATAGTGAAACCACTAAGTGGTAATCAAGAAAACTGATTTTTCAGTTAAATAAAAGTTTACCACTAATGTGTATTGAATTTTGAAAATCTGACATACATGGTTTTCATTAAGAAGTAAAATGTGGTTCAATGAGATTATAATAATTTTTTGGTGAATAGTAACTTATTAAGTTCTTAATCGCGATTAGTGGTAATTAGGGTAGTTTAAGGTATAAATAATGCTTTAATAATAGGAAATGACCTAGACACATGTCCCAACCTTATTGGTTGTGTCATGGCCGACCAATAAAAGCCATGGGTCAACTTGGGGTCCCCATGGAGACACATTGGTTTGGAAATGACATAAATAACTTTTTATTAAATGTTAAAGTAAAAATGACACAAACAAGAGATGTTTTACGAAAACAATTTTTTACATGGGGTTATAAAGATCAGATTTTTGATTATAAATAGTCATTGGAAAGCTAAATATATTTCCTACATAATAGTATTTTTTTATGATTTTTAGACATTAAATAAATTAAATTATTTATGACATAATAATGATGCAGCGATGACATCATTATTTGACGATTTAAATAAAATGGAAAGATAATATAAAATCTATGAACTACACATGTCAAAAACCAATTGGATGAGTCTATTTCGAACCCTTATCACCTTATCCACGAATTATGTCAATGTGGGACCTTTTGAAACCGAAACACATTTTCAAATAAAGTAATATTTCTTTACTTTCCAAAAGTGCCCCTCCTCTACTCTTATAAAAGGCCCCCACCACTACCTCATTTCACACACTCCTCAAGCCTTTGGATCAGCCAACCCCTGCCCATTTACTCTCTCCACATCCCTCTCCTCATCCTAGAGGATTCCCTTTGGGCAGAATCCTTTCAAAGGAAGCCTTTAGGCTCAAATCAAAAGGAGTTACACTTTTAAAGGTAATTCTTTCTCTCATGTTCATTTGTTTTATTTTGCTTCTCCAACCCCCTAAACTATTTTTATTTACTTATTTTGTAACAACACCAGTATCTTCAATATACAAGTATTTTGTTATAATATTTATTTGAGCTACACTCTCACACAACTACATCAAATGGTTAAAGAACATACGGTTTCCGTGGAGGGAGAAATTCTGCCTCCCGAAACGATGATTGTTCAACACTCATTTAACACCTTCAAAGGTGGCCATTATGATGTCACTATTTTTATATATGATATATAATATGTTTATATTTTCCTTAAGCTTATGTTTTTTTTCATTTTTGGCATACCTTTATGGTTTCCATTATGGGTAAACACGATATCTTCATTTTAGGAAGTGCGGACTACCGCCCCCTCAAAGTGATTTGATTCGTTATATACCATATATGGGACATATAAAGGATGGAACTATGATATTATATATGATATTATACTGGAATTATAATATACCTTTATATCATTATGATTCAATTCTATAAAATACGAAATATAAATGTAAGTAGCGTTCATGCGTACGTACGGCTTACCGTCTCCAGGAACGGTGCATTTCATTTCTTACCTCTAAATGTGATGTAATATTATAAATACATGTATATGATGAATATATATGATATATATGTTATCCAAATCATTAATATCATTCCGGATATAATGAACCTTTGACCAAATTAACAACATGTAAGTGTAAGAAGTCTATTTTTGACTTAAGAACCAAATACCGACAAAATGAACATTATTAACTTAAATGATTACATGATGTTCATAACATGGTATAAAAGGAATAATTAACATGAAAAATATTCATAAGCAAGTAGAGATTAACTCAAGTTTATTATTCAGGAGATTAAAGAACGGTCGGGTCAAGTCGGATACGAGGTATGGGACTTCGTCTCAATCTCCTTTCATTGAGGCATATTTTATTTTATACACAACTTTCTTTTATACGGTGTATAAACCCCTTTGAATTTTACGTTTATTCAAAAGGAATCTTTTTTATACGAAGCATTTACTAAATGACAAAAGGGAATGTTTTTGTCGTACGTATGCGGCCACAACGACTTCTCCGCCGTCGTGATCGTTATTTGAGTTTCAGCTTCCTCTACAAGCCATACCTTCTTTTTAAAAGAAATATAAATACCATGTTTTAATTTTCTGTTATTTTGGTATTGAAAATGGTTTTCATAATGTTTTTATATCAATGTGTTGTATTGATATATCGTGATTGAAATGTGGAAATTTTATGTTTCCTTTATGCATGTTTTATGTGATATGATTATGTTATGGTTCTTGGGCATTATTATGAAGACGGGTGGTTCCGTGATAAACTAAGGGCGGGTGAGCCCGTTATAGCTCTCCAATGCATTGGGTAATGTGAAGGAGTGAACCGTTAAGGTTTCTACGAAGAGATTTTAGGGAATATACTGTGATGGGTATTCCAAACGTAACCAAGAGGGTTACTCCCTACGTAAGAATGTTATGAATGCCTCAAGTTACCTTTATGTCTTATGATTTCTATGATTTATTCATGATTTTATGAGGTATGTTAAAGTGCCTATGTTTTATGGGTAAAGTATGATTTCATTATTATGTATATATGAACTCATGTTTCCTTTCCATGTTTTTTTATAACCCATACTGAGTTTTTATGCTCATCCCAAGTTTTTGAAATGTTTTTCACAGGTCAAGGGAAAGGTACATGATAAGATGATAGAGTCAAGGATGTGTCAAGAAATAATCCATGTTTTATTTTAAATGTGTTTCCATTGATGGGAATGAAGAATACTATCTTTATGTAACCACTTTGTTTATATGTGGAATGTAATGCATGTTTTATGATCTAATTATCTAAAACTCTAAACCCGAAAAGATCCTCAATGTGTAATCTTGTAATAACTCAAGATTAAGTAAGGTTTAAGGCTGGGGCCTTATAGTTGGTATCAAAGGTCGGTTTAGATAACTTTAGGAGTTATAATTCTATTAAATGATTATCCAAAAATATTTTTTTTAGAAATGATATAGCATTTAAAGATTACCATGTTGCTTCATCTAAGACATGTTTGTTCAGAATGGTTTTCCGTAGAGGAAACAGGGAAGCAGTGCTAGGATGGCATACAGAAGGAAATAACCTTCCGAATCAGCATCCAGAAATGGTCGGAATTGGAACTGAACAGTTTGTTGCAGTAATGGCGCAGTTGACTCAAGCGATAAATGGTGGTGGTATCCATGCACGAGATCAGCCAGATCAACTGTAGAGGAACATGTCAGTGGTGGAACATTTCATGAGGCAACATCCACCATCATTCAGAGGATCATCTGACCCTGTGCTAGCTGAAGGGTGGATTAAAGCACTGGAGAAGATTTTTGATGTCATGGGGTGTTCAGACAATCAAAAGGTTAGTCTTTCTATTTACCGTTTGGAGGGTGAAGCAGATCAGTGGTGGTCTATGGTTAAAAATATCAGGGATGCCGATGAGATTGATGCTCTTGACTGGGATGAATTCAAAGGTATGTTTCTTGAGAAGTATTTTCCTAAGGCTGTTCAACCTAGGATGGAAAAGAAATTCTTGGAATTGAGGCAAGAGGAAGACTCAGTGGCTTCTTATGAAGAAAGGTTCACTCGATTGGCAAGGTATGCTCCAAATTTTATCCGGGACCTTGATAGTAAAATCAATCGTTTTTACTCAGGATTAAAGCCAAAGTATCGAAGGGCATTAGCTTCTCGTGAGTTTAAAAGTTATGAAAAGCTTGTTCTATGTGCTGAGAAGGTGGAAATGGAGTTTTCCGATGACCAAGTTTTCTATAAAAACCAGCAGAAGAAGAGACCGAGGTGGCAGGAGAAACGTAAGAATTCTTCAAAAAAGTCTGATGGTAAGAGAACTAAATTTCCAGTTTGTGATAAATGTGGCAAAAGGCATGCTAGGGAATGTCTTCTGAATTCTGGGAAGTGCTACTGATGTGGTAAGATGGGACATAAGGCTCGTGATTGCACTGAAAAGGATCAAGGTGATGGTAAGAACAAATTTGATTTACAGTTAGTGAAATGTTATAAGTGCAATGAGATGGGTCACTATGCAAACGAGTGTCCGACAAGGAGCTTGAGTGATGGGAAGCAGTTAGACTAAAAGTAGAAAGGGGTGGTGAAATCCTTTGCAACTACTTCAGAAGATGTTGGGCCATCAAATGAAGTGGTATCAGGTACTTTGTTTGTTTTTTCAGATTATGACAGTGTGTTGTTTGATTCGGGGTCTACACATTCTTTCATCTCTGAAACCTTTTCTAGTAAAATGGGAATACCATCTCAAGAAATGACTCCTGAACTTTTGGTAAAAACACCTGGGGGAAATGTTGAGGCAAGAAGAATTTATAAGAATCTTCCTATTATTTTCTGTGGAAAGAACCTACTTTCAAACCTTATTGTTCTACCTCTAGTAGCGTTTGATGTTATCCTGGGTATGGATTGGCTCTCTATCTACCATGCTACGATTGACTGTAGAGCTAAAGAAGTTTCTTTTCAGAAAGACTTTCAGTTTGTTTACAAGAATGAACCCTTACTTTTGATAACATATCAAGAGGCCGAGAAACTTGTAAAAGATGGAAATGAATGTTACCTTGAACACATCGTTGAAAATAAAGGAACTATTCAGATTAATGACGTGCCGGTGGTAAATGAGTATCCTGATGTTTTTCCTGATGAGTTTCCTGGAATAATACCAGATTGGGAAGTTGAGTTTACTGTTGACTTAGTTCCTGATGCTAAGCCAATTTCAAAAACCCCTTATCGAATGGCACAAATTGAACTTTTAGAGTTGAAGGAGCAATTGCAAGATTTATTAGAGAAAGGTTTCATTAGACCTAGCACATCACCATGGGGTGCTCCTGTTTTATTTTTTAAAAAGAATGATGGTTCTATGAGACATTTCATTGATTATAGAGCCTTGAATAATATCATTGTTAAGAACAAATATCCTTTGCCTCATATCGATGATTTGTTTGATCAGCTCCAGGGAGCTCAGTTTTTTTCAAAGATTGACTTGAGATCGGGGTACCATCAGCTGAAGGTAAAGGAGGCAGATATTCCGAAGACCTCGTTCCGTACGAGATATGGCCATTATGAATTTGTAGTAATGCCTTTTGGGATACCCAATGCACCTGCTGTATTCATGGACTTAATGAATAGAATTTTCCATGAGTTCTTGGATAAGTTTGTGGTGGTTTTCATTGATGATATTTTAGTGTTTTTTAAAATTAAAGAGGAGCATGAAAGACATTTAAGGGTTATCTTGCAAAACTTAAAAGAAAATAAACTATATGGGAAATTCAGAAAGTGTGAGTTTTGGTTGCAACAAATTTCATTCCTTGGTCACATTGTTTCTAAAGATGGAATAACTGTTGATCCTGCAAAAACAAAAGTTGTAGAAGAATGTCCAAGACCCACAAATGTAACCGAGATTCGTAGCTTCCTTGGTTTGGCGGGCTATTACCGAAGGTTTGTTAGAAATTTTTCACGGTTATCTAGTCCAATGACTAAGCTAACTCGGAAGGGTGTTAAGTTTATCTGGACAAAAGAATGTGATGATTGTTTTCAGGAATTGAAAAGAAGATTGGTGAATGCTCCAGTTTTGGCACTACCTTCCAGGAATGGTGAGTTTGTTATATACAGTGATGCTTCATTGAAAGGACTTGGTTGCGTCCTAATGCAGAATGATCAGGTAATTGCTTATGCTTCACGACAGTTGAAAACTCATGAGGTAAATTACCCTACACATGATTTGGAATTAGCTGCTGTTGTTTTTGCTTTAAAAATTTGGAGGCATCATTTGTATGGAGTAAAGTGTGAAATATATACCGATCAAAAAAGTTTAAAGTATATATTCACTCAGAAAGAGTTAAACATGAGACAAAGGAGATGGCTGGAATTAATTAAGGATTATGATTGTACAATTCATTACCATCCGGGAAAAGCAAATAAAGTGGCTGATGCTTTGAGTCGAAAAAGTAATGCTTCATTAACAATGTTGCATTTGGAACGTGATACTTTGGTTAACGATTTGATGAAATATGGCATAGAAGTTGTTGGTGCAGGAAGTCCTTCTGTTTTGTTTCAGGTATCAGTGAGATCATCTCTATCAGATAGAATCAAGCAAGCACAGAAGCAAGACAGTGAGTTGCAGAAAAAGGTAGAGTTGGTTCAGAAAGGTAAGTTGCCTGAATTCAACATTGATAATGATTGCGTTTTGAGATTTGGGAAGAGATTGTGTGTGCCTTGTGATTCACAGTTGAAGAGAGATTTGTTATGTGAAGCTCATAGTTCTCCGTTTTCAGTTCATCCGGGCAGTACTAAGATGTATAGAGATCTGCGGGAGTATTATTGGTGGTATGGAATGAAAAGAGATATTGCTGATTTTACTGTGAAGTGTTTGACTTGTCAGCAGGTTAAAGCAGAGCGGCAGTTACCGAAAGGGATGCTTCAACATTTACCAGTGCCAGAGTGGAAATGGGAGAATATATCCATGGAATTTGTTGTTGGATTACTGAAGACATCTCGAGGTAATAATGCAATCTGGGTTATTGTTGATCGCTTGACCAAATCTGCTCAATTCCTTTCTATACGAGATACTTTCTCTCTTGATCAACTTTCCCGTTTGTATCTTAAAGAGATAGTCAGGTTACATGGAGTTTCTCTCTCCATTTTATCGGATCGTGATCCCAGGTTTACTTATAACTTTTGGAAAGGCCTTCAGAAGTCATTAGGTACTGAATTAAATTTTAGTATAGCTTTTCATCCTCAATCAGATGGGCAGTCAGAACGAACAATTCAGACCTTGGAGGATATGCTACGAGCTTGTTTTATGGATTATTAGGGAAGTTGGGACCAACATCTTTCTTTGGTTGAATTTTCATATAATAACAGTTTCCATTCCAGTATACAGATGGCACCATTTCAGGAATTATATGGGAAGCGGTGTCGAACTCTAGCATTCTGGGATGAAGTGGGTGAAAGGAAGTTGATGGGACCAGAATTGGTAGAAGAGATGGCAGAAAAAGTTCAGCTGATTCAGAAACACATGAGAACAGCTCAGAGCAGGCAGAAGAGTTATGCGGATAACCGGAGGAAGGATCTATCTTTCGAGGTAGGTGATCATGTTTTTCTCAAGGTTTCTCCTTGGAAAAGTGTGATGAGATTTGGTAAGAAAGGAAAGCTGAGTCCAAGGTTTATTGGACCATACGAAATTCTGGAAAGAGTTGGATCAGTTGCATACCGAGTGGCTTTACCTCCGAGTTTATCTCAGGTACACAATGTTTTTCACGTTTCGATGTTGAGGAAGTATATGCCAGATCCATCTCATGTTTTGAGTCCAGAGGTAGTTCAGCTGGAAGAGAACCTATCTTATGAGGAACAACCGGTCCAGATTCTTGACCACAGGGAGCAAGTGTTACGGAATAAGGTGATTAAACAGGTAAAGGTTTTGTGGAAAAACCACATGATTGAAGAGGCAACATGGGAATCTGAAAATGCAATGAAGGATAAGTACCCTCATTTATTTGATAAGTAAATAAATTGCGGGGATGCAATTTTCTAAAGGGGGGAAGGATGTAACACCCCAAGTAAGTAATGAATAATAGATATTTTTATCTATGTCTATTAATGATTAAGATAGTGTTGTAGAGGCTTAAAATGAAAATAAATACAATCTTATGCATGGAATATACTAATATTCTTAAAAGATTGTTTTACTGCCTTTTGATGGCAAACCATTTTTGAATCTATATTTTGACAATTTTATAAACTATGTTTGTCAAAATAAACTTATTCTTTGTGATTGGGACATCAAAATTTACCTTCTGTGAATTTTTGGTATTTTTCTGACAATATTCATTTTTTTAATGAATAGTGAAAAATACTGCATTTTACATCAAAACTTCTTTTTAATCTAATTTATTTATATGATTATATTATCTTTTGAATTGGTCTTAATGTTTAATATGAATATATTTTTACCATTTAATCCAATGGTGGTCATTGGAAACAATTTCACTTTGAAATTAGACTTAAACTGGTGTCAATATTTTGATACTTATTGTTTTGTAAAAACACGCTATTTGCTCTGGCAGCGGTAATTATTTATTAAATTAATTAATGTGACTTATATGATTTGAATTTTGTAAAATAGACTTCATTTATGAATTTGGAATATCAAATATAGCTTAGGGTGAATTTTTGGTAATTTTCTGAAAAACTTCAATTTTTGATGAATAGTGAAACCACTAAGTGGTAATCAAGAAAACTGATTTTTCAGTTAAATAAAAGTTTACCGCTAATGTGTATTTAATTTTTAAAATCCGACATACATGGTTGTCATTAAGAAGTAAAATGTTGTTCAATGAGATTATAATAATTTTTTGATGAATAGTAACTTATTAAGTTCTTAATCGCGATTAGTGGTAATTAGGGTAGTTTAAGGTATAAATAATGCTTCTATAATAGGAAATGACCTAGACACATGTCCCAACCTTATTGGTTGTGTCATGGCCGACCAAGACAAGCCATGGGTCAACTTGGAGACCCCATGGAGACACTTTGGTTTGGAAATGACATAAATAACTTTTTATTAAATGTTAAAGTAAAAATGACACAAACAAGAGATGTTTTACGAAAACAATTTTTTACATGGGGTTTTAAAGATCAGATTTTTGATTATAAATAGTCATTGGAAATCCTAAAAGATTTCCTACATCATAGTATTTTTTTTATGATTTTTAGACATTATATAAATTAAATTATTTATGACATAATAATGATGCAGCGATGACATCATTATTTGACGATTTAAATAAAATGGAAAGATAATATAAAATCTATAAACTACACATGTCCAAAACCAATTGGATGAGTGGATTTAGAACCCTTATCACCTTATCCACGAATTATATCAATGTGGGACCTTTTGAAACCGAAACACATTTTCAAATAAAGTAATATTTCTTTACTTTCCAAAAGTGCCCCTCCTCTCCTCTTATAAAAGGCCCCCACCTCTACCTCATTTCACACACTCCTCAAGCCTTTGGCTCGGCCAAACCCTGCCCATTTACTCTCTCCACATCCCTCTTCACATCCTAGAGGATTACCTTTGGCCAGAATCCTTTCAAAGGAAGCCTTTAGGCTCAAATCAAAAGGAGTTACACTTTTAAAGGTAATTCTTTCTCTCATGTTCATTTGTTTTATTTTTCTTCTCCAACCCCCTAAACTCTTTTTATTTACTTATTTTATAACAACACCAGTATCTTCAATATAAAATGTTGTTATAATATTTATTTGAGCTACACTCTCACACAACTACATCAAATGGTTAAAGAACATACGGTTTCCGTGGGTGGCGAAATTCTGCCTCCCGAAACGATGATTGTTCAACACTCATTTAACACCTTCAAAGGTGGCCATTATGATGTCACTATTTTTATATTTAATATATAATATGTTTATTTTTTCCTTAAGCTTCTGTTTTTTTCATTTTTGTCATACCTTTATGGTTTCCATTATGGGTAAACACGATATCTTCATTTTAGGAAGTGCGGACTACCGCCCCCTCAAAGTGGTTTGATTCATTAAATACCATATGTGGGACATATAAAGGATGGAACTATGATATTATATATGATATTATACTGGAATTATAATATACCTTTATATCATTATGATTCCATTCTATAAAATACGAAATAGAAATGAAAGTAGTGTTCATGCGTACGTACGGCTTACCGTCTCCATGAACGGTGCATTTCATTTCTTACCTCTAAATGTGATGTAATATTATAAATACATGTATATGATGAATATATATTATATATATGTTATCCAAATCATTAATATCATTCTGGATATAATGAACCTTTGACCAAACTAACAACATGTAAGTGTAAGAAGTCTATTTTTGACTTAAGAACCAAATACCGACAAAATGAACATTATTAACTTAAATGATTACATGATGTTCATAACATGGTATAAAAGGAATAATGAACTTGAAAAAGGTTCATCAGAAAGTAGAGATTAACTCAAGTTTATTATTCAGGAGATTAAAGAACGGTCGGGTCAAGTCGGATATGAGGTATGGGACTTCGTCTCAATCTCCTTTCATTGAGGCATATTTTATTTTATACACAACTTTCTTTTGTACGGTGTATAAACTCCTTTGACTTTTACGTTTATTCAAAAGGAATATTTTTTATACGAAGCATTTACTAAACGACAAAAGGGAATGTTTTTGTCGTACGTATGCGGTGACAATGACTTCTCCGACGTCGTGACCGTTATTTGAGTTTCGGCTTCCTCTACAAGCCATACCTTCTTTTTAAAAGAAAAATAAATACCATGTTTTACTTTTCTGTTATTTTGGTATTGAAAATGGTTTTCATAATGTTTTTATATCAATGTGTTGTATTGATATCTCGTGATTGAAATGTGCAAATTTTATGTTTCCTTTATGCATGTTTTATGTGATATGATTATGTTATGGTTCTTGGGCATTATTATGAAGACGGGTGGTTCCGTGATAAACTAAGGGCGGGTGAGCCCGTTATAGCTCTCCAATGCATTGGGTAACGCGAAGGAGTGAAACGTTAAGGTTTCTCCGAATAGATTTTAGGGAATATACTGTGATGGGTTTTCCAAACGTAACCAAGAGGGTTACTCCCTACGTAAGAATGTTATGAATGCCTCAAGTTACCTTTATATCTTATGATTTCTATGATTTATTCATGATTTTATGAGGTATGTTAAAGTGCCTATGTTTTATGGGTAAAGTATGATTTCATTCTTATGTATATATGAACTCATGTTTCCTTTCCATGTTTTTTTTATAACCCATACTGAGTTTTTATGCTCATCCCAAGTTTTTGATATGTTTTTCACAGGTCAAGGGAAAGGTACATGATAAGATGATAGAGTCAAGGATGTGTCAAGAAATAATCCATGTTTTATTTTAAATGTGTTTCCATTGATGGGAATGAAGAATAATATCTTTATGTAACCACTTTGTTTATATGTGGAATGCAATGCATGTTTTATGATCTAATTCTCTAAAACTCTAAACACAAAAAGATCCTCAATGTGTAATATTGTAATAACTCAAGATTAAGTAAGGTTTAAGGCTGGGGCCTTATAATTATCTCACACATTCTTATATTTCGATGACCAAGGTTACAAAGATTTGTTTTTTTGTAGGATTACTAAAAGGGAGTATATTTACAAAAGATGTTGAAGATCATTCAAAAAATTAGAAAAATGTGTTTAACATTTCCAAATATACTAAATTATTATGAACATCATACATGTAATTTTGAAATGGAATGAATATTCATTTAATGTGATTTAATATCCATTTATGTTAATATTGTGTCTCTATAGTTGGTATCAAAGGAAAGGTTTAGTCAACCTTGGGAAACGATGTTGAGAAACAAATCATGATATCCCTAGTGATATTTATAAGGATATGAATAGGGATATATCTAAGGATGAGTCTAATTTCCCATAGATTGAAAATAGTTTTCTATTATATATGTATCTTATGAGTAATTTTTCACGATTATATGTTTTTTAACATTCTTAATTAATGATCTGACTATTCTATATTATATTAGTTAATAATGAGAACTAAAAGGTGATAACTTGACATTTAATGATTCAGATTGGAATGTATTAGAATTATGATTATTGATGTCTGATGTGGAAAAATCATGAAGAGAATCATGAATTTGAAATCAGTATGGGTTATACAGTTGATGATAAAGAGACAAAAGATGACATGTGAATGGTATGGGATAATTTCACGATATATTTTACATAAAAATAATTATCATGATTATATTCAGGTTGAGAAACCATAAGACATGATTCATATTTCAAATTCATGGAAAGGGTATTAAGTAATAATAGGATGAATAATGATTACTTTTTTATGAATTAATATTGATGATTTAAGTGTATATATTTTTTAATTCAAATATTATGCTATTTCAATCATGATATATATAAGTATTTTCAGTAGAATATTTTCTTTAAGGATTAAAATTGATATTTGTAACGTTGATGAAGAAATTGATATGTTTTCTTATGTAAAGGTTATATATTTATTAAGGAAAGTTAACCCATAATGTGTTAATGAGGAATAGAAAATGATAATTAGTATTGACAATGAGATGATGATATTGATAATGTAAATTGAATAGTATATATGTCCTCATAACATATAATAACCATTTTCTTTTTATTACATTCATAAATGATTTAATGAAATAAAATTACACTTAAAACAACTAAAATGATCGAGAAGTATAGTGTCTTGGAAAATTAAGAACATTACATAAAAACATAAAACATGAAATACAAGGTTTATATAACTCCCATTGAAATATTTTATCATGAATATAATTCTTCTCATTATTTCTTAGTTTCAGTTAGTGATATTATTCATGTGGTTTATGACTCAATGCTTCCAATATGTAATGCATTCTTACTAAAATATCATCATTTATAAGGATTTTTTATGATTATTCTCCCAACAATTAAATATTAAGATATATATATTTTTAAAAAACATGAATTATATTAACCTATCATAATTAAATAAATATTCCTGTTGTGGTCCCATTTTTTCCACTTTTTTGTACTTAATATAATTAAGAATGTTTTCTTTAATAAAATCGGATATTATTTCTCTTCACTCGGAAATAGATTTTATTTAAAAACAATATTTTCTAAAAAATTAATAATATTCTTAAAAGCTAATTAAATGTATTTACTAAATAGATATATTTCAATTATTTTCACATATTCATTTATATTTTTTCATGGTTATTTTAAAATAATATGGAATTGAAAAATTTTAATGTTTTAAAATACAGTTTCTAATACACAATTAGTATTTTCATAAAGAAATACTAAAATTGATTCATTAAAAATTATTTTCATTCTAAGATGAAAAAAAAATATATTTTTTAAGATTTATTAGGTATGTGGACCATGTAAATTATTATTATTCTTTCATTGAATGTTTTATTTTTATGATCACATATTGCTTATGAAACCCATTTCTCTTCCACAGGTTATACCATGATAAAATGATTACGATACCAAATCCCATTCTCATTTAATTCAGTGATTAAACGATTAAAAATAATACATATTTAACATAGGATTAGATATGATATTTTTTAAAAAATATATAAATTTTATGGGATATGATATGTTGAATGTTTTACTATCAAATGGAACATGTATGTATGATTTAATTATATGGAGTGTGGGAATTATAGCTCCCTTTAATGAATTATGAATTTATTTATATATCCTTATATAATGATGGGAAAAATTAAACCGGCATATTTCATAAGGAGATCCATGTTTTTTCATTATATAAAATGGGGAACATGTGCGTCCTGATCCAAAAATAAGAAAATGGTGTGTACTGATCAATAATGAGAAAAAACTATGTCCCAATCCCTAATGGGAATTATGTGTATCATAATCCACTATGTTTATATTTTTAGGAGAGAACCTTGAATTTTATGATGTTATGCATGAAAATTATTACATTTTCACAATGTTTTGAATTAAACTAGTTTCATGTCCATATGTTAATGTGAGGGAATGATTTCATGTCCTTAATATAATGAGTGAACACGTTTCTACTTATAAATGTTAAAAATTTCATATGTTGGTGTTAATGAAAATAATTTATGTTGTATGCATTAGATATGATCAAATAGTACTTGATATTGATTATCTAATGATTCATGTCTATTGAACTGCCAATTTTTATTATATGACTCGTGTATAAGATCTTTTATATGAATTGTATAATCTTAAAAAACATTTTCTTTTTTCAATTATCTTTGTGCTCATGTTATGCTTATGTATATCTGTTATTTTTACCCATATTGAGCATGTGGCTCAAAATTCCATTGTTTTCCTTTCCCCATGTTCTGATATAGTTTTTTAATATAGTATACTTAAGGGGATGATGTTTATAGGATATGTTGAACATATTTTCTCAAAATTACAAGATTTAGTTTAATTTTTCTGAAGACAATAATCTATTAAAGTCTTCATGAATGTAATTTTGTATTATACTGATAATTTATCTGAATTTTTATAATATACATGTGTGTTTATATTTGGTATCATTATGTTCCTTGTGATAAATTGGCCTAATACAATTAATGATATAGTCAAATTTTTTAGAGTATGCATGTATTCTACGACATGACCTTATATCATTTTAAAGTTATATTCACACATAGAAATATCATTATCTTAATTTTATCTCATAATCAAGAATTATCACTCTATATCCACTCATTTTTTCTACCAAAATATTTTTGAAATAAAATTTTCATGAAATCCTTCAATTCAATTTTTCCATCATTTTCTTCATTATTATTTAGAATTTATCACCACTATTTATTCGCATCATCTAATAGGTGATAAAAATAAATGGAAAATGTCTCTCTTTCATTAAATCCCAAATCTAGAAATATCATCTAAAAATAATATATCTATTTACCAGAGATAAATGGATTTATAGTTTTATTGACTGATTGAGATTGATGATGCATGAAATGGTCTATTGTTTTTACACCAAATTATGGTTTAGTGGGATGCTAAATAGGAGTATGGTTATTAATCATAACATGATTCAACCATCATAGTATAGTGATAATTTGTGTACCTATAGTAAGATCAACATCTCCAATATAATTATCTTTCATATGTGGGAAATAACTACAAGGTTTACATGTATATATACAATTTCCATTACTTCCTCTATAAACATTTTCCAAATAATTTAATACACTATATTAGGTTATAAATCATATTGAATAATTCACATAATAGTGAAAACTTATCATAAATTAATTATTTATTCATAACTAATCTCAAAATCATAATTTCAGTTTCATTGGGAATATTCAAAAAACATTATGGGGTTTTGATTCCATAATCTATGATTCCCCAAATCTTGATCCCATGGATTTTACTAAACATTAGAAAATAAAAACTATAAATACCTAAACCCTTGTAGCCCAAATTACATGTTTACAGTGTTATAATGTAATTATATATAAGGAACCACATCCCAAAGGATCGAAAAGTTTAGTAGTTTTGAAAAACATCAATCATACTTGAATCTTATATTACATTGGATATAATTCAAACCAATATAGTAATTCCTCTAAGGAAATAACCTAAACCTCGTTATCCTAGAGTTAGTTCCTTAATTTATTAAATTAGTATATATACACGATTTGAATCCTAGAGGACCAAATAGTTTAAATATTTGTAAAACTAGATAAAACAATAATTATTACAACAGAGCATAAAAGGAAATTCAATATTGATAATCCATTGGAACCAACCATAACCCCTAGATTATCACAACAATTCATTCATAATATTAATCTCTACAACATACAGAGAAATAAAACATAACAGAAATATGATAATATAAGCTCATTAAGGGAAAGTACAATAATAGATTCAATCATAAACATAAAAAATAAGGTAAGAAGAATTACTAAAAAAAAGGAATTAAAATATAATTTTGATCATAATATAGAATTAATAAAAGATGATTAAATAATTCCAATAATATAGTCACCTAATGATGAAACATTACCAGGATTATTATACTACATCAATAATCACATGGATTATCAATTACATATATCATAACAATGGAATGAATAATATGGGACATCATATACGTAAGTTCAAAGATTCGGCAAAGACACCATTAATAAATCTTTAGAAACACAGTCTAGATTTCCTCATGAGATCTACTGATGTATCAAGTGTCCATATAGGGCCTCTCCAATAAAATGATATGTCTAATTCATTCCACATATGAAAGCAGTGAATAATAATCAATATATAAATTCATTTTGAAACTACCATAGGAAATATTAATAACATTCTACGAAGAATTAACATAATAAGAAACCATCAACACTAATATGGAAAATGTTATCATGATAGTAAGTCCCAAAAAATAAACATAAAGAATTTAATTAAATATGATATATGGTAACATAAGAGGTAAATATCAATAAAACATAGGATTAAATAGAGAGTGTTAAACTAGATTAAAATAATATAATAATATCAATGTGAAATTCATGAGACAAATACTATTTATTCCATTGGAAAGAAGATTTTTTTGCATAAGCATTTGTTTTTGTTATAAATCACATTTTAAACATATATGTCTTAGAAATGAGAATGGTTGAACAATTATATTTAATTCATAATTTATTTCCAACTAATGTGAATACATGTAATAATAACTTTTATGGAACTCTATAAATGAGCCACTTTGGTGCATTTTATGGGAAAATATAATAGTCTTTATCAAGGAAAATGAATAAACGTTTTTAAAAAACCTGAAATAAACTAATAATCTTTTCAGGATAAATAAATATATATTTTAAAACTATTGGTGGATTTAAATAGTATACA
The DNA here is from genome assembly GCA_963277665.1 of Viscum album. Classification (NCBI taxonomy): domain Eukaryota; kingdom Viridiplantae; phylum Streptophyta; class Magnoliopsida; order Santalales; family Viscaceae; genus Viscum; species Viscum album. Next base: position 11,999,338 of record OY728154.1, read on the forward strand.
TGAAAATACGTATGAAATAGGGAAGTTCCCTTAAGCCAGTCTATCTAATCAGGAGGAATTGTAAAAGGACACTTATAAAAAAGTATTTCACCCAAAAATGTAGAATAATTGATATATGTACATATTTTCGGAAATTAAAAATAAAATTTAGTGGAGTGCATAATAAAATTTATGAAATACATTAGGGTAAATAGAGATAAAACATAACCTAAAGGAAAAAATATAGGTTCATGAAGAAACCCCAACAACTTTGTAATCAATCGAATAATATGCCACATAATGTTAATAGACATCACATTAAAAATTTAATTCCATGAATAATAATATATTAATTATATGATATATCAATCAGTAATATACATATTCCACACAAAATGAATAAGTTATTAGTAAGACATATCTATCAAAAATAAAATTAGATGAGAAATATTTTACCTTATATATGAATATTTTCTTCAATTCCACGTATTGAAATGGAAAATGAAGTGATATTGATTAATAATTTAATTTAGAAACTATTCATGATGTATTTTATTTGTTTTAATATTATTGATATATTTGATAGATTGTTTTAGGATTTATTTCATTCATTTTCATCGTTTGGGAGTGTTTGTTTTTATGTTTTTCATGGGTGATTCAATTGTATATAAGTATGAAAGATAATGTATAATGGGAATAGTTATCCAGAATTGAAATTTTTCTAATAATGAAAATATATAATATTAAATGATTAATTGTATGATTTTGTAGATATTAGTATGCTTCAATAGATAAAACGTTTATGATAAATGTTTAGATTATTTTACCATTTTTTGATCATTACAGACATGTATTATTTAATTAATTAATTTTTTGTATATATACTTGATGTAGAACACTATATAAGTTATCATATACCATTAATAATCTATTTTAACCATTATGATGTTTCAATTATAATACTTGAAGACATTATTATAAAAATAAAAAACAAAATCCATGAAGGTAGTGGATCGACACCTCATGAACGTTGTTTTCATATTCATAAATAAAGTAGAAGAGAAGAGAATTGATGGTGGGTATTCCAATAACATAATAGAATTACAAAATATATGATAAATGATTTATCATATTACTTTTCATATGGTATGTGATAAAAGGATGAGAAAATAAAATAAAATGAAAGAGACAGATTGATAGAGATAAGAGGTTTTACCTCTTAACTGTCGCCTCCCTGAAGAACCTCCATAAAGGAAATGTAAATAGACCATTGGGAGACCATTAAGCTCAAAACATGGGGAATAAGATTCATATAAGAATTTTTCACAATATTATAAATCTACTAGGCTTAGAATTTTTTAGAAGAAGAGGTAGTGAGGGGTGGTATTTATAGTGGATGAGATTTGTGTTTTTATATTATATTATTCATTTGTAGATTATTTTGGTTTAAGACTACCAATATTACAGATTCTTGTAACTATATAAAGTAAATAGGTCATGTGAATTCATGATAACAGTGCTTACATCCTAAATTTATGCATAAATAGTGTATTTAATAAATAATGTCACATAACTTAAACGTTCAACTATTTTATAAAAAAATAAAAAGAACATCCTACCCATTTTTCAATGTGTAGAAATAAAAAGTAGAGTACATTTAAATAAAATAACTTTATAAATATGGATATTTTAATTTTTTATTAAAATAATCATTTATTCAAAAAATAAAAATTTAAAAAATATAACAGAGTTTATGACACATTGAAAAATTAATTAAGATATCATAAAATTATCTTATAATCCTCAAAAAATATTAATATATGAATATATTTTGTGAAGATAAATTTTATTTTAAAATAATTATATTAATTATATAATTGTTAATAAACAATTACATTACACAGAAATACCAATACTTAATTTACCATTAATAATACATGTATTTAATTTTTCCAAGATATTAAATATCATATTTTAATTTATTATATACCATAATATTATATTCAATTTAGTGGGTAATAAATCATTGAAATCAAAAATATAATTTTAATATAATGTAATTGATAGTTTATAAGAATCTGTATTTTTTACTATTAATTGGATAATAAATATTTCGCAAAAAATACCAAAATTTCACCATAATATAATTTTGATATTCCAATTTTAGGAAATGATTTTATTTTGATTAATATATTTTACAAATGTGTAGAAATAAATGGTATCTCATGTACACTATAAAATGTTGTAAACTGATAGTATGAATATTTTTTTATGCATAAAATATTATTTATTATTAAATTTTGCCTATAAAAATAATTTTGATGAATTTCAAGACATAAATTTCATTATTCGGTTATTACTATTCAATCTCGCTAATTTAGAATCTAGGTTATGAATGTCGCATATTATATATTGGGTTTTAGACATGGTGTTGTGCACAACATAATCTATTTAAATTCTTAAATTTAAACAAGAGATAATATAAAATATTGTGGTGTTATATTCTCATGTCCTTCAATAAATTGCATCCTTGAAATTAAAAATTTGGATAGGTAACAAAGTAGTTGTCATTTAAAATAACCATTGGGAAAATTCCGGATTTTAAATAGGCTTAACGAAATATCCTCTTAAAAAGAAAAAATGGTAGATATGATGGCAACCACAAATTTATGCATTCGAATTTGATACAATTAGTGAGAATTGAAATATTGACATAAAATAAAAATCCCACCATCATTTTCTGATTGAGAGTGATAGAAACATCATCCAAAATTGTTATCTAACTAATGATGATTAATCTATGATTATTTTACAAAGTATTGATTTCTCAGAAAGAAATTTTAATGAGTACCAACTTTTTTCAAACGAAATATTCATAGAGTTGATAGATTCTTATACTATCTATACAATGACATGATAAAATAAAAAATATAATTTATTTTCATTTCAAAAAAAATAATCTTTTTTTTATTCGATCTATTTCCACTTCATTTATTAAACCAAGTGATCAATTTTTAAGATGAAATTTTCTCACTGAATCAATTTTATTGAAAGATCTAGGAGACATTCATTTATCCTATAATTGATTTTTAAAACCATGTATTGTAGAATAGGTTATAAAATATCATAAATATAACTTCAATACTAATCAATAATTTCCTTATCCAATTCCATAATTATTTTACCTTATGAATCATCCAAAACATGTCTCTCCAAATTCAATGTCCAATGATTTTTATGAAAGGTTTCTTAAGATCATATTTTCCCCCATAAAATCATAATTAATCTATTTTTGTCACATACCAAATATATTAATACATTGATCAACAAAAAATTAATAAAAACACGCTGATAAGACAAATTCGTATTTAATTTTTACTGTCATTAACCTAAGTAAATTAATTGTTTTATTTCATAATGGGCTTGGTATATATATAATTTTTCAGGAATGAGGCATTCACAGATTCAATGTATAAAATGATGAATATGGATATATATCAGCTATTACACATCTTGAATCACCATTATATGTTGTGTAATAGGATTTCATATCATGTGACATGTCGTGAGCCAAGCTGTGAACTATTTTTTGATGTATATAGATAACGAAGCCAGTATACTTCATGAATAATCCATACACAATGTGACTTCAGTCAAAGAAATTATACAAGAAATAAGCTCCATTGAAATATCTAGAAGGTTTGTACATGTCATGAGTCCTTAGTACATGATATGGAAGTGGTCAAACCTCATAAATCAGGACAGCTACACATGAGGCATGCAGAATATCAAAAAACCATAGAGATCTATGTAAACAATAGTAGAAGTCATGTAACTTTATTACACTTAATGAACTATTTCTCCTATATATGTAGTGTCTTGGTAGATAATTATGAGATATACCAAATTAGATACTCTTCCATGTTTTTTTGTATCTATAATTCTTTTTTCCATTTACAATTTAAACTCAAACTTCATCACTGTTTCATATTTTACATTAATTTAAAGAGTATTGGATTGTTCTTTCCTTCAACTACTTAAATTTTGGTCTCATCACATCCCATTGTTTATCATTGAATTTGAAAAAACACAGTATATATCCATCACTTCATTTAATTTCATGTTATAATTTTATTATAAATTAGATTCACTTTTTATGAACCTTTTTTGGATTCTCATTTTCATTTTTTTAACCCCATTCCATTGCCTGATTAGGAACTATTTTATTATTAATCAATTCAATATGTTCTTAATTATTTATAATTGTTTATTCTTTTCTCCTCCCACTATGAGTAGCTAAACCACTCAGGGGTTGGAATCTGTAGTAGTTTTATTTACACATATAATCAAACATTAAATCAAATTTTGGAAACCCTATTGGATTAGTAATTTGGATAAATAAAAAAAGTATATTTAATTTTTGAAGACGTCACTATCCATGATGTATTCAAATTAGAGACTCTATATTGATTATATTAGACTAGGATATGATCCCTAGACAATGATATATTATTCCATAGCATCCAAACATAATGCATATAGGCTATCATTATATCCCTATCATGGAATTGTCACTTCTTATTTATAACTAGGTGACTTGATCAAATTCAACAAGTGACTATTGTTTTCTTCTCATCCCAAACATAAGGACCCTAATAATATTAGAATTAAGGCAGTCATTTTTTTAGGAACTCAATGTTGATATTTACCCCTCATTATTAATTTGAAATCACCTTCATCTAGAGATTTTATAAATCCCCATCCAAAGAAACTCAAACAGAAACCTATCAAAGGGTCTTAAGCCAGTGACATCAAATACTCAGCTTTCCCCTCACGGAATTGCCCCCCCACATCTACTATATTACATCTATATAGTAAGTATGGTTTTGAAAAAAAATCTATTTTGATGGTAGCCCATATAAATTCAACGTTTCATGTTGGTGTGTCAAGTTCATGTGCTTTTGTTGGGGAGAAATGTATTTCAATTATGAACCCTTTGGAACAAGACTTAGGATTATATTTCCCTCATCCCAATTATTTCCTTTTCTATCTAGATACCATTTAATCTAGATATTTTTATGGTATAGTGCCTAAACCTAGGTCCCTAGACTAGTTGAAGGATCCTTTAGTTATAAGAGACTTTATCCTTCGATACTGAGATTGAAAGGTATCATTTTCACATCGTCGGTCAGCAGTGGCTGAGAAATGCCCTCAAGGGGGACCCAACCAGTCTATCCTACATCATGTAATTCTATGGGAATTATAGATGCATCATGAAAAGAAAATTATGTCTTTTTTCATTACATCAATCCACGGTGCAACCTTAGACAATTTACACTCCACATACAAACATAGGCATTTCAGATTTAACCCAGACTCATTCGCATGATTCATAATGTTGGACTATTTAGTGGTCTCTATAGTGGAGACCCAACTTAGATAATTTTTAACGTCATAGAAGTATGTGATACCTTTTGTAACCAGCAAGCCTCTTCAGATGTGATTAGGTTTCCCATACTACCATTTTCTTTAAGAGAAAAAGCCTAAGACCACCTAAAATGTAATTCTCCTGAATATATAATGAATTTGGGAGATCTCACCAAAATGTTTTTGGAAAAACAATTCCACCAATAAATACATGGATGTTCAAGGATGATATTAAAAAAATTTCTCAAATGGATATAGAATTACCATGGGAATCTTGGGAATAATTCAAAGATCCCATGAGGATATATCCACAACATAGATTGGACATTTTAATTTAGTTTATATATTTTACCGAGGACTCTAGCTAGTTTCACGAACTATTTTTGATGTTGTAGCTGAGGGAGGATTGATGTTTAAGACCCCCAAATCCAGATGATCAATTCTCAATGAAATATTACACAATTAAATCCTATAGGAAAAAGATCATGTACCACTATGTCATGGTATCCACTGGCAAGATTATAATACTAGATTATTTGCGCAATATTATGTGATCCCAATGAAGGTTATGTCCTTTATACATCTAGCTACACAACCACTAACTTCTACGATAATGGAGATTCATACATGTGAGAAGTGTGGTAGCCAAAATCATTTCTAATATTTAATGGAAGGATATGATGAATAGCATGATTTTAAATTTGGTAATTACAATCAATAGAAGATAAATTTTTGATAAAAACAAAAATATCACAAGCTATGGCCTCCATAGAAGAAACATCAAGGAAGTCAATGATATTTTCAACAACGAAGTGGTCGAGAACAATTATACAATCAAAGACCACATGGGTATCCACCAATGAACCTAGTACCAATACCCCCACCAGAGATACAATAAAAATAATTCCCATAAATACCCCATTATTAATTCCAACTCATTTAGCACAAACTTTAGAAACCACCTCATCCTCATTAAAATAACCAATACAATTTCCTAGAAACATTCATCCAAAAATTAGATCAATGAATGAAAACTCATGAGAATGAAATGAAAAACTAATGAGCTACTTTTAGGAATCATGAGATTAATATGAATCAAATAATAATGACCTTTTCTGATATATTACTTGGTACGTTAACTGGTAATATAGATACATAACCATGGAAGGAATCCAAGGTGCTAATACTAATATGTAGGATTGTTTTGGATTTTCAACAACCAAGTGGTATAGATGAAAAGAAAAATATAAGAGCCTATGATTTAACTAGAAGAAGATAGAAAATGTGGTATGACTAAATCATCCACACATCAATAAGAAGTACCATTTCAAAAGAACAAAAATCTTAAATAACCAAATGAAACAGTTTATATTTCCCCACCTCCATACAAGCCTCCTATTCCCATGTCAGAATGTGAAAATCAAGGTTTATAAGAGGCACAATACATGATGTTTGTGGGGAAGTTAATGATACAACACATAAATATAGAATTTTTAGAATCCATATACCTGATATTGGTATATGAAAATATTCACAAGGATATACTGTCTAACAAAATAATGATAAAATATCTTACGGTCATCTATTTAAATGAATAATGCTTTGTTATTTTGAAGTAGAAAATGACACCAATAATTAGTTATCCAAGATTTTTTTCAATTCCCTGTGATATAGAAGAATTCATTTTTGGATGATCCATGTGAGACCTTGGAGCCAACATGGACATAATTTCAATGAGTGCATTCCAAATTTTAGGGCTCCATGAAGTAAAAAAACATGAGTAGAACTACATCTCACCGATGAATTAATAAAGTACCAATGGGGTATTCTTGAAGCTGTTTTTAGTAAAAGTAATTAAATTAATTAATCTAGAATATATTATAGTTCTGGTCATAGAAGAAGAAAGAGACATTACAATTACACTTGTATATACATTCCTAGCCACAATAAAGGCATTAACTGATGTGAACCATGGATGTCTAGTATTCCACATTGGAGAAGAACATGTAGTGTTCATCTTGGTTAAAGATGCCCAATAATAATATGATTTTTTTGAGTGAAATTCCCTCACTCTGACCGAATAATGAGATGAGTACATGCACATTAAAGAAGAATGTGAAGTGGAACTCTCAGAGAAGGATGAATGGTATGATTTAGAAGAATTAAGATTCATTGAACCTCTAAAGAGATATACATTGCCAAATTTTATCCTCCCCCATCATTCAACCACACTATATGGAACTCAAAACACTACCCAATACACTAAAGTACTCATATTTAGGAGATTTATCCTCTCTAAAAATCATTATCAACTCTGAACTATATCATGAACAACAAGAAAAATTGGATGTTGTTTTGAAAATACATAATAAATCTATTACCAAGGGAGTGACAAACATCAAAGGGATCAATTCTACTAAATTCAATGAGATAATCTTACCAGAAGAAGATGATATCCTCAAACAACAACCTAAATGGTGGATCACACCACTGATATAGGATGTCATAAAAAAAAGAAATGATATGACTATTGGATGCTGGAAAAATTTTTCCCAGTTGAAATAGTGAAGGAGTGATCCCCCATTGTTTTTTCCAAGAGATGAGGACTCATGGTAGAATGAATTGAAGAAAATGAATGGATTTCAACATGCACCATCACGGGATAGTGATCTGTATATATTACATATGCATAAATTCATCAACCAGAAAGGATCATTTTCCCTTACCCAACATAGATCATATTCCATAATCACTTTTGGGGAATGAATTATCCTACTTCTTGGATGGATAATCTTGATACAATCAAATTGTAGTCCGCCCCACTGATTACCCAAAGACCACATTCACATTAAAAATTGGAACGTTTCTATACAGGTGAATGTCAATCAAAATTTTCAATTCTACAACAATGTTTCAGTGATTTAGGATGCATGTATTCCATGACATGGATGAATAGTTCCATAAATTCCTTATGGATGAAATCATATTCTAAAGGAGGTTATTTTATGTCTATTTAAGCAATATGGAATTAGTTTTCCAAATCTGTGAAGAAAAATGTATGCTTCTAAATTGGGAAAAATGACATTAAGTGGTGAATTGAGGAATATTCCTTGGTCATAAAATATCCAAGGAATTAATTGAAGTTGATCCAAATAAAATTAAATTCATCAAGGATATACCAAAACCCTCATCCATCAAGGGCATGGGAAGAATTTTGTTCCATTATGGTTTTTGCAGAAGCTTCGTGAAGGATTTTGGTAATGTTGGCCATCTTTTTACACATATATTAACAAAATATGTTGCTTTAAAAATCACTGAAGACCATAATAAATAATTCAATATGCTAAAGAGGATTATGATAGTATTGCATGTCATCATTAAAAAAACTGGGACTAAGAATTTGAAAAAAAGTGTGATGCCAACATCCTTTTTTGTTTCTATGTTAGGACATCACATTGGAAACATATTATATCACGTTTATTATGGGACCCACATACTATGTGAATATAAAGAAGAATACAATAATAAAAAGAAATTACACCTAGTCATTTTATATTATTTTGAAAAATTCGGATTTTATCTAATCCAATCTAAAGTTACTACTCACATTGACCGTGCTTCCTTAAGATACTTGATGAGAAATAATGATTCCAAATCAAGGATGATATGTTGTTTCCTCCTATGGAAATAATTCAATATTGTGATCAAGGATTCTTAGTAGACATATAATTTGATTGAGAATTATTTATCAGACTTCCTCTACACATCCCCAAGGAAATGAAGAAACATAAATTGAAGTAGACTTGCCATATAAAAAAATTTAGTTTCTAGGTACAAATATAGTTCTCAAGTATTCCAATTTATATTTCCCTGGTATTTTTACATCATGATCATTCTTAACAACATATAATACTATTTTTGTAAAATGAGAATCATTAATAATGGTATAAGGCACTATTGGTCAAGCATTGCGTTGATGGTTTAATAAGGCATTGTATCCCTGAAGAGGAAACCCATAATGTTATTTCTATGTGTCACTCATAACCAAATATTATACATCATGGACCCAATAGTAAAATGTCAAAATTTTTAAAAAGTGGATTTTTCTGGACCACAATACACCATGATGTGAGGGAATTTTTTCAAAGATGTTATAGATGTCAGAACATTGGAAATATTGGAATGATGAACGAGATGCCACTGAATCCCATCATGGATGTTTTAATATATGATTTTTAGGGCATCAACTTAATGGGAGAATTTATTAATTGTAATGGAAAATACTACATTTTTAGGTGTTAGATACATTTGAAAATGGGATGAAGCTAAATAAACCACACATGACACCTCAAAAGTATTAATGAACTTTATATGGAATAGTGTGTTCATGAGATAAGGATTTACAAGATTACTCACTGTGATCAAGGAACACACATCATAAACTAAGTTGCGAGGGAATTGATAGAATGGTATGGAATCAGATAAAAACTGAAACTCCCTACCACTATAAACATTTGGGCAAGTTTAACTATAAAATTAGGAGATCGAGAAGATTTCATTAAAAAATAGGAATTCAAATCGAAGTGATTGTATTATACAACTAGATGCTATTCTATGGGAATACCTAATATCCTACAATACACACATTGGAACCACCATTTAGAACTGTTTATGGGAAACCATGCCATCTCCCAGTTGAGCTGGAACATCATCCATTTTGGGTGATCAATAAATTGGATTTGTATTCTGAGAATGATATAAAATAAAATATGTTTTAATTAACCACATTGGAATGACCATAATATTCATATGAAAATGAGAGGATCTATTAGGAAAACCCAATGAAATGGTAGGATTATCATATTGCAAGGCATACCATTGTACATAGAATTATTGTTCTATTTTTTAACTAAATATTAAAACTATTCTGGGGTAAGATTAAGTATGGATGGTTAATACCATTCTAAATAAATTATATCTTTCCATATGGAACAATAAAAATATATAGAGAAGGAGGACAACCTTTTAATGTAAATGGTCAAAGAATGGATATTTTCCATGAGAACTTCTATCAAGGCTATGTCATTAGAAATAAATTCTATAAAGAATTAATGCAGACAAGATCTCAACATAAATAGGACCACTGACAATGAGGCAACCCAAGGTAGGACATCATAGACAATGATATATTAGGATAGTCTTATGTGATTTCTTGGTAGGCTAGTAACTGAAGGCAATGAGTGAATAAATATTACACTAAAACAGTTATTACACATCATGTACTTGTGAATCATGATGTGTACCCTTTTTCAACAAAAAATCATTATAATAAACAATACAAAATTTCAACCACTCATACACATTATGAAATATGTTAGATCTATTTTTAATAATACAGTTGGTCAACCCTAGGGATTCGACCCACACATGCCCCTGATCTTTCTTCTCCATTATCTCACTCAACTACAACAAAAACCTTCGACCCCTCACCCTACCATACAACCTCTACCACTTCACTCCCTCCCTTATCCATTAACCATACCACACCCCATTTTCCCTATTCTCTTCCTCCACTCGCATACATCCCTCCCTCATGACTAACACGCTCCACCCACGTGACCCCCTTCTCCTCCCTCGTTGCACTCTAACCAAACCCCCTACCATCATGGTTCAAAACCAATGAACACATCCATCCAAATCCACACCATACTCATCCTAACCCTATAAATAACATCCACTAGGAATGAATCACCATGGAACAGCATCTACATCTACTATTTCACATTATACACAGTTTACTGCCTGTGACCCATTGTATCCACAACAGATGACTCCTCCAGCGATGATAACCTGTACATACAATCTATTATCCCTTTCACCAACCTGAAGCACCAGGTTAATCTCAAACAACAATAGTAAAAATTATTCATTATAAAAAACCCCTTGAAATGTGAATCCTTGGAAGGATGAATATCAATGATAATGTCCCTGACCTTTTGGAGACACTCCATAATGAAACCATTCTTGAGGTCCATGACGATACCTTCATATAACATTTCGTAAAGTTCAATACTAAATTTGAGATGGTCATTTTTGCCTTTAAGTTCTATCTCAAAAGTTGGTTTCATGATCTTTCCTTTGTAGGCTAATTCACTTTAATTGTATTTACACTATGGAGTTTTTCACAACTGATATTTATCTAACTCATCAGTTGGAGAAACCTCAAGAAGACACTATGTGTCTCTGGAAGCTGATTACATAATACCCTCTGTGGCACAATGACCTGCACTATAAAAATTCCACCTAGTTATAGGGACCTGCACTACATATCCTTCATAGAGCCAGATACATGGATGGGTCACATGGGAAGAGTCTAAGGGGATCACCATCCAAATTAGTGTGCTTATCCTTGCAATAGTCATCAGTGGCCCAAGAGTCAACATGGGTTCTCATTTCTCCCATTATTACAAGGAATATTCCTAGAGGAGGTGCATTAAAATGATGGGAGTGTCATTCAATGCTCACCTAGCCCGACATTTAGATTTTTTTTGATGCAGCACTGAATCTCACCTCCCTCATACATATCAAGCTTGTAGACATTGTGATGCTATAGAAATTAGGGCTACAAGTGAAGGATAATGATTTGAATAGTTGATAAATTGGCATAAAGAAGATTTTTCCACCATCCGCATCCACACCGTATGAGGAACCACCACCGAGAATAGGAAATCCAGTAGTTGAGACACACACTACCTCTCCACCTACACCACAATCTTCATATAGCCTACATACTCCCACCCTACATGCCCTGAAAGAAATATGAGATTCCTAGTAGTGAATATTAGTGAGCCTCTTCCAAATCTCTACTCACCTACATATACCGTTCATTGAGCCTTCAGAGTTCACCACATCTCCACAACCCACCCATAACATCCCCTCATCTTCCACAATTATGACGCACCATGTAGTCCACCCTGACTTGCCTACGGATCCTACTGAACCCACTTCCTAGTAGGAGTACATAGCTAAGCATGCCATATGGATCAAGTGGATGATCAATGACTCCACCCCATGGGTAACTTTCATGGATCCATATTCCATAAACAAGACCTAATTATAGATCAGGACCTCTACACCACCCACCCCAACCCATTTACCTACCTCCATGACCCCACTATTTAACACTGTTGGAGTTCTTCCACTTGCTTCTAATGATGTCGTTGATACTGAACTTGTTTGATAGTTTTATCACCACTTGATGGAGGGATGATACTAGAGATGATATTTAGCTTAAATACCTGATTTTTTACTTTATATTTATTTTAGTTTTATAGACCTTTGTAGTAGTTTCTGTCATTCTTTTTTGATTTGTTATTACCTCTTTATGTATATATTTTTTAATATATATTTATGGTAGATTATTTTTTTCATTATTTATTACATTTATTTGTAATTAATTTTCTTCAATTGCATAGACATTTCTATATCCTATAAATCATATATAATTTTTGATTGTCCCATTCCACCCTCTTCTCTGCTCTAAATATATTCCTAGTGTGTCCAAAAAATTGATCAACATCTTCAGGTACTTTTGTTAGAGATCTAGTAATAACAGTTGGTACTAAGAGCATTTATTTCAGTACATCATTATATCATTCATGCTAATGCTACTACACCTAAAGTCATAAACTCAACCAAAAGACAACATGAACTCTAATAAAATGCAATTAGTAGCTATAAGTGGAAAATGAGGAACTACGATGATGGACCCACTACAGGTTAACTTTTTCCATATGTTTAGATGAGAACATCCTATTATCACTTTATGTGAGGAAATCAATATTTGATCTTTTATTTATACATGGTCATCCTAGATGATTCTTTTTAATTTTTTAGATGCTCTGAATGAACATCATTGTCAACATTTAAAAAAAATTGTTGAAAATTTTCACCTCTATTTTTCATACTATGCACATTTCTATATTTATACTTTTACAATGATTAAACTGGTGGACTAAGGATTTATCTAGTGCGTGATTTTTTATTTACCCCAATTTTCAGGTTACCTAGAATTAACATATTGACAACCAAATTACCTCATGGAATAACACTATCCATTGAGCTCTCAATTACCCCAATTTCAGTTTTTTCAAAACATCTATTTTCTATATTTTGACTTTCATTGTTATAAATCTCCCCTAATAATTTCATGGATAGTAGAAACATATTATCTTTCTATGTGAAAGAGAGGTTGTAGTGAATTTCAATGTCGATGTACATGAATTTATCCATGTTCTCACCTATCTATGATTTAATTTTCAATATTATTAGTATTCTTTAAACCTGAAAGAAATTATTACCTTGTAAATAATGAAAATTTTATATTAGAAAATTTTAGAATCCATGTATTGTCTATATTTTGAAATGTTTAGAATTATTTATTTATATAAAAATTTGATTCGAATTCAAAAAACTTAAATGAATGATTAATTGATTGATTACTTAGTTTTAGACCCATTGTAATTTACAGTTTCTATTGTTATTCTCATTATCCTATTAGAGTTTAATCATAAAACAACATATTCTTTTCTAAGCATATTTCTTGAGTGATACCCAAGATATGTAAACCTATCAGAACATGCATTGAAATCATATTGAGGCTATAAATGAACAAATAAAAATTTAAAAATATTGACGATATTTTTTTGTCCACTTTTTATGGAGACCCACCATACATATTTATTTTTTTATCTTGTAGTTTACAAAAATTATCTTATAAGATGAATCTATTAAAAGACATTTTTCCCTTCCTACCATTCTCTCGGTACATTGCGTAACTCACTTTTAAACAATTTTGGGGGTCTTATTCAGTTAATTAGGATGTTGTTACTAGTAGGAGATGTATTTTGTACTCTTACGACTATTGGGTTATGATCCAGATTTACATTGTATAATTTCACTTTTATTTTTTTCATTTTTGAAATAAAAAATAAAAGAAACACATACATGGTTTGTGTGCTGGGATGATAATAAAATCCCCATTTCCATACTATTGAATCCCTTTAAGGATCACATGTGGTTAAGAGATGGATGTGAGATCTACTTTAGAAAAGAAATTCAGAAAAGATAAATAAAAAATAAAAAATTAAAGAATAGAATACTCATTTTAAACTTACTTGACATATATTAGGATCTAACCATAGCTGTTAGAGTGTGGATTTTATTAGCTAGATTGAGGAATTGTATTACACTTATCATGAAATCAATGCATTATGTTTTTGATAATACCCTCCTATTTATCTTGATTTTTAATTTTTACCCTCTTAACCATAGCCTTGGTGTCATCAAAACCTTGTTTTCAAATCCCCATATACATTTTTTTCTTAACATTAAAAAGTAGTGATGATAAAACAAATGAAGGATTATGGTTAGGAACATGAACTCATGGTATGACCATAACTCAATCTTCATTTTACCCTAAGTGATGATTGAAAATTAATTACGAGATAAATTACAATAGGGTATGGAATTCAGGGAACTATTAGAATATTTTAATTAAATGATTATAATTTGTTTAATGAAATGATTTATGAGGAATGACTGATCTTGTATGCAGGAATGATTCTGGATACTATATTTTTCTTCTTAAACTCAATTTTATTTCAATGGACACGATAATACTTTCCTAATTTAAAAATGGATTATATTTTGGAAATCTCTGTTGAGAACTAATTTTATTTAGCACCAGAAATTGATCAAATGTTGATGAATTTGACAAGCCTAATTCATATGTTCATTTTCCTATTATTTACATAATTATTTTACTTGTTTTTTTCGATAATGGGTCTGTTATATGCTTAATGATTCATGAATGGGGATTATAAAGATTCAATGGGGGAAATACAACAAAGAGGAAGAATTCACCAACTAAATGTTGTGAATCATAATAAAAAACATGTAATATGATTTCACTGAATGTGACATGTTTTGAGCTTACACATGAACCATGTAAGGACGTCTGTTGAGAAAGAATCCAATACACATTATGAATGATCCATAGATTACATGACTCTAATCAAAGTAGTTACTTGAGAAACATTCTCCAGTATAATTTTTGGAAGGTTCGTACACTTTGTGAGTCCTCATTACACGAGGTGTAATCAATTAATCCTCATAAATGAGGACAAATATGCCTGAGGAATTCAGAAGATACAAAAATCATGGATATCTATATGGATTAATTGTGCATTTCATGTAACTCTATTAAACATCATGACATATTACGCCTTTATATACAATGTTCCAATAGAGAATTTAGTGATATAGGAGAGCATAAAATTATCCTTTTTTTGTTCTATTTGTGCTTCCTTTATCCAATTCCATTTTAAATGAAAATTTATTCCTCGTTTCATATTTTATTTCAATTTAAAGATCCATGGATTGTTTTTTCCTTACATACCTTCAATTTCTATTTATCACATCGAATTGTAAATATTCAACATATGACGAAAATGTATTCGGTGCATTTCTTCTTTTAATTTAATGAAATGGGTTTATTATAATTTTGATATATATTTTAGAAAACATGATTTAATTATGATTTTAGTTTTTGCAAACCCAATACATTAATTGATTGTGAACTATTTTATTTAAAATGAATTCAATATGTCAAGAATGATGTCTAAGTGTTTATTCATTTATCCTCCCATAATGAGTAGTTAAAACACTATTTGGAGGCATCAAGAGTAGATGAATATGAACTTATAATTAATCTTTGAGTATAATTTTTGAAAACCTAATGGATTAGTAATCAAGATATTTAATAAATTTTATTTAATTCCTATGAATTACCCTGACAAATGGATATTCAAAGAGTTGACCATGTCTTGATTAATGTAGACTAGGCTACAATCACTATCTTAGGATACCTTCTTCCTTAGAGGCCATAAATAATAAACATTGGCTATTACTATATCTCATTCACAAAATAGTCCCTTGTTATGTAGAACCAAGTGACTTGACCAATATCAAATATAGATGGTCGTTTTATTCTCCACCTAAACCATATGACTCTGCTAAGATTATAATTAAGGTCACACATTTTTGAGATACATTAAATTTTTCCCGAACCATATTTAATCAATTAAAATCATCTTCCACCATATATTTAATAACTCCCAACCCATTAAAACTTGAATGGATTCCTATAAAACAGTCTCAAGCTAGTGGCATAAAAAATATTTCTTTCTCTACGTGGGAATGACCCTACACATCTACAATATGACCCCTATATAATAAGTAATGTTCTGTAAAAACAATAAATATAAACATATTACATCATGTATGAATTCAACCACATGTGCTAGTGTGTCACATGTATTCTTCTAGAAGATCAATATTTGGGTGTTAAATGAATTACTTGAATCAAACGTATAATAATTCCAGAATAACATATACAAGTGGATCTCGAACCACTTTCTAGGTCACTAGTATTATCCAATTAATATCAATTTATTGTTATCTTGATGATAAAAATATATTTAAGGTTATCTTTCCCAAATAATGCGTTTTCCAAAAAATCATCATACACTAAAATTACTTCTCATTGTTACTGGTGATAGTCTTCACATCCTTCCAATTCCATATAAAATAAGTACTATAATAGAATCCTTATATATCTCGTGATTAATATAACAAGAGTATTATTGATAAAATACTCAAATAACATAATTATGGAATCCAAACATAGGAATACTAGACATTTTTATTTGACTATTGTAGTAGAAAATGATTAACCATGATCAATTATCCTCTTTTGGGGTATATTCCTTTGATCTATAAGATATTTATTTTTATATTGTTTCATCAGCTTATAATTTAGTCATTGTACACCTATAAAATTTTTTAATATTTTCTATCACAAGAATGGTGACTTTTCATTCCACACATACAGAAAACTCACATTCCATTTAAAAAAGTAGTTGAGTGTTTTTTAAAAAATTATCACATGTGGGAAAATACTTATGTCTCTTATTTACTTTATCTATCATTTTATTGGAAGTAATAATTTTCTCATTCTTCCCTCCAAATCCATAATATATATATATATAATTATTATACTGTTTTGGTATCATACAATATTATATCCTCACATGATTAGAATGTTTTGGAAACATGTTCACATCAAAATATTTTCATAAGATCCTAAAATATATGATACAACTTACACAATGGAACATGTCCATTGACTATGTTCAAATTCCTTCTACTTAGACCCATTTTTTAATGATGGTGTACAAAATATTAGGTCTTGTTACTATGAATAATCTTGAAACTAGTGAAATACATAACATGAATTGAATTATTTATTTTTAGAAAATATCATAAACATGTTTTGTTTGGGATCTTTGTCTATGGCTACCTGAATAATATATCCTAGGGTTATGTTCCTTATTATAGGATTTCTGAAATCTAGTTTCCAAAATTCCTATTAAACATACTCTAATACCCACTTTATTAACCTAGACCACTTTATCCTTGAAGAGGTTCCTTTTTTTATTACATAATCTTAGAAATAAGAATCATATATCAAAGGATGAAATATCATAGTATCATTGGAAGACCATGTAGGAAAATAATTATTACATTATGACTTGAAAGAAAAAAAAATATATCAACTCCATTTAAAATGTCCATAAACTCATAGATTATTCCAATAAGTCATTCAAAATATACATCTTCGCATTCTAGGAAAAAATAATTAATATGAAAGGTGTGAGTTCAGAAACCCAGTAAGGGTAGAAATAAAGTAGAAGATATCATTAATATAAACAATAATGGAAGGTGAATAACTAAGAAACTAAATCTATTATGATAAAATTTTTTGCATATGATGACATGAATAAAAGATGAAAATTTAATACAATATAAATAATAATGTTAGAATGAAATTTAACAATGATTAATCTACTAGTATTATAATCACATGGAGTACCAATTCAAAATATCATAATGAGGTAATTAATAATGTGGGGAATCATAAATTTATAGTCATGGATTCATCCAAGACACCATATAAAAATGGTTAAAAACTCAATGTGGTTGTATCATGAGACCTACCCAAGCAACGAGTGTCTATTTTGGGCCTCTACCATAACATATAAATTAATATGCATTCCTCATATAAAATTGGTGTAACATAATAAATATTTACATTCATATTGAAAATATAATATTACATATTGATAAATTTCCCCAAACAATGTCATAATCATAATACATCTAGAGTAATATAAAAAAATGTATCATAATAGTATATCCCCAAAAATATGATAAACCACATAATAAAATATGAATTATAGTAAAAGAAGATGCAAATATTAATAAAGGATATGATTCAATAATGGTTGAATAAATATATGAACATATTAAAATAAAATCATTAGGGATTTCGTAAGATGAATACACATTTACTTTGTAAGATGTGTTCATTTGGATAATAATTTTTATTTTTCATAAAACTAGACTGTAAAAATGAATATATCATAAAATAAAAGAGAGAATATACATTTTAGGAATTAATGTTATCCAACTGATGTGAAAACATTTAGAAATATATTTTTTAAAACATTAATAATAAAACACATTGGTGTGGTTAAACGGAAAACATAAAGAAGTCTTGAATATGGAAAAGACATAATTATTTCCATGAAACCAAAAATTAACTAAGATAGTTTTCATGATAAAAGAGTTATTTTATCAATATATTATTGGATTAAAATATATTATGCAGTATATATAGATATAGGTTTGAAATTGGGTTGTTTAATTTAATAAGTCATTCTTACCCGGATGAATTGAAAAGGGAGCCTTATAAAACAATTATTTCCCAAAGAAAAGTATGAATAATTGAGCTACGTACATATTTTTTTGACAAATATTTTATGGAAGAGTAGTTATTATGAATTTATAATTACATTTGGGTAGAGAGAGATAAAACATAACCTGAAGGAAAAAAATTATTGTTTGGGAAGAATCCCTTACCACTTTGTAATCAGATGAATTGTATGCACAATCAAATTAATAATAATTAAATTAAACATTTATAACCTTGAATATATAAAGATTCAATATATGATATATCATGGGGAAGTATATATATACCCCATAAAAAATATGTGGTGAGAAAGGAATATATAAAATAAATAAAAGTAAGTTGTCAAATCAATTAACTTATGCCTGAAAGGGTTATGGCCATGCACCTAATGTCTTTGATAATTAAATTATATTAATTAATAATATAATTTAAAAACTATTAGAAAATTATAGTTCATTTATTGAATTTTAAATGATTTATAAAATTCATAATTGACATTTAGGATGGTTCGTTTCCTTGTATTTCATGATTGGTTTACTTGTATTCATGTTTGGAAGGGCATTTAAAATGGGAATAGTTATAAAAAAATTGAAATTATAAGTTATTAATGAACATAGAAAATATTTAATGGTATTATGTCCTATATTATCCAAGATATAAGGTTGAATCATTAGATAAAATGTTAATGATAATAATTTAGATTTTTTGGTCATTTTTTCGATCACCACAATCATATTTTATTTTACTAAATGATATTTTATATATATTATGGTTATATAATACTATTTTTGATGAAAATTTTATTTTAAAATATAAATTAATCATTATATTTGTTTTCATTCCAATATTGAAGGCGAAATTAGTAAACTAAAATTCATTGTCTACAAAGGTTGTGAATCGACACCTCATGGACGGTGTGTCCATTTTTTTAACAAAAGGTAAGGAAATAAAATTTGATGGTCAATATACTAATAAAATAATACCAATCCCGTATTTATATGTTAAAGTATTTATCCTTTTACTTTGTATAGGTTAACTTTGGTATGTATATGAATATAAATTAAATTGAAAGAGAGAGAGAGAGAATGTTTCACATCATGAGTTTCCCCAACATGAGAACCTCCATAATGGGCATGGAAATTCTTTATTTGTGAGTATCAAATTACCAAAAGTGGGAAATATGTTTATGAGTGTAATTAGATATAATATAATCAAGCTCAAATTATTATTAAGTTATATGATAAGAGGCGTGGAAAGGTGGTATTTAAAGTAGTGGAGAGAAGTGTTTTGTTATTATTTTATATTTTTTTATTTTGTCCAATGATTATTAATAGTATTAATTATTATGGATAAATACATTAAATAGTGCATGTGAGTTCGATTTAGTGGTTCCTAAATCATTAATGACTCATAAAATAGTGTATTTAACTTAAAATGTAATATCCATAAATATAGTACTTCACTACTCACCTATAATTAATTTTTTCGATAAATCCAAATAATCCATGAAAAGAAATTTCTGAATGTGTATATTAAAAAATCGACAAAATCTTATTAAAATATGTTTCTAATTATGTGAAACATAATTTTTAATAAAAATCAAAATTTATTAGAAAAATACAGAAAATAAATTACAATAGAATTTATGAAAATTTAAAATTTAATTAAGGTCTCATGAAATAATATTTTAATAGTAATGAAAATATAATAATTTAAAATTATATATTGTGGGAATATATTTTCATTATTAATCATATTTATAATAATAAATTTAAAAATACACATTTACTTTTCATAGAAATACCAACAGTTAATTTATCACCAATAATACATTTATTTACTTTTTTCCAGGATATAACTATATCATATATCATTTTATGAGATATATAAATTTTATATAAAATTTCATTGGTGATAAATAATTATAATCATGTATATAATTTTAATATAATGAAATTGATATTTAAAAAATGTACTTTTTACTATTCATGGAAAAATAAATTGTTTTTGAAAAATACTATAATTTCACCCAAAGATGGTTTTAAAATTATTAATTCAAATTGATGATTATTTTGTTTAAAAGATTTTTTTAATATTTAAATATTATAATTTTAAACCATGAGAACCACAAAAGGGGTAAAATTTTCTTTTGAAAAACATATTTTTTTCGTAAAATTATATTAATTATTATCCTACCCCTATAAAAATAATTTGGGTGAATTTCAATTTGTAAGTATCATAATTTTTTTTTTAATATTTATTCCCGCCTATATAAAATATAGGTTATAAGGGCCACATAGAATATCATGGTTTTTAAATGTGGTGTTACGTGCAATAAAATATGTCAAAGTTATTAAATTTGAAAGAGACATACTATAAAATACTAGGGTGTTACATCTAGGAACATAATTATACTCCTAGTTTATCATTGTGTATAAAAAATAATATACATCATTTCATCATAGGGAAAATTAAACAAAAGAAAAAGGGTTATCTTAGACTCTCAATAAGGGTAGGCGTAAAATATAAGTTATAATTAAAAATTAATCACAAACCACATGAAAATATAAATAAATAAAACACCTTCTATTTAAACAATAATTTGAGCCTAACATGAATGTAATAAATTGATATAAAATTATTTGATAATAAAATATGCTAAAATTTATACGTGGTTATTTCAAGTAATTATATGAATAAATGAAATTCAATAACTATTATTATAATTAGGGAAAGCATAATTAAAAGAATCACAAACATACCCTCAATGATTCACCCAAGGAAACATTAATAAATGAGAGATATCTCATCAAATAACTAATCTAGTTTCTCTCATGGGACCTACTGATTCATTGATGGTCTGTTGAGGGCCTTACCAATCACATACTAAGCCTGTAGGATTCCTCATATAAAAAGGTTGAAATGTATTCAACATATAAACTTTTATTGAAACTAAAATATGAAAGGGTAAAAATTATCGCCAATCAATAAACATAAAATAAACGATCATATGTTTTATTAAAAATAGTAAATTCTTAATAAAATATATCATTAAACAACTATATTGATAATAAGGATAATATCATGATAACATATATCCATTGGGGAATATTTAAAATAATGGGTTTTTGTATGGATGTCTGCAAATACTACAAAAAATACATTAAAATTTTCTTTAAGAAAGTAATTATTTTTCATTGAAAATCAATTGTTTTAATTTTTTTATGATAACATGGTCACATATAAAGGAAACTATAATCTATGGAAATTATTATATTAAATTATTAATTTATAGTTAAATAATTTAGGCATCATGATGGTATAAATATAATATATTGATTTATATGTTAAAAAAATAACATTCCTTCAAAAAAATTCAGAAAAGGCACAAAGTAATTTGTTTGGAAAAGGAAAAAATATAAGATTCTTTTATAAAAATTATTTAAAAATTAATTCTTGAGTAAAATGATTTCAAATATATTTATGAGAATAATAATATAATTTTAAAATATTTTTTTGAAAACATGGTGATGGGAGATAAATATTCCCAATTAATGACTTACACATAAGCAATCTCGAATAACGATAAGATTGTAAAATAAACACTTACCTTAGGTGTGATTTTCTTTGAACGTGTATGAAAATAATTTATTAAATATAGTTTTATTACACATATATTACAAAATTTTTAACATGTATATAATGAAATATATAATTTGATTTTTTCCTTTTATCAACCAGTTATTAAAAAATTCATTATGAAATTACTGTTATGGATGATAACTTATCTATTTTCATGATTGTTTTGATTAAGAAGTATCAATCCATATACATTGATCATGGTTAAATTGTATATGTAATGATAAAAATGATATTAATAAGATATATATTAATTATATATTTACTTATTGTAATCATTAAAATGCACAGACATATAAATTAACAAAATCATTCTTGGATACAATAGATTGTATGTCCACATAAATAGTATTACAATTTTAGGATGTATAGAATGAAATTAATATGAAACATAAATAATATTTAAATATAATTATTTATGTAACAAATATTATAAATATATGTTAATTTTTTATTTTTAAACCTCTGAGTAAATTGGTGATGAAAAATGAATTACACCACTACTTGGAGATGGTAATTTGTGCATAGGCACGAGCAATGATTTCAATTTTCATTTGATTGAGATGAGATGGAAAGTTGGTTACCCATAAAAAAATTATATATTTTTATATTTAAGATACTTGAGTTATTACTTTTTAATTTATAAAACAAATTAATATTTAGTAGAAGAATAAATAAAATTGAAATAGATAGTAAAGACGATTACCTTCTCTTAAAGAATCCTCCTTTTTATTTCTACTTAGGGACACTAGGTTTGGAATTTTTCAAAGAAAATGAAAAAAACATTTTTAATGATTTTGGGATGTGATTTATTTGGGTTTGATTGAACTAGATGGAACAATGCATTGTGAAAAAATAGACGGATGAGGGACCTTTTTATAATTTAAGTAAGGGGTATTATGGAATTTATTAAAATAATACATTATTATAAATTGATATATCGTTCCCAATGCCTCAGAATTGAAATTTACTCTAATAAAAGACAATATATGTTTTTAATTACTTTATCGAATATAATTTATTCAATTTCTTTTGTATATTTTTAACTTATCATCATTATTAACCCCCTTGTTAGATATTATTGACATTAACCAGAGCACCCCATAATATAATCCTAAAGGGTTAATAATGTTACTATAAATTTGAAAATGACGCATATAGAAAAACAATAATATTTTTTATAATATATTACTTTCATATTGATGAATATAATATATAAATTATTTTAAATAATATAATAAATTATTACTATGATAAATTGCCATTCTTGTCAGTTATGACACTATCCATTTATTTTGACATCAAATGCATCATGAAAAAGGATTCATTCGAATATAATACATTGAAACCACACCAATATGTCATATATATATATATTAAAAAACGTTTCTAATTTTAAACAATTTAAAATATTCCTAACATATTATTCTTAAATCCATTTTTTTTAGATAATCAAATAAATTATATGTTTGCATTCCACAAGCATTTAAGGAAATTGTATAGTTTTTAAAAATATTAAAGAAATTTATATAATTATTATGATTAAATTAATATCAAAATATACATTTAGAATTTTCTTAACTTCATTTTCCCTCCATTTTTACACATAATTGTTATTAAATACAAAGAGGGTGACATTTTGTTAATAATTTTGACTAAAATAATATATAAATACTTTTCTTATAAGAGTGTCCATTATAAAAACCCAATTAAAGAATAGGGTTTTAAGGGTTGGATCCAAATTAATTAATAATATATTCGATGGATAGTTATGGAATTATAATATAGATATCACCTAGATTACTCCAATTTACCATACATTGATGTGATAAATTCTACTTTAATTATAATTCATTTTGACAGAAAAGGCTACCAATTACGAAATATGGACCTCCATTTTAAAAATATGTAATTCATTTAATGGAATTTTTTATCTATAAATGATATAAATTAATTTTGAAAATTGTATTACAAAATGAGACAAAAAATAACATTTTATAAAATGATATTTCTAGGAATTAAAGTAGATTTATTATTATATCTTTCATAGTAAAAAAATTATATGAATGTAAAAACAATTAATATATACTATTTCAAATTAATTTAAATAATTCAAAAATATTAATTGATTCAATTTATTAAAATATTAATATGTTGCATTCAGAAAACGATGTATTAATAAATAAAACTCTTTTATTATTATTATTTTTAGTATGTTATTTCTAATGAATTGATATCCAACTGATTTATTTTTTAAAATTATGACACATATATTAATAAAATTTTGTTATACATATTTATCCATACTAATTTAACATATAGGATATAAAATAACATATTTTTTTAATTTTAACTCTAGGTTGCAAGCAATGAAAGCTACTAATGAGAATAAATTTATTTAAAAAGATATATGTTGTAATATATTATTGTGACACAATTTTTATATATTGGTTTTATTCTTATAAAAATATTGTTTTTGTTAAATTTCTAGAGTAATAAATAATTTATTTCCTTTTTTAAAGATCTTATGATCTATTAGATTTTAATTTTAGTGTCTCGGGCATTAAAGGTTCATCTTGAATATTCAGTTCATGGATTATGCGATGATCTATAATTAATCAATAAATGTAGAGTATGGAATTATACATAAGAATAGAGATTAAAATAAGTAAGTAAAATTTCTTTTCTTTTCTGTCGTGATTGAAACCTAATACCCTAACATTTGTAAAATGACCACGAAATAAAAATGATATCCTTTTACATTTAATTTTTACAAATGGATGTTCTTTCACCCCTTAATGATTTTTGGTTTTTCTGTAATTAAATTTCTCATGAACATGTTCTCTAAAATTTTATATTACTCCCATGAATTCAGACATCACTTCCATGTATATAATTTAACATTATATAGATTCTATTCTTAATTCGGAACCACAATATATGATTTTTCATTTTCCTTTGTGTTTCATAATTTTATATTCCAAAAGAAGTATAATTTTCCATCTGTAAAATATTTTTTTAAAAAAAAGGCTGAACGATTGTTGAAAAATTAAAAATATAAAGGGATCAATTTCTATATGGAGGTAAATTGTATTATCTGATGATTTTAAGAGATCGATATATTCAATAGCATAAAATATACGCAACACCTAGCATAAACAAACCACCAAATATGTTTTTTAAAAATTGACAATTAAAAATTGTTCCTTGAATTTTAAGGAATAAATAGGATTTTCAATATTATTAAATATATATAATGCACCAAATAAAAAAATATGATTAATTCTTAATAAATATGATGTGATATTTAAGTAATTTTAATTATTTATTAAAAAATATATTTTCGTAAAGAACTTATTTCATTTTGAGATAGAATATTATAAACAATTTATGGAATTTTTAGAGATTATATTTTACAACAATAATTTAATTTATTAAATATTATTTTGGAACTTATATTAGAGTGAAACTTTGAATTTTTTTTAAAATATTATAAATTTTAATGAAAACTGAAACAAAATTATTGCAATTTTTTTTAAAAAACACGATAATTTTTTTAAATGGATTTAAATTTAAAATTAGTTAATTTATATAATTAATGATATAATTAATTTCAATTTAATTTAATTTATACATATTTATTTATGAAAACATTTATTACAAAAGAAGCAATTTCTTTTAGAAAAAAATTTTCATCATGTTTGGTGGGATTAAATTAAAACTAATTTCATCCATTTATAGTTATTTAATGATTAAAATTTTATTCCTAATTTGAAATCTATTTTTTAAATTTTGGTAAATAGGTCACATTAATTTTTATAATTTAATAATAGTAAATGTGGTAATATTTATCACCTCAATAAAGGGTAGAAGGATTAGTTGGGGATTAAATCAATATGATAAGGCATAATATAATTAAAAAACATTAGATTATTTTAATATATGAGTATAATTTTTTAGTAACCATACTAAATTTATATTTATGACCTTTTGATTCCATTTAACATATATTTTTACAAATTAAATATCTAAGTAAAATATAATGTAAAAAATATCATTTAATTATTTTAATATATGTAAGATTTTGTGAGAGGGATGAAAAAATATATTTCACTACAAATGGTTTTTTGAAGTTGAATGTTTTTTCATCATATTAATTTTATTTTATTTCTCAGTGATGAAATGGTTTCAAAAAATTATTATTTAACTCTAACATGATACTTGTGTAATCAGAAGAAAAATTAGGTAATCATTTAATAAAATATAAAAATAATACTTTTTTAGTAATATTAATTGTCCCTAGAATATTGTATATTAATATTACATATTATATAAGTGTGAAAAGATTATATTATAAAGCCATATTTTTCATGTTTTTTTAAGGTCAAGTTATTTCAATAGTTCATAAAATTATAGTAATAATATATTATATAAAATATGATATATCAATTTTTTTATAATTAACAAAATTCCATATGATAATTTGGGTCATAAATTTTCTAACATAGTTTACATTTTCTATTAATGATAAAAATTATAACATATAAGTGAAATCATTTACCATTAATATAGAAATATTTATTACCAACGTTTATTTTATAATTGGTTAAACAACGGATCAAACAAAACGATATGGACAAAAATAAAATAAAATAAATAAAATAAAAAATATTATTTTAGGATTATGTTATGGTCATATAATACTTATATTATATTCCATGTCATTTTTGAAAAAATTATTCTATTTGGAAAAAAATTATATTATATTATTCAATGTATTTAAAAATATAAAACTAATAATATTATATAAAAAATAATATTCTATTAAGAGATTTAAATTTTATAGAAATCATAAATGGGGAAAATATAATTGTATATTGTCTAAAATATCATATGTGTTCAATTTATGGGTCACTTTTACTTTTATAGTATCTTTCATGACCCATAATGAGTAAAAAACAATAATATCATGATAATTATCAAGTGGGCCAATAGGTGTTATAAAACTAAAAGTTATGGTTGAAAAAAATTATCTAAATAGAATTTTTTGAGATTATTTACACTCATACTAATAATATATTATATTTATATCAATTTTCATACATTTTTTCAAGAATATTATTTTTTATTAAAAAAATACATTATGAAATTTCTAGACTATCCCTCCCCACCCTTATAGAATTACACCTTTTTTATAATTTATTAAAACCTCATTGATCAATATATAATGTCATTATCTTAGAAAATTTTTATTCTCAACTTATTATTATGTGATGTAGAGGATTTGGTCTTCTCAAAGGCTCATTCCATGGTTCCTTAAGTGGAGATCTAGATGATGTCTACCCATTAAGAGGTAATCTTCTTTACTAACTCGATCAAGATTATTTTTAATTATAATTCCATTGAATCTATTATAATGTTACTAAATATTATCAATTCTATCATGCAAATATTTATTTGTTTTTATTATTATGGAAAATTTATTTTCCATAAGTTTTCCATTCTATAAAAAGTGAAAACAATAATCATGTGTATGTTTGGCTTACTGCATCCATGTAGTAGTGAAATATTATTTCCATCGACACATTCCATGATAAATTATAAATATGGAATTAATTAATATATAATATATTTATTACATTATTTTTCATCTTTAATTAAAATATCATACTAACCTTCCATTCCTATCATCTATAAAATTATAGTGTCCCTCATGTGTACATGTGGAATACCACATCCATGAAGTAATGTCATTCATTTTTTATTTCATCATTACATGTATGGTAATATGGATACATTTGATTAATGTATATGATTTATATGATTTAAAATTTATTTTTTAAATTTGACTAATTACATTTATTTTGTTCAATCCGTCGAAAAGTGAAATCATCATTCATCTGTACGTAGGGCCTACCATCTCTATGAATGCCGTAATTTATTTCATTATATCAATATTATATGTATGACTTTAAATAACCATATACATGATATATTTTACATTTACATCATGAAAAATATGACAAAGATGTTATAGAAAGCATCAATATGCACATATCAGATCTATCAAATCAAAACATATTTGAAAAAAAAGTAGTTAACACATGAAGTAATGATAATAATAAATTATTGCTAACAAATGGTTGATATGATGATATATTTTTATATTATAATATATTATAGTTTTTTATTTTTTATGTATTTATTGTAAATATGAATTTTTTTGACATGAGGTTGAAATATCATATTAAGAAATCATACTTCAAGTATGGGTTTTAACATCAATTTTTACTCTATTGATATATATTTGCTATTGCACTCTTAATTAATTTTTTTTTTGGTTCAAATACTTCCCCATTGATTTATTTAACATCAAATTAAATTTAATTCAAGAATATTATCATTTCAATTTATTTATATTCTTTAGTGGGGATACAATTTTAATGTTACCAATGTGGGATGAATTTATTTTACATTCTATTTTTGTTTCCATTTTTCTTATTATAATAAATAATTTTAATAATATATAATTAATAAAATGCATATATATTCTTAATTATTTATTTAATGAGATTCCATATTTTACTCAATCGTATTCTCACATTGGAACAAGAATAGTGGAGGAAAATATTTAAAATAAAATCTTATCTTATTTTTTGTTGGTTATGTTTTTATTCGATATAAATATTTTTCAAACTAGTTTTATAAAAGAAATATTAATTCAGTCAAATGAATTATTATGGATACATATCATTTTAATTTAGTTTCTTCAAATTCTCAATGTAATATTACTAATGATTCTAAAATGATCATTTTCAACATTGTTTACAAACAGACAAATGGATTTCTTTTTATAATGTTTATGATGATAACACTTATTCCAACCATGATAAATAATTTATGCTATATGTATTACTCAAAAAAATAATGGATTGAAAAATTTAACTATTAATATAATATTCATATTAAATATGTCATTTTTATTTTTTTATATTCTCAAAAATAGAGGACATTAATATAAAATCTATATATTTTTTCAAATGTTGTCCATATTTTATATCATGTAAATTTTGAGTTCATTAAATTTCTCTAAAATCATTCACTTTATTTTTTTAATTTTTTATTAAAAATTATATTTTCCATAAGTATATTTCTATTTTTTATTATAAATATGGTTATTTCTATATACAATATACCATATCACAATATAGTGTTTTACTATTAATGTTATATTATTGATATGTGAAATATTATTAATCTATGTTCTTCAATCAAAATGTATAGTTTTTGAAATAAAAATTTGTTTATGAATTATATTTATCATTCATTATATGAGTAATTCATTAGAATCATACTGATAGATGGGTCTCTTTTATAGATATCCCCTTGATGCATCGACAAGTCTCGTGAATGAAATTAGTGAGTAAGCATTATTAAAAGGAGTTTTGGGGTATACACACACATCAAATAAACTATCCTGGTACAAGGATTTGATATTAAGGATATATTGATGTCTGGGATCATGATTTATAACATTTTTCACATCATTTATTGAAAATTTATTTGATATTATTCTGGATATTTTTGTATTGATTTTATACATTGATCCTTTTTTCATTTTATTGGTTAAAAACAATTTGTTTTCAGTAATATAACTTGTCATATAGATTATAATTTATTTAGTAATGATATATTCTAATGTGCATGACCCTTTCTAAGCATCTATGATAACCCTTGACTTCTTTCCATTCCCTATGATATGACTAAGGAATATCATAATTAGTTATAAAATATCGAATAGTTACATCTCTTTTGATTTATATTATATTTATAATATAATAAGAGAATAATTCATCTTCCTACATTTGTTTGACTACTAAAATATTGAATCATTTGGGATGTTATTTATTATATATATTGAAAATGTAAAAAAATAATCATCTCTTGAATAAAGATGTTGAATTTGTTTCCTTTTTCTTATCCATTAGACATATTAGTAAAATTTATGTATTTTTATATAACTTCATTTTTATCACTATTATATTATTTATAATCATGGTCACGAAATGTTTCCCAAAATAATTAATGATTATGTTGGACTATTTAGGTCGAACCATGAAAACATTATTCTATAATGACTTCCTTTAATTAAATTTTCCATACAACTAGGGATGTGAAATTAAGAGTGGACCATTAATCTATCATTCATTATGAATAATTCATTAGATAAAAAAAATATTAAAATATTACACTAATTTACCCCCTTTTGTATTTTCAATTAACTAAAATGGGTTCATGATGTGGTGCTAGAGCCCTAGTACCTCCCAAATATGAAACACTTTATACTTTCAGTCATGTAAGGTTGGAGGTCAATGAATAGAATTGTTGTTCATTTTTCATATCAGTTGAATTTTTTAGTTAGATGAAATGAATTGATTCTTATAATATTTTATAAGGATCCTATCTGAGTGTTGTTACTCTGGGATTTAGATACATTTTAGTAGATAATGTTATTGTAGTTTCCGAAAAAGGAATCATGAGATATCTGTTAAGGATAATATTTCTTTGTTATCTTTTTTATTGTATCTTTTTTGATAAAATTGTTATATTTACGAACAACAAAATTAAAATGGGATAAATATGAGTACATGGACAATAGAAACCCAAATATTTAATAATCCAAATAAAATCATTTCATATATTTGTTTAAATAAGTAAAAAATACCATTTATGAAACCATTTATGACTATATCCCATAAAAATAAAATTATTAGTTGTATTATAGCTTTTAAAGATAATATGAAGGATTATATAGTGTTTAAAAAAAATGATGACTTTTTAATAAATGTTCACCCAAATTCTTTTTACTCTTTTAAATTGGTAAAATAACCATAAAATTATTAATTTTATTTATTAAATTAAAAATACATTAATATATTTGAATAAAATAAAAAATATGGAAGTGAATGGTGAGTCTTATAGCTGACATGAGAATGGTGTAAGGATCGATTCAAGACTCAAGATTGTTCTTGTTTAAATAAAATAGAACCTCAAAAAAGAAAACAAATTTATTAGTGAAGTTTAACATTAAAATAATTTATTAATGTGTGAAATGGGATACTTTAATACATATATTCTATAAAAAAAATATGAGTATGGAGAATAAGGAATAAGATGATAAATAGATTACTTTTTGGATGTTTGTAGAAAAACTTGTTGATGTCCACATGAAGTTAGTTATAAGAAGAATGTGAATACGAGGAAGTATGAAACGGTAAGTATTGATTAATATGGAGGAAAACTAATCCTCTTAAAATAGAGAGTATTGAAAGGGGTTCATGAAAATTGATTCCATCTTCATGCATTATAATATGAAAAGTAAATTTCGTAAAATGGATGATTGTTTATGGAGTAATTGAGAAATATAAGGAAAAGTTAAAATATTTTTCACATGGTGAAAATGGAAGGTGATGTATATCTTGATATAAATTCGAAACATAAGAAATTAGGCTAATATATTATGAGGGATGTTTTCATGATATATAATGATAATGATGATATTACATTTAAGTAAAATTATAACATTGAAGTTATTAATATTCTCCAAGTGAGGGTGGATGAGCTGCATGAAAATAATGAATGAAAATTAGAATAAGGTGATAGATCCTGAAAAACAGGTTAATCATGCCAAATTAGTGTGTCATAAATATGAATGAATACATTGAAAAAATTATAGTGAATTTCCATAGGTTGTATATGGAATGATTAATTCATCTTAATGTATTGAGAACTCCAGTTCATCATCTCATGTAATATGTATACCCATGTTAAATTAAATTATTAATGGTTTTAACTAAATGAGAATTACGTAAATGAATGTATGAGAAAAATATGGTTTATTGAGACATTTATATGTGGTATACTAAAACTAATAATATATATAGTATCTAGAAGTATAATATTCTATTCAAATTCATAAAATAGTTGATTGATATTCATTTGAGAAAAAATGATATTCAATGAAAAATTAAACATTTTAATGGATTTTCCTACTTTGTTGGATTATAATGGTTTTAAATAGATTGTGCGGAAATATATTATATTTTTTGTATGATAAGTAACTCTCTTTAGACCAATGTAAGAAATAATATTTTGGGATCAACTTAGATGAATAAAGAAAGTGACCAGTGCAATAATTAATTGAAATAGAAAACTGATATCTTATGCATGTCTAAATTAGGAATGAGTGAACTAGGGAGAACTGTAGAAGATGTGATAAAAAATTATATCATATATATTAATATTATTCTATGAATACGGGTCAACAATAAAATTTAACTACAAAAAATAATGATAAAACTAAAAAAAAGCATTGTAGGAAATTATTTTATGTGGTTGATCTATTATAAAGTATAAAAATATTATATAATGGATCCCAAACATTAGATCTACATCACATATGACTGGGGATACATTAATCCAAAATAATAAACATTTTGTTGGAGTAGTAAAATTTTGAAATTGATTCTATATAAAAATAATGGGTAATAAAATAGCTAAAATAGAGACAAAAATAGAAACATTTATTATATGATGATTGGTCAAATATAATATTCATAATTTGAGTCATTTATGAGATGATGGGAATATAGTTATTTATTCGAGGAAAAATTATATCCCTAAGAGTGTTAATGTGGGGTTTATTATTACATTGGTTGAGAGGATGAGTTGAACTCTCGTTCATATTGGAGACTCAAATATTCTTTCTATTTGAATTCAAATTTTGAAAATAATATGTGGGAACAAATAGGGATATCATTTTTATAGAATATTGGGTAATCTATCCAATAACTATATAGTGAGTGTATCACCAAAAGTTTTTGGAAAATTTCCCTTTATTCATTTATTTTAAGCCCATATAATGTTTTTGTTTTGTTTATTGTGGTTTCAAAATAGTTTGTCATGATTTGGGTTCTTTTTTTTATTTTCAATGTTTGTGCACGGTTAGTAGTAACAATGTATCATCTCCTATAATTATATCAGGGTAAAAATTTGAGACTTGATAGGTACATAATCGGGAGAAAATTTGGCCAATCCTTACAAATTCCATGCATAAAAAATTCTTCAGGAAATATATAGAAATTCATGGTTAGGGGATGTTTTATCTATCCACGTGAGACAACCATATGAGGTGTAGCCTTTATATATTAACATTGAGTTGTTGACGCATTGTTTTACTCACAATGTGGCCTAACCATATAATTTATTATTGGCCCTCTATAAAATAGAGAACCTATATATGTTAAAATATTATGCCTTAATTTTACCCTATTAAGTTCAAAAGAAATCATTACTTTTTCTCTGAAGGAATTAGAGATGATCTGCATTTATCTAGTGGAAATATGTAGGTGAATCAATGTGCATTGGAGGCTTAAATTCATCAGAAAGTGCATCTTCTTACTCATTTTTATTATATCTATGGTTCTTCCCTATCTCAGAATCATAAATATAGACATTAATTGATATAATTATGTGTCATTTATCATATTGTGATTATATATTGTTGTATCTTGTAATGTAAACATGGGTTTTTTGTGGATCAAGAAGCCGTGTTCGGTTGTTTATTATTTTCGGAAATGTTTTCAAGGTGGGTGGATTCTCTCTTGAATCAAATTGATTTAAAAATGAATGTTTAGTTTTAATTAAATTAATTTCTTTAATTGGTTCGGAAATTATCATGGTACTATGGATTGAAATCTTGTTATGGTATTATCTTGGAAAATTTAGAATATTGAATTTTTTTTAAATAATTTCTTCTTAAATAAATTTCAATTTATGATGTTAAAATTATGATTTAGATTAATGCATGTAAAGTATTTTCCAAAATTATTAAATGAAATAAATGTTTTCATCAAAAATATTTTTTCATATACAGTTTATTTTCAGTAGAATGCGATGAATATTGGCCATGATGTACAACCATAAAATGGGACAGAGCCTGGATATGAACTAAAAATAAATGGATTCTTTCGAAGGATAAATTACGAGAGACTAGGTCCTGTAATAAATAGTCTTTCATGAGGGACAATTTGAGATGATAATTTTAACCTGTAATAAATATTCATTAGAAAAGTGGTATTATCATTGGTCCATCGCAAAACCACTTGGTGTACCATTCATGTGGTATCCCCAGTCTGAAATTCTCTTAACATGTTTCTATTATTTTCTATGGGGGAAAATTAGTCTCTAAAATAA
Organism: Viscum album; assembly: GCA_963277665.1. Classification (NCBI taxonomy): domain Eukaryota; kingdom Viridiplantae; phylum Streptophyta; class Magnoliopsida; order Santalales; family Viscaceae; genus Viscum; species Viscum album. The sequence goes on from OY728154.1 coordinate 12,034,514, forward strand.
TATATTGGTAGGTTATTATTTAGAACATTCTATTTTAAATAATGTTTTCCCATGATAGAATTTTCAACTAGTCATGTCATAAATACTATATTTTAGCTCCGCCCTAATAATTAACTTTTGAAATATCTGTGATCGGTTTGTCCCAAATACTCTTTTTTTCACTTCCTCAATTAATAAATGCCAATATATTTACTAAGAGACACCCATAAAAAATACTCCAATCACAATTTATCTAATCTATACATACCCCTATCCATTGTTTCTAGTTCCAAAACTCTCTCATATACTCTATCTTTCCATTATCTAATATTTATCTCAGCAGTTTTTTCGAACAATTAAATTTAACAGTGGATTAATTTTCAGGACTTGCATCCAACGAAAGATTTAGTTTTAGGGTTCTAATATTTTACTTTTATTTTTTAGTATATTAATTTTAATTTAGATCACTAATAATTATTAATTACTACATTTAATTAAATTATATTATAGTTATATTGATTTTTTCATTATATTATTTTTATACTATGTTGTTTCATTGTGATTTAATGCTATTGTTTAAAAGAAAATAGTGTTAATTTGTAATAATTTGGTTCAATTATCATTAATAAATACTAATTAGGTGTAATTAGTATATATTAGTAGTAATTATAATTAATTTGAATAAATTTGTGTAAATTATTATAAATTTGTATTATTTTGTATTATTCAGGATTTTATAATATTAATTAGCGATAATTAGTAATAAATAGTAAAAATTTGCAATAAATATTAATAAAATTAAATAATTAGTAGTAATGAGAAGTAATTATTAATAATTAATAATAATTTGTAACACATAGTTATAAATAGTAATAATAATAGAGGTCCATGAGCCAAGCGAACCTTCTCCAACCTAAATTTATTGAATAATAAAAGAAAATACATGAAAATGAAAATGGGATGTTTCAAAAAGGTTAAACCCTCATCTATAATAGAATCTACAAATGATGACAACTAGGATTATCCCCAAAAGCACTATAACAGCCCGAGATTTTATGAAAAATATTCTTTTTAATTTTATTAATTTCTTGTGTTTTACGCTACACTAAAAGGAGCTTGCACAACACACATCCTTGACTTGCCTTGCGTTACACACAATCGCGACCTTCCTCGATAGCGTGAGTAGTACGCAATACCGAGTTTCACTAAACAACGATATGCTATTAAAATATTATTATAACTAGCCGTTATGAATAGTAATAACCACCTTTTAAAATTTTAGAAATTTTAGCTCTCAAAATGGACTTCATTTTTGGATTCGGAGTATCGAATTTAGCCTAAGGTGAAATTTTGGTACTTTTCGGATAACTTTCATATTCTGATGAATAGTGAAAATTACTAAATTATAAATAAAAACACCTTTTTTAATCAAAATAATTAATAGTGATAAATTATTAATTTGAGTGGTTTTAAAGTATATAATATATTTTTACAATTTAATACAATGTTGGTCCTTGGATGTAATTTCACATTTAAACCACACATAAACAAGTGTCAATCTTTTGATAGATATTGTTTCTTAAAAACACGCTATTTGTTTTAACAGCGGGATTTAATTATAAAATTAATTAATGCAACTTATATGTTATGAATTTGGTAAAATAAACTTCATTTTTGAATTCGGAATATGATATATAGCTTAGGATGAAATTTTCGCATTGTTCTGAAAAACATCAATTTTTGATGAATAGTGAAACTACTAAGTGGTAGTTAAAAAACTGAATTTTTCATAAAACATAATTTTACCGTTTCTGTGAATGGAATTTCAAAAATCCGAGAGACACGGTTGATGTCAGTAAGTAAAATGTTGTTCAATGAGATGAAAATAATTTTTGGTGAATAGTAACTTTTTACTTTTATTTACCACGGTTAAAAGTAAATAGGGTAATTAAGGGTAACAATGATATTAATATTACCCTAAAACATGTCCTAATCCAATTGGACAAGTGTATCTCGACCAAAAACAACCTTAAGTGTAAAATAGTATCATTTAGTCCCACTTGGATTAGATTAGGACATTTATTATTATTTAATTCAAAGAAGAGTTAAAAGAGTTAAAATCAATGTTTATTTACTAAAACATTTTTAATATAGGTTTATACATAAGATAAATTCTATTGTAAATATTCATTAGAAATCTAAAAAGATTTCCTACATAATGGTATTTTATTTGTAATTTTTAGACATCAAATAAGTTAATTTATTTATGACACAATGATGATGCAGTAATTATCTTATTAATGAAATATTGAAATAATTGATATTATAAATACCAAAATAAATTTAATTTAAGACTTTTTATGAATTACACTAATTTTCTAGGTTACTATGATATATTATTGTTGATTTAATCAACTTGTTTCGAACATATAATTCTGTTATGACTTTCACAAAAATCATATATCAAATATTGTCAAAATTGACACAAAATAGTTTTTAAATCAAATATTATATTATTAATTGTTATTTTATTCCTAAAAATCTAAGGTTCGGCAACATGACTTAGATAAGGATATATATATTAATTATAAACAATTTGTGGTTCTTTTGGCATGTTTTAGTAAGTTTATTAACCATATAGTGTAAGAAAACAAAAAGACATGGTAAAAGTTAAATTATTTAACTTAAAGTTAAATCTAATTGATAAGGTTAAAATAATAACCTAAACTTGTGTAAATCCTATTGGTTGATAGGATTTCGACCCATACCCACTTTATCTTCGAAATAAGACCCTTTGGAACCATTATAAACTGATTTTGACTTTAATATAAAATAATATTTTGAGATATTCCTAAGGTGCCCCTCTCCTCCCTTATAAAAGGGCACCTCCTCCCTCTCTTCCTCACACAACTTTGATCCTTCAAGCATGGAAAAACCCTTCCCAAATCTCTTCTCCACTTCCATAGTATCATCCTAGAGGTCCTGGTCTTCTTCAAAGACCATCCTTAGTTCTCTAAGTGGAGGATAAGTGAAGGCGCGTCAAAAAGAGGTAATATCCATTACCGATCTTTTTCAATTTCTTTCTTCTTCAACTTAGTCTTATTTAGTTGTTTCATGATAAATTAATAACATAAGTATTTATTATATACTAATATGTTATTATAAATATTAAACAACTCTAATTAACCTTCTATCTATCCTACGGAAAAAAGGAAATCACCGCGCGTGCGTACCTACGGAATACCGTCTCCACGCCGTGGTGTAATCTATTTTCCGTCACCACCTTAATTGGATGGGTATAATGGTGTAATGAGTAACTATATATGATTATTATAAAGTGATATTGATACTGAAATAGTATACATACACTTCAACACAATTCCACAACCATGGGAACGATATCATCGCTCGTGCGTACGTACGGACTACCGTCTCCACGACGCGATAAGATTCATTCTCAATGATTAACCATTCATGAATGATTATAAAGTATATATAATAAGTACTAATGAAATATATGACATAATAATGATACTGTATTTATGTATATTTATATGTATGTCATCTACTTAATTCTATTCAATTCAATAAGGAAACGAAAACAGCGTTCATGCGTACGTACAGACTACCGTCTCCATGAATGGTGTATTTCATTCCATTTATCAATATATTATATATATGTATATTCTGAATATATATGATATTTAAATCATGTTTTAAATTCTGGATATAAGTAATCATGATCCAAGTAATCATATTAATAATTACAAGTTAAAAACACCTACGATAAATGAAACGATTTTACCCAAAACGCTTCTTTAACATGAATTTACAAAAGAACAGGTAATATAAAGTCATAAGTGGACCATATATGATATAATAACAATGAATATGATTCTGGAATAAGTCAATAACATGATTTAAATCATTATACAGGAGGTTCGGACATGTACAAAGCAAGTCGGACCTAAGGTAAGGGAAATATCACAATCTCATTTTTATCCGAGATTGTTTATACTTTAGTATTTACTGGGGTGTATTTTATCATCCACATCCATGTTTCATAAATATGTAATATTATTTCCATCCAATTACAATTTTTTAAATCCAATTTTACCCTTCGGTGAGTTTTTAGTAAAATATATGAAAGGAATCTTTTGTCGTTTTTCGTACGAGGTACTTTTTGACTTTTCCGACAAAAGTACGGGAAGAATGTTTTTTTAACTTATACGGCATGAATGGATTTTTAAAACATTATTTCCAAGAATATTCCTTTACAAGTTTTCAAGTTTATTTTTAATAAACTTCTTTTAGTTTAAAATTGTATGACATGTTAAGAAAGGAAAAGTGTTTTTGAAGTAGAAAGGATATTTTCCTCAAGAATGAAGTTCAAGTGTTTTATCAAAATTATTTTCCATCTAAGATAATAAAGGGTTATGTTTTTATCCCTATTATTACATTGATTTGATTATGTTGTGATGGAATTATTTTTATGAATTCCTTTATCGTATATGAATTGTTTTATGATGTCATGATGTTTAAGATTCCCATTTTTATTACATGGGTTATGAAATGATGTATGATTTATGATTTTGTGGCACGCATAAGAATAGTATCATTATGAGATGGGTGGGACCGATATCTCACTCCAATGCATTGGGTAAAGATTTTATATCTCATGAGATAGACATGGCTGGAATGGTAGGTTATACCAGTTCAGTGAAACAGTACTGAAACGAGGGTGACTCGGTTCAGAAAGGGACTTAGTCCACTAAGATAGTCTTGGCAATGAGTCTTGACTAACAAGAAATGATTCTCTATGATTATGTGTGTATGCCACAAAGTTTCATGTTTTATGTTATGCTTATTTGGATTTCATTTCACTACTATGATTTATCCCATGATATGAAATTATGCTCTCTTTTGCAGGTTATGATTTCCAAAAGTTATGTTCTTATGAATATGATGTGATTGATTTTTCTTTTGCTTACCCTTACTGAGAATTTGAGCTCACCCTTTTATGTTTTCTTTTCCCCAGGATATAAAGAAAGGTTTTAGGTAAAAAAAAAGGGAAGATCATTATGGGAGATATTGAAGATCTTTCACCACGATTAGAAGATTACGTTCCGAGTTTCCAAAGACACTAAACTATTACTATCCTTGTGTGAGTGTTTTTGTTATGTACTAAGTATTTCGCAAAATTAATGTAATTTCCATGTACGATAAGCTTCGGGTCTTTACAGTTGGTATCAGAGGAAAGGTTTAGTCAACCTTTGTAAACTAGGATGCGAAAACGTTAGTGAGATACCTAGAGATATTTCTACGGTATGTCTAGGGATGTCCCTAAGGATAAGTATATGTATAGGTTATAGTACTAGAACTACGCTAACGATCATAGAATTTATTCAAAGATGTTAGATATTGAAGGTACTCCCCCTTTATTATGTTGTTTTCCCTAGCATGATTTTTGCCTCTCACACTATTCTTTTTGGGTTTTAGACGATGGCTGGAACCCGAAGGAACCGTGTTGATCAATGCAATGGACAATGCAATGATCGTCCTCCTGAACAAACAAATGTTATGGGAGATGGAGTGAAAAATCTTATTGCTATCCTTACACAAGCTATGAATCATTCTGGACTTCCAAATGAGCAGAGAAAGGAACAGTATTCTATTGAGTCCTTCATGAGGCAACGTCCACCTTCTTTCAGTGGGACTTTCGATCCACTTGTTGCTGAACAATGGATCAGTACCACTGAAAAGATATTTTCAGTTCTTCAATGTTCTGAACATGATAAATTCATCTTAGCAGTATATCGTTTGGAAGGTGAAGCTGATCAATGGTGGAATCTTATCAAGAATACGAGGCCAAGAGATGAAATTGAGTCCATGGAATGGGGCGAGTTCAAGAACTTGTTTTTTATTAAGTACTTCCCTCGTATTCTTCGAACAAAGATGGAGAAGGAGTTTCTTGAACTAAAGCAAAAGGATGATGAATCTGTTGGTATATACGAAGCGAATTTTACAAGACTTTCAAGGTATGCATCTGGCATTATCATCCAACCTGAAAGTAAAGTTGATCGATTTTTCATTGGCTTAAAACCAAGTCTTCGAAGGGATTAGCTATAAGAGACTTCAGTAGCTATGAAGAAATTGTGCGTTGTGCTATCAAGGTAGAAATGGAAGTTGGTGTTACATATCCATCTCATGGTTTTGACAAGAAACGAAAGATGGAGTTCAAGGAGAAATCTCAGAATAATGGTGAAAAGAAGATGAATGTTTCCTTATGCACAAAGTGTGGAAAGAAGCATGGTGGATATTGTCTTAAAGGGACTAGAAAATGTTTTAAGTGTGGAAAAGAAGGTCATCGAGCAGCTGAGTGTCGAAGTAATGAAAAAAGGGTTTCTAATGATGTGAATAAAGAAAACACTACAGAGAACGCACCACCAACACTTCAATGCTTCAAGTGCAAGGAAATGGGGCATTATGCTAATAAATGCCCTAATCCAAGGGTTAGTGATGATCAACATGAGCAACCACTGAAGGAAAAGGACAAAGGGAAGTCACATGTGATCACTATTGGCGATGTTGAATATGACAACGATGTGGTGGAATGATTATGTGTTTATGTAATGGGATTCCAAAATAATATTGTATCATGGAGTATTGGAATATTTATGTATTGGTCTAATGTGGTATTCAAAGTAATTGAGATATTTTTGGAAATAAGATGATATGCGCATAATGAAGGGAAAACGAGAAAACAAAATGTTTAACAGTATTCATGAGCTCATGATTGATATAAGGACTAAGTGATATCATGGTTTGAGTATATATAATTTTGAGGATTTTGGTATGTGGAAAGTGTTAACTTTTAACTGCATTCATGTTTTCAATAAGGTATTCAAAAGAATACGCGATTAAGGACTTTGAATGTTTGGAATGTGATCAACAAAACATACCTTATGATATATGGGGATCGACGATGGTGTTAAATCTCTGGTAATCATTTTCACTATGTTATGAGAGTGGACTGTAGTATTATGGATAAGCCTAAAGATTGGAATGGATTATGTTGGACATAAGTTAGTATTGTTTAAGGATAAAAGTTTTTTTGATATTATTGATGGGATTTATAGTAATATAGTTTTAGAAAAATGACAACCTGCAGGACGGGCGACAACCCATGGCGTCGGACAAGGCTATGGGAATCGAACACACAACCGAAGTGCGACTGGCCTTTATCACCTACCACTGGCCTACAGGAAGTCCCTGTTTAGTAGAAACTAGTTTTATTATATTAAGCAGTATGATATATGAAGTATAAGTCCATTTTAGGAGCCATATATGATTAATCTCACTATAGATCGACTTGTGTATATAATTTTTGCTAAAATTTTGTTTGAGACAGATGGAATGACCCGTCATTCTATCACATGATCTGCTAACACTTCACGAATAACAAATTCAACTTCATTTATTTAAGAGATGAAGTGGAAATTGTTCAAGGCACGAACAACAGTGAGATTGTACCAAAATTAAGTAAGTATTTATTCTAAGCAAATTTTCAACTTTAGGGAAATGATCTTGAAAACCAAAAATGTTGTCCTAGTGATCTTATACCTGATGAATGAGATGGTACCTTATATCATCACGAATCTATGGATTTGTGATTACTGGCTTTTCCATAGCCATGTTCTCTACCACTCTCCATCAGAACATGATGGTTAGATTTCTCTTCCATATCCATATTTTCACCTATGTGGAAACCCAGTGATTAGTTTATTTGGGAAATCGTTACATTTCATACTTTAGTTTTTAAAGCCAAGTTTTGGTATTCTTTTTTACGATGTGGGTTTCTATTAAAGAAACTTTAGAATAGTAAACCATTTATAACCCCGACGAATTTCGAGGGCGAAATTCATTTTAAGGGGGGTAGAATGTAACAGCCCGAGATTTTATGAAAAATATTCTTTTTAATTTTATTAATGTCTTGTGTTGTACGCTACACCAAAAGGAGCTTTCACAACACACATCCTTGACTTGCCTTGCATTACACACAATCGTGACCTTCCTCGATAGCGTGTGTAGTACGCAACACCGAGTATCACTAAACAACGATATGCTATTAAAATATTATTATAACTAACTGTTATGAATAGTAATCACCACCTTTTAAAATTTTAGAAATTTTATCTCTCAAAATGGACTTCATTTTTTGATTCGGAGTATCGAATTTAGCCTAAGGTGAAATTTTGGTACTTTTCGGATAACTTTCATATTCTGATGAATAGTGAAAATTACTAAATTATAATTAAAAACAACTTTTTTAATCAAAATAATTAATAGTGATAAATTATTAATTTGTGTGGTTTTAAAGTATAGAATATATTTTTACAATTTAATACAATGTTGGTCATTGGATGTAATTTCACATTTAAACCAGACATAAACAAGTGTCAATCTTTTGATAGATATTGTTTCTTAAAAACAAGTTATTTGTTTTAACAGCGGGATTTAGTTATAAAATTAATTAATTCAACTTCTATGTTATGAATTTGGTAAAATAGACTTCATTTTTGAATTCGGAATATGAAATATAGCTTAGGATGAAATTTTTGCATTGTTCTGAAAAACAACAATTTTTGATGAATAGTGAAACTACTAAGTGGTAGTTAAAAAACTGAATTTTCCATAAAACGTAATTTTACCGCTTCTGTGAATGGAATTTCAAAAATCTGAGAGACACGGTTGATGTCAGTAAGTAAAATGTGGTTCAATCAGATGAAAATATTTTTTGGTGAATAGTAACTTTTTACTTTTATTTACCACGGTTAAAAGTAAATAGGGTAATTAAGGGTAACAATGATATTAATATTACCCTAACACATGTCCTAATCCTATTGGACAAGTGTATATCGACCAAAAACAACCTTAAGTGTAAATTATTATCATTTAGGCCCACATGGATTAGATTAGGACATTTATTATTATTTAATTCAAAGAAGAGTTAAAAGAGTTAAAATCAAAGTTTATTTACTACAACATTTTTAATATAGGGTTATACATATGATAGATTAGATTGTAAATATTCATTAGGAAGATAAAAAACTTTCCTACATAATGGTATTTTATTTGTAATTTTTAGACATCAAATAAGTTAATTTATTTATGACACAAAGATGATGCAGTAATTATCTTATTAATGAAATATTGACATAATTGATATTATAAATACCAAAATAAATGTAATTTAAGACTTTTATTGAATTACACTAATTTTCTAAGTTACTATGATATATTAGTGTTGATTTAATCAACTTGTTTCGAACATATAAGTCTGTTATGACTTTCACAAAAATCATATATCAAATAGTTTCAAAATTGACACAAAATAGTTTTTAAATAAAATATTATATTATTAATTGTTCTTTTATTCCAAAAAATCTAAGGTTCGGCCAAATGACTTATATAAGGATATATATATTAATAATAAACAATTTGGGGTTCGTTTGGCATGTTATAGTTAGTGTATTAACCATATAATGTAAGAAAACAAAAAGACACGGTAAAAGTTAAATTATTTAACTTAAAGTTAAATCTAATTGATAAGGTTAAATTAATAACCTAAACTAGTCTAAATCCTATTGGCTGATAGATTTTAGACCCATACCCACTTTAGCATCGAAATAAGACCCTTTGGAAGCATTATAAACTGATTTTTACTTTAATATAAAATAATATTTTGAGATATTCCTAAGGTGCCCCTCTCCTCCCTTATAAAAGGGCACCTCCTCCCTCTCTTCCTCACACAACTTTGAGACTTCAAGCTCGGCCAACCCATGAAAAAATCTCTTCTCCACTTCCCTAGTATCATCCTAGAGGTCCTGGTCTTCTTCAAACACCATCCTTAGTTCTTTAAGTGGATGATAAGTGAAGGCGCGTCAAAAAGAGGTAATATCCATTGCCGATCTTTTTCAATTTCTTTCTTCTTCAACTTCTTCTTCTTTAGTTGTTTCATGATAAATTAATAACATAAGAATTTCTTATATACTGATATGTTATTATAAATATGAAACAACTCTAATTAACCTTCTATCCATCCTACGGAAAAAAGGAAATCACCGCGCGTGCGTACGTACGGAATACCGTCTCCACGCCGTGGTGTAATCTATTTTCCGTCACCGCCTTTATTGGATGGGTATAATGGTGTAATGAGTAACTATATATGATTATTATAAAGTGAAATTGATACTGAAATAGTATAAATACACTTCAACACAATTCCACAACCATGGGAACGATATCATCGCTCGTGTGTACGTACGGACTACCGTCTCCACGACGCGATGAGATTCATTCTCAATGATTAACCATTCATGAATGATTATAAAGTATATATAATAAGTACTAATGAAATATATGACATAATAATGATACTGTATTTATGTATATTTATATGTATGTCATCTACTTAATTCTATTCAATTCAATAAGGAAACGAAAACAGCGTTCATGCGTACGTACGGACTACCGTCTCCATGAATGGTGTATTTCATTCCATTTATAAATATATTATATATATGTATATTCTGAATATATATGATATATAAATCATGTTTTACATTCTGGATATAAGTAATCATGATCCAAGTAATCATATTAATAATTACAAGTTAAAAACACCTACGATAAATGAAACGATTTTACCCAAAACGCTTCTTTAACATGAATTTACAAAAGAACGGGTAATATATTGTAATAAGTGGACCATATATGATATAATAACAATGAATATGATTCTGGAATAAGTCAATAACATGATTTAAATCATTATACAGGAGGTTCGGACACGTACAAAGAAAGTCGGACCTAAGGTAAGGGAAATATCACAATCTCATTTTTATCCGAGATTGTTTATACTTTAGTATTTATTGGGGTGTATTTTATCATCCATATCCATGTTTCCTCAATATGTAATATTATTTCCATCCATGTACAATTGTTTAAATCCAATTTTACCCTTCGGTGAGTTTTTAGTAAAAGATATGAAAGGAATCTTTTGTCGTTTTTCGTACGAGGTACGTTTTGACTTTTCAGACAAAAGTACGGGAAGAATGTTTTTTTAACTTATACGGCATGAATGGATTTTTAAAACATTATTTCCAAGAAGCTTCATTTACAAGTTTTCAAGTTTATTTTTAATCAACTTCTTTTAGTTTAAAATTGTATGACATGTTAAGATAGGAATAGTGTTTTTGAAGTAGAAAGGATATTTTCCTCAAGATTGAAGTTCAAGTGTTTTATCAAAATTATTTTCCATCTAAGATAATAAAGGGTTATGTATTTATCCATATTATTACATTGATTTGATTATGTTGTGATGGAATTATTTTTATGAATTCCTTTATCGTATATGAATTGTTTTATGATGTCATGATGTTTAAGATTCCCATTTTTATTACATGGGTTATGAAATGATGTATGATTTATGATTTTATGGCACACATAAGAATAGTATCATTATGAGATGGGTGGAACCTATATCTCCCTCCAATGCATTGGGTAAAGATTTTATATCTCATGAGATAGACATGGCCGGAATGGTAGGTTATACCGGTTCAGTGAAACAGGACTGAAATGAGGGTGACTCTGTTCAGAAAGGGACTTTGTCCACTAAGATAGTCTTGGCAATGAGTCTTGACTAACAAGAAATGATTCTCTATGATTATGTGTGTATTCCACAAAGTTTCATGTTTTATGTTATGCTTATTGGGATTTCATTTCACTACTATGATTTATCCCATGATATGAAATTATGCTCTCTTTTGCAGGTTAAGATTTCCAAAAGTTATGTTCTTATGAATATGATGTGATTGATTTTTCTTTTGCTTACCCTTACTGAGCATTTGAGCTCACCCTATTATGTTTTCTTTTCCCCAGGATATAATGAAAGGTTTTAGGTAAAAAAAAGGGAAGATTTTTATGGGAGATATTGAAGATCATTCACCACGATTAGAAGATTACGTTCCGAGTTTCCAAAGACACTAAACTATTACGATCCTTGTGTGTGTGTTTTTTTATGTACTAAGTATTTCGAAAAATTAATTTAATTTCCATGTACGATAAGCTTCGGGTCTTTACAAGAACTATCATTATCATTAACAGATTCTCATTCTGACTGAGAAATCATATGATTAATGAAAATAAAGTACTTTTCCATAATTTTAATCTATTGCATGGTTAGATCCCTAGAAGAGGGTTGGCCACATCCATCATCTCTCCTACAACATCAAACATAGTTTTATATGACAACTATGATTCCCTACCATAGTACACTACCAATCCCCTTCTAGTTCATCTCTTTCCAAATGAGATTACTTCCCCCCTAGGGACATTTATTATTCTTATGTACTCTTTCGTACTCTTTCATTTGGTCGATAAATATTGCTCTTTCACCATTTCCATATCCACCACTCTCTATATAGCCCATTCAAAATCAGATTGACTATCATGCATTGATTCAGCCAAAATCACATGTTTTTTATAGGGCCATCATGAATGGAAAATCCAACAACAACGACCCAAGAGTTACATGAAGATTCTGTACCTATAGGATCCCTACATTTACAGGTTTGTTTCCCCTAATAATCGATATCACCTACAAAATTTCCCTCCTTAACATTGGAGTTACACTCATTTCCAGCAATGGTATCGTCCCTTCTGGGGATATACTGAGGCCATTCAGAGGAAAACACCCTGAAGGGAGAAGGCACTTCTTTTCCCACATTATCTAAATTATTGGATGAAGGTTGAGTTGCCACCTTATGTTTCTCTATATCCATTTCCTTGGTAGAAGAAACTATGTTCATTTTAATTGTAATAACATTTTTTCAAATTTAAATATGATGACGAACTACATTGGATAAATCACAGAAAGAGGGAATAGTGTTATATTCAAACTCAATATGAATTTTTAATCTCTCAACCAATAAAGTGGTGTTACAAGGCCTTGGATGGAGAAGATCAGCATCAACCAAAACAATTTCATAATACCAATATTTTTATATATTGGTATTCTGATCAAGATTTAGAGGATCCCCAATACAAGATGAAACATCAATTAAGATACATGGATGCCAGAGAACCCAACTGAGTCCATAAAAGCATACCCAAATATGAGAATGGGTATTCTTTTCATTAAAAGCCTTAAAACCATGCCCCATGAAGAAAGTCAAATAACATCTGGATTGAGATTTTGTATGATTAATCTATAAGAAGAAAAACGATGCACTTCAAAATTAAAAATTAAATGATAAATAGTAATAATTACAAATAAATAATGGTAATTAGTAATAATAAGTAATAATTTGTAATAATTTTTAATAAATAATAATTTAAAGTAATAATTAGTAATATTTAAAAATAATTTGTAATAATTAGTAATAATTAGTAATAAATAGTATTAAATTGTACAATATAGTAATAATTAGCAATAAATTGCGATAAGTAGAAATAATTAAGAGTAATTATTAGTAAATATTTGTAATTTCAATAATTATAAATAAACAATAATAAATAGTGTTAAATAATAATAAATAGTAGTATTTAGTAATAATTGGTATTAATTATAAATAATTAGTAATAATTAGTAATAATTTGTACTAATTAGTATTAATTGTAAAAAAACAATTAACAAAAAAAGTTACAATTAGTATTAAGTTGTAATAAATTATAATTAATTGTAATCAACTATAACAATTAGCGGTAATTTTCAATAATTAACGGTAATTACAAATAATTAATAATAATAATTAAAAAGAGTAAATAATAATAATAATTTGTAATAATTAGTAATAATTAATAATTATTTGAAAATATTAATAATAATTAGTAATAATTAGTGGTGGTATTATAAATTACTAATAATTAGATATAATTAGAAATAATTTGTGGAAATTAGTAATAATAATGGTAATTTGTAATAAATATTGGTAATTAGTTATAATTAGTAATAATTAATAATTAATAGAAATAATGTGTAATAAATATTAATATTTATAATAATTAGTAATAATTTGTAAAAATTTGTAAAAAAACATAATAATAAGTAAAAAATAGTAAAAAATAGTAGTAATTACGAATTAATAGTAAATATGATTAATAATTGACGGTAATTAGTAATAAATAGTTATAATTAATAATAAATAGAATAAATTAGTGGTAAATAGTAATAAATAGTAATTATTTGTAATAATTATTAATGAATAGAAATAATTAAAAATAATTCCTAATAATTAGTAATAAATAAAGATAATTTGTAATAATTTGTAATAATTACTAAAAATATTCATAAATAGTAATATTTAGTGACAATTAGTAATAAATTGTAACACATTGTAATTATTAATAATAATTAGTAAAAATTAATAATAAATAGTAATAAATAGTAATAAATAATATTAATTTTTTTATTTTTGATATTTATTTGTTTTTTGTGAGCGGCCTATGGAAAATAATTATTTGGAACATGAACATGGAAGAAAATTATTTTCGATAGCCCATGTCGAAAAGGGTTTTATAAATCACCGAAAAATTCTTTGAGGTGGGCCAGATGCACATCAAAATGTTGTTTTTTTTACAGACCATTTAAACAAATAGCATTTGTGACATCATTTATTGTGACATGACATTTGAGAATGGAACCCATTGTAAATGAGCATTTGAGATGGGATCCCATCAAAATCATTACATTGTAAATGGTTCATCTTCCAGTTGGATGAATTTCTACAAACAATTATAACATCAAGAGAAAGAGAGAGATTGTGTGTTTCATTGTCTATGTGGATGTGGAAATGAATATTCCAAATAAAATGAGTTGTTTTTTAATGTATATCCCAATGATTTAATTGGAAAAAAATATTGGATCTATATCGAATATTGTTTTTCTTTAATTTTTTAATGAATTTGTTGTCATGTGTTTTCGTAGTGTCCCGAGTTGGGATGTCATTGGGGAAATACTATAAGTATAGGCTCACCGCCTTCATGGAATCTGTTGCAAGTTTTTATATGTAAATTTTTAAGACAAGGGTAAGAGAAATGTATCTTAGTTCATTAGTGATTATTATATATTCTGTGGATTGACATCTGAATTTGTAGCATGGTGTGGGTAGGGAGTTTTTACTTGACACATTTGAGTTTTGATTATATTGTTCTTTTTGTTTCTCTTGTGTATGTATATTGGTTTCCAATAATAGTCTGATATGGGATTTTTGTTGTGTTATTTTTTGGGTATCATTTTGTGATTATTGATCATATAGAGGATTATTTGTATACTTTTTATTTTGTTTTGGATGTTTTTATTTAAATGGGAAAATCATTCCCCAAAGGTTATTGAGGCATGATATGGCTGGAAATCCTCACAGCCCTCAAAATTAATTTTTTTACCTATAGTAGTATAATGGTGTAGGGTCAAACCATAGGGAAAGCATGTGTATATTTTTTAATTTGATTAAATGAAACCCCCACTATAGTTAGCAATGGGAGGAAATAATGTTTTTAGTTTTTTTTTTATTTTTTAACAAGTATATTTAAGAAAACAAGATTTTGACAAGTATGTTATACATACAGTATGAAAAGGTGAAACTATTGGAAAAGCAGTAATCCATAACACAGGTCTAAGGATTTAGGAGCACTGATCATATGAAATACAAATAAATTCAAAACTATTGGTTTAATGGTTGATTTGTTTGTAGGTTATTTTTGAATCGCACCTTAATAAAAACTAAATAATCTCCCTTGCTGTGAAATTCAATATGATTATGATTGACTCTTGGAGTTCACCACTCTAGAACTAAAATAAACTACTTGTTAATTTGGAAAAAAATAAATTGGTATTTAAGTCACCATAAAAATCCAATGTTAATGAAATTTAATGCTTCAATAATTCTATTCAAAACCCACCTATGCAGTTGATCATAAATATATAAATTTAAAAATAGTTTATGTGAAAAAAATTAAATAAGAAATCATAAATCAATCATGCCAACTTATTATGATTTCATAGAAATAAATGTTCGTAAATAGATCAAAAATATATATAGAAAAATCAAACTTCCCAAGCTAATATTGTTTACATAATATCATGATGATTACCATATTAAAAAAATGTTTTCAGAGAATAAGATGTTAAGAAAAAATATGGAGATCGAACTCCCCTAGTGTTGCTCTTCTTTTGGGTTTCTTCATCTCCATGTCTAACTACTCACCAAATTATTCAAAACTACCTCACCATGAATTTCGTCAAAGATATAATCATGGAATGTTGAATGAGAGTCCCCGTGAATTTTTCTTCTTCTCTATTTTAATACAAAATGTCACAAGCTGGATATCACCCATAGCCTCCACTGACATTGATATGTCTTTAACTTTCTGACCACACACTCGTTCATTTTTATGTGTCACGTGTCATTTTATCAAAACTCATGTAACTAACACT
Source organism: Viscum album (assembly GCA_963277665.1). Classification (NCBI taxonomy): domain Eukaryota; kingdom Viridiplantae; phylum Streptophyta; class Magnoliopsida; order Santalales; family Viscaceae; genus Viscum; species Viscum album. The sequence goes on from OY728154.1 coordinate 12,050,991, forward strand.
ACTCTAGGCATTAATATGAACCTAGAAGGGAATATCTATCCTACATGTATATGCACATTGTAAAATAATGGGATAATTATAAACAATTATAAATCATTAAAAAAATATTAACTTAGATAATACATTATATAAAAACTATTATATTACAATCTTATAATATAATTTCTAATTGATTGATTAATTTAATTTTTGAATGTTGTTATACATTATTATTTATAGTTATTTAATTTTTATTATATATTATATTTTTTTTTATAAAAATATTTATATTATAATTAATTATTTTATTTTAGTAAATTTAATTATTCATAACTACATTATTTATTAAGGGATTTAATTAATTATTATTATTATTATAGGTATTATTTAAAATTAATTATATATTAATTTCAATATTATATTATAAAATTATTATTTCATACTTATTTTTAATTTTTTGTAGCTATGTTTTATATTATTATTATTTAAGTTTTATAATTAATTTAATTTATTATTTTTAGAATAATTTTATTAATAATTTTATATTTATTTTATTTTTGTTATTTATTTATTTTATTTATTATGTTATTATTATATTTTAATGTATATTTTTACCCTCAATTTTCTCCTTTAATGTAGTGAAGTAAGGGGGATGGGATTCGTGGTTCACCTACACAAATCGTCAGCTTCAATGGTCTTCTCCAACTGTGACAACGGACTGCACGGTGATGGTTCCAAAGCATGACCTCCTCTTCAGTTTATCATGGTCCAGTAGAAACGGTGGGGAAAACCCTGATCATATAGACGACTAAACGCTGGTGTGAAAGCTTCATCCACAATTCCTAGAACATTGAATCTAGATTCCTTAATTAGAGGTCTAGCGACATCAGATCTCCACCAGTGGAGCGAATGATGATAATGACTTGAAATCTTCAAATAACAGGGTTTCAACTGGTTATTAAAAGTTTTGTTCTGAATTTCAGATCTGAATATATTAATACGTTTTTATATTTATGTTTCTGGGTTTATGGTTGATAATATAGGAAGAAATTTATAGCATGCAGAGATAGGTGTCCAGGGGAGATGATATGTTTTCACTGTCATTGAGACAGTTGATGGTGCATGTGAGATTGATGAGAGGATGGTTGGTATTGGTAGGAGGTAAGAACTATCAGTTTCATCAATAAGGGAAGGAAGGTTATGTTGAGGTTAAACTGTCAGTGATATAGTGAGTGTCTGTGTGCGGAGTATCAGTATCAGTGAGTCAAATTCTAAGACAGAAGAGAAAAGAAACTGTTGGTGGGATAGATAAAAAGGAACAATGTCAATGACTAAATAAGGTCACCAAAAGGTAAAAAAAATGAAACTATTAACAACTATAAATAATTTATACAATTAACAAAATGAAGACATTTAATTGAAATGAATGATTTTATTAAATTATAACTTAACATGACTCTTTTTATAGACTAATAGAATAATTATACATATAATTAATAAAAATAGTAAATTTTAATATTAAATTAAATACTATGTTAATTAATTATGAAAAAAATTATTTATTGACAGATTAATTAAAAACGAACAGAAAAAATAAAATTATTTAAATTAAAATAAAAACCAAAAATAAATTTATATTATTAATAGAATTAAAACATAAAAAGTATTTTATAATGGTTTAAAATACAACATTAGTTATATCAATTATTAATTAATTACTTTAATTATAAAAAACTCAAAAGTTACTATGTTTAAAAAAATAGAAAAAAATATCTTAATTAAATCATTTAAAACTAAATGAAATGATGTTGCAATACTCCGTGTTTTAGAGCCACATAAAATACCCCCACATATAAACATTGTTTTTTCTCCAATTTTTTTATTACTCTAAAAATATATGTTTGAGTTTTTGACATTCTTTTTATTATAAATTAGGCTGAACATCTCAAAAAGAGGACCTGAGTATTGATTGATATGTTTTTTATTAGAAAATATCAGAAGACAGCTTTCCAAGAACAATTACTCAATGATAATCAATATCGAAATGAATCATACACTTTTAATGATGTGCTACCTTCTTTTTGAAATTAATTAATTATTTTCTTCTATTAAAACCTAAGACCTAACTAAAGAGTGATAAATGGTTAAAATCAGTTTATTCTAGAACTAAACAAAAAGAACCTTTTACTTTGACTTTCCCCTATGTTCTAAGAAGAAAAATTTAATTTAGTTTTTTGAATCTCTTTATTGAATCAACTTATATGGTTCCATAAAAATCTATTGTCCCCTTATTTATTTGGCATTCATTATTCCGCTCCCCTTAATGAACTATATTTTGACCATAACCACATTATTTAAATTTCTGAAGCCGTGTAACATGTTCTAAGAATGATTAATATTCACTTATTCTTTATTGTATAGAGGGATTTATGTTAACATAAATGTACCACGTCACCAGGGTATCATAGATTCAGAATGGGTTCCCGAATGTAAAAATTACTCTAATTAAAAAAAATATTAAAACAATTAAATTTAGCTCACTAATTTGATTGTTTTGTATGATTAAAAAATGAAACTCTTCTAGGATTACGTTCAATGTTCTAGTTCATAATGTTATGATCTCAATTCTACAAGCATGTATCCAATATCTCTCTCAAAATTAGTTCCAAAACCAAATTTTCATAAAATCACTATACATATTTATTCAACAATCATCTATTCCCAAAAGCATAAAATTCAAGGCCACCAAACTACTAAAATACTATAGTTCTTAATCAATAATTAATTGAATTACTGTTTATGGCCTAAAGAACCAAAAAAAATTCAATAATTTTAAAAATATTTGTCCATTTTTAAAGGAAAAAAGTATAAAGACAGAGGGATTTGCTGGTATTTCTATAAATAATAGCATAATATAATTTATTTTGACCCCTCCCCCACACATAAAACCCACCTTATCCCACATGTATAATTCTAAGTTGGGGAAGAACAATTATGACTATTAAGGTTCAAAATATATTTCCAATTAAGGTGATTTATAGTATGTTTATAGGGTCTAAGGGAATATAATGGGAATGTTTTTTCCTCAAAAACATATTTATAGTAAGTCAACATGAATTTTCAATAATGGTAATAAAATGAATTTCAATATATATCAAAAATTATATGGTGAAGTATAAAAGTACATTGTAAATTGGTTGTAAGAATATTAAGAAATTGTTCAAAATAGTTTTCAATAGGGTATATAAATGCATGATATGCACCCTAAATAGGTGAAAGAAACAATGGGTAACTTCCCCCCACACATAATCACATACATTACAGATGTTTAAACAATGAACTTCAATTTTAAAGCATGATATAATAAGGATAATATTATTTAACACTCTATTGCATGAAAAAACATTTTATTATAGTGCCATGTACCATAATTTCATTAGTATAAGCATATTTTCTTTAAAAACCGCAGAAAATGAAAAAGACACATTTTTCATAACACACAATTTATTCAAAAAAAATATTTTCAGCTTAACTATTTTCCGAAGAGATATTGTTTTAATAATTTTCTAGTCAAGAGATATACATTAGCAAAATTTTAAACAGTAGCATGAAATTGATGACTCACATACACTGATACCATTGATTCACATATATTAATGTATTGGTGGCTCATGTGTCTCGATGATTCATTGACTCGCCGAGAGTATTGGATTGGGGAATTTTCTATAATTTAATTAAAAAACATGAGTAAAAAATTGAAATTAGAATAATGAGTATGTATTTCCCTAAATTAAAATTTTTTAATTAATTCCTAGCACAGTAATTACCCTTCTATAGTGGCACAAAACAACAACATAATTCAAACTCAGAAAACAAAAACCAGGAGCAAGAATAAATAGTTGTATAAAAAATAGGGAAAGTAGGAAACACTTTATTCTAAAATAAAATTGTAACAAAATTAAGGAGAAATATAAAGGATGGGTTGAATCTCGTAAAGAACTATGTTTTATGTCATAAGTTAGACATTATTTAATTACAAGTTTTTATTGAAAAAGGAAAAATCATGGGTTGCTCCCATGAAGAGCTAGTTTTATAGTCCACATATTTACTCACCTAGAATCTAACTGTAATCACTAGGTATCTGTGGTTTATAATCTATAAAACCTTAGATATATACTACCCTAATATTTATAAAAAAATAATGGATTTTGTGCGCTCCAATAAATCTAATGAAAACATTATCTTCCTTAATAACAAAAAAGGATGCAAAATATCACCCTTTAATATTTAATTTGATGCTCAATGGAGTCTTTAAGTGGATAAGTAAATCCATCACCCAAGCTCACTTTCTCAATATATTATAGGTATTTACACATATTTGAAAATGAAAGAACCCCCTTGTGCTTGTCAAAGAAGATTCTATGCTCAGGCACATCAAAGTTACTCTTGAAAGTTGTGTTCTCCATTTCTATGTTAGGTTCAAAATTGGAAATATTTGAATTTTCAAAGATGGAAAACAAATAACTAGTTGTTTAAATAGCTATTGAATTAGCCTTATAACTATCATCCGTAACATCTATACTAATAGAATAAAAAATTGGGGTTCATAAAGATTATTTATAAATAGAATTTTTAATATGTTGATTAATAGAATACTATCCAGATTTAGAATCACATGAAATCAATTGTGCCTCCCTCACTAACCAAATCTCAGTCTCAATATGGTCTTTTTCACCAATCTTATTAAAGGAATGATGTGTTAAACAGGGAAAAATATTTACATGAATACTAAGAGATATATGTTTAATAATGTTTTAAATTTCTTCCAAATTTTAGTCAATAGTATATAAGAATTCATCAACAAATGCTGCTTCTGAAATCATAATTCTACCTAAATCAAGTGTGTGTTAAATCTCTTCTGGATTTTCAAATTACAGTGGTTTAATTTCTAAAATAATTCCTATTGAGTGTTGTAATTTAGTAATGGGGTATGTATTGTTCAATTAAGCTTCAAGAAATTATTATTCTAGATTACAAAAATTTAAAAAATTCACCCTAGGTTGTTCAACACTTTTTTAATTCATTAAAAAAATTCAGAAAAGGGATAAATATTAGAATATGGATGTGAAAGACAATAAATTAATCTCTCTTCAATGATCATCTCCACATCATTTTTCAAAACCATCATTTCAAGGATTAATGGTTTTAATGTTTCTAAATAGAGAGAAGTGATTTTATGTTCAAGTTAAAATATTTTATATTCATTGATTTCATTTTTACAATTCTCTTCAAAAATAGTCCCCATTTACATTTTTTCATTATTTAGAAATTCATTAAATTTATCTGGAGAGATTTTAACCATCATGATTTCATTATATAGGTTTTCCTAAACCTGAGAACATATATTTTCAAATATTCTAAAACTATGAACCTTATCATCAGTTGGAATAATGTATAGGATAGAGAAATCATTTTCAATCTCTTTTAGTTATTTACTGAAATTTTCTAACTCAACTCTATTAAAGATATTAATGGGTCCATTAGAAATTATTTCATAAATATGAGAGTTTCTTATTTATTCACTGTTTTCCTTGGATTTATATTCTTTAAAGTAAATAATTTTTTTATCATGTTGACCCTCCATTTCCACTTTAATTTTAGTTTCAATTCTACTATATGTATTCTATACTTCACTTATTTTAGATTCATTTTCCTTATTAAACCAATTCTATAATTCTAAGAGCATTCCATATAACCTTTTCAATTTCTGAAATTGTTATTGGGAATCTATAATCTGATTTTCAAGGATTTGGTCTAACAATGTGTTCCAATTTACCATCCAAGAATTCATTTTAGATTCAATTAATACATGTTTATAAAGGATTTCATGACTCAGCTAAAGTGGTGTTCATCTTCTTCAATGTAATCAGTATGTTGAGGATGGTTATTGACACACTACCAGGTTGTGTTGCCATAATAGCCTCAATATACACAATACGGTCTACATTGACACTTCATGTCCTCGTAATCTTCCATATTTTTAGAATTTTATTAAACAAACATACTCTAATTCAAATATTATATTTCTGATGTTCAACACAAGTAGTAGTGAAGTACATAGATTTTTTAATTAATTAGTAATTTTTGGTTTTTTTTGTATGTATTTTTAATATTTATATTTTTTTTAATTCTCAAAACCATAAAATACTCAGTGTGAGCTATCCACGACAATAGCACCAAATGTTTATGGGGATAGAGGTCATCACAACCGTTAAAATTAATTGTTTTTGCCTAAACTGTTATAATGCTGTAGGGTCAAACCCTAGGGAATGTAGGTGACTATCATATGTATTTTAAATGAATCCCTCATTGTTTTTAGCAGTGGGTTAAAATACATTTTTTAATTTTGACTTTCTTATCTTTTATTTTATTTTCCAGTAAGAATAAATGAGAAGAAAAGATTTAGACAAGTATGAAATCCTTACACTATGTAATGTAGAAACTATTAGAAAAGAATTAAACTGAAATACATGACTAAGGATAATAGATCACATATCAAATGAAATACGAGGAAATTCACAACTTCTACTTAAATGGGTGATTTATTCACAACATTTTGTTAAATTAAACCTAAATAAAAACTAAATAATTTCTATCAAAATGAAATTAAATAGGAATAGTATTGAGTCTTATAGTTCACAACTCCAAAATGCAATTGAACTACTTGATAATTAGAAAATAATGTAATTAAAATTCAATTGGTTGTAAAACTCCAATGCTAATTAAAATTAAAGAATCGATAAATGTATTAATGGTCTACCTCACCAGTTGATCTTGAATTTTAAAATTTCAGAACAGTTTTGGTGTGAATGGGTAAATAGAGAATTCCAATTCAATCTCACCGATTTATTACAGTTTTATAGAATGAAATATACTTTAGGAAATCTAACTGAAAATATAATGGAATAAAAATTCACGAGCTGTGAATTTTTATCCTAAGATCATGATTATTACAACTATGAAAAAAATAAATTACAAAGTAAAAGATATTAAGAACATAGAAGGAGAAATAACACCCCTAATGCTACTAATCCCTCGTGCTCCTTCATCTCATGGTCTTGCTACTTTCCATATTAGTAGGAACTGCCTCCCCATGAATGATGTCAAAGATATTATCATGGAATGTCGAATGAGAGTCCCCCATAATTATATTTCTTCTTTATTTTAATATGATCTATAAACATCTCTATATCACCCAAGATCTCTACTAAAGTTGATATGTCTTTCACTTTCACACCGCACATGTGCTCTTTTTCATGCATCACATGTCATTTTAACAAAACTCATGTAACTAACTCCACTTCAGGCATTGAGCTGAATATGGACAAGAATCTATATCATGCATGTATCTAACCATCGTAAATTATGATACTATTTAAAATAGTTATAAAATACTAAATAAGTATTTACATGAATAATAAATTAGATAAAATATTATTAAATTATTATTTTATAATAGATATTATAATAAATTGATTAATTTAAATTATAAAATGTTGTTATACATTATTTTTTATAGTTATTAAATTTATTTTATATTATAATAAAAGCTATTATTTTATTTAAAAAATTATTAATATTATAAATATTTATTTAATGTTAGTAAAATTAATATTTCAAAACTAATTTAGGTATCAAGGGATTTAATTTATTATTATTAGTGGTATTATTTTTATTTAATTATATATTAATTTAAATATTTTATTAAAATATTATATATTTATATTCATTTATAATTTTTTGTAAATATTATTTTTATTACCGTTATTTTTGTTTTATAATAAATCTAATTATTTATATTCATAATTTTATTTTATTTTTTTAGTAATTTTATTTGTGTTTTAATTAAATTATTTGTTTATTTTATTTATATTTTTAATCCCACCTCCACCCACCTTTATCACTTCCACATTATAGTAAGTCGAAAAGTGCTTCATGGTTCTCCTACACAAATAACCAGCTTCAGTGATCTTCTACCACTACGACAACAGACTACACAATAACAGTACCCTTGCCCAGTTTTCTCTCCAGTACACACAGTCCAGTAGAGATTATAGGGTAGTACCTACTTGCTGAAAAACATAATTCCTATGGTGTGGTAGCTTTATCCATGTCGCACGACACATGGGATCCAAATTCATTCAGTGGATGCATATAGGCATTAGATCACCTCTGGTGGCACGAATGAGGGTGATATCTTCATATTTTTGAATAACATGGTTTCAACTAGTTTCTTATTGTTTTGTTCTAAATTTAAAATCTAAATAAATGATTATGTCTTTGGATTTGGTTTTGTGGGTGTGTGGTGTGAAAATAATGGAAGAAATTGGTACCATGGAGAGATAAGTGCATCAGTGAGATGAGACTTTTTCACTTTCAGTGAGATAGTTGGTGATGTGTGGAAGCCTGATTAGTGGATGTATTGTATTGGCAGGAGGGAAGTACATTAGATCTCGCCAATTTGGGATGGAAGGTTTTTTTGAGGTTGCAATGTTGGTGAGATAGTGGCGGTGCATGCAGGGAGTGTTGATATCGGTGAGTCACATGCTACCAACCGTATGGAAAAGTAAGTGTTGCTAAGACCAATAAGAGGTAATATCGCTAGTAACAGAAAGTGTTCACTACAACTTGAAATTAATGAAACAGTTATCAAATAAAAATAATTTAAAAAATTAACTAAATATAGACATAAAATTAAAATGAATTACATTATTAAATTAAATCATTACTTAACTCACTCTTAAGTATAAGAGAATAACTATACAGAGTAATTAATAAAATTAATTTACATTAATAATTAATTAATGAATATGTTAATTAATTTTAAATAAAATTATTTCAGGATTCATAAATTAAAAAAGAACCACAACAAAATAATATCATATAAATAAGAATAAAAATATTAAAAAAATTAGATTTTTATGAAAAGTAAAACATAAAAAGTGTTTTCTAAAGAATTAAATTTCACTATTAGGAATAAAAAAGGATTAATTAATGATTTTCAATTTAAAAATTACAAAATATCCTATATTTATGTATAAGTGAAAAAATACTAAAGAGAGCATTAAAAACAAAATGATAAGATATGGAAAAACTATGTGTTTTTAGAGCCACATCAAGGCCCTTGGAATTTATTTCTAGTCTTTGGTGACTTTGGGAAGTTACATAATGACAATTATATATCCTTTCACTCATCAAGACAATGATGATATGTGGGATGTCACAAGTGTTATGAGATTCATTTATTCTATCTAACATTTTGGGAGAATTGATATTAGTCTTGGTTGGTCCCTCAATATTTTTGGTGCAGATGGTATCACTTAGTTTGGTACCTAACAATGGAAATGGTGTTAGTTTGTTGTGATCATAGAGTTAGAAATAATATTAGTCTATCTATTAGGATGATATTAAATATTAAGATTTTTATAAAATTAAATTTTTTGAATAAATTGGAATAGCTAACCTATTTATGCTAAATATAAATAATACTAGGGTTTGGGAACATGAGGTTTTTAGACACTTATATTTATGTTTTATCCTCAACATCATGGGTTTAACAGACGTGACTCGCATGACATGAATTGATTTCGACATAACCCAGTAGGTATTCATTGTTAATTTTGACAAAATTAGATTATGAAATTGAAATAAAATGTAATTTTTCAAATAAGAAAAAGGTTTTTTTCTAGAAACATTGTTTTAATATTTTCTAAAATGGTTGAAATGTTTAGAATTGTTCAACTGTTGAATTTTATGTTGTAGTAGGTGTTCATGAGGTAAATTAGAATTATTAAGCCATCTGTTTATAATGAGTGATAATAAATAGTGTATTGTCCTAGATTTATTTAATGGAAAATGGTAGGTATCATCGAAATGAACTGAAGGAGGTTGCTTAATACGTGGTCCTACATGGGACATAAGTGATTGAATGGATAGTTAACTAAATTGTCTAATATTTTCATGACATGTGTTTGCTAAATATGAATAATAAAGCATAGAATGTGAAACAGTCAATTCAGTTCGAAAAGAATAACCCACAATTATTTTAGGGGACTCTAAGTTGTAAAAATCATATGTCTAGTTAAATATGATGAATCAAATAATCAATCAATTTTTATAATAATATAAATGATTGTTAATTTGGAAATAGATATGATTTTGGATTTGACACACCAATGATCTGAATTATTAGGTCATGGAAAATTAGATAATTTCATAATGTGATAGGATTTTGAATATTTAATTAAAAGGTAATTATATACCAAAACCTATCATATTGATTGACCAATAATGCCCTAGAGTTTGATGAAATTGAATGCCTATGTGATAGAGTATGTGGTTAAATTTATGAATCAAGTGAACTTTTCACTAGTAGTTGTTGCAAGTGCATACTGGATGTAATATATTTGTTATTTTGGATTATAATTAGATATATAATCAAATATTTTTGTTCTTTGTATAATGGGTTATATAGATATTGTAAATAGGGTTACTTTAGAAGATATTTATATCATAAGAAATAATTTTGTGTGGTGATCAATAATTCCTATAGAAATATGTGGGATATCTAATGCATGGAACATGTGAAAATGTACTCCTACTTTTAGAGTGGTGGGAAACCTTATATTCAGGTTATGGAATTAATAAATGATCATCATTGACCCAAAAAAAATAATATGAGTTGTTATTATTATTTTTCACTTGTTTAGATCAAGAGAGATTGTAGGGAACAACCGAGATTATATCAAAACTATAACAGGACACGACATCTTCAAAAATATTTTCATTATGCTCCTTTCTCTAGTCCTTCAAGAACATATCAAGCTTCTTAGGCTTTATAAACTTCAATGGGATGAGTTTTTTATAATAATTTCCATCCTCAGAATATATCAAGACAAGGTGATACTAGGAAAACCATGACAGGTCACCTAGCGAAATTTCATGGTGGTAGTACAAAGAAATGTGTAGCACGTACAAAATTATATGGATATGAAAAAATGTTCAAGGATGTTCAATATAGTCATTTGAATATGAGCGATAAAATTATTTTTAATTCTACCCTTATAAAAGAATATTTTATATTGTTGAGACTGAACCATTTATTTATCCTCATTTTTTTGATAATATGGGTTTGTATGTTGAGATGATGACTAAAATATTAAAACCACAATCCCCTACAAGAAAAAATTGTTTTGATCCTATATGTGTAATTAATGATCAATAATAATTGACGGGGATATGTTTCTTTGGTATTTCACTATTTTTGAGATGGATGTATATGTCAAGAATATGGGTTGGATTAGTTTACATTATTTATGGCCCACCTTATCTTTTTTCAAAAATGGTTAGTTTCATATATTTTGATGTTGTCTAGATACTCTTTATTTATGAATGGGGTTTAAAGGAAAGTAAAAGGACTATTGGAACTAGTGGTTAGAACCATATCTTAATCATTGGAATAAATTACCTTAGAATATATGGATAATATTGTGAATGAATATCTTCCTACTATTTTTGAATAGTTTAATGATGTTTTACATTACAATTTAATAATGATACCATTGAATTAAGAATTGTATTATTTGATTAATCTCATACTAGGGAACACTCATATCATAGATTGTTCTAATAATATAACAACGATTGAATTAATGTAATTGAATGTTTAGATGGAATTTTTTTAATGTAAAGTGTTTATTTGACCACGAATGCCTCTATGGCAAGAATCCTTTCTGTTTGTGAGGTAGGAAGATAAAACACTTAGACATTGTTTAGATAATCATAATCATAAACATGTTTTAATGAAGAAAAAATATAATATTCCATTAATTGATGATTTTTTCAATCAAATAATGGGACAATATTTTTTCTCAACATTTTACTTTTATTCTGGATATTAGAAATTTTATGTTCTGGAGGTGGATATTTCGAAGAAAGATTTTGTACATTGATATTTTGATTAAGAATATTTCATTATTCCATTTGGTATTATTAATTTACTATCTGTATTTATGGAATTAATGAATCCAATATTTCAAAGATATTTATATTCAATTATGTTGGTGTTTCTGGATTATATACTGGTGTTTTCTAAAATAAATACATGATCATGGGAAACAATTATTTAAAGTGCTCGGTATCTTCTATGAGTATCGGTTATATAATAATTTATTAGAGTGTGATTTCTAGATATAATAGGTATTTTTCATGAGCCATGTAACTTCTAAAAAAAGTTGTTTCTATAGTGCAGGAAATGAAATTTGTTGGTATTTTTGGGAAACCTCAAAATAATGCCTTCTGGATATGTAGTTTCTTTGGATTAGAATGAAAAGAAAAATGTTTTTTTCTAATTTTTTATATTTTTAGTCACTAGTAAAATCATTGAAAATAATGGCACATCGTTTTCATTGTAACTCCCAATGTTAGAAATTCTTTCAAGAATAAATGGTTAGACATACATCAGCACAAATCCTTATATTTCAACGGTTTCAACTATTCTATGTAGTCTATTTTGAAGCATCAAGATCATAGTTGTGAATTGATATCATGAAGCGATATCATGTTTCTTCATATACTTCATGAATTTGACAATTTCATTATAATAACTACCTTAAACCTGATTTGGAATTAGCTGATGTGGTCCATGATTTGTTGACATGACATCATTACCTCTTTGGAGAAAAATTCATAGTGTTTACAAATCATAAGTGTTTGAAACACATGTTCTCGAAAAGGTATTTTAAAATAATATAGTGTAGATGGATGTAATATCAATATCTGATTGACATCTACATGTTATATTGACTTGGTAAAGAAAAAAAATGTAAAAGATACATTGAGCATGAAGTAATTTTCTTTGTTGGATAAAGAGGCTTTGGAATAGGGGAAACTAATTTTAGTCATGGTGGATATGAAATTATAATTATCAAACAAAGGTAGTGTTTTAATTTTAATTCTATTTTTGATTCATTATGATTTTGTTGGAAGGATATAGTCTCAGAGACATCTGATACTTATTATGTTATTATGATTTATTAACTCAATTTTTCGGACACCATTTATTAATGGAATTTTACAGTTGAAGTTTATCTATTTTAAATTCTACCATTGGTTTGTCAAGAAAAATGTCATAGTCCTTAGAACCATTTCATAAAGGGTTTTCATCCTAGGATTTATAAAATTTATAACTCATTATAGATAAAGTTTCATTATGATGGAATGAATAGTTTTGTGGTAGTGTACTTCTGAAGATGCCTCATAAGCCAGCTGTTAAATGATATACATCAATGTCTAGATGGTATGTCACAATATTTACCTATTCTTATATGGAAATTAGAGTATTTAAAAAGTGATTTTGTAATAGTTATTCAAAGCACAATTAAGAATCATGGTTCTATATTAGTGATTTTGGATCACATCATAATTTCACCTCAATTAATCCATATTAATGAAACAAATTTATTGTAATACTTTTCCAAAATGAATTTTTGATAAATCCTAAAAATTAATGATGTGTTAGTCATGATTGTATGAGATAGGGATCATATTTGTATTCCTAATTTTTGAAAATCATAGAAAACAAGACCTTGAGAAATTGTTGAGAATGAGTGCGGTGTATCATCCTATGAAATATGGATAATCTAATTAAAAAATGAAAACATTAGTAGACATTTTTAGGAATTATGTAATGGATTTTGGTGGCTTATGGGAGGAAAATTGCTTGTTTGTATATTTCATGTATAATTAACATTATATTGAATCAATACAAATGGATCATTTTGATGTGTTGTATGACTGAAATTTTTTTTCCACTTTTTTTATAGCAACGAGGTGTGAAATCCATAATTGGAATAGGTATTTTAAAATATAAAACAGAGAAGATTTCTAGGATAAGAAAAATATTATAGATTTATCTGATTCATCATAAATCATATGGGTATAATTACTAATAATGACTTTCAATTTAAGAGATTGATAATATGTTATTAAGAATATCCCCAAGGCTTCTATGTCATTGTTTTTTTAAATATATAAATAAAATACCTCTATAAATATTCCTTTTTATGATATAAAAATTAGTGGGTATTATTGAATATCATTTTTTCAACTACAATTTTGTTTAAAACAATATTTCTTTCATGTATTTAATTTCAATAAATTTCAATTCAACTAATTTCCATGTGATTCAATGGGATTACATTTACCTTGTACCAAATTCTACATTGATTCAAGATGAAGTAAAAATTGAGCATAAGAAAGATATGGTATTTCCTAGGAAATGGAGTAGTGCGGTGTAGGTTTTACTACACATTGTAATTTTTACAAGGAAAAATTTGAATGCAAGAAGGTAATAGTGGGGAAATGGCCCAAAATCTTCTAGTTCAATGGTGTTTTTCTACATTATGTGGCCGGAATGTGCAATAGTGGAGAGAATTTATCACCCTCAGCTGAAGCTACATAGCACATTATTTATCTATTTTCTATTTACATTTTTTAGTTATGTTTTAGATGTTCTTCAATGCTTTGGCTGGCTTTGTTGGATTTTATTAAGGTCCGTGTTGTGTACAAGTCTAGTAGATAACATTCAATATTTTCTAGAATCTATGAAATGGAATACTATAGACACTTTTTGGGTATCATGTTGACAAATATATTATAAAAAAATTGAATTCCTAAGAGAACCCATTCATATTGAAATATAGTGAAATTTATAGTGGGTGTATAGTTTGTCGAATTTTATGAGCCAACCATGGTAGGTATGGTCATATAATAGTATCCCAACAATATTCTCTCATTATTTTCCAAACCATCCAATATATTTTTGCCCATCTATAAAATGTGAATATAATCTAAAATAACCACTTCAGAACATTTCCAAAAATCTCTTAAAAATATAAATTATTTTTTCTCCCATTTCATGTGAGATGATAACTATCAAACCCTAAGAGATCAATAGATGAATAAAAATGATTTATATGCCAATATTCATAGACAAATGATATTTCTCCTTCATTATTATTTAATCTAATTTAATTTCATCGATATTTAAACCATATATCATTTATTTAATGGATAAATATATTTATATATTTTGATTGATTTCACAATGAAATAGTTGTTGATATTTTGAATTCAACATGTGTGTTATTCTAATAATGATGTTTTGTTGTGTTGTTGTATTATGTTTCCAATGTTTGAGAGGTAAATTTCTTGTCTCACAACTCCAATTGATTTAGATCATGGATGTGTAGTTTTAATTATTTTATTCTCTTTAAATGGTTGTGATATTATTATATGAAACTTGATATAAGTATTTTTTTATTGTCTTGGAAAATTTGGAAAATTTATTGTTTTTTCAAATCCCCTTTGTTTATAAGTGTTAATTTATTATCCCAAAAGTAATGTTTTGTTTGACGAATCTACAATATTTTTTCATAATTACGTAATAAAATAAATGTTTTTACTGAAATGAAATTTCTTGATTTGGTAATAAATAATTATGTGTGAATTAAATTGGATGGATATTTCTCATGATACACCACTATCTAATGAGAAATTGTTTGGATGTGATGTTCCACTATCAATTTTAAAAACATTCATCTATATATGGGTATGGAAATGGTAATGAATATACAAAATCGTGTGAAAATTTTATTAAAATATTTATTATTGAATTAAATGGAAACATATTTTTTTGATATGATGGGAAATGTTTCTACAATGTAAAATGATTTAAATAAACATTTTAATAATGTGTGACCGAGTGGTGTGTGTTGGAATGTAAGTGGATAAATCCTAATAATTTTATACTCACCCATTACATAGTATCTTTTGTTCATTTTCAGAATTCATCTATTAATAATCATGTAAATTCAATGTATCTTAGTTCCTTAATGATGATTCTTAATACAGTTCCTTGACATCTGTATTTTTATCTTGAAGCCAGTGCGGTGTTGTGGGTTATTGTAAATTTTATTTTTGAGTTGCCTGTTCTTTTTTCCTATTTATATTGTATTTTGGATTACACTTCTACAATGATATGTTTTGATGTCTTGGTTATGTTTTGACTTTTATTATGTGCTCAAGAATCATATAGAGGATTGTTCAATTATTTTTTTCATATTCGATGTTATTTATTTCAAAGAGAAAACCATCAACCAAAACAACATGAGAACTTTGGTATTTTTTTTGTAGAAATTATTATCTTGGGGATGTCACCATTGTCCTGGTTTCTCCATCGTCACTCCTCAAGCCAATTTTTTAGAGTGGGAAGATATAGTAAGAGATATTAGTCAACTCAAAATATAATTGGATGGACTTTGGGAAAATTTCTATATATGGAATATCATACAAGGGAATCATTATATAGTTGAAACTTAGAAACCAAATTTCTTGAGTTGATAAACTCTAATCTATGTGTAAAATTTAGGATTATAACTACTTAATGGGATATTTATTTTATAACACTGAGGGATGATTGTATTTAAATGTACAATGTTATTTTTAAAAAGAATGGTTTTTGAAAATGGATATTTTACACCATTAAATGAAAATTTGAGATAGAATAGGGGGTGGAAATCAAGAAATTTAGATTATAGAATTATATATGATATAGAAAAATGAAAAATTAAAAACTACTAGTTCACCCATTATATACTTGATCAAAATATAGTTGTCTTCATAAAGAACATGATCCATGTACAAATGAGAATAATATTATTAATAGAAAATAGTTACTGAAAATGATGTTCAAGGGAATCTATTTTCATTGATATTCATAATCTAAATAAATTTTTGATAAGATTAAAATTATGAAATGATTCGAATGAGATAAATTATAAATGTTAGTCTACTATTAGATACATCAATTTATTTTGAAGTTCGGTGAATATGAAAATTAAAAACTCAGGACTTATAATGTTTTAAAAAATCTCAATATTGTATCAATTAGGATATAAATAAATTTTTAATGGAAACAGATAATAGAACAAGTGGGTATAAGAAGGTATTAAAAATGAAATTATTTCTAATCCCCTAGTTTTAATTGTATATAATGTTTTATAATAAAATAAGAAGAAATATTTTGATGATGAAATTATTATCCATGAAGAATTTAGAGTATAAGTTGTTAATGTTGACCTAATTTAGACAAAAAATGATGAGGAGTTGGGGGAAAATAAAAAATAGAAGTATCAAAATAAGAATAATCATGCTGACATATATAAATTCAATGGAAATTAGAAAACTCCTAAAAAAGAATTTGTTTTCTTGACAATTGAATTGTTTTAATCACACATATTCAACAACATTCAATGGTTGAATCCCCTTAGTATAAAAAATGTTTTAAAATAGGGGTGATGAGATGAATCATTTAGTAAATTATTCTATATGGAATTTAGTCTGAATACCCAACAAAAAATATCATGGAAACCAATTTTGTATTTAAAGATAAGATGAATAATCAAGACATGTTGTTGAAAAACATGGAATCACTTGTCTTTAAAGATATACTATATTAAAAACATATTATTTTTATGAATCATGTTCTTTATTTTATCGATCAGTGTCCATAAGAATGTTACATGTCTATTCCTCATAAATAAAATAAAAAATTTATAAAATGGATATCAAATGTTTGAATTTTTAATTTAGATCACTTTGAAGATTATTATATAGAGTATACTTAGGGTTATCATGATGATAATGGATAAAAATATTATTCAAAATAAAAGAATACTTATTTGAATTAATTTAATCCCCAAAGATTAAGTAATAAATACTTGATAATCTTTAATAATTTTTGACATTCATATAGGGAAAGTATATTGTAATTTTTACTGTAATAAATATATTCTTGTATTATTATTATTGTCTGATATGTTTTTCAAATAATAATTATATGAGACCGTGAATTTGAATTAAAAGAATTATCTAAAAATGAAATTTCAATTTTATATTACTCTTATTTATGGGAAAAAATACATTTTAGTGTTACAATCCATGTAAGTAGAAAATTTGGTTTTTATATTTAAAATGTAATTTTTTAGAACTATTTAACAATATTAAAATAGATAAGTCAAATCATGTTTTTATACCTATTGATGTGGGTATATGTTTTTTCGAAAAAATTTGATTCTTAGAGTTTCATTCAATGGGATTTAAAAATATATATTGGAAGCCTATGTTTTCTTATAGATTCCAATAACATATATTATTTATGTTCATATTATTTATTAAATATATCAATGTCACTCAATATATTTAAATCATATTGCTAGAAAAATGGAACATATGTTTGTTAAAGAAATTTTTTTCTGGGATATTGAACATAAAAAGAAAATTGTCCAGTATCTATAGATTTACATATCATTTTGGGTTATTATGATAAATGAAGGAATATATGCGGTGTAATTTTCTACATGGGAGATATCTATGTGATTTAGCACTTACATATGGAGAACCAAACAACACCGAGTACAATTGAGTCTGCATATGTTCTACAACTAGTTTATCAAAAAAAGGATTTGGATAAAGGGGAAATAGATTTAATTGATAGTAACGTTTAAGAGACCTCCCAAAATTCATTATGATAATGAAATCTATATTTACACCTTTTAGAATCCAATAAATCACTAATGGTTGCAGAATATTGTTATAAGATTTTATTCAATTAAATAGATAGTTTCCCAGGTGAACAAGAAGAATAAATATTTTCCACCCCAAACCCATTAATTATATATTTTATAAAAAAATTCTATAAAAAATGCATTTTAAGGCTGAACATGAATTTTTATCCCCTCATAAACCATTATCGATTCTATGGAGTTATGATTTTTTCTAAATAAAGACCTGGATTTTTGTTATGAGTTGAATAAATATTAACATGGAATATATTTATGTACAATTTATTAAAACTCTTTATGAGAATCATTATATCCTATATAATAACTATCTATTCATCATAAACCTCATCTGGATAGATTAAAAAAAGAATATCCATAATAATTTTTATATTGTATGAGTCATTTTTTGTGTCTATAAGCACTATACTGAAAATGATAATAAATAAATTCTGTACTTTTTGTTGATTTAATATTAACACCAAAAACATAAATTTTTACAAAATATAATGTATTTACAGACATGTTGTGAGTTTCTTGGGTAATTATAAATTTATTTCAAAAAAATATGGGTCATATTGATTTAATATTCAACAAACCATATATTTTATGCCATATAAAATATATGTATTATAATAATATATATGTCTTAAATATATTCTAAATTTCGTCTTTGATAATCCCATATGAGTCTAGAATGTGTATTGAGTTTGAAAAACAATTTTATATTCTTATAACACATGTCTTGTATGAAATATATTAATATAATATTTTATATATTATTAGAAAATGTTATTTAGCCATCCCACAAAACAATATCAGCATTGTGAAAAAAACATATAATATTAACAAAATGAAGAAAGATTTTTTGTCTTATTTAACTCAGGTTAAAAACCATTTGGAGTAAATAATGAATTTTTTATTTTAAATTCACTATAGAATATAAAATTTTGATTGAAAAAAATATGACGTGATGAGTATAAAATTAGTAATTTTTTTTTACAAATGATGAGTTATTAACACATAATAATATTTTGAATATTTTTATTCTTTCCTGTGATCATAAATTGTCAGAAAATATTGGTTTAGTTACAATTAATGTGATATATGTGTAATTCCAAATAAAATAATCCCTATAATATATCTTATTAAAAGGTTTGTTAGAAAATCATATAACCCCTTATATATGTTTTCCTTCCCAAAGAAAAATTAATTTCATGTTTATTTACATTTAAATTGATTTTAATTAGAATGGGGTTCCCTACTGTATGAACATAAAAATAATGTATTTAATTTTTTCATTGTTTATTTTCATCATTCCCACAAATTCATTCAGTAATTTTATATGTTTATCTTCAAGGGAAAAAAAGTGAAACACAATTAAAATATATGATCAATATGTACTCTATAATGTATTTCAAAAATATAGTTACTTTTTGATCTATTAGATTTCTTACTTCTTCATGTTAAGATATTTAATAAAACTATTATATATTTTCCTCCATTATTATCCTCCCTGTATCTCTATAATAAATTTCCATAACTTTTTCAAAAAAAACATTTTATTGTAATATTTGAGAGAAAATTTAAATCTTTATTAGATAAATCTAAATGTATTAAAGTATTTATAATTATTCTAGTACACAATTATCATTAATGGATGTCTTTAAAGTCTATAGAAATGATATGGATTTTCTTCTAGAATCGTAAAAAATATAATAGATTCATGGATAAAATTAAACTGTTATATGACCTTAATAACATATCATCATGGTTTTAATAAAAATAGTTCATCCTTATAATGATTTAATATCAAAGGAGTTATTCACAATATCTCAAATGGAATTAAAATAAATACTACAATAATATATGACTTTAATATCTAATACATACATGGTAATTTCCCTTAAGTAATTTTACTCATAGAGTTTCTTCATGAATAACAAAAATCTCTAAATGATCCATAATAATTAAAATTTTATCATGAAGTGATATGATAAATATTTTGTTTCCAGAAGAAAAATATGATTAATGGAAGAAGTAAAACTAAATAATTCTTTTTATATTGATAGTAACAGTTCCTTATTAAATATTTGTATATTTATACTGTTTTATTTATATTAAAATCACCTCGATAGAATGATTTCAGTTTGTTTTAAATTGTATTGGTTTATATTATTTGGATTTGATTTATTATTTGATTTATATTAAAATTAAAATGGATGGATTGGAGATTAATAGGACATGATATTTCAAAAAAGTAATATTGAAATTATAAGGAAACACAAAATTCCTTTTCTATTTAGTAAATCATGACTTGAATTTTATTATTAGAAATTTACTTGGTTAAAATATTATAAATATATTCATAGTATTGGACATGTTTGTAGATATATTCAAAGGAACCTTCGATGCCATGAGGAATATAATAATTTTTTTTATATCTATATTTTGATATTGACCATGACTAAAAAGATAACAGTCTATATTATAATATCTAGAAATTAGGTGAAAAATATATTATCATCCCAAAGATATGAAACATGTTATTTATTAAACCTTATTATAGTTCCATGAAATTGTGAAATTGTTGGTCATTAAGGCATACTTATCTTACATCTAGAATTTTTTATATTCACAGTTGACTATGAAAATGAGTGGATGTAAAATTAATATTCCTTAATTATCACATATATATATATATATATATTTACCATTTTATATTCCAAATTAAATGGAGAAATTGATTTTGTCAAATATTTAGATATTTGGGTTGAGATAAAATCCAAAATATAACTTTCATTGAGATAATCATTATATTTTTTGGATTTATCATTTACAAGAAAACAAAAATATCTTGGTCCATGTTTCAAAATTATATCATTGTACATTATATATACATGTAACATTTTCAAAAAAATTATGTGATGAGATGAGAAGATGGATACTCATTCTTTATGTAATTATATCACAGGATTCAAATGGAAGTTCATTAAAAGAATATTTTTTAAATCATGTCCCTCTATAGGAGGAAATAGATAAAGATCACTAAATATCTTTATCTAGTTACATTTGATTTTATATTATCACCTTTCTTAGATTTAATCATTTCATTATTTTATAAATTAATGGATTGTTTTCATATTATATTCATCAATATAATTTATAATATATTTATAATTTTTTAATGTTACATAGGGACCACTAATCATCAAGGATATAATATAACAATAAAACGTGTTGTTAAATATTATAAAACTTTTATATTTATGTGTCGATCTATAACACTCACTAACTCTTGTAATTGTTGATTGGTTAAATCACAACAGATTTTATAAATAAAATTTTATTTTATTATCCCTATTATTTGAGTTTATGTTATTCATGCCACAATAACATTAAATGAAATTTTTTTATAACATTAAGTTGTATATTAAAATATAAAATATATTACATTATAATATATATATATATTTAAAAACAATTTGGAAAAACATTTAAGGGATCAATTAAATGTAACAAATTATAATAAATTCTTGAATTATTCATCATTATTATTTATCATTTAGATTAATACTCCACTGAAAAAATTCAAAATGAATATAATACGATATAAATTTGAAAAATATATTTATAAACTATTGGGGAAATGATTGGAAAAGTCACAAAAAATCAAATATGATAATTTTTATAGAAAATATAAATAGTAACATATAATGAGGCCTAGAAAAGGATGAAAATAGAATGGGAATGCTTATAAATGTTTGAAGGAGTTATCTCTATGTAATAAGAGTCATACAATGACCTCATAGGATACACCACATATATAGTTCTTATGGTGAATTCATAGAAAAATTTAATGATTAAAGAGATTCATAATAAACTATGTTAGATGTAGTATCACCAAAAAATACAATGTCATTCATTGATGTGGAATTTGATAAGAGGGATCTTATAGGATAGGAGACTAAAAATGAGTGACTAACACACATAATAGAGTGATTTTACCCTAAAGGAAAATTCATATGACTCTAAAAGAATATATATATCATCATATTATATAAATTTAGTTAATGTGTTATCACATTGAAGGTTATCATTTCACTATGGTAATTTTGTCTGGATTTTAGGGGACTCATATGGTCAAGTCTCATCCTATGATGCAATAATATGATTCATGATGGTTTTTGGGAGAATTTTTTTGGTTCATAGAAAAGAATATTTACAATGTGAATCATAAGATCAATTTGTAATTAATTCAATGATTCAAAATATAATGACATTCTCTATTATAAAATAAATTACCTTTCAAAATGAATATAATATTTATAATGAATTGTATTTATAGAAAAAAAAAATGAATTCTATTTCATTTTTTTATTCAGTAACTCTTTAAAATATAGAAATAAATTATTTATTTGTCCAAAAATAATGTTAGAAATTTAACCCATTATGAAAAATAGAAATTAAAATTATTAAGACTTGTATATGTTATGATTAGTATATATTAGCATTATGAGAATGTTTATTTGACACAGACAGAATAATCTATGGAATTAAAAATCATGGTTATGAATTATGAAGAACATTTTTTATTACTTCCAAGGGAGATAACACCATTTTTTTGAAAGATCAATACTTAGCTCAGATCAAATAATTGAAACATGAGTGAAAACATTTACTGAAGATGTGCAAGTTTATCGAGATAGTTTCTTGTATTATATTCACCAAACTAACCAATGGTATTACCACAATCACACAACATACCCTTCGTACACACACATCTGTAATAACTTGTAATGTATCTAGACAGAATTATTATTATTTAGTGTTTTAATTTAATAAAATAATTATTATATTTAATAAATCACAATATTATTTTATTCATGATAATATAATTAGTTCTATAAAAATTATATTTTTATATAATAAAATAAAAAATGTATTGATAGATGAAATCTATTTTCAATTAAAATACTCTTCTGGGTAAATTTATGAGTTGATGAATTTTTTTATTTTTATAAAATATTTTAATTTAATAATATATATAAAAATATATGTGGAAATAAAAATTATTGTAGTCCAATGTAATTTTTTATTTGCTAAAATGTAGTTAGATTCTTATAAACATGTAATCTTTAGTAAATGAGCATTATAATTTAAAAGTTGAAATTAACATATATAGAAAATTATTTTGAAGAAAATAAATTTTAGTTTTGAAATCATCACATAAAAATAAATTTATTGTTTAATTTATCATAATTTTCTAATACAATCATATTTTTTGGTAAAATTTAAGTACGATACAAATATATGGAATGAATATTAAAATTATGATATCCCAAAAGTGAAGAAATAAAATTTTTAATTGCAAGAAATGTCAAAAAAATGTTTTTTCCAACAATTGTTTTAATTCAATTTGATTAATTATACACACCATAAATGAATACACAAATACATATATTATATTTTAATATATTAAATCAATTTGTTTTGAAAATAAATAACATAATGATCATCAAATGTCATATATTACAACATTTGAATATTTTAAAAATAATATTTTGAAAACCACTAATCATTGGCTAACACCATCAGAAAAAAATATTGAGAATGTTTTTCATTAATTATTTTATTTCATACTTCTCAAAATAATTCTTTATAAATTAATAAATAATTCCTATATAATTTTATATAACTATACACTCATCCACATATTTCTCTTGACTAAAAACCATTTCAGTATAAATTTCCACTCCCACTCAATCTATAAATTCCTTCAATGGAATTATCAATATATTAAGAATCTCTAATAAATCTTCTAGATGCACTGTCTTAAAGTAAGGGATTCCATTATTTAGCCTATTTCTTTATGTAGTTTCATTATATAAAACTATTTGAATTCAAATTTATTTTGTATGAATATGATTTTTCACATCCTTATATTTTTGTTATTATTTACATATAATTATATAAACATTTTCACTATCATTAATATCATTTATTATCCTTTATATTCTCTCATTATCCTGATTATATTATCTCATGATTTTACACACCAAACATATGTGTCATTAATTCACATCCTTATTTCCAATTAATGTTATTCACCAAGATATAATCATCTTTATTGATTATGAACATTTAGGTATGTAACACACACTCATTAATCAAGGGAAAAAATGATAAATTTTTCCTTATTATGTATGATATGTGTGTCATAGAAATTCCTATACATTATATGAAAGTAATGGGTGGGTTTAGTACTATATAGAATTATAATGCATTAAATAAAACTTTTATTTCATGAGATTCCATGAATAGTGCACAATTAGTCAGCCTAAGATCACGGCGTTATAATGTCTAAGTGGTTAGACATTAAATCCTCTTATGAAGTCATAATTTATAGTTTATCTACATATCAATAATTCACTAAGTCTATTATCTTAAATAATGCATCAATGATCATGTTTTTGATTCTCACCCTTATATGTCATCATATTATGAATATTTACTCACACATACTACATTACCTTATGTTATGATTTTATTATTCCTTTATTAAGATTTATAGCTTACCCCACTCTTATATAAATCACTATTTTATTCTATATTGTATTATAATATTAATAGAATTTATGGGTTAATTCTATAGATATAAATAAATAACTTATATATGTATTTCATTATTATCATGTTATTTAACTAATTAACAAAAATCAAAAGACATCTCAAACTTATGGAATTGTGATCCATGAATAATTATTGAAAAATCATGAAATAATGTGAAAAAAATATATTTTTTTCATTTATGGTATCAGAGATAGTTCTAATCATTTTTAGTTATTATAATTAGAAAACTACATTCAATGTCATATAGATTTTAGTGAACATTATAATGCATCTCAATTTTATCAAATTACATCATGAGAGTTTTCCAAGAAATAATGTCCTAGTCTGGATACTACATTTGGATATTTATATGGATCTATTATGGCCAGAAGAAATTACACATAAATGGGAGAATTAGTTATTAATTCAACTATAACCTTCTTTATGATAATATGTCCTTCATTAAATCATTTTTCTGCTCTAAGAGGATATTATTTTTTTATAATTGAAAGATCATTATGAAACACAATGAATGGAAAAAATACCAATGAAAATTTATTTTATGAAATAGATTATGGATATTATAGATTAAAAAATAATATTAATTAGTTATGGAATATATTTAATTTATAAGTTATCCATTTTGTTTTCATAGTTTCACATTGATGTGCTTAATAGCCTTATAATTATGATTCCAAACATGTCCTTCATTTTAGTCAAATAATGGAAATTAGAGGAACTAATTTAAAAAATGTTATTTGAAATGTGATGACAGACCAATTGAAATTAAAAGAAAATTCAGAGCATGAATTAAAAATATAGTTAAAATGAATATATAATAAAATATAGTTTGAAGAGAAAATTGAATAATAGGGACATTCCTTATCCCACTAAAAATTTGGTAGTCTCAATTGATATTTGAATATGACAATTTCTTTTTATGTTTAGTGTATATTCATATCAATTAATAATTGAACAATAGATATACTACATTAAAAATTTCTTCTCTATTATTTAATACATTGAGGAATAAATATTTTTTCTATGATTTAATCTAATGGGTTTAAAATAAGAAAACTAGTTGATGTTGATAAATACTATGAATAATTAAATAGAAAATGAACCAATGGTGTGGAATGAATTCATGAAAGCTTTTTTTAGAAAATAATTTCTTCAATGTCTTCGACATAAAATGGACAGTGATGGTATTGGAATTATGAAAAATGAAAGGTATTCAATATTGAAAAATGATTTGAACAACACTAAATGTGTATCATGTGCCTATACAATTATTAGTTACTAGGAATGTAAATATTACTACTTCTTTAGTCATCTAATGTAAAATATATAATAATCTGTAGAAATTGGTGTTCATAACAGTAACGATGAAATTTTCCGATGAGACAATAAATTTAAAATCGTAATTGGAGAATCTCAGTGGTATTATATGATTGGATAGTAGATGTGGAGAATGATGTTCAATTCTGTATAAGTGGAATATAAATTCCATGGGTGCAAGAAATTTACACATCCTACTTCCCAAAAGATTAGAAAAATTTCTAATATATTAAGGGTAAAACATAAATGTTTTTCCATTTGAAATACACGCACATATCTAAATAATTATAGAGATATAAACCAACCAATTAGATAGATTTTTTCAATTATCTAGTCAAACATTAAGTAGCATTCCAATTTCAAAACTATAATAAACAAATACTATTTTAAACCAAATCCACTAAGCTAAGTGTTTCCCATTATAACTAATGACAATAACCTCTATTTCATGGTCATGAACTAAGATATTATTCTTTTATAACTACTATGGAGGATACAACCCAATTTTTGATATATAACGAAGTTATTCTATTAATAATTAAAAATAAATTATTTTTTCTGGTTTCATGCATTATTCTGTATCACAGTTGTTTTGTAAAAGTAATCAAAATCTACATCAAAAAATAGTAGTTGAACTATTTTTAAAACTAGAAAATGGGGTAATTATTTCATCCCAGGTATATAAAAAATTCATATTAATAATTTTAGAATGAATTTCCATTGAAATATTTTGATTTAACATTTTATAGAATTATAGGAATAGAATTATGTTTTGTTTACATAGAGACAAAATAAGATTTCAAGAGAAGGATATCCACATTTTTATTTTGAAATTGCCTTTAATTATAAACAAGTGTAAGAAGGATAATGGATTTCATTTATAGTCATCAACACATGAATGGATATTGTTTATATATAAGATATTGTATTGTGGTAAAATTATTATCACTATGGAAAATATCATCCATTATGACATACCTAGTTAAGGGGGATATAAAGAAATATTTCCTAAAGAATTGACTTGAAATCCACCTAATAAAAAGAACCATTTATCAATAAAAACACTAATAATTAATAATATTCAAGACTTAAGGTAAAATAGACACTGTTGAACTTTATTAATGATGAAGTAACTATTGGATAATTTGGATAACGGGTCTATATCCCCATGTTATTAACTATGGGTTGCAATAGTCCTTTTCATCAAGAAGAATCATGGGCCAACACACCTCTTTATTGACTATCATGTTCCCAACAACAACATGAAAAATAATAAGTATCAACTTCCATAGACTAATGACTAATTCGATTAGCAGTGTATAGCCTATTAATTATCTAAGGAGCATCATTGTTTGAGATATTATTAGGTAATGATGAGAAGATTTATATACCGATAAATACATTTAATATATTTTTTAGGATGTATGAGTTCTTTATGACTCCATTTGGACTCACTAATGCTTAGGATATATTCATATAACTAATAAAGAGATTCTTTTGGGATTACCTCATAAAATTTGTGGTTATCCTTATAGATGATATTCGTATCAATACCAAAAGTATGGAATAACATGAGGAGTGTTTAATTTCATTAATAATGAAATTAGTAAATAAAATTTTTTATGTCCAGTATAAAAAAATCATATGTTTAGGAATAAGTGACATTCTATGGTCATGTTATTATTATCAATGAGATATATGTGTATTATTAAAAAATATAAAAAATCAAGGGACGTCCAAAACCAACATCTCCAATGATGACCCATAGTTTATATGGATTACCAAAAAATTGTGTTTTATTTTTTTATTAAATTATAATTATTTTTAAGCCCCATAACAAATACAAAGTAATATAGAGTGAATCCTAACATGTCTGTTCGATGTGATGAGTGAAATAACGTGTTACTGAAAATGATAACAACAGCATATATAGTCACAATACCAACCAATGGGGATGATTTATGATATAAATTGATTCATCTAAAAAATTATTTGTTGGTGTAATAATGAAAAATTAAAATGTGATATAATTTTACTCCTACTAATTAAATATTCTTTATAATAATAACCTGATAATTGATCTGCAATCGAATATAGTTATCTTTACATTGATGATATTATTAAATTATTTTTATGGTTAGAGGTGGGACATATATAAGGATAAAAATATATTAAATTATATATTTTAAAAAAGAAGCTCAAAATGTTTTTAAAATCGTTGTTAGAGCTTCTCAATGATTCTGATTGTTCAATTCATTATCACCAAAGGAAGATAAACTAAGTAATAGATGCTCTGAGAAGAAAGGATGTGACAAATCACTCTTCTATGATTATTTAGATAAATTGAGTCTCCATAGAAATGAAAATAATGAAAACTGGAGTAAAAAAATGATCTTTATCCTTATTTTATCAAATAATAGCACAAGATTCCCTTTTTTTGGATAACGCGGTTCAAATAGGTGATGAGAATCAACAATAGAATATAGTGAATATTTTTTTATTATCTTTTTTAGTGATGGAGTTATAGGATTTATAACACATATATATGTCTCATGAAAACATGATCTAAAATGGAGCATTTTTATAATGAATATATATCATACTTTTCTATAAATATATGATGTAATATAATATATATAAATTTGATGATAATCATTTAGTGGGGTAATATTAATTGATATATTACAATAAATTTATATCAATTCTTGGAATACAAAAAACTGAGGGCTGATTAAAATATGTGTATATAAATAATGCAAACATGGAGAATACTAGTGCTAAAATGTGAAAAAAACCATGAATGTTTTTGTAGGACATCCAAGAAAATATAAAAAAATCTTTTTAGGTGGTGTTCAACTGCATTAAATTTCATCGTATTTTATTTCTATCATAGTTTACATCTCTCTTAAATAAATCATAAATATATAATTAAGTGATGTTTTAATACTTCATGTAGTTACACTCTAAATTATATCTAATTAATATCCTAGTATTATCCATAGTCTTAGTAAAATATTTCTGAAATTATCTCAAAAATTGATGAGTTTTATTAATTTTTTTCTACCTCAGATGGATTGGATTTTTAAAATAAGATTTCAAAATCTAGTAGACTTAATTTGATCATGTTTAATGAAATTAAAATATATTAGGGTAAAAATATTCCCATTTATATTTCTCATCCAACATTTATTTCTCATTTTATAATTTTTATGGAACCATATGACACTCTATATTGGATGATCCATTATAATCCCATAGAATGGGAAAAAGTTGGAGTGAAATAGATGATGATTTGTGATCATATATATTAGATGACATTGATTTTTCAAACCATTCAATGTTATATAAAAATCACAAATATTTGATAGATAATATATGTAGTGAATAGATGATGGTACATTGAGTTTGATATAGATGATAAAGATGTTTCAAAATATATTAAAAGAGTTGAAGATGATAAATGGAGTTAGAGGAAATGACATATTAAATATGATTGGTCAAATAGTCAATGAAATGTGTAAGAATACTAATATTTAAGAACCAATATGTGAAACTGAAGAGGTGATGACAAAACATGTACCCAAATCAAAATTAATGTGTGAAATTAAATTTAATATGTGCAATATTGGATGATGGTAAATTTGTATGGATGAAAATATTTATAAATAAATTACATTTTTGAATGGTTTAGTTTTTTATTAATAAATGAAGTGATAGAAAACACCTTCACTTCATTAATTTTTTTGAGAATATTATAAAATATGGGCATGATTTTTCAATTACCATAAAGATAACATTATGTATGAATTTTTTTCAATATACCAATTAAACAGTTAGTGTTATGATTAGAATATATTAAATGTTATGATATAATCTAGTTAATTCATTTATAGTTAGTGAAGGCCTCAAAGAGTTTTATTGTACCCTTTGAAGCACATTTATCAATGTTTATAATGGAGATGGAAACATATGGATTTTCTGTTGACAATACATTAGCTATGTTCCAACCACTAAAACAATAGAAAAATAATTTACATGATAATATCATGCTTTTGTGAAATCACAAACTAAACCATGTTCATTAACCATGCAGAAGAATGTACTACAATTTCATATGATACATTTTTTGTGTATGATTTTGTAATATGGGGTTATGAATCTAGACCCTAAAAGAATGAATTTTAATATTTTTTTTCAATAAAACAATTATAATATATATGAATTTTCATTAATACATTATACATGATTTTATAATGAGTATGATTAAAATTTTATTTGCATATAAGAAATATAAACTTGTGTTTATAGAAAATATATAGTTTAAATTAAAATTTCTTTTTTATAAATTCATAAATGTTTTAAACTATTTTATTTTTAAAAAATATTATTATTACTTAAAATTTATTTAATTTGGTAGATGATAATATAAATTAATGATGCATTATGTAATTTTATAAGGGATCGTGAGATATTGTTATCCCTAACAAAATTATTTATCAATATATAAGGATTTTCATTTAATGTGTTATATTATAATGTTGAAAATATTATATTTGTATAATAAATATTATTTTTTAAATCATCACATTTAAATATAGAAATTGTTATTTTTCCACAATTAACATATAGAGTGGTATTGGTGGATAAAAATTTAATATGGTATATATTATAACAAAATAATATCCAAAAAATTAGCTAATATAACTATAAAATGAATCTAAAATCATGAATATATTTACACATAAAAATATCATTATTTTTTTAAAGTTTTGGGATAGAGCCTCAATTTATTATTATGTAAAGAACACTTTAGACTGGGTAGAGGGAGACCCATTACATAGCCCAAAGGCCCAAGGCCAAGTGGCCTTAATACAAGGCTTGATTGCCCTATTATTGGCCCAAAGGACCCCATAGTGACCAGTACTGTAACAATCCTTGCGCTACTACAGTACCTACTCGAGTACCACCACCGCTACAGTACCTAATACAGTCCATCTGCTACAATATTATCGCCACTGATATAGTCATCCACTCCTACATTATTGATACAGCACAGATACAGTACCCTAGAAATTCACCCCTACTCGGATTTGATCCTGGGTCTTTTGGATGGAATGAAGGAGCCTGAACTACTAGGGTACACGCTCTTTTTCATTGTAATTATGTAATTTGAATAATTTGACAAACCATTAATGAGTCCCTGAAAACCAAAATAATATTTAAAATTTATAAAAAATTATCCCCATAAACATGACACACATCCATATCATTAAGGGAATTAAATTAGGAGTAATGTTTGTAGAAAAATAAAATATTTCAAATTGATTCACATTATAATAAAGCAAGGATAAAAATCATGGGAATTTTTTTTGTTTTGTAATTTTTCTTTCATAGTGTACAAAACCAATTTTCTAATTTTATAAATAATTCCCCACGATTTGTTTATAAATACAATCACATTCATCCAACTTAATTCCTGGAAAAACAATTTGGGAATAAGATACCCCCATTTATTTCCTTTCATGGTGTCCCCAAGTGCTTAAAATATTATCCAAAGATTTTATAATCACCTTATATTGGTATGATATTCTCTTCCTCCACCACTAAATTATATTATTTTATTAATATGCATATTAATATCTAATATTAATGTAAGAATATTATTATAAACCCCAAATTACATTCTTATGATATACTTATAATTATATAATACATTTCATTATCATCATTCTCTTTTATGAACCATTATTTACACCAATTATGGTTCCAAAATTATCTTATTATTATATATCCCAAACATTTTTATTATAAATACCATCATCAATTACATGAATGGTTATGCATATAGAATTATCCATCCTTCCCTGATTAGTGAGTTCCTTGTATGTAATGAAAACTATTTAATCATTAGATTAAAATAGATGAATGTTGTTCTTATATTGTATGATCTATTTGGAAACAAATAAATATACATCACATTAATGTGAAGGGGGAAACATTATATATCCCTCTAATGTATTTGGTAATATATTTATCTCATGAGATACCATTTAGGGTGAAATATCGGTTACCCTAAGTACATTGTATGATGATATCTTAGTAGTCAGAAATTACCTTTGTTTATGATGTAATGTTTTATGTTGTTTCAACATTCCTATGATTCCTTAACGATATCATCTTATATCATGCTTCAATGTTCCTTATTATGATTATCACCAATTTCTATCATGATGTTATTCCTCATTAATTACATTTAGTGATTTACTTTAGGATAAAGATTTATTGGTCATTTACTGGGATTTAGTTCTAACCAATTTATTCTGTATGTTCCTGGGATATTTATTGTGCTATTGGTGAATGTATTTTAAGGTAATTTTAATGAGTGTTAATTAGGTCATCTATATAAATATTTAATGTTTTTGATATATATTTAATTACCTAAGTAAACCACAACTCTCTATCTTTTATACTTTTTATTTGTTTCATTATATGTAAATTATTGAAAAAATAATTATAAAATATATGTTTTATCATATAAAATAACTAGAAGTTCCATGCATTAATTATTAGATTAACAAAGTGGTCACTAAATAAATTAAAGGGAATATAGTGAGTAAAAAAATTATATTCTATGATAATTCATATA
Organism: Viscum album; assembly: GCA_963277665.1. Taxonomy (NCBI): domain Eukaryota; kingdom Viridiplantae; phylum Streptophyta; class Magnoliopsida; order Santalales; family Viscaceae; genus Viscum; species Viscum album. The sequence continues at coordinate 12,084,246 of OY728154.1, forward strand.
TTTTAATAACAATTTTATTCACATGGATTCATTTGTATAATTCACACAACAACATTACAGTAATTCTGTGATGTGTTTTCCATATTTGTAACCACTGATTTTGGAATAAAGAATGAAACTTTTGAATTGGTATTGGAAAAGTATACTTGAAAATAAAAACACATAATGGGTATTCAACATCTAATGGGTATTCCTTGAATAACCGTGTAGATATTTATGGAGAATAATTAATTCAATCCATTGTATTTATAATTTTATCATGTGTAGTTTATAAATATTTCCTATAGTATTTTTTTAGAAAATAGATATATCATAGTCAGGTAAAAAATTCTTGATGTCAGAATGGGTAGTTCTAGATGAGTACTAGAATGTTATAGAAGAAGAAATTTGTGATCAGTGAGGCTCTCTCAAGTTAAGATTTCTTTCGTTCTTCAAAATTAAAAATGGGGAGTTGTTTTAGACAGTATCATTCATTTTATATTTTTCTTGATTTGAGGAGATCATATAGGAAACACATAGGGGTCATTTAATTCCATAATAATTTTGCATTAATTTACATAAATTCAAATATTTATATAAACTAGGAGGTTTAGTGTAGCTAATATGAACATGTAAAAAAGATACATGACTTGTCTTTCTAGTGTATAAGAACATTGGCAGGCAATAATATTCGATTTGACCATTTGAGTGAACTGTATAAATAAATATATCAACCATATATCTTTTATTTTGTACATTAAATCAAATAATGGGAGGATATATATGTTATTATTCAATGTGAACAAGATCTATGTTTATGGTTGAGAAAAATAATTTATTTGTATGTTTATTCACACCACTATCAGGTTATTTAACCTTCTTTGGAATAAAACTATTGTATAAATTATAATTTTTCATAAAATATTATTTTCTCGTTAATTTTTTTGAATCATTTATCATTATTAATGAAATTCCAATTCCAAATCAAAATATTTATAATTAATAAAATTATAATGTATTTATTTTTATTTATGGGGATGGATATGTACATGGTTTCAACAAAGGAATCACATCATGTATGGACAATGGGTCCCTATTTTGGAGGAATCACAAATATTTGGATATATATTTTCCATGTATATTAATTATTTTGGAATATCATTCGAATAAATTATTTCAAAAAATAATTTTTCTTAAGTAACCTCTTATACTATAGAGGAGAAATATCTCAATATTTATATCGATCATTTCGGTGTTCAAGATGAAATTATTTAAGTGCTTGTGAATAAGTAAGTATAAATAATAATGAGTCACAATAATATATTTAAATCACTGTTTAATAAATTAAATATTATCACTATATATATTTCACTTATATTAATATATTTTTTGTGTTGATTTTTTTTAATGTATCATAAGAATATTTCAACAAAAATGTATGCTAAAATGGTTTCTGTATGAATACAATTATCAATAAAAAGTGGTACGGTAAAAACAAAATAATATTTTCATTTCATATGATATACGGAAATATGATAATAATTCAAGATCAAGAGAAAGTACTTATGAATTTTTGTTTAATGAAATTATGAAATGTTAATTACATTAGGGCCCCAAGGTAGAATATACATATGGACTAATGTATTTCCCATTGTCTATTTTAAAAATTGAAATGGGAAAATCAATGGTCTAGATTCCAAATTTTTTCATATGATATAATAATTATGTAATTATAGATTTCATGTTCCCTAATAAATTGGTTGATTATGATTATGATGATGAACCTAGTAGAAATCCTCTCACTAGTGAAATTAGAAGGATAAAACCATAGTATAAATATATCATTAGAAAAAAAATTTCTATTGGAAGAAATATTATTTGATAAGATAAAATTTGTGGATTTTTTGGACTATATAAACCTTGATAAATAATTAATTGTGGATAATTTGTAAAACACTCTAGTGAAAAATTAGTTATTTGAAGGTGATTTAATTGGTAAGAGTTTCAATCTCTAATATGAACTAAAAATTCCATAGAGGAAAATAATTTTTGGATAACAAAAACTGAGATATCTAATTGTATTTATTCATTAGAACTGACACTATATAGAGATATAGAGGGAGGAGATTTCAGAATTTAAAATGAATTTTGAAATTTTTATAATTGAATATTCTATAAACTTTATTTTCGGAGTTTATTATTGTTTCAATATTTAGAAATTAACCTAAATTATTTTTGTCATTCCTATCATGGTGAAATAACTAAAAGAAATAATAGATGAAATCTAAGGTGATGTCATGAAGATGAAATTAATGTTTGATGACTATGAAATGTTTCACTCTCCTGGTTTAAAAATGGGATTTTTTATTATATCATCCTTTAATGATATAATCTTGTTTTCAAGGATTCATATGTAAATATATTGTTAAACCTAAACATATAGTTCATAATCTATAGATAAAAATTCCATGTCGTCTGAACATAATAATAAAAATAGTTGTGGTTATGAAAAAAATCATTTCCTCAACATGCTACAAAAGGATGAAATATTTTTTACTTTTAAGATATTTCTTAATCCAAAATATATCAAAAAAATACTAAAGGGTGGTTTTAGTGCTACTGATATGGGAATATTTTATCTACCAAATATATGATATCAATATAAAGAATGTATTTTAGATAAAAATAAAAAAAATGGTAATGAGAAATTTAACTTTTCAATTAATTTTAATATATATGGATATTTTTATAAATGATATAGGTATAATTAAATTAATTATTAAACAATGCTATGAAGCAAGGGACCAAAGGATACCCATATAATTGAAAAAAATAGTTTTTACTATTATCAAAGAAGAGTGACACGTGCCTGTCGTGGGGTATGACAAAAAAATAAAACCAAAGTTAAAATGTAGCAATGTGGGTAACCTAAGTTGTCTCCTGAGAGGAGTGCACAACAATTACATTTGTCACTTAAATTAAAGAAATAAGAAGAGGTTCTTTTTTATAGTTGTTTGAGTTGAAAAATAAAAGAACAAATTGAAAGGAAAGGATGAAAAATAATGGATGAAGAGAGTGATGGGGTCAGGGTAGGATCACCTTTTGTAATGTCATCATAGTCACAAAGATCATCTTACCTCTCTTCCTTTTGAATGACAAATGAAAGACTCCTCGATCGAGTCATCTATCACCCTTGGTTAAAGAAGAAAATAGAACTCACTCCTATGTGCATGGAAGTTCATAAAAAATTACTAAACAACTAAGGCAAGTCCCAATCAAGAATTTTTGATCCCTAGAACTCTATAAATAGTTTACTAGTTCCACACACGTGCCAACGATCGTTAGACACTCACCACCTAACACAATCTAGTCGATCGAGACAAATTGCACTAGGTAGAGGGAGATAAAAAGTTTTTAACCAAAGCTATTAAAAATGAATACACGAAACTCCAAACACGATCGCATTAAGAGAATTGAGAAACAATGAAAATATATTCCATTCAAAAGAAAGATAATTTTTTACATTTAAGCACAAAACTCCGACATTACATAAGATAAACTCCCCCTTCCACGATCACTCAAAGGTTTTACCCCTCCATGTGAAGGGTATTAGAGTTTAAAGGGGAAGAAGAGAGAATGATGAAAATAAGTAAAAAGAAAATAGAAAATAAAAAGAACATATTGAACCGAATCCTCCAGAACAGCCCTTCTTGCACCTTCTTCAACCCCCTTGAATGGAAGTGAATACTCTTATTTATAGGCTTGGGGAGTAGAAAATTTACATCCAAAATTACTCCCCTGACAGTTTGAGTCTGGTTGGCATAATAAATGACGGATGTTGAGAATTGTTCCTACTTTAAAGTTGTTCCCCTCCATGTATTTTGTCTACCCACAAAACTTTATCCTTATTGGTCCAGGTATGAAGGAGATATGGCCACAATACTCTGGATATTTAATTCTGTCCAGGTGACTCTTCATATTCCCAAACACCGAGTTCCAACGCCTTAATGACCTTGAAAATGAATGAATCGGACCCGTCAATCTTAATGAACATTGTTGATCAGGAGTTTCACTATCTCCATGTAAAATTTCAGCTCCAATGGTTTGACCATTAATGAGATATGGGCCCCACAATAAAATTATGCAGTTCTGTACATAGTTTTTGAAGCCTGACTTGTGAGCTGACTTTGAGGTTCCAAATGATAGATTGAGCTTCGGGTCCAGACAGATAAAATTAAGACCACAAGCATAGAAATCCTAAAAAAAAGAGTCGTACAATTTGGATCAAAAATGTAAAAGATATTCCCGAAATACAGAAGCTCCACAAAACTGCTAAATTTACAGAATTAACCAATTTCCACAATTAAGCCCATAATTCACCAAAATACTAAAATGATACAAATCAGCTCAAATTGATTAATTGGATGCGGTTAAATAATTGAAACACATATGAAAAATTATGAAAATATTATCTCTATCAATTCCCCCACACGTAGCACTTGGACTCCCGGACAAGTTAAAATCAAAATCAAATGAAACCAAATTCGAAACACATGCCATTGAGATCCACCAATTCCACACCAAGAAATAAAAGTTGTCATGCCTCATCCATAACCATTATTCCAAATTCTCGAATCAGATCATTCAATATTTTTCCTCTTTATTTCTCCTCCCATGAACACAAGACACCTACCACACATTAATTTTCTCTCATCTCACAAATATCACTTTTCAACAAAGTTTTTCTCATCCAAACCAATGAAAGGGTCACCATAGGTTTGAAAAATTCCTACTTCTCCACCTGATGTGAGTCAAGGACATTTGTTTATCATGAGGAATTTTCAAGGTTGTTCTGTGGCTTTTGGTTGGTAGGATTTTTATGTGATAAATTCTGAGGCTGAATGAGGAAGGCTTGGCTCTTTTTGAAGCAAAATTGCACAATTCTAATTTTTACTCAAGTATGGTATCCTCCTCACTCCACTTAGTAGAAATTCAGCTCCATCATCATGAAATATCACGAAATGTTCAAACAGAATGGAATTTCTGCAGCAAAAATTGCAATATTCTTAAGCAAGATTTTCTTGAAAGCTCCACAAAAGGCACAGCTCTCTTCCTCCATTAGAAGCTCCAGAAAGGCACAGCTTCTTTTATCATGAATTCTCCAGAAAAGGCACAGCTTTCAACATAATGATTTTTCATCATCACACACATCTCTTTAGCATTTTATTTTCCACCCAATGTTTCACCAAATGAGGTAACACAACACAAGACATCTTCCTGAACACTTAAGTTCAACTAGATCATGCAATTTCACTTCAAGAGTAGGTTGGAAAGGGAAATATGGCTTGTAATGTGGCTAACTTAACAGGTTGTTCATGGATTCTATGGGATACAAGTATTAATTTACAAAGTAGGACATAATGAAATGGATTATCTTGAAAATGGGACTTTCAAACCAAAGAAACGCCTCAATAATTTAAAATACATGTACCCCACACCCTCATGTTTCGAAAGGAATGAATCAAATTCTGGTTAAGACAAGCATGGTCTGGTTCTCTCAAGAAGTGAGGTGAATGAAAAGAATACAAAAATAATGGTTCAGAATCCTCACAAGAAAATGATTTCAAAGATAATGACAGTGAGATGTGGCATGGGATTCAAAAACGTGAGTAATTTTCATTAAATTCCGAAAGAATTGAACTTGAAACAAAATAATTTTCATCATTCCTTTATGCTCAGTTTCATGGAATAAATTGGTTCAGTAAATGAAATGGGTTTCAAAAATAGCAATGATAATCATTTCAGCTCAAATGTTCCAAAAACACACAAAAAAACTGAAAAATAAACACACAATAAATTTGAAAAATCATAATTTTTTTTTGAAAACAAACAACAAATGAAAATCAAAAACTACAAAGGTTCCCTCCCCCACACTTAAATGATGCAGTGTCCTCAATGAATTTAACTTTATTTAACATGTAAGTAGATTTAAGAATGAATCACAGCAGCAAACAAGTGTAAAGGATAGGTACAACCTGATGGATCCTATTAATAGACAGCTTGTAGGAGCAGGATCTCCTCCCTTGGGTCTGATCGAATGGTCCCATGGAATTTTTTTAGCCTGTTACCATTAATAGTGAATGGCTTCTGCTCACCATTCTTCACAACCTGCACAGCACTGAAAGGATATACATGAGTAACTATAAAAGGACCCTCCCATCTGGAACTAAGTTTACCTGGAATCAGCTTGAGTCTTGAATTGAATCGAAGAACTTTATCTCCAGGATGGAATTCTTTCAGTTGGATCATCTTGTCATGATCCACTCTTGTTCTCTCTTTGTAAATCTTGGAATTTTCAAATGCTTCTCTTCTAATTTCCTCCAGCTCCTGTAACTAAAACCTTCTCTCTTCCCCAGCACTTTCAAGATCCAAATTCATCTTCCTCACAGCCCAATACGCCTTATGCTCCAGTTCCACAGGTAGGTGACAACTTTTTCCATAAATCATCCTATATGGACTCAATCCAATCGGGGTCTTGTTGGCTATTCTATAAGAACACAATGTGTTTTCTAGCTTCTGGCTCCAATCCTTCCTGTTTGGTTTAACAGTCTTCTCCAAATTCCTTTGATTTCCCTGTTGGACACTTCAGCTTGACCATTTGTTTATAGGTGATAGGGAGTTAATGTTTTATTATGCACCCCATACTTCTTCAGAAAATACTCTATTATCCTATTGCAAATGTGATTCCCTTGATCATTGATGATGGTTCTAGGCACTCCAAACCTAAAAAATATGTTAGTCCTGACAAAATCACAAACACCATTAGAATCATCAGTCCTAGTGGATTTTGCATCCACCCATCTGGAAACATAATCAAACTCAAGCAAGATATAAGAATTTTCAAATGACATTGGGAAAGGTCTCATAAAATCTATCCCCCAAACTTCAAAAATATCACAAAAATTAAGTGGTTGTTGGGGAATTTCTTGTCTCTTTGAGATGTTTCCAGAAAACTGACATTTTGGACACCTTTTGCAAAATTCATGAGAATCTTTAAAAATGGTTAGCCAATAAAGTCCAGATTCTAAAACCTTATTTACTGTTCTTTGAGGTCCTATGTGGCCTCCGCAAGCTAATGTGTGACAAAACTCAAAGACAAAACCAATTTCACTCTCTGGAAAACATCTTCTTATCACTTGATCATTGCAAATCATCCAAAGAAATGGATCATCCCAAATGTAATATCTAGATTCAGCTTTTAGTTTTTGAATTTGATGAGAATTGAAATGATATGGAACCTGAGATGTTACCAGATAATTGACCATGTCAGCATACCAAGGCACTTATCCTTTAACAAAGTACAACTGCTCTCCTGGAAGGTGATCATTCAATAGTTCTTTCTCTGGATTTTCAACTTCAGCAGTGTTAGGAAGTCTGCTTAAATGATCAGTCACTTGGTTCTCAGATCCCTTTTTGTCCTTGATTTATATGTTGAACTCCTGTAGCAGTAACATCAATCTCACCAACCTAGGTTTAACTTCATCTTTCTTCATCAAGTACCTGAGAGCTACATGATCAGAAAATACAGTGACTTTAGTTCCAAGAAGATATGATCTAAATCTTTCCAAAGAAAAAATAACTGCTAAGAACTCCTTTTCTGTGGTTGTGTAATTGAATTGAGCGGAATCCAAGGTTCTTGAAGCATATTCAATGACTTGTGGCCAGGCCTCAATTCGCTGAGAAAGGACTACTCCAACTGCTTGGTTGGAAGAATCAAAAAGTAGCTCAAATGGTTCTTCCCAATTTGGCGGCTGCATCACTGGTGGTTCAATCAATCTCCTCTTCAGCTCATCAAAGGATTCCCTACATGCACCATTAAAATCAAAATCAGAATCATTCAAAATCAATCTAGAGAGAGGGAGTGAAATCTTACTGAAATCCTTGATAAACCTCTTGTATAATCCTGCATGTCCTAAAAAAGATCTAACATGCTTCACACAAGTTGGGTAAGGCAAAGAGTTTATCACTTCAATTTTTGACTTATCAACTTCAATGCCCTTTTTGGAAATGACATGACCAAGAACAATACCTCTCTAAACCATGAAAAGGAACTTTTCAAAATTTAAAACAAGATTATTTTCAATGCAGGTTTTCAAAACTTTTTCTAGATTTTTCAAACAATGGTTAAAATTGTTTCCAAACACCGTGAAATCATCTAGGAAAACCTCTAAGCAATCTTCAATGTGATTAGAAAATATACATACCATGCACCTCTGAAACATACCAGTGCATTACATAATCCAAATGGCATCCTTTTATATGAAAAAGTGCCAAAGGGACATGTAAAGGTTGTCGTCTCTTGATCCTCATGAGCAATGGGTACCTGGAAATAACCTGAAAATCCATCCAAAAAGAAATATGAGTTCTCCCAGCCAATCTATCTAGCATCTGATCAATGAAGGGAATAGGGAAATGATCTTTCCGAGTGACCTGATTCAACTTCCTAAAATCAATGCACACTCTCCAGCTATTTTGAATTCTCACAGGGATTAATTCATTCTTTTCATTCCTCACAGTGGATAGGCCAGTTTTTTTGGAACTACATGAATTGGGCTAACCCACTGTGAATCTGAGATAGGATAGATGATTCCAGCTTCCAATAGCTTCTCAACCTCCTTCTTCACAACCTCCATTAAAGTGGGTTTCAGCCTCCTTTGGGGTTTCCTGACAGGTTTGGAATCTCCCTCATGAAAAATTCTATGTGAGAATATATTTGGGATGATTCTTGGAATATCACCTAAACTCCACCCTATTGGTTGGATATTATCTATTTAAAGATCTATCAATGATTTCTCTTGGATTTCAGAGAGATTATTAGCAATTATCACTGGTAGTTTCTCACCCTCCCTAAGGTACACATATTTCAAATCAACGGGGAGTGGTTTGAGTTCCAAATCAGGGGGATGCTCAAGGGATGAAATTGAATTGACATCTCTCTCTTCCAAACATTAGACCTCCTGCACACAAGATACCATATCATCTTCCTCATCAATTAATAAATCATCAATGAATTCAGATTTTACATCTTCCTCCCACATGAATTCAGAATCTCTAGCGTGTTGGGAATCCACATGTTCAATGATATTTCCGATGGAAGAAGTCTCTCCTGAGTCTAAGAATTCAAAAATCATACCTGATTCTTCAATGGGTTCTGCACCAACATCATGAGAAATTGAAAAGAGGGAGTGGTCATTTGATGGGTGCCTCATGGATTCAAAAATATTGAAGTGGATCATGCTCTCTCCAAACTCCATGGTGAGTGTACCTCCATGGAAATTGATGGTGGTCTTCGCCGTCTTCAAGAAAGGTCTCCCCAAAATGATGGGTGAATGTGACGAGCTCCTATATTCTTCCATGTTGAGCACATAGAAGTCAGCTGGGAATAAGAGATCTTTGACTTTCACAAGGACAACCTCGAAAACTCCTGCAGGGAAAACTGTGGATCAGTTTACAAGCTGGACCACCACTCTTGTGGGCTTTAAGTATCCCATCTTCAAAGAAGTGTATACCATGTGAAGCAATACATTAATCGAAGCACCTAAATCACACAAAGCATTAGATAAATTTAAAGAACCAATGGTGCATGGAATAGAAAATTTCACTGGATCTTGACATTTGTTTGGCAATTGTGGTGTGATAAGGGCTGAGACACTTCTTCCCAAGTTGATACTTTCATTCTCGTGAAGTCTCCTCTTCTTAGTGCACAGATCCTTCAAAAATTTAGCATACATAGGAATTTTCTTGACTACTTCAAGTAAGGGGATATTGATTTCTACTTTCTGGAAGGTGTCCAGAATTTCTTTTTGAAGTGCTTCATCCTACAATTTCTTTGATTCAATAATACTTGATGGAAATGGAGGGGGTAAGTCTTTCTTCTCCCTTTGTTCCCTTTGAAGTGGTGTTTCTGGTCTCTTCTTCCTTGGCCTATCCTTCTCTTCCTCCTCTTTCTTCTCTTCTTCACAATGAATATTCACAGAATTTTTAGATTTTTCAACATCATTCTCCCTCAACTCAAGTGGTCTTGTTTAAGTTTCTTGGGATTCTTGTGGTGAGATCTCTTTTCCATTTCTTGTTGTTATCATGTTGAAATTATCCTTTGGGTTTAGGATTGTTTGGGAAGGATGTTTCCCAGGTTTTTTGGTTAGAAACTCCATAAGACCTTCAAACTTGGTTGTCAAATCTTTTACAGAGCCTTTTAGCCCCTAAATATAAGATATATGATGTTGGTTCAAAATTATGGGTTGTGCACTGGTTGATGGCTGCTCATAGGATTTTAAGAAAGTGGGTGGTTGGTGATGAGAAGGCTGGCTATAAGATTGCTTTTGTTGAAATGGTGGGGGGGGTTTGGAATTGTTGCTGGAATGGGGGTCTTGCTTGATTCTACTAATTTCCAAAACCATATTGAACATGGTTTGGATCTATCCATCCTTGATTTTGTTGGTACTTCCTTGGTTGAAAGTTTGCCGCACAAGTTTCCATTCCATGTATTTCAGCACATTGGTCAGTGAAATGATCAGGTGATGCGCATAAACCACATACCTTAGCTGGTGCTTGTTGGTCGCCCACTTGTTTCAAGGCTATCTGTCTCACCAAACGAGTTAGCTCTTCAATCATAGTATCTATTAAGGGTGATGGATGAGAAGTTCGTACCTCATGAATATCTCTTGTTCCAGTACCTCTTGTACCAAACTGCTGCGAGTTCTGAGAAATCTTCTCAATCAAACCTTTTGCTTCTTTTGGAGACTTGTCAATCAATGCACCTCCAGATGATGCATCAAGAAGGTTCCTATCACTGTCCAGTAAGCCTTGATAGAAGAAGACAAGAATGTGATGATCCTCGATGGCTTGATGTGGGCAGCTAGAACATATCTTTTTAAATCTTTCCCAGTACTCATAAAGGGTTTCTCCAGATGATTGTTTGATGGCATAGATCTCCTTTCTGATGGATATGCTTCTAGAGGCAGGGAAGAATCATTGCATGAAGCATCTCACCAGGTGATTCCAATCATCCACATCTCGCGGTTGTAGACTATACAACCATTCTTTCGCATCTCCTTCCAATGAAAATGGGAATGCCTTCCACTTTACTTGTTCCTCAGCTACTCCACATGGTCTGAAGGTTGAGCGGACATGTGTGAACTCTTTAATATGCCCGTTGGGATCTTCACCTGCCAAACCATGAAACTTTGGAAGCAATGGTATCATATTAGGTTTAATCTCAAAATAATTTTGTAACACTTGCATTACAAGTTGATTATTCTGATTAAGGAATTGTGGGGCACAAAGTTCTCTGAGAGTTGGATTTTGATTTCCATCCATTATGATAGTCTTAGAGTGAACACTTGAAGTTTCACTCGAGTCTATGAGAGAAATTTCCTCAAATTCAGATTCCAAATTGAGGTTTTTGATCCTATTCAAAAATGTTCATTAAACTTCAAGATCAATGGGGAAAGGTTCAGTGTTTCAGGTTCTAGTGATGTAACTTTGGAATGAAAATAAGAAAAGAGAAAACAAAGAAGAAAGAATAAAAACTGTTGGCACTACCTCCCCGGCTGCGGCGCCATGTTTTGACTTGTGCCTGTCATGGGGTGTGACAAAAACAAATAAAAACTAAGTTAAGATGTAGCAAAGTGGGTAACCTAAGTTGTCTCCATAGAGGAGTGAAGAACAATTACGTTTGTCACTTAAATAAAAGAAAGAAGAAGAGGTTCTTTTTTACAGTTGTTTGAGTTGAAAAATAAAACAAGCAATTGAAAAGAAAGGTTGAAAAATAATGGATGAAGAGATTGATGGGGTCAGGGTAGGATCACCTTTTTTAATGTAATCATAGTCACAAAGATCATATTACCTCTCTTCCTTTTGAACGACAAATGAAAGACTCCTCAATCGAGTCATCTATCACCCTTGGTTAAAGAAGAAAATAGAACTCACTCCTATGTGCATGGAAGTTCATAAAAAATTCCTAAAAAACTAAGGTAAGTCCCGATCAGGAATTCTTGATCCCTAGAACTCTAGAAAAAGTTTACTAGTTCCATATATGTGCCAACGATCGTTACACACTCACCACCTAACACAATCTGCTCGATCGAGACAAATTGCACTAGGCAGAGGGAGATAAAAAGTCTTTATCCAAAGCTATTAAAAATGAATACACCAAACTCAAAACACGATCGCATTAAGAGAATTTGGACACAATGAGAATAGATGTCATTCAAAATAAATATAAGTTTTTACATTTAAGAACAAAACTCTGACATTACAAAAGATAAACATCCCCATCACTGATCACTCAAAGGTTTTACCCCTCCATGTGAAGGGTATTAGAGTTGAAAGGGGAAGAAGAGAAAATGATGAAACTAAGTAAAAAGAAAATAGAAAATAAAAAGAACATAGTGAACTGAATCCTCCATCACATCCCTTCTTGCACCTTCTTCAACCCCCTTTAATGGAAGTGAATACTCTTATTTATAGGCTTGGGGAGTAGAAAATTTCCCTCCAAAATTACTCCCCCGAAATTTTGAGTACGGTTGGCATATTAAATGACATATTTTGAGAATTGTTACTTCTTTAAATTTTTTCCCCTCCATGTATTCTGTAGACCCAAAAGAGTTTAGCCATATTGGTCCACGTATGAAGGAGATATGGCCACAATACTCCGATTATTTAATTCTGTCCAGGTTACTCTTCATATTCCAAAACACTGTGTTCCAACGCATTAATGACCTTGAAAATGAAAGGCTCAGATGCGTCCATCTTAATGTAAGTTGTTCCACCGGACTTTCTCTAGCTCGGTGTAAAATCTCAGCTCCAATGGTTTGATCATTAAGGAGATATGGACCCCACAATAAAATTATGCAGTTCTGTACACAGTTTTCGAAGCCTGACTTGTGAGCTGACTTTGAGCTTCCAAATGATAGATTGTGCTTTGGGTCCAGAAGGATAAAATGAAGCCCACGAGCATGGAAATCCTAAAAAACGTAATCATGCAATTTAGATCAAAAATGTAAAAGATATTCACGAAATACAGAAGCTCCACAAATCTGCTAAATTTCCTGAATTAACCAATTTCCACAATTAAGCCCATAATTCACCAAAATACTAAAATGATACAAATCAGCTCAAATTGATTAATTGGAAGGGGTTAAATCATTGAAACACATATGTAAAATTATGAAAATATTATCTCTATCAAAGAGACATTTTTGTAAACAATTTATAGTGTTTCTATATTATGAAGAAAAAAATAGCGTATATTATAAAAAACATGTTCCCCAATAAATTTTTTTAACCAATTGACATATTTAAAGAAAAAAAATTTGGGAAGGACAATAATGTTGAACTTCCATTCATTGAAATTTATATTTATGGAATATGGATTCTAGACAGTGATTTTACACCCCACATTAAATAAATTAGTGATCATGATAATAAATGAGGATTTTACTGGAATGGTGAAACCTATATCTTTTGATGAAAAAAGGGGTTTATATTCTATTTTATCAACTAGATTAAGAGTGGGTATAGAGCCCCTTGATGACACAGGTTCGGTTGTGCTTGTTGGTTGATTGTGGAGTGTTTGATTTCTGGAAAAATCATTAACATCATGTCACTGTAACTCATTATGGAGACTTATATCATTCTATTATCCATAACTAGTTATAGACCTGATTACCAATTATAGGTGGTAATCTTTATTTTTAGGTCAAATGATTCTTCGGGACTCACATTGATCGAGTGGATGGGACATTTGTCTCCTTACAACATTTTGAAGAGAATTGATTCCTTATTTGGGACTCTCTTTTATATTTATGATATGTTTGGAAATCACTTCAAAATCCAAATACAAGACAGCTTACAATTAAAAATTATAAGTGGTTATATCTACTTACACACAAAAGACATGGATATTTTTAGTTAAACAATATCTATGTATATTAGGTTCTATATCATTTTCTAATAATGTGAAATTTCTTATGTGATAATGTCATATAACCAAGAACATAAAAATGATCCCCCACGAATAGAGGCAGTAAATATTCTAAGTAATGTATTAATCCATTGTGAGGAGTAATTCATATAATGGATAGTACATGAATCAAAACCCATGTAGTTCTTTAATATCATGTATTTTAACATCTTGTTGAATGGAATTATGTTTTGGCACTGAGAATCTATATATTTGATCCAAAGTCTCGATGAGACATGCTATGTATTTTGGTTATTGTCATAATCAATGTTATTATAGATCAATCATTCCCTAGGGACCAGCCCTAGATATTATTCCCTTATATTATGGGTTTTCAAATCATGACACTTCTCAAGGATTACATACCGTTTTTTCCCTTAATTGGGATGATTTTTGATTTTAGTGAGGTGTTCATTGCAGTTACCTAGGACAACATATGCTATTATCAGTGGGTGAAATAAGGTATAACATGTTATTAACATCAGAATTTATGGATAGGGGAATCATGTATGGGGAAATCCAACAGTTATTTGATATATATCTTTGGCCGTGGAGAGGTGTCTTATGTATCTTGATTATAAATGGAATCAGAGTTATCATAGATCATTTGATTTCTTAATTAGCTGAGGGGTAAGGTTGAGTGTTCAACCCAATGGAATGAATAGATCCCAATTATTGAATCTTAGAGTTATATGTTTTACATTAATATGGATTCTTATTTATGATTGGCCCCTTATAAGGCGTTACGAGTATCATGGACATGGATGAAATTAGAGTTGTCATAGTTAAACTGATTAGAGAATATACACTGATGTTTCCAATTTTTTTAGAGTCTTATTTTTCTTATGATATGATTACTATTATTTACTATGCCCATGTTAGATTCTCTAAGTGTGAGATATAAGTAATTGTAGTTGATAAGACTCATTTACTATGTATGTGGGACATAAATATTAATTTGGAGATATGATTATTCAATATATTGATTGGGCATCCGAGAGGTTTCCTACATATCCTTGTTTTTTCAATAATCGAAGGTGTCTTATTTTCCTATATTTTGGATTACATAGTGAGGTCTTCTTATGGTCAGAACAAACAGATCAAGGGTGAAAAATGTTATCAAACCCAAGAATTCCCTTGAGGCTTAGTTTTCTTTCATTCCGGACATACTTTAGTTGTTCACTCTACAATATTTGATTATTTTTCATAAAATCTATATAATAATTGGATGGACGTGAAAAGGAAATCATATTATCCATTTGATATGTCCATAAGCCTTTATAAATCATTGATGGCATGTTTTCACTTTATTGTGTGATTATGGTGGACTTGTCCCAACGAAATCTCAAGACCATTGTATTTTTCTCTAAAAACCATCTTATGGCCTTGAATGACAGGTTTGAAGAGTGTCGAATGATCCATATGATATTCCTTGATGTCATCACAATACTTACCTAAAACATATAAGTGGTATCATGAGAGTCAATGAGACATGTATAACAAGGTGTCACATGTCCTAAATGATATTTCTTGGGAGCATTACAAGACCTAGATGTCCTTCTAAGAGGGCATAATAAGATCCAGTAAACATGCCAGTGTGCTTCCGTGAGACTTAGCTATCCTAACATGGCACTGTTATCTAAGTCGAGATGCATTTGTAAAGAGTAGTGAATGACAAGGATTATTAGACCGGATGAACTATCTATTTTAGGGTAGTGAATTTGGGGGGTAATATATTACATTCTTTAAGATGACTAGGGGACTTCGCCTTTTTAAAATTGTGTAACAATGGGGTGTATCATGTTTTGAGCGATGAGTTATATTGTTGTTGTATTATATAGGTGGTTCATGTTAAGTGAATAAGGATCATCCCATGTGAATTCCTCTTATGTGTCTTTTTTATTAGTTTTCATTTTATCCCTATCATATTATTGAATTAAAATTTTTCAATGTTATCAGATTTTATGAAACACATGATACAACATGTGCGTAGAATTTTCTTTGTGTGTCTTGTAAAGGGTCCTTTGCATAATCTCCTCTAGATCACCTTATGTAATTTATTCATGGGGCACGATACCTACAATAATTCACTAGTTTATTACTATACATAAAAATTTTTGTTAGTGATACGATCTTCTCTGAAAAATCCACTATGGTGATTGGGTGTGCCAATGCGTCTGAATGTGGAAAAGACAACCCTTACACTTGAGTGTCCGTCCATTTCTATAAGGATGGGGTGGGTATTTATTAGCCTCTCCATTCATATAGTATTCTTATTTTCATGGTGTCTCTGGAATTAATCCAAATTGGAGTCAAAGAAGGGTTATGGCACCGCACATCCTCATGAACCAATGTCATGGATTTCTCCAAGGGTTTCACCTAGTTTTTCATAACGGCGATTCCCTTCATCAATGTTTACATTATAGTATTATCCATAATTAAATATAATTTTTTGAATCATGTAGAGAGTCCAATGTACCTTTTCTTTTTCATATTGACATTTCCATGGACATATGTGAGACAAATGTCCATGTTTTAAGTTATTCATGTGATCTCGAGTGACTGGTCTGGATGTCTTACAAGATCATAATCTCTTATTATTTATTACCATCATATCTCTTTCCACATTACTTTTTTAGTTACATTATTTTTTGTGAATAAATATGGATGAAATGTGATTTTTCATGAGTTTCATTGATGATATTTTCATTATCTTTTGGGGAATCATCTTGGTACCAAGATGGTCCCATGGGGGTGCATTATCATTTTGATGACAAATCCATTTGTTTCCCAATAGGGAGACTAAGGGTGAATGTGAGGTCACCTAGACATACTTGAATAATTTAAAGGGATGAGTTTGAAAAGCACATTGTCTTTTACAAGATGAGTAGGATATGTCGCTAAGGACATGTGATGTCTTGCAGAGTGAGATGTGCATATCACAGGTCTTTCAGTGATACCATGAGGCTATGCCTCCTCTCCATTATTTTATTTTTATATTCTAAAAGGCATTGGGGTCTTGATTTTTTTCTAGATTTTGTCTTGGATATTTATCCTTCTCATTGGTGATATATCCCATGAACCTTACACTCGAAAGAGGCCTCTTCCCTTTCGACATTCTCTCATTATTTTCTGATGATTTTGGAATCATTCAACAAATGATTATTGGTGAGAGTATCACATGTTTCATATGGTATCTTATGATGTTGAAACCTCCTTGTCTTGATTAGTCATCCTATTTTCCTATGGGACATCATATGATCAGCCCTAGTCCTCATGATGACATGTAGATGTTTGTCGGGATAGTTTATTTAGTTAACATTGATCCACCCCATGTTTATTGATGAATCTCTCGATAGTGTGCATACAATGTCAATGACTATCACGTTCCTCACCCTCAATATGTTGTTCTTTGATGGTTTTATTATTACATTTCATGTCCAATGTTATTTTCATGATAAGTATGGATGGAAAAGTGTTCATGAAAGGTTTTTGAATCTATTACATGAATATCACAAAACCCTTGACAATTGAATTCATTTTGTGGACAGTGGATTTCATTAAGGTGACATGAGATGTCAAAAACAAATTTTTATTGAGAAAATGTGGAAAATTAATGGAGCCTTATAGTGAAATTTCTTTAATGTACATGAAATATTTATTTTCATCACATGCCAGTATTAAGAACGACATAGAGGTTTTCATCCACACATGAATATTGTATTTGTGTGGTGAAAACATCAATTAGATCGGCATGGTGCATGGAGTATTGATTATTATTTTATGCTTCACTTTTGTGGTGTATCCAAAAAATAATGTAGGACTTGTTCATAGACAAGCACCGAGTTGTTTTTCGTAATTATTCACATAACTAGTTATGCAATAAGTCAATATTTTTCTTCAAGATGAAAATACTAGTATATGAATTGGAAACAGTGTTTGCATGACTGTGTTTATTCTGGATAAATGAGTTATATCATTGAATGAACATGACCAACATTTGGTATGACATCCTATCGCATGATGGGTCATCTGGTTCCACTGCCATTAATGTGACAAATTACATAGTGGCTCATCTCTTAGAGTGAGTGAAAACACATTCTCACATTAGGGGTTATGCGGTTCCACAACCGTATCATGAAGGGTTACACATTTCCATGTATCATGGCCCCTAGACTTAAAGTAAGCCAAAATGTTCCTCGAGCATGTATAAATTCAATCAAAGATTCATAATTTCTATTTTTCATGAATAAAATTCCATACATCAATTGTCGATTAATATGATGATCTTTTTAAGAAAAATTTTTATCCTCTTCACGTGATAGGATATGTGATACCAACTCATTTCAAAATATAGATAATGTATTGTTTCAAATATTCATCTGAGTTCAATAAGGGGTATCATATATGTTTTTTCACATAACAGTTATGGGATTCCCAATTCTCTATTTTATAATGAATACATTAGATCTCATTTTGTGTCGTAGAAGTCCCCTATGATTTGTGATATACCTATATTTACATGGGATTTATGACATTGTAACTACACATCTAAGAAATTTGGTGCATCCTATTAACATGCACCACCATTCATCTCACTGACATATCCAATATCAGTTCTAAAAATAGTGCCGCATCAAGGGATATTTACCAAATGACAAAAATCTCAGTATTCATTTTATGTGATTGTATATCCTCTGAGAATCCTCATTTCATTTTGTATCCTAATCTTTGTAGTTCCATGTACACACTATAGAATTCCTTCTTTCACAGGATCTAAAATATGTTATTTTAAAATTCTCTCATTCTCATGTATCATATACCAGTGTGATGGTGATCCCTCACAATTCCTTCAATACATACTCTATATTATGTATAGACTACATATTTTATAAATATGGAAACCAAAATATCATCTTCATGATGACATAATCCCATATATTCATTCTCACACATGGATAGGTGAGTGTGTAACTCTTCTACATCACATGCTTTATCCTCTTCCCTGAGAGCGCCACATAGACTGATCACAGTGTACTATGAAGGATTCACACTAACTATATCCATAGACAATATTCATAGAACCACACATCCACAATGTCATATATCTTAATACCATATTAAATATATTAATATTCTTAAGTGATATGTATCACATACAATATACATTTAGATATCCTTATGAAACAAGGATTTGTTGTCATATGGGAATCATGTGGATAATCCATAATATTTTTTCTAGACGAAACCCATTGAATCCCCCTTCATTAATATTCATTCTGATAAATATATTCTGAAATGTGTCATGAGATTCATATAATATCTCATTTATTATTTTATTCTGAGAGTGATGAGTTATATTGTGACCATGGTTGTACACATGAACTAGTTTCTTGAAAAGTTGTTGTAAGAAGGTGTGCCACAACTTAAATCCATATACAATATATCCTTGATGTTCATGGAGGCATTGTGGAGTTATAACTGAGTAGTATCAGACACTCTAGAGGATTCAAGTATGCAGTATCTGCTATATGTTACATTTTCATGCAGAAAACCCACTGCCATAAGGTTGAAGAAGTTAACATGTGATTTCATTTATTCATCACTTCATTGGAACCATCTTCCTTACATGACAAAGTGTGTAATGCACTATTATGAGAATCAAAAATCCCCCCCCACTAATTTGATTTGATTGGAATGAAAATAATTTCATTATATAGTAAATATATGAAACCTTTTATTATATCCAAATGATTATAGATTACTCTTTCAGTATGATATCACTAAATATATATTATAGACATTATATTTTTTGTTATGTTTTCCTTTCAACCATGATATGTATTATCTTTTCATTTCAAAAATATTATGAGAATCCCCAGTTATACCCATCCATGGCATAACATCAAGAAGACATGAATATTTGAAATCATATAAAGACATTCTTTTAGAACTTCTCATGAATACAGACCAACATGCGATTTAATATTAATGATCTGTTATAGTTAGCTTTAGATCACATGATATATAGAAGGATTATTTCTGTAGGATAACTATCTGGAAGGAATAGTGATTCTATGTTTTCTAATGCCTATAGGCTTGAAGAGCATCGTATGATTATCATAAGGCCTTATGATCAGACTTATATAGATTTGTAGGATAATTCACCATTATCCTATAGTTAATGTTCTTTTATCTCAGACCTAATATCTCTTTCATTTATGGACTTTTATCATGGACTGGATATTTTTTTAGTTTACTGTCCTTCATCTTGGACGTAATATTAATTTATTTTATGGTCTGTAATGTCATACTTAGTATTTATTTAGTTACGGTATTTTATCTCATAATTGTTATTTATTTGGTGTAGGGCCTTGGATATGTCTCATCTTATTACTACAGTTTTAGGTCTTTTAGATCATAACAAATATACGATTGTGGGATACAGTGAAGACATGATATGAATGAACCAAAAATATTAAGATGTTGGGTCCAAGTATAGTTCTTCAATAGATCACTGGGACTAGATTTCTCTTTTATCAATTTTAATAATTTTGTTGATGACCATAGGCACATATGCAGGAGCTATATGCATGAGTTCATAGTCACACATGGGGTCCTTGAAGTTTGAAATCCTTTTCAGTGGCCATGGATGATTTATGGAGAAAATATGGTTGAGGGGGAAATACAAGGGATAGTAGGTCCACATGGATTTTTGGAATTTAAGAGATGTATTTCATAATCTAAAATTTTTAATCTTTAATATGAAATGCGGTAGATATTTCAGGCATGTCTCATTACATTTTGAGATGTCAAGTTCTACTGTAATGTATCTAGGAATGACAGGGATTGAATCTCTTTTATGGCATGGAGAATGTGAAATTAGTTGGTGTGTATCAGGCCATATATAACAGTATTATGGCCTTGTAAATTTTTATTTCCACTTATTTATTAGGTCCATTAAATATTTATGAATACCCAAACTTGTAGATTTTGAGGTTGGGTATAGAAATAAAGCTATCAAAGAAGGGTTTTGGAACCCAAGGGTAGTACATCTCCTTACATTGAAGCACGGTCCCTTCACCATGTGGTTTAAAATCATATTTTGAGGGGAATCAAAAGGATAAATAATGGAGTGTCTCATTCCTACATTTAGAAAAGGTACACAACATGGTAACTTAATGATGAGGATATTGAATTTTTCTGTTCTAGGCGTAACAGAAGCACGGGAGGGGTAGTGCCCAAATTTTGTTTTTTCATGCTTTTTAACCTATTCATGTTCAATAAAATGATATACATAATGATATATGGAATGAATCAATGAAATAGAAAATTTAAATAATTTCAGAGTAAAAATATATGACATGAACACATATTTATGATAATTAATTTAATTAAAAAATAATTACCTTTAATGAAATTCTTATTCATTTTTTGTCTGATGACATATCTACAGTCCATGATACATTCATTGTAGAATATATCTTTATATTTACTCTAGTAGTGATCCATAGGTGTTTTATTAATCATCAGACATCGCTGAAGTACTCCACGGGTTCTTGCATGGAAAATCCTTCTAATTTCAACATCCAGATTTGATCACCTTGAGAACCAATTCCAGAGAGTTATCTTCATCCAAGAGAGGAGGATTTCACTTCATACTTAAGATCATTCTTGGTTAATAGAGCACTCTATTTTTGAAATAATTTATCCAAATCCACTATGCAAAACTGAATTGGATATTGAGAAAAATAAAATAATTTGGTATCTATATTGTTATTGTTAAAATAAAATAATGTCACAAGTTCCCATCTAACTTTTTCCTTAGATAATATCCACACCAAATAATAATAGTAATATTATTACATTTTGACAGGTACCTATAATGTTAATTATATTTAGAAATTATTAAATTTAATATTATTCAATTATTATTATTTTTCATTGGACCATTAATCTTTGTCCCCCATTCCTCCACAATATTTATCAGGACTTGAATAATGTCAATTTTTTTGATAAATATCATTGCCTTATTGTCATATAAATAAGTAAATATTATATTCAAAAAATATGAAATAAATATTTATTAATTATTCCCCTAATAATATATTCTATAAAATTAATACTAATGGGATAAATTTCGTCAATCATACATGAATATTTATTGAACCATGTGTGAAAAAATATTTATTCAGCCTGTCAAATAATAATTAATAATATATTATTCAACTGAGATTCTTCACACACATAGAATGTGACACTTTAGGTGTCTATATCAGTGGTATTAGTCGATGCTACCAAATTCCATGGTTAGCTTCTAGAATCACATCAAGGAACCCATAGAAGGAGAGGTTAATCCCACAACAACATGTTACTACATATAGACACTTACTGTGTTATATAATCTCTTTATCACAATATCTCTAATTGAGAAGGTTTCATTCCATTGTTATCAACCAATCTGCTCGATATCTCTTTCATTGACATTTTGGAAAAATAACATTACTATAGAACACCATGGACTTGGATTTATTTATGATATATCATTTCCATGAATGGGACTAATATATTATCCATTAATGAACATGAAAGATAAATCCTTTCTCGCCATATTCATTAATAAAATATTACTTATAACGCACCCAACATACCCTACATTGTCGTAAAAAACATTCTTTATAGTTTCCATCAATACATAAAAGTTATTGATGCATAATAATCATTAATAATAATACTATAGTCTAAGGACCAACACATGGATACAAATATATAAACATCCAAGTAAACATATAAATTTAAATTTCTTAATGTCAGGTCTCGTTTTCATAATATCCCACTGGATTTTACTAAGGGGGTACACCATGATAATGTGCCTCAATTTCCAATGAGTCTCCACCCCTAATTTAATGTAAAATTTATGTCCCTCAAACAATATCATCTGGTTATAGATCATTTATTCAATAATATTTTCATAGAACTTCTAGGTTATCATCATGGCTGGGAAAAATTATGACGTTTTAGTGTAATATCTACTCTAAGGACATTATCACGTACTATGACTCGTACAAGAACAATTCTGAAATGGTATATAATTTATTAAAATAAAAGGGTTAATATATTTTACCATGAAGTACATAGAAGTTGGTTTTAGGGCACAAAATCCATCAAAATTTCACTTTCACTATAGAAAAATGATAACAACCATCAGTCCTCTAGCTCTCACATGATACTATGCTTCTGGTGAGATAGAACTTTAGTCAAGGGGTCCACCGCATTCTCCTCCATGGGTACTATGCTAACTGCAACTTCACCCCTGTGATGGAAATCCATCAAGAGGTGTTACATCCTAAGTATGTTCATTGTCTGTTGGTGATATCTTTGTTTGAGGTATTTTCTCAAAATCTGATGTGCACAACTGAATTGGATATTAAGAAAAATAATATAATTGAGTATTTATATTGATAGTGTTAATATAAAATATTTACACAAGTTCCCTTATTATTTTTATTAATCCGATAAAATATCCATGAAAAATAAAAATATTAATATCATCAATTTTATACTGGTACCTAACATGCAAATTATATTAAAATATTATTTAGTTAAATAATATTTCCGATTTATTATTTCTCACTGAAACATTACACTCAACCACCCATTCAATTACTATATTTATTAATCCTTGAATAATGTCTGTTTATTTATTTATTAAATATCAACACCTTATTTTTCAATAAATAGTTAAATATTATATTCACTGAATAGTAAATAAATAATTATTAAATAATCCTATAATAATATATTCTCTAAAATAACTCGTGATGGAATTAATGTTGTCAAGAATACATGAATAATTAATAATCCATCTATGGAAATAATATTTATTCAACCTACTAAATAATAATTAATAATATATTATATTACTATGATTATGGACATAGTTAGTGTGTGACACTCTAAGCGTCTTTCTCCGTGGCATTGGGTGATGTAGGATAAGACAAAGATTATTGTCTTACATCAAGATAAAGAACCCATAGAGAAATAAGTTATTACCACAATAAGATGTTACCATATACAAAAATTTACTATGTATTATAATTTATTTACCACAATATCTTTAATTGGGGAGGTTTCCTTCCATTGTCATCATCCAATATGCTCGATATCTCTGTCATTGACTTATTGGAAAAAAAAATTCTTATAGGAAAACATGGACACAAACTTATTTAGGATATGTCATTTCCCTGAAAAGACTAAGATGTAAACATCCATTAATGTACACGAGATATAAATATGTTCCCATAATATTCATTAATAAAATATTATTTGTCACGCAGCCAATGGATCCTACATAGTCTTGATCATATTTCAACAAAGTTTTCATCAATACATCAAAGTTTGTGACTCCTAATAATCATTAATAATAATTATAAAGTATAAGGATTAACAGATAGATAAAAAGGTATGAATATCAATGGACACATATAGATGTGGATTTCCAACTATCAGGTCTTGTTATCGTAATATCCTTCTGGGTATTACAAAAGGCGAACACAATTGGAGGGTGCTGGAATTTTCTATGAGTTTCCACCCCAAATATCCTATAATATTTGTGTCACTCAACCAATATCATCTAGTTATATAAAATTTATTAAAGAATAGTGTCGTATCACATCTCAGTTATCATCATAGCGAGGAATGACTATGACATTTTAGTGTAACAGCTACACTATAGACTTTATCACATACTATGTCATGTAAAAGAACAATCATGATGTGGTATGTAACTTATTAATATAAAAAAGAGAATATAATTTTACCATTAATTACAAAGAACTTGGTTCTAGGGCACCAACTCTGACAGAATCCAAATTTCACTAAAATCAAATGATAACAACCTTCATCCCACTAGCTCTCACGTGATAGTCATGGTTTTGGTGAGATAGACATTTAGTCAAGGGGACTTCCACATTACCCTCCATGGGTACTCTTCTCACTGAAACGTCACCCCTCTAATATAAATCCCTCAATAATTGATACTTATAGAGTACTATCAATGTCTATTTATGGGACCATGCCACTTTTTCAATAGCCACTAAGGTAGAATTGTCAAATTAAAATGTGATAGGGTCTTTACTATAAGGTACCAGATAAAGATCATAGAAAAAGATTCAAACCCAAATGAATTTTTCGAAATCATTAGAAGATGATATATACTTTGGCAATAATATAGATTTATAGATAACTGGTTGATTTTTCCTCTTCTAGCTCATTTCACCTTGGTTGAGATAGAAAACATTACCTAATTGCAACTTCAGATCATTATGATATTTCTAAAAACTAGTATTAGCATAACCCATGATTATCAACCCCTCATCTCATATATGAAAACATTATTAATTATTCACATATATTTAAGGATAGACTTAACATCAGTCCAATGTTGTTCTCCTAGATCTACTTGATATCTCCCTAACATGAAAATTCATAAGAAACTTCTTCTGTAGTACATTACAAGGAAATAATTATCGATCCTATCACGAAATCGTATGTGATATTACTCATTCTACCTTTCTCTTATTGTGTCTGAGGAAACATTTTCTTAGATATATTTAAACCAAAAGACACTAGAACAAATCCCCACTTAGATTGTTGTATAATAATGTTTTTAGAATCTGGTGAATATATGTACTATGACATTGTCCATGAAAACTCTTGGATCTGTAATGAATGATCATGGTCCCTAGAATTTAGGGTTCTTCACCTATGTGCATAATAAAGATAAACAATTCATCTATTCCTTAATATAATTTAAGACTTTTATATCATTTATAATATGTAATATTTAATTAACATATAATATGAGTATAATGACTATATTTCCACTATAAATTTTATAAATACATGACACACATTCATTCTTAATGAATCTTGATTATTTTGTGGTTTCTTCGAATCCAAATATCCATAACCTTGGAGATTTCTTCAATACCAAAGTGGATATTTGCAACATGAAAATCCCCTTTTCATCACTTTGAGTCACAAACCCATCAGTTTGTGTCATATAGGCATCTTCTTGATGTTTCACAATACAGAATACAGTTTTGAAATCCATTGGGAAAATCTAATAATAATTTGTGATATGCCATGGAATGTAGAATTCTGATGGATTTAAAAATTTAGACTAGTAAAAATGATTCATCTAAGTCAATTACTACCCATTTTTAAACCATTTAGCCACTATCCTTTCTTTATAGGTACATACATTACCTTACATTCCTGTTTTCTCTTTAATTTCCATTTATACGCAACATAATTTACATCAAAGGAATCATTGACCAGTAACCAAACATGGTTCTAAAAAAAGGAATCCATCACAATATTCATTGCTTCATTCCATCTTGTATGTTTTGATCTCTCTACTACCTCTTTTTAAAAGATAGGTTCATCATTGTCAATCAGTAATAATTCACTATTATTAGTGACTTGAAAAACATATCTTTATGGTTCTCTTACATCTCTTGAGAACTTACACAGTACAAGTTCTTATATAACTACTTTTTCTATGGGGAATGTTGGAACTGAATTTATATGAAGGCAACGAATGGGAATTTTTTAGGAAACCAAAAGCATTTTTGGAGTCAGCGAAAAATATTGAGACACCTGAGGGAGGAGCACACAAGATCTGAGGTCTGTGTGCATGATTGAAAATCATGTGCAATTACTTCCATTCCCAATTCCTCATTGAATGGATTCTTCCATGTCAACCATCTAAAAAATATCCATGTAAAAAGTGTTAAAGAAAATATGAAGGAACATAAGAAGAAGAACAACACGCAAGATCATATTCACACAATGCGGCATTAAATTCCACTTATGCACATTCCATATGCATACCGCCACTAATGATTTTAGTGATAAATAGAAATGTACCCCCACATATTGGGGTACTATTATAGAAGATGAATTGTCTCACTTATGTCTGAATTATGTTCCCTTCCACAACCTAGTGATTGATATGACCTCACATTACTGGATCTTGCATGATATGTATCTGAGAGGTCATCTTTCAAGTGGGACCACTAGGGATTTATCTTCTCCCATTTCCCTTTTACTCAAAGTAAACTTCACAAAAAATATTTTTCTTGTTCATATTATTTTCCATTTAGTTATACCTCTTTCTATAAAATCCTATGATTTTCCACACAAAATTCCATCTTAAGTGCAACCCCTTATCTTGTAGGAAAACTCCCAATATTTCTCAAATCCCTTACTATGCCCCCAATGTGCCATTCATACCCCAACAAACCATTTATGAGCCCTTATTGTCTATAACACACATATCTTGCTTTCACTTCCTCCATGCAACCCACTAGGATTTTGGCAGTGACTTTTTAGACTTTTTATGAGTGATACATGTTGTGTTGTACTACCCAGTGCTTCTTCACATAGGTACTCTAAACAGTTATTTCATCTTTTCAAATCCATGCTAACATGGAACATTCAATGTATGACTCCTAAACACTGTCTCCATGACATTGATGGTTACTTCCCTACACTAATTGTTTAATGTGTGCCAGTTATGTATGTCTTATGGGTTATTAGTTAACTCACTTTGTTAAAGAATCTGGGAATTAAACTAACACGAAATCCAATGAAATCAATACACGATGCAAAACATTGATCATTACATAAGTGATATGCCCTGAGGGTAACATGAATGGAATGGACACATTTTCCCTATCACTCGACTCCCACTATGCTATACCTCCATACGTGCCCCTGAGTAGCCCTTTCATAAGACCCGAAACTCCTTAATAGGGTTCTCCATGTACTGTGTCCATAACCTCCTTGTACATTTGGTCCCCTACTCAGTATTCCCGCATGTAGTGAGTTCCATTTTCTTTTACTTGGGTAACTATCCATGCAAAATCTCCATACCATTTTTCGTGTCCACACCAATCATGACACAATTATTCGGTCCCTTGCTGCCTCTTGTTTCTCACACTGATCATTTCTCACATGGTGTTAGAGTAATCATTGATCATGACATCCTATTTCGGCCACTAACAACACATAATCACAATTATACACTCTACTAAACCAAATTGAATATAATCTTTTACCTTCTCAAGAATCATATGTAGGAAGACATCCTACGGTTCAATGCCACATCACCCATCGGTCCTAATCACATCATGTCAGCTACACTCATCCCACATTATGATAAAATTTATTCACCTTCTATCTTGCATGAATTTAAACTATATTTTTTTGAACTACATGGGCTTTGATCCATATTCATAGATATGGTATGTAGAAAGCCTTTCTATGGGTCAACCCTAAACAACTATAACATTAGTTTCCCCATTGTTCAGACTCACATCCTAGGTCCACCCCTTGGGGATGTTAGACTAGTTTCTAAGTAGCTAACCATGTATAAGATCCACAATCAATTTTTATTCCTCTGACCAAGAGTTTCCCTCTTGCTACGGGCTTCTAACTATTCATAATCCCAACCAAGTGTTTGAGTTTCTTTCCTTTGTGTACACCATTATTCTATGACCGACATATTAACTACTTGGTCTTTGACCTTTGTCATTTTTTGAGCATGGTATATAGAAGTCCTCCATATGGATCAAGCCTATCTCCCATGTATCATACTTGTCAATCCCTCGAACCTTTGTGTCTCGGGAAGATCATGCCTAAACACATTGGTCCTACTTTCTTCTGGACCCCCAACAACACTTCTATTCTCATGGGCCACCTCTCTAGGTTCCTCATCATCCTACTAAACAACACAGACATTGATTCCCACCCATTAGGATATATATGTGATGACTCAATAAGGTTCAATCCCAAAAAAACATCATCTTCATGTCCATTTAGTATAGTTCATCTCATCCATGTCATCAAAACATCCATCATCTATCCAAGTTTTACATGGGACTCCACATCTGGGTTATGTCATTCCATCTATATGGGAAGCTATCAATGGGTAAGCCCCTACAAGTTTTCAATTTTATGTTCTTTTTTGTACACCCTATTCATATGGCTTACCCATTTCAACTACGTGGGTATTAATCACTATCTTCTGCAAATGGTATGTATGAATCCTCTAAGAGGATCAATCCCAACCAATGGTAAACCTTTGGTGATTCATTCTACTGGACCCTTTATCTTCTATGATCCACCCTTTTTTGGTTTAAAAACCATTATTCATGGTGTGTGATCGTCCCCTTTGTGGGATACAACACCCTAGGTCAGTACTTATTTTCAATTGTAACACCCCAAGCTTCTACGGTATGCTTCTCTTTGAATAATGGGATAGCGTGTGTTGTACGCAACACCGAGTTCTAACACACCATAACCAATCAAACTAGCTGTTATGAATAGTAATAACTAATTTTCGAAATTATATATATTTTATATTTTAAAATGGACTTCATTTCTGGATTCGGAATATCGAATTTAGCCTAAGGTGAAATTTTGGTACTTTTCGGATAACTTTCAGATTTTGATGAATAGTGAGAATTACTAAATTTTAATTAAAAACAACTTTTTTAATCAAAATAATTAATAGTGATAAATTATCAATTTGAGTGGTTTTAAAGTATATTTAGAATATATTTTTAACATTTAATATAATTTTGGTCATTGGACATAATTTTACAATTAAACCGAACATAAACAAGTGTCAATCTTTTGATAGTTATTATCTCTTAAAAACACGCTTTTTGTTTTGACAGCGGGAATTAATTTTAAATTAATTTCTGCCACTTATGTGTTTTGAATTTAGAAAAATGGATTCCATATTTGGAATCAGGATGTCCAAATTTTGTAAATAGGTAACTTTTATTTTTAGACATTTTGAATAATTACTGTGGTAAATATTTTATTTACCATGGTTAAGGGTAAATCTGGTAAATAAGGGTTAAAAAGTAATATTATAGTAATACTAAATTACCCTAAAACGTGTCCTAGCCTTATTGTTTGATACATGTTCGACCATAGGCATCTTTGGGTCGATTTGGGGACCCCACGGTACCAATTGTAGGTGATAGGGACACTTTATTTTAATTAAGTTAAAATGAATACAAAAATGACACAAGCATATATCTTTTAGAACAACAATTATTACATAGGGTTATATATGTTGGATTTTAGATAATAAATATTAATTAGAAAGATAAAACAATTTCCTACATAATGATATTTTATTTATAATTTTTAGACATTAAATAATTTACTTTATTTATGACACACTGATGATGCAGTAATTACTAAAATAGTGAAAAATTAAATTAATTGATATTATAAATACCCAAATAAATATAATATGAAACTTTTAATGAATTAAACTAATTTTATAGGATACTATTATATATTAGTATGGATTTAATTTACTTTTATCGAATTAATCAATCTGTTATGAGTTTCAAAAAAATAAACTATTTAATAGTGTCAAAATTGACATAAAAGAGTTCTTAAATAAATATTATATTATTAATTGATATTAAATTCCTAAAAATCTAAGATTCGGCCAAGTGACTTATATCATGATATTTTCATCATTAATGGACCACTTGGGGGTCTCTTGGATGTATATAGTAAGTTTATTAACCATATAATATAAAATACAAAGAGACATTGTAAAAGTGAAACTAATTAACTAAGAGTTAATACTTAATGATAAGGTTAATATAATGACCCAAACCTGTCTAAATTATATTTTTTGAGTTGTTTTCGACCCATCCCCACCTTAAAATTTAAATAATAAACTTTGGAGCCATTATAAACTGAATATGAAATTATTATAAATTAATATTTCTAGCTTTTCCAAAGGTGCCCCTCACCCCTCTTATAAAAGGGCACTCCTCCTTCTCATTTCTTCACACCTTCAAAGCCTTTTGGTTTGGTCAAACTCTGCCCAAATACTCTCCCAACTTCCCTCACTACAACCTAGAGGCCTTAGTTTGATCAGAAAGCCAACCTAAGGAGCCCTTTTGATCAAATAAAAAGGAAGAACCCGAAGAAGAAGTAATGATTTCACCACCCTTTTCCAAGTTCATTTCTTCTTCCACTTCTTCTTCCTTTGTTGTTACCATTATAAAATAATAACTCCAGTATCATATATATACTATGATGTTATTATAAATATGGTACAACCATATTCAGTATTCTATCCACCCTTTGAATAACATGTCACCATACGTGCATACGTACGGCTTACCGTCTCCACGTCATGGTGTAATTGTTTTTCAATATAATATTATTTGGATGGTTATAATAATGATGTGTAACTCATGTAAATAATAAATATAACATGTTAATGATTCTTTATATATGATCTACCATCCATTTATATATTATTTTAATATCAAAATAATGATATTGTCGCTCGTGCGTACGTACGGACTACCGTCTCCACGAACGCGATGAGATTCATTCTCCATCATATCCATTCAAGTATAATTATCATTTGATGATTTAAAAATGATGTTTAAGGACTTGATATCATTCTGTATATGAAAAATATACAACCTATCCATGAAAAACATGGATTATGTAACAAAACATATAAAAGAAAACGAGTAAGTTAACACCCAAAACAACGATAATTCAAAGATATCATTAACAAATCAATGTTAAAAGATCATATATGATATCATATTAATATATATGATTCTTGTATAATTTAATAACAATTATTTCACCATTATACAGGAGGTTAACCTACCCCAACCAAGGAAAAGTACAAGGTAAGGGTTATTTCACAGTCTCTTCATTATCCGAGGTTGTTTATACGTAATAATCTACTGGGATCTCGTTATCATCCACATCCATGTTTCTTAAAAATGTATTCCAAAACATTTTTATTTACAAGAATATGGGTTAAAGTCATTTATACCCTTGTTTGACTTTTTATAAGAGGAATCTTTCCGTCGTTTTCAAAATAAGGACCTTTTTAACCTTTTCGACAGAATTAAGGTAAGAATGTTTTTTTAACTTATACGGCGGGTGCGGTTATTTTCCGCCGTTATAAAATCTTCAAAGCTTTCCTTAAAAGCTTATAAGAATATTTTCAAGAAAATGTTTTATTTTATATGGCTCTTAAATGATTTCAAAAATCGAAAGATATATTTCTATAAAAAGTGTTTTGATTTCATCTATGTCAACATCCTTCGATGGATCTTACGCTTATTTGAAGTTGATTTATTATGATACAAAACTTCTATAATGTATTGAAGGTTTTGTGATATGTTTGACTGTGGATGAGCTATTTTTATACCATTCATATTTTATAGTGAAATTATTGACATTTCGTATGCTAGTTTTAATACGAATGTTTGTGTTATGTTTAAACCTTTTCATATGGGAATGCATTGGACTTAATATGTGACGGGTGGAGCCCGCTATAGCTCCTCGATGCATCGGTAGGTCTCATGAGACAAACTAGTGTCTTGGAATAAGGCCTTGGAAAAATCATATTTGTAGTCTTGGCACGAGGCCTTGGCTATGTGGTTATGATAGTCTGGCATTATGCATTCCAACATTATGAAAGTGGTTATTGATATTGCATGTGATTATTCGATTAGTAGAATATCCATGTGAACAAGTAAATGGCATTATTTCATTTTACTTTTTCCATACTATGTTGAAGTTCAAGTTTAAAAGGCTTTTGTTCTAGTTATACATAGCCTTAAATGTTTATTCTTATTTATGAAAGTTTCCTGTATATTTTTATCCTTACTGGGCATTTGAGCTCACCCCTTTTCTATGTTATATTTTTCCCAGGAAGTGAAGAAGTAAGTTATGAATGACCTGCAGGGATATTATGAGGGGATAATAGTGTGGTCTGTGGAGACATTATGTTGTTGTAGTAGTTTTTCATTTTATGATGTAATGTAAAACATATGAATATATCTAGTGTTTCCAAGGATACTAAACCAATCGGTCTTTCGAGATTTGATCTTTCTTGTGATCATGCCAATGTTATGTAATAATGCACCGACTCTGGGTAACTAGGGTCGGGGCGTTATAGTTGGTATCAGAGGATGTTTAGTACAAACCATGTAAGCTAGATTTAGATAAACTCTGATTAGAGCACGTAGACCTAAGATGAACTTTGAGGATTAGTATAGAAGAACTTCCTAGAATTTTGGTATTGTAGAGATTTTGTGATTTTTCCGAGCAATACATCCCTGTCTGGATACGAGCAGGTAGAGGCGGATCTGGCACAGATGTACCTAGGGGTAAAACCTGAAAACACCGCTTTGAGCTAGACTCGAACGGGAACTGGTGCACGAAAACGGGCCTTGCTGCACTCTTGGTTACGACACTCCCGGGGGATATTCTTAGGATAACTCTCATTTTCTTTACAAATCATTATGAAGGGTTTATGAGTATATACTTCCTCAAAGAAAACATTTTTATGATTATGGATTATATCCATAAATAGTTCAATTTATGTTAAGTGTTTTATAAGTATGGGATTATGTATTTTGATTCATAAACTGATCTAGTTTATTCCATTGTTTAGAAATGGCGCCTAGTGGAAGAAATGGAAACCGTATCAATGCACGCACTCCATGTAGGTATTTCCCTCCTGCTCAAGATAATTATAGTGGAGCTGGTGATGTAACTGGTGCCGATCAGCTAATCACCATACTGGGACAACTTACTCCGGTTATGAATAATAACCTTACCCGTATGGAGCACCCTGATCCACATCGTGGAGGATCAATGATATATCGATTCATGAGGCAACAACCACCAACGTTCAATGGGAGTAAAAATCCCGTAGTAGCTGAGCAATGGATAAATTCCCTAGAGAAAATATTTCAGGCTTTGGGGAGCAGTGAAAGGGAAAAAGTTGTGATGGCAGTTTACTGCCTCACTGGAGATGCTGATCAATGGTGGTCATTAATTCAAAATATGAAGGAAGATGATGAAGTATCAAATATGGAATGGAGGGAGTTCAAAGATCTGTTTTTAAAAAAATACTTTCCTCGCGACCATCGAGCAGATATGGAAAGGCAATTTCTGAGTTTGAGACAAAAGAAGGATGATAATGTCACAAAGTATGAGGCTAACTTTACAAGGTTAGCAAGGTATGCTGGAGATTATATACATTACCCAAGAAGTAATATTGATCGTTTCTTTGATGGGTTAAAACCATTTCTTCGTCGAGCATTAGTCTCACAATCCTTTTCGTCGTACGAAGACATTATCTCATGTGCTATCAAGACCGAAAATGAATTCTCTAAGTCTTATGACTTTAAAGCAAAGCAAGAGAAGAAGAGACCTGCTGATCAATCTGGGAATGGAAATAAGGGGAAGAAGGGAAAGGTTGAATATCCATCTTGTGGTAAATGTGGGAAGAAACATCTTGGTACTTTCTTGAAGGGAATGGGAGTCTGTTACAAGTGTGGTGAAAAAGGCCACCAAGCTCGTGATTGCAAGGGGAAGAAGGAAGCTACCAACGTTCAGTGCTACAATTGCAGGGAGATGGGGCATTATGCAAATGCATGTCCTAAGCGTCAGGAGAACTTACCTCAGAAAAGGCCAAGGGATCAAGGCCAGGCTTATGCTATCACTACTGCTGAGGTAGAAGCTCCGAAAGACGTGGTGGCATGTAATTTAATGGTTTCCTCAAGTTTAGAAAATGCATTATTTGACTCTGGATCATCGCATTGTTTCATATCTTCCCAGTTTGCTATGAAAATTAGGTATTTCCAATTTGATTTAATAAGGGAATTTTCAGTTTAAACTCCTAAGGGAAGTATCATTGCAACAATGTTTTGTGAATCAGTCCCCATTAGAGCACATAAATGTTCTTTATCTCCTGATCTCGTCATCATACCTATGATTGAGTTTGATATAATCCTCGGTATGGACTGGCTTTTGGACTATTATGCGAAGAATTATTGTAAGAAGAACGAGGTTACGATTCTTGATGATAATGATAAGGAACACCTTATCTTTAGAGAAGAATCGTCACCACCTAATTCTTATTTAGATCCACCCCCAGTAGCTCAACTTTATTCAATTATTGGGGAGGAAGAGAATGAAATAACTATCGGTGAGGAAAGGAATGTTCAAATAGAGGATGTACCTGTTGTGAAAAAATTTGTAGACGTATTTCCGGAAGATTTACCTGGACATCCTCCAGAACGAGAAGTTGAGTTTTCCATTGATTTAATTCCTGGATCAAGGCCTATATCGAGGACCCCTTATGGAATGGCCACTGTAGATTTAGTTGAACTAAAGAAACAACTAGAGGAATTGAGTAATAAGGGATTTATTCGCCCTAGTGTTTCTCCATGGGGAGACCCTGTTCTTTTTGTTAAAAAGAAAGATGGATCTATGAGGATATGTATCGACTACAGGGAGATCAATGCTATAACGATAAAGAACAAGTATCCCCTACCTCGTATTGATGATTTATTTGACCAACTACATGGAGCTCAATAATTTTCAAAGATTGACCTTCGATCTGGATACCATCAGTTGTGTGTGAAGAAGGAAGACATTCCGAAGACGGCATTTCGAAACAGGTACGGGAATTACGAGTTTACCGTAATGCCGTTTGGATTGACTAATGCACCCTCTGTATTCATGGATCTGATGAATAGAGTTTTCAAGGAGTATCTCGATGAATTTGTGGTGGTATTTATTGATGATATCTTGGTATACTCCAAAACCTACGAAGATCATGAAAATCACTTGCGCATTATCTTGAAGACTCTGAGGAGGCATGAATTATATGAGAAGTTTAGCAAGTGTGAATTCTGGCTTCAGAAGATTTCTTTTCTTGGCCATATTGTCTCTAAAGATGGAATCTCTGTTGATCCTTCTAAGACCAAGGCAATCCAAGAATGTCCAGCACCTACGAGTATAACTGAGGTACGTAGTTTTATTGGTTTGGCAGGTTATTATCGACGTTTCGTCCAGAATTTTGCCCGATTGGCTAACCCATTAACGAAGCTCACACGTAAAGGGGTTAAATTTGTTTGGACAAAAGGGTGTGAAGAATGTTTTGAAGAACTGAAGAGAAGATTTGTCAATGCTCCTATATTGACTCTACCATCGGGGAATGA
The DNA here is from genome assembly GCA_963277665.1 of Viscum album. Classification (NCBI taxonomy): domain Eukaryota; kingdom Viridiplantae; phylum Streptophyta; class Magnoliopsida; order Santalales; family Viscaceae; genus Viscum; species Viscum album. The sequence goes on from OY728154.1 coordinate 12,120,354, forward strand.
TGGGTTCGTTAATTATAGTGGTGCATCAAAGAAAGGACTTGGTTGTGTCCTTATGCAGAATGATAGAGTTATTGCCTATGCATCACGACAGTTGAAAATTCATGAACAAAACTATCATACTCATGATCTCGAGTTAGCAGCTGTGATCTTTGCTTTGAAGATATGGATGCACTACCTATATGGTGAAAAATGTGAGATTTATACTGATCACAAGAGTTTGAAGTATATTTTCTCACAAAAAGAACTCAACATGAGGCAAAGGAGATGGCTTGAATTACTCAAGGATTATGATTGCACGATACACTACCACCCGGGGAAAGCAAACAAGGTGGCAGATGCTTTGAGTAGAAAAGACCATGGAGTTTTGAACAATATGATAATTGAAAGGGATCCAATTTTCATGGATCTAGTGAAGATGGACATGGGAATAACCAGGGAAGGTGAAACATCAATACTTTTTCAAATGGTTGCCAAACCATCTTTACTAGAAAGGATTAAGAGTTCTCAGACTGATGATGAAGAATTTCAAAAGAAGATTAAAGCTGTGAATAATGGGAGATTGAGAGACTTTGTGTATGAAGATGGAATTTTGAAATTTGGGAAGAGACTTTGTGTTCCCGATTTACCTGATCTAAAAAGGGAATTGTTGGATGATGCTCATAGTTAAAATTTCTCTATACACCCTGGGAGCACGAAAATGTATAGATATTTGAAGGAACATTTTTGGTGGGACAACATGAAGAGGGAGATTGTGGATTTTGTGTCAAGATGTATGGTTTTTCAACAAGTGAAAGCTGGAAGGCAACAGCCTGGAGGAGTCATGCAACCTCTTCCCATACCGAAGTGGAAATGGGACAATATTACGATGGACTTTGTCATGGGGCTACCAAATACTCCTAGAAGGAATGATGCAATATGGGTTATTGTTGATCGTCTTACCAAGTCAGCACATTTTCTTGCTATAAGAGAAGATCTACCCCCAGAACGTCTAGCAAGACCATATATTAATGAAGTTGTGAGACTTCATGGAGTACCACTATCGATTGTTTCTGATCGTGAACCCCGTTTTACTTCAAGATTTTGGAAAAGTCTTCAGAAATCCCTGGATACTGAACTTCATTTGAGCACTGCTTACCACCCTCAAACAGATGGACAATCAGAACGGACTATTCAGACCTTATAAGACATGTTGAGATCTTGCTCACTTGACTTTCAGGGTATGTGGGATCAATATTTACCACTGGTAGAATTTTCCTATAACAATAGCTTCCATTCGAGTATTCAGATGGCACCATATGAAGCGTTATATGGAAAGAGATGTCGTACACCAACCTGTTGGGATGACGTTGGTGAAATAAAACTTGTAGGCCCAGAACTGGTGGAGGAAACGGTGGAAAAGGTGAAGGTAATCCAAAATCACATCAAAGCAGCTCAAAATAGGCAGAAGAGCTATGCCGATAATCGAAGGAAGGATTTGGAATTTAAAGTCGGTGATCATGTTTTCTTGAAGGTATCTCCATGGAAGGGAGTCATACGTTTTGGTAAGAAAGGTAAATTGAGTCCCAGGTACATCGGACCCTTCGAAGTTCTAGAATGAATTGGGGTTGTAGCTTACCGATTGGCAATGCCGCCAAGTCTCTCCAAAGTTCACGATGTGTTCCACGTATCTCTGTGGAGGAAATACATGCCTGACCCAACACATGTACTCACCAATGAGGAATTAGAACTGGAACCTGGTCTGTCTTATTATGAAGAGCCTGTCAGGATTCTTGACACAAGAGAACAAGTACTGAGAAACCGGACGACGCGTCTGGTAAAATTTTTGTGGACAAACCATAAGATGGAAGAGGCAACGTGGGAACCCGAGGAACTTATGATGAAGAACCACCCGAGTCTTTTCATGCGATAGTATTCTAGAAATTTCGAGGACGAAATTATTTGAATGAGGGGAGAATGTAACACCCCAAACTTCTACGGTACGCTTCTCTTTGAATAATGGGATAGCGTGTGTTGTACGCAACACCGAGTTCTAACACACCATAACCAATCCAACTAGCCATTATGAATCGTAATACCTACTTTTTGAAATTATATATATTTTATATTTTAAAATGGACTTCATTTTTGGATTCGGAATATTGAATTTAGCCTAAGGTGAAATTTTGGTACTTTTCGGATAACTTTCATATTTTGATGAATAGTGAAAATTACTAAATTTTAATTAAAAACAACTTTTTTAATCAAAACAATTAATAGTGATAAATTATGAATTTGAGTGTTTTTAAAGTATATTTAGAATATATTTTTACCATTTAATATAATGTTGGTCATTGGACATAATTTTACAATTAAACCGAACATAAACAAGTGTCAATCTTTTGATAGTTATTATCTCTTAAAAACACGCTTTTTGTTTTGACAGCGGGAATTAATTTTAAATTAATTTCTGCAACTTATGTGTTTTGAATTTAGAAAAATGGATTCCATATTTGGAATCAGGATGTCCAAATTGTGTAAATAGATAACTTTTATTTTTAGACATTTTGAATAATTACTGTGGTAAATATTTTATTTACCATGGTTAAGGGTAAATCTGGTAAATAAGGGTTAAAAAATAATATTATAATAATACTAAATTACCCTAAAACGTGTCCTAGACTTATTGGTTGATACATGTTAGACCATAGGCATCTTTGGGTCGATTTGGGGACCCCACGGTACCACTTGTAGGTGATAGGGACACTTTATTTTAATTAAGTTAAAATGAATACAAAAATGACACAAGCATATATCGTTTAGAAAAACAATTATTACATAGGGTTATATATGTTTTATTTTAGATTATAAATATTCATTAGAAAGATAATACGATTTCCTACATAATGGTATTTTATTTATAATTTTTAGACATTAAATAATTTATTTTATTTATGACACAATGATGATGCAGTAATTACTAAAATAGTGGAAATTTAAATTAATTGATATTATAAATACCCAAATAAATATAATATGAAACTTTTAATGAATTAAACTAATTTTCTAGGATAATATGATATATTAGGATTGATTTAATTTACTTTGTTCGAAGTAATAAATCTGTTATGAGTTTCAAAAAAATCAACTATTTAATAGTTTCAAAAATGACATAAAAGAGTTCTTAAAACAAATATTATATTATTAATTGATATTAAATTCCTAAAAATATAAGGTTCGTCCAAGTGACTTATATCATGATAGTTTCATCATTAATGGACCACTTGGGGTCTCTTGGATGTATATAGTATGTTTATTAACCATATAATATAAAATACAAAGAGACATTGTAAAAGTGAAACTAATTAACTAAGAGTTAATACTTAAGGATAAGGTTAATATAATGACCCAAACCTGTCTAAATTCTATTGGTTGAGTTTTTTTAGACCCATACCCACCTTAAAATTTAAATAATAAACTTTTGATCCATTATAAACCGAATATGAATTTATTATAAATTAATATTTCTAGCTTTTCCAAAGGTGCCCCTCACCCCTCTTATAAAAGGGCACTCCTCCTTCTCATTTCTTCACACATTAAAAGCCTTTTGGTTCAGCCAAAATCTGCCCAAATACTCTCCCAACATCCCTCACTACAACCTAGAGGCCTTATTTGGATCAGAAAGCCAACCTAAGGAGCCCTTTTGATCAAATAAAATGGAAGAACCCGAAGAAGATGTAATGATTTCACCACCCTCTTCCAAGTTCATTTCTTCTTCCACTTCTTCTTCCATTGTTGTTACCATTATAAAATAATAACTCCAGTATCATATATATACTGTGATGTTATTATAAATATGGTACAACCATATTCAGTATTCTATCCACCCTTTGAATAACATGTCACCATACGTGCGTACGTACGGCTTACCGTCTCCACGTCGTGGTGTAATTGTTATTCAATATAATATTATTTGGATGGTTATAATAATGATGTTTAACTCATGTAAATAATAAATATAACATGTTAATGATTCTGTATATATCATATACCATCCATTTATATATTATTTTAATATCAAAAAAATGATATTGTCGCTCGTGCGTACGTATGGACTACCGTCTCCACGAACACGATGAGATTCATTCTCCATCGTATCCATTCAAGTATAATTATCATTTGATGATTTAAAAATGATGTTTAAGGACTTGATATCATTCTGTATATGAAAAATATACAACCTATCCATGAAAATCATGGATTATGTAACAAAACATATAAAAGAAAACGAGTAAGTTAACACCCGAAACAACGATAATTCAAAGATATCATTAACAAATCAATGTTAAAAGATCATATAGATATCATATTAATATATATGATTATTGTATAATTTAATAACAATTATTTCACCATTATACAGGAGGTTAACCTACCCCAACCAGGGAAAAGTACAAGGTAAGTGTTATTTCACAATCTCTTCATTATCCGAGGTTGTTTATACGTAATAATCTACTGGGATCTTGTTATCATCCACATCCATGTTTCTTCAAAATGTATTCCAAAACATTTTTATTTACAAGAATATGGGTTAAAGTCATTTATACCCTTGTTTGACTTTTTATAAGAAGAATCTTTCCGTCGTTTTCAAAATAAGGACCTTTTATCCTTTTTGACATAATTAAGGTAAGAATGTTTTTTTAACTTATACGGCGGGTGCAGTTATTTTCCACCGTTATAAAATCTTCAAAGCTTTCCTTACAAGCTTATAAGAATATTTTCAAGAAAATGTTTTATTTTATATGGCTCTAAAATGATTTCAAAAATCGAAAGAGATATTTCTCTAAAAAGTGTTTTGATTTCATCTATGTCAACATCCTTTGATGGATGTTACGCTTATTTGAAGTTGATTTATTATGATACAAAACTTCTATAATGTATTGAAGGTTTTGTGATATGTTTGACTGTGGATGTGCTATTTTTATACCATTCATAGTTTATGGTGAAATTATTGACATTTCGTATGTTAGTTTTAATACGAATGTTTGTGTTATGTATAAAACTTTTCATAAGGGAATGCATTGGACTTAATATGTGATGGGTGGAGCCCGCTATAGCTCCTCGATGCATCGGTAGGTCTCATGAGACAAACTAGTGTCTTGGAACAAGGCCTTGGAAAAATCCTATTTGTAGTCTTGGAACGAGGCCTTGGCTATGTGGTTATGATAGTTTGGCATTATGCATTCCAACATTATGAAAGTGGTTATTGATATTGCATGTGATTATTCGATTAGTAGAATATCCATGTGAACAAGTAAATGGAATTATTTCATTTTACTTTTTCCATACTATGTTGAAGTTCAAGTATAAAAGGATTTTGTTTTAGTTATACATAGCCTTAAATGTTTATTCTTATTTATGAAAGTTTCCGGTATATTATTATCCTTACTGGGCATTTGAGCTCACCCCTTTTCTATGTTTTATTTTTCCCAGGAAGTAAAGAAGTAAGTTATGAATGACCTGCAGGGATATTATGAGGGGATAATAGTGTGGTATGTGGAGACATTATGTTGTTGTAGTAGTTTTTCATTTTATGATGTAATGTAAAACTTATGAATATATCTAGTGTTTCCAAGGCTACTAAACCAATCGATCTTTCGAGATTTGATCTTTCTTGTGATCATGCCAATGTTATGTAATAATGCACCGACTCTGGGTAACTAGGGTCGGGGCGTTAGATCAATTCTAACCCATTCATTGGGTAAACATTATAGTTTCTCCCTCTTTGGGATGTTCCCACCTGATCCACTCCTATCAATGTTTTGATTAGCCTGATACATTTCCACTAGACATTAAACTCATGGAATACCCTATTTTAATATTGACAAGCTGAGGAAAACCTCAGAGACATAAGTCTACCATATAATTCCACACATTAGATGTGGGATTGCTTGGGCTTATGAGAATACCACTGATAAGTAAAATCCTCGTGTATTGGTGTTCTAGAATCTAGACATAATAGAGATTCCCCAATGGGAATACTTCCCGGAGTGAAGGTTTGTTCTCTGACCTGAGCCCTTGGAATGTCTTGATAGAAGCTGTGTAATTAACTGGCATCCACAAAGATAAGGCACTAGGAAGAATTTCCCCAACAACGTCCAATTCGTAAGGGAGAACCGGACTGGGTGATGAATTCCATGGAAGAATCCGGGGAAGGAGATTATGAAACCCTGTTGTCCCATTTATATCATGAAGTAAACGTCCTAGAAGAAATGATCGATGCTTCTCACCTTTGGAAAATGGGAATATAGGGCCACAATTAGTGAATCGCTACAGATGGATGTGTGCCCCATCGAATGTGTCGGAAAAAGAAATGGTGAACCTTACATGAACTTCTTCTCTTTAATATATGGATAAGTAGTGTTTGGGTCATCAACAGATAAGCTTGTCCCTGGATCCAGCTATTCGGTGTTAGGTCCCGCTACACAAATAGTGGGCTTGGCTTGAAACTCACCAGGATTTGGGTTAGTCGATCATTTTGCATCTGGGTATGCCACATTGTGAGCATTGATATTTCTATCCATCCAATGAGGATTGGATAGTGTTGGGGCACTAGGTATTTCATTCCTACTATCTGTACTAATGAATGAATCATCCTTCTTTTAATTACTCAATCTATAACTGTATGAAACCAATCAGCTATCACCCACAGACACATGGGAGGGGGAAATACAAAAGTGGAAATCTCGCACGGATTCACATCTTCTAAGATGACTCCCATGAAAATAACCACTAGGTCGACACTCCCCATCTAAACCTCCACATTTTTTAAAATTTCGGTTATCGATACTCTTGTTCATCGATAAAAAAGATATGGTTATCTCGAAAAGGGATATGGACCTCCAAGACGTGAATTCATTTGTCACCCATCATCATTGCTGCCCCCATGGGCCGCACAGGGAGCCGCTGCTCCCCACTCCAACCTTGAAAATATTATATAGCATGTCCCCAAAATGATCTTATGATTCACTCCCTTATGAGGATAATATAAGGATTTCCTGAGTCCAACAAGATATCAATTCATCATGGGAGCCACTGAGGAGGGCTCACACCCAACTGTGTTAGTGTCTCTATTAGATCCCACAAACCGAGGATTAGGTGGTCCATACCACTGCACAACCATCTAAGCAAACCCGGTATCAACATCAGTTGCAAGCTCAGAAATATTCCTTCCAGGGGCATCATCTTCCATGACAGATATATTCTGATCCACCACTGGCACATGGTATTGGCCCCAATTTTTGTTATTTAGTAGGTGAACCTCCCTTTCCTAGATCTGGAGTGCTTCCATGCCCAGTTTAGATTGAGGTACCAGTCACCCCAAAAGCTGACAGAGTTGACTCCTCCAGTCATCGGTGAAATCAGAATCCATCATGGTCTGACCAGAAATGATGACATGATGTAAATAGGTCCTCCTCATACCATCATCATAACTGGTGTAGGTCCTCCCTACTCTCACATCCATCATGGAGTTCCTCCCCAAGCACCTATTATCAACTCGAGCAGAGGTCATCCCCATCTTGTTGAAATTTATTATGAAGGTCATCCATGTTCCCATGATCCTCCCCATGCCATTGGTCTAAAGGATAAAAATTTACTATTCCTACTGGGTAATCAAGGCATGGATCCTCTTTTCCCAAACACATACCATCATGATGTTTCGTCCCTTATTCTCACCAACTCTAGCAGAGGCCCTCCCCACAACATGGATGATCACCACAAAGGTCTTTCCCATACCTAATATGGTTCGTATGAAGGCCCTTATCATTCCAAATATACTAGAGCCAACTAATTCAAAAGTCCTCCAAATTCTATGGATGATCATCATGGAGGTCCTCCCCATGTTCTTACTAGCTCTTGTGGGGGCCATCCCCACTCCAGCACCCTTAATCATGGAGGTGCTCCACATATTCCATTCAACTTCCTCCCATATTCTCCTCGCACCCCGTCTCAGAGAAGTTGTGTTCCTCCCCATGTAAAAGATCTATGATTCCATAAACAAAAATCTCGGGGTAGGAGTGTGGGTCGTCTCCACTAGTTGAAGAACCCTGAGAAAACATAAACCACAATCAAACCATTCTATTTTTCATATTCCAAGACATTGTGTGATTCGATGATAAAACCATCACAACAGTCCTCTTTGTCAGGAATTGGGGTAGGAACTAAGCATATTTGCTTTGTCCTCCAAAAATGCGAGATGCACCAGATCCATTTGGCACTCCAAATATACAAACATGAGGAGGAATATTTGGCTCCATTCAAGGGGATGGTCATGCAAACCTTTTTATCTCCAATATGAACATTCTCTACCTCAACAAGGGATAACATAGAGTTTTTCTTGGGATCAATAGAGTACGAGAAACAATATGACCCACCATCAATGAACGTATCCCCTATATAAGAAAGAATTAATCATTAATCCATATTTTAGGGATATGGTGCTGCAATCAGGGCATTCTTTGAGAAGCAACTTAAGATGCAGCTGTTTGTCGGCATGTACAACATACCCTCCACTGAGTAGCCTACCATAGAAATAGTCATCTTCAATGCTATTATTGGTCCCTCAACCTCCCTCGGTTGATGAATGTGGCTACTAAGGGCCAAATCCTGAGTCTTACTCAAGATGTTTGTGGGACATTCTCACAGGTGACCATTTCTCAGAGATGTTTTGGCCAATTTCTGCTGCATAATTAAACATTATAGATTCCCTCACCTAGTTTGGCATAATGTGCCTCTGCCGAACCATAAGGATGTTGTTGTTTTCTCCACGATCGATAGTTATTTTAGCCAAAAAACAAGGAACACTTCAACGACATTGGAAAGCAACGTCTCAATGTTGAGTGGACCGCACTCCCTATTTCCCAGCACCCTGCATCTCTTGGTTATCATTGGAACATCTAGAAATAATTAATTTAGAGACTTATAGAGATCCACAGAGTTATTAATGTGTCTTCCACATAGGTCTAGATCAGTGGATAGGGGTTGTATGTTTCCATACATTTTTGTCCAATCTGGCATCAACCAGATTCACCCAGTGATATTGAGGGCATGCCTTCAAGAATCATCATAGTGAAAATTGTTATCCATGAGATATACTCAAAAGGTTCCACTAGAATAGGGCCTAGAGAAGAGGAATTTTCTTGCTGGGGAAGTACAACACCCACAAAATCCTCCAGGTTTCTATACTCACTAATAAATTACTTTTCATGGCGATCTTGTATATTTCGAGACATTTCCTCTCTACTGAAACCCCAGAATGTTTTAATAGCACACTAGGACCTTCAAAAATCCCATCATGTCTGTCTTGGTGAATAAGATGGGGTATGGTCATAAAAAGGCATCATTATGTCAATAGCTCTCTGAATAGAAAAGTTTAGCTGATGAGCTCCTAACCGAATTCATTGTGGAACGATGGACAGAATATGGTAATCCTAGACCACGGTATCAAGGGTAGGGGTTGGTACAACATCCTCCCAGATAGCTTCCTCTTGGTGATATCGATAACCCTGCCCATCTAGACCAGGTAATGGATGATGATTATAGAAAGAGGCTATGATGTGCATCACAAAATCTACCTGATTTTTATGATGACCAACCTCATGACTCGACTCAGGTTCCACCGGCTGCTCCACAGGCTCACCACTCACTCCTAAATTCCTTCTAGAAGCCCCATATTTTATTCCCCTGGCTCCTTGGTTATCTGTTCTAGTCACTAAATAGGTTCTTGGACCGACATATCACATTGAATTTCTTGTCAATGCATTTATTTTCTAACAGCCTCATCATGGCATGATCCCTCTCAAAGATGATTTGATGGCTTATCTTATTACACTATTCAAGGCTCTATAAACATGACAAGTGGAAATAATACCTGATAGAAAAACATATCTGGTATGGGTGGATGACATGACATCACCCTTAGGTTTTGATAAACATACCTTCTCCGATTTCAATTAGAAGGGTGATCCATTGTAGCACATGTCCCACATTATTTCATGGTGTGGACCCAGGTTGGAACTCCATCACAATAGAAAGCTGGTAGTCTCTGGTGTTTTGTATAATCATTGGAGGGGGACACAATTGTCAAATACTGTAAGTTACCCACTGAGTCAATAACCGGTTGGGTGGATATTCGTAGGTTGTTTCTCTACCAATTCAGTTCCAACACCTGGGAGACTAGTATCATGAATCTCGTCAAGTGAAAACAAAGGACAGATGAGAAAATCACATACTTTTTCACCAGGTGGAAGGGCCCCACATATTCATTCGATATGGTACTACCTCAAGAATAGCTAATAATGACATGTGTGTGGAATGTGAAGACCAAAATGGTCCCTTATCCCATCAATCAGAACATCCCAGGTGGGTTCAAAAAATTCTCTGACAAAGCTAGACATTTAGTAGAATCCGTGCAACATGCGAAGGAGGCATGTACGTTGCCTCATGTAGATCCTTCAACAAGATCTGGTAATAATGAAATTGTTATTATTTCATAAATAGAGTCCCCCAAATAGTTGAAATAATTACTGGTAGAGGCACATATACAACATCACTGAGGGCCACCACCTCAGGTGCAGCCTCTGGCCTAGCAACACCCACCTCATAATTAGCAGGCTCCCCCACATAACAAACCACTGCTGACTAGGAGATATAATCAGGTTCCAACTCCACTTTAAGCTCCACGAGCCCCTCGTTAGGGATAGGTGCCCAGATCTCATTTCCCGGATTGTAGGAACTGGACCTACTGTTTTAATGAGGCTCAGGTTCCCTGTTATTTCAGAATTACCTTAGACTAGGGAATCCTATGGTTTCCATAATTCAAGAGGGCCTAAGAGGAGGATCTCAGTAAACTCCCCAGTTACTTCCCTTATCAAACAGTTCCTTGGGAACATCCACAATATTTTCTTTGTGTTTAAATACTTTCTCCAAGAACTGGTCGTTAACCACATAGTCAGATTGGGTCCATCCCAGGAACAAGTGTCATGTGTGTCTATAAAGCATGATAGAGACAGTGAGGGTGAATTGCAGTAGGATTCTAACTATATGTATCAAAATTATTATGATTGGATAGCTCACAATGTAGTATCTTTTGCCCATGGTATTATTTGTGCATGTTTAAATTATCATGACCCTTTAGAAGATTCTATGCTACCTTTGTCTACTACCTCTTCATCAACATCTTAGCCTTTCGCCTCATAGGGGTGTTATCACCGAAGACGCATGGAAAAACAAATCCCTCCACTTATGCAAAATCTTCCATATACTCTCAGTGATTTCATGGCCCCTAAGATGGGGACATCCCCCAAATTCCTCCCAACAATGGAGGATTCTTGATGTGATGACCAGAAGACCGCTTCAGTTAATATTATCAAATTAGTTACCCCTACATGGTTTTGGATGACAAAGAGAACCAAGCGCACCATCCCATTGTATCTAGTCGATGCCAATATCAACGAAGCCATATGTATTTGAATATCCATAATGCATTGTCCAATCCTTCCAACAAAGACATGAACACCATGGAGACTATATAGATATCCTATAGATGTGCTCAACATGCACAACCTTTTCATATTGTATAATCAAATTCACCACCACCATTGTATGTACTGCATGATTAGGTAGAGCTACCACAACTGTTATATAATTATTAGTATACAATTTTTGATAGAACACATTCATATGATCCTCAACTAGTAGTAGTTTTTCATGATTTAACCAGTGAGGAGATAAGTATTCCCATCATTGGTTAGAATATGTCGGTTCGGCCAACCATTCTTATCGCATATCCTTCCACAGAGCGACCACATGTTAGAAAAAGTGTACGTCTAGAATGGAAATATTATTTCATCAAGAATCATACAAGAATTCAATCTTGGATTTTGATCCATTAGGCTCTCTTCCTGTAAGAATATATGATTGATGATCTCGTAGAGGCATTAAGAAGTACCCTCTAATTTCAAATGGAGGTCATAGTTATACAAGCCTTACATGATGAGGTAGCCAAACTGCTAGAGTGTCAGGCCATCACGTCATTCTCAAGAAAAGATTATGCTTCTCCCATATAGGGGTGCATACAACAATTGTACATCACTAGATAATTCGATGGTGTGGAGGTCTGCCGATGTCTTGTCGACACGGTCTCTAGGATCAATCTTATCCCGATATATACACTCTACAAGATTGGGCCATTTTAGATTGATATCAGTTGCTCTGACCTAATGATTCATGCTTATGATATTATGGTGAAGACACTGTTTGGAAAGATATAGTTGATTACCCAGTTCAGTGACCTAGTTTTCATCACTGAGTATATGGTGGTCTCACAGGACACCACATAAAATTATTTAATGGGTAGACCATGTCTCCACCTACATGTTGAAGCCCCTTCCTCATATCACATATGCCATAATTAATCCCTTAATGGTTGATTAGGTGAACTCCAAGGTGATTCATCTACATTTTCATCTTGGGAATTCCTCTACCTGGATACCAACTACAACAAGGGAAAAGAAAATAAGACTCAGACTAATGAGTTTGGGAATACTACCATTGTGGCTCACCCATGGGAAAACATAGATAATTCCAAAATCTTCCAAATTCACCAGTCGAAGGACACAACCCAAGAAATGGGGCCCTGCCTTTTCATATCTAGAAAATCAGTAAATCTCATTCCCCAACATAAAGAGTGTTGGAAGATCACATCATACTTCTACACGAATCATGATCTAGTAATCCCATATCCCCTGTCCCCTGTGAAGTATCATGATGTTTTCCCCATTCCAACATCAGTAAATCATACATGCATGTTTAGACATTCTGGGATAAAACAACTCAAGCTAACACACCACTATTGTATTGCTATTATCAAACGTGACCCATTGGGATGAATGCCTGACAGAATCATATCTATATCTTTTTTTCTCCATGGTTTTAGTAGTTCAAGAGTTCCCCTATTTTTATTCCTCTACCTCTCGGTCTAGAACAAACATTCTATTAGGATCATCCAACATGGAAGCATTACCTCCTACCTATGATCCTATAACTGTGGAAGATGAGGAGGATTTATAAGACGCCTTGTATGCATTAGAAAAGGTGTATCCACTAGCATTTATTATTTCGTACGGGTGAGTATCAGTTTGGAGATAGATCCAAAACCAACACTAATTTGTGCATCCATGTCTGCAAAAGAATAACGACAGTATGTGGTTTTCCTAAAGCTATATCATGATGTATTTTCTTGGAGCTATGATAAGATTCTAGGGATAGATCCTCATTTCACCACCCATCATCTCAGTCTCCTAGTGAATCATCACAAATTCAAATAGCCTTCCAGCAAGATGAACCTTATTCATGGTTACATTCTCAAGAACAAGGTTGATAATATCAATAAATAAACATTTTCAAGGAGGCCTAGTACCCTAGATAATTATAAAACATTGTGCTCATCCTGAATAGGAAAGATTATATCAGAGTCTTCATCGACTTATGTAATTTCTATCATTAATGTTCAAAGGTTTATTTTCCCCACCCCATGATAGAGATACTAATCGATACTACCACTGGATTCCATGATCTTTTCTTCATGTATGGGTATTATGTATATAATCAAATCCAAATGGACCCCCTGGATGAAAAATCCACCTCCTCTAGGAAACCCTATGGTATATTCTTCTATAAGGTAATACCTTTGGGTCTGAGGCATGTATAATCCACCTATCATCATTCCATGCACCACATATTCTATTTGATCCTTGGTACATTAGTATAATTCTATGTGGATTATCTAATGGTCAAATCCCACCAACAAAAGCTCTATCTTATAGATCTTCAGAAATTTATTGGTTTCCTCTGTTCCTATAACCGGAAGATGAACCCCCTGAAATGTGCATTGAGGGTCACCTATGGATGGTTTCTCAGAATTTTGTCATATACAGAGGCATTGATATTGATCTGATGAAGAAAAAGGCCATTAGTTAGATGCACCCTCTGAATAACCTTTGGGGTCTCTGAAGTTTCCAAATCCAGATAGATTACAAATGTTGATTCATTGTATATCTAGATGAAATGTGTAAGAACTTTTCCTGACTCATGATGAAAGGTTTTTATTAACAATATGATGAGAACTGACAGACTACATTGGAGGAAAACAATAAGTATCTACTACAAAATCCAGTTCTAATGCCACCTGTCTATGGTAAAAACTTGTCCTCTATGTGACTGTGTTGGAATGATCCCTTATAAATCTTCTCTCCCATAGGAACAATTATGGGACAAAAAATATTTTATATAATCTCAGTTTCTTTCTCATTTATATAGAGACAATATAATCCCCCATCTAGGAGAGCTTCCTTGCACTAGTATTTGCTGTGTAGAAATTGAGACATTACTTGTATCACCATGAGATACAACTAATTCCCCGATTGGATCTAGTGATGTACATTATAAACTGACCCATTCTGATAGGTTTTCTATCTTTTTGGAAAGTAATCTGTCAATCATTTGATATCAGGTGTGTTCAACATAATGCTATTAATGGGAAGGAGCTGGAAGACATTCTTCTAGTCCACACATCCCCTACAGATCAATATTTATTCCAAGATTTCTGTGATGAGTAAACCCTATCAATGGATCAATTCATGCTGTGGTGGTAAATGCACATCTTTGTAACTTCATGTAGTGCAACCGGTAAAAGGTTCAATGATCCCATTATTAACAAGGTAGGCCTAGGTATCATATTTTCCACGAATTCACATGTTGTCTTTCCCTATTCATTCCTTTTACTAGAAGGTTATAAAAAATTACTAGGAGTACCAAGCTATCATCGCTAGCCTCATGGTTAACCCAGATATTGATGTTCCTTATCTTCATGTGAAGGGGGATTCCAAGATAGTCATCAAATAGATCATTGATGTCTATGATGGTAGGATGCCAGAGATCACACCTTTGTTATAGTGCATTCACAACCTGATGTCCTAGTTCCCTTCCCCAATTGAGATCACTAATGTTCCCTAGTCACAGAACAGACATGTCGATACCTTGGCTAGCCTAGATGCCTCCCTTGCAGAGCAGCCAGGATGATCTGGTCTTTTATGTGGCACATCAAAGATTCATATCTCTCGTCACCCCAGATGATGATGATATCCAACATGTAGGAAACTTTTCAATTGGTGAATCCACATCAAGTCCCCATGGTCCTCCGACTATGGTGTAAGAGACCCCCTATTGTAAAAAACTCTTCATTGAGTACCTCAAACATGTTGATCTCATGATAGATAGAATAGAACATGATGAATTTTTTCAGGGCACAATGAAGTTTACACTCTTATGCAGTCCGATCTTTGAGTGGATGCTCTAAAAACATGGGATCGCTGGTAGTTATCCCCTGCTTCATTCAAGAGGATGAGATTTCATAGGTTATGTATGATGTTCATGCTAGTTCTTGTGAAGCTCATCAATCAGGGCCGAATCATTCCCACCATATCTGATGATTGGGCTACCTCTCTGCCACCATGATCCATGACAACATCGAGTACATCAAAAATTGTCATGTGTGTTAAATTCAAGCTAATATTTTTTCATCGACTATCAGATCCCCTTCATACCACCATGTACTCATGGTCTATTGGTGTTTGGGGACTCGATGTTGTGGGACGATATCAACCAGTGATACCTCGTCATTGTAGGTTCATCTTTACTGCTACAAATTTATTTTCCTAGTGGGTAGAGTCATTTGCACTCAAGGAATTCAAGGATCATTCTATCGTTAACATCATGAAATATAATATCATCCTTTGAATTGGAGTCCCTCACACCATCCTCACTGATAATGGAAACAACTTCTAGGTAGCTGAACTGAATAAATTTTACATGAAGTACAATATATGATCTAATCCTACCTTTCACTATCATGCACTATGAATTGGGAAGAACAAGGCATTCAAAAAATACCACCTGTATCATTCTGTAGAAATTTTTTTGTCAGAACACGAAAAGTTGGTTGAAAAGGCTACCCAATTCCCTTTGGGATTACCAGAAACAATGCATAATTCCACCATGGTGACTCCATATATCATGGTGTATGGAATCGACAAAGTCATGACCATCACAATTCAGTTACCCTCACTACACAAAGTCATCTAAACTCAGCATACTTGAGATAGAATTGCAGATGTCCATATGGATGAACTAGTATCCCTTAATGAGAATAGGCTCTAAGGCACACATAGTCAAGAGATGCATCATAACAAAATATCTATCACCTTCAACAAGAATGTTCATCTATGTTCTTTCCATCAAGGTGACACGGTATTGGCCTAGAGATAGACAATGATACCTGGTAGGAATCCATCAATGATAGAGACAGGTGTGAGGGACCTTACATCATTCACAAGGCTTACCCCAACAACACATACTCCCTAGTCAAAATGGATGGTGAGCATATTACCCCTCCTACTAAAAGAAAATTACTCAGTCAATATTTCTCATAAGGACACCGACTTCCGTCTTTTCCACACGACGTTAAACTGTGTGATCCTTCTGAGTTGAAGGAAATAAAACCAACCAGCACTCCTTCCACATGACAATAAACTGAAAAATTGTCTTTGGTTTATACCCTTAATATATGAACCACCTATCCTAAATGGTTATAAACGATTGAACCCAAACTCACCATGATCTGAGATCCACGACCCTACACTGAGATCTCTCTTTTCCAGACCATATAAAGTTAAACAATGCTTCCTAGTCCCACAGGGCATTAAATTGTTATTAACATTCATCCTAATTCTAAAATGTATTGTTTGGTCGAAACATACATTCTTAAACTAAGACACTGACATCCTGAATGCATGATGAAAAATATGGAACCTCATTATGGTGTCCTCGCTCGAGAAGGAATCATGTTTGGCATTGGTCCTTCACCGTGATATTTTTAAATTCCTATAAAGCCCCAGACTTAAACATTACTTAATCATGAGATATTTCAAGAATACCCCTTGAGGATCTTTTCAGGTTTAGTGTTTTAGAGAATTAGATCATAAAACTTTCATTACATCCCATATTTAAACAAAGTGGTTACAATAAAAGATAGTATTAATTTGTTCCCATCAATGGACACATATTTAAAATAAAACATAGATTCTTTCTTGACACCTCCTTGACACTATAATCATATCATGTACCCTTCCCTTGACCTATGAAAAACATTTCAAAAACTAGGGATGAGCATGAAAAGCTCAGTAAGGTATATAAAAATATCGAAAGGAAACATGAGTACATGTATATATAAGAATCAATAAAATCATACTTTACTCATAAAACATAAGAACATTAACATACCTAATCAAATCATGAATAAATCATAGAAATCATAAGACATAAAGGTAACTTGAGGCATTCATAACATTATTACGTAGGGAGTAACCCTCTTGGTTACGTTTGGAATACCCATCACAGTATATTCCTTAAATCTCTTCGGAGAAACCATAACGTTTAACTCCTTCGTGTTACCCAATGCAGTGGAGAGCTATATTGGGATCACCCACCCTTATTTTATCATGGAACCACCCTTATTCATAACAATTCCCAAGAACCATAATATAATCGTATCACATAAAACATGCATAATGGAAACATAACATTTCCACTTTTCAATCACAAGATATAAATACAACACATTGATATAAAAACATTATGAAAACCATTTTCAATACCAAAATAAAATAAAATAAAATTAAAATATGGTATTTATTTCTCATTCAAAAAAAGTTATGGCTTGTAGAGGAATCCAAAACTCAAATAATGGTCACGGTGGCAGAGAATTCATTCTCACCGCATACATACGAAAAAAAACATTCCCTTTTGTCATTTAGTAAACTCTTCGTATAAAAAAGATTCCTTTTGAATAAAAGTAAATTTAAAAGGTTTTTATACACCGTATAAATGAAAGTTGTGTATATAACATAATATGCCTCAATGAAAGGAGATTGAGACGGATTCCCTTACCTCGGGTCCGACTTGACTCGATCATTCTTTAATGTACTGAATAATAAACTTGATTTAATTTATAATTGCTTAAGAAACCTTTTCAAGTTCATTATTACTTTTATATAACTTATTACCATGTAATTAACATTATGTAGTCATTTAAGTTAATAACAGTCGTTTTTTTGATATTTGGTACTTGAGTCAAAAATGAACTTCTTATATTTACAAGTTGTTCACGTAGTCAAATATACATTATCTCAAGAATGATATTCAGGATATAGATGCCATATATATCATATATATACAGTATATAGATGCATTTATAATATTACATAATCATATAGAGGTAAAAAATGAAATGCACTGTTCATGGAGACGGTAAGCCATACGTATGCATGAATGATACTTTCATTTCTATGTCATACTAATGGAATTAAAACTAAATGAGAGATATGTAAATATTAATTCCAGAATTATATTCATAATTTAGTTGTAACATACATCATATATATACTTTATATATATGTACTTATAATAGTACATTACATTTGGGGATAAGAAATGAAATGCACCGTTCATGGAGACGGTAAGCCGTACCTACGCATGAACGCTACTTTCATTTCAATCTCATAATTTAATGGAACGAAATAACAATTATATAAAGGTATATTATAATTCCAGTATAATATCATATATAAAATCATTAAATCTATCCTTTACAGGTACCACATATGGTATTAACGAATCAAATCACATTGAGGGGGCGGTAGTCCGCACTTCCTAAAATGAAGATATCGTGTTTACCCATAATGGAAACCATAAAGGTATGACATAAATGAAAAAGACAAAAGCATAATGAAAACATAAACATATTAAATATCATATATAAATATAGTGACATCTTAATGGACACCTTTGAAGGTGTAAAAATAATATTGAACAATCATCGTTTCGTGAGAAAGAAATTCACCATCCATAGAAACAGTATGTTCATTAACCATTAGATGTAGGTGTGTGTAAGTGTAGCTCGAATCCTTCTTATAACAACATCCTAGTATATTGAAGATACTGGAGTTGTTACAAAAGACAGTAATAATAAGATTTTAGGGGGTTGGAGAAGCAAAATAAAACATAAGAACACAAGAGAAAACACTACCTTTAAATCGGATAACTCTTTTTGATTTGAGCTCAAAGGCTTCCTTGGGAAGACTTATGCCCAACATGAGTCTTCTAAGAGTAAGAGAGGGATTTTTATAGACAAAATGGTCAGGGGTTGGCCGAGAAAAAGTCTTGAGAGGTGTGGGTAAGGTGGTAGAGGTGGGGGCCTTTTATATGAGGAGAGGAGGGGCACTCTTGGAACGGTATAAAATGTTACTTTATTTTCAACTGAATTTTGGATTTTAAAGGTCCCACATTGATTTATTTTGAGGATAAGGTGATAAGGGTTCCAAATATACTCATCCAATAAGTTTGTGACATGTGTCAGTCTTAGATTTTACATTATCTTTTCATTTTATTTAAATCGTTAAATAATGAGGTCATTGCTGCATCATCATGGTGTCATAAATAATTTAATTTATTAAGGTCAAAAAAATATAAAAAAAATATCATGATGTAGGAAATAATTTTATCTTTCTAATTAGTATTTATAGTCAAAAATATGACTTGTATAACCTCATTTAAAAATTGTTTTAGTAAAACAACTCATGTTTGTGACATTTTAACATTAACATAAAATAAAAAGATATTAATGTCATTTTCCTACCAAAGTGGCTCCATGGGATCCTAAAGCTTCCCCATAGATTTTCTTGTTCGTCCATGACACATCAAATAAGGGTAGGACATGTGTCTAGGTATTTTCATTTTATTATAATATCATCTTTTCCTTAAATTGCACTAATTACCTCTAATTGCGATTAAAAACTTTAAAGTTACTATTCACCATAAAATTATTTTAATCCCATTGAACCTCATTTTACTTCATAATGAAAACCATGTATGTCGGATTTTATGAAATTCAAAACACAGATGTGGTAAAATTTCATTTAAACTGAAAATCAGTTTTTATAAGTACCACTTAGTGGTTTCACTATTTATCAAAAATTGATGTTTTTTAGAAAAATACCGAAACATCACCGTAAGATATATTTGATATTCCGAATTAAAAAATGATGTCTATTTTAGAAAATCCAAAACATATAAGTTACATTAATTAATTTAATAATTAATTCCTGTTGTCAGAGTAAATAGCGTGCTTTTATGAAACAATAAGTATCAAAAGATTGACACTAGTTTAAGTCCAATTTCAATGTGAAATTAATTCCAATGACCACTATTGGTTTAATTGGTAAAAATATATTCTAATTTAACTTTAAAAACAATTCAAAAGAAAATATAATCATATAAATAAATTAGATTAAAAATAGTTTTTGAATTAAAATACAACATTTTTCAATAGTCATTAAAAAAATGAACTTTATCGGAAAAATACCAAAAATTTAACCAAAGTAAATTTCAATGTTCCATTCATAAAGAATAAGTTTATTTTGACAAATAGATCTTATAAAGTTGTCAAAAGTTTGATTTAAAAATGGTTTTCCATAAAATGGAAGTAAAACATTCTTTTAAAAATATTACTGTATTCCATGCTTAAGATTGGATTTATTCTAATTTTAAGACTCTAAAACACTATCTAAATCATTAATAGACATAGATAAAAATATAAATTATTCATTACTTACTAGGGATGTTACATCCTTCCCCCCTTTAGAAAATTACACCCCCGCAATTTATTTACATATCGAATAAGTGGGGGTATTTAGCCCTCATTGCATTTTCAGATTCCCATGTTGCCTCTTCAATCATGTGGTTTTTCCACAAAACCTTTACCCGATGAATCAACTTATTCAGTAACACTTTATCCTTGTGGTCAAGAATCTGGACCAGTTGTTCATCATAAGATAGGTTCTCTTCCAGCTGAACTACCTCTGAACTCATAACATGAGATGGATCTAGCATGTACTTCCTCAACATTGAAACTTGAAAAAAATTGTATACCTCAGATTAACTCGGAGGTAAATCCACTCAGTAAGCAACTGATCCAACTCTCTCCAGAATTTCATATGGTCTAATAAACCTTGGACTCAGTTTTCCTTTCTTACCAAATCACATCACACTTTTCCATGGTGAGGCTTTGAAAAAAAACATGATCACCTACCTCAAAAGGTAGATCCTTCCTCCTGTAGACCGCATAACTCTTCTGCCTACTTTGAGCTGTTCTCATGTGTTTCTGTATCAGCTGAACTTTTTCTCCCAACTCTTCTACCAATTATGGTCCCATCAGATTCCTTTCACCCACTTCATCCCAGAAATCTTGAGTTCGACACCGCTTCCCATATAATGCCTCAAATGGTTCCATCTGTATACTGGAATGAAAATTGTTATTATATGAAAATTCAACAAAAGAAAGATGATGGTCCCAACTTCCCTGATTATCCATCGAACAAGCACGTAGAATATTCTCCGATGTCTGAATTGTTCGTTCTGACTTCCCATCTGATTGAGGATGAAAAGATGTACTAAAATTTAATTCAGGACCCAACAACTTCTGAAAGCCTTTCCAAAAGTTAGAAGTGAACCTGCGATCACGGTCAGATACAATGGAGAGAGGAACTCCATGTAACCTGACTATCTCTTTAAGATACAAACGGGAAAGTTGATCTAGGGAAAAAGTATCTCGTATAGCAAGGAAATGAGCAGATTTAGTCAAGCGATCAACAATAACCCATATTGAATTATTACCTCGAGGTGTCTTCGGCAATCCCATAACGAAGTCCATGGATATATTCTCCCATTTCCACTCTGGTACTGGTAAGGGATGAAGCATCCCTTTTGGTAACTGTCGCTCTACTTTAACCTATTGACAAGTCCAACACTTCACTGTAAAATCAGTAATATCTCTTTTCATTCCATCCCACTAGTAATACTCCTGCATATCTCTGGACATCTTAGTACTTCCAGGATGAACTGAAAACGGAGAGCTATGAGCTTTACATAACAAATCTCTCTTCAACTGTGAATCACAAGGCACACACAATCTCTTCCCAAATCTCAAAACACAATCATTATCAACGTTGAATTCAGGCAACTTACCCTTCTGAACCAGCTCTACCTTTTTCTGCAACTCACTGTCTTGCTTCTGTGCTTGCTTGATTCTATTTGATAGAGAATATTTCACTGATACCTGAAACAAAACAAAAGTACATCCTGCACCAAAAACTTCTATTCCAAAGTTAATCAAATCCTTAACCAAATGATCATGTTCCAAATGCAACATTATAAATGAAGCATTACTTTTTTGACTCAAAGCATCAGCCACATTTTTTGCTTTTCCCGGATGGTAATTAATTGTACAATCATAATCCTTGATTAATTCTAGCCATCTCCTCTATCTCATGTTCAATTCTTTCTGAGTGAATATATACATTAAACATTTGTGATTGGTATATATTTCACACTTTACTCCATACAAATGATGCCACCAAATTTTTAAAGAGAAATCTACAGCATTTAATTCAAAATCATGTGTAGGGTAATTTACATCATGAGTTTTCAACTGTCGTGAAGCATTAGCAATTACCTGATCATTCTGCATTAGGGTGCAACCATGTCCTTTCAATGAAGCATCACTATAGATAACAAACTCACCATTATTGTATGGAAGTGCCAAGACTGGACTATTCATCAATCTTCTTTTCAATTTCTTAAAACAATCATCACATTCTTTTGTCTAGATAAACTTAACACCCTTCCGAGTTAGCTTAGTCATTGGACTAGATAACTGTGAAAAATTTCTAACAAACCTTCGGTAATATCCTGCCAATCCAAGGAAGCTACTAATCTCAGTGACATTTGTGGGTCTTGGACATTCTTCAACAACCTTTGTTTTTGCAGGATCAACAGTTATCGCATCTTTAGAAACAATGTGACCAAGGAACGAAATTTTTGCAACCAAAACTCACACTTGCTGAATTTCGCATAGAATTATTTTTCATTCAAGGTTTGAAAAATAACCTTTAAATTCCTTTAATGATCCTCTTTACTTTTAGGAAACACCAAAATATCATCAATAAAAACAACCAACATTTTTCACCTGAGTCAACTCAGACATCACTGCAACAAACTGTTTAGTTCTGATTCTGACCATCTCATGATACTGATTTGAAAGGTCATTTCCCTCAATATTCCTTCCTAGAATATCTATTTTTATTCATCTATGAAAAACCATTCTTAACACAAATATATCTTAGGATAAGAAACAGGGTAATCTTCAAATGCTATATCATTTCATTCATACCATAAATTAATTTATAATTTAACAATTTTCTAACTCCTAAAGTTGTATAAACCGATCTCTGATACCAACTATAAGGCCTCAGCCTTAAACATTACTTAATCTTGATATATTTCAAGAATACACCTTGAAGATATTTTCGGGTTTAGAGTTTTAGAGAATTAGATCATAAAACTGGCATTACATCCCACATTTAAACAAAGTGGTTATAATAAAAGATAGTATTCATTTTTTCCAATCAATGGAAACATATTTAAAATAAAACATGGATTCTTTCTTGGAACTTCCTTAACACTATCATCATATCATGTACCCTTCCCTTGACATATGAAAAACATTTCAAAAACCTGGGATGAGCATAAAAAGCTCATTAAAGGATATAAAAATATCGAAAGGAGACATGAGTACATTTATACATAAGAATCAATGAAATCATACTTTACTCATAAAACATAAGAACATTAACATACCTTATCAAATCATGAATAAATCATAGAAATCATAAGAGATAAATGTAACTTGAGGCATTCATAACATTCTTACGTAGGGAGTAACCCTCTTGGTTACGTTTGGAATACCCATCACAGTACATTCCCTAAATCTCTTTGGAGAAACCTTAATGTTTAACCCATTCACATTATCTATTGCATTGGATAGCTATATCAGGATCACTCTCCCTTAGATTATCACATAACCACCCATCTTTATAACAATTCCCAAGAACCATAACAAAATCGTATCACATAAAACATGCATCATGGAAACATAACATTTCCACTTTTCAATCAAAAGATATCAATACCACACATTGATATAAAAAAATTATGAAAACCATTTTCAATACCAAAATAAAATAAAATAAAAGTAAAACATGGTATTTATTTTTCATTAAAAAAATGTTATGTCTTGTAGGGGAATCCAAAACTCAAATATTGGTCACAGCGGCGGAGAAGTCGTTGTCGCCGCATACGTACGAAAAAAAAACATTCCCTTTTTCCGTTTAGTAAACTCTTCGTATAAAAAAGATTCTTTTTTGATAAAAGTAAAAGTAAAGGGGGTTTATACACCGTATAAAATAAAGTTGTGTATAAAACATAATATTCCTCAATGAAACGAGATTGAGACAGATTCCCTTACCTCAGGTCCGACTTGACTCGATCGTTCTTTAATGTCCTGAATAATAAACTTGAGTTAATTTCTACTTAATTAAGAAACTTTTTCAAGTACATTATTCCTTTATATCACTTATTACCATGTTATGAACATTATGTATTCATTTAAGTTAATAACGGTTGTTTTGTCGATATTTGGTACTTGAGTCAAAAGTGAACTTCTTATATTTACAAGTTGTTCACGTAGTCAAATATCCATTATCTCAAGAATTATATTCATGATGTAGATGCAATATAGATCATATATATCTAGTATATACATGCATTTATAATATTACATAACAATATTGAGGTATGAAATGAAATACACCGTTCATGGAGATGGTAAGCCGTACGTACGCATGAACGCTACTTTCATTTCTATGTCATATTAATGGAATTAAATCTAAATGAGAGATATGTATATTTTATTTCCAGAATTATATTCATCATTTAGACGTAACATACATCATATATATCCATTATATATATGTACTTATAATAGTACATTACATTTGGGGATAAGAAATGAAATGCACCGTTCATGGAGAGGGTAAGCCGTACGTACGCATGAACGCTACTTTCATTTCAATTTCATACTTTAATGGAAAGAAATAATATTTATATAATAGTATATTATAATTACAGTATAATATCACATATAATATCATTAAATCTATCCTTTACACGTACCACATATAGTATTAACGAATCAAATCACTATGAGGGGGCGGTAGTCCACACTTTCTAAAATGATGATATCGTGTTTACCCATAATAGAAACCATAAAGGTATGACATAAATGAAAAATAAAAAAGCATAAGGATAACATAAACATATTATATATCATATATAAATATAGTTACATCTTCATGGCCACCTTTGATGGTGTTAAGAGAATATTGAACAATCATCGTTTTGTGAGGAAGAAATTCACCATCCACAGAAACAGTATGTTCTTTAACCATTAGATGTAAGTGTGTGTACGTTTAGGTCGAATCCTTTTTATAAAAAAAATCTATTATATTGAAGATACTGGATTTGTTATAATAGAAAGGAATAAAAAGATTTTAGGGGGTTGGAGATGAAAAATAAAACATAAGAACACAAGAGAAAACACTACCTTTAAATCGGGTAACTCTTTTGGATTTGAGCTCAAAGGCTTCCTTGGGAAGACTTCTGCCCAAAGTGAGGCTTCTTAGAGTAAGAGAGGGATGTGGAGAGACAAAATGGTCAGGGGTTGGCTGAGACAAAGTCTTGAGAGGTGTTGGTAAAGTTGTAGAGGTGGGTGCCTTTTATAAGAGGTGAGGAGGGGCACTCTTGGAAAACTATAAATTGTTACTTTATTTTAAAATGGGTTTCGGATTTTAAAGGTCCCACATTGATGTATTTTGAGGATAAGGTGATAAGGGTTCTAAATATACTCATCCAATAGGTTTTTTTACATGTGTAGGTCTTAGATTTTACATTATCTTATCATTTTATTTAAATAGTTAAATAATGAGGTCATTGATGCATCATCATGGTGTCATAAATAATTTAGTTTATTTAATGTCTAAAAATTATAAAAAAAATAATGATGTAGGAAATATTTTTAGCCACTGATGATTCCATTCCTGTCACCATGAGGGTTAAGGAAATGACAGATCGTGGCGCCACTGAGGGGACTGGGGGTTCCAGAGATGAGGAGTGGAACGAATACGTGGCTCCTGAATATGTAAGTCTCTTTCCTTATTTGCTTTGTAACATGATTCAATTTAAAGCTTTGATACTCAATAAAATTATTCTTTTCATCATGCATATTTCAATGAAAGGAATTGATGGGGTTCCTTCACTATAGTATAGCCCTGGTGGTATTACCATTGGGGCTGATGAATCTCTTTTAGTGTTGGGTGAGATATCTCCAGGCCAGCAATCCATGGATAAGGATTTGGACAGGGCTGTCCATTCTCCTATTCATGTAACAGTACAGGAGACTGCCGAAAATCCCAAAAAACTAATGAGACAAAGGCATCGAAGGAAGAAGTCCACAACTAAACCCTTCATCAGTAGTGGTAAGTCCTTCGGATAATCATGAGTCTTAACCCATGAAAAGATTACTCATTCCTTTTGGGATTGTAGGGGCTTCTTCAATTTCCCCTCTGAGGGAGAGGAATTACCCTCCTCTAAGGACCACAAAGTGTTCTAGTGAACAATTACATGTTCAGGATGACTTGGCTGCTCTTGTAGAAGAGCCAATGTTTGTTACTAGTATCCCTCCTACTACTGTTGCAAAGAGAGAAGAGCCTGCTTCTAGTATGTTAATAATGCTTCATAAAATGTTGAATGAAACAACAAATAACTTTCATTATGTGATACATTAGGTTCAACCCCAACACTAGAGCTTTTGGCGGCCATTGAAACTGAAGCAACTACTTTATCTGAAGAAGCTATCCAGGGTCAAAGGCCGCAAAATGAAGGTCACTAAGAAGACATATCAAATGCTCCCACTGGTGATATTAACCATGATATTGAGATTACATTGGATGAAATGATGTAACTTGGCGCATCTTTTGAAGATATTGTATATCATGTTTAATTACAATGTAATTTAGAAGATTATGGACATGAGTGTTATCCTTCGTCCTATTAAAAATAACTTCTTATTACATCTCTAATCATGATCAGTTGAAATATGCAGTTCTATCTGAGCAAGCTGCTGAACTTCCAATACCTGAAGGGGTACAGAAATCCCTATTATTTCAGATACATTAGCTCAAGTGGAGATGAACCCCGTAGAGTTTCCTCCAACTCACCTTGAAAATCCTGTTGAAGCTATGAAATATGGGGAGGAGCCTTCCCAAATTACTGATCTACCGTTGGGTAGGGGATAACAATTTTTTGCAACTGTACTTAATTTATAAGGCAGTTAATAAATTTTTGTTATCTATTGAAACTAAACAAATCATTCAATTGAATATGAAAGGCCATCAATTTCAGTTCCTATATCTAGAGGTGAACCCTCATCCTCTCCCCAACGAGAATAGAAAGTGACGAAACACATGTCAGGGGGAAGGAGTAGAACAAGGCACTTCACTAAGTGCATCAATCACAGATTATGTTCCCCCCCTGTGACAGTGATGCCGAATAAGACCTAGATACACAAAAGGTGATCTAATTTTCATGACTCAAGGCATGGTAGAACATATAGAGGATCATATTTGAAGTGCCTTTAGAAGAGTTGTCATCGATGATTCCCCGACTGTCGTCCTTGTTCGTCATGTTGGGACTTGGCGGTTGTGGGTATCAAAAGATCCATGCCAGGGTAAAAAAAGTTATCTTAAAAGGGAGCAGGAGCAATAGTGCCATCAAGATTTGACCAGGTTGAAGTTGTCAGCCAATATTATCAAATTTGAGGCTGCGGTATTATGAGCTGAGGCTGATTATGCTACCAAGATGAAGGAGATGAAGCATAAGATCAAAGGTAAAGTCATCCAGTAGATGCATCTTTGTAGAGACCTGAAGCTTGACGTACATGAATATTACATTAATTTTTCGGAATACTTAATACATAAGAAAAAAACACACAAGGACCGTAATAGTTTAGTGTCTTTGGAAACATGGAATAAAATCTTCTAATTGTGGTGAAAGATCTTCAACATCTCCCAATAAAGATCTTCCCTTTTTTTCTTACCTAAAAACTTTCTTTATATCCTGGGGAAAAGAAAACATAAAAGGGTGAGCTCAAATGCTTAGTAAGGGTAAACAAAAGAAATATCAATCACATCATATTCATAAGAACATATCTTTTGGAAATCTTAACCTGCACAAGAGATCATGATTTCATAACATGGGATAAATCATAGTAGTGAAATGTAATCCCAATAATCATAACATAAAACATGAAACTTTGTGGCATACACACATAATCATAGAGAATCATTTCTTATTAGTCAAGACTCATTTCCAAGACTATCTTAGTTGACAAAGTCCCTTTCTGAACCGAGTTCACTCCTCGTTTCAGTCCTGTTTCACTGAACCGGTATATCCTACCATTCCAGCCATGGCTATCTCATGAGATATAAAATCTTTACCCAATGAATTGGAGGGAGATATCGGTCCCACCCATCTCATAATGATACCATTCTTATGTGTGACACAAAATCATAAATCATACATCATTGCATAACCCATGTAACAAAAATGGGATTCTAAAACAACATGACATCATAAAACAATTAATATAAGATAAAGGAATTCATAAAAATAATTCCATCACAACATAATCAAATCAATGTAACAATAGGGATAGAAACAGAACCTTATATTATCTTAGATAGAAAATAATTTTGATAAAACACTTCAACTCCATTCTTCAGGAAAATATCCATTCTACTTCAAAAACATTTTCCTTTCTTAACATGTCATACAATTTTAAACTAAAAGAAGTTGATTAAAAGTAAACTTGAAAAATTGTAAAGGAAGCTTCTAGGAAATAATGTTTTAAAAATCCATTCATTCCGTATATGTTAAAAAAACATTCTTCTCGTACTTTTGTCGGAAAAGTCAAAAAGTACCTCGTATGAAAAAATGACAAATGATTCCTTTCATATCCTTTACTAAAACCTCACCGAAGGGTAAAATTGGATTGAAAAAATTGTAGGTGGATGGAAATAATATTATATATTGAGGAAACTTGGATGTCGATGATAAAATACACCCCAGTAAATACTAAAGTATAAACAATCTCGGATAAAAATGAGATTGTGATATTTCCCTTACCTTAGGTCCGATTTGCTTCGTAAGTGTCCGAACCTCCTGTATAATGATTTAAATAATGTTATTGACTTATTACAGAATAATAATTATTTTTATGATATCATATATGGTCATATTCTTAGTTTCTTGGTAGTA
Organism: Viscum album; assembly: GCA_963277665.1. Lineage (NCBI taxonomy): Eukaryota > Viridiplantae > Streptophyta > Magnoliopsida > Santalales > Viscaceae > Viscum > Viscum album. The sequence continues at coordinate 12,149,775 of OY728154.1, forward strand.
ATATTTCATTGCTACTTGTTATTCGGTTGTTTATAAATTTTTGTTCTTATGCGTGTTTTGTCGAATAAATTCTTATTCTTCTCTTTAGTTTATAGATACATCATTTCAAGAATGGTATTAGTGTACTATATATCATATTTATTCATTCAATTCATTTATATAATCATTATTCAATGAAGATCATGTAGAATGAATCGCTTCACATCGTGGAGATGGTATTCCGTACCTACGCACGAGTGATGATATCGTTCCCATGATCGTGGAATTGTATTGGAGTGTATGTATACTATTTCAGAATCAATATCCCTTTATAATAGTCATATATATATCGTCGTTATTTACACCATTATACACATCCAAGTAAGGTGGTGGTGGAAAATAGATTACACCACGGCGTGGAGACGGTATTCCGTACGTACGCACGCGCGGTGATTTCCTTTTCTGTAGGATGGATAGATGGTGAAATAGGGTTGTTTCATACTTATAATAACATATAGGTATATGAGTGATACTGATGTTATTACATCATAATGAAACAACAAAATAAGAATAAGTGGAAGAAGAAATAATGATGAAAGAATCGGTAACGGACATTACCTCTTCTTTGAAGTGCTTCTTCGAGACCTTCATTTAGGGAACCAAAATTGGTCTTTGAAGAAGACCAAGACCTCTAGGATGTCCCTAGGGAAGTGGAGAGGAGAAAGTGGCAGGGTTTGGCCGAGCTTGAAGGCTCAAAGTGGTGTGAGGAAGAGAGGGAGGAGGTGCCCTTTTATAAGGGAGGAGAGGGGAACCTTTGGAATAACTAAACATATTATTTTATTATAAAGTAATTTTCGGTTTTAAATAGATCCAAATTGTTTTATTTCGAGGATAAGGTGGGGATGGGTCTAAATCCTCTAATCCAATAGAATTTAGACATGTTTTGGTTCCTATTTTATCCTTATCATGTAGATTTAACATTAAGTTAAATAATTTTACTTTTACCGTGTCTTCTTGTGTTCTTATACTATAAGGTTAATAAACTTACTATATCAAGCCAAAAGAACCCCAAGATGTTTATTATTAATATATATAACCTTATCTATGTCCTTTGGCCAAACCTTAGATTTTTAGGAATAAAATGACAATTAATAATATAATACTTGTTTTAATAACTATTTTATGTCAATTTTGAAACTATTTAGTAATTGATTTTTGTGAAAATCATAACAGAATGATAAGTTAGAAAATATTTAATTAAATCTATAATATCATGTCATATTAACCTATAAAATTAGTGTAATTCATAAAAAGTCTAAAATTATATTTATTTGGGTATTTATAACATCAATTATGTCAATATTTCATTAATAAGATAATTACTGCATCATCGTTGTGTCATAAATAAATTAAATTATTTAATGTCTAAAAATTACAAATAAAATACTATTATGTAGGAAAGATTGTTATCTTTCTAATGAATATTTATAGTCGAATTTATCTTATGTATAACCCCATATTAAAAATGATTTATTTATTAAACTTTGATTTTAACTATTTTAACCCTTCATTAAATAAATTAATAATAAATGTCCTAATCTAATACAAGTGGGCCTAAATGGTCATATTTTATTCCTATGTTTGTTTTTGGTCGAATTACACTTATCCAATAGAATTAGGACATGTGTTAGGGTAATAATAATATAATTTTTACCCTTAATTACCCTATTTACTTTTAACCGTGGTAAAAAAAGTAAAAAGTTACTATTCACCAAAAATTATTTTCATCTCATTGAACCACATTTTAGTCCTTGATATTAACCGTGTGTCTTGTATTTTCGAAATTCCACTCACAGAAGTGGTAAAATTAAGTTTTATGAAAAATTCAGTTTTTTTAACTACCACTTAGTGGTTTCACTATTCATCAAAAATTGAAAGTTTTCAGAAAAATACCAAAAATTAGGCCTAAGCTATATTTGATATTAAGAATTCAAAAATGATGTCTATTTTACCAAATTCAGAACATATCAGTTGCATTAATTAATTTAAAAATTAGTTCCCGTCTTCAAAACAAATAGTGTGTTTTTAAGAGATAATAACTATCAAAAGATTAACACTTGTTTATAACTGGTTTAAATGTGAAATTACATCCAATGACCAAAATTGTATTAAATTGTAAAAATATATTCTAAATATACTTTAAAACCACTCAAATTAATAATTTATCACTATTAATTATTTCTATTAAAAAAATTTAATTAAAATTTAGTAATTTTCACTATTCATCAGAATATGAAAGTTATCCGAAAAGTACCAAAATTTCACCCTAAGATAATTTCGATATTCCGAATCCAAAAATGAAGTCCATTTTGAAAAATAAAATTTACAAAATTTCAAAAAGTGGTTATTACTATTAATAACGGCTAGTTTTACTAATATTTTAATAGCATATCGTTGTTTAGTGAAACTCGGTATTGCGTACTACACACGCTATCGAGGAAGGTCGCGATTGCATGTAATGCAAGGAAAGTCAATGATGCGTGTTGTGCAATCTCCTTTTGGTGTAGCGTACAACACAAGACATTAATGAAAAGAATATTTTTCATAAAATCTCGGGGTGTTACATTCTACCCCCCTTAAAATGAATTTCACCCTCGAAATTCGTCGGGGTTATAAATTGTTTACTACATGAAAGTTTCATTAATAGAAACTCACATAGTAAAAAAGGAATACCAAAACCATTCTTTAAAAACAAAAGTATGAAACGTAACGGTTACCCAAATAAACTAATCACTGGGTTTCCGCATAGGTGAAAATATGGATATAGAAGAGAAATCTAACTATCATGTTCTGATAAAGAGTGGTAGAGAACATGGCTATGGAAAAGCCAGCAATCACAAAGCCATAAATTTTTGACGATCTAAGGTACCATCTAATTCATCAGATATAAGAGCACTAGGACAACATTTTTGGTTTTCAAGATCATTTCCCTAAAGTTGATGAAATTGGAATTAGAAGAAATACTTTCATGATTTTGGTATTGTGTCACCGTTGGTCATTCTTTGGAAAATTTCCACTTCAACTCTTAAAGAAATGAAGTTGGATTTGTCATTCGTGAAGTGTTAGCAGATCATGTGATAGAATGATGGGTAATTCCATCAGTCTCAAACAAAAGGTTACAAAAGTTATCAAAAATACATAAGACCATCTATGGTGAAGTTAATCGTATATGATTCCAAAAATGAACTTATAATTCATATATCATACCGCGTAATAAAATAAAACTAGTTTCTACTAACCAAGGACTTCCTGTAGGCCAGTGGTGTAACGACCCAATCTTTTTGAGTAGTATATTAACTTACTCTTAATGATTTAATAAGATGTTAATGGTTAATGCAGAAAGAGGAGTCGATGGCTTCATCCAGTAGACTCGACCCTTATGAAGCCCACTTATCAGAGCTTGGGAAGGGGGTAGCATCTGTGGGCTTCACATTGGACCAAGCCCAAGCCGAACTCTAGCATGTCAAGTTTCAACTGAAACACCTACGGGAGAAGTTCAAGTTAGTAGAGATTACTACTAGGGCAATGTTATCTGAGCCTCCCTCAGATTCTCTCACCATAGCACACCTTACACTTAGGTGTTATGCCGGTGTTATAAGGGGTTATGTGACGAGACCCTAGCTTCCTTGTGTAATCCTTTCGGGTGAATGAATTGAGATTTCTTCCTTTAGTGATGTTTGTGAAATTCCAACTGTCCAGATAATTTTAGAATGTATTTTATTGATGAATTTTGAAAAAAAGGATATTTTAAAATATTTATGAAAACCCTAAATAACTAATGATGTGTAATGATTTTCAAAAAATGGTCTTCTACAAAAGTGTTCAGTAAGGAATTTGGAGTCTAATAAGATCAACTTAATTTTTGATGAATAGTAAAGTATGAATAGTGATTTTACGCTTAGGATTAGTAATGTGACCAAATGGATTAGTAATTTCACTCAAAGAAAGTTTTAATATAATTTATACACCTAGATTAAGTAATGTGGTTCAACAAAATGGGTAAATAATGGTTTCATAAATGATTAATCAGGTGTTAGTTCGTTCGGGTGAATAGTGTTTTTTAATTAAAAATTTAATTAAAAATAATTAGAAAATTATTTTTATAAAAAGGACTTTATTTTTGAACTCAGAGCATCGATATTATGTTAAGGTAATTTTTGGGGATTTTTCTGAAAAAAATGAATTTTCGATGAATAGTGTTTTTATTTATAAATTAAATTAAAAATATTTTAAAAAATTATTTTTATAAAATGGATTTCATTTTTGAAATCAGAGCATTGATATTTGGTTAAGGTGAAATTTTGAGATTATTCTGAGAAAGTTGAATTTTCGATGAATAGTGAAAATATAGTTTTTAAGTTACGGATGTTCAATGACATCATTAAATGATGTATTAAGTCTATATTCAATATGGTCGAATTATGAATAGTAAGATAAGGTATGAGGTGTCCCAAGTGGCCAATACTATGGGCAAATACCATGGGCAAGCCCATGGTTTTGCCAAAACCACTAGTGAGGTGTCCCTTGGCCATTAATGCCTTGTCCCCTCACTTTCCCTATAAATACCCACCCTTTCCTCCTTTAGTTTTCACTCCCAACTCTCCCCCAACAAATTTATGGTCTCCTTACCTCCCAAGGAGTCCTCCCAAGGTGCCCCCAATCCCTCAAGGTCCAAAACTTTGAGTTTCAAGAGTCACGTTTTAAGGTAAGGGATCCGACCCCTCTCTTTCTTTTCATGTAATCTCTTTTATGTCATTCATTTTATGCTCCATGTTTTTATGTGACAAGATGTTCTTTTGTATTCCTCTTACTTCCCTTTCATGTTTATATGATGAGAGATCCCCTCTTACTCTCATCATTTCGTTTTATGAAAGTTTAAATGACGCCGTTAGGCTGCCGAATTTTAAAGGGATTCTTTCACCCTTCTCATTTTTCAAGTTTGATTTTCATGTCAAGTATTTCAAGTTCCTTTTTATTATGTTGGGGTATGATATCTATATCTATCATAATGATCTCTTATGATCATATGATGAGAGACCCTATTTGATCTTGTCAATTCATTTTTATTGAAGTTTAAGTGACGCCGTTAGGCTGCCGAATTTTAATAAGAGAAATCTAATTTTTTTTCCTTCCATGTTTTTCATTTCAAATGGTATTTCCCTCATATTTTATTACCATGTCCATATATACTTTATATTTTTTCACCCTACTGTTTTATGGATCATTTATGAGTGGGTGGCCCATGTCCCCTCTCATTTCAATGTTTTCTAAAACCCCGAAACATAGCCATTATGCTGCAGAATTTTCGTCTCAAAATGCCTCTCTCTCTTTTCTCAAAAATTATTTTATGTTATAAAGTGAATACTCAAATCTCTTATTTCTACAAGGGTATTCACATATATATCAAAATGTTCCATTTTAAATTCTGGGATTTACATACATGAGACCCGCTTTCCCTTTCTGTGGGTTTAAAGTGACGTAAAGATCATGTCTTTAAAACAGTTTTTAAAACGTTATGATTATGAAATGAAACCCATTTATTTTATCCTATATGGGTTATTTATGAAATGTTTGATGATGATATATGTGGCTCACATGATAATAAAGGAAAATTTAAGTTTGCGCCCTGATAGCGCTCCAATGCATTGGGTAACGATGTAACCACTAGAGATTACAACATTCACGATACCTTGGTGAATAACCTTGGTAATTTTCAAATGACACCTTGGGGAAGGACCTTGGTGATATTTTCATGATTTTCTATGTTAAATGATGTAGCCACATCTTCAAGTTATGAAAAAATGTTATTTTTATTATGAAATGCCTCATGATTTCTTTCTCATGCCTTAATGTTCTTTTCATGTTCTTATTGAAGTATATCATGTTCACATATAAAATGTTCCTCTTGTTTCCCTTACTGGGCCTCCTGCTCACCCTTTCTTTTGATGTATGTCCCTAGGTTATGAGATGCATTAATGAACCTAGGATGAACTTTATTAGAAGCCTTTCAAGTGTTTAAGAAGAATGCTTTATGTTGTTTTCATGTATTATGTTCCTGGTTTCCAAGACACTAAACCTTAAAGATCCTCAGTTTTTTGTAATGTAATGAATTTTTATGTTATAAGAAGACGGGATGTTATAGTTGATATCAAAGTATGTTTTAGTTATTTGTGGAAATTAGGATATAAAAACTTTAGGAAGAACCCTATAGAAAAGTTTAAATATAGTAAAACTTCCTTGTATTTTGGTAAGTATTGAGTAAGTGGTTTATCAAACAAATACATCCCTATCTGGATACGAGCAGGTAGAGGTGGCTCTGGCACAGATGTACATAGGGGTAAAACCCGAAAACACCTCTTTGAGCTAGACTTGAACGAGAACTGGTGCACGATAACGGGCCTTGCTGCACTCTTGGTTACGACACTCCCGGGGGATATGTTTGGTTAATCACAAGCTTTTTATGAATAATTATGAAGGAATTATAGAAAAGTGTAATTGTCTAAGCATGAAGTCTTAGTTAAAAGATTCATAAATGAAATAAGTTTCTCACTATGATTTTATTCTTTTAGAAAATGGCGGGCAATAGGAGGAACCATGCCGATGGTGATCGCAATACACCATGTGCTGACGGCCCTCCAATGGAAGCCGGAATGGAAACATTAATGTGAATGATGAACCAACTGACTCAAGTTATGAGTAATAACATGAATCAAGCTGAGAGGCCGATCTCACCACGAAGGGAACAACTTTCTGTTGAGTCCTTCATGCGCCAACGACCACCAACATTCAGTGGATCTACTGACCCTTTGGTTTCGGAACAATGGATAAGCTCCATTGAAAAGATCTTTTTTGTACTTCATTGTTCGGAACAAGAAAAAGTCACCCTTGCTGTTTACCGCCTAGAGGGAGAAGCTAATCAGTGGTGGTCACTGATCAAGAACACGAACTGACGAGGAGAGATGGAAGCTATGGAGTGGGAAGAGTTCCAGGGAATATTCTTTAATAAGTATTTCCCTCGTTCGATGAGAACGAGAATGGATAAATAATTTCTCGAGCTGAAGCAAAAGGAGAATGAATCAGTTGGAACCTACGAGATGAACTTCACAAGGCTTTCTCGTTATACCTCAAGCTTCGTCATGGACCCTAATGGGAAGGTTGATATATTCTTTTGTGGACTACGACCTCATCTACGGAAGAATCTAGCCAACAGGGACTATGATAGCTATGAAGAAATTGTTCGAAGTGCTATGAAAGTTGAACTAGAGTTTGGGGAGACACAGTGGTCTCACAAATCTAATGAGAAGAAGAGAACTCTAGAACCAAGCCTGGGAATAATTTTTGATCAGGAAAGAGGTGGAAAGCTTATGCAACATGCCACATGAAATAAATGTGGGAAGAAGCATTTGGTGAAATGCCTGATCGGAAGTGATAAGTGCTATAGGTGTGGAAAAGAAGGCCATATTTCTTGGAATTGTCGTAGTGTTGTGAAGCCTCAACTTCCCAACACTAACGACAGAGGAAAGATGGTTCTGGCCCTACCCGAAGTCACATGCTTCAAGTGTGGACAGCTTGGGCACTTTGCTAATCAATGTCCAAATCTGAGGGTGGTGGAGGGAAATCACCATCAACCTCAGCAGAGGCCAAGGGAGCAAGGTCGTGCTTTCGCTATCACAACAATTGAAGTTGAAGTTCCAAACGATGTGGTAGTAGGTACTCTTGTCGTCCTCTCAAAACTAGCAATTACTTTATTTGATTATGGTTCTATGCATTCCTATATTTCCTCCAAGTTTGCAAGGAATATAGAATGAATCCCCGAACTACTAGAGGTAGAGTTTTCAGTCAAGACTCCAAGTGGGATTATCCATGCATCAACAGTGTTTAGAGACTCTAGTGTTTACTTTAGTGAGCACAATCTTATTGCAAATCTAGTAGTCATTCCCATGTTGGAATTCGACGTTATACTAGGGATGGACTGGCTCTCAAAGTATAATGCTACGATCAAATGCAGAAGTAAGGAAATCTCAGTAGTCTTGAATGAACGACCTACAGTTATCTTCCGAGGAGAGATATCCCGAACTGATCCCTATCTAGAAGCACCTCCTATTGCTTTCTTTATGGAGTTAATCGGTGCTGATGAAGAAGGAAAAGGGATCATACAAATAGAAGATGTTCCGATTGTTCAGGAATACATGGATGTATTTCCTGAGGAGTTACCTGGACCTCCCCCAGAAAGAGAGGTAGAGTTCTCCATTGAACTTGTACCTGGGTCTCAACCGATATCAAAGACTCCGTATAGAATGGCAAATGTGTAGCTAGAAGAGTTAAAGAAACAACTCCAAGACTTGTTGGAGAAGGGGTTTATCTGACCGAGTGTGTCTCCTTGGGGAGCACCAGTTCTCTTTGTGAAGAAGAAGGATGGATCAATGCGGCTATGCATTGATTATAGAGAACTGAATGGTATCACAGTGAAGAACATATATCCTCTTCCAAGAATTGATGATTTATTTGACCAACTTCGCGGGGCTCGATTCTTTCTAAGATTGACCTTCGATCTGGTTATCATCAACTGAGGGTGAAGAAGGAAGATATTCCAAAGACTGCCTTCTGATCAAGATATGGGCATTATGAGTTTACTTTATGCCTTTCGTCTTGACTAATGCTCCTGCTATTTTCATGGATTTGATGAATAGAGTCTTTAAGGACTACCTTGATAACTTTGTGGTAGTTTTTATTGATGATATTTTGATATATTCAAAAAGTCATGAGGAGCATGAAGATCATCTGAGGGTTATTTTGAAAACTCTACGGAAGGAGAGGCTCTTTGGGAAGTTCAGCAAGTGTGAGTTTTGGTTACAACAAGTGGCTTTCTTGGGGCACATCGTAACCAATGAAGGAATCTCGGTTGACCCTGCAAAGACAATGGTTGTGGAGGAGTGGCCTCAACCCACAACAGTAACAGAGATTCGTAGCTTCCTTGGTTTAGTGGGATATTATAGGAGGTTTGTGAAAAACTCTTCACGGCTTTCTAATCCACTAACCAAGTTGACTCGAAAAGGGGTTAAGTTAATCTGGACAAAGGAATGCGAGGAAAGTTTCCAAGAGTGGAAGAAGAGATTGGTTAATGCACCTGTGTTAACACTACCCTCTATCAGAGAAGGATTCGTTATTTTTAGCGATGCATCTCTGAAAGGGCTTGGGTGCGTCCTCATGCAAAATGACAAGGTAATTGCTTATGCATCTCGACAGTTGAAGATTCATGAGGAGAATTATCCTACGGATGATCTAGAGCTGGCGGCAGTTGTTTTTGCTCTAAAGATATGGAGGCACTATCTTTATTGGGAGAAATGTGAGATATACACTAACCACCAAAGTCTAAAGTATATTTTCACACAGAACGAATTGAACATGAGACAAAGGAGATGGTTGGAGCTTATTAAAGACTATGATTGTTCAATTCATTATCACCCTAGAAGAGCAAACAATGTCGCGAATGCGTTAAGCAGGAAAGATCCTGTTGTTCTGGCAACAATGAGGATCTTTGGAGATCCCTTGATTAAAGATCTAGTAAAACTGGACATGGGAATTGTAAGGAAAGGGACATCATCAACCCTATAACAAATGATTTCTCAACCATCATTACTAGAGAAGATCAAGAAGGCTCAAAAAGAAGATCCTTTGCTGCAGGAGAAGTTCAAGGCTGTAAAGGATGGGAAGTTCCCTGATTTCAATATTGATCAAGAAGGTGTATTGAAATTTCGTACAAGACTATGTGTTCCATCTATTCCGGAGATAAATAAAGAACTGATGGATGAAACTCATAGCTCTACTTTCTCTATACATCCGGGAAGCACTAAGATGTATAGAGACCTTTGTGATCATTATTGGTGGGATAACATGAAGATGGAGATTGCCGATTACTCTACAAGGTGCCTGGTGTGTCAGCAAGTAAAGGCAGAAAGACAACTTCTTAAGGGGGTATTACAACCGCTACCCATACCAGTATGGAAGTGGGATAATATCACCATGGACTTTGTAACTGGTCTCCCAAAAACATCCAAAGGAAACAATGCGATATGGGTTATTGTGGACCGTCTCACCAAGACGGCCCATTTTATCTCTATTCGGGAAGATTTCTCTCTAGATCAGATTGCCAAGATATATGTGAAGGAAGTGGTAAGGCTGCATGGGGTACCACTATCCATCGTATCTGATCGTGACCCAAGATTCACATCAAAATTCTGGAGAAGTCTGCAACATTCTCTGATTACTGAATTGAATTTTAGTATGGCCTATCATCCTCAAACTGATGGCCAATCTGAAAGTACTATTCAGACACTCGAAGACATGCTGAGATTATGCTCAATGGAATTTAATGGTGGATGGGATCAACACCTCCCATTAGTTGATTTCTCCTACAATAACAGCTTCCATTCGAGTATTCAGATGGCACCCTATGAAGCTCTGTATGGAATGTGATGTAGAAATCCTACTTGTTGGGATGAAACTGGTGAGAGAAAGCTTCTTGGGCCTGATCTTGTGCAAGAAATGACAGAACAGGTTCATGCCATCCAACAACACATAAAGGCTGCTCAGAGTCGGCAGAAGAGCTATGCTGACAATCGTCAAAGGGACTTGGAGTTTGGTGTTGGTGACAAAGTCTTCCTTCGAATTTCTCCATGGAAGAGAGTCATGCGGTTTGGGAAGAAAGGGAAGCTCAGCCCTAGGTACATTGGCCCCTATGAAATCCTTGATCGCATAGAAGCAGTGGCCTATCGTCTAGCACTTCCACCGAACCTAGCTCAAGTTCATGATGTCTTCCATGTATCTCTCTTGAGGAAGTACATACCCGACCCTTCGCATGTACTGAACCCAGAGGTGGTACAACTGGAAAATGACCTCTTTTATGAGGAGCAGCCAGTGGAGATCTTGGACCGTAGAGACAAGGTCCTACGAAACAAGACTACCCACCTTGTGAATGTGTTGTGGAGGAATCATAAATATGAAGAAGCGACTTGGGAGCCTGAGGAAACAATGAAGCAAAAGTACCCTCACCTTTTCGACTAGGCCTCAAGTATAAATTTCGGGGACAAAATTTCTTAAGGGGGGAAGAATGTAACGACCCAATCTTTTTGAGTAGTATATTAACTTACTCTTAATGAATTAATAAGATGTTAATGGTTAATGCAGAAAGAGGAGTCGATGGCTTCATCCTGTAGACTCGACCCTTATGAAGCCCACTTATCAGAGCTTGGGAAGGAGGTAGCATCTGTGGGCTTCGCTTTGGACCAAGCCCAATCCGAACTCCAGCATGTCAAGCTTGAACGGAAACGCCTACGGGAGAAGTTCAAGTTAGTAGAGATTACTACTAGGGCAATGTTATCTGATCCTCCCTCAGATTCTCTCACCATAGCACACCTTACACTTAGGTCTTATGCCGGTGTTATAAGGGGCTATGTGACGAGACCCTAGCTTCCTTGTGTAATCCTTTCGGGTGAGTGAATTGAGATTTCTTCCTTTTGTGATGTTTGTGAAATTTCAACTGTCCAGATAATTTTAGAATGTATTTTATTGATGAATTTTGAAAAAAAGGATATTTTAAAATATTTATTAAAACCCTAAATAACTAATGATGTGTAATGATTTTCAAAAAATGGTCTACTACAAAAGTGTTCAGTAAGGAATTTTGAGTCTAATAAGATCAACATAATTTTTGATGAATAGTAAATTATGAATAGTGATTTTATGCTTAGGATTAGTAATGTGACCAAATGGATTAGTAATTTCACTCAAAGAAAGTTTTAATATAATTTAGACACCTAGATTAAGTAATGTGGTTCAATAAAATGGGTAAATAACGGTTTCATAAATGATTAATCAAGTATTAGTTTTTTCGGGTGAATAGTGTTTTTTAATTAAAAATTTAATTAAAAATAATTAGAAAATTATTTTTATAAAAAGGACTTTATTTTTGAACTCAGAGCATCGATATTATGTTAAGGTAATTTTTGGGGATTTTTCTGAAAAAAATGAATTTTCGATGAATAGTGTTTTTATTTAAAAATTAACTTAAAAATATTTAAAAAATTATTTTTATAAAATGGATTTCATTTTTGAAATCAGATCATTTATATTTGGTCAAGGTGAAATTTTGAGATTATTCCGAGAAAGTTGAATTTTCGATGAATAGTGAAAATATAGTTTTTAAGTTACAGATGTTTAATGACATCATTAAATGATGTATTAAGTATATATTCAATATGGTAGAATTATGAATAGTAAGATAAGGTATGAGGTGTCCCAAGTGGCCAATTCCATGGGCAAATACCATGGGAAAGCCCATGGTTTTTCTAAAACCACTAGTGAGGTGTCCCTTGGCCATTAATGCCTTGTCCCCTCACTTTCCCTAAAAATACCCACCCTTTCCTCCTTTAGTTTTCACTCCCAACTCTCCCCCAACGAAGTTCTGGTCTCATTACCTCCCAAGGAGTCCTCCCAAGGTGCCCCCAAGCCCTCAAGGTCCAAAACATTGAGTTTCAAGAGTCACGTTTTAAGGTAAGGGATCTGACCCCTCTCTTTCTTTTCATGTAATCTCTTTTATGTCATTCCTTTTATGCTCCATGTTTTTATGTGAGAGGATGTTCTTTTATATTCCTCTTACTTACCTTTCATGTTTATATGATGAGATATCCCCTCTTACTCTCATCATTTCGTTTTATAAAAGTTTAAGTGACGACGTTAGGCTGCCAAATTTTTAAGGGATTCTTTCACCCTTCTCATTTTTCAAGTTCGATTTTCATGTCAAGTCTTTCAAGTTCCTTTTAGTTATGTTGGGGTATGATATTTATATCTATCATAATGATATCTTATGATCATATGATGAGAGACCATATTTGATCTTGTCAATTCATTTTTATTGATGTTTAAGTGACGCTGTTAGGCTGCCGAATTTTCATAAGAGAAATCTAATATTTTTCCTTCCATGTTTTTCATTTCAAATGGTATGTCCCACAAATTTCATTACCATGTCCATATATCCTTCTTATTCTGTCACCCTACTGTTTTATGGATCATTTATGAGTGGGTGGCCCATGTCCCCTCTCGTTTCAATGTTTTCTAAAACCCCGAAACATAGTCGTTATGCTGCAGAATTTTCGTCTCAAAATGCCTCTATCTCTTTTCTCAAAAATTATTTTATGTTATAAAGTGAATACTCAAAGCTCTTATTTATACAAGGGTATTCACATATATATCAAAATGTTCCATTTTAAATTCTGGGATTTACATACATGAGACCCTCTTTCCCTTTCCGTGGGTTTAAAGTGACGTAAAGATCATGTCTTTAAAGCAGTTTTTAAAACGTTATGATTATGAAATGAAACCCATTTATTTTATGCTATATGGGTTATTTATGAAATTTTTTATGATGATATATGTGGCTCACATGATAATAAAGTCAAATTTAAGGGTGCGCCCTGATAGCGCTCCAATGCATTGGGTAATGATGTAACCACTGGAGATTACAATTTTCACGATACCATGGTGAATAACCTTGGTAATTTTCAAATGACACCTTGGGGATGGACCTTGGTGATATTTTCATGATTGTCTATGTTAAATGATGTAGCCACATCTTCAAGTTATGAAAAAATGTTTTTTTTATTATCAAATGCCTCATGATTTCTTTCTCATGCCTTAAAGTTCTTTTCATGTTCTTATTGAAGTATATCAAGTTCACATGTAAAATGTTCCTCTTGTTTCCCTTACTGGGCCTCCTGCTCACCCTTTCTTTTGATGTATGTCCCCAGGTTATGAGATGCAGTAATGAACCTAGGATGAACTTAAGGAGAATCCTTTCAAGTGTTTAAGATGAATGCTTTATGTTGTTTTTATGTATTATGTTCCTGGTTTCCAAGACACTAAACCTTAAATATCCTCAGTTTTTTGTAATGTAATGAATGTCTATGTTATAAGAAGACGAGATGTTATAAGTGGTAGGCGATAAAGGCCAATCGCACTTCAGTTGTGGGTTCGATTCCCACAACCTTGTCCGACGCGATGGGCTGTCGCCCGTCCTGCAAGTTTTCCTTTTTCTAAAACTACATTACTATAACATCCAGTCAATAATATCGAAAATACTTTTATCCTTAAACAATACTAACTTATGTCCAACATAGTCCATTCCAATCTTTTGGCTTATCCATAATACTGTTGTCCAATCTCATATTATAGTGAAAATGATTACTAAAGAGTTCATATAACAAGCATGTTAATACCATCGTTGATCCCCGTATATCATGAGATATGTCTTGTTGGTCACATTCCAAACATTCGAAGGCCATAATCATGTATTCTCTTGAAAAATGAATACCCATTGAACCTTACTGAAAACATTAATGCTGTTAAAAGTTAACACTTTACATATACCAAAATCCTCAAAATTCTATATACTCAAACCATGATATCACATAGTCCTTATATCAATCATGAGCTCATGAATACTGTCAAATATGTCATTTTCTCATTTTCCCTTCATTATGCGCATATCATATTTTTTTTTCAAAAATATCTCAATAACTTTCCATGGTTACTGGTATAAAATTATTAAAGACCACAATATACCAATACATAAATATTCCAATACTCAAAATTATTTTGGAATCCCATTACATAAACACTTAATCATTCCACCACATCGTTGTCATATTCAACATCACCAATGGTGATCGCATGTGACTTCCCTTTGTCCTTCCCCTTAAGTGGTTTCTCATGTCGATCATCACTAACCCTTGGATTAGGGCATTTATTGGAATAATGTCCCATCTCCTTGCACTTGAAACATTGAAGTGTAGTAGGTTCATTCTATGTATCCCTTCCTTTGTTTTCATCATTAGACATCTTCTTCCCCTCATTGCAGCATTTAAACACCTGATGACCTTCCTTTCCACATTTGAAACATTTACTTGTCCCTTTAAGACAATCTCCACCATGCTTCTTTCCACACTTTGAGCATAAGGAAACATTTACCTTTTTTTCACCATTATTATGAGATTTCTCCTTGAACTCCATCGTTCGTTTCTTGTCAAATATACTAGATGGATATGTAACACCAACTTCCATTTCTACCTTGATAGCACAACGCACAATTTCTTCATTGCAACTGAAGTCTCTTATAGCTAATGCCCATCAAAGATTTGGTTTTAAGCCATTGAAGAATCGATCAACTTTACTTTCAGGTTGGATGATAAAGCCAGATGCATACCTTACAAGCCATGTAAAGTTCTCTTCGTATACACCAACAGATTCATCATCCTTTTGCTTTAGTTCAAGAAACTCCTTCTTCATCTTTGTTCGAAGAATATGAGGGAAGTACTTATTGAAAAATAAGTTCTTGAACTCGTCCATTGCATGGACTCAATTTCATCCCATTTCCTCATACTCTTAATAAGGTTCCACCATTGATCAACATCACCTTCCAAACGATACACTGCCAAGATGACTTTATCATGTTCAGAACATTGAAGAACTAAAAATATCTTTTCAGTAGTACTAATCCATTGTTCAGCAACTAATGGATCAGTAGACCCGCTGAAAGAAGGTAGACGTTTCCTCATAAAGGATTCAATAGAATATTGTTCTCATCTCTACTAATTTGGAAGTACAAAATGATTCATATCTTTTGTAAGTATAGAAATAAGATTTTTCACTCCATCTCCCATAACATTTGTTTGTTCAGGAGGACAATCATTGCATTGTCCATTGCAATGATCAACACGGTTCCTTCGGGTTCCAGCCATCGTCTAAAACCCAAAAAGAATAGTGTGAGAGGAAAAAATCATGCTAAGGAAAACAACATAATAAAGGGGGATTATCCTCGATATCTAACATCTTAGGTTAAATTCTATGATCGTTACCGTAGTTCTAGGACTGTATCCTATACGTATACTTATCCTTAGGGACATCCCTAGACATACATTAGAAATATCTCTAGGGATCTCACTAATGTTTTCGCATCCTAGTTTCCAAAGGTTGACTAAACCTTTCCTCTGATACCAACTGTAGAGACCTGAAGCTTGACGTACATGAATATTTCATTACTTTTGTGGAATACTTACTACATAAGAAAAAAAACACACAAGGACCGTAATAGTTTAGTGTCTTTGGAAACTTGGAATAAAATCTTCTAATCATGGTGAAAGATCTTCAACATCTCCCAATAAAGATCTTCCCTTTTTTTCTTACCTAAAACCTTTCTTTATATCCTGGGGAAAAGAAAACATAAAAGGGTGAGCTCAAATGCTCAGTAAGGGTAAACAAAAGAAATATCAATCACATCATATTCATAAGAACATATCTTTTGGATATTTTAACCTGCAAAAAAGATCATGATTTCATAACATGGGATAAATCATAGTAGTGAAATGTAATCCCAATAATCATAACATAAAACATGAAAATTTGTGGCATACACACATAATCAAAGATAATCATTTCTTATTAGTCAAGAATCATTATCAAGACTATCTTAGTGGACAAAGTCCCTTTCTAAACCGAGTTCACTCCTTGTTTCAGTCCTATTTCACTGAACCGGTATATCCTACCATTCCAGCCATGTCTATATCATGAGATATAAAATCTTTACCCAATGCATTGGAGGGAGATATAGGTCCCACCCATCTCATAATGATACCATTCTTATTTGTGCCACAAAATCATAAATCATACATCATTACATAACCCCATGTAATAAAAATGGGATTCTTAAACAACATGACATCATAAAACAATTCATATAAGATAAAGGTATTCATAAAAATAATTCCATCACAACATAATAAAATCAATGTAACAATAGGGATAGAAACAAAACCCTATATTATCTTAGATAGAAAATAATTTTGATAAAACACTTGAACTCTATTCATGAGGAAAATATCATTTCTACTTAAAAACAATTTCCTTTCTTAACATGTCATACAATTTTAAACTAAAAGAAGTTGATTAAAAATAAACTTGAAAACATGTAAAGGAAGCTTCTAGGATATAATGCTTTAAAAATCCATTCTTTCCGTATAAGTTAAAAAAACATTCTTCTCGTACTTTTGTCAGAAAAGTCAAAAAGTACCTCGTACGAAAAACGACAAAAGATTCCTTTCATATCCTTTACTAAAAGGTCACCGAAGGGTAAAATTGGATTGAAAAAATTTTAGGTGGATGTAAATAATATTACATATTTAGAAAACATGGATGTATATGATAAAATACACCCCAGTAAATACTAAAGTATAAACAATCTCGAATAAAAATGAGATTGTGATATTTCCCTTACCTTAGGTCTGATTTTCTTCGTAAGTATCCAAACCTCATGTATAATGATTTAAATAATGTTATTGACTTATTACAGAATCATAATTATTGTTATGATATCATATATAGTCATATTCTTAGTTTCTTGGTTGTAATATTTCATTACTACTTGTTATTCGGGTATTTATAATTTTTTGTTCTTATGCGTGTTTTGTTGAATAAATTCTTATTCTTCGCTTTAGGTTATAGATACATCATTTCCATAATGATATTAATGTACTATATATCATATTTATTCATTCAATTCATTTATATAATCATTATGAAATGAAGATCATGTAGAACGAATCGCATCACATCATGGAGACGGTATTCCGTACGTATGCACGAGCGATGATATCATTCCCATGATCGTGGAATTGTATTGGAGTGTATGTATACTGTTTAAGAATCAATATAACTTTATAATAGTCATATATATAGTCATTATTTACACCATTATACCCATCCAAGTAAGGTGGTGGTGGAAAATAGATTACACCACGGCGTGGAGATGGTATTCAGTACGTACGCACGCGCGGTGATTTCTTTTTCCGTAGGATGGATAGATGGTGAAATAGGGTTGTTTCATACTTATAATGACATATCATTATATGAGTGATACTGATGTTATTACTTCATAATGAAACAACTAAATAAGAAGAAGTGGAAGAAGAAATAAAGATGAAAGAATCGGTAACTGACATTACCTCTTCTTTGAAGTGCTTCTTTGAGACCTTCTTTTAGGGAAATAAAATTGGTCTTTGAAGAATACCAGGACCTCTAGGATATCTCTAGGGAAGTGGAGAGGAGAAATTGGAAGGCTCAATGTGGTGTGAGGAAGAGAGGGAGGAGGTGCCCTTTTATAAGGGAGGAGAGGGGCACCTTTGGAATAACTAAAACTATTATTTTATTATAAAGTCAAGTTCGGTATAAAATTGCTCCAAATTGATTTATTTAGAGACTAAGGTGGGTATGGGTCTAAATCCTCTCATACAATAGAATTTAGACAAGTTTAGGTTCCTATTATAACCTTATCATATAGATTTAACATTAAGTTAAATAATTTTACTTTTACCGTGTCTTCTTGTGTTCTTATACTATAAGGTTAATAAACATACTATATCAAGAAAAACTAACCCCAAGTTGTGTATTATTAATATATATAACCTTATCTAAGTTATTGGGAAGAACCTTAGATTTTTTGGAATAAAATAACAACTAATAATATAATATTTGTTTTAAAAACTATTTTATTGTCAATTTTGACAGTATTTAGTAATTGATTTTTGTGAAAATCATAACAGAATTATAAGTTCGAAAAAAGTTAATTAAATCAATACTAACATGTCATATTAACCTAGAAAATTAGTGTAATTCATAAAAAGTCTCAAATTATATTTATTTGGGTATTTATAACATCAATTATGTCAATATTTCATTAATAAGATAATTACTGCATCATCGTTGTGTCACAAATAAAATAAATTATTTAATGTCTAAAAATTAAAAATAAAATACCATTATGTAGGAAATCCTTTTAGCTTTCTAATGAATATTTATAGTCGAATTGATCTTATTTATAACCCCATATTAAGAATGATTTAGTTATTAAACTTTGATTTTAACTATTTTAACCCTTCTTTAAATAAATTAATAATAAATGTCCTAATCTAATCCAAGTGGGCCTAAATGGTCATATTTTATTCCTAAGTTTGTTTTTGGTCGAATTAAACTTGTCCAATAGAATTAGGACATGTGTTAGAGTAATAATAATATCATTTGTACCATTAATTACCCTATTTACTTTTAACCGTGGTAAAAAAAGTAAAAAGTTACTATTCACCAAAAATTATTTTCATCTCATTGAACCAAATTTTAGTCCTTGATATTAACCATGTCTCTCGGATTTTATAAATTCCACTCACAGAAGCGGTAAAATTAAGTTTTATGAAAAATTCAGTTTTTTTAACTACCACTTAGTGGTTTCACTATTCATCAAAAATTGAAAGTTTTCAGAAAAATACCAAAAATTAGGCCTAAGCTATATATGATATTATGAATTAAAAAATGATTTCTATTTTACCAAATTCAGAACATATCAGTTGCATTAATTAATTTAAAAATTATTTCTCGTCGTCAAAACAAATAGCGTGTTTTTAAGAGATAATAAATATCAAAAGATTGACACTTGTTTATAAATGGTTTAAATGTGAAATTACATCCATTGACCAAAATTGTATTAAATTGTAAAAATATATTCTAAATATACTTTAAAACCAATCAAATTAATAATTTATCACTATTAATTATTTCTATGAAATTTTTTTTTAATTAAAATTTAGTAATTTTTACTATTCATCACAACATGAAAGTTATCCGAAAAGTACCAAAATTTCACCCTAAGCTAATTTCGATATTCCGAATCCAAAAATGAAGTCCATTTTGAAAAATAAAATTTACAAAATTTCAAAAGGTTGTTATTACTATTCATAACGGATAGTTTTAATAATATTTTAATAGTATATCGTTGTTTAGTGAAACTCGGTATTGCGTACTACACACGCTATCGAGAAAGGTCGCGATTGCATGTAATGCAAGGCAAGTCAATGATGCGTGTTGTGAAAGCTCCTTTTGGTGTAGTGTACCACACAAGACATTAATGAAAAGAATATTTTTCATAAAATCTCGGGATGTTACAGTCTACCCCCCTTAAAATGAATTTCGCCCTCGAAATTCGTTGGGGTTATAAATGGTTTATTAATTGAAAGTTTCTTTCATAGAAACTCACATCGTAAAAAGGAATACCAAAACAATTCTTTAAAAACAAAAGTATGAAACGTAATGGTTACCCAAATAAACTAATCACTGGGTTTCCACATAGGTGAAAATATGGATATGGAAGAGAAATCTAACCTTCATGTTCTGATGGAGAGTGGTAGAGAACATGGCTACAGAAAAGCCAGCAATCACAAAGCCATAAATTTGTGACAATATAAGGTACCATCTAATTCATCAGATAATAGAGCACTAGGACAACATTTTTGGATTTCAAGATCATTTCCCTAAAGTTGATGAAATTAGAATTAGAAGAAATACTTTCATGATTTTGGTACTATGTCACCGTTGGTCATTCTTTGGACAATTTCCACTTCAACTCTTAAAGAAATGAAGTTGGATTTGTCATTCATGAAGTGTTAGCAGATCATGTGATAGAATGATGGGTAATTCCATCTGTCTCAAACAAAAGGTTACAAAAGTTATCAAAAATACATAAGAAAATCTATGGTGAAGTTAATCGTATACGATTCCAAAAATGAACTTATACTTCATATATCACATCGCGTAATAAAATAAAACTAGTTTCTACTAACCAGGGACTTCTTGTAGACCAGTGGTAGGCGATAAAGGCCAGTCGCACTTCGGTTGTGGGTTCGATTACCACAGCCTTGTCCGACGCGATGGGATGTCGCCCGTCCTGCAGGTTTTCATTTTTCTAAAACTACATTTCTATAAAATCCCATCAATAATATCAAAAAAACTTTTATCCTTAAACAATACTAACTTATGTCCAACATAGTCGATTCCAATCGTTAGGCTTATCCATAATACTGCTATCCAATCTCATATTATAGTGAAAACGATTACCAAAATGTTCATATAACAAGCATGTTAATACCATCATTGATCCCCTTATATCATGAGATATGTCTTGTTGGTCACATTCCATACATTCGAAGGCCTTAATCATGTATTCTTTTGAAAAATGAATACCCATTGAACCTTAGTGAAAACATGAATGTAGTTAAAAGTTAACACTTTCCATATACCAAAATCCTAAAAATTCTATATACTCAAACCATGATATCACTTAGTCCTTATATCAATCATGTGCTCATGAATACTGTCAAATATGTCATTTTCTCATTTTCCCTTCATTATACGCATATCATCTTTTTTTCAAAAATATCTCAATCACTTTCCATGGTTACCGGTATAAAATTATTGAAGACCACAATAGACCAATACATAAATATTCCAATACTCAACATTATTTTGGATTCCCATTACATAAACACTTAATCATTCAACCACATCGTTGTCATATTCAACATCACCAATGGTGATCGCAAGTGACTTCCCTTTGTCCTTTGCCTTAACTGGTTGCTCATGTCGATCATCACTAACCCTTGGATTAGGGAATTTATTGACATAATGTCCCATCTCCTTGCACTTGAAACATTGAAGTGTAGTAGGTTCATTATGTGTATCCCTTCCTTTGTTTGCATCATTAGACATCTTCTTCCCCTCATTGAGGCATTCAAATGCCTGATGACCTTCCATTCCACATTTGAAACATTTACTTGTCCCTTTAATACAATCTCCACCATGCTTCTTTCCACACTTTGATCATAAGGAAACATTCATCTTCTTTTCACCATTATTATGAGATTTCTCCTAGAAATCCATCTTCCATTTCTTGTCAAAACTACTAGATGGATAAGTAACACCAACTTCCATTTCTACCTTGATATCACAACGCACAATTTCTTCAAAGATACTGAAGTCTCTTATAGCTAATTCCCATCGAAGATTTTGTTTTAAGCCATTGAAGAATCGATCCACTTTACATTCAGGTTGGATGATAAAGCCAGATCCATACTTTGCAAGCCATGTAAAGTTCTCTTCGTATACACCAACAGATTCATCATCCGTTTTCTTTAGTTCAAGAAACTCTTTCTCCATATATGTTCGAAGAATATGAGGGAAGTACTTATTAAAAAATAAGTTCTTGAACTCGTCCCATTCCATGGACTCAATTTCATCCCTTTGCCTCGTATTCTTAATAAGATTCCACCATTGATCAACATCACCTTCCAAATGATACACTACCAAGATGAATTTATCATGTTCAGAACATTGAAGAACTGAAAATATCTTTTCTGTAGTACTAATCCACTGTTTAGCAACTAATGGATCAGTAGACCCGCTGAAAGAAGGTGGACGTTGCCTCATAAAGGACTCAATAGAATATTGTTCCCTTATCTGCTCATTTGGAAGTCCAGAATGATTCATAGCTTGTGTATGTATAGCAATAAGATTTTTCACTCCATCTCCCATAAAATTTGTTTGTTCAGGAGGACAATCATTGCATTGTCCATTGAATTGATCAACACGGTTCCTTCGGGTTCCAGCCATCGTCTAAAACCCAAAAAGAATAGTGTGAGAGGCAAAAATCATGCTAAGGAAAAAAACATAATAAAGGGGGGGTATCCTCGATATCTAACATCTTAGGTTAAATTCTATGATCGTTACCGTATTTCTTGGACTGTATCCTATACGTATACTTATCCTTAGGGAGATCCCTAGAAATACCATAGAAATATCTCTAGGGATCCCACTAATGTTTTCGCATCCTAGTTTCCAAAGGTTGACTAATCCTTTCCTCTGATACAAACTGTAGAGACCTGAAGCTTGACGTACATGAATATTACATTAATTTTTCGGAATACTTAATACATAAGAAAAACAAACACACAAGGACCGTAACAGTTTAGTGTCTTTGGAAACTTGGAATAAAATCTTCTAATCGTGGTGAAAGATATTCAACATCTCCCAATAAAGATCATCCCTTTTTTTCTTACCTAAAACCTTTCTTTATATCCTGGCGAAAAGAAAACATAAAATGGTGAGCTCAAATGCTCAGTAAGGGTAAACAAAAGAAATATCAATCACATCATATTCATAAGAACATATCTTTTGGAAATATTAACCTGCAAAAGAGATCATGATTTCAAAACATGGGATAAATCATAGTAGTGAAATGTAATCCCAATAATCATAACTTAAAACATGAAACTTTGTGGCATACACACATAATCAAAGAGAATCATTTCTTATTAGTCAAGACTCATTACCAAGACTATCTTAGTGGACAAAGTCCCTTTCAGAACCGAGTTAACTCCTCGTTTCAGTCCTGTTTCACTGAACCGGTATATCCTACCGTTCCAGCCATGTCTATCTCATGAGATATAAAATCTTTACCCAATGCATTGAAGGGAGATATAGGTCCCACCCATCTCATAATGATAACATTCTTATTGGTGCCACAAAATCATAAATCATACATCATTGCATAACCCATGTAATAAAAATGGGATTTTTAAACAACATGACATCATAAAACAATTCATATAAGATAAAGTTATTCATAAAAATAATACCATAACAACATAATAAAATCAATTTAACAATAGGGATAGAAACAAAACCCTATATTATCTTAGATAGAAAATAATTTTGATAAAACACTTGAACTCCATTCTTGAGGAAAATATCCTTTCTACTTCAAAAACATTTTCCTTTTTAACAGGTCATAAAATTTTAAACTAAAAGAAGTTGATTAAAAATAAACATGAAAACTTGTAAAGGAAGCTTCTAGGATATAATGTTTTAAAAATCCATTCATGTCGTATAAGTTAAAAAAACATTCTTCTCGTACTTTTGTCGGAAAAGACAAAAAGTACCTCGTACAAAAAACGACAAAAGATTCCTTTCATATCCTTTACTAAAAACTCACCGAAGGGTAAAATTGGATTGAAAAAATTGTAGGTGGATGGAAATAATATTACATATTGAGGAAACATGGATGTTGATGATAAAATACACCCCAGTAAATACTAAAGTATAAACAATCTCGGATAAAAATGAGATTGGGATATTTCCCTTACCATAGGTCTGATTTTCTTCGTTAGTATACGAACCTCCTGTATAATGATTTAAATAATGTTATTTACTTATTACAGAATCATAATTATTGTTATTATATCATATATAGTCATATTCTTAGTTTCTTGGTAGTAATATTTCACTTCTACTAGTTATTCGGGTATTTATAAATTTTTGTTCTTATGCATGTTTTGTCGAATAAATTCTTATTATTCTCTTTAGGTTATAGATACATCATTTCCAGATTGGTATTAATGTACTATATATCATATTTATTCATTCAATTCATTTATATAATCATTATGCAATGAAGATCATGTAGAACGAATCACATCACATCATGGAGACAGTATTCCGTACGTACGCACGAGCGATGATATCATTCCCATGATCGTGGAATTGTATTGGATTGTATGTATACTATTTCAGAATAAATATCACTTTATAATATTCATATATATAGTCATTATTTACACCATTATACCCATCCAAGTAAGGTGGTGGTGGAAAATAGATTACACCACGGCGTGGAGACGGTATTCCGTACGTACGCACGCGCGGGGATTTCTTTTTCCGTAGGATAGATAGATGGTGAAATAGGGTTGTTTCATACATATAATAACATATCAGTATATGTGTGATACTGTTGTTATTAATTCATAATGAAACAACTAAAGAAGAATAAGTGGAAGAAGAAATAAATATGAAAGAATCGGTAACAGACATTACCTCTTCTTTGAAGTGCTTCTTTGAGACCTTCTTTTAGGGAACTAAAATTGGTTTTTGAAGAAGACCAGGACCTCTAGGATGTCTCTAGGGAATTGGAGAGGAGAACGTGGTAGGGGTTGGCTGAGCTTGAAGGCTCAAAGTGGTGTGAGTAAGAGAGGGAGGATGTGCCCTTTTATAAGGGAGGAGAGGGGCACATTTGGAATAACTAAAAATATTATTTTATTATAAAGTCAAGTTCAGTTTTAAATAGCTCCAAATTGATTTATTTCGATGATAAGGTGGGTATGGGTCGAAATAATCTCATCAAATAGAATTTAGACACGTTTAGGTTCCTATTATAACCTTATCATGTAGATTTAACTTTAAGTTAAATAATTTTACTTTTACTGTGTCTTCTTGTGTTTTTATACTATAAGGTTAATAAAATTACTATATCAAGCCAAACGAACCCCAAGTTGTTTATTATTAATATATATAACCTTATCTAAGTCATTTGGCAGAACCTTATATTTTTAGGAATAAAATAACAATTAATAATATAATATTTGTTTTAAAAAATATTTTATTGTCAATTTTGACACTATTTAGTAATTGGTTTTTGTGAAAATTATAACAGAATGATAAGTTAAAAAAAAGTTAATTACATCAATACTAACATGTCATATTATCCTAGAAAATTAGTGGAATTTATAAAAAGTCTCAAATTATATTTATTTGGGTATTTATAACATCAATTATGTCAATATTTCATTAATAAGATAATTACTGCATCATCGTTGTGTAATAAATAAATTAAATTATATAATGTCTAAAAATTACAAATAAAATACCATTATGTAGGAAATATTTTTATCTTTCTAATGAATATTTATAGTTTAATTTATCTTATTTAAAACCCCATATTAAAAATGATTTAGTTATTAAAATTTGATTTTAACTATTTTAACCCTTCTTAAAATAAATTAATAATAAATGTCCTAATCTAATCCAAGTGGGCCTAAATGGTCATATTCTATTCCTAAGTTTGTTTTTGGTCGAATTACATTTGTCCAATACAATTAGGACATGTGTTAGGGTAATAATAATATCATTTTTACCCTTAATTACCCTATTTACTTTTAACCGTGGTAAAAAAAGTAAAAAGTTACTATTCACGAAAAATTATTTTCATCTCATTAAACCACATTTTAGTACTTGATATTAACCGTGTCTCTTGGAGTTTCGAAATTCCACTCACAGAAGCAGTAAAATTATGTTTTATGAAAAATTCAGTTTTTTAACTACCACTTAGTGGTTTCACTATTCATCATAAACTGAAAGTTTTCAGAAAAATACAAAAATTAGGCCTAAGAAATATTTGATATTAAGAATTAAAAAATGATGTCTATTTTACAAAATTAATAACATATCAGTTGCATTAATTAATTCAAAAATTAGTTCCCGTCGTCAAAACAAATAGCATGTTTTTAAGAGATAATAACTATCAAAAGATTGACACTTGTTTATAACTGGTTTAAATGTGAAATTACATCCAATGACCAACATTGTATTAAATTGTAAAAATATATTATAAATATACTTTAAAACCACTCAAATTAATAATTTATCACTATTAATTATTTCTATTAAAAAAGTTCTTTTTAATTAAAATTTAGTAATTTTCACTATTCATCAGAATATGAAAGTTATCCGAAAAGTACCAAAATTTCACCCTAAGATAATTTCGATATTCCGAATCCAAAAATGAAGTCCATTTTGAAAAATAAAATTTACAAAATTTCAAAAAGTGGTTATTACTATTCATAACGGCTAGTTTTAATAATATTTTAATAGAATATCGTTGTTTAGTGAAACTCGGTATTGCGTACTACACACGCTATCGAGGAAGGTCGCGATTGCATGTAATACAAGGCAAGTAAATGATGCGTAATGTGCAACCTCCTTTTGGTGTAGTGTACAACAGAAGACATTAATGAAAAGAATATTTTTCATGAAATCTCGGGGTGTTACAATCTTCATCATCAATTAGATGTTGTTACAGTGGATCTTGACCAACTGAACAATTCACTGAAAGGAGCTGAAACAAATGGTATGAAATCCATTGCAGATGCCAAGAAAGAACTCCATCAAGCTGAAAAGAGTGATTTTGGTCTAGTGCATGAGCTTCATGTTGCTGTTGATGAAGCTCGCGATGCTGTAAATCAATTGAAGATTTATGTTGACAGCCTTTTGTAATTCTTAGAAAATAGAAGAGAATCTAGTCTGTAGATTTCCTTCTAATTCATGTGCATCAAATGGAAAAACACTTTCATTTTCAAACATTTGTGCATGCATTTTCCCACTATCCACATTAAATTTTTACCTAAGCCAATATGCCTAGTAAGCATAGTTTGATTTTGGCTAGGATTATTATAAGTAAACCTACAAAAATTGAATCTTTTAATTTCTCAATATTACCTAAATCATACGAAAATGTATGTTTAGTGAGCTGGGACATGGTTTTTATTCAGAGTTCCCTTGTCTTTTGTGGGCAGTTTAAATTCATGTATGGCACACATAAAAAGGCTAATGTTTAAGGTCGAAATGGCTTTAACAGAATGAATTAAAATTGACCCAATTCCTTGAAAACGTATCTGAAAACATATTACCACACTCAAGTATGATAGAAAACATGTTAATTATGACTTAAGAAATTTTGAATCTGATGAATGAAACAAAAAAGGGCTAAAAGGCATTAGAATAAGTAGTTCCCAAGAATGAAGTTACCATTATTTAACAAACCCGTTAGGGGGTTGAATTATGTAGGGTCGCCTAAGTGCATTGGATGCATAGTCAAATAATAGTATCTTTTGGCTGACATGTCTGTTATGTAGACTGTTTATGCAAGGCTGCCTAAGGGTACATGTAGCATAGTCAGGAAAAAGATCTCTCATGAAATTTACTTTTCTACTGCTAAAAAGCCAGTGGATATTTATGGAGATTCAAAATTTCCAAAGCAAAGAGTTTGCTGTATGGAGAGAGGAACATGAATATGGAGAAGATATTTCCTATCAAGATCGTCTATGAACTGGATGAATGTCAATCCTACAAAGGTATGACCCAAATGTAGGTAAATGAAATATAAACCATAGACTTGAATACTTTTAGATCATGAAGAAGAACATGGGACAAATATGTTAAGGATGGATATTTTTTCGGATTCTTACATGTTGTCGATAAGACCAATAAGGGAAAAAGAGGTTTTCTTCCCATGAATGAAGTTACTATTATTTGATAAACTCGTTAGGGGGTTGAATTATGTAGGGCCTCATAAAGGAATTGGCTGCATAGTCAAATGATAGTGTCTTTTGGCTGACAAGTCTGTTATGTAGACTGTTTAAGAAAGGCCGCCTAAGGGTAAGTGCTGTATAGTCAGGAAAAAATAACTCTTAGAAATTAGAGATTTTTTGACCAGAAGTCATGAAAATGGCTATGGAGATTTGGAAGTATTTAAGGTTACGTGTATGACACATAAAAATTGTCATTTGTTCATTGCATGTAGGGACACACAGAGCAATGTTAACTATTAACATGTTGTGGTTGTGTCCTGAATTGAGATGTTGGACTTCACTATATATCCCATAAGGATGAGAATCAAGCCATACGTAGTTAAAGAAATATAGTATAACATCATGTGTGATGATAGTATAGTAAATATTAGTTTAGGGTCATATAACTCAGACCATTATAATGAATACATTGTGTGTGTTTTCCAAGGGACTTTTCAGTCAGGAGACCGAATGTGGAATTTGGGGTTAGGCCCAAAGACATGGGGAGGGATTTGAGGGATGCTTGAAAGATCATACGTATCATATAAGGATGGTAATCAAGCCACACGTAGTTCTTGAAATATCATCTGTACAGATTTGGTTCGTACATATGAAGGGTGAAAAGGTGACTTTAATGAAATGATGGTTTGACCCAAGATAAAAGGTTCAGGAATTTCCATGTATTCACGTAGTTTTTATAATATATCATTATCAGAGGTCAATGTAAACAATGATTCCTTCTCAAGTGAGGGTGTCAAAGAATGTTATAGTTTGTTGTTATACAGGACAAAAGTGCGAATTGTTTAAGGTCATATGCATGGACCAGTGGTGAACCAATGTAAAAACTATTGGTTTTTGGGCTGCTTCACAGATCAACATCATATTAGGTGGAGGTGAACCGATGTGAAGAGACTGGTTTTGGGCTTGATCCTTGGGAGGATGCCTACGTACCAAGCCTAGAAGTCAAGGATCAATGTCTGCATAGTTCAATTTAAAAATAAATTAGTAATCAGGTTGTTTTTGAGAACAATGACCTAAAAATGGTGTTGGGACATACACATGGTTAGCGGCCCAGAGAGGGTGTCATGGTTGAATTTTACTCTAAGATCATGTGATTCATACTCATTGTGAGAAACAAGAGGTAGAAACTACCTTAACGATGAAAAGTTTAACGTCATGAAAGACGTATGAAGGTACTATGCAGTTTAAAGTCTTACAGTGAGGACTATTGTTGCTGCACAGTTTAGTGTCTTGTAGCTGGGAAAAAATACAGTTTAACATCATGTAGGACAACTTACGGGACTTTTTTTTGTTTTACGTCATGAAGGACTAATGAGCAGTACAGTTTAACGTCTTTTAGGACAAATATAGGGACACAGTTTTAGGTCATGTTGGACGTAAGGGTGTTGTACGGTTTAGTGTCTTGTAGCTAAGATGATGAGGACTATGCAATTTAACGTCATGTTGGATGAAAGGGGTACTGTTCAGTTTAATGTCAAGTAGTAAGGAAAGAAAAGGACACCGTTTAATGTCATGTTGGACGTATTAGGGATTTTTTCACAATTTAACATCATGTTGGACGATATGGATGCAAATAGTTTAAGTTCATATGTGTGGACCGATGATGGTGCATTTTAACATCTTGTTGGACGATAAAGTATTTGTGTTAAAAAAAAATACTTCTTCAGAAATCTAGCATTGGTTGGAGTAGTGATGAGTTCTCCATCCATTGAGATTCAAGAATCATCTCCATTGGAGTAGACCATTTGTATTGAATAATGCACTTCCCATTTTGGATCATGCTTGGGAGGTTTCTTTCCTGGTATCGTTGGATTTCTAAGAACTAATACCAATTCTCCCCGAACGAATGAACGAAGACAAACTTTTTTGTTGAAAGCTCATGCTATTCGAATCTGATAGAATTCCATGTGGTGCAGGGTGCACAATCTTTTCACATCTAACTGTTCCAATTCATCCCATCACTTTTGAGATTGTTCATCTGTAGATGAATGATCACAAATGGATACTCTGAGCGAGGTTAATCGAACCTCAATGGGAAAGAGTTCTTCTATTCCATATACGAATAAATATGGAGTTGACCGCATTGTAGTGCAGGTGGTGGTTCGATAAGATCATAAAGCATGAAAACGTTAATCAAGACATGATTTATTATCGTTATCCACCATCCTATGCAGTATGTTTGAAAGTGTCTTGTTGAAAGCTTCTATATGGCCATTAGATGCTACATGATACTGAGATGAATGATTGGATTTTATGTTGTATTCTTAATACAACTTCTTCACCTTAGATGAACAGAAGTTGGTGCCATTTTCCGTTAGTATGGTATGAGGGACACCAAATATGTTAATGATGTTTGACTTGTTTAAGCTAACAATGTATTTAGAACTGACTTCTTTAACGTGTGTTGCCTTTGCCCATTTGGAAAATAGGTCAGTAGAAGTAAGAATATACTTCAACTACTTGGCTGTAGCTGAAGGATAAGGTCCCACTACTTCCATTCCCCATGTAGAAAATGTCATTGAGTATTTAGCTGTATGAAGAAAATCTGGGGTTTGATGAATGAAGTTGGCATGTATAGGGCAAGAATGACACTTCTTTGGTAAATCAACACAATCTTGTATCATTGAGGTCCAAAAGTATCCAATCCTTCGAATTTGATCAAACAGTCAATGTCAAGACTGGTGGTCACCACAGACTTCTGCATGTACTTATTTCATGATAGCCATTATCACTTCACCATCACTACATCTGAAGAGAACTCCATCAAAACCTCTTCTGTAGAGAATTTTCTCTAAGTGATCTGGGCTATCATAATGAGTGAAATTGACCAAATGTCACCGGATTTGTTCTTTCCCTACTCTATTAGGTGGAAATGTTCTATTTTGAAGGTATTCCCTGATAGGTATCATCCATCCTATAGTATGACCATATGGTTCAGGAATGGGACTAATTTCATTGATTTCCTCTGTTTTGGTTTGAACAGAAGGTGAAATTGTACGATGGTGGGAATTACTGATGATTGTCTCATCATGATTTGGATCTGCCAGAGCAGTAGCTATATTTGACAGTGCATCAGCTTGGGCATTTTGTGACCGCGGGACATAAGAAAATGTCGGTTCTGAAAAAAAATCCCCCATTAACTCTCTAGCATAATCATACAAAGGGATTAGTACTTCTTTTCTGATTGCATAATCCCCATTGACTTTTTTGATTACCAGTTCTAAATCACCATTCACCTTTAAGTGACTCAATTTTCCTTGAAGTTCCAACTCCAATCCTGCAATAAGAGCTTGGTATTCTACTTCATCATTTGTACCGCCTCCCAAAAATGAGAAGGAATAATGTATCACTGCCTTTTCTGAGGAAATGAGTACAATTCCTAACCCAACATTGTTGAACTTAGGATCTTCTATTTTCTTCCCTGTTGAACTTCTGGAAGCACCATCAAAGTACATTTCCCATGTTTGAAGACTATGTTGAATAAAAAAGACTTCCTCATCAGGGAGTTCAACATCTGAAGATGTATCTTTTACTGAAGGATTTTCATCAAGGAAATCATCTAAATCTTGGCCCTTTATTTCGTTTTGAGACACATAATGAATATCAAATTGCTGAAAAATAATTGCTCATCTTTCAAGATGTCCGATAAGCATTGGATGATTAAGGATGAATTTGAGCGGGTTATTGTGAGATACCAATTGGATCTTGTGATGCTGTAGGTAGTGTCTTAACTTCTGAAATGAAAAGATTAATTCTAGGCAGCACTTCTCAATATTTGAATATCGGGTTTATGTATCATGCATAGTCCGACTGAGATAGTAAAGGTTTTTCCACTCCCAACATCATTCTTCTGAGCAAGAAAGGCACCCAATGATCACTCTAAAGCAATCACATAGAAGATAAGTGGTCTTCCATCCACAGGTGGCATTAAAACCGGTGGACTCAAGAGATACTTCTTGAGAATATCAATTGCTTCTTGACATTCTTCAGTCCACTTGTAAGTTACTCCCTTCTTCAGCAATTTAGTGAATGGTAAACTTTTTCCTGCCAAATTGGCGATGAAATTCAGAATATAGGCTAAGTTTCCTTGAATTCCTCTGAATTATTTTAAATTTCAAGGAGGTGACATACCAAGGATTTACTTTTCCTTCTCCGGATCGACTTTGATACAATGATGGCGTACAAAAAAGATGATAAATTTTCCATAGGTTACCCCAAAAGCACATTTTAAGTGGTTTATCTTCAAATTATGTTGCCGATGATTGTGGAATATGATTTCCAAATCAGCTAAGTGATTCGAAAGTTGTTTGGATTTAATCACCAAATCGTCCACATAACATTCAACAAACATCCCTAAAAAGGGTTTGAAGATACGATGAATGACACACTAATATGTTGCGCCAGCATTCTTCAGGCCAAAGGGCATTACCCGATAACAAAACACACCCTGAGGGGATCTGAAGTCTGTAGATTCTTCATCTCCTGGATCCATTCATATTTGATTATATCCAGAATATCCATCCATGAAGGAAAGTGCTTCATAGACAGCTATTGCATCAATTAAGAGTTCTCTAATCATAACTGTAAAATCATCCTTAGGACACTGCCGATTAAGATCTCCAAAATCAATGCTAACTCTAATTTTCAAATTCTTCTTTTTCACAGGGAAAATATTGGCCAACTACTTGGATATTGAACTTCTCTGAAGAAGTTAGATTTGATAAGCTTATCCACATCAGCTTCAATTTTGGAAGAATAGGTTGGGTGTGTTCTTCTTGCGTCTTGTTTGAATCCTCGATGTTCTTTTGGAAAACCAAAAAGATATGTGGAAACATCTGGATCAAGCCCTGGAATCTCTGTAGAGTTCCAAGCAAATATATTTCAATTTTGCTATAAAAAATAAATATACATTTCTTATCTTCAAGAGTCCTGGCCACACTAATTAAAGTGGGGCGTGGATCTTCTTTTGTACCCAGATTTATTTCTCTGAGTTCATCCACGATGGTAGAGATAACCTCTTCAAATGATAAAGAAGAATCCCTAATAACTTCCCCTTCTTCTTCAACATGTTTTATTTATTTTGTTTCTACTTTTATAGTAAATGAAGAAGCAGAATTTACGTGATCAAAAGAGACGTTAAAATTTGAACATCATGAAGAAGAGGCTTCCATTTCTGACCCTATTGATAATGAAGGGTCTTCCTTGTGAAATATAATGGAGATGATGGATTGAGAATCAACACCATAATTCACCTTTGATATTGCTATAATTTCTTCTGGCCTAATTAGCGATGTATAGACTTGCTGGATTTCAGCGGATGAAATGAAGAAATATCCATTTGAGCTTTCACCATTGCTTGGTGGATCATAAATTTCTCCCTTGCTGTCTGTCTTGTTTGCTGTAATTGACATTATGGAGGTTTCCATAAGATTATTTTGATTTGGTTCTATCCTTTCAATTTGACTGATAGAAAATACATAATCTATACTCACATGTTCTAATTGGTTTACTAGAATCATTTCCAAACCATATGGAGCATCAACTTTGGTAATCTCCCTTACTGTGGATTTCTCCTTTCCCTTCATGTGATAGAATTCCACATCAATGTATTGAGATTCACATGTTTTGAACTGGGCTTCTCCTCATACAATTTCTCAATTTGACCATCAAAACAATATTTTAGACATTGATGGTATGATAAAG
Source organism: Viscum album (assembly GCA_963277665.1). Taxonomy (NCBI): domain Eukaryota; kingdom Viridiplantae; phylum Streptophyta; class Magnoliopsida; order Santalales; family Viscaceae; genus Viscum; species Viscum album. Next base: position 12,183,647 of record OY728154.1, read on the forward strand.
GGATAGCCGCATGTTGATGTAGTCAGGGTCTTCTAAGCAAGATGATGAAGGCAGAGTCTTGATCAACAACAATAAAATCTGAATTGTATACAAGATCTCGAAACTATGTTTTGAGTGTATTCTCGCCTAGTGGTTCTTGTTAATTTTTATCATATCATTGTAACATCTATGTAGAAGTAGATAAATCAGAATCTTTGAGGCCCAATCGATGAACTGTACGAATGGGGATGAGGTTGACTCCTGAACCATTATCAATGAATACTCTTTGGATGTCTACACCACTGACCTTTCCAGATAAGTACAAAGGTATAATATTTCCTTGCACGACAAAATCTTCATCTTCATCAGTAAAAGATATCATTGCACGGTATTGTGTTGTATTATTCTCTACACGATAGACTTCAACCGCAGCAATTTCAGTTTCAAACACTTGAGGACTCGACAAAGCCTCGATGAGTTCCTCTCGAAGATCCATTGATAAATTCAAAGCATCCTGAATGGATAACTTGGCGGGTATTTAGGCCAAGTGTTTCAATACATCATACTTTTTATCCAAAGTTCTTCATTTCCCAATAGAAACATGTGGTTTAGCAGGTTCCATAGAAGTTTATACATTGGAATTTGATGCATCTTGTAACGGGATATGAGTTGGTAATACTCCTGTATTTGGAAGAATAGACCGATTAGGACTATTTAAATGCTGAGAATAAGAAGGGGGAACCTCCAACCGATCTTCCAGAATAACTGTGCCAGGACTGAATATGCCTTGTACGGAAGAACTTACTTGTTCTTGTTGAGCTTGTTGAAGGGCTCTAACATGAGTTGCTTCTGCATACACAGTTATATAAGGGGTTTAATTGGAATAGTGGCCTCTGAAAGATCCATGTCTTCCCCTATACCCTGGGCCCCTGGAACTTCCTCCAATTCCACTGTTTGATACGGGGAACCCAAGTACATCGAGTTTGAAACTGGGATTGGCATAAGTATCTGGTAAGTGAATCATATTAAAAGAACCAAAGATTAACTCTTCATCCAATGAAGACTCTGCCTGACTAGCCAATTTATGTTGTGTCGTTCGATGAGAAGGTGCACGTGGCTTTGAAGTAGATGACATAAAATCTTCTAGAGTCAAAGAAAATTTGGGTTTTGACAAGATCTCATCTTCTTCTGATAGATATTCCTTCTTTGAATTAAGATGTTTCTTTGAGGATTTTCCCTCTGATGAAGAGGGTTTTGATGCGGCATTCATGGAAGATGACACAATTGGTTTCTTCAATTGCATTCGCAAAATGTCATGAGTTTGGTTGATCATTTCTATGACCATCCAATTATCGTAATTTTGCATATTTTTGTTCTTGACTTCTTGCCACTCGCCTTCACTAGTGGAAATATGGTTTTTAACTTCGTCGTAATAACGTAGGTTTTTTAAAAACTGATGCAAATAGTATGTGCGGGAAATTTTTAGCGATGGTTTTGCATAAAACCGACGCCCAAAACAAGTATCTGATGATATTTCGCGTCGGTTTTCAAGAAACCGAAGCCAAAAGTTTTTTAAAAAATGTCTTCGAATCGGTTTTGAAGAAAACCGATGCCGATAATAATAATAAACCAATTTACCACGTCGGTTTTGAGGAAAACCGATGCCGAAACTATTTGAAAAAAAAATTGACGTTGGTTTTTAGTAAAACTGACGCGAAAAATAATTTTAAAAAAACATTTCGGCGTCGGTTTTCAGGAAAACCGACGCCGAAAATAAAAAAAATAAAAATTTGCGTCAGTTTTTTGGAAAACTGATGCCATAAGATTTATTTTCGCTGTCGGTTTTCTCTAAAACCAATGCCGAAAATAAAAAAATTAAAATATTCGGCGTCGGTTATTTGAAAAACCGACGCCGAAATGTTTTTTAAACTTTTTGGCGTCGGTTTTCTCGAAAACCGACATTAAAAGGCCCTTTTTGGCGTCGGTTTTACAAAAACTGACGCCAAATATCAAAAAAAAAGTTTTAGATAATTTCCCAAGATTCAATTTGACAGGTCGTGGAGTCAAAACAGACTTACGGATCAAAAGTTATGGGCGTCGGAAGTACGAGATTATATGACTTGATTTTTGGCGTCGGTTTTTTTCAATAACCAACGTTAAAAGTCCCTTTTTTGAGTCGGTTTTACAAAAAAAGGAAGCCAAAGATCAAAATAAAAGTTTTATATAATGTTAAAAGATTCAATTTGACAGGATGTGGAGTGAAAAAAGACTTACGGATCAAAAGTTATTCGCGTCGGAAGATGGAGATTATATGACATGGTTTTCAGCGTCGGTTTTTTTCAATAACAGAAGTTAAAAGTCCATTTTTTTTATTCGGTTTTACAAAACACCGATGCCAAAGATCAAAATTAATGTTTTATATGATTTTACATTCTTCAATTTTACAGGTCGTGGAGCAAAAACAGACTTACGGATCAAAAGTTATGGGCGTCAGAATTTGGATATTATATGACTTGATTTTTGGCGTCGGTTTTTTTCAATAACCGACGTTAAAAGCCCATTTTTTGCATCGGTTTTATAAACAACTGACGCCAAAGATCAAAATTAAAGTTTTAGATAATTTACCAAGCTTCCATTTGATAGGTCGTGGAGCAAAAATGGACTTACGGATCAAAAGTTAAGGGCGTAAGAATTTGGAGATTATATGACTTGATTTTTGGCGTCTGTTTTTTTCAATAACCCACATTAAAAGTCCATTTTTTGCATCAGTTTTACAAAAAACCGACGCCAATGATCAAAACTAAAGTATTAGATAATTTTCCAAGATTCAATTTGATAGGCCGTAGAGCGAAAAAGGACTTACGGATCAAAAGTAATGGGCATTGGAAGTTGGAGATTATATGACTTGATTTTTTGCGTCTGTTTTTTTCAATAACCCACGTTAAAAGAAAATTTCTTTCGTCGGTTTTACAAAAAACCGACGCCAATGATCAGAATTAAAGTTTTAGATAATTTTCCACGATTTCATTTGACAGGTCGTGGAGCGAAAACGAAATTACGGATCATAAGCTATGGGCGTCGGAAGTTGGAGATTACATGACTTGATTTTTGGCGTTAGTTTTTTTCAATAACCGACGTTAAAAGTCCATTTTTTTGTGTCGGTTTTACAAAACACCAACGCAAAAGATCAAAATTAATGTTTCAGATAATTTCCAATGCTTCAATTTGACAGGTCGTGGAGTAAAAACGGACTTCTGGGTCAAAGGTTATGGGCATCAGAATTTGGAGATTATATGACTTGATTTTTGGCGTTGGTTTTTTTCAATAACCGACGTTAAAAGTCCCTTTTTTGCGTCAGTTTTACAAAAAACCGATGTTAAAAGTCACTTTTTTGCATAGTTTTTTCAAAAACCGATGTCAATACTCCAACATGAGAATATTTTTAGCATCGGTTATATATTTAACCGACGTTAAAAGTAAAATTTCAAATACGCGGCTTCGATATTACAATTGTTTCCCAACGTGCGTTCCTATTTTCAAAATCCGGCTCAAATTATATTGAATTGCCACTGTAGAAATTTTCATTTACACTATATAAAAGCTCATCCTCTTTCTTTCAACATTTTTGACATCTTCGATACAATCAATATTTCAAATATTCTTCAATCGACGATTTGTACAATGTATTTATTTTCATCATGTAATTTCATTATTATTGTTTTCCTTATCACTAAAAATATTATTATTTTTATAATGATGATGAAGGATTTTTCTAACTGAGATACAAAAATAAAACATCTGCATAAGATTTATTAGTTTTTTGGAATTTTTTTTATCACTCACTATTTTCATTACCGCATGAGTTCTCCCTTAAAATGAAGTGAAATAATGATAAACAACATATTGATTCAAATGGCCCAATAAAATAATTAAATTTAGTTTCAATCACTAATTATATTTTTTTTGTTCATTTGGCATATTCATTTTGGTTTTTTTTTTCATGTATTCATCGAAGAAAGTTGTATCTATCGACCCATAATGAGGTACAACTTACGGCGACCATAACTTTTGATCTGTAAGTCCATTTTAGCTCCATAACGAGTCCAATCGAAGCTTGTTAAACGATCTATATTCCAATATTCAGAGTTTCGAGGTTTTGAGGTCGGTTTTTTTGAAAACCGACGTGGAAAATATTTTTTTATAAAATTTATTTTTTGGGTCGGTTTTTATCAAAAACGGACATTAAAACTCATGTAGAAGACAAATTTATATGTCGGTTTTATAAAACACTTATGCCAATGACCCCCAAGGTCATGAATTTCTGTGTCGGTTTAAAAAACCCAACATCAAAGACCACCAGGGCCTGATTTTTGGCGTCGGTTTATATAAAAACCGACCCCAAATATCCCCGAGGCCCTGAAATTTAGCATCAGTTTATATATAAACCGACACCAAAGACCCTTATGGCGAAGGTTTTTTACGTCGGTTTATAAAAAACGATGTTGAAACATATATTTTTTACGTCACCTTTATTGATGTTGGTTAAAAACCGACGTCAAAATGTAAAAAAAAACTGACGTCAAAATACATTTTTCCACTAGTGCTTCATCCTCTGGATTTTTAGCAATAACACATGATACCTATGCTAAATAACCTTTCAACTTGACATGTCCTGAGTCCACCATTTTTTGCAGGAGGTCATTAAAAAAACACTCCTGAATGGGATTCCCCATCATTTGATGAAATGAAAAATAATTGGGATGGTTTTCATCTCCTTCCTTGTTTGGCCTCTTTGGCCTTGGAAATTGATCCAAATTATTTTCCAGAGCCTAAATGAATTAACGAAGAACTTGTTCATTTTGGGAAGACTAATCTTTACTCTTCAGATCCTCAAATTGTTTCTGTCTTTGATCTCTTTGATCATCTTGACGAAATGGCCTCTCTTGTTGGCACTCAAGAGGTGAATCACTTTGAGAAGATGAAGGCCTTGATGTAGAAGCAGGTACAAGTGATTGTTTAAGCATAACTTTAGTAGTCTCTACATTACCTATTCTCATTCCTGGATCTGATGGAATTACATGAGTTTTATCCATAGTCTTTATAAGAGAGTCTTCAATCTATTGAGCAATTGAAGTAAGGTCACAAAACCCTCATGTGTATGTCACAGGGATCAATGGTGTGCGCAAATAATCGCGTAAATTTGCCACAAAAATTTGAAACAATTCCTCTTGAGGGAGTGCTAAGAATAGGGAATATGTTAATCCCTTCCAGCGAGCAATGAAATCTGAGACCCTTTCATTTTCCCTTTGCTTACAATTTGTAAGATAAAAAACTATTGTCTTGGGAAACGTTGATCTGAATCGAAGAAGAAATTTTTGTCGGAGATCCTCCCATCCAGTAATTGACCAGGATTGCAAGATTGTGTACCAGATAAAAAGTAGGTCCTTTTAATGACTGTAAAAAAACCTGATCTTAATTGCTTCATGTTGCTGAGGGGTTCCCATCATAGGATCACAATGAGAAACAGAATGTGTTAAGTGTTGCTCTGGGTCTCCCGATCCATTAAATATTGGGAATGTGGTACTTCCAAAATTTGATAGGAGAGGAATTCCATCAACCCATTCAGTATAAACTATATTTTCTAGTTTAATTTGAGTATTCTTTCCCTCAATAGCTTCTAACCGAGCTATTAATGACTCAATAGTAGTCATTAACTTTTGAGAAACATCCGATTGAGCTTGGACCTGAACAGGTCAATGACTGGGGCTTGGACTGATATTGTGGCTGGTACTGCAACTGATGGTAGCACTGCCGATTGTTGTTGCACTTGACCTATAGGATTAGACCTATGAAGGTGTACTGGTAGAGGAGGATATTCTTGATCCATCTCATTAGCCGCAACAAATTCCTTTGGCGGACTGACTCCAGCACGCTTAGGCGGAAGACTACCTTGAAATAGTTCTGTATTCAACCTCCTCAATTCATTCATTTCTTCCTCTTGTTGTGAAAATATTTGCTCTAGAGAGAGCGATTGGCCTTCTCCAGATGAAGGGTATGTAACATGATTCTTTTCTTTCCCCTTATTGGACACCTTTCGGAGAGGGGGTAATTAGGTTACTTGAATGATTACCTAGATTCTGGGTAATCCGTTGATTTCGTGTGATCACTCCTTCTTCATTTGTGTCTATACTTAAAACTTCTTGAGCAGGAACCTCTTCATCTGATCCCTCTGAGGGAGCCTCATCTAGTGGATCAGCAACAATAGAATTGATGACATTAATTGATGAATAATGCATTGCATCCCTTCTATCGGCATTTCTGTGATATTGTCTTCTTCCATGTCTATAGCGACCCATACATTACATACATGGTTAATACATCAAAATTTAAGCATACTTATTACAACATATAATAAAACCATTAAAGGACCGTATAGGTATAGTGTCTTTAGAAACTGGGAAACATAAACAACTGGTTCATAAAGCATCTACACTGTCTCCCATTTATTTCATCATATCCATAGACCCTTTTTGCCATATCTTACTTAATAACCTTCTTCCTGACCTGGGGAAAGAAAACATACAAAAGGGTGATCTCAAATGCTCAGTAAGGGTAAACAAAATAAATATCCATCACATCAAATTCATAAGAACATAACATTTTGGAAATCATACCCTGCAAAAGAGATCATAATTTCATTACATGGGATAAATCATGGTAGTGAAATTTAATCCCAATAATCATAACTTAAAACATGAAACATTGTGGCATACACACATAATCATAGAGAATCATTTCTTATTAGTCAAGACTCATTTCCAAGACTATCTTAGTGGACAAACTCCATTTCTGAACCAAGTTCACTCCTCGTTTCTGTCCTGTTTCACTGAACTGGTTTAACCTGCCGTTCCATCCATGTCTATATCATGAGATATAAAATCTTTACCCAATGCATTGGAGGGAGATATAGGTCCCACCCATCTCATAATTATACCATTATTATGTGTGCTACAAAATCATAAACCATACATCACATCATAACCCATGTAATAAAAATGGGGATCATAAACATCGTGACATCATAAAACAATTCGTAGAAGATAAAGGAATTCATAAAAATATTTCCATCACAACATAATCAAATCAATGTAATAATATTGATTGAAATAGAACCCTATATTATCTTAGATGGAAAATAATTTTGATAAAACTCTTGAACTCCATTCTTGAGGAAAATATCCTTTTTCCTTCAAAAACATTTTTCCTTTCATAACATGTCATACAATTTTAAACTAAAAAAAGTTGATTAAAAATAAACTTGAAAACTTGTAAAGGAAAATTCTTGGAAATAATTTTTTAAAAATACATTCATGTCGTATAATTCAAAAAAACATTCTTCTTGTACTTTTGTCTGAAAAGTCAAAAAATACCTCGTACGAAAAACACCAAAAGATTCATTTCATATCTTTTACTAAATACTCACCAAATGGTAAAATTGGATTTAAACAATTGTAGGATGATATAAATAGTATTTCATATTGAGGAGTCATGTATGTGGATGATAAATATTCCCCAGTAAATTCTGATGTATAAACTATCTCGGATAAAAATTGAGATTGCGAGATTGTCCCTTACCTTAGGTCCGATTTGATTCATACGTGTCTGAACCTCCTCTATAAAGATTTAAATAATGTTATTGACTTATTCCAGAATCATACTTATTGTTATGATATCATATATGGTCATATTCTTAGCTTCTTATTAGTAATATTTCATTTATACATGTTATTCGGGTGTTTATTACTTTTTGTTCTTATACGTGTTTTGTCGAATAAATTCATATTCTTCTCTTTAGGTTATAGATAGTCAATTCCCGAATGGTATTAATGTACTATATATCATATTTATTAATTCAATTCATTTATATAATCATTATGCAATGATGACCATATAGATTGAATCGCATCACATCGTGGAGACGGTATCCCGTACGTATGCACGAGCGATGATATCGTTCCCATGATCGTGGAATTGTATTGGAGTGTATGTATACTATTTCAGAATCAATACCACTTTACAATAATCATATATATTTATTTACTTGCACCATTATACCCATCCAAGTATGGTGGTGATGAAAAATAGATTACACCACAACGTTGAGACGGTATTCTGTATGTACGCAGGTGCAGTGATTTCTCTTTTCGTAGATGGATAGATGGTGAAATAGGGTTGTTTCATACTTATAATAACATATCAGTATATGAGTGACACTGAGGTTATTAATTCATAATGAAAAACTAAAGAAGAATAAGTGGAAGAAGAAATAAAGTTGAAAGAATCGGAAATGAACATTACCTCTTCTTTGAAGTGCCTCTTTGAGACCTCCTCTTAGGGCAGTACAAATGGTCTTTTAAGAAGACTAGGACCTCTAGTATGTTTCTAGGGAAGTGGGTAAGTGAAATGGGTAGGGATTGGCTGAGATTGAAAGCTCAAATTGGTGTGAGGATGAGAGGGATGAGGTGCCCTTTTATAAGGGAGGAGAGGGGCACCTTTGGAAATATGAGAAATATTATTTTATATTAAATCCCAACCCCACTTAAAAACACCCAAAATGACTCATATATAGAGATTAGATGAGATAGGGTTGTAATCTCATCAACCAATAAATTTTAGACATGTTAGGAATTTATATTAAACATTATCAACTTGATTTATCCTTATTTATCAATTTAATTTTATTTGTTGTAATAATATTCTAAATTTTAAATTATTATAAATAATTACATATGTGTTGTGAATTTTCTATCATTTGACACATTATGACATTGTAGACCATATAAATTTTAATTTATAAAATAATTTCAACATCACTATTGTTTCATAATTAATGATAATTACTTAATCCCTAAAAATTATAAATAAATTCCTATGATGTAGATAATTGTATTATCTTTATGGAGACTATTCATGCTCGAAGATTCATTAAGTTTATCACTAAATTAAAATTATTATACTTATAAGATTTAAGAAAGTTACATGTTGTCACATTCTTTGGTTTTAATAATAATTAAATTATTTTCATGGACAAAAGTCCATTAAATTAATCTAATATGACCCTTAGGTGATATGGGTCGACTTTTAGTCATCCAATAGGATTTTGGCAGGTGTTAGGGGAATTTTATAATCTTAAATTTACCATAATTACACGATTTATTTTTAACTACGGTAAATAAAATTTAACGTAGTTACTATTCATAATGCCCAAAAATAAAAACTATCCTATTAACATAATTTGGACCCATTGATTCCAAATATGGAATCCATTTTTCAAATCGAAAACAAATAAGTTTCATTAATTAATTTAAAATAAATTCTGTTGTTAAGAAAACGGGTTTTAGAAGCTAAAACATTTCCAAAGATTGAAATGTTTTTACCCATTAATTCAATGTGAAATTAATTCTAATGACATACATTATATTAAATGGTAAAAATATATTCTATTTATACTTTAAAACATTAAATATTATAATTTATCCATATAAATTATCTCAATTAAAAAATTGGTTTTTAATTAAAAATTAGCGTATTTTTACTATTCATCGAAATATGAAAGTTATCAGAAAAATATGAAAAATTTATCCAAAGTAAATTTTTATATCCTGATTCAAAATAAAAATTTTATTTTGTAAAATTGAACTTATAAACATGTCAAAACTAGATATAATGTCGGTGCACCATCAAAAGGCGGCAAAACTGCATTTTTTGAAATATACTTATTTTACCTGAAAGATTTATTTTGTTTTCTTACCATGTTCTAAAAAAATGTGTTAGATGAATAATAATGTTATATAATTCAAAATGTAGTTAATACTATTCATAGCGTCTAGTCCATAATAATATATCATTGTTTAGTGAAACCCGGTATTGCATACTACACACCCTATCAAGGAAGGTCACGATTGTGTGTAATGCAAGCCATGTCCGTATTGTGTGCTGTGAAAGATTACATTGGTGTTGCGTATAACATAAGACATAAAAAAATATTTCTCATAAAATGTCAGGGTGTTACATTCTACCCCCCTTAAAATGAATTTTTCCATTGAAATTTGTCACTTCATTACAAACAGATGAGGATACCTCTCCCTCATAATATTCTCAAGTTCCCATGTAGCTTCTTCTAATTGGTGGTTCCTCCATAAAACATTCACCAAGCGAGTGGTCTTGTTCCGTAGGGCTTTTTCGCTATGATCCAGAATCTCTATTGGATGTTCATCATAAGAAAGATCTTGCTCCAGCAGTACGACTCTTGAGCTGAGTATATGTGAAGGATCAGGTATGTACTTTATCAGGAGAGATACATGGAACACATCGTGAACTTGAGAGAGATTCGGTGGAAGCGCCAATCAGAAATCCACATTCCCAACATGATCCAGAATTTCAAAAGAACTGATATATCTAGGGCTCAACTTTCCCTTCTTTCCAAATCTCATGACCCTCTTCCAGGGAGATATTCGTAAGTACACTTTATCACCCACTTCAAACTCTAAATCTTTTCTTTAGTTGTCTGCATAACTTTTTTTTTTTGACTCTGAGCTGCTCTAATGTGTTGTTGAATAGATCTGCCTTTTTCTGACATCTCATCAACAAGATCAGTTCCTAATAGCTTTCTTTCCCAAACTACATCCCAGCGAGTTGGAGTCCTGTATTTCTTTCCATAGAGAGCTTCATAAGGAGCCATCTGAATACTGGAGTGAAATCTATTATTATAAGAAAATTCCACCAAATGTAGGTGTTGATCCCAACCACCTTTTAAATATATAGAGCAAGATCTCAACATATTTTCTAGAGTTTTAATTGTCCTCTAAGAATGACCGTCTTTCTGAGGATGATAAGCAGTGCTGAAACTCAACTCTATATCTAGAGTATGCTGAAGACTTCACCAGAACATTGAGGTAAACCTCGGATCCCGATCAGATATAATAGAAACTGGTACTCCATGCAATCATACCACTTTCTTTACATATATCTTGGAAAGCTGGTCTAGAGAGAAATCCTCTCTAATACCAATGAAGTGTGCAGACTTTGTAAGACGATCAACTATGACCCAGATAGCATTATTGCCTTTGGATGTTTTAGGAATTCCAGTGACAAAGTCCATAGTAATGTTTTCCCATTTCCATTCTAGTATGGGTAATGGTTGTAACATCCCCTTAGACTTCTGTCTCTCAACATTAACTTGCTGACAAACCAAGAATCGATAGACATATTCAACAACATCTCTTTTCATGCCATCCCACCAAAAGTACTCATTCAGGTCCCTATACATCTTCATGCTTCCAAGACGAATAGAGAATTAAGAACTATGAGCCTCATCTAGAATCTCATTCTTTAATTCGGGGATGGGAGGAAGACAACCCCGATTCCTGAACTTTATTATCCCATCACAATCAAGGTTGAATTCAGGAACATTTCTCACCTTCTTTTGTAACTCGACATCTTCTTTCTGTGACTCTTTAATCATCACATGTATAGATGGTTGAACATTCATTTGAGAAAGATACTATTTTCCCCTTTCATTATAATTCCAAGATCCATCATTTGTAAATCCCTAAATATTGGATCTTTTGTTATCCTCATCATGTATAAGATAGCATGATCTTGTCAACTTAATGCATCTGCCACCATGTTTGCTTTCCCAAGGTGGCAATGAATTGAGCAGTCGTAATCCTTAATCATCTCCAACCATCTTCTTTGGCGCATATTCAGCCCATTTTGTGTGAAAATATACTTTAAACTTTTATGATCAGTATAAATATCCCACCTTTCACCATAAAGGTAATGCCTCCAAATCATGAATTCAAAGATTACCGCAGCCAACTCCAAATCATGAGTTGGGAATTTTGCTTATGGATTTTCAACTGTCATGAGGCATAAGCTATCACCGTATCATTTTTCATGAGAACACACCCCAGTCCCTTCTTGGATGCATCACTGTAGATCACAAACCATTCTCCACTGCAAGGTAGTGTGAGAATAGGTGCACTGGCTAACCTTTTTTTAGCTCTTTGAAATTCTCTTCACATTCCTCCGTCCAAACCAACTTAACTCCTTTTCGAGTCAACTTCGTGAGTGGATTAGATAACCTTGAAAAATCTTTCACAACATGTCTTTAATATCCATCCAAACCAAGAAAACATCGGATCTCAGTTACTGTTGTTGGTCTCGACTATCTTTCGATAACCTTTGTTTTTGCTAGATCCACAGATATCCCCTCTTTTGAGTTTATGTGACCCAAAAATGCAACTTCTTGAAGCCAAAATTCACACTTGGTAAATTTGGAATAAAGCTTCTCCTTTCTTAGGGTCTTTAATACAATTCTTAAGGGATATTCATGTTCTTCCTTTCACTTTGAATAGACAAGAATATTATATATAAAGACTGCCACAAACTGATCAAAATAGTCTCTAAAGACTCTATTCATCAGATCCATGAAGATAGCAGGGGAATTAGTAAGACCAAATGGCATCACTATAAATTCATAGTGTCCATACCTTGTACGGAAAGCCATCTTTGGTACATCCTCCCTTTTGACCCTTAATTGATGATGCCCTGAACAAAGATCAATCTTGGAAAAGTATTGTTCTCCACATAGTTGGTCAAATAGGTCATCAATGAGTGGGAGAGGATATTTGTTCTTGATAGTGATCTTGTTAAGTTCTCAATAATCAATGCAGAGTCTCATTGATCCATCTTTCTTCTTAACAAACAGAACAGGTGCTCCCCTAGGTGACACACTAGGGTGAATGGATCCTTTATCAAGATTCTCTTGGACTTGCTTCTTCAATTCCTGCAACTCAATTGGGGCCATTCTATAAGGTGTCATTAAAATAGGCAAAGCACCCAGTGTGAGTTCTATTGAAAACTCAACTTCACGATTTCGTGGAAGACCTAGGAATACCTACAGAAAGACATCATAAAAATCCCATACAATGGGAATATTATTAATCGTGAGTTTCTCTCCAACCAATTGAGATAAATAACCTTCATTGAGTGGAATCAAGACCCATAAAGTAGAATAAATTTCCACTGGAAGGTTATGTTCATCCTTGCATTGATAGACGATCATAGATTGATCTGGAATATGAAATGTGACTTCCCTTATTTGGCAATTGATATGAGCTCCATATATAGAAAGCCAATCCATTCCAAGAATCACAACAAATTCCACTATAGGAAGGATCAAAAGATTTGTAGGAAGCACTTTACCACAAGCTTCAATCGGAGAAGAATTGTAAACGTTTGATGCGACTATTGTTCCATTAGGAGTTGTCACAGCCAACTCAACATCTTATTGTTGAGGTAATACGGAGATACCCTTAGAAAATTCTTTATAAATAAAAGAGTGGGTGGATCCAGAATCAAATAAAACATTTGCTACTTTAGAGTGGATGGTAAGTGTACCTCTCACCACTTCGTTCTCGTAATCCACATCGCTGATAGTAATTGCAGGTGACTTTCCCTTTCCTTTGGCCTTAAGAGTTTTTTGACGTCAATCATCATCATCAAGCCTTGGATTTGGGCATTGATTGGCATAATGCCCCATCTCCTTGCACTTGAAACATTGAAGTGTAGTTTGTTCATTCTGTGTATCCCTTCCTTTTTTTGCATCATTAGACATCTTATTCCCATTATTTCGACATTCAATTTCCCTATGACCTTATTTTCCACACTTATAAAATTTTCTTGTCCCCTTAAGTCAATTTCCTCCATGTTTCATTCCACACATTGAGCATAAGGGAAAACTCATCTTCTTTTCAGTGTAGTCTTTAGATTTTCCTTTGAATTCCATTTTCCTCTTCTTATCAAACCCATGTGACTGATGGGTTACACCAATCTCCATCTCAACCTTGAGAGCACATGGAACAATTTTCTCGTAGCTATTGAAGTCCCTTATTGCTAACACCCTTCAAAGACTTGGTTTTAAGCCACTTAAGAATCGATCGATCTTACTCTCAGGTTGGATAATAATTCGGGATGCGTACCTTGAAAGTCTTGTAAAATTTGCTTCGTAGGTACCAACGGATTCATCGTACTTTTGCTTCACTTCAAAAAACTCCTTCTCCATTTTTATCAAAGAATACGAGGGAAATACTTATTGAAAAATATGTTCCTGAACTCGTCCCATTCCATGGACTCAATTTCATCCCTTTGCCTCATATTCTTAATAAGATTCCACCATTGATCAGCATCACCTTCCAAACGATACACTGATAAGATAAATTTATCATGTTCAGAACATTGAAGAACTGAAAATATCTTTTCGGTGGTACTGATCCATTGTTCAGCCACTAATGGATTAGAAGACCCGCTGAATGAAGGTGAACGCTGCCTCATGAAGTATTCAACAAAATTTTGCTACTTCATTTGCTCATTTGGAAGTCCTGCATGATTCATAGCTTGAGCAAGTTGTGTGAGCATGGTTACAAGATTTTTCATTCCATCCCCCATAACATTTGGTTTCTTAGGGGGACAATCATTGCATTGCCCGTCGCATTCCGCATTAACACGATTCCTTTGGGTTCCATCCATTGACTAAAACCAAGAAGAATAGTGTGAGAAACACTAATTATAATAGGAAAACAACATAATCAAGAATAAAATCTCACACATAAGGTCTTATAATAGGTTGTTCATGGCCGTTTCTAAAACACTAAGATTGTGTTCTTCGCTTAGACATATCATTAGTTTTCTTAATAAGGCTTCCACATCCTAGTTTCCAAAGGTTGACTATACTTTTCCTCTGATACCAACTATAGAGACCCATAATTTACATACATGGTTAATAATTCAAAATTGAAGCATACTTATTACAAAATATAACAAAACCACTAAAGGACCATATAGGTATAGTGTCTTTAGAAACTGTGACACATAAAGAACTGGTTCATAAAGCATCTACATTGTCTCCAATTTATTTCATCATATCTATAGTCCCTTTTTGGCATATCTTACTTAATAGCCTTCTTCATGACCTGGGGAAGGAAAAAATAAAAAAGGGTGAGCTCAAATTATCAGTAAGGGTAAACAAAAGAAATATCAATCACATAAAATTCATAAGAACATAACATTTTGGAAATCTTACCCTGCAAAAGAGATCATAATTTCATAACATGGGATAAATCATGGTAGTGAAATGTAATCCCAATAATCATAACTTAAAACATGAAACCTTGTGTAATACACACATAATCATAGATATTCATTTCTTATTAGTCAGGACTCATTTCCAAGACTATCTTAGTGGACAAAGTCCATTTCTGAACCAAGTTCACTCCTCGTTTCAGTCCTGTTTCACTGAACCGGTTTAACCTGCCTTTCCAGCCATGTCTATCACATGAGATATAAAATCTTTACCCAATGCATTGGAGGGATATATAGGTCCCACCCATCTCATATTAATACCATTCTTATGTGTGCCACAAAATCATAAACAATACATCATAGCATAACCCAGGGAATAAAATGGGAATCTTAAACATCGTGACATCATAAAACAATTCATATATGATAAATGAATTCATAAAAATATTTCCATCTCAACATAATCAAATCAATGTAATAATAGGGATAGAAACAGAACCCTATATTATCTTAGATGGAAAATAATTTTGATAAAACTCTTGAACTACATTCTTGAGGAAAATATCCTTTCTACTTCAAAAATATTTTTCCGTTCTTAACATGTCATACAATTTTAAACTAAAAGAAGTTGATTAAAAATTAAATTAAAAACATGTAAAGGAAGATTCTTGGAAATAATGTTTTAAAAATCCATTCATGCTGTATAAGTTAAAAAATATTCTTCTCGTACATTTTTCGGAAAAGTCAAAAAGTACCTCGTACGAAAAACGACAAAAGATTCATTTCATATCTTTTACTAAAAACTCACTGAAGGGTAAAATTTGATTTAAAAAATTGTCGGAGGATATAAATAATATTATATATTTAGGAAACATGGATGTGGATGATAAATATTCCCCAGTAAATTATAAAGTATAAACAATCTCGGATAAAAATTGAGATTGCGATATTATCCCATACCTTAGGGCCGATTTGCTTCGTAAGTGTCCGAACCTCCTGTATAATGATTTAAATAATGTTATTGACTTATTCCAGAATCATAATTATTGTTATGATATCATATATGATCATATTATTAGCTTCTTATTATTAATATTTCATTGCTACTTATTATTCAGGTGTTTATTACTTTTTGTTCTTATGCGTGTTTTGTCGAATAAATTCTTATTCTTCTCTTTAGGTTATAGATACCTCATTTATAGAATGGTATTAGTGTAATATATATAATCTTTATTCATTAAATTCATTTATATAATCATTATGCAATGAAGATCATGTATAATAAATCACATAACATCGTGGAGACGGTATTCCATACGTACGCACGAGCAATGATATTGTTCCCATGATCATGGAATTGTATTGGAGTATATGTATACTATTTCAGAATCAATACCACTTTACAATAATCATATATACTTATTTATTTGAACCATTATACCCATCCATGTAAGGTGGTGATGGAAAATAGATTACACCACGACGTGGAGATGATATTCCGTACATACGCATGCGCGGTGATTTCGTTTTCTGTAGGATGGATAGATGGTGAAATAGGGTTCTTTCATACTTATAATAACATATAAGTATATGAGTGATACTGATGTTATTAATTCATAATGAAACAACTAAAGAAGAAGAAATGGAAGAAGAAATAAAGTTGAAAGAATCAGTAAAAGACATTACCTCTTCTTTGAAGCGCCTCTTTGTGACCTCCTCTTAGGGCACTAACATTGGTCTTTGAAGAAGACCAGGACCTCTAGTATGTTTCTAGGGAAGTGGGGAAGTGAAATAGGCAGGGATTGGCCGAGCTTGAAGGCTCAAATTATTGTTAGGAGGAGAGGGAGTAGGTTCCCTTTTATAAGGGAGGAGAGGGGAACCTTTAAAAATATAAGAAATATTAGTTTATATTAAATCCCAATCCCACTTAAATACTTACAAAATGACTCATATCCAAAGCTTAGATGAGATAGGGGTGTAATCTCACCAACCAATAAAATTTAGAAATGTTAGGAATTTATTTTAAACATTATCAACTTGATTTATCCTTATTTATCAATTTAATTTTATTTGTGGTAGTAATATACTAAATTTTAAATTATTATAAATAATTACATATGTGTTGTGAGTTTTCTGTAATTGTACACTTTATGACATTATAGACCATATAAATTTTAATTAATAAACTTATTTCAACATCACTATTGTGTCATAATTAATGATAATTATTTAATCCCTAAAAATTATAAATAAATTCATATGATGTAGATAATTGTATTAGCTTTCTGGAGACAATTCATGTTTGAAGTTTCATTAAGTTAATCACTAAATTAAAAATATTATACTTATAAGATTTATGAAAGTGACATGTTGTCACATTCTTTGGTTTTAATAATAATTAGATTATTTTAATGGGATAAAGTCCATTAAATGAATATAATCTTACCCTTAGGTGTTATGGGTTGACTTTTAGTCATCCAATTGGATTTTGGCAGGTGTTAGGGTAATCTTATAATCTTATATTTACCATCAATTACCTGATTTACATTTAACTATGGTAAATAAAATTTACCGTAGTTACTCTTCATAATGCCCAAAAATAAAAAGTAGCCTATTAACATAATTTGGACCCACTGATTCCAAATATGGAATCCATTTTTCAAAATTCCAAAAAAAATAGTTGCAGTAATTAATTTAAATTAAATCCCGTTGTTAAGAAAACGGGTTTTAGAAGCTAAAACATTGCCAAAGATTGAATTTTTTTTAAATATGAATTCAATGTGAAATTAATTCTAATGACATACATTATATTAAATGGTAATAATATATTCTATTTATAGATTAAAACCATTAAATATTATAATTTATCAATATAAATTATCTCAATGAAAAAAGTAGTTTTTAATTAAAAATTAGCCTATTTTTACTATTCATCAAAATATGAAAGTTATCAGAAAAATATGAAAAACTTATCCCAAGTAAATTTTTATATCCTGATTCAAAAGAAGAATTTTATTTTGTCAAATTTATCTTATAAACATGTCAAAAACTAGATTTAATGTGGGAGCGCCATCAAAAGGCGGCAAAACTGCATTTTTTGAAATATACTTATTTTACCCAAAAAAATTATTTTGTTCACTTACCATGTTATAGAAAATGTGTAAGATGAATAATAATGTTATAAAATTCGAAATGTAGTCAATACTATTCATAATGGCTCGTCCATACTAATATATCTTTGTTTAGTGAAACCCAGTATTACGTACTACACACGCTATCGAGGAAGGTCGCGATTGCGTGTAATGCAAGCCAAGTCTGTATTGTGTGATGTGAAAGATTCCTTTGGTGTTGCGTATAACATAAGACATAAAAAAATATTTCTCATAAAATATCAGTGTGTTACAATGTCTTTGATGAGACATTGCCTTCTCTTTATTTGATCCCTCAGTAACTTCTTGACAAACCATATTATGGAGGGAAACTCCTGATAATTTGGCTCTTCATTCCTCTTGAGGCTTCTTCCCTAATCAAGAGAAGACTGATTTTCTATGAGGAAGAGATTTATCATTTGAAAAAGTCCCCAGTTCGATGGACTGGTGCTGTTCCTGCTCAAATCCTCAAATCCTATTTGTTGATTCCGAGGGTTGGGTTAAAATAATCACCATCCTGGCAACCTGGGTTGGCTCTTGAGCTGCTACATCTGAGACTTTCTTGAAATTTCTCCTTATCTTATAGGCTTTAGTCCAGAAATTAGCTGGATGCATCATCTTTTATCCACTTTTATCACCCATCTCAAAATACCGTTGGATGATTTCTGACACTTATGTCACTTGGTGATGTGCTTGCTCCAAACGAGAGGCATGTTCGATGTTCTCATTTGCATGATACAGGAGTAATTCAACAACTTTTTCTCTATATTCTTGATTTTGAGAGTATATAGTTGAAGCATATTCTTGGGAAAGATTTTGATTACAAACAAATCCAATTGGTTGTGACTGGCCATGGGCAATAACATTGCATGAAACCATTTTTGGTGGGCGTTGTTGATTGGAGAGTACAGTGAAATGTAGTGCTCCATGAACACCCTATCCACTGTTATGAATACCAGATGGGGAATTAGCAATTAACTGGAACAATATTCTTAATGCACCAAGGCAGGAATGTTGAAGGGCTCTCTGCTGCCTTTCAACCTTCAGATATCAAGAAACTGAGAGAGAGGCCAAGTCAATTTGGCGTTGTAACCCTTCTATTATCTTGATATGATGTTTAGATTCATCATAAGATAATATTTTATTTTTTAACTGAAAAAGAGTTTTCCATATGTTGAGACAAATATCATGAATTCCATCTTCTGTCAACATTTATGGAATGTCATACTGAGAATCATCCGAAGGCCAAACCATAAATGGCACATCACCTTTTGCCAATTTTATTCTCATATTCAGTATTTCCTCTTATCATATGATGATGATTCTTCTACCTGATTAGACCAGTGCTGGTGCTTCTTCGTTTCTTCACCGGATTCAACAAGATCAGTAGAGAATTAACTTATCAAACTAGAAGATGCATGACTCAGGGGTGGTTCATAGAATGACCTACTCCCCGGGCTATCTTCGGGTTAAGAAAGTATTTCACCTTCTAATGGTAAAGAATCAAATATGACTGGATTTACATTTGGAAGAGCCACAAGATAAGAGGGCTTTCTCATCACTACATTTTTCATTGGAGCATTTTCCAGGTAATGTGAATTACTAACGCGGAGAGGACTTCCGCATCAAAATTCATCATCATGGGGAGGACCACCATGGTGGGTTATAGCAAAAGATGAAACATTTTTCTCCTTGGTCTTCTGACCACAACGAGGGTTCCTGTCGCTCTCCTATGAAGATAAAACATAGAGATCGATGGCATTGTCATGAAGGAAGCATTCATGAGTAAGTATCTGATGCAGACCTTCGGAATTAATGTTCCCACTATTGGGAACAAAGAGAGTAGAATCCTGATTTTCAATAGATAATTGACTAAGTGAATCAAGAAATCCATCATCAAGCTAGGCCTTTTTACCAGTTGGCCCTTTATTTCATGACTGTGTCGGGCGAGTCTTCTTCTAAGATGCCTTATTACTCACTTTAGTTACCACTTGTTGATGAAAGTGGTTATTATGTGTAGGTGTATGTGCCTGCCTAGAAGAAATGATCAAGTTAGGCTGATTATCTCCACTCAAATTAGATGTATGTGCCAGACATGGTTGTCATTATTATATGAGGGAGTATTCCCCACAACCATCATGGACTGGAACAGTGGTGTGTGTCTGTTCCAGAGTGAACTTTTGATGTTTCACTCCACTGGTTGGGATAGATTTTCATTTTTTTCCCTGTGATGCTGCTGCAACTGTTATAATGTCCTGACAGGCATCCAGAATATGAGCAGAGATTTTCTTCTTATCTTTCACCATTGAAAGCATATTCTTGGTGAATTTAGCTACCAGAACGGGGATACACATCCATTCCATGCTTGGAGTAGGTGTGTGTTCCTAATCATGTCCTCCTTTTCCTGCCATTTAATTCTGATAGTACTCGTTAATGAGGGCAGAGAGTTCTGTCTGCCTCCTGTTTGTCACTGGAGCTTTCCGACTGACTTCTCCGAATGCTACCAAATGAGGCTCTTGGTAGGATTGATCAATACTAGTAGGTGTATGTTACTTCTGATTACACTTTTCCGAACATAGTTGACAATATTCCTTCAATACTAGCAGAAGAGGCTGCAGATAGGATTGCTGAGTGTAAGCAGGTGTATGTGCCTGTTTACCAGTTGTCAACACTTTGGGGTGGCGGGCTTCATCTTATGTAGTTAGACGAGCCTGGTGACTAGATGATGACTTATAAACAGGTTTATGTTCTTTTCTATAGTACTCTGCCAGAATTTCCTGACGGGATTGACATGCTGCTGCCAGACGAGTCTGCTGGACACTGGAATTAAAATGGACGGGTGTGTGTGCTCGTTCGTTGCTTGGCACCAAGTTAGGTTGTTGGACTTCTTCAGAGACGAAAGAGATGAAAACCTTCTCACTGTTGACCGGATTTCTCCTCTGGTGGTTCGTCATGCCTGCTCAGGTTTGAGGAGCCTGAGCCAAACGCCTGGAGACGATACCCTCATCATGTTGAGGGCGCACTGCCGCATGAGTCTAGCGGTGATTATTGATGGGAACCCTAGGAAAGAACACGTGTATCTTTTAATTAAGGCCCTAAGGGACCTGGTCATTCACCTCCCTAGAATATGGGAGGGACTTGGGATTGTGTTCTGGGGATGACAACCCGAAATGGTTGAAAATGGTGGTTGGCACCATCTGCTTCTTGATCACTGGTCGTCACTGTCCGGATGACCAGGGTGAATTATTGATTTTGAGGTCTTTTCAAGCAGCATCCAGAGTCATAATACTACCTTTTTGATGGTATTCCTAAACCAGTTCATTTGATACCCAGCGTTGAAGATGCTGAGTAGGTAATGTCTTCCTCAGAGTGGATGACAATCCAACCGGAGTAGCAGCAGAGGCAGTCACAGTAGAGGTATTCACCAGGGTGAACTTATAAGAAGTCATTTCTATAATTCATAAGATCATAGAAAAGAGTTCCTGTTTTATATAATAGACGTAATCAAGATAAGTCCGGCCATTACATCATTATGATAAGCACATATGTTATTGATTGTTTTGTTGTCCCTCTTATTGAGTTTAAATAGAGGACTAAAAAATAAGTAAAACATCATTTTAACTTGGTTAAGGATTCACGTCAGGTTCACCATTTTTTATTTCCTCTTGATTTGGGGATGACCTCTTTGATTTATGGTTCAAACATTCTATGCAGTTTCTAACAGGTTTGTTTGTAGAACTGGAGACATACAATGATTCAATATCCATTTTGACCTACTTTCTAGAGGTAGGTTCTCATTAGTTATGGACCGATGAGGCTTAAGAATTTTCATTTGTTTAGAGGATGTGAGCTCGCACTCATCACACCTTTTTGAGGGGAATTGTTGTCTACTCTAGGACTCTCTTTATAGATTTATGTTATGTTCATGAATACTTATTACGTTACCATATATATAATAAGCTTTTCTTTAGATATGAAAATCAGTGATTAGTATATATGAGATTTAGAGATTCCCTTATATGTATTCGAGGTTCTTCATCGATAGAGAAGCATCTGTATTTGTTTAGAGATTCTTAGTCAATGGTATGCTTTAATACATTATATAAAAGATTCTTGGTCATTATGATGACCATGATGGTTTTAAAGAAACATAGTGGGGAAAATGATGTTTATTGTCATTCATAAGGACATGGATTATTTCAGAGCTGTGATCATACCCGCAGACGGGCTACCTATGTATCGTATATTTAGAAAAGGAATCAGAATCCACTTAGTTCGAGTAATAGAAGTATGAGGTTTATGCATGATTGATGGCCCAGAGAAAGATGTCATAATTACATTTACACTCTAAGATCACGTGAGTCATGTTCGGTGTGAGAAACAAGAGGTATTGGTAAAACCAAACAATTGTACCATCATAAGAAATGAGATGGGGCTTATGTATATATGACTATCCAAGTAGATGAAGATTATGTTTCATTTCAGGGAAGAAACCCCGGAACAAGGTCCATAAATGTATATGTACTTTATGGATATTTGGATACTCTAACTTGGTGCTTACTCTTGAGGAAGATGCCCAAATTAGGAGGGCACTTATGATTAGTTTTTACTCCTGAGAAGGAAGCCCAAATCAAAAGGTAAATTAAGACTGGTTAAGAGAAATTATGACTAGGGATTATTCCTGAGAAGGAGGCCCAGGTTAAAGGGATTTGGAATTTGGGAATTATTCCTGAGGAGGATGCCCAGATTTTAGAAATTATGAAGACTGGGTCTTACTCCTGAAAAGGAGGCCAAGGTTAAGGAAATTATGGTTGGGGCTTACTCTTGAGGAGGATGCCCAGATTTTGAAAATTATGACCGGGGCATACCCCTAAGAAGGATGCCCAGGATAGGGGACTTGGGACATACTCCTAAGGATGATTCCCAAATTAAGAGAACATGGACTGTGGCTTACTCCTGAAAAGGAGGCCCGGGATATGTATCCTCTCATCTTAAAGGATGAGGTTAAATGAATGATATCTTTAACCTTAGTCACATAAAGACATGTAAATCAATAGGTTTTAAGACATGATTAAAAGAATTCCTTTCAGATAAGGAAGCCAAAAAAGGATCCATGACAAAAGAAATGTCTTTCAAGAGGGTGTATAATGATGGATCTTGAATAGGAGAGGTGGATTGGCATAAGGGAGGTGAAATAGGTAGGAAATGCACCCAAAAAAAGTGGGCGCACAGGTCCTGCGTCGGCACATAGGTTCTTGTCGTGCAAGTATACTCGCGCGACACTGGGGTAATTGTGCGATGGTCAACACTTAGTGTAATACTTGGTAAATACTTGGCTCATTCCAATAGTACTATCCCAAGAGGCTTCCAGAAGAGTGGCATGCATGTTCTGTGGATGGGGTAAGGAGGCACGCAAGTGTGGCCATTTCCCTTAAGGGCTGGCCACTTATGCATGCAACTGTCGATGAGTTTAAACACTTAGTCTGTAATCCCCCTCTTTAGATATTCCGTTCTTGGTATGAAATTACCTTATATGTGTTATAATTCTTCGAGAAGAGACTAGGGCACCGGGATCTAAAATATGAGTTTCTAGAATTTTTCATCCTCGAAATGGTGGGCCCACCAGGGGTATTTATAGGCTGGTGAAGACCCTGGGAAAAATTCAAAGAGGGCACGGGAGTCTCCAATGCGACCATTATGTAGTGTGCATGTATACTTGCACGACCTTGGTAGAACATGCACGACCCAGGTTCAAATGAATATTTGTTCATGCCTTTGTCAATTTTTGATGTTTCTTCAAAGGATGTATCACTTTGGGTTCAAGGTATTTTCCATTTCATTCGTTTAGACTCTGTGATGGAAAGGAGCATCGACAATCCTGGGAAAGCATCACACTCACTAAGAGATCTTATTATTGATACGCCCCTATTGGCATGAATAGTTATCTGTGGCTATCAGGTACATATTTTGTGATTAAATTCCACCATCTTTACCACTTAAATGACCCTATGTCTGATAGGTTAATCCCACTATGCACATATCTCTCCCATAGCTCTTCAGTGGACATAGATTATCGCAGTTTCATCCAATAAGACCATAGGGATGGGAAAATGGCATCGACAGTTGGGTTTAGAGATATATTGGTTTCTTCCCCGGGAGTTCCCTTGCTACCCAATGGGGCCGCCCATGGGACTGCCTGTCTTCAGAAGTTAGAGGCACATTCTCACCTTGTGATGCTCATGTTGATGTAGTTCCATACCATGATGTTCCAACTGACTGGCTTATTCATGGTCTCACCTTATCGAGAGTTCCTTATTTACATCCTCAATATCTGGTCCCCCCAATGTCTGCCTTGATTTCCCAATGCATTTCCATGCAATCGCTTCTAGATATACTATTATCCAATGGTAGGCATACTCCATTGATAGGCCGGTATTAACACTAGTAAGCAGAATGGTGATGAATTCCCCAAAACCTGTAGTCATGAACATGATCCATAGTTGGTGAAGGATTTAGGTATGTGGCTCTTCCCAAACCCTTGTATACAATTTTTTTTGTCATCCAATGCATGCACTTGAATTTCCTAGAAAACCTTGTCTGGACATAGTGGTTCCAAAATATTTTTCCATCAATCGAGGAAACAAACACACTACCCTTAATTCAGTACAAGTATTCCCTCTACTCAAATTGGCCTCACCCGTCGTCTACCATCTCACTTGTTGGGGTCCGAAACGGAAGAATGTTGATGTTTTTATGGTTTTCAATCATGAGTTTGATCTATTCTTAATTAAGCTTCAATCAGATAATTCTAGCAATATTAAGAAGGAATGTCCATGGACCATCACCTGGGGGGAGATGGAAATTATGAATTCATACCCACCAAAATAACCAGCAATATGGATAATAAAAATCTAGAATGATCAGTATATTTTCCTAGGTGAACTTCTTCCTAAAATGCATCCCATAATGTTGTAGAGCCAAGCAAATAAATGCATTCAAGGATTGACTTTGTTATTGGATTCTATGACTCATTCCATTACCAACATCCTTGGATGAACCCCCATTATAATTTCCCTTACTGGAAGCATCCACCCACTCTAAAAAGTGGAAAGGAACCAATTTTATCTCACATTCGAGTCCCTTCATTCGATTATACTAAAGCATCATGATTGGTACACACCTACTTCCAGGACCTTCACGTATGATCATGCCTTCTCCCTCTGCACCATGTTCGGGCACTACATTCCTTGGCCTAGAATTTTTACTACCTTTTCCTTTTATAGAAATAGGCCGAACTGCCCCAGATAGGCTATATCCTTTAGGAAGTACATGTTTTTCAACTTCTCCTTGGCCATCTGAAATAGATGTCGTGTCAGCATGGGTATGGCCATCCTATCCCACCAAACGTTCCCTATTGGAATGAACTCATCATACTAGTACCCTTCTAGGGGAATTCCTCCAATGCAATGTATGTCTCAAAGACTAATGCAAAACACCCAATGGTGGATATGAAATTATTTTTGTTGGGGGACCACCAAATGAATATCTATGGTACTAGATCTTGTTGACCGTAGAAATGAAACTGCGATATCCACATAGCATCAAATAGCATGATGGACCATAGCTCCACTTCGAACTTCCCACATATCTGGAAAACCTAGTATGCCTAGGCCCATTCAATTATAAGGTATCCCCCAGACTTGTATTTAAATTACTACTAACCATTGGTCTCATAAGTAATTATTCTTTTTAAGGATCTTCTATAGTGATTTGGAGATTTATCAAAGGCCATATCACTCCCCACAATAGTTTTGGTATTTATATTATGGACATAAACAACCATGTTCTATGTCAACCTAGTTGGGAAACCGTTTCTCATGATGTTGTAATGTGGAAGGCTATCCTCGCATGTGACCCATGACCATGGTGTGTTAGTCTCGAAGCCTTGCATTATCACTTCTTCCAGGATACCAAAGTAACTTATCAATATACTATATCATAGAATTTAATCCTTTTGAGCTTGGAAGAGCATATCGAAAATAATCTAATGGTGTGACACAACTATTCTCATAAGAATATTTTGTTGGTTTGTGATCATCTGGGTCCTCCTTGTAATAGAAGCAGCTTCCCTATCAGCATCGGTTTAGTGAAGATTTATTCCCATTGGTCCTCTGAATTGAAAAATGGGTTTTCATTAATGAATGGATTTTCAGAACATTAGATAAAATGATGTGCACATGATGGTTGTTTTTTGAGGAAAATTCAGTAATTCCAGGTGAGTGGAAGATTTAAAAGTATCATGAATGAATCTAAGACTGTGTGCATGCTGCTGACCAAATTCGGGATATTTCGCATGGAAAAGAAGATCATTCTCACATGAGATCAAAGTAACCTATCACATGAGAATGTCATGTTATGGAACCATAGGCCCCGCGTGCATATTTATTGGTGCAGACCTACCCTTTAGCACGTGTGAAAGTGACCTACGAACCAAATGATAATATTTTACTGTACCGACCATCCAACACTCTACTCCTCGAAGTTTCCCTCAAAATCCTTCATTCTGGTCCCCATTTAACTCAGAGTCCATGGGGGGAATTTGTTGGTTTTGAATTTTGGTTGAGGCCACAAATGGTCATTTTTTTGAAAACCAAATCCATATTTGGAATCAGTGACAATATTGTGCCACTCGAGGATGTGCACACAAGATCTGAGGTCTTCCTTCATAATTGAACACTGCATGTAATATCTTCCACATCTAATGCATTATCTAATGGATTCATCCACATCTACCTTCTGATAAAAATCCATTTCAGAAGAACTAAAGAAAATTGGCTAGTGCACATGAAGGGGAATCCCACATAAGAACTTTCATGCCAATGTGATTTCAAATTCCACTTTCATTTAATCCACCTTTCATGACACCACTAATGTTTTTGGGGATAAATAAAAACATAACCCTTCATTATGGGGTACCATTACAGATGATGAATCATCACTCTAATGAGGGAAAGGCAACCCCTTCCATGACCATGAGAAAATCATGGACTCAAGGTACTATATCTTGTGTGCCAAGTCTCCTAGGGACCTCCTTTAGTGGGACCACTAGGGATTGATACTTTCCTATTTAAATTTAACTAAAGGCAAATGCGACAAATATATCCTTCTTGTGAATGTGATTTTTCATTGAGTAGTTCCCCTTTCCCCCCCTAACCCTTGATTTTTCACATATAATTCCATCTTTCACACAAACTGTAAATCTTATGTGAACCCCTTCCTATGCACTATACGTGTCGTCATTTACTCAGGGAACCATGTGTAATCCCATCTTGCATGCAACACACCTATCTTGGGCATACATGCTCTGTGCAGCCTTCAAGGCTGGTGTGTAGTGATTTCTTAGTCCCTCGAGGTGTGATCCATATTGTATTGTCCTACTCAATGATTGATCTCTTAGGAATACTAATGGTTATTTCTTACTCACATATTCACACTATCATGATCCATTTTATGTATCACTACACATTCTTTTCACCATGATAATTCTGGTTCCCTTCCATCACCAAGGGTTTAATGTGTTCTAGTTATGTATTTCTTAGGGGTGAGGAGTGAACCCTCATCGTCTGAGCTGTAAGATATTATACTCCCATGAAATCCTACATCCTCAAAAAATTATGTTGGAATATTATCACTGCATTAGATAAAAGAACTAAGAGGACCATGAAGGTAATGGATTCCATATCCCTCTCACTCCTATACCACTGTGCTTTATTACCTTGTGATGCCCCATGAAGCCCTTACATAATCCCAAACACTCCATGGTTGGTTTATCCATGTATGGTGGTTGCATCCTCCTCATAAATCTGGACACCTACTCAGGCTTGGCGCCTAGTGTGAGTCCCAATATTCTTTTCCTGGGGATGCTATCCATGCATAAGACCCACACCATTCCTCATGGTATCACCTCTCGTGACACGATCATCATGTACCATATTTCATCTTATTTCTCACATTGGGCATGGATCACATGGGCTTAGATTAATCACTGACCAGACATCCGCTTTGGGATGCTAACCACATATATTCACTATTACCCACTCTTCCAAACAATGTGGAATTTGATCATTTTCCTTTTCAATCATGGTATGTAAGAATCCTCCATTAGGCTCATGGCCATCCCTCATCATTCCTGACCACTTCATGTCTTTTTTCCCCCATCCTTCATGATGTAAAACTGTATGCCCCTTCTATATTACATGACGTTAAACTGTATTCATTCAATCTAAAGGGGTTTTGATCCCTGTCTCCATGATAGGGTACAAAATAATCCTCCATGAGGTTCAACCCCAAACAATGGTAAAATCTAGTGTCCCCTTTCCTGGGAGTCACATCCCTGGTCTTCCCCTTCGGGGTGTCAGACCAGTTCCTAGGAAGATAACAACGCGTAATACCACACTCACTCCATATTCCTCCAATCAGGTATGTCCCTCTTGTGACGAGAAACAAACCATGTGTATTCCCCAGCATTTCTGTGGGTTTTCATCTATTGGGTTCACCCTAATTCTATTCCGCATGTCTGAACATTGTGGATTTTGATCTGTTCCCTTTTTAAACAAGGTACGTTGGAATCCTCCCTGAGGTTCATGCGCATCTCCCATGTCCCATCCTGGAACATCCCTCAAGATGTTTTGTATTAGGAATATCACACCAAAAACCATTGGTCCTATTTTATATGGTCCCCCCATCAATGTGTCGTCTCCCCACCGATCAACGAAGTCCATGATTACCACCAATTTGGATATGTAGGAATCCACCCTGAGGTTCAAGCTCAATACCAAAATCATATTTACGTCGGTTCCATCTCATTAATATAATCTGCATCATAAAATAAATCACCATCAATATTGGTTTTACATGGGCATCCACATCCTGGTGAAGTCATGCCATCCACATGGGATGTTAACCAATCATAAGACATATCATGTCTTTGGTTTTCTATCCTTTCTGTACACCACAATCCAATGATTCACCCCTTCAAAATACGTAGAATTTGATCCATATCTTATACACACGGTACGTAGGAATCTTCAATGAGGTTCAATACCTACCAATAGAAAACCTTGGTTCCCCCTTTACGCGGAGTCATTCTCCTCTCTGATCTACATATTATAGTGTCCAAACCAGTCTTCATGTTGTGAAACCTTCCCCTTTGTGGGGCACACCACCCTAGGTCTATCCTCATTAGGAATTCTGACCAATTAATTTGGTAAATGTTCTAGTTTATCTGTTCTACTGATGTACCGACATGATAAACTCTCATCAATGTTCTGACCAGTCCCATCCATCCATGCTATATATTAAACACATGACCTGCACTAAGTTAAACATGGGAGGCCCTTGAAAACCTAAGAGTAATTCCTATGGAATACAATTCCCCACATTTGACATGGAATACCTCAGGTTTCCATTCCCCTGAGAATCCCTCTTATAAGGGAAAATCAGGTTGTACTGTTATTCTAGAATCCAGACATTCCAGTGATGGCCCAACATGACTAGTCATCTAGCCAAAGGTTTTTACATTGACTAGACCCCTTGGGATGTGCTAAAAGAATAAGTTTAATTAACTATAATCCACAAATATATGACTCTGGTAATTTTTTAGTGAATGATTTCATAATATTAAGGGAGACCCGTACCAGGAGACGAATTCTTAGGAGGAATCCACATATGGAGAGCTTGATATCCCATCATCCTATTTTGATTAAGGATAAACCCCCACTAAAGACATTATGGATGATTAATGTCTTTGGAAATAGGGAATGAGGGGTAATAATCATCATGTCCTCATACACATATGTAGACCCAAGTAAAAAAATCAGAAACATGGACCTATAGAATATATTCCTATACCAACTCTTATGTATCTTCAGCATTGACATCATTGAAGTCAATATCTCTCCCACTATTCTTTTTGAGTATATTCACCCTCTCAATAAATATGGATTGTCTGGTGACAATAATTTTTTTGTGTGATGGGTTTTACACACAATATCCATTATTTTCCTTGGTATTCTATACAATATACACATTATGCCCTGTGGTGCTTGTTTGTTTCATGAAAAAGTGTTAAACAAATGTCCTCGCAACCCCATACACATGTATGAGATACGATAGATTTTTTTCCACTCCATAGATTGAAGGTAATTATATTTACGTCGTTAGTTGTTATTCAATTTAATGTATATGTTTTAGTGTGAAAATAATTTCCCCAAAAATATAATGGAGTATCTGTATGACTCATCCTCAACCATACCATGTATAATAAGGTAAAGTTACTCCATTCACTCACACCATTCCACTATGGTGTGTATGGAATATTTAGTTGATATAGAATCCCAAACTCCCATAAAAATATGACATACTCTTGGTTAAGATTGTAACACCCCAAGCATCCATGGTACGCTTCTTGCTGAATAATACAGTAGCTTGTGTTGTACGCAACTTCAAGTTCTAACACACCCCACAACTAATAAAACTAGCCGTTATGAATAGTAATACCAACATTTTGAAATTTTATAAATTTTATCTTTCAAAATGGACTTCATTTTTGGATTCGGAATATCAAAATTAGACTAGGGTGAAATTTTGGTACTTTTCATATAACTTTCATATTTTGATGAATAGCGAAAATTACTAAATTTTTATTAAAAACAACTTTTTTAATCGAAATAATTAATAGTGATAAATTATGAATTTGAGTGGTTTAAAAGTATATTTAGAATATATTTTTACCATTTAATACAATGTTAGTCATTGGACATAATTTTACATTTAAACCGGACATAAACAAGTGTTAATCTTTTGATAGTTATTATCTCTTAAAATCACGCTTTTTTGTTTTGACAGTGAGAAATAATTTTAAATTAATTTCTGCGACTTCTGTGTTTTGAATATGGAAAAATTGACTCCATATTTGGAATTAGGATGTACAAATTGTGTAAATAGGTAACTCTTATTTTTAGACATTTTGAATAATTACTTCGGTAAATATTTTATTTACTATGGTTATAGGGTAAATCCAGTAAAGAAGTGTAAAAAGTTAATATTATAATAATATTAATTTACCATAAAACTTATTCTAACCCTATTGGTTGATACATGTCTGAAAATGGATATCTTTGGCTCAATTTTGGGACCCCATGGAGCCACATTAGGTGATAGGGACACTTTATATTAATTAAGTTAAAGTAAATACAAAAATGACAAAAGCTTATATCTTTTAGAAAAATTTTTTTTACATAGGGTTATATATGTTATATTTTCAATTATAAATATTGATTATAAAGATAAAAATATTTCTTAAATCATGGAATTTTTTTATAATTTTTAGACATTGAAAAATTAAAAATATATATGACACAATAATGATGCAGTATTTTACTTATTAATGAAAGAATCATATAATTGGTATTATAAATGTTAAAATAAAAATAATTAGAAAGTTTTGATGACATACATGAATTTTATTGGTTAATATGACATGTTAGGACTACTTAAATTAATTTGGTTCTAATTAATAAAGTTGTTAAGACTTTATCAAAAATCAATTATTGAATAGTGTCAAAATTGACATAACTGAGTTTTTAAAACAAATATTATATTATTAATTGATATTCTATTCCTAAACATCTAAGGATCAGCCAAATGACATATATGACGATAGGTTCATTATTAATGGACCTCTTGGGGGTCTCTTTGTGGTATATAGTATGTTTATTAACTATATAATATAAAAACACAAGTGACATGGTAAATGTCAAACTAATTAACTAAGGCTTAAAACCAAGAGATATGGTTAATATAATGACCCAAATCTGTCTAAACCCTATTGGTTAAATTTATTTCGACCTATCCCCACATTAAAATTTAAAGGATTTATTTTGGAGACATTAGAAAGCAAATATTAAATTATTATAAAAAAATACATTACATTTTTCCAAAAGAGGCCCTTCCCCCTTATAAAAGGACACCACTTATAACCAATTCATCACACCTTAAAAGCCTTATGAATTAGCCAAACCCTACCCAAATATTATCTAAACATCTTTCATTTAAACCTAGAGGCCATATAGTGATCAGAAAGCCACTCTAAGGAGACCTTTTGATAAAATCAAAAGGAAGAACCTAAAGAAGAGGTAATGATTTCACCACCCTCTTTCAAATTCCTTTCTTTTCCACTTCTTCTTTCTTTGTTATTTCCATTATAAAATAACAACTCCTGTATATTCTATATACTATGATTTTATTATAAATATGGTACAACCATATTTAGTATTCCATCCATCCTTTGAATGGCATGTCAACATACATGCGTAGGTACAACCTACAGTCTCCACGTCATGGTGTAATTGTTATTCAATATATTAATATTTGGATGGGTATAATAATGATGTTTAATTAATATAAATAATAAATATAACAATATAATGATTTTATATATATTATATAGAATCCAATTATATATTATTTTAATATCAAAATAATGATATTGTCGCGCGTGCGTACGTACGGATTACCGTCTCCACGAACGCGATGATATTCATTCCCCATCATATCCATTCAAGAATAAATTTAATTTGATGAATAAAAATAATTTCTAGGACATGATATAATTCTATATATGAATAAGATACATCCCATCCATAACAAATACGGCTATCATAACAAATAATATAAAGGAAAATGAATCCATTAACACCCGAAATGACGATAATACCAAGATATTATTAACAAATCAATGTTAAAAGATCATATATGATATAATATTATTATAAATGATTCTTGTATAATTCCATAAAAATTATTTCACCATTATACAGGAGGTTAACCTACCGTCGACCAAGGAAAAAGTACAAAGTAAGGGGTTTCTTATCTCACATTTAATTCCGTGAGATTTCTATTGTTCACCACTTATTTATTACGTGTGGTGTGTGTAATGCCCATGATTGTATTCATTGTGAAATATACATTAATTTATGGATATTTAAATCATCATTGTATGATCCTTATTTCATGGGTGTATGTTTCATAAGTTACCAAATCGATAAGGGAATTTGAAAATTCAATTTCCACTCATTCGACATTACGAATACTTCATTGATTATTTTACTCTAAGATTATGTATGGAATCACAATTTATTTCTTATGTCATAATTTCCACTCCCCTTCCTATGGATATTATTTTGATACACATAATCACTCCATTTATAATTTCTCAAGTCATCGGTATGAACTTGATAAGAGTAATTTTTACTCAATCTCGATTTGTTGAGTTAAACATCCAATTCATTAGTGTTGGTTTGACAAGAACATGTATGAATGTACATTGATTTCTTTACAATGAATATAAAATAATATTGAGTGTATTTTTATTTTTCACACATAATTATTTCATTGATTTATCCTTAGCCTAAGGATAAAGCCTTTATGAGAGATTTTATCTCAATTTACATTCCTTTGAAACTCCTTTGTTGTTATACACCAAATCACTTTTATATGGTGTATATAATGTAATTTGACATAGTATATCATGAATCCCTTTATTATCATGATATTACTAAGTTTTTATTACCTCAATTGTGTGTATTCAGGTGTCTCTCTTTTGGATAGGAACTCTAACTAAAATATCATTTTAAAATGTGTTAAAGATTTGTTATTCTAAATCTTTCTCATTAATGTCCATGTTTTACAAATGGTTTTAAGGATTTATTTATATGGACATTAAAGTTTTAAAATCAAAATTCATTTCAAATGATTCAAAGTGGAATGGGACGCTTGGATTTAAAAATCTTTTTAAAATGGATTCTTAATAAATAGTGTGACTTTTAAATGTTTTAAAGAAAAAGGGGGATATTTCACTCAATAGTTTGATGATTATTTTAATCTATGCCAATATACTTCATTATTCATGATTGAGGTTAATATGATACAATACAAACTTTTATATTGTATCGAATGAGTTATTTTTGACTATGGATGTGATTTTTTTACCATTCATGGTTTGTTGATAAAGTATTGACATTTCTCATTTTAGTTTTAATACGAATATTTATGTTTTGTTTCAAAAGTTTCACATGAGGAATGCATTGTAAATAGTAAGTGATGGGTGGAGCCCACTATAGCTCCTCGATGCATCAGTAGGTCTCATGAGACAAACTAGTGTCTTGGCACGAGGCCTTGACAAAATCTTATTTGTAGTCTTGGCACGGGGCCTTGGCTACGTGGTTATGATAGTATGTCATTATATATTACATCATTATGAAAGTGGTTATTGATATTTCATGTGATTATTCAACTAGTAGAATATCGATGTGATTAAGTAAATGGAATTATTTCATTTTATCTTTTCCATATTATGCTGAAGTTCATGATTAAAGGGTTTTTGATTTAGTTATACACTGCCTTAAGTGTTTATACTTATCTATGAATGCTTCTGCTATATTGTTATCCTTACTGAGCATATGAGCTCACCCCTTTCAATGTCTTATTTTTCCCAGGATTTGAAGATGTAATTTATGAATGACCTGTGAGGATATTATGAGGGGATATGAAGACAAGATGTTGATGTAGTTTTTTTACCTTATGAGGTAATGTAAGACTTGTGAATATATCTAGTGTTTCCAAGACTAATAAACTAATCGGAATTTTGAGACATGATCCATTGTGATCATTCCAATAATACACCGACTCTGGGTAACTAGGGTCAGGGTGTTACAGTTTGTATCAGAGGATGTTTAGTTCAATCCTTGGAAGCTACATTTAGATAAACTTTGATTAGATCACATAGCCCTAAGATAGGCTTTGAGGATTAGTATAGAAGAACATACTATAATTTTGGTATTATAGATATTGTGTGAATTTTCCGAGAAATACATCCCTGTCTGGATACGAGCAGGTAGAGGCGGCTCTGGCACAGATGTACCTAGGGGTAAAACCTGAAAACACCACTTTGAGCTAGACTCGAACGGGAACTGGTGCACGACAACGGGCCTTGCTTCACTCTTGGTTATGAAACTCCTAGGGGATATGCTTTGGTAAATTCACAAGATTAGTATGAACCATTATGAAGGGAATAAAAAAAATTCCCCTAAGAATATATGTCGGGAAATAGATAGTGGATAACAATGATTTTAACATAGGGTACCCCAAGTTAGGATATATTGTTCAATTACAAGATTATCCTATTATGTCTAATTTTTGTTTACATTATTATAAGATAAGTATTCAAAAACCCTAATTGTATTTTATTTTTGTTAGTTAAAACATGGAGGGAGTAAGATCACGAACAACTCTTCTCTCTCTTCCTGAAGAACTACTAACAATTATTACCCAGAAGTCATGCATAGATGATGTTGAAATTTTTTCAAATGTCCAAGTTACATGAAAAAAATGATATGAGACATCCAATAACTCTAGAATTGGATGATTCTTTCAAGAATCAAGTACCAACTATGGGATAATATTATGCTCTCAACTTTCAGACCACGCTAATCGTGGGAAGTACCATCAGGGTATTTTCAAATTCTTCACTTTATCTCAAAATTAAGATGCACGTAATGATTTTCTAGATGCTTCAGAAGAGGGATACCATTGGGAAGCCTATATGTATCAAATTATATATTTATGTCTTTTGGGACATACGGAAACTGATATAACAAAGCCTTATTTTGATATTTTTCAAGATGAATCAGTAAGAATTTTTCTAAATAAACATGTTAAAGACGATGTCTCAAAATTATATTTATGAAATACATATTTTTGTATGATGCATCGATGCTTCCATCGATATAATCCAAGATGGATGAGGAGTTTTTGGGTAAAGGAAGTAGATGTTTTTGAAAAATTCATGAGTTTCCATTGTGACACATGAACGAATTCTACCAAAAGGCAATTCTGCCTAGTCTCTCCAGAGTTCATGATGTCTCTCTCATATCTCTTCAGTGGACATAGATTATCATAGTGTCATCCAATAAGACCATAGGGATGGTAAAATGGAATCGACAGTTGGGTTTAGATATTTATTAGTTTATTCCTTGGGAGTTCCCTAGCTACCCAATGGGGCCGCCCATGGGACCACCTGTCTTCAGAAGTCGGAGGCACATTTTCACCTTGCAATGCTCATGTTGATGTATTTCCACACCATGATGTTCCAACTAACTGGCTTATTTATGGTCTCACCTTATTGAGAGTACCTTATTTACTTCCTCAATTTTCTTGTCCCCCCAATGTCTGCCTTGATTTCCCAATGCATTTCCACAGAATCAATTCATGATAAACTGCTATCCAATGGTTGGCATACTCCATTGATAGGATGGTATTAACACCAGTAGGCAGAGTGGTGATGAATTCACCAAAACATGTAGTCATGAACATGATCCATAGCGGGTGAAGGATTTAGGGATGTGGCTCTTCCCAAACCCTTGTATACAATTTTTTGTCATCCAATGAATGCACTTGAATTTCCTAGAAAACCATGTCTCCACATAGGGGTTTCAAAATATTTTTCCATAGATTCGGGAAACCAACACACTACCCTTAATTATGTACAAGTATTCCCTCTACTCCAATTGGCCCCACACGTCGTCTACCATCTCACTAGTTGGGGTTCGAAATGGATGAATGTTGATGTTTTTATGGTTTTCAATCATGAGTTTGATCTATTCTTAATTAAGCTTCAATGAGATAATTCTAGCAATATTTATTAGGAATGGACATGGACCATCACCTAGGGGGAGATGGAAATTAAGAATTCATACCCACCAAAATGTGCAGCAATAAGGATATGAAAAATCTAAAATGATCAGTATATTTTCCTAGGTGAACTTCTTCCTAAAACGCATCCCATAATGTTGTAGATCCAAGACAATACATGCATTCACAGATTGACTTTGTTCATGGATTCTATGACTCATTCCCTTACCAACATCCTTGGATGAACCCCCATTATAATTTCCCTTATTGGAAGCATCCACCCACTCCAAAAAGTGGAAACAAACCAATTATATCTCACATTCGAGTCCCTTCATTCGATTATACTAAAGCATCATGATTGGTACTCACCTACTTTCAGGACCATCAAGTATGGTCATGACTTCTCCCTCTGCACCATGTTCGGGCACTGCATTCCTTGGCCTAGAATTTTTACTACCTTTTCATTTTGAAGAAACAGGCTGAACTGCCCCAGATAGGCTATATCCTTTAGTATTTACTTGATTTTCAGTTTCTCCTTGCCCATCTAAAATAGATGTCGTGTCAGCATGGGTATGGGCATCCTATCCCACCAAACATTACCTATTGGAATAAACTCATAATAATAGTACCCTTATAGGGGAATTCCCCCAATGCAATGTATGTTTCAAAGACTAATGAAAAGCACCCAATGGTGGAGATGGAAATTATTTGTGTTGGGGGACCACCGAAGGAATAGCTATGGTACCAGATCTTGTTGACAGTAGAAATGAAACTGTGATATCCACATAGCATCAAATAACATGATGGTCCATAACTCCACATCTAAATTCTCACATATCTGGCATACCTCATATGCCCAGGCCCATTCAATATTAATGTATCCCCCATACCTAAATTTAAATTACTACTAACCTTTGGTCTCATCAGTAATTATTCTTTCGAAGGATCTGCTGTGGTGAGTTGGAGATTTCTCAAATGCCATATCACTCCCCACAATAGTTTTGGTATTTATATTATGCTCATAAACAACCATGTTCTATGTCACCCAATTGGGGAAACCATTTCTCGGGATGTTGTAATGTGGAAGGCTATACTCGCATGTGACCAATGACCATGGTGTGTCAGTCTCGAAGCCTTGCATTATCACTTCTTCCAGGATACCAAAGTTAATTATCCATAGACTATCACATAGAATTTAATCCTTTTGACCTTGCAAGAGAATATAGAAAATAATCATATGGTGTGACACAACTATTCTCATAGGAATATTTTGTGGGTTTGTGATCATCTGGGTCCTCCTTGTAATAGAACTAGCTTCCCTATTAGCATCGGTTTGGTTAATATATATTCCCATTGGTCCTCTGAATTTTAAAATGATTTTTCATTAATGAATGGATTTTCAGAACATAAGATAAAATGATGTGCACAAGATGGTGGTTATTTGAGGAAATTTTAGCAATTCCAGGTGAGTTGAAGATTTAAATGTGTTGTGAATGAATCTAAGACTACATGCATGTTGCTGACCAAATTCAGGATATTTTTCATGGAAAAGAAGATCATTCTCACATGAGATCAAAGTAACATATCACATTAGAATGTCATGTTATGGAACCATGCCCCCCCCCCCCGTGCATAATTATAGGTGAAGACCTACCCTTTAACAGATGTGGAAGTGACCTACGCTCCAAATGTTAATATTTTCCTGTACCGACTATCAAACACTCTACTCTTCGATGTTTCCATAGAAATCCTTCATTTTGGCCCCCTTTTAACTCGGAATCCCTGGGGGGATTTTATGGTGATGAATTTTGGTTGAGGCCACAAATGGTCATTTTTTAGAAAACCAAATCCATATTTGGAATCAGTGACAATATTGTGCCACCCGAGGATGGGCACACAAGATCAGAGGTCTGCCTACATAATTTAACACTGCATGAAAGATCTTCCATTATGGATTGATACTTTCCAATTAAAATTTAACTAACGTCAAATGCGACCAATATATCCTTCTTGTGAACGTGATTTTCGTTTGAGTAGTGCCTCTTTCCCCCCTAACCCATGATTTTGCACGTAGACTTCCATCTTGCCCGCAAACTGTAAATATAATGTGAACCCCTTCCTATGCACCCCATTTGTCGTCATTAACTCAGGGAAGCATTTGTAATCCCATCTTGCATGCAACACACCTATCTTGGGTGTACATCCTCTGTGCAGCCTTCAAGGCTGGTGTGTAGTGATTTCTTAGTCCCTCAAGGTGTGGTCCATATTGTATTGTCCTACTAAATGATTGTTCACTTAGGAATACTAATGGTTATTTCATACTCATATATCCAGACTATAATGATCCCTTTAATGGATCACTACACATTCTTTTCACCACGATAATTCTGGTTCCATTCCATCACCAAGGGTTTAATGTGTTCTAGTTATGTATGTCTTAGCGGTGAGGAGTGAACCCTCATCGTCTGAGCTGCAAGATATTATACTACCATGAAATCCCACATTCTCAAAAAATTATGTTAGACTATTATCACCGCATTAGATACAAGACCTAAGAGGACCATGAAGGTAATGGATTCCATATCCCTCTCACTCATATAACAATGTGTTTTATTGCCTTGTGATGCCCCAGGAAGCCCTTACATAATCTAAAACACTCCATGGTTGGGTTATCCATGTATGGTGGCTGCATCCTCCTCATACATCTGGACACCTACTCAGGTTTGGCGCCTAGAGTGAGTACCAAAATTCCTTTCCTGGGGATGCTAGCCATGCATAAGAACCACACCATTCCTCATGGCATCACCTCTCATGACACGATCTTCATGTCCCTAGTTTTCTCTTATTTCTCACATCGGGCATGGGTCACATGCTCCTAGAGTAATCACTGACCAAGACATCCTCTTTGGGCTGCTAACCACATATATTCACTATTACCCACTCTACAAAGCTATGTGGAATTTGATCATTTCCCCTTTCAATCATGGAATGTTGGAATCCTCCATTAGGCTCATGGCCATCACTCATCATTCCTGACTACTTCATGTCAGTTTACCCCCATCCTTCATGATGTAAAAATGTATGCCCCTTCTGTATTACATGAAGTTAAACTATATTATTTCAATCTAAATGGTTTTTGATCCCTGTATCCATGATAGGGTATAGAATAAAACTCCATGAGGTTCAACCCTGAAAAATAGTAAAATCTAGTATCCCCTTTCCTGGGGGTCACAGCCATGGTCTTCCCCTTTGGGGTGTCAGACCAGTTCCTAGGAAGATAACCATTTCTAATCCCACACTCACTCCATA
Source organism: Viscum album (assembly GCA_963277665.1). Taxonomy (NCBI): domain Eukaryota; kingdom Viridiplantae; phylum Streptophyta; class Magnoliopsida; order Santalales; family Viscaceae; genus Viscum; species Viscum album. Next base: position 12,223,978 of record OY728154.1, read on the forward strand.
TTCCTCCAATCAGGTATGTCCCTCTTGCGACGAGCAACAAAACAAGTTTATTACCCAGCATTTCTTTGGGTTTTTAGCTGTTGTGTTCACCCTAATTCTATTCCCCAGGTCTGAACTATGTGGACTTTGATATGTTCCCTTTTTAGACAAGGTACATTGGAATCACCTGTAAGGTTCAAGCACATCTCTCATGTCCCATCCTGGAACATCCCTCAAGACGTTGTGTATCATGAATATCACACCAAAAACCATTGTTCATATTTTATATGGTCCCCCATCAACGTGTCGATTCTCATGGGCCTCCTCCTCAGGTGTCTCATCGCCGCAACGATCAACGCAGTCCATGATTACCACCAATTTAGATATGTAGGAATCCTCCTTGAGGTTCAAGCTCGATACCAACATCATATTTACGTCGGTTCCATATCATTAATATAATCCACATCATAAAATAATTCATCATCAATATTGGTTTTACATGGTCATCCACATCCGGGTGAAGTCATGCCATCCATATGGGAAGTAAACCAAGCATAAGACCTATCATGTCTTTGGGTTTCTATCATTTCTGTACACCCCAATCCAATGATTCACCCCTTCTAAATATGTAGTATTTGATCCATATCATATACACATGGTATGTAGGAATATTCAATGAGGTTCAATACATACCAATAGTAAACCTTGGTTCCCCCTTTATGTGGAGTAATTCTCCACTCTGATCAACATATTATGGTGTCAAAACCAGTCTTCATGTTGTGAAACCTTCCCCTTTATGGGGCACACCACCCTAGGTCTATCCTCATTAGGCATTCTAACCAATAAATTTGGTAAATAATCTATTTTATCCCTTCTACTGATGTACCCATAGGATCAACTCCCATCAATTTTCTGACCAGTCCCATCCATCCATGCTATATATTAAACACATGACATGCACTACGTTAAACATGGGAAGCCCATGAAAACCTAAAAGTAATTACTAAGGAATACAATTCCTCACATTTGACATGGGATACCTCAGGTTTCCATTCCATTGAGAATCCCCCTAATAAGGGAAAATCATTTTGTACTGTTATTCTAGAATCCAGACATTCCAGTGATGGCCCAACATGACTAGTTATCTGGCCAAAGGTTTTTACATTGACAAGACCCCTTGGGATGTTCTAAAAGAAGAAGTCTAATTAACTAGAATCCCCAATGATATGAAACTGGTAATTGTTTCGTGAATGATTTCATAATCTTAAGGGAGACCCGTACTAGGCGATCAATTACGAGGAGGAATCCACTTAAAGAGAGTTTGATATCCAATCATCCTATTTTGATTAAGGATAAAACACCACTAAATACATTATGGATGATTCATGCCTTTGGAAATAGGGAATGAGGGGAAATAATCATCATGTCTCCGTACACAGATGCACACCCAAGTAAAATAATCAGAAACATGGACCTATAGAATATATTCCTATACCAACTCTTATGTATCTTCAGCATTGACTTCATTGAAGTCAATATCTCTCCCACTATTCATTTTGAGGATATTCTCCCTCAAAATAAATATGGATTGTCTGGAAAAAATAATTTTCTTGTGTGATGTGTTTTACACATAATATCCATTATTTTTCTTGGTATACCATACAATATACACTTTATGCCTTGTGGGGCTTATTTGTTTCATGAAAAAGTGTTAAACAAATGTCCTCGCAACCCAATACATGTGTATGAGATACGATAGATTTTTTTCCAATCCATATCTTGAAGGTAATTATATTTACTTCATTAGTTGTTATTCAATTTAATTTATATGTTGTAGTGTAAAAATAATTTCCACAAAAAGATAATGGAGTATCTGTATGACTCCTCCTCAACCATACCATGTATATTAAGGTAATGTTACTTCATTCACTAAAACCATTCCACTATGGTGTGTATGGTATATTATGTTGACATAGAATCCCAAACTCCCATAAAAATATGAAAAACTATTGGTAAAGATAGTAACACCTGAAGAATCCATGGTACGCTTCTTGTTGAATAATACAATATCTTGTCTTGTACGCAACTTCAAGTTCTAACACACACCACAACTAATAAAACTAGCCGTTATGAATTGTAATACCCACTTATTGAAATTTAATAAATTTTATATTTCCAAATGGACTTAATTTTTGGATTCGTAATATCATCATTATCCAATGGTGAAATTTTGGTACTTTTCATATAACTTTCATATTTTGATGAATAGTTAAAATTACTAAATTTTTATTAAAAACAACCTTTTTAATCGAAATAATTAATAGTGAAAAATTATGAATTTGAGTGTTTTTAAAGTATATTAAGAATATATTTTTACCATTTAATACAATTTAGGTAATTGGAAAAAATATTACATTTAAACTGGGCATAAACAAGTGTCAATTATTTTGATAGTTATTATCTCTTTAAAACACGCTTTTTTCTTTTTACAGCGGGAAATAATTTTAAATTAATATGTTCCACTTCTGTGTTTTGAATTTGTAAAAATGGACTCCATTCTTCGAATCATGATGTCCAAATTTTCTAAATTGGAAACTCTTATTGTTAGACATTTTGAATAATTACTTCGGTAAATATTTTATTTAACATGGTTAAAGTGTAAATCAAGTAAATAATGGTAAAAAATCTTATTATAATAATATTAATTTTCTCTAAAAAGTATCCTAACCCTATTTGTGGATACATATCCGACCATGAGCATCTTTGGGTCAATTTAGGGACCCCATGGAGCCACTTGTAGGTGATAGAGACACTTTATATTAATTAAGTTTAAGTAAATACAAAAATGACATAAGCTTATATCTTTTAGAAATAAACTTTTACATAGGATTATATATGTAATATTTTCGATTATAAATATTAATTATAAAGATAAAAATATTTCTTACATAATGGAATTTTATTTATAATTTTTAGACATTGAAAAATTAAAAATATATATGACACAATAATGATGCAGTATTTTCCTTATTAATTAAAGAATCAAATAATTGGTATTATAAATGTTAAAATAAATATAATTAGAAAGTTTTGATGACATCCATGAATTTTATTGGTTAATATGACATGTTAGGATTTCTTAAATGAATTTCTTTCTAATTAATAATGTTTTTAAGACTTTAACAAAAATCAATTATTGAACAGTGTCAAAATTCACATAAATGAATTTTTTAAAAAATATTATATTATTAATTGATATTCTATTCTTAAAAATATAAGTTTCGGAAAAAGGACATATATGATGATAGGTTCATTATTAATGGACCACAATGGGGTATCTTGGAGGTATATAGTAAGTTTATTAACTATATAATATAAAAACACAAGTGACATGGTAAATTTCAAACTAATTAACTAAGAGTTCAAACCAAAAGATAAGGTTAATATAATGACCCAAACCTCTATAAAACCTATTGGTTGAATTTTTTTCGACCTATCCCCACATTCAAATTTAAATTATATACTTTGGAGACATTATAAACTTAATATGAAATTATTATAAAATAATTCTTTATGTTTTTCCTAAAGAGCCCCTTCCCCCTCTTATAAAAGGACACCACTTCTAACCAATTATTCACACATTCAAAGCCTTTTAACTCGGACAAAACTTGCCCAAATATTCTTTAAAAATCCCTCATTTCAACCCAGAGGCCATATATTGATCATAAATCCAACCTAATTATCCCTTTTGATCAAATCAAGAGGAAGAACCCAAAGAAGAGGTAATGATTTCACCACCCTCTTTCAAATTCGTTTCATATTCCACTTCTTCTTTCTTTGTTATTTCCATTCTAAAATAATAAGTCCAATATATTCTATATACTGTGATGTTATTATAAATATGGTACAAACATATTCATTATTCTATCCATTCTGTGAATGACATGTCACCATACGTGCGTACGTATGACCTACCGTCTCCACGTCGTGGTGTAATTGTTATTCAATATATTATTATTTGGATGGGTATAATAATGATTTTTAATTCATATAAATAATAAATATAACAATATAACTATTATATATATATGATATAACATCAAATTATAAATTTTTTTAATATCAAAATAATGATATTGTCGCTCGTGCGTACGTACGGATTGCCGTCTCCACGAACGCGATGAGATTCAATCCCCATCATATCCATTCAAGAATAAATTTTATTTGATGAATAAAAATAATTTTTAGAGACATGATATCATTATATATATGAATAAGATACATCCCATGAATAACAAATAAGGCTCACATAACATATAATATTAAGGAAAATGAATCCGTTAACACCCGAAACGACGATAATACTAAGATATTATTAACAAATCAATGTTAAAAGATCATATATGATATCATATTAATGTAAATTATTATTTTATAATTCTATAAAAACTATTTCACCATTATAATGGAGGTTAACCTACCGTAGACCAACGAAAAAGTACAAAGTAAGGGGTTTCTTATCTAACTTTTAATTCTGTGTGATTTCCATTGTTCACCACTTATTTATTACATGTGGTGTGGGTACTGCCCATGATTATATTAACATTGAAATATAAATTAATTTATTAATATTTAAATCATCATTTAATGATCCTTCTTTAATGGGTGTATGTTTCTTATGTTACCAAATCGATAAGGGAATTTAAAAATTCAATTTCCACTCATTCGGCTTTACGAATACTTCATTGATTATTTTACTCTAAGATTTTGTGTGGAATCACTATTTATTTCTTATGTCATAATTTCCACTCCCCTTCATATGGATATACTTTTGATAAACATAATCACTCCATTGATAATTTCTCATGTCATCGGTATGAACTTGATAAGAGTAATTTTTACTCAATCTCGATTTGTTGAGTTAAACATCCAATTTATTTGTGTTGTTTTTAAAAGAATATGTGTGAATGTCCTTTGATTGTTTTACACTGAATATCAAATCATATTTTGTGTAATTATATTTTTCACAAATAATTATGTCATTGATTTATCCTTAACCAATGGATATGACTTTTATGAGAGATTTTATCTCAATTTACATTCCTTTGAGAATCCTTTGTTGTTATACACCAAATCACTTATATACGGTGTATATAATGTACATTGACATAGTATATCATGAATCCCTTTATTATAATGATATTACAAAGTTATTATTACCTCAATTATTTGTATTCAAGTGTCTCTCTTTTGGTTAGGAACTCTGACAAAAATATCATTTTAAAATATTTTAAAGATTTTTTATTCTAAATCATTTTCATTAATGTCCATGTTTTAAAAATGGGTTTAAGGATTTATTTATATGGGCATTAAAGTTTTCAAATCAAAATTCCTTTTAAAAGATTCAAAGTGGGATGGGACACTTTGATTTAAAAATCTATTTTAAATGTCTTCTTGATAAATAGTGTGACTTTTAAATATTTTCAAGAAAAATGGGGATATTTCTCTCAATAGTTTGATGATTATTTTAATCTATGTAAATATCCTTCATTATTCCTGATTGAGGTTAATATGATACAACAAAAACGTCCATATTGTATCAAATGAGTTATTTTTTACTGTGGATGTGCTATTTTTATACCATTCATGGTTTGCTGATAAATTATTGACATTTCATATGGTAGTTTTAATACGAATGTTTATGTTATGTTTCAAACTTTTCAACTAAGGAATGCATTAGACTTAGTAAGTGACGGGTGGAGCCTGCTATAGCCCCTCGATGCATCAGTAGGTTTCATGAGACAAACTAGTGTCATGGCATGAGGCCTTAAGAAAATCTTATTTGTAGTCTTGGCATGAGGCCTTGGCTAAATGGTTATGATAGTCTGGAATTATGTATTCAATCAGTATGAAAGTGGTTATTGATATTTCATTTGATTATTTGACTAGTAGAATATCCATGTGAATAAGTAAATGGTGTTATTTCATTTTATCTTCTCCATATTATGTTGAAGATCAAGTTTAAAAGGATTTTGATTTAGTTATACATTGACTTATGTGTTTATGATTATCTATGAAAGCTTCTGCTATATTGTTATCTTTACTATGCATCTGATCTCACCCCTTTCAATGTCTTATTTTTCCCAGGATGTGAAGATGTAATTTATGAATGACCTATATGGATAGTATGAGGAGATATGAAGACAATATGTTGATGTAGTTTTTTACCTATTATGTAATGTAAGACTTATGAATATATCTAGTGTTTCCAAGACTACTAAACTAATCGGTCATTCGATACGCGATCCTTTGTGATTATGCCAATGTTATGTAATAATGCACTGACTCTGGGTAACTAGGGTCAGGGCGTTACAGTTGGTATCAGAGGATGTTTAGTACAAACCTTGGAAGCTACATTTAAATAAACTATGATTAGATCACATAGCCCTAAGAAAGACATTGAGTATTTGTATAGAAAAACATAATAAAATTTTGGTATTATAGATATTTTGTGACTTTTCTGATTAATACATCCCTGTCTGGATACGAACTGGTAGAGGCGGCTCTGTTATAGATGCACCTAGGGGTAAAACCCGAAAACACCACTTTGAGCTAGACTCGAACGGGAACTGGTGCATGACAATGGGCCTTGCTGCACTCTTTGTTACGACACTCCTGGGGGATATGCTTTGGTAAATTCACAAGATTAGTATGAAACATTATAAAGGGAATAAAAAAATTCCCCTAAGAATATATGTTGGGAAATAGATAGTTGATAACCAAGATTTTAACATAGGGTACCCCAATTTAGGATATATTGTTCAATTGCAAGACTATCCTATTCTGTCTAATTTTTTTTACATTCTTATCTGATAAGTATTCAAAGACCCTAATTGTATTTTATTTTTGTTTGTTAAAACATGGAGGGAGCAAGATCATGGAAAACTCTTATCTCTCTTCCTGAAGAACTACATACAATTATTATCCAGAAGTCATGGACATATGATGTTGAAATTTTTTCAAATGTCCATGTTACATGCAAAAAACGATATGAGACATCTAATACCTCTAGCATTGGACGATTAATTCAAGAATCAAGTACCGACTATGGGATAATATTACACTCTCAACTTTTTTACCACACTAAGCGTGGGAAGTACCATCAGGGACTTTTCAAATTCTTCACTTTATCTCAAAATTAAGATTCACTAAATGACTTTCTAGATGTTATAGAAGAGGGAGACCTTCGAGCAGCCTATATGTATCAAATTATATATTAATTTCTTTTGGGATATATGGTAACTGATTTACCAAAGACTTATTTTGAAATATTTGAAGATGAATCAGTACGAATTTTTCTAAATAAAAATGTTAAAGATGATTTCTCAAAATTATATATAAGAAATACATATTTTATAGGTTTCATCGATGCTTCCATCAATATAATCAAAGATGGATGTGGAGTTTTTGGAAAAATGAAGTATATGATTTTGAAAAATTCCTGAGGTACCATTGTGACACACGAACGCATTCTACCAAAATGCAATTCCACCTAGTCTATCTAGAGTTCATGATGTGTTCCACATATCACTAGTGACAAAATATATTCCTGACCCAACCCATGTACCCACCTATGATGAATTAGAACTGGAACCCGATCTATCTTATTGTGAAAAGCCTTTTAGAATTTTTCAAACCAAAGATCAAGTGATCAGAAACTGGATGACTCATCTGGTAAAAGTTCTATGGGGAAATGATAGGATGGAAGAGGCAATGTGGGATCCTGAGGAACATATGATGAAGAACCTATGTGAAAATAAATGGATGGTGAAATGTTTAAAAGTTTTTGTGCTCTTTATTAATTAGATTACTTTGGAATAATTTTATCTTGTATGTGTAACCATACTATTTATCATGTGAAAATGATATTTGAGGAATAATTATCTTTTCTCTTGCGGATATAGTTATAAATAACCATTTTGTCTTATAGGATCATTGGGTTTGAGGAAATTACAAGTTATTATATTTTGGAATGAAAATGCAAGGTATGAGATAACATTTGTGGTTAAATTATGTTATGGTTATTTTGAGGAATTTATCTCATTTTGGTAATATTATAAAAGATAATTTTTGAAAAAGGAAAACACGTACACTTTGTGACAACCCGTCGTGTCGGAAAAAGCTGTGGGAATCAAACCCACAACCAAAGTGCAATTGGGATTTATCACCTACCAATGGACTACACAAAGTACATAGTTAGTGTGACTATTATTTTTAGTTAAATGATTTTATTGATCAATAATAATTTTATTTTGGATCTTATGACTTATCAAACAAATACCCTTAGTATAGGAAAATGTTTTTGTGATTAAGTGATAAATGCTATTTTGGAATATGTTCACTTTTTGGGAAAAATATATGCCCAAGGAAAATATAATAGTATGGGATTTCATTATAAGAGTAATGGTGGTTTTTTATCTATGTTTTTATTGTGGATTTATAGTGATTTGGGTTATTTATGGAAATGATTAACCTATAATAGAGAATATGTGATTAGGATAATTACTTTTAAGTATGTGACATTAAGATTAATTGATGTCATTTAGAGATACCATTTAACGTGGATGTCTACATAACCGAATTCTTCTATGTATTGAGTTTCAATATTATTTCGGTTTTCATTAAAGGATTTTAAGGAAAATTATTAATTGAATGCTATATATTTAGCTTTGTGGTATTTTAGGTTTAATTTTAGAAATTAAGATTAATGTTTCATTCTCTAATTAAATAACCTTTTGGGGGATCGTCAGATCTTATACGATCTGTTTTGGTTTTGATTAATCTATAAGGTCAAGGTAAATATATAGTTTATTATTTTTGGATCATGTGATTATATTATAATTTTATTATAGCTCTTCAGGTGGGACCAAGTCTTTTGTAATACTCATCATTTAAAAATGAGTTAGTAGTAGAAATTTATTAAATAATGAAACTTTACTTAAAAATTAAGTATATCTCTTTATGTTATTAGTCAATCTCAGAAATTATTTCCACATATTTATGTAATGTAACTCATAAAAATGTTGTCCGATTATTTTTCCTACTGGGAAACTAATCACCATTTGTCCCATCACAAGTTTGTGGTTTTCTTGTTGTTAGACTTATCTTGATCATGTTTTCTATCCCTCCCCATTAGAACTTAAAACTTAGTTTATCATCTATATCCATGTTTTTCTACATGGAATCCTAGTATAGGTTATCTCAGGTGACCAATGTACTTCTCTTTCTTTCTTTTAAAGTGATAGTTTTATTGACTGTTTTTTCGATGTGGGACTTTCCATTATATTCCCAATTTTTTTTTAAAAACTGCGAGGATTAAATTTATTGAAGGAGGGGAGAATGTAACACCCAAAACTTCCATGGTATGCTTCTTTCTGAATAATATAGTAGCATGTGTTGTACGTAACTTCATCTTCTAACACACACCACAACTAATAAAACTAGCTGTTATGAATAGTAATACCCCCTTTTTTAAATTTTATACATTTTATCATTCAAAATTGACTTCATTTTTGGATTCGGAATATCAAAATTAGCCTAGGGTGAAATTTTGGTACTTCTCGGATAACTTTCACATTTTGATGAATAGTGAAAATTACTAAATTTTTATTAAAAACAAATTTTTTAATTGAAATAATTAATAGTAATAAATTTTTAATTTGAGTTATTTTAAAGTATATTTAAAATATAGTTTTACCATTTAATAAAATGTTGGTCATTGGAAATAATTTCACATTTTAACCGGATATAAACAAGTGTCAATCTTTTGATAGTTATTATATCTTAAAAACACACTTTTTTGTTTTGACAGCAGATATTATTTTTAAAATAATTTCTTCCACTTTTGTGTTTTGAATTTGGAAAAATTTACTAAATATTTCGAATCAGGATTTCCAAATTGTGTAAATAGGTAACTCTTATTTTTAGAAATTTTGAAGAATTACTTCGGTAAATATTTTATTTAACCTAGTTAAAGCGTAAATCCGGTAATTAAGGGTAAAAAAATAACATTATAAAAATATTAATTTACCTTAAAACGTGTCCCAACACTATTTTTTGATACATGTTCGACCATGTGAATCTTTGGGTCAATTTGGGGACCCCATGGAGCCACTTTTAGGTGATAGGGACACTTTATATGAATTAAGTTAAAGTAAAGGCAAAAATTACATAAGCTTATATATTTTAGAAAAACAATTTTTACATTGGGCTTTATATGTTCTATTTTAGATTATAAATATTCATTATAAAGATAAAAATATTTCATACATAATGGAATTTTATTTATAATTTTTAGACATTTAAAAATTAAAAAAATATATTACACAATAATGATGATGTATTTTCATTATTAATGAATGAATCAAATAATTGGTATTATAAATGTTAAAATAAATATAATTTGAATGTTTTGATTAAATACATGAATTTTATTGGTTTATATGACATTTTATTATTTCTTAAATGAATTTTCTTTCTAATTAATAATGTTTTTAAGACTTTAACAAAAATCAATTATTGAATATTGTCAAAATTGACATAAATGAGTTTTTAAAACAAATATTATATTATTAATTGATATTCTATTCCTAAAAAATCTAAGGATCGGCCAAAAGACATATATGATGATAGGTTCATTATTAATGGACAACTTGGGGGTCGCTTGGAGGTATATAGTATGTTTATTAACTATATAATATAAAAACACAAGTGACATGGTAAATTTCAAACTAATTAACTAAGAGTTAAAACCAAAAGATAAGATTAATATAATGGCCAAAACCTATCTAAAACCTATTGGATTAATGGTTTTCGACCTATCCCCACCTTAAAATATAAATGATCCACTTTGTAGCCATTATTACCTGAATATTAAATTATTATAAAATAATACTATAAGTTTTTCCTAAAGAGCCCCTTCCCCCCCCCCCTATAAAAGAACACCACTTCTAACCAATTCTTCACACCATAAAATCCTTTTGGATCGGCCAAACCCTGACCAAATATTCTCTTAACTTCCCTCACTTAATACTAGAGGCCTTATTTTGATCAGAAATCCAAACTAAGGATCCCTTTTGATCAAATCAAAAGGAAGAACCCGAAGAAGAGGTAATGATTTCACCACCCTCTTTCAAATTTCTTTCTTCTTCCACATCTCCTTTATTTGTTACTTCCATTATAAAATAATAACTCCATTATCTTCTATATATTTTGATGTTATTATAAATATGGTACAGCCATATTCAGTATTCTATCCATCCTTTGAATGACATGTCATCATATGTGCGTACGTACGACCTACCGTCTCCACGTTGTGGTGTAATTGTTATTCAATATATTATTATTTGGATGGGTATAATAATGATGTGTAATTCATATAATCAATAAATATAACATTATAATGATTCTGTATATATGATATAACATCCATTTATATATTATTTTAATATCTAAATAATGATATTGTAGCTCGTGCGTACGTACGGATCACCGTCTCCACAAACGTGATGAGATTCATTCCCCATCGTATCCATTCAAGACTAAATTTCATTTGGTGAATAAAAATAATTTTAAGAGACATGATATAATTCTGGATATGAATAAGATACATCCCATCCATAATAGATACGGCTCGCATAACAAATAATATATAGGAAAACGAATCTGTTAACACCCGAAACGATGATAATACTATGATATTATTAACAAATAAATGTTAAAAGATCATATATGATATCATATTAATGTAAATTATTCTCATATAATTCAATAAAAATTATATCACCATTATACATGAGGTTAACCTACCATCGACCAAGGAAACATTATAAAGTAAGGGGTTTCTTATCTCTCATTTAATTCTGTGAGATTTCCATTGTTCACACTTATTTATCGCATGTGCTGTGTGTACTGCCCATGATTGTATTCATTATGAAATATACATTAATTTATCGATATTTATATAATAATTGAATGATCCTTCTTTCATGGGTGCATTTTACATAAGTTACCAAATCGATAAGGGAATTTGAAATTTCAATTTCCACTCGTTCGTATTTACGAATACTTCATTGATTTTTTTACTCTAAGATTATGTGCTGAATCACTATTTATTTCATATTTCAAAATTTCCACTCCCCTTCCTGTGGATATACTTTTGAAACACATAATCACTCCATTGATAATTTCTCAAGTCATCGGTATGAACTTGATAAGAATAATTTTTACTCAATCTCGATTTGTTGAGTTAAACATCCAATTCATTGGTGTTGCTTTTACAAGAATATGTGTGAATTTCCTTTGATTGTTTTACACTGAATATCAAATCATATTTAGTGTAATTATATTTTTCACACATAATTATGTCTTTGATTTATCCTTAACCAAAGGATACTAAATTTATGAGAGATTTTATCTCAATTTACATTCCTTTGAGACTCCTTTGTTGTTATACACCAAATCACTTTTATACGGTGTATATAATGTACATTGACATAGTATATCATGAATCCATTTATTCTCATGATATTACAACGTTTTTATTACCTCAATTATTTGTATTCAAGTGTATCTCTTTTGGTTAGGATCTCTAACAAAAATATCATTTTAAATTGTTTTAAATATTTATTATTATAAATATTTCTTATTAATTTCCATGTTTTAAAAATGTATTTAAGGCTTTATTTATATTGAAATTAATATTTTCAAATCAAAATTTCTTTTAAAAGTTTCAATGTGGTATGATACACTTTGATTAAAAAATCTGTTTTAAATGGATTCTTGATAAATAGTGTGACTTTTAAATGTCTTCAAGAAAAAGGGGGATATTTCTCTTAATAGTTTGATGATTATTTTAAGCAATGTCAATATCCTTCATTATTCCTGATTGAGGTTAATATGTTACAATACAAACTTCCATATTGTATCGGATGAGTTATTTTTGACTGTGGATGTTCTATTTTTATACCATTCATGCTTTGTGGATAAAGTATTGACATTTCTTATGCTAGTTTTAATAAAAATGTTTATGTTGTGTTTAAAACTTTTCATATGAGGAATTCATTGGACTTAGTAAGTGACGGGTGGAGCCTGCTATAGCTCCTCAATGCATCGTTAGGTCTCATGAGACAAACTACTATCTTGGCACGAGGCCTTGATAAAATCTTATTTGTAGTCTTGGCACGAGGCCTTGGATATGTGGTTATGATAGTCTGGAATTATATATTCCATCATTATGAAAGTGGTTATTGATATTTCATATGATTATTCTACTAGTATAATATCCATGTGAATAAGTAAATGGCATTATTTCATTATATCTTTGTCGTATTATGCTGAAGTTCAAGTTTAAAAGGATTTTGTTTTAGTTATACATTTCCTTAAGTGTTTATGCTTATCTAGGAATGCTTCTGCTATATTGTTATCCTTACTGATCATCTAAGCTCACCCCTTTCAATGTCTTATTTTTTCCAGGATGTGAAGAAGTAATTTATGAATGACATGTAGGGATAGTATGAGGGGATATGAAGACAAGATGTTGTTGTAGTTTTTTTCCTTATGACGTAATGTAAAACTTATGAATATATATAGTGTTTCCTAGAATACTAAACTAATTGGTCTTTCTAGACTTGATCCTTTGTGATCATGCCAATGTTATGTAATAATGCACCGAATCTGGGTAATTGGGGTCGGTGCGTTACAATGATATTCACCACCTCAATCTAATTGATGATTATTTATCTTCTTAACTGGTTTACTCTCTAATTCATTTTTGTATTCCTTAAATTTATCATAAGGCATGGACATAAACCTCATCATGTACATATCGAAATATCGTCTCAATTCATCAGTAAAAATTATGAAGTAAGAATACCCACCACTAGTTTCTACTGAAAATGGTCTATGCACATCCATGAGTACCATTCCAAGAAGCTTTCATTCCCTTTTACCCTGCCCACCAAATGGTGATTTGGTCATTTCCCTTATAGAAAATCATAAAATGTATGAATTATTTTTTTATTATAAGATTCTAATTAACCATCTTGATAAAGCCTCATCAAACGCTTCTCATTTAAATAATCGAGACAAGGATTCAACAACTATGTGTTATATAAATCACGTGGGATTGATTCATTATAAATTTTTATCAATAGTTTTTCATAATATATTACATAAATACCTTTATATAAATATTCCATACCATAACATATGTTTTCCTTATAAAAGAAACAACTTTAATTTAAAAATTGATTATAAACCAATAAGTATTTAGGAATGATATATAAATGATATTCATGGTAACAATAGGTACATAATAACAATATATTAAACCCTAATTCATTTCCATTCGAAATGAGTGGTTGTAGTCACTAATGGATAGGGTATTTAGCCTTCCTCCATTAGAATCCTGCATATACACATCTCCTTTGGAAATCATTCAAACCCAACTTGATTCCTACATTAAGATATATATGTGAGCACCATAATCTATATCTAATACCCAATGTGTTGAAATGGAAACATTTCACTCGGTAACGAACACACCTTTAGCATTCCCTTGCTTCTAGGGGCAGTTCCTCATCTAGTGTCCTGAATTGCCAAATTCAAAACATACCGCCTTCTTTTTCTTTTCCATACTTCTGAATTATCTTTTTATTGTAAGGATGGTTCTTGATAGATTGAGATTGTTTATAGGTCTTCAACCCCTTTTCCTTATTATTCCATTTCTTATCCACCATATGGATTGTGGGTATATCATTCCCCGTTTTCTTATCAACATAGGGAACAATAGAATGATGCTCTGAGATACTCTTATCATTATTACTCATATAGTAATTAACAATAAAGATGGAGAAGTTATTATGTAGAGATGAAAGTTTGATATCTCTATGAATATCATCAATGAATTTTTTCCCTAATATATCATGGTGTTCAATTTAACCAACAAGAATTTCTAAATTAGGCCCATCTAGTATAGACTCCACAAGCATAGTTGTGAAAAGTGTATTGGTGATATCAAACATCTCTTGTATTTCCCATTAATGATAATTATCACTAAGGAGATACATCATTTTAAAGGCATAAATATCCCCATGTTGCATAAAACGATCATTGTACATGGATGATAAAATGAATAAATGGATATTTGTAGAACCATTATATTTTATTTTTATCTAGATATAGATCTTTTTCACCTTCCTACATGCCAAGTACAACATGTAGAGGTTCTACAAGAACAGAAAATTTACATTCATGGCGATGGACGACATGTAGATGCCTTTTCCAATCATGAATATTAGTGTTGATGATATGGTTTTCTATTTAAATTAGAGATAAAAATGATATCTTTGATGTCATTTTATTATTATTTCAGAAAAAATATGTACATAACTTTATTACATTAACTTATAAATTTATAAAATTAAATAAATATTATATTTTCTAGTCTCCCAATATTTTATCTAAACCCTATAGCCCTTACCATTTTCATTAGAATATCTGGTTTCTTGGACATTATAGTGGAAATATTATTAATTCCCCTTCTCATTATCCCATCATTTTTTGGTTCAGAAACTATAATTTTTTTAGGTAGGAATTAAAAATTCATACTACATTAACTCACAGTTCCAAGATCTATAGAGTGGACTCCCCAATCCAGAAATCATTAATTTTGATTTCCTCAACCTTTGTCTCTAAGTTACACAATGTCCTGCTTTGGAAGTCAACACTTTATTTCAACTAATTTATGTTAACCCAAAACATGTTGTTACAATTTCCTAATAATTGAAAGAACGCTATCCTTTACTAGTCAAGCACTATGAACCATGGTTCGATTCTAACTGATTTAGTTGGGGGCTATACTGACATAATATTTTATTGAGGGATTTTATCCTTTTATGTGTATATTTCCAATTATTATCTTAATATCTTTTATGGAAATATTAAGTGGGATTAATTATGTGATTAACCATGTCTTTGATACTATTAACACTTAAAATTGTTTATTCTAGATCTATAATTCATGAATCTTAATTCATTTATTATGTTCCTGATATAATACATTCATAATTAAATAACCAAGAATTTAATAGAAATAAAATAATAAATTTTTGTAATCATGATATATTACTAGTGGTATTTTATCTAGTGGTTAATAAACAAACCATTGACCAAGGGGATAACCCCTTGAACCAATTAAGGTTCATGTTGAAGCTTTACATCTATCCACTTATGTATATCCTAGGATTGGATTCTCCTAGGCTCTGAACATCAACATCCTCCACTAGTCTTGAAATCTTTATCCATTACATATTCCTTTTACTCACACATAGGTTCATGGTGAAGGGGTTATACATAAAGAAAAAGTTGGAATATATTCCCTACATAATGAATAGAGGTATGGAACAAATGCCAACAATTTTATTTAATTATAAATTAATTGAAACCAATCAGATACTAGATGTATAGTCTATCTAATGATCATCCACATGCATAAAAAAATAGAAAATTTAATAAAACTAGAATTAATATCATAATTGTTCATATTTAAGATAAATTGTGCTCAAATCGATTAATTAATATCATTAATTAATCCATTTTTTTCTTAATTCTTATCAAAATTTCCTTGAGATTCTCGTCCATTATAATTTTAAAAAAAATTAAACAAATTCATTTAAATTTAACTATGTAAACAAATATACCTTGAAGGAAACATGATAAATACACATTTGAGTCTACCAAACATGTATTATACTCATATACTGGTTTACTCATGTGTTATATGGAATAAATGACATATCACATACCTTCATAATGTGTACATCGATAATGATTAGACAAATTACATGTTTTTTAGTCGTTTATTTTTCTACAATGCACGTAGAGTAACAAATTGTAATATCACTCATACATGAAATGATGATCTAAATATTACAATATATTAAACAAAAATATAAGTATTTATGTGTATAAAAACCTATCACATGGAATTTCCTATCTTTACCACGAGACATGAGTACATGTTATAATGTATACATAGTAATGTAAATAAATTTTAAATCCGTGTAATTGGTATACATATATGTTGTGTTGATCCAAACGAAACGACATGTATATCTTTCACTATCTATCTAGGGTACATACCTAGGGACTCAAAATTTTAAAAATAAATCTAGTACTCTAGAGTACACGGTGTGTCCATTGGACCACACCCCGTGTTGACTCTTTTTTTCATGGATACCAATCTAGTAAGTCGTGTAGGGATACATAACCCCTCTCTATACCAAAGGGATTAAAAAATATGTCTAATGGGCCATACGACCTATAGTTTGGATGACTATGTTCCATTTAATTATGGTCCTCACATGGTGCATTATTGGTGTAATTAATGCCATCATTAATGCATAATATCAAATTGATTTCTAAATTAATTGTGATGTTTTTAACATGACTAAACATCATGTATCTTTGGTTAGATGACATGTAGTAAGATGTTGTCTAACCAGAAAACTTTTCACCTTCAGATGAGTTCCTAGATTTTTTTTATAATAAAAATAAATATCTCATTCAGATATAAAAGAAACGAATGAGGAAGAATCATATCTCATAATTCATATTAAAATAATTATTAAATTTTAATACTAATTTAAAATAAAAAAATCCCCAATGATTTTAAATAATTATAAATAATTATTTTCTGCTCTGTTACCACATGTAGATTCTGGGTATAATGGAAGCATGTGAAGGGTGGTTCCCAACATTACATTATTCCTGATTGATGACCTATCCTAGATCTATACAATGCACCATCATTGTTTTTTAGAAACAAAGTGTAGAATTTATCTAGACCTGATCCACACATACTATTACAGAAATCCTCAAATGTTGTGGAAGGATTCTTTGGGTTCTATCATAGAAGATCTATTCACTTGCACAATCTGCCTCTAATCACATCAGAAATAGGTTCCAAATCAATCTCCTTGATCTAGTGGAGAATTATTTATCAATGTTCTGAAGAGGAATTTTAAATTATAGAGCTCTCTAGTCTTTAGAGTTTTTCTCCAAATCTATTGTACAAAAATTATTTGGCTATTGTGAAAAATAAAATGATTATGTATTTATACTGATTCGTTTAAAATAAAATAATTTCATAAGTTATCATATAATTTATATAACACTTGAAAACCCCAATATATAATTATAAAAGAAATATTATTATTTCTCGACATGATCCTAACATGAAAATTAAAAAATTATTATTTTATTAAATAACATTATGTAATTATTATTTCTCACTAAACAGTTAAACATTTCCTACTTATCATCTAAATTATTTTACAGGTATTTCATCGTATCTATTTATTAGTAAATAAATATCACTTTATTATTCTCTAATAAATAAATAAATATTATATTCACTATATAACAAATAAATATTTATTAAACATTATTCTCATAATATATTCTCCAGAATAACTACTTATAGAATAAATGTGATTAGGAATAAATTAATAAATATTAAACCATGTGTGGGAATAATATTTATTCAACCTATAATATAATAGTTAATGATATATTATTTAATTTATATTCCAGATAAACATAATGTGTGACCCTCTAGGACACATTCTTAGTGGAATTTGGTAAATGGTCCTAATGTCCAAGGAGAGTGTCTACCAACTTTCCATGTCTCCCATAGAGAAAGAAGTCAATACCATAATTACATGTTACAACATAAAAATTCATACAGTGTGATATAGTCACTTCATCATAATATCTCTAATTTAACATGTTGCATGATAGTGTAATAATCCTATATGCTTGATATCTCTTAAATTGACATTACAGATATATAAATTTATTATAGAACACCATGGAGATTGATTAATTTAGGTTGTATCATTTATATCAAAGGGACTCAGATATAAACTTCAATTAATGAATAGAAGGGAAAATAAATTATCACATTATTCATTAATACAATATTACTCATGATAGAACCAACATATCTAAACTCATCGCGACATATTTCCTGATTTTTTTGTTAATAATTCAATGTACATGACTCATAATACTCATTAATAATACTCATAATGTATAATGAACAGTATACATGTTTGAAGATAGGAGCATTTAGTGATACATATAAATGTGGATTCCCTAAAACAAAGTCTTGTTCTCATAATATCCCAATGGATATTAACACATGATAAGGTGTATCAAATTCCAATGAGACTCCACCCATTATAGCTTGATCATTTTTTCCCCTAATATAATATAATACTACTGTAGAATAGAAATTCATTAATAGTTTCTAGCACATCTATTTTTTCATCATAGCAGGGAACTGCTATGTCCTATTAGCGTGACAACTACTCTTAAGACATTATCACATACTATTTAACACATCTGAACAATCATGATGTGATAAGAGATTTTTTAATATTCAAAACAATGAATAAAATTTTATCACAATCTATATAGAAGTTGGTTCTATGGAACAAAATATAATAGAATCCACTTGTATTGTTTGAAACAAATATTATAAATCATGGTCCAAAGTACTCGAATCTAGAGGATGATATGGATCATTCATACATGTATTATTTTTTACTCACTATGGTGTTGTGTTCTACCACTGTGATTTCAAGTCTTATAGGGATTTGAATGTCCTTTTTGTAGTTTGAAACATTTGGTTAACAGATATAGGTGCATATTCATGGATCATAGTCATGCATGAATATTCAATCAAAGGTTCCCTTGAAATTGAATACATTTTCAATGGCCCATGAGAAGATAATCATGAACAAAAGCACCCAAATCATGTTGATTGATTTATGAAGAATGTAATATAAAATATGTATTCCAGGACACTAAAATTTGTATCACCCCCTAGTGAACATATTTTCATGGTGATGGGATGCAAAAAAAAAATCTGTAACATTTCCCCAAACTAAGGGTTCCAGTTAGTATAGAATATCATTTACTAGGGTCAAAAACAGTCTATATAAACGTTATGCCTAATTTATTTGCATCCAAATTTTTTCTAAACTCTAGATATGATGAATTTAGTGATCTAAGAGATGCATGTTACTTATGGAAAACTTTTTAGGTTTTTAAAATGACCTATTTTGTGTATATTTCAGTGACAATATAAGGTCTTAATATTTGGAAAAATATATGATTGAGTTTAAGGCCATATATCATTGACCAAGATCTGGTTAGTTGAATGCTGTCAAACTTGTGGACCTAATATGGGGAATTATACCAAGATCCCAATTAGGGATCCCAATGCCAAATGTACTTCAACAACATTCTATGTGGGAGATGGAAATGCTATAAACCTTAGATTGGGTTTTTTGGGTCATGAGTAATGATATTGTACAATCTTACTTGGTGTAGGTTAGGCACATTGATGTGTTGAGTTATTCCTCAATGATATCAGTGCTTTTTAGGATTGGAATGTACTTTTTTAGATTGACACATTTGAATGATGGCCATATGTGCATATGAAGGATCCATTGGCATGCATGCATAGTCAAGAAAAAGGGTCCCTTGATATTGGGTATCATTTCTAAGTTCCATTGAAGGTTTATTATGATCCAATACACCTGTGGGATGATTTTATGATTATAGATTGATGTGACATTAAAATATTATAGAATAAAATTGTATTCTAGTTGACCGAGGAATGTCTCCTATGGTCCGTTGATAAAAAATATAAATGGGTGATAGATTAATTTTATTTATAATCATGTAATGGGGATGTTTTTTTATGCAGTTTAACATCATGTTGTAGGAACATTTTACATTTAACTTATCATCATTTTATAAGAATATATTTTTTATTCATTTATAATGTCATGCATCCAATATATTTTCATTTAACTTTATCATAATGGGGTAAGGAAATTAGAACTGATGTTAAAGGATGGAAATGTTTTGTTTGGGCCTACGATTATATGTTTGGGAATCACAATGTTTAACATGAGAAAAAGAATTAAACCACAAATAGTTCTAACATGGCATCTAGTTTAATGTCATGTGGTGAGGATGCGGATCCACTTACGTGAAATGATTATATTGTAGCTAGTCCCATGGATGGAATTATGTGTCACTGTGTATCTAGTTGTGATGGAAATCATTATACATATAGTTCTTAATGAATTTCTCTTATATAGGTATAACCCGTTTGAAAATAGGAGTATTTGTATTTATTTGTTTTGATTTGGACATGTGTTACAAATATATGATTTTCTACGTAACTTTTTAGGAACAGAATCAAGTAACATGAAGTTCATTAATGAGAAACACTCTCTTCACAGGTCTGGACAATATAAAGAGATGGGGATGTATTCCATTGATTTTTGTTGTTGGGCCCAGGATTAGTGAACTGTGCATCACTATGTATCATGTGATCAAATGAATAAAGCTACACATAGTTCTTACGGAACAGTGTAGCTTAACATCATTTGGTAAGGATGAATGGTGTTCCTTTTATTGTATTAATTTAAGGACTAATATGGCCTATCATAAGATATTATGCCTTGTGTTCATGCTAAATACCTTATAGAGAAACTTAATCATATGTGAGTTTTGATCAGAGTTTGAAACATGGAACAAAAAATGGTATCTCAAACCATGAATATGGATTTATGAAAATTCCATGGGAATTTGTTATCATGTAGTGCCTGGAACAAGATATAATATTTAGGTTTCCCTACATATCTCATTAAAAAGGATAATCATGTTTTATTTAGTTCTTTAAAAATCATACAGATTAATGTCCTATGGAAATAATGTGGTTTTCTTGATGTGAATGAGGGTGAATGTTATGTATCCATGTAGTTTTACAACACATGTTGTGTATGTGGTGTGAAGGAAAATTTAACATCATATTTTTATGACATGACTGTATAGTTTAATATTATATATCCAGGGTGAGTTCCCTAAAGTTCAACATTGTGTTCCCAAAATGAATGAAGGGGATTACATTGATGTGGATTCCTTATTGATGACAATTTGGCATAGTATTTCATGATTTGTCTTGCAATGGTGGGTGGTGTGATGTTCTCTACATCCATGGTGGAAAATTCATAATCTCCATGCTGATAAATTGTGTATATTGCTTATGTACATTCCCATGTGGGAACCATTTTCAGAGGATCCTTTCCCTATATCATCAGGTATCTAAGTGATATCCCTAGTTCCCCTTGAAAGAATAGATGGAAGAGAATCATTTCATTAATGTCATGTGATATTCTATTTTAATAGACCTCTAGGTTGTTCAATGTTCTCAATGTTTTCTCATATATATATTCCAAATCCTCTTGCCACTGCTGTGATTTCTCATCATCCAAGAGTTTTCTACATATAGCTAATTGAATTAAAGGTATTAATATCTCTACTGGTAGTACTGCCTCGGTATCATTTACTAACGAGAATGAAATTTCTTTCATGGAAGTACCTATGGTGGTATAGTAGTCCCATTAGTAATGGAGGAGTTTCTACTAGAAATTTTCTTATCCTTATTCACCATCCTCTGGATTATGTTCAATAGAGTCTTATTTAAAGAAACTATCTATCCATTTTTTGCTACATGATTTAAGGGTTGGTGTCCTGAGAACCAAATATTCTGTACTTTGATTACATGAATGTTTATATATTGTTCATTTTTCTGTATGACTACAATATAATAATGTCCTGGAATATTTGTTGCATTAATAAGGTCATAGAAGATCCCCACTATGATGAGAACCTTGAAATGCTATAACATTATTCTTAAATAATGTTCTGCGGTTGGATGACATACTATGATAGGACACACAATATACAGACCGTCATGTGTGAGTACTCGTAAGAAGATGAGACTCTCTCTCATGGAGTTCGCACTTGGTAATCTCTAAGAAGGGAGATTATGAGAATAGACCCACCAATAGTAATTACACATGTCTTGGTGTCATCGGATATTGCTATCTACGAGTGTGTGTAATGGTCCTTAGACTGAAATATTATCATTAACTCATGTCATGACTCGCGCACTTAGATTTACTGACAAAAACAGTCATACAGACAGTTGGCGGGAAGTAGGGTACGTTGGGTGCGTCATGAGTGACATGTTGTTAATGGATTAGTCGAGGAAGGATTTGTCCCTTCCATTTATGGAAGATGATATCTCGGCCACTTGATTGAAATAGAACTATCGCATTAAATTCCATATCCAGGGTGTAAACTACGAGTTTATTTTAGGTAGTCAAAGAACGACAGATCAAGCATATAGGTTTATGACACTGCCATGAAACCTGCTTGATGAGATATCGAGACAAAGGGAATAAATTACACAGTAAGCGTTCGTATGAGGTGATACGTCAATGCGGCGACAACTTCATTCTCATGGGTGCCTTGACCCATTGCTAGACAGTAATCTTGGACATTAGGCAAGTCTGCCTAATGCCAACGAGAAAGAGGCCTAGAGGGTCACACAATAAGTGTATCCAAGTATCTCAAGTTGAATAACGATTATTACCGTACGTGGTTTAATAATTATTCAAGGAATCCTAAGTTGTTTCAAATGCTGTAGGAAAAATTAAATAAAACAAGTACACGCCATGTATTATTAAATGTACACACAGTGTAGTTTTATTTTGGAAAGGAAATTAATAAATGAAAACAATATATACACGCCATGTACATTTAATGTACACGCCGTGTAGTTTTCAATGAAAAACAAGTACACGTCGTGTATTTATTATTACACGCTGTGTAGTTTTTCCAGTCGGGTTTTTGGGGATATAATATCATTTTATTAAATGATATTTATTATAATCAGCATGAGCGCATGTCAAGGAATTAATTATTCAACATGGGGGTTTTCAATAATAGGTAATGAAATAAATGAAACGCGTAACACGTTTATTTATTATCATAACTCTACAACCTCAAACTCGATTATAAATATCCTCACAACCCAACTCTTTTCCTACACAAGAGAATCGTTGTGCACAACATCTCTGGAGAATTATTTCTTGACCAAAAGAATCTCTTCCTCCAAGAACTCTCTCAATTCCGAGAGAGATCCTCTTCCATCAGATCAAGACGATCTAAGGCGGACAACGCAAGCAAAGGCTTCTCCACGCTAGCACCCGGATAATCCTTTGGCGATGTCTAGAGATACAAGGTTCACATGTGGATCATCGCTAGAGGGAGTCTACACTTGGCTTCTACGATGAAACGACGGATCACATCAACAAAGTGATCGAGAACATCAACGAAAAAAGAACAACCAAAAGGTATTTCGTTATAATTAATTAAATTACCTATAATCAACCTGTAACGATCCTTGTTTGTGGTTCCGGGACAAACCATCTTCTTTTTCTTTTTCTATGATTCGATCTGTGGAGACTGACATTTAACGTCGTATTGATCCCGAATTGATCATTTCTAATGACAAAAATCAAAGTGGGCACATCCACCCAAGTGCTTCCGCTGTGCCCGGAACCTTAAAATGGTATCAGATCGAGGTTACAACGTTGATTATAGTTATTTAATTTTTGTTGATAATTTACGAATTCATATTTGATTCAATTAGAAATAAATCGTTCTATAAATATGAATTAACAAGATCTATTCTTCCTCCTTCATTTCTCGATTCATATCACAGAAATGACCTATTAATTTTAATTTTTGATAAAAATAAAAATTGAGGAACTCATCCGGAGGAGCTGCTCTTTCTGTCTATACAACACGGGAGTACATGGCGGGTAATTAAAACTACACGACGTGTACTTAGGTTCAATGAACCAGCACTGGTCTGCCAAACCACACCGTGTGAATTGATTATGCCTAAGTTTTAATCATGCCGTGTTGACCAGAATAGAACAGCGCGTGGAAACCGGAATACACGGAATGTAAGTTGGAACAACACGCCGTGTAGTCCGTTCCGACCCAGGTGAAAACGTGTACAATGATAAGCCGTGTACCGCGTACACGGGATCGCTAGGCCGGTTACCGCGTAACAAGGAAGTACACACCGTGTATGATTCATCTACACGTCGTGTACTCTAAAATTTCCAAAGTACAGAAAACACGCCAAATACCCGGCGTGTACTTTGGATAAAGGGTGAAAAGAAAAATACACACCGTGTAATTATAAACTACACGCCGTGTAATTTCCAGAAATGGAATTTCACCAGGTTTCCTCCAATGTACAAAGACCCATACAAGGAATATGGATGAGAAGAATCTAAAGGAAATTCAGAAAGGAACTTAAGATAAATAATTGATTAATTATAAGATCATAATTAACTGAATTCGAGCGCGTCTAATCTTAAATAAAAGAATGATTGATAGAATTTGAATTCTAAATATGCGTAAATATCGTTGCATACTATGGATGATCATGAGCTAGACCAAAGACCCTTTTTATGTGTATGGTTTCATTTAAATTTATTTAATTTAAATTTTTTGGCCTGTGAGCCTTCTTCCGATAAAATGTAGGGCATGCATGCCCATGGTTTCTTTAATGTAAACCCATGTAATGGAGGATCTCCCAAGCTAGAGGAGACAGTTCAAATCCTGAATCCGAGGCGAAACCGACACAAGAAGATACAAAGGTGGACAGGTTGGAGCTGCAAAACATGAACCATCAGGTTCAAGGTGTTTTCCCTAGGTCAAGGTTATCTTATCAAAACCACTAGATAAACTTACCAATAGAAGCTCATGATCATGACATCTTATTTTATTTCTTTCTGATTGCATGGATTATTTTTTATGTATGTGTTGTCGCGATCACATAATTAATAAAATGAACAAGCATGCAAAGATGGAATAAAATAAAAACCGGACTATGCGTAAACATTATTAGAACATGGTTAATCACTTAAGCAATCGTCACTTAATATTAACAAGAATGTGATAATGAAAAGATACACATAAAGAATAAAATCCCTCAAATACCATATTATGTCAGACCAAGCCTTCTGTTACTTGATTAAGGGCAAGACTTAGTAAAACTATGTGTTTGACCAACCCTTTTTTGGGACACTTACTTTTATAATGGAATCCCTTATGAAAGGTTTCGGGTTGACTTAACCATATTACATCAAGAGAAGTAGCCCTTGCTAGACATGATGTAATATTGGAGGCAAGAGTTGAGGAAATCTAAGTCAGGATTTCAGAATTGGGGAGTCATCTCAACAGATCAAGGAACTGTAAGCTCAAAGTTGGCAAAGACCTGCCTACCTAAATACCTTCAAATAGATTGACCAACCCTTGTTGGGGTTATGCGATGGGGAATATGGATCCTTGCCACTAGAATGTAAAAGCAACTGGACATTCCGAGTTCAATGGTGAGGGCCACAGGGACTTGAAAAAATAGTGGGAGACTTAATAAAATTTATTATTTCTCATAAAATGTAATCAATAAAGTACTGATGAATCTTCTCTTTTAATTTGTAGAATCAATATGACAAACACATTAACCACATTTTGTCTGCGATCAATTCTGGATAAAGACAACATCTTCACCGGCAGTAACTTTCAGGAATGGTTTAGGTGCCTTCGGGTTATCCTACGTCATGAATGGAAGTTTTATGTGCTGGAGTCCTCACTTCTTGATTCTCCTTCCCCAGGGGAGAGTGATGAAGATTTCCTAGTCTATGATCAACATTTGAACGATTCTCTCGATGTTCAATGTTTGATGTTGTCATCTATGTCTAGTGAACTCATGAAGTCTCATGAAGACATGGATTCCTACAGCATGCTTGAGCACCTCCGTAGTTTATACCAGGAGAGAGCAAGACAGGAAAGGTTTGAGATCTCCAAGGCTCTGTTTCAGAGCAAGCTTGGAGAGGGTGCCCCAGCTGGGCCTCATGTAGTCAAGCTCATTGGCTACATTGAGCGCTTGGAGGTTCTAGGGTTTAAACTCCCTGAAGAACTGGGTACCGATCTCATTCTCACATCACTCCCCCAGAGCATCTCAAACATTGTTGTTAATTTCAACATGAACAATATTGAGAAGTCTCTAGCTGATCTTCTTATCCTTATTTGCCAAGTGGACAATGACATGAAGCATGAAAATCCATCTATCCTTATGGTGAATAAAAGTAAAGGGAAGGTGAAGAGCTTTAAGCCCAAAGCTTCTTCAAGGAATTCCAAGAAAAGGAAGATCAAAGGGGAGGCAAAGGAACATGATGCTGACTGTTTCCCATGTGGCAAGAAGGGCCATTAGAAGAAAAACTACACCTAGCCAAGGAAGCAAGGGGAAGCTTCAGGTGTGTTTGTTATCGAATGCAATCTATTTGTTTCTACTAATTGGGTATTAGATACTTCTTGTGGTGCTCACATCTGTATCCAAATATAGGAACCAAGTAGATTCAGGAAGATTGATCGAGGGGAGGTAGATCTACGAGCAGCCAACAGAGCCAGACTCACTATTATAGCTGTCTGAGACTACCACCTCACATTACCTACAGGGATGGTCTTGGTTTTGAAAGGTTGTTATTATGTGCCTTCTGTTTCTAAAAACATTATTTCAGTATCCAGATTAGATACTGATGGATTCATATTCATTTTTGGAAATGAATGTTGTTACTTTTATAAAGATAGCATTTGTTTTGGTAGGGCACATTTATATAACAGCCTTTATGTGTTAGACTACACAAACCAAGTAATGGCAATCGATAACAAAGTTAATTCACATGACTCATACCACACCCAACTTTGGCATCACCGGCTAGGTCATGTCAATGAGAAATGTTTGACAAAATTACATCAAGATGGGTATTTAGATTATTTCGAACTAAAACCACTTGGTGTATGTCATTCCAGTCTACAAGGAAAAATGACCAAAGCCCCATTTAGTGGGAAATGTGAAAGAGCTTCTAGAATTAGTTCACACAGATGTGTGTGAACCATTTCCAGTTTAAGTAAGGGGTGGGTTCTTGTACTTCATAACTTTTATGGATGATTTTAGTAGATATGGATATTTCTATTTAATGAGGTATACTTAAGATTCTTTTGATAGGTTAAAAGAATACAAGAATGAAGTTGAGAACCATCTTGGTAAGAAGATTAAGAAACTCTGCTCAGACAGAGGAGGAGAATATCTTAATCAAGACTTCATTGATTTCTTACGGGAGTTTGGGATTCAATCTCAACTCACTCCTCCTTACACACCACCGTGGAATGGTGTAAGTGAAAGGAGGAACCACACCCTATTGGACATGGTGAGATCAATGATGAGTCATGCGAGTCTTCCATTATCCTTTTGGGGATATGCATTACAAAAAACAATGCACATACTAAAACAAGTACCAACTAAATCGACAAATGGTATTCCATACGAATTATGGAGTGGACGCAAAGCCATGTTATCGAATTTACATGTGTGGGGTAGTGAAGCATTTGTTAAGGGCTCTTCAGGTAACAAACATGCACCCTGAGGCACAAAGTGTATCTTTATAGGATATACCAAGGAAACAAGGGGATATTACCTATACAACACCTCAGAAAAAAAGGTTATAGTGGCAAGACATGCCATATTCCTTGAGAGGGAACACATCTCCAAAAGAGATAGTGGGAGCGAGATAGACTTCGATGAAGTCAAGGCTCAAGATACACATAAGTTGGTACAAGAACAGATTCCACAAAGCCCCATGGAAGAAAAATCTGTTCCAGAAACACAGGAACTGCGTAAGAGCACGGGAGAGGTGAGAGGACCAGAACGATATGGTTTTATTGTCACTGAGGATGGTGACTCATTATTGGTTGACAATGATGATCCTCTTACCTACAAGGAAGTAGTTGAAGGCACAGACATTGCCAATTGGCAAGAAGCCATGAATTCCGAAATGGATTCCATGTAACAAAACCAAGTTTGGATTTTGGTAGATCCTCCAGTTGATGTAAAGCCTATTGGTAATAAATGGGTATTCAAGAAGAAACTGGACATGGAGGGGCAAGTCAGCACCTACAAGGCACGACTGGTTGCAAAAGGTTTTAGACAGTGTCATGGAATTGACTATGATGAAACCTTTTCACCGGTTGCAATGCTGAAGTCCATCAGAATCCTATTGGCCATTGCTGCTTACAATGACTATGAAATTTGGAAAATGAATGTCAAAACAGCTTTCCTTAACGGGAACCTCCAGCAAGATGTCTACATGACACAACCTGAAGGGTTTGTGACTCCAAAGGATGCCAACAAGGTATGAAAGTTGCAGAAATCCATTTATGGATTAAAGCAAGCATCAAGGTCTTGGAACATTCATTTTGATGAAGCTGTTATAGAATTTGGCTTTGTTAAGAATGAATGTGATCCTTGTGTCTACAAAAGGTTTAGTGGAAGTGCAGTCGTTTTCCTAATAGTATATATTGATCACATATTGCTAATTGGAAACGAAGTACCTGTCTTACAGTCAGTTAAGGCATGGTTGCATAAATGCTTCTCCATGAATGACTTAGGTGAGGCGACATATATTCTTGGGATCAAGATCCATCGTGATAGATCCAAGAGAATGTTGGGCCTGATTCAAAGTACATACATTGACAATATACTGAAGGGATTCAGTATGGAACAGTCCAAGAGAGGATTTTTGCCAGTGTCACATGGCATTCATCTTTCCAAGAAAATGTGTCCTCAGACACATGTGGAAAGAAAGAGGATGGAAAGGATCCCTAACACATCCACGATTGGGTCGGTCATGTATGTTATGCTATGTACGAGGCTAGATGTTTCTTACGCATTATGTGTGGTAGGAAAATATCAAGCTGATCTAGGAGACTTCCATTGGATGGAAGTCAAGACTATCCTTAAGTATTTGAGGTGTACTAAGGATATGTTCCTGGTTTATGGAGGAGATAAGGAACTAGTCATCAGAGAACATGTACATGCTAGTTTCCAGACTGATCAAGATGACATGAAGTCGCAGACTGGATACATATTCAGTTTGAATGGAGGTGCAGTGAGCTGGAAGAGCTCAAAATAAAGTGTGGTGGCAGATTCTACAACGGAGTTTGAGTATATCGCAGCTTCTGAGGTAGCTAAAGAAGTTTTATGGATGCGAAGCTTCGTCCAAGAGTTGGATGTTGTACCGAGCAGTAAAGATCCTATCACACTCTATTGTGATAATACTGCAGCGGTGGCACTTACAAAAGAGCCAATGTCACATCAGCAGACAAAGCACATACTTCGGAAGTATCATCTCTTGAGGGATTTTTCTCAGAGAGGTGAATTTGCAGTGAGCTGTATTTCCACAGAAGACAACGTGGCAGACCCATTGACTAAAGCCTTGGCTCAGCAGAAACATGATCATCATGTGAGGTCTATCGGACTAAAAGTCATAGGTAGTTGGCTCTAGTCCAAGTGGGAGTTTGTAAGGGTTGGTGTCTTGAGAACCAACTGTTTTGTAATTTGATTACATGAATGTTCACTTATTATATATTGTTCATTGTTCTGCATGACTATAATATAATAATGGCCTGGAATATTTGTTGCATTAATATGGTCATAGTAGATCCCTGCTATGATGAGAACCTTGAAACGCTATAACAATATTCTTAAATAAAGTACTACGGTTGGATGACATACTATGATAGGACACATAGTATACAGACCATCATGTGTGAGTACTCGTAAGAAGACGAGACTCTCTCTCATGGAGTTCTCACTTGGTAATCTCTAAGATGGGAGATTATGAGAACAGACCCGCCAGTAGTAATTCTGCATATCTTGGTGTCATCGGATATTGCTATCTACGAGTGTGTGTAATGGTCCTTTGACTGAAATATTATCATTAAATCATGTCATGACTCGCGCACTTAGATTTACTGATGAAAACTGTCATGAAGACAGTTGGCGGGATGTAGGGTATGTTGGGTGCATCACGAGTGACATGTTGTTAATGGATAAGTCGAGGAAGGATTTGTCCCTTCCATTTATGGAAGTTGATATCTCGGCCCTTTGATTGAAATAGAACTTTCTCATTAAATTCCATGGCCATGGTGTAAACGACGAGTTTATTTCAGGTATTCAAAGAACGACAGATCAAGCATATAGGTTTATGACACTGCCATGAAACCTGCTCGATGAGATATCGAGAAAGAAGGATTAAATTACCTAGTAAGAATTCGTATAAGGTGATACGTAAATGTGGCGTCAACTTCTATCTCTGGGATTCCTTGACCTGTTTCTAGATAGTAATCTTGGACTTTAGGCAAGCCTGCCTAATGTCAACGAGAAAGAGGCCTAGAGGGTCGCACACTAAGTGTATCCAAGTATCTCAAGTTGAATAAATATTATTCCCATACGTGGTTTAATAATTATTCAAGGAAGCCTAAGTTGTTTTAAATTATGGATGAAAAATTAAATAAAACAAGTACACGTCGTGTATTATTAAATGTACACACCATGTAGTTTTATTTTGGAAAGGAAATGAATAAATGAAAACAAGATATACAAACCGTGTACATTTAATGTACACGCCATGTAGTTTTAAATGAAAAACAAGTACACGCCGTGTATTTATTATTACACGCCGTGTAGTTTTTCCAGTCGGGTTTTTGAGGATATAATATCGTTTTATTAAATGATATTTATTTTAATCAGCGTGAGCGCATGTCATGGAATTAATTATTCGACATGGGGGTTTTCAATAAGAGTTAATGAAATAAATGAAATGCGTAACGCGCTTATTTATTATCATAACTCTACAACCTCAAAGTCGATTATAAATATCCTCACAACCCAACACTTTTCTTACACAAGAGAATCGTTGTGCATAACATCTCTGGAGAATTCTTTCAGACCGAAATATCCTCTTCCTCCAAGAACACTCTCAAGACCAAGATAGATCCTCTTCCATTGGATCAAGACGATCTAAGACGACAACGCAAGCAAAGGCTTATCCACACTAGCACCCGGAGAATCCTTTGGCGACGTCCAGAGATACACGGTACATGTGTGGATCACCGCTAGAGACAGTTTACACTTGGCTTCTAAAACGCAATGACAGATCACATCGAGAATGTGATCGAGAAAATCAACGAAGAAAGAACACCCAAAAGTTATTTCTTTATAATTAATTAAATTAACTATAATCAACCTGTAACGATCCTTGATTGTGGTTCTGGGAAAAACCATCTTCTTTTTATTTTTCTATGATTCAATCCATGGAGACTGACATTTAACGTCGTATTGATCCCGGATTGATCATTGCTAATGACAAAACGCCAAGTGGGCACATCCACCCATGCGCTTCTACTGCGCCCGGAACCTTCACATGATAGTGAGATGAATGATTGGACTCGATTTTCAACTCATGGTAGAGTTTCTTAAACTCTGTAGAAAAGTTTTTGGTGTCTTTTTTCATTAATATTGTGTAAGGGACCCCAAACTAGGTTATTATATTGGATATTAGGATGTTGCAGATGATATTCTTCGTAACTTTATTGAGGGTTATTTCCTCAGACCATTTATAAAATATGTTTGTAGAAGTAATAAATTATTTGACCATAAATGATGTTAGTGGGGGATATTTCTCAACATCATCATTTTACCACAAAATAAAAACAACTGAGATTATTAAACAATATTTAGTAATTTTATGGGTTGTTGGATATGGTTTTCATAGATTGGGAACACATAAAATTTCATGGTGAATACAATTCAATCCTATATCATAGTTTTCTAGTAACTTCATAACCTCTAGATTTTATAGGAGTGCATGGTCCCATATTTTTAGCTGCCAAAAGATCCTAGATGGAATTCCTTCCTGACATGATAAATCACTCATTCTATAAACCTGATTAGGATTCTACCAAAGTTGATTCTATAGTGGACATTTTGATCATTTGTACCATTATATAGAGTGATGTTTCTTACATGTTGATGAATTTTTTCCCTTCCGACATGGTTTATTGGGAAAGTTCGATTTTGGAGATTAATAATAATGGGATCCATTATTTCATGGTTAATCATTGGTTCATCATGCTTTGGGGCACTTCTAAATTGATTTATTTTATACATATCTTATATGATGATCAATAAGACCATTCATTGATGTATTGTATAGATGATTTCATTCTCCTAATCTAGGTCAACTTGGATGGTCTGCATTAGCTAGTGTATTAGTGTGAGCATTCTATTATCAGAGAATGTGATGCAATCTAGGCTCAGAAGGAAACTCTTAAATCAGTCCCCTAATATAGTTAGAGAGAGGGGTAAAATCTTTTTTTCGATGGCATATGTGCCATTAATTTCATTATCAGCTATTTTGAGTCCCCATTGATTTTTTAGATGGAAATGTACAACTATATGGATACCTCCAACCTAATGACGAGGACATTATATTGGCCTCATTATTTGCATATCCTTTAGATAGTGAAAAAGGGTATAAGAAATAGATTTTTTGGAGAGACAAATAAAATCAATAGACCAACCTAATTGAGATTCAGGTTTCCCATCACATTTCTAATATGGATTCTGGAGGTGTCAAAAATGTAAAACCCACATGTCTAGTGATTCTCATGGGAATATAAGACCTCCAAATATAAAACCATGATGCCCTCTGGATTATATTCTGTAGAAGGATGTGTTGTGAGAAAATCATGTAGTTCATTTCATTTCACTGACATCTGTGATATGGACTAAATTTCATATTTTTAATGAAAAACTACTCATTAGTCCATGCACAAAAATTGAATAAGTTGTACACGATAGGGAAGATATGAGATACCATATATATTTTTTGGTTCTTTAAGTAATAGATCATATTTTTCACTAAAAAATGTGTTCGAAATAGTTCTTCTCGACACCGGAATATATGATCTCAGTACCTAGCATTGTCCACTGAGGTAGTAAAGACTGTTCTCTCATTTCTATTTTTCTTATATATGAGGAGGGATTCTAGTTTTCATTATATGGAGGCCACATATAATATGAGTGGACTACCTTCTACTTGACACATATTAACACCTTATTGCATTACGTACTACTTGAGGTATTCCAAGGATTCCTGGGAATTATTATCCCATTAATAGGTAATTCTATGTTTCATTATCCGGATGATGTGTTGATCATTTTACGACAAGGTTAGCTATGAATCACCTAATTTATGAGAGGTTCTCATGGATCCCCCTTATTTATTTGAGATTTCTAGGGGTGAAATTGTTAAAATAAACCTATAATTTCCTATGTCAACCTTGATTCTAAGGTGGAGTTCCAAAAATATATGAAATTTCCATGAAGTTACAGCAAAAGATCATTTCACCAGATTCATCTTTATACTGTATTTTCATCACATTCTTATTATCATTTGGATATTCAGGAAGTCACAACTTTATTGTCGATATTTAAGCACCATGTCATTGATAAAACATTCAACTATCTTCCCATGGAATAGAATTAAGATAAGCTGCATAGTGCATTGATATGTGGTGTTAATGTTCTTCAATCCAAAAGGAATGACTTAATAATAGAATATCTGTTGAGGTGTTGTAAAGGCTGTGGATTATTCTTCATTAGGGACCATATTGATATGATTGTATCTCGAATACCCATACATAATGGAAATGGAATGAAAGATAGTTGTTTTATCGCTCAAGAGATCTATGGTTGTAAATGGGAAATCATACTTTGATAAATACCGATTATTTTCTCTAAAGTTGACACCAAACTGAAATAAATAATTATTTTTCTTGATATATATTATATGGAAAATACAACTTTGGTAATAAAATTATTTGAAAATATTATATATGATCAAATTGTCAACATCTACCACTACATTGGTGGATTGGGAGGGGTTCATCCTCCTAGATTCCTATTTGAATCTTTGATTCTCATTTGGTAGTCCTAGATATTTCATAACCACGTCATAATTTTGTATGGGAATTTTTATGTAGTTCTAGTAGAAAATATTTTAGTGCTGGTTCAGATATGGGTGATACATCACTTTCTCTTCAAGTGACATTGTGACATAAATCATTGTAGGCCATGGGACATACATTATTCCCATATTTATTCACCTGATTTCATCGATGGTGGAGGATAAACCATCTTGATTGCTAGAGGGGAATTCATTATATCATCCTCATATCCATCCATCTCTATGTTTATATAGACATTTCATGATGGGGATAGATGTCATGGGACTCCATTGTCCCTATCGGCATGTGACAATCCATGCGATGAGAAATTATCATTCATTATTTCCTAAATCATTGTAGATATAATTTTGAGATGATTTTCTTTTACACTATCACTTAGGACAGAAGGGTCCCATACATATGGGACTGAAATCATATTTAGGTGGAGAAAAAATTGAATATTGAGAATACTGTAGGGGTTCCCAGGGGTCATCCCAAAGGAATTCGGAGCTACAATCGGTATATTATCATCTTTTATAGGGTTATTCCATCCATTTTTTATAAAAATAATGTTCAGTGTGTGATGATCCACAATTATCAAATTGGGGAAAATCACCATGTAGTATGACATCTTTCCCACCAATGAGGTATATACAAAACTAATGTAATGTAAAAGGTATCTCTGGGTGGCCATAGGGCCATGGAATTCCAAGAAGGACATTGTATTCATTAACTTGTTTGATCACTATGAACTCATCATCTAATGTGTGATCCCCAAATAGAGCATCATGTTTGATATTTTTAAGTGGTCATTTCTCAAGATTATCATATCCTTGAATTTTCCTCTTAGTGAAAGAAAAATGAACTTCACCATTTCCCAAATGTCTTATGATTTGTACTACATTAATATTGATCCTGGAACCATTATCAATCAGATCCACTATGATATTATCATTACTAATATTTCTTGAGACATTTTGGGAACTTTTGGGCTTTTAATTGCCTCATCCTAAACTTAATCAGTGAATGAAATGATGACATGACATTTAGTGTACATGGCATCCAATCAATAGGCCTCAGCTACAAAAACCTATGTACCAAATTTATAAGGTCTCTGTAGGTCTTTAACAAGTTACTCACTATGTTCATTTGAATGATAGAGTTCTTTAAGGACTGAGAGATTATATAGAACCACACCCCCCTATTTTAAATTTTATACTTTTCATACAAAGGCCAGTCCCTCATAATGTGGGGATTCTCCTAATTAATGGTTCATTAGTTGAGGCATCTGATGTAGATGGCCTTCATCAGTGATCAAAAATTTGAAGGAATATCCACTACGAGCGGTGAAAGTCACGTTTTCCATCCTCGTTTCCTGAGATGATAGGATTAATAATATAAAATAATTTAATTCAATAAAATTGGGTGTGGGAGACTACTAGAGGGTTCTGAGACACCTTATTACCTCTATTGGGCTTGCTGGAAAAAATTCTCATGATTTTCAGCTGCAAATATGTTCTTTGAGATGTATAGCTATAATATTGGTTTCCACCACATCTGTGTTGTCCCCATGTATCCTCATATTTGATGTATGTTGAATGTTGTTCTTAATATATATTCATGGAACTCGTTTTTAGGAGTATACTCATCATTATATATGGGTTCTTTCAAGTTTATCATAGTGAAAAAACTAAAGATGAGCTCTTTATTTGATGAGTATTCATTTTGGTGGGGTAGTTCCAGTGTTGTGAATGTTGTAGGGAAGAGTTATTGAAGAGATAAGGACTTTTTTAGTGTAAAATATGATACATAATCTTCTATTTCATTATTATTATAGTGTCCATTCCAAATTTCAAGTTTCATATTTGATTTTTCTCCCAAAGGTGATGAAGATATTGTGGGTATGCATAGTAGTACTCTCAAGGTGGAATGATCTCGATAAACTATTTTAAATTTCATCTATTTGTCAAATTTTTGTACATCCCAAGACAATTTTTTTACAAAAAATCTTCTTCTTATTGAATTTTTACAATAGTTATGTTGAACACCTACTTTAAGGTATGAAAAAATGTTTCATATTTAGAAGAGATCATGCCTTTAAGGACATCATCAAAGATGAAACAATTATGGATTTTATGACATGACCTCTATGGTACGGTCAGTGATGGTGACCACGTCATTCTTCTTATGATGTAGATTCTTGATCAGTTTATTATTTTTGGCTACCATGAAATAACCTGGGACATATTAATTTCGGATGGAGTATACATTGTGAGTCCATT
Source organism: Viscum album (assembly GCA_963277665.1). Taxonomy (NCBI): domain Eukaryota; kingdom Viridiplantae; phylum Streptophyta; class Magnoliopsida; order Santalales; family Viscaceae; genus Viscum; species Viscum album. The sequence goes on from OY728154.1 coordinate 12,261,162, forward strand.
ACTCATATCACGGGTCCTGATGATTTCACTATTTTTCTAGATGGGGGACATTTAGTTGCTGTCACCACTCAAATGTATTTGATGGAAATTTTGGTGTATTCGATGATTCATAGATTGGAATTAATGTAATCTTGAGAGTGACAGATACATATTTTATTTTTCCTCGCCTTTTCCCTTTTGGTGAGGGCATGATTCGATACTATAATTAGGATTGTTGGATGGATTCTTATAAACATTGGTCAATTTCTATGTTCTCAAGGAATCCTCCAAGATACATCATGAGGAACATAGGATTCTAAAACTCATCCATCATATTTTCAACACATATTTCATCCAAATGTTGTTGTGAGAGAAGGATTCTAAGAAAATACGTTAATCCCTTCCACCTATATATGAAATCACACACCCTATAATTCTTATGTTGCATATAGTTCGATAGCTAGGAAATATTCATTTTCATCATTGTTAAACATAACTAATAAATTTATTGATGGAAAAGGTATTCCCATCATACAATGGAGCCCATTGTAATATTGTGGTACCATCCAATGATGGCCTTGTTAGAATCTGTATGAAACACCTTTGATTTTTTTCCTTTTATTGATCCTGTGGGCCCATCATCAACAAGCATATGGAGACAGAGTGTGTGATATGTTTCTTGGTTTTTGTTGTATCATCAGTTATAGATAAGTTAAAATTTACAATGATGGGAGGAGTAGGATTATGTTCAAAAAATTCGGTATATGGCTTGCTCTAGGGATTCAAAATTCCGCATCACCTTTCCACTAATCCATTCAAGTAGGCAGGGTGTCAATGGAATTATGAAACTCACGAGAATTACTATTAGATATATCTTCCATCCATATAGAGTTGGAGGAGGTCGATGAGGGGGTCCTATTCATAATACATTATTATTGATTCTTCATATGACTAGATGATTACATTGGTGGGGGAGAGGCTATTTCAGAAATTGTGGGAAGTCACGTTCCCTTTCAAATTTTTCATTAAAAAAAAAGGATCTATAAATATAAAACCAATTTTGTGCTCAGATACTGCACATTATGAATGATCTTCTTTGGTATGGATAATGAACGCCTTTTCTATAAGATGATACCCATAAGGAATATTTCCCTTGAGTAATACCTGGTTGAGTAGTTTGAGAGCCTGTATCTCAATCACGTTTTATGAAATTGATTTTATATGGATGGAAACTAATATTTAGTCAAATCATATCCATTTTAACTGGTTGTGTTATACAGTGGATGTAACACCCCAAACATCTACGATACACTTCTCTTTGACTAATGCGATAGCGTGTGTTGTACGCAACATCGAGTTCTAACACACACCACAACCGATCAAACTAGCCGTTATGAATAGTAATACCTAATTTTTCAAATTATATATATTTTATATTTCAAAATGGGCTTCATTTTTTGATCCGGAATATAGAAATTATCCTAAGATGAATTTTTGGTATTTTTCTGAGATCTTCCAATTTTTATGAATAGTTAAAAATAATAAAAACAACTTTTTTAAACAAAATAATTTATAGTGAAAAATTATATTATTGAGTGGTTTTAAAGTATAATTAGAATATATTTTTACCATTTTATCCAATGGTGTTTATTAGAATTAATTTCACTTTGATATTGGACCTAAATAATTGTCAAACTTTTGATATATATTGTTTCTTAAAAACACGCTATTTGTTGTGACAGTGGGAATTAATCATAAAATTAATTAATGAAACATATATGTTTAGAATTTTTTAAAATAGACATCATTTTTGAATCCAGAATATCAATTATTTCTTAGGGTGAAATTTTGGCATTGTTCTGGAAAACTTCAATTTTTTATTAATAGTGAAACTACTAAGTGGTAGTTAAAAAACTGCATTTTTTCATAAAACATAATTTTACCGCTTCTGTGAATGGAATTTAAAAAGTCCGAGAGTTTCGGTTAATATAAAGAAGTAAAATTCGGTTCAATGAGATGAAAATAATTTTTGGTGAATAGGAACTTTTTACTTTTATTCACCACAGTTAAAAGTAAATAGAGTAATTAAGAGTAAAAATGATATTAATATTACCCTAACAGATGTCCTAATTCTATTGGTCAAGTGTATCTCGACCAAAAACAACCTTAGGAATAAAATATTATCATTTAGGTCCACTAGGATTAGATTATGAAATTTATTATTATTTAATTCAAAGAAGAGTTAAAAGAGCTAAAATCAACGTTTATTTACTAAAACATTTTTAATATAGGGTTATACATAAGATAAATTAGATTGTAAATATTAATAATAAAGATAAAATTATTTCCTACATAATGATATTTTATTTATAATTTTTAGACATTAAATAATGTAATTTAGTTATCACACAATAATGATGCAGTAATTACCATAATAGTGAACAATTAAAATAATTGATATTATAAATACCCAAATAAATATAATTTGAGACTTTTAATGAATTAAACTAATTTTATAGGATAATATGAAATATTAGGATTTATTTAATTGAATTTTTTAGAAGTAATTTTTCTGTTATGAGTTTCACAAAAATCAACTATGGAATAGTGTCAAAATTGACAAAAAAAAGATTTAAAACAAAGATTATATTATTAATTGATATTAAATTCCTAAAAATCTACGGTTCGGCCAAGAGAATTATATCATGATAGGTGTATCATTTATGGACCACTTGGGGGTCTCTAGGATGTATATTGTATGTTTATTTACTATATAATATAAAAATACAAAGTGACATGGTAAATGTAAATCTAATTAACTAATAGTTAATACATAAAAAGAAGGTTAATATAGTAAAACAAACCTGTATGAATTCTATGGGTTGAGTGTTTTCAGACCCATCCCCACCTTAACCTTTAAATAATAAACTTTGGATCCATTAGAAACTGAATATGAATTTATTATAAATTAATATTTCTTTCTTTTCCAAAGGTGCCCCTCACCCCTCTTAAAAAAGAGAACTCCTCCCTCTCATTACATCACACCTTAAAAGCCTTTTGGTTCGGACAAACTCTGCCCAAATACTCTCTCAACATCCCTCAATTCATCCTAGAGGCCTTCCTTTAGTCAGAAAGCCATTTTATGGAGCCCTTTTGATCAAATCAAAAGGAAGAACCCGAAGAAGAGGTAATGATTTCACCACCCTTTTTCATGTTCCTTTCTTCTTCCACTTCTTCTTTCCTTGTTATTACCATTCTAAAATAATAACTACAGTATCTTATATATAATGTGATGTTATTATAAATATGGTGCAATCATATTCATTATTCTATCCATCCTTTGAATAAAATGTCAACATACATGCGTATGTACGGCTTACCGTCTCCACGTCGTGGTCTAATTGTTATTCAATAAATTATTATTTTGGATGGGTATAATAATTATGTGTAATTCATGTAAATAATAAATATAACATGATAATTATTCTGTATATATGATATACCATCCTTTTATATATTATTTTAATATCAAAAAAATGTTATTGTCGCTCGTGCGTATGTACGGACTACCGTCTCCATGAACGCGATGAGATTCATTCTCCATCGTATCCATTCAAGTATAATTCTCATTTGATGATTAATAATTGTATTTAAAGACTTGATATCATTCTGGATATGAATAAGATACAACCTATCCCTGAAAAACATGGCTTATGTAACAAAACATATAAAAGAAAACGAGTCAGTTAACACCCGAAACAACGATAAATCTAAGATATTATTAACAAAGCAATGTTAAAAGATCATATATGATATCATATTAATGTATATGATTCCTATATAATTTAATAACAGTTATTTCACCATTATAAAGGAGTTTAACCTACCCTCAACCATGGAAAAGTGCATGGTAAGGGTTATTTCACAATCTCTTCATTCTCCGAGGTTGCTTATACGTAATAATCTACTGGGATCTCTTTATCATCCACATCCATGTTTATTAAAAATTTATTTGAAAACATTTTTAATATTTAAAATAATATGGGTTAATTTCATTTATACCCTTGTTTCACTTTTTATAATTGTTTTATAAAGTAATATTTCCGTCATTTTCCAAACAAGGTGTTTTTTTAACCTTTTCGACAGAATTAAGGTAAGAATGTTTTTATCTTGTACCATGGGTGCATTTATTTTCCGCCGTTATAAAATCGTCGAAGATTCCCTTACAAGCATATAGGAATATTTTAAATGAAAATGTTTTATTTTATAAATACATGACTCTTAAATGATTTCAAAATAGAAAGAGATATTTCTCTAAAATGAGTTTTGATTTCATCAATGTCAACATCCTTTGATGTATTTTACACATATTTGAATTTGATTTATTATGATACAAAACTTCTATATTGTATTGAAGGTTTTGTGATATTTTTGACTATGGATGTGCTATTTTTATACCATTCATAGTTTATGGTGAAAGTATTGACATTTCATATTCTATTTTTAATAAGAATTTTTATGTTATGTTTAAACCTTTTCATATGGGAATGCATTGGACTTAAAATGTGACAGGTGGAGCCTGCTATAGCTCCTTGATGCATTGGTAGGTCTCATGAGACAAACTAGTGTCTTGACACAAGGCCTTGGAAAAATCTTATTTGTAGTCTTGGCACGAGGCCTTGGCTATGTAGTTATGATAGTCTGGCATTATGCATTCCATCATTATGAAAGTGGTTATTTATATTGCATGTGATTATTCTATTAGTAAAATATCCATGTGAATAAGTAAATGGCATTATTTAATTTTATTTTTTCCATACTATGTTGAAGTTCATATTTAAATGGATTTTGTTTTAGTTATACATTGCCTGAAATGTTTATTCTTATTTATGAAAGTTTCCGCTATATTGTTATCCTTACTGAGCATTTGAGCTCACCCCTTTTCTATGTTTTATTTTTCCCAGGATGTGAATAAGTAAATTATGAATGACCTGCAGGGATATTATGAGGGGATAATAGTGTGGTCTACGGAGAGAATATTTTGTTGTAGTAGTTTTTCACTTTATGATGTAATGTAAAACTTTATGAATATATCTAGTGTTTCCAAGGCTATTAACCCAATATGTCTTTCGAGATTTGATCTTTCTTGTGATCATGCCAATGTTATATAGTAATGCACCGACTCTGGGTCACTGGGGTCGGGGTGTTATAGTTGGTATCAGAGGAAGTTTAGTACAAACCTTGGAACCTAGATTTAGATAAACTCTGATTAGAGCACATTGACCTAAGATAAACATTGGGGATTAGTATAGAATAACTTCCTAGAATTTTAGTATTGTAGATATTTTGCGAGTTTTATGAGAAATACATCCCTGTCTGGATACGAGAAGGTAGAGGCGGATCTAGCATAGATTTACCTAGGGGTAAAACCTGAATACACCGCCTTGAGCTAAACTTGAACGGGAACTAGTGCATGACAACGGGCCTTGCTGCACTCTTGGTTACGACAATCCTGGGGGATATGCTTAGGATAACTCTCATTTTCTTTACAAATAATTATGAATGGTTTATGAGTATATACCTCCTCAAAGAAAATTTTTTTATGATTATGGATTATATCCATAAATAGTTCAATTTATGTTAAGTGTTTTATATGTATGGAATTATATATTTTGATTCATAAACTGATCTAGTTAATTCCATTGTTTAGAAATGGCGCCTAGTGGAAGAAATGGAAACCATATCAATGCACGCACTCCATGTAGGGATTTCCCTCTTACTCAAGATAATTTTAGTGGAGCTGGTGATGCAACTAGTGTCGATCATCTAATCACCATACTGGGACAACTCACCCAGGTTATGAATAATAAGCTTACCCATATGGAGCACCCTGATCCGCAGCATGTAGGATCAATGTTAGATCGATTCATGAGGCTACAACCACCAACGTTCAATCAGAGTAAAAATACCTTAGTAGCTACGAAATGGATAAATTCCCTAGAGAAAATATTTCTGGCTTTGGGGAGTAGTGAAAGGGAAAAAGTTATCATGGCAGTTTACCGACTCACTGGAGATGTTGATCAATGGTGGTCATTGATTCAAAACATGAAGGAAGATGCTAAAGTATCAAATATACAATGGAGGGAGTTCAAAGATCTGTTTTTAGAAAAATAATTTCCTCGCGACCATCGAGAATATATGGAAAGGCAATTTCTGAGTCGAAGACAAAAGGAGGATGAGAATGTCACAAATTATGAGGCTAACTTTACAAGGTTAGCAAGGTATGCTGGAGATTATATACATAACCCAAGAAGTAAGATTGACCGTTTTTTTTTATGGGTTAAAACCATTTCTCTGTCGAGCATTAGTCTCACAATCCTTCTCGTCATACGAAGACATTGTCTCATGTGCTATCAAGACAGAAAAGGAATTCACTAAGTCTTATGTCTTTAAAGCAAAGCAAAAGAAGAAGAGACATGTTGATCAATCTGGGAATGGAAATAAGGGGAAGAAGGGAAAGGTTGAATATCCATCCTGTGGTAAATGTGGGAAGAAACACCCTGGTACTTGCTTAAAGGGAATGGGGGTCTGTTACAAGTGTGGTGAAAAAGGCCACCATGCTCGTGAATACAAAGGGAAGAAGGAAGCTACCAATGTTCAATTCTACAATTGCAGAGTGATGGGACATTATGCAAATGAATGTCCTCAGCATCAGGGGAACTTACCTCAGAAAAGGCCAAGGTATCATGGTCAAGCTTATGCTATCACTACTACAGATGTAGAGGCTCCGAAAGATGTGGTGGCAGGTAATTTAATGGCTTTTTCAAGTTTAGAAAATGCATTATTTGATTCTGGATCATCACATTGTTCCATATCTTCCCAGTTTGCTAAGAAAATTAGATATTTCCAATTTTATTTAACACGGGAGATGTTAGTTAAAACTCCTAAGGGAAGTATCATTGCAACTAAGTTTTGTGATTCAGTCCCCATTAGAGCACATAAATGTTCTTTATCCGCTGATCTCATCAACATACCTATGATTGAGTTTTATATAATCCTCGGTAGGGATTGGATTTCAGATGATGATGCGAAGATTTATTGTAAGAAGAAGGAGGTTGCGATTTTTGATGATGATGATAAGGAACACCTTATCTTTAGAGCAGAATCGTCACCACCTAATTCTTATCTAGATCCACCCCCAGTAGCTCAACTAAATTCAATTATTTGGGAGGAAGAGAATGAAATGACTGTGGGTGAGGAAAGGAATGTTCAAATAGAGGATGTAACTGTTGTGAAGGAATATGTATATGTATTTCCTGAAGATTTACCTGGACATCCTCCATAATGAGAAGTTGAGTTTTCCATTGATTTAATTCCTAGATCAAGGCCTATATCGAAGACCCCTTATAGGATGGCCATTGTAGAATTATTTGAACTAATGAAACAACTAGAGGAATTGAGTAATAATGGATTTATTCTCCCTAGTGTTTCTCCGTGGGGAGCTCCTGTTCTTTAAAAAAAAGATGGATCTATGAGGTTATGTATTGACTATAGGGAGATCAATGCCATAAAAATAAAGAACAAGTATCCCCTACCTCTCATTGATTATTTGTTTGACCAACTGCATGGATCTCAATACTATTCAAAGATTTACCTTCGATCTGGATACCATCAGTTGTTTGTAAAAAAAACGACATTCTGAAGACAGCATTTCAAACCAGGTATGGGCATTACGAGTTTATTGTAATGCCTTTTGGATTGACTAATGCACCCTCTGTATTCATGGATTTGATGAATATAAATTTCAAGGAGTATCTCGATGAATTTTTGGTGGTATTTATTGATGAAATCTTGGTATACTCCAAAAGATACAAAGATCATGAAAATCACTTGCGCATTATCCTGAAGACTCTGAGAAGACATGAATTATATGGGAAGTTTAGCAATTGTGAATTCTGGCTTCAGGAGATTTCCTTTCTTGGCCATATTGTCTCTAAAGATGTAATCTCCGTTGATCCTTCTAAGACCAAGGCAATCCAAGAATGGCCAGCACCTATGAGTATAAATGAGGTCCGTAGTTTTATTGGTTTGGCAGGTTTTTATCGATGTTTCGTCCAGAATTTTGCCCGATTGGCTAACCCATTAACGAAGCTCACACGTAAAGGGGTTAAATTTTATTGTACAAAAGAGTGTGAAGAATGTTTCAAAGAACTGAAGAGAAGAATAGTCAATGCTCCTATATTGACTCTACCATCGGGAAATGATGGGTTCGTTATTTATAGTGATGCATCGAAGAAAGGACTTGGTTGTGTCCTTATGCATAATGATAGGGTTATTTCCTATGCATCATGACAGTTGAAAATTCATGATAAAAATATCCTACTCATGATCTCGAGTTAGCAGCTGTGATATTTGCTTTGAAGATATGGAGGAACTACCTCTATGGTGAAAAATGTGAGATTTATACTGATCACAAGAGTTTGATGTATATTTTCTCACAAAAAGAACTCACATGAGGCAAAAGAGACGACTTGAATTACTCAAGGATTATGATTGCACGATACACTACCACTTGGGGAAGGAAAACAAGGTGGTAGATGCTTTGAGAAAAAAAGATCCTGGAATTTTGAATAATATGAGAATTGAAAGGGATCCAATTTTTGTGGATCTAGTGAAGATGGACATGGGAATAACCAGGGAAGGCAAAACGTCAATTTGTTTTTCAAATGGTTTCCAAACCATCTTTAGTAGAAAGGATTAAGAGTTCTCAGATCGATGATGAAGAATTTCAAAAGAAGATTAAAGCTGTGAATGATGGGATATTGAGATTCTTTGTGTATGAAGATGGAATTTTGAAATTCGGGAAGAGACTTTATGTTCCCGATATACCTGATCTAAAAAGGGAATTGCTGGATGATGCTCATAGTTCCAATTTCTCTATACACCCTGGGAGAACCAAAATGTATAGATATTTGAAGGAACATTTTTGGTGGGACAACATGAAGAGGAAGATTGCTGATTTTGTGTCAAGATGTATGGTTTTTCAACAAGTGAAAGCTGGAAGGCAACAGCCTGGAGGAGTCATGCAACCTCTTCCCATACCGGAGTGGAAATGGGACAATATTACGATGGACTTTGTCATGGGGCTACCAAAGACTCCTAGAAGGAACGATGCAATATGGGTTATTGTTGATCGTCTTACAAAGTTAGCACATTTTCTTGCTATAAGAGAAGATCTACCACTGGAACGTCTAGCATGACTATATATTAATGAATTTGTGAGACATCATGGAGTACCCCTATCGATTGCTTCTGATCGTGATCCCCGTTTTACTTCAATATTCTGGAAGAGACTTCAGAAATCCTTGGATACTGAACTTCATTTGAGCACTGCCTACCACCCTCAGACAGACGGACAATCAGAACGGACTATTCAAACCTTAGAAGACATGTTGAGATCTTGCTCACTTGACTTTCAGCGTATGTGGGATCAATATTTACCTCTGGTTGAATTTTCCTATAACAATAGCATCCATTTGAGTATTTAGATGGCACCATATAGAGCGTTATACGGAAAGAGATGTCGCACATCAACGTGTTGGGATGATGTTGGTGAAAGAAAACTTGTAGTTCTAGAACTGGTGGAGGAAACGATGGAAAGGTGAAGGTAATCCAAAATCACATCAAAGCAGCTCAAAGTAGGAAGAGAAGCTATGCCGATAATCGAAGGAAGGATTTGGAATTTCATGTCGGTGATCAGTTTTTCCTAAAGGTATCTCCATGGAAGGGATTCATACGTTTTGGTAAGAAAGGTAAATTGAGTCCCAGGTACATCGGACCGTTCGAAATTCTAGAACCAATTGGGGCTGTAGCTTACCGATTGGCAATGCCGCCAAGTCTCTCCAAAGTTCACGATGTGTTCCACATAACTCTATTGAGGAAATACATGCCTGACTCAATGCATGTACTCACCTATGAGGAATTAGAACTTGAACCCGATCTATCTTATTGTGAAGAGCCTGTCAGTATTCTTGATACGAGAGAACAAGTACTGAGAAACCGGACGATGCGTCTGGTAAAAGTTTTGTGGAGAAACCATAAGAAGGAAGAGGAAACGTGGGAACCCGAGGAACTTATGATGAAGAATCACCCGATTTTTTTCATACGGTAGTATTATAGAAATTTCTAGGACCAAATTATTTGAAGGAGGGGAGAATATAACACCCCAAGCTTCTACGGTAGGCTTCTCTTTGAATAATGCGATAGCGTGTGTTGTACGCAACATCGAGTTCTAACACACACCACAACCGATCAAACTAGACATTATGAATAGTAATACATACTTTTTGAAATTATTTATATTTTATATTTCAAAATGGACTTAATTTTTGGATTTGGAATATTGAAATTATCCTAAGATGAATTTTTAGTATTTTTTTGAGAACTTCAAATTTTTATGAATAGTGAAAAATACTTAAAAACAAATTTTTTAATCAAAATAATATATAGTGATAAATTATATTATTGAGTGGTTTTAAAGTATAATTAGAATATATTTTTACCATTTTATCAAATGATGTTCATTAAAATTAATTTCACTTTGAAATTGGACCTAAACAATTGTCAATCTTTTGATATATATTGTTTCTTAAAAACACGTTATTTGTTGTGACAGTGGGAATTAATCATAAAACTAATTAATTAAACTTATATGTCTGGAATTTTGTAAAATAGACATCATTTTTGAATTCGGAATATCAATTATAGCTTAGGGTGAAATTTTGGCATTGTTCTGAAAAACTTCAATTTTTTGATGAATAGTGAAACTACTAAGTGGTAGTTAAAAAACAAAATTTTTTCATAAAACTTAATTTTACCGCTTCTGTGAATGGAATTTCGAAAATCCGAGAAACATGGTTAATATCAAGAATTAAAATGTGGTTCAATGAGATGAAAATAATTTTTTGTGAATAGTAACTTTTTACTTTTATTTACCACGGTTAAAAGTAAATAGTGTAATTAAGGGTAAAAATGATATTAATATTACCCTAACTCATGTCCTAATTCTATTGGACAAGTGTATCTCGACCAAAAACAACCTTAGGAATAAAATATTATCATTTAGGTCCACTTGGATTAGATTAGGACATTTATTATTATTTAATTCAAAGAAGAGTTAAAAGAGTTAAAATCAAAGTTTATTTACTAAAAAATTTTAATATAGGGTTATACATAAGATAAATTCGATTGTAAATATTAATTAGAAAGCTAAAACGATTTCATACATAATGATATTTTATTTATAATATTTAGACATGAAATCATTTAATTTATTTATGACACAATGATGATGTAATAATTACCATAATAGTGAACAATTAAAATAATTGATATTATAAGTACCCAAATAAAAATAATTTGAGACTTTAAATGAATTTAAATAATTTTATAGGATAATATGACATATTAGGATTGATTTAATGGACTTTGTTCGAAGTAATAATTCTTTTATGAGTTTCAAAATAATCAACTATTGAATAGTGTCAAAATTGACATAAAAGAGTTTTTAAAACAAATATTATATTATTAATTGATATTAAACTCATAAAAATCAAAGGTTCGGCCAAGAGACTTATATCATGATAGGTGTATCATTAATGGACCACATGGGGCTATCTTGGATGTATATAGTATGTTTTTAAAATATATAAAATAAAAATACAAAGTGACATGGTAAATGTCAATCTAATTAACTAAGAGTTAATACATAAAGATAAGGTTAATATAGTAACCCAAACTGGTATAAATTCTATTGGTTGAGTGGTTTTCAACCCATCCCCACCTTAAATTTTAAATAATCAACTTTATAACCATTAGAAACTAAATATGAATTTATTATAAATTAATAATTCTACCTTTTCCAAAGGTTCCCTCACCCCTCTTATAAAAGGGCACTCCCCCTTCTCATTACATAACACCTTCGAAGCCTTTTGGTTCGTCCAAACTCTTCCCAAATAATCTCTCAACTTCCATAATTTCATCCTAGAGGCCTTACGTTCGTCAGAAAGCCAACTTAAAGAGCCATTTGGATCAAATCAAAAGGAAGAACCCGAAGAAGAGGTAATGATTTCACCACCCTTTTTCAAGTTCTTTTCTTCTTCCACTTCCTCTTTATTTGATATTAACATTATAAAATAATAACTCCAGTATCTTATATATACTGTGATGTTATTATAAATATGGTACAATCATTTTCATTATTCTATCCATCCTTTGAATAACATGTCACCATACGTGCGTACGTACGGCTTACCGTCTCCACGTCGTGGTGTAATTGTTATTCAATAAATTATTATTTTGGATGGGTATAATAATTATTGGTAATTCATGTAAATAATAAATATAACATGATAATTATTCTTTATATATGATATAACATCTAAATATATATTATTTTAATATCAAAAGAATGATATTGTCGCTCGTGCGTACGTACGGACTACCGTCTCCACGAACGCGATGAGATTCATTCTCCATCGTATCCATTCAAGTATAATTCTCATTTGATGATTAATAATAGTATTTAAAGAACTTATATCATTCTGGATATTAATAAAATACAACCTATGCATGAAAAAAATGTCTTATGAAACAAAACATATAAATGAAAATGAGTCAGTTAACACCCAAAACAACGATAAATCTAAGATATTATTAACAAAGCAATGTTAAAAGATCATATATGATATCATATTAATGTATATGATTCTTGTAAAATTTAATAACAATTATTTAACCATTATACAGGAGGTTAACCTACCCTCAACCATGGAAAAGTGCAAAGTAAGGGTTATTTTACAATCTCTTCATTATCCGAGGTTGTTTATACATAATAATCTACTGGGATCTCTTTATCATTCACATCCATGTTTCTTAAAAATGTATTTCAAAACATTTTTACTATTTAAAATAATATGGGTTGAAGTCATTTAAACCCTTGTTTAACTTTTTATAAGAGTTTTATAAAGGAATCTTTCCGTCATTTTCCCAACAAGGTGTTTCTTTAACCTTTTCGATAGAATTAAGGTAAGAATGTTTTTAACTTATACGGCTGGTGCGGTTATTCTCCACCATTATAAAATCGTCAAAGCATCCCTTACAATCTTATAAGAATATTTTCAAAGAAAATGTTTTATTTTATAAATATATGACTCTTAAATAATTTCAAAATAGAAATAGATATTTCTCTAAAAAGAGTTTTCATTTCATCTATGTCAGCATCCTTTGATGGATTTTATGCTTATTTGAAGTTGATTTATTATGATACAAAACTTCTATATTTTATTGAAGGTTTTGTGATATGTTTCACTGTGGATGTGCTATTTTTATACCATTCATATTTTATGGTGAATGTAATGACATTTTGTATGCTAGTTTTAATACTAATGTTTATGTTATGTTTAAACCTTTTCATATGGGAATGCATTGGACTTCATATGTGACGGGTGGAGCCCAATATATCTCCTCGATGCATCGGTAGGTCTCATGAGACAAATAGTGTCTTGGAACAAGGCCTTGGAAAAATCTTATTTGTAGTCTTGGCACAAGGCCTAGGCTATGTGCTTATGATAGTCTGGCATTATGCATTCCATCATTATGAAAGTAGTTATTGATATTGCATGTGATTATTCGATTAGTAGAATATCCATGTGAATAAGTAAATGGCATTATTTCATTTTATTTTTTCCATACTATGTTGAAGTTCATGTTTAAAAGGATTTTGTTTTAGTTATACATTGCCTTAAATGTTTATTCTTATTTATGAAAGTTTCCGCTATATTGTTATCCTTACTGAGCATTTGAGCTCACCCCTTTTCTATGTTTTATTTTTCTCAGGATGTGAAGAAGTAAATTATCAATGACCTGTAGGGATATTATTTGGGGATAATAGTGTGGTCTATGGAGACAATATGTTGTTGTAGTAGTTTTTCACTTTATGATGTAATGTAAAACATTATGAATATATCTAGTGTTTCCAAGGAAACTAAAACAATCGTTATTTCGAGATTTGATCTTTCTTGTGATCATGACAATGTTATGTAATAATGCACCGACTCTGGGTCACTGGGGTTAGGGCGTTACAGTGGAGGTGGGAACTCAGTATTCAAGGGTGCTATATTTTTTGTCCTTCATGTTCTATGTGTTTGTAACCTCAGTTGATGCATCTAAATAACACCCCTCTCAGGGTATAGTTTCAATGTTTCATCCCTCTACATTTGTGTCTTGATCCACAACATCTTCCATATTGATAGTGATGACATTCAAAAAGTTACATCCAGAAATTGTGGTTGGCTCATAACATTCAACTCAACAAGATCATTCTACACTACCTTCACCAAGATAGTTATTCTACCCATTTGACATATTGGGTTGTTTTGTCTTGCATCACTAGTGGGGTCTAATTTCCTTTGTCATATGCTCCTCCCATATCATTCTATGAATAGTATCAATGAGGGAGTTTTCATTTTTGAATGTCGATAGATACCTAATCATAATATGTTTATCTTGTGGTGGAATGATCTATTTGAATGTCTACCATTGAATACATTCCCCCAACCTAAGGATTTCTTATTCCCTTGTGCTGATAATGATGATGAAAATGCCCCATTACTGTCGGGGGGTCATATGAAGCTTTCATTAGCATTGATTGGTCATATTATTAATTATCCAATGGTTTTAGTTGGAGATATTATGATTTCTAGGATGGAAATGAGGATATAAATGCACCCAGCCCAGTTGGGTGGGGTCAAAATGTAATTATCACAGATGTACCTATAGTTTTCAAAGAGAATGATTGACCTGGAGTTTCTTTATTAGGATATAAACTCCCCAAGAATAGTGGGTATCTGTTCATTCGATGCTACTTATGATATATCATAGATCCTCTATGGAATAGACAATATTATATGTGGATGCTATGGAAAATATTCCCCGGGTCCTGGATACTATGTCTACTTGAAGATGAAAACTCTGGTAGCTGCCACTACAACCTATTTGATGTAGCAAAACTATACTTAAATGGGATCTGGGTGTGATGGTATCACATGATGAGAACCATTCATTATTGTACTTTTTTCCAAATTAATTAAAATTTGATCCCCTCATTTAAATACTTTCATAATGGTTTGGGGGAACCAGTTTGGAATCCTTTTGGATATGTTCTTTCTTTATGTGTTGACTTCTAGTCAATATTGTGGTGGGAGAAGTCTATTGATATGACCAGCTATCACAAGAATTACATGGTCCCCTGATTTCACAAGAAGCTATAACATTACAGGACGTCGAACCTGAGGGATTTTATTTTTCCAGGGGTGATGAAATGTGTAATGCTCTAAAATTTCCCCATCCATGAAAATGGCTTCATGACATAGTTTCAGAGATCAGATTATGAAGAGTTTTTTTTTCTGGTGGAAGAAATCATGTTATAGATTTGTGATCTGATTTTCCGGTTTTGGATCTCAGGACTTGAAAATAGCAGCCAGATTCAGCTGAGAACATAGTATCTTGATTTTCTGTAAGTGGCACTCATATACTGGATAAAAGAGATATCGAAACTTCTGTCACTAATGAGTAGCTCACGTATTATCCCATATATAATTCATGAACTAATTTTTTATCTCATCTATGTTCTCATAATATGATGTAGTGTTTGGGTAGAACATGATGGGGAGGTTGATTCTGTATAACAATCTCCATATATCATTGTCAACCTCCTCCTCATCAAAAATACATCCCTCCACCCAGTCATACCATATACGATGTTTCTGATGGCCACATCCTAATGATGTTATTGTGTTATAAGAATTTGATGGGAGAAATGTATACCGTTGACCTAATTATTTCAACATAATCATTATATGTATAATTCAGAGTTTGGGACACCCCAATATAAATATGTTTCTAGGAAAGAGGTGGGTCTCCTTATCATTTGGTGAAATCAACATGGGGATGCTGACCATGGTGGATGTTACGAGTAGAGCTCCTGATATGCATCTCTATACTACCCTGAGGAGGAATATTGTGGTAATAAACTTCTTCTACTTCTACTTAGATAAAATAGTCAACAAACACTTTTTGTGTTGAGAATGTCTCTAGAACTACTTAATGGAAAATTGAATTTATCTAATTAGAAATATGGTCTATGTTCTGAATTGCAGTAGAAATATAACAATCTCCCTTTTGGGATTATATTGGTATATAACCATGATACAAGATAGTTTCCAAAATTGTGTATATAACTGTTTGGTGATTTGGGAGTATGAACCTAATGATGAGAAGCTTTATGAATATTCCATTGATCTCTCTCATAATTTACCTGATTATGAGCATGTTCTAAGGCGTGTTTCATTCTCACTTGGTGAGTATCATTCAAGATAAGATAATTATCCATATCTTGCGCCTTTTATATATACTACTAGACTTTCATGGTAGTAATATGATCCTATACTGAGGCAAGTGTTTCCCTCAAATTGTGATCCCAAATTAGACGAGGGATATAAGATTGGTATGCATATTCATTTCCTATTAGATTATGTAGATTGAACTCTTGAACAGGAGAAGGGATATGATCCTCTTCATGTAACTCAATAGAATGATGCATGTGATGTTTTTTTCAGTGAATCTAGGAATATGAACACTGCTTATTTTATTCGTTGGAATATTCCTGGTAGAATAACTAATGGTAAAATGAACATGTCCCATGTCTTATTCCATTCTCACTTGGGTATCCCCTTCTAGAATGGGGATATATGCCCAATCCTAGGATTTTAGTTTTTTTTCTTTTGTACTTCTTCGACAAGCATGTTCCCCTGTTTAGAGGCATGTACTGATTTCACTAGGTGATCCCTGATTGGAATGGGAATATCAGCTCAAACTGATGCCTCTTTCATTATTGGAATATTCCCATAATCTGCCATGGAAGGAGAAAAAATCCGAGCTTGCTCTAGTACAACCACTTGTTCGCAATGATTAGATTGATGAGTGGTCCTGGATGTTGGGATAAGAGATTGCATCTATACATTTATCTGCAATAATGCCACAATATTCCTGTGGAGTTATTTAGCTATAGCTTATATATATTGGAATTTTAGAAATCAGTGAAATGGTATATGAGACTACAGATTATCTATTTCCCATATAAAGTGGACCATTTCTTAGATTGATGTGTGGATATGAATCCACTTATATCCTCCATCTGCCATTATTATATGCTGATGGGATTCATGCATTGGTGTAGGAATGTTTGCCTCTCCCATTCATGCTTTGGTATTATACCTGAAGACATTCTTTGATTGAGAAATGATATGATAATGCTTGGTGGTTCCAACTAGAGTATTGTAAAATGCATCATCAACATGAGTGGGGATATAATCTATGACCTTGGTATCCATCACCTTAATCCCCCAATTATCCATCAATATGGCACATGTCTAGGAGTCAGAGGTGGATGTTTGTTGTTTGGTACCATTATCGTGGGACTAGTGGGTACATATGGGATGATTCAAGCCACAAAAATTGATAGGTTCCCTCCTCTGTGGCACCTGAACCTATAGGGAGTCATATTTAGCATCCTCGTCAACTTTAATCAGATATGGAAGCTGTTAGTTTTTCCACTTCTGAGATAAGAATAAGAATCTATAGATTATAGAAAAAAGAGCTACTAGAATAGTAGCAGCCTTCCCCTGGAAATGTGTAATAATTGGTTTCCATTCATGGAGAACTTCATGGGAAGTCCCTATAGTTGGGATCATACCATGTTGGTGGAGTCTAGAACATTTTTTTCCACCTGTTGTTGGACTCATTGAGTAGGTCAGATAGTCTTGGGAACCCTGGGGGTTTTAGTCATAGATGATTTACCGTAGTGAATACTGGATGATGAAGACATTATCTCAAATTATGATTTTTTCAATATATGTAGTCATATAGAAAAAAGTAAATATGATTCAAATTAGTGAATTATTATGGCCATAATGTTCTCAATTAAATATACATGGTTTAGACAATTGTCTTGAAATTATATATTCATCCATTCTTCTTGATTTGACGTTTTATAGTGGTATAGAGTTTTTTTAAGAAATATGGGTACAATAGATTATCTATAAGAAAATTATTGTCTTACTTATTTTTTTTGTATATGGTATGAAAAAAAAACATTTCTAGGAACATGAGGATTCATGTTGAAATTAATTTTCTGTTTTCATATCCGGGAGAAAAAAAATTATTTTATGGATAATTACCAATCATATTTCATGAGATAGTTCCACATCAGTATTAACATTTTTTCACAATGGGACCAATGAAATGGTCTAACAGATTAAAAATAATTTTATTATTAGATAGATTCATGTCATGTTAACAAATTTTTTTTATTTGATCAAGAGGTGACATATAGACCCTCTTTAGGGAGGGTTAATTTGTTAATAATGGTTTATTGTATAGTTTTTTCATTTCTTGAACAGTTTTTAACATGAATTCATTGTCATTATTAGAGGAAGCATCCAGTGGTTCCATTATCTATAACTGGGTATAGACCCAATTTCCAAAGTCATGTGTTAATCTTTATTTCATGGCCTAATAAATATTTGGGACTCACACTAGTCTAGAGGATGGTAGGTTGGTCTCATTGCATCCTTTTAGGGGAACTGTTGCCAACTCATGTACTCTCTTATAAATTTATGATATACTCTCGAATATCTTCCTAACCATAATATGGGACCAGTTACCCTAAAAAAGAAATTATAGTTTATTTTTATTTATTCACAAAAGAGAAAGATCATTTTAGTGAATTCATATTTATGTATCAATTGTTCTCTAAAATTTTCCAAAAAATGGGTAGTTTCATTGGTACTAAATCTATATCACCATGTACATTAGATTATGCTACCATGAAAGGAGGTGATAATATTTTAATAAAGTGAATGAGACACTATGATGCATCCAATGAATCCTGGTTATTACATGAATCAATACCCATGTAGTTCATTAATCCCATTTATATAACCATATTGTGTAAATGAACTATATGTGGGCATTGAGGAACCTGATAATTGAGATCATGTCTTAAGGATACATCCTTTGTATAGGGGTTTAAAAAAAGATTTAGAGTTATCAAAGTTCAATCATGCCCTTAGGACTGCTTGCAGTGTATATTTCCATATATGAGGTGTGATCAAATCATACCACTCATCAAGGGTTACATATTGATATTTCTCTAACTAGTGGAGATTTATGATGCTAGTGATGTGTTAATTATTGTTCCCTAACCCCACGTGCACTATGCATAGTTTGACAAACAAGGGATAACCTGTGATTAACATCAAAACATATGAACATGGGACTCATGTACTGGGAATGTACATAGGATGATTGATATAAATCATGGCTATTGGATTGGTTTCCTACATATCCCTAACATATCAATATTCAGATTCATCATAGTTCACATGATTTGTCCGTCCTCTGAGGGGTGAGGTAGTGTGATCATCCCTTGGGAATTATCGTATCTGAATTGTTGAAATGTCTGAGTTATAGAGTTTACATCGTTGTGGATGCTTATTTGAGCATGGTCTCAATGATGGCATAATATATATCCTATACATGATTTTAATTAGAGTTCTCATAGTTCAATTGATCGTAGAAGCTATTTTTTAGTTTCCATTTCCTTCGTAGAGGCTTATAATAAAAATGATATGATTATTTCAATTCACTATGCCCATGTGAGTCGTTCATAGTGTGGGAAACAATGGATGGAAGATGATCAGTCTCATTTCTTATGTATGCAAGACATATATATTAGGATATCCTTTTGGAGATTCAATAAGGATATTAGGCCTTTGGGATGTTTCCTATGAATAAAAGTTATTGAATGAATCAATGTTGTCATAGTTCCCAATATAGGGGATTACTCACTAATATTTACCTGTGGTCGAGACTTACCTATCAAGGGGGGGGGGGGAAATGTTATCAAACCTTGGGATGACCTTATAGCACGGTCTTCATGATTCCCAACATGTGTTGGTTATCCACCCCACTTGACATGGTTTCCTTCCTTAAATGATGAACAATAACTTCCTGGTATTTCAATTGGAAATCACATGATCTAGTGGAATGTTAAAGATGACTTATGATATCCTGGATTTCATTTTTAGGGTTATCTCATGATTTGGGTTGAATTGGCTAGAGTACGTTGCATGACTTAGGTAGATTTCTCTGGGAGACATCGCATGACCTCAGATGATTTGTCTGAAGGGTGTCTCACTATCTAAATGAAATATGTATAGATAATCAGAATATTTAGCTTAAATATATGGAGTGTTTCATGAGATTCATTGAAAAATTTCTTGTACAGTGCCACACATCATATTTGACGTGTCTGTGGATAATATCAATACATTGTTGGCTTTCCTTGAGGTTGTCACGAGAGCATGAAGACATGCCCGGGTGCTTCTGTGGGGCACAATTGTCCTAAATGTACACTGTTATATGAGTCAAGTGACATATTTGAAGAGAACCAAAAAACTAGGATGATGAGCCATGTGGGATTTATGAGATAATGTTGGTGAGATTTGGGGACACTATATGACATGCTTTAAAATTTCCATGGATCTTCTCCTGAATGAAAAAAATTACCAAGGGAGTGTCGCATGATATGAGTGATGAGTCCAAGTGTTGTTGCATGATTTGGGAGGCTCATGTGAAATACCTATGGAAAATACAACATTAATTAATATTTGGTCTACAATTAATTAGTCATTATCATAACCTTGTATTGAGAGTGTCTTAGATTTGGTCATTGTTAACATATTTTATGTCTCGCATGATCTAGGAGGTGCATGGAATGTACTTCGTGTGTCTTGACAGTGGTCCTTCATGTGATCTCATAGTGATAATGTGAATTGATTTATTCAAAGAACATGATATATTCTACTGTTTGTCAATGTATTAACAAATAGAATACATCTCGGTCATGTGATCAGCTGTTCCGAGAAATATTCTATGTTTCATGGGGTTTTTGATGCTTATGAATGCATAAAATCCCACAACTACACTATATACACCAAAACATTCTTCAAGGATGGGGTCTATATTTATAGGACTCTCCACTCTAATTGTTCTTCTATTTGTTTTCTTTGTCTGGTTTGAATCCATGATTGAGTTGGAAAATGTTTTGAGCTCCATACATCTACATGATTCTCTTCTATGGACTACTCCAAGAGTGTTGACTACTTTTTAATGACTGTGAGTACCTCCATAATTTTTTCTCTTATTTGGTTATTTCCAATTGATGAGGTATTTTACAATAGTAAATACAAACCAAATTTGTTCTATATTTTCATATTTATATGTCCATGGACATTCGTGAGATTAAAAAGCATGCTGAAGAAAGTTCACATGATCTAAAGTGACATGTCTTAGAGTTACTTGAGATCATATCACTAAAACCCTTAGCACATCACATGTTATTTACAAGGATGAGATCTATTTCATTCTTAATTTTTATTTACTTTGTTTTATGTGAAAAAAAATTGGAATTATTTTGAGTTTTCATGAGTGTCCTTGAATAATATTTTAATATTTAATGGAGATACAATGGCTGATCAGGGTGGTTCTATGGGGGTGCTCAATAATTTCATGGAAAACCCAATGTGGTTTTACACAGGGATAGAAATGGGAATAAAATAGTCTCCTAAAAATACTGGGGAATTTTGTGTGGTGAGGATGACATGATACAATTCATTCCTAAGATAATACGTACATGTCACCAGGTACATGCGATATCTTATAAATTAGTAGGGTCATGTAACATGTCTTTAAACTCTCACCAGACGATCTACTTCTTCAACATTATTTTATTTTTTTATTCCCTAATGGATCATGGGACTTTCATATATTATTGGATGTTCTATAGGATAATTATCAACCCCATAGGTGATATATCACATCACCTTTACATCTTCAAGAGGCCTCTACCCATTGGATCATCACCTCAATTTTTTGAGGATTTCGAAGTCCATCACACACTGGTTTTCAATGAGTTTGTCGCGTGATCAATATCGGATCTTGTGATGTAATACATGAATTTTATTGTTCAATATACCTGTTTGACAAAGGAACATATCTTGATCAATGATAAATCTCCTGATGACAAGAATATTTTGTCAGTGATGGTTTATTTTCATGACATTGAGGAACCACATGTTCATGGATGGATCTCAACTCAGCGTGTAAGAATTTTCAATGAGTGTCACTTTTATTTTCATTAATATGTCATGTGTTCATGGATGTATGATTACATAGTGCGAGCAATTATGTTTTCATGTCATGGATGATTGTCAAAAGGTGTTTGGAATGAGTTTCAAACTATCACATGAATGTATCATAACCCAAGACACTTAAATATTTTATGTGGCCAAATGTTTTAAGGAATTCATTGTGTGACTTACAAATCCTGATGTGATGGAAATAATGAGAAAAATTGATGGAGTCTCGTAATGAATTTACATCCATATACATGAAATATTTATTTTTCTTACATGGAATTATTAAGTATGGAATGTAGAATTTCATGAACACATTAATATTTCATGTGTTCCATTTAGACATTTATTGGAATGACATAGTGCATCTGGTATTGATGTTATTTAATTAATGGCTTTTCTGGCGCATCATAAAAATATTTTGGGACCTGATAAAGATTCATTGTGCACAATTATTCAGATAACATGGTATGTAGTAATTCAACATTTTTAATCATGATGGAAGGCCCTATATATGAATAAAAAACCGTGTATTCATCAATGTGTTTATTCAAGAGACATTGGATTAATAGTGTCATGAAATTGAACTCATTGAAGTATCACGTCCAAATCATGATGGGTAATGTGGTACTAATTTTTTTATGTGAAAAATTACACAGTTGATCATCTGTTTGACTGAGTGAAAAGACATTCTAACCTGATAGGTTTTGAAGTTTCATATCCATCTAACGAGGGTTACGAGTTACCAAGTATCATAGATCCCCAAATTTCGGATATCCAAACGGGTCCTCCATCATGCATATATACAATCCATTGTTTGTAATTCATCTGTTTTACCTATAACGTATTCCAAATATCAAGCATGAGATCTTGCCATGTTCTATTTTTGAATAAAAGTGGCATCCACTTTGTGTGATAGGATACATGATACCACAAAATTTCTTAGGATATAAAATACAATGGGTTGAATTTTAACATGAGTTTTGGTAGGGGTATCATGTGACATTTTTTACATTAAACATATGGGGTTTGTGTTGCTCCATTTTTTGTGGAAAACGAGAGGTCTACTTTTGGAGTGGAAGTAGCCAACTCTAATTAGTGATATCCCTTTATTTATAAGTGTAAGATCACAGTGCATCTGCATATCTGTGAAATGTGGTGCATCTTAACAACACATACCTCTATTCATCACACTGATATACCCGACATCGGATATGAATATAGTTCTGTTTCAAGGAATTTTTCCAGTATGCCAAAAATAATGGTATTCTTTATATAAGATTGCATATCCTCATAGAATATTCACATCATCACATAAACTACTATTGGGTGATTCATGCATGTACTGTACAATTTTTTCCCACACATAATCTGAAATAGGGTATTTTTAATTCTTCTCATACTCATGGTACATATACCAGAGTGAGGGTTATACAACAAAACTCTTTCAATGCATACTATATTATAAGTGTAGACATTATAATTTATATGTATAGAAACTAAATGATCTTCCACATGGTGATATTATCCATGATATTCATCCACACACTTGGACAATAGAGTATATAACTCCTCTAAAACACAAGTTGTAGCTTTATACATGAGATGGCCTCCAAGACTGATCATTGTTTACTATTGATTTGGTACACTTACTCTGTCAACAGACCCATTTCATAGTACTGTACATTTACATGGAGGGTTCTCATAACCTAATAAGATATATATTAACATGATTATAAGATCACAATAACATAAAATATATAGGCATATTTCCATATGAACCTCACAATTGGGGTGGGATGAGGATTTTATGGTTGATCTGTGATATTAGTTCTAGATAAAACCCATAGAAACCCCCTTCATGACCAATCATTATTGTGTATATAATCTTACGTGTGGCTTGATCTTCATAAGATATCACATTTCATATTATAGTCCAAGAATTATGTGTTCTACTACGAGAAGGGTTGCATATATGGACCGACATTCTAGACTAGTTAGTGTTAGAAGGTGTGTTTCACCTTAATGTTGTCTTCATGATATCTATGATATGCATGGAGGATTTGGGGAGTTACAAAATAACCTATCTCGTGCAGTCAAGAACATTCCAGCATGTGGTATCTATTATAGGAACAAGAGGCAAGCTGAAAATATAATGCCATGAGGTTGAAAAATGTGATGTGTGATTTCATTTATTAATTAATAGATGTGAACCTACTTCCTTCCATGGAAAAGTGTGTAATGCATGATTATCAAAGTCAACTCCAGTAATTATTTTATCAAGATGGAATTTATCATGGTGGTTTCTAAAAAATATAAGGATTTCATGTACATGACTTGATTTCAAAGGAGATCTAAATATTTATGGGTTTAAAAATATAAAACGTCTACACTGACAATTGTATAAAATTTCCAAATCACTCGGTCGATGAAATATTGAAAAAATGTTATTTTGAATAATGTATTAATGATGAAGACATCTCAATAAATAATTTTTGTTGAGAAGATAAACCAAATAATTAATAAAATTTACATTATGATGCTCATTGAAAAAAATAGGTTTATATCAGAATTATAGGTTCTTAAAATATATTATATCTTAAATAGATCATTACTATGTATACATGATGGGTGGAATCCCTATGAAGTGTTTTATTTTTTGAAATCAATACTCAAAAAATTGATTTTTCAGTATAAAATATGTGATTATAAATGAAGATATACATATGATATTTATGCCCCAAGGGGAGGAAGATATTCTATATAAATATTCATTATAAGAGAATATGTAAAAATAGTTTTACTATAAGAATTATAAAATTGGGAAATTTAAAGATGTAACTATTTTTGATAATGGGAATATTCAATCATGAAATATGATTTCACAATGGTAACTTTTTTAGGTTGAATATGATGATGGATGAAATTTTTGTTATGAGTAAGAACTAGATGAAGGCCACAATAATGGGAAATATAGAACTAGTCTATATTCAACAAACAAGATTAAATATTAGGTAGGTAATTTTAATGTATGTATTATTAATGAAAAGATATACCTTATTTATAAAATATGGAAAATGTCCATGTATCAAGAAACATTTATATCTCGGTTAGGCCAAACAAAATTTTAATTTTATAATATACATAAAGGTCGCATGATAGATATGAAATAATTAATTAACAAAATTTTAAAAAATCATATGTGGTAAGCTGTTCCAAGGACAAAGGAAAATAATTTATTGTAACCATGTGACTAATCTATAATAAACTTGATGAATATTGAATAATTAATTAGAAAAAAGTAATTGTGTGAAAGTGAAATTTCAAAAGGGGGGAATAAACATCGTAGAATGCTTCACAACGATGGCCTAATTTGATATTGTAATAATATTTATTTTCAATAGTAGTAAAAAAAGGATTACAATTGTATAAAAATATTTTAAATCATTATTCCAAAATTTAGTATTTTATGATGAAAAAAACATTAAAAAATAGATAGAATTCTTTTTTATTATGTTTAAAACAATGTATGATGATTTATAAAATCACTATATATACATAAATAAAAGTGAGCAGTGTTATATTATCCAATTTAATGTTATTTTATGAACCTCGAGTTTGAATTTCAAGGTGCTAATCAGTACAAATGTAGAAAAAATTAATTTAATCATAGAATATTGGTTCACGTATATGAAGAATAAAATATTATTAAAGGCGTATATGAAAAACAATGCTCAATGATTTCAATATTTGTGTTGTGTAAATTGGTTATGTTTTTCATTATATGTTTTATATTTTATTTTTTTCAGGATATCCAAATAAGAGATAATACATTTATTTAACAAAACAAATTTTCTATGAATGTTATTAAAATGATAAAAATAGAGAAATCAATAATAATGATTTCTCTTACTGCTACCTGGATGTATATTTGTAAGTAGAAGGGAGAAGAAAATGTATATGAGATAAAATATTAATAAATTGTTGGGAGCATGTAGTATCTAGAAGAGATTTTATTGGGTAATTATTTGTCACATTTTATTCCCCACAGTAAATATGAATCTTATAATTTAAGATGTTAATTATATTCTTAATTTATTGTTGATTTATCACACAACATCCTGAATGTGTTATTGGTATTTGAAGATATATATTTACAAGGTTAAGCCAATGACTAGAAGTTTTCATATTATTGTTCATTTTATCTTGGATATTCTAAAATTTGTTTCATATTATTATATAGAAATGACTTTTATTATGTACTATAGAGGCTGATTACATCGCGACTACTGAAACATGTTATTATTATTTTTATGGATGATACAATAGCTTGAAGATATTGGAGTGCATGTAAATTATCAAATTTCAATAATAATTAAAAAAAGGAGAAATTATTTTTCCACAAATCATATTCATCATTCAGGGATAATCAATTTTGAGATAAATTAACACTTTATGAAGGAAAATGTAAAAAAAAGAACGTGAGGTTATACTATATGTCAATATTTGAACATATTATGGATATTCTATAAATGATGCTACCCATTGATTATTAGGAAAGGAGATGGTTTCCACATAAATTCCAGCTAACTCAATCCAAATAGATGAGTGGTATTAGAAAACCTCACACCCATTGGATTTATGTCACCAGAAAATGTATTGGTAACTATTTCATTTTTTTAAAATATAATACACATTATTTCTATATTTCATAAAAGTACACATCTAGTTCGTTAAATAAATAAAGAGATTTTTTCAGTATATATAAATGGAGAAAGGGGTGTAGAGTTATTTATAGTGGGGGATAGTTCCTGAATGATTAACCAGATGGAGAAGTTTAATTGTTTTGTTAAAGAGATAAAAATAATTGAAGTATTGTCACACTTGTCATTTTTATATTATTTATTTTATTGTTCTTATTGGGAATCGGGTGGCTCGGGTCGAGTCCCGAATAAAATTTGTTTGAGTTCTTATTTAAAAATAGATGTTTTCCCCTTGGTTATATCCAGTTCACCTTGGTCGAAGCCACGCATCCTTGATTGGGTCGCCGTGTGACCTCGCTTGGTTCACCTCACGGCCTTCCCGATGTCCAAGGCAGATGAAAATTTTGCAACGGATAATAAGATGAGAATGCAATGAAAATTGAGATCACGCGGCCTCAGGCGAGGCACGTTTTTTTGAAACTGTGTGACCTCTCCTGGTACACCGGCTATCCATGGTCAAGTAATTAAATAAACTGAATTAATAATGAAGCTATAAAATTAAATAAGATGAAATAGTAATAAAGAAATAAAAATTAAATGAGTGGCAATGTAAAGATAAAATGTAAAAATAAATGTGATAAAAGAAAATTAATGAAGTTCATTTTAATGATAATTTTATTATTATTATAATTTGAGGATATTATTAATTATTAACGGGTATTTTTATTATTT
Organism: Viscum album; assembly: GCA_963277665.1. Taxonomy (NCBI): domain Eukaryota; kingdom Viridiplantae; phylum Streptophyta; class Magnoliopsida; order Santalales; family Viscaceae; genus Viscum; species Viscum album. Next base: position 12,288,892 of record OY728154.1, read on the forward strand.
CTATAATTGATAAAAAATTATGTAATTTTATTTATTATTATTAGTTTTATTTATGTTTATTATTTTCTTATTATTATTTTTGGTTTTAGTTTAGGTTTTTTTTTTATTATCTTTATTTTTTTCTTCTTTTATTTTTTAGGGTTTCCCTTACACACACACTCTCTCTATCTCCCCTCTCTTACATGAATAACCCTTCTCCCCACTTGGGTCGCACCACACCTCCCTCCCTGCCCTTCTCATTCCGCGTCGTTCTCCCGACCAGCACCCTCCGGCACCCCGCACTCCCACCTAGCCGGCTGCTCACGACGCCACCCCTCCCTCCCGGCTGGCCAGCTCTTGCCACCTTCACCCCCCTTCTGCTCATCCAACAACCATCTTCCCCGAGGAAGACGACCCCCTACTCTATCCGGCATGACCACCCCCCCCCCCAAGAGACCCTCCGACGACCGCGCGTTGAATGTCTTTCCTTGTGCGACTCTGCCGCAGGTGCGATCTACCAATGGGTAATGCTTGGTTTCTTGTTTTTGGGGGTGTGAGATTCCAATGAGTATAGTTAGAATTTTAGGGTTTAATTTTAGGTCTTTTGGTTTGATCATTTTGTTTTAGGGATCAATTTGGTCTCTTAGTGATGCTATTGAAGTGCGAATGAGATTCGCTTCATTGTCAGATGATTGTACATGCCAAGGTAGGTTGTTCAACTCAAAATTATTGTTTGATGAATTTATTATTGTGTTTAATTATTTCTGTGTATTATTTAGTTAGTTTTCATGGTGCGAAGTGGTTTTATTTTATTCTCTTGAGAACTCATATGCATTGATTTGTTATTAATGTGTTTATTTGATATTAGTGTGATTTTCTGGAAACCCATGTCAAGATGGTTGTTAATGTTTTATAAATTGTGAAATTTTTAATTAAACGATATTTGTGGTGAAAATCATGTTTTGATAATATTACTTCTTTTGTTCGGTTCTAAAGCGGAATTTTAAATAAAACCAAATTTATCCTTAGTTAAAACATTATTTCATAGTTTGTTAGCGCATATTTTAATCTACTCAAATGGGTTTTTATTGGTGTAAGTGTTGTAGATTGAACTCTTGATGTGGTGTTGTGTGTGTTTGGTTACGAAAGAGGGGTGGGTTGGTTTGTTTTGTAAATTAATGCTCTTATCTTCAAAATTTGTTTATTTAAAATCTTAAATGTCTTATTAAATAGTTATTAAGGATGCAAGTTGTTTTAATTGGTTGTGTAAGAAATGCAGATTGAGTTTTGAAATATTTTAGTGTGTCTATTATTTCAAATGTCTTTTGTGTGTGCATATTGTGGTTTTGGTGTGTGTTATGTCTTTCTTGGTTTGAGTATGTGATTATGGCATAAAAATATAACTCTAAACTAATTGAGAAGAAATGGGAAGCCTGGGTATTAGGTGGGAGGACTACGACTAGTGCGCCAGTGATTCAGAAGTGGCTTTAGCCCGGATTCATTTTTCTTGATTGACGACTACAACACTAACTACACTTTTGGATGATGTTAGACACCACTAGGTTATGTATGTGTTTCCCTCGTTTTGTCTCATGCACGAGAACATATATTGTTGTGTTCCTATACCATTGTTCACTGAGACATGAGGTTCTAGGGTCCCACTTCTCGCTAGTATCTTTAGGGCCTCTCTGATGTATTGTGCTCCTCTTTGATTTCTTCTCACCGTCGGCACACGGTGTAATGTTGGGGTTACCAATAAAAGTGTATGTTCATTTGTGTGTGCGTGCATACATGTGTGTGTGTGTGTTTGTGTGTGTATGTGTGCATGTGTGTGTCAGTTAATTTAATTTCTTTTCCTTTTAGAAAAATTTCCCCTTAAAAATCCATTTTCATTAAAATTCATTAAGCTATTTTTTATTCTATTAAATTGAAAATGTATTTGTCTTGTAATAATTATGTGTGGAACCTTTTCATGGTGGCATCGTACAAGGCTTTTAGCCGACACCCTACATAGACCCTTGGGTGTATGTAGTTTCTATTTCTTCTGCTTTCCAGGTTGTGACTTTGTGTTCAGTGATGGTGGATCAGGTTGCAGTTGGTCTTCCCATGCAGAGTGGTGTTGTTGTCGTATCTCTTTTGCCAGATGTTTTGAGTCAGAGTTTTAGTTTCCACTATCATCTTTTCTATTTTGTTATTGGTTCGAGTTATAGACATTAAACCTGTTTATAGTTTAAGGGCGTGTTTGGTTGTCTATTTCCAGTTTCAGTTTATTTATCTTGTTAGTTGTTTTTCTATCTTTTATTTTGGGTAAACCGTTCCTGCACATTAATCTTGATACCTGGTCACTTGTTCCAGCCTGTGGGGATCGGGAATTCCCTTTGGGCCATTTCGCGGACCGGATCAGGCGCCGGGTCGGATGGCGACCTGGCTTGGTTCGTGACAAGATGGTATCAGAGGGGGCTTACTACATGGTTCAGGTTATTTTGGGTTAGAGTCATGGTAGATTGGAGTTAAGTTTGTTGGGACTCGACGTCTTGGCTATGAGTAAGGTGCCTAGCCAGCACACCTCATGGTGGGACTCATGTTACCGGAGTAAATAGAGGTTTCTCTAAACCTTTGGTCGGTGTGGTTAATTTCATTTCAGGGAAATGAAAAATGTGTAGTTTCGGTGGTCCCAGTGAGCTTGCAGGGTCTGTCAAGCCATGTGGAGCCGGGGACGCTGTCCTAGAAACCCCTCTATGGTAGTGGCGTGAATGGCATGTGGCTGCCAACCATATGTTCCAATCACCCACTGACACTAGTTTTATCTTACGCCATTCCTCATTTTTTTTGTTTTGGAATTGTGGAAATTTGGTTCTTAAGTAAAAATGATTTGGTCTTGGAGAATGTTTTGGAAAAATGTTTTGAAATTAAGGATGTTAAAAAGAAAATGAGGTATGAGGTTTGAAAAGTGTGGGTTGGATGTTTTGGTTTTGAAAAATGGAATGGTTTAGTTTTGATCCATGGTGTTCTCATGGAGAACCACATGGATGAGTGTATATGGAAAGAGAAAGGTTTAATGGAATGATTAGATGAATTCCTGGATGGACATGAGGTGGGTGCCGGTGCGGCACGAGAACATGCATGTGTGAGGCTCATGGGACACTATTGGTGTTTGTGCGACCCACCGGCTTGGATAATTATCAAAATGATTTGTTAAATTAAAATTTGGTGTTTTAGAAAATGGTGTTTGTGTGGTGTGTCCTTGTGTTTTGGAAATGTTGGATGTGAGGCTTTTTGAGCCGAGGATCCTTTCGGAAAGATTTGTGTCCCAATTTTGAATTCTTATTTGTAAGTTGGAATGCAAGAATGTGGTTAGTGAATTCTTTTGAATAATAAATCAAGGATCCCATGTAGTGGTTCCCCGACACGTTTGGTGTTTGCCTGTGGTATTACTTGATCAATGGATCAGTTCGGTTGGGTCTATGGTTTTCTTTCTTTACTAGTGTATGCCCTCCCACAAAGCATTGAAATGTGATAGAGGTGTGACCACAGGAAAATCTCCATTGGAAAACCCTCTAGTTGATCAGAGGAATCTCTTCTTGATTTCTATAATTGAACCCACCTCTCCTTTTTAATCCTAAGCAAATCCTCTCACAGCGCGATGAAGGATACGATGGGAGTTGACGGGTGTTTTGGTCTTTTGAGCATCTTGACTCGTTGGTGTGAAGTTTGATGTCGCCGTGTTTAAAGGTTTCCCTTGGAAATGGTGAAAGGAAATCTAGCTGGGAAGGGTGAAGGCGGTTCAGAATTTTCAGTGTTGACCAGAGTCTTGAAGGGCTTTGTAGTATTTTCATCAGTTTTAAGGGTCATGTTTGGTGACATCTTGAAGTGTGAGTTATCTTTGATTTTTAAGGGTGAAGTTTGAACTCATTAATAAGAAAGTTCTGTTTGGAAACGGTGAACGAGATTCCAGTGGGGAAAAGGTGGAAGCAACCTAGAATGGTCGGTGCCGGCCACTATTATAAATGACTTTTGGTCCTTTGTTGGTTTAGTTTAAGAAAGGGTCTATGTTAGGCCACTAGTGTTGCAGACCCAGTCACATGTGGATGCTACGGTCAATTGCAAGAATCACGTGTTGTTTAAGACTCAGTTTGAGGTCCCTCTCCATATAATGTTCCTCTCGACTGCAATGGTTATGTTCAGGTGACGAATTGTGGTGTTGTATTCTCATCTAGTTTGACAAAGGGTGATGCCCATGCACCATATCAGCTCTTGTGTTGGTAAATGTTCCGTGTATGATCAATTGGATTTCGTAATGTGTTGTGTTTGCTGGTGTTGTCTCGGTTGAAGTGTGGTTGTGTGTGACACCAAAAGGAGAAGCTTTGTTAGGGAGTCTTCCCTGCCTGACTGCATGGCAGAAGATGCATAAAAAATCTAGGTTCCAGCCTTATGCCTCAAAGTGATGCTAGCGCGTGGTCAGGAACCCCGAGAGTGTATGGGACCCTGACATTATGTCTGTCATCGGTGTTGAATGTGAAAGCAGCTTAAATTGTTTTCTATGGTTGTTCTGTTTCGAACGAACTGTCTGGTTGCGTAAGGTTTCAATGACTATGTGGAGGCATGTTTGCCTCGATGCCTTGATGACTTGGGGGTAGCTTCCCATTAGATGTAATCACTTTTAGTGGTCCTTGAGAGTCTGTTGGGAAAACATCAATCCTGAAATTGTATAATGCTCATCCCGAGATGTGGATGTGTTGGTCGTGTCTTAGGTCATGGTTTTGACGCCTGTTTGGTCGGGCCCCTCCTTCCCCGCCCCTTGTGGTGGGATGTTTGGTCACCATCGAGAATTTTTCAAAGTTATGTATCCTATGTTCATTCTAATGTCGGCGAGACCCACGATAGGTCTCGCATAAAGGACTCTTGAATAAATCAGTGTTGGCCTTTCTTTAATGGTGGGGAGTCCACCCGGACATCCCCATGTTGGTTTTCTAGTCTCCTCTTGGCCATTGGCAGGTTCTTAATGTTGTAGAGACCCAAATTAGGTCTCGCACGAATGTCTCTAGAATGAATCAGTGTTGGACATTTCTTTAATGGAGGGGAGTCCGCTTGAAACTACCCGTGTCGGTTTTCCAGTATCATTTCTAGCGTCAGTGAGTTCCTAATGGTGGAGAGCCCCTCGCTCCTCCCCATGTTGATATTTTTCTTCTGTTTTTAAATATTTCTTGGTGATAAGTGTGTTCCATGGACATGGTTTGACCTTTTTTTGTTAATTCTAGCCCAATGGTGTGGTTTCGGTTTAATAATTCTTGAGGTGTTTCGGCTTGTGAAGTTGGTTTCTATGGGTGCGAGAATTCCCTTCCTTGATCTATCAACTGGAGGTGTTCTAGCTCATCGGGGTGGTCGACACATATCAGAAAGCCTTTATGTCAGTTTCACAACGTTTTCTATGAGTCACTTTCTCTGAGCACAATTCTTTTGCCTCTCTTTTCTTGGTGCATATGGGGATCCACTTTGAACATTAAGGGAGGGTGGGTTTCTGATTTGGGGTTTGGTTCTGGTTGTGGATTTTCGAGGACAGAAAGCTTTATGGTGGGGAGAATTGTCACACTAGTCCTTTTTATATTATTTATTTTATTGTTCTTATTGGGAATCGGGTGGATCAGGTCGAGGCCCAAATTAATTTTGTTTGAGTTATTATTTAAAAAAAGATGTTTTTTCTGTGGTTGTGTCCAGTGAACCATGGTAGAAGCTGCGTAGCCTTGCTTGGGTCGTTACGCGACCTCGCTCGGTTCACCTCATGGCCTGCCCGGTGGTCAAGGTAGATGAAAATTTTGCGATGGATAATAAGATGAGAATACAATGAAAATTGAGATCGCACGGCCTCGAGAGAGGCAAGTTTTTTTTAAACCGCACAACCTCTCCTGGTACACCGACTACCGATTTTCATGAAATTAAATAAAATGAATTAATAATGAAGATATAAAATTAAATAGGATGAAACAATAATAAAGAAATAAAAATTAAATGAGTGGAAAAGTAAATTTAAAATTTAATAATAAAAGTGATAAAAGAAAATTAATGATGTTCCTTGTAATGATAATTATATTATTATTATAATTTTAGGATATTATTAATTATTAATTGGTACTTTTATTATTTCTTTTATTGATTAAAAAATTATGTTATTTTATTTATTGTTATTAGTTTTATTTTATTTTATTATTTGTCTTATTATTATTTTTGGATTTAGTGTTGGTTTTTATTTTTTATATTATCGTTATTTTTTTATTTTTTTCTTCTTTTCTTTTTAGGGTTTTTTTACCCTCTCTCTCTCCCTCCCCTCTCTTCGACAAAGAACCCTTCTCCCCACATGGGTCGCGCCTCACCTCCCCCCCTGCCCTTCTCCTTCCGTGCCCTCCGCGGGAACAACACCCTCTAGCGCCCCACACTCCCTCCCGGCCGGCTGCTTGCGACGCTACCCCTCCCTCCCGGCCATCCAGCTTGCACTGCCTACACCCCCTTCTGCTCGCCCAACCACCATCGTCCCCATGAAAGACAACCCCCTGCTCCATCCGGCATGACCACCGCTATCGGCGCACCCCAGAGACCCTCCGACGACCTCACGCCGACCTCATTACCTCGTGTAACTCTGCCACAGGGGCGATCTAACATCGAGTAGGGCTTGTAATCTTTTTTTGGGGGGTTTGAGATTACAGTGGGTATAGTTAGAATTTTACGGTTTAATTTTAGTTCTCTTGGTTTGATCATCTTGTTTTAGGGATCAATTTAGTCTTTTGGTGATGCGATTGAAGCGCGAATGGGATTCGCTTCGTTGTCGGATGTTTGTACATGTCGAGGTAGGTGGTTACACTCATAATTAGTGTTTTATGAATTTATTTGTGTGTTTAATTAATTAATAATATTATTTATTTATCTTTCATGGTGTGAAGTGGTTTTTTTTATTCTCTTGAGATCTCATTTTCATTTATTTATTATTAATGTTCTTATGTGATATTAGTGTGATTTTCTCGAAACCCATGTCAAGCTAGTTTTTAGTGTTTTATAAAGTGTGAAAATTTTAATTAAATGATATTTGTGGGGAAAATCATGTTTTGATATTATTATGGCGTGTGTTTGGTTTAAAATGTCATTTTAAATACAACCAAATTTAACCTTAGTGAAAAAATTATTGAATCATTTGTTAGCGCTTGTGTTAAACTACATAAAAGGTTTTTATTAGTGTAAGTGTTGTGGATTGAACTCCTGATGTGGCGTTGTGTGTGTGTGGTTATGAAAGAGGGTTGGGTTGGTTTTGAGTGTAATTTCATGCTCTACTCTTCAAAATTTGTTTATTTAAAATCTTAAATATCTTATTAAATATTTATTAATGATGAAAGTTGTTTTAATTGGTTGTGTAAGAAATGCAGATTGAGTTTTGAAATATTTTAGTGTGCATATTATTTCAAATGGATTTTGTGTGTGAAAATGGTGGTTTTGGTGTGCGTGATGTCTTTCTTGGTTTGAGTATGTGATTATGGAATAAAAATAGAACTCTGAACTTCTTGAGCAAAAACGGGATGCCTGGGTACTAGTGGGAGAACTAGGACTAGTGCGCTAGTGATTCTGAAGTGGCTTATGCCCGGATTCACTTAGCTGGATTGATGACTAAAACACTAACTAAACTTTTGGATGATGTTGGAGACCACTAGGTTATGGATGTGTTTCCCTACTAGTGGATTGTGCACGAGAACATATATTGTTGTGTTATTGTACCATTGTTCCCCGAGACATGAGGTTCTAGGGTCCCACTTCTTACTGGTATCTTTAGGTCCTCTGCCTTTTATTGTTCTCTTCTTTGCTTTCTTCTCACCATCGGCACCCGGTGTGACGTTGGGGTTTCTAAGAAAAGTGTGTTTGTGTGCATATGTGTGTGTGTTTGTGTGTGCATGTGTGTGTGTTTTCATGTTTGTGTAAGTTAATTTAAGTTGTTTTCCTTTTAGATAAATTTCCCCTAAAAATACCATTTTCATTAAAATTCTTTAATCTCTTTTTTATTCTATTAAATTGAAAATGTATTTGTCTTTTAATAATTATGTGTGGAACCTTTTCTCGGTGGAATCCTACTAGGATTTTAGATCACACCCTACATACACCCTTGGGTGTATGTAGTTTCTGTTTCTTCTGCTTTCTTGGTTGTGACATCGTGCTGAGTGATGGTGGTTCAGGTTGCATTTGGTCTTCCCATGCAGAGTGGTGCTATTGTGGCCTATCTTTTGCTGGATGGTTCGAGTCAGAGTTTTAGTTTCCTTTTTTCGTCTATTCTTTTTAGTTATTGGTTTGAGTTTTATACTTTAAACATGTTTATAGTTTAAAGGCGTGTTTGGTTGTCTATATTCAGTTTCAGTTTATTTATCTTGTTAGTTGTTTTTCTGTCTTTTATTTCGGGTAAACCATTCCGGCACATTACTCTTGATACCCGGGAACTTGTGCTAGCCTATGGGGATCGGGAATGTCCTTCGGGAAATGTCAGGGACTGGGCCAGGTGCCAGGTCAGATGGAGACCTAGCCTAGTTCGTGACAAGTATCCTAATGATGACACATTCCCATAGTCTTCCTTCTGAGAACAAGATTATGTGATTTTAGTGGATGTCATTATTGAATCATTGATTCAATATCTATAGTTATTTTATTTTAGATATTACTGATATATTTCATTGATGTTCTTGAATCATATTATGTTAAACCTATCCTAGAAAGTGTTTTGAAATAACAAAATAAAATGGCTATATTATTTATAAAAAATACCAATTTGGTATTTCTTCATAGTTTTTTATTGGTATGTCTAAATGAGTTACTTCCATTGAATTTTACAATGGTATGATAATAAGATAATGAATTTTTAATGTATTTTGGATAGTTGTTCAATGTGGAATAGGATTTTCAAAATAGAAACATCGGTTATTCCATGACTCAAATTCATAATTCTCTTTTATCAATAACGAAAATGTCTAGAAGACTCATGAAAGTATTTTTCTGTAAATTACATTTCAAGAACTACCATTTCACAAAAAATAGATAAACTATAAATTATTTAAATTTAAGATTAAGGAATAATATAAAAGTGACTCATACTATAAAAAATTATCAATCAACCAATTGAACATTAATGGGGAGATTAATTATTTTTAAAACAACATATTAAAAATAGTGAGCAAAAGTATTTACAATATGAAGTTCCTGGTTCCATCATGATGAGTTCCATGTATATTAGAGTTTTTTTTCATTTTTATGATCACTAAACCAAGAAAATGAATTTTATAAGTTTGGTTCTATGAAAATTGTTGTGTTTATTTCAAAAAAGATCTAGCATTATTATATTGAAGATTAAAACTATAATATTTAAAGGATTTAAACTAATACGAAAATCTATTATGAAACTCTCAAGTGATGTAAAATGTATACATAACCTATAAAAGGGGATTTATCAACCATTAAATTTTATATTTTATTATTATCCCACTACTGATTTAGTGACATTGCGAATGTGGATAGATTTATATGTATCATGATGAATCAATCTGATCACCTCCTGTATAAGAAGTTTCTAGATTAATTGATGACAATGTGAAAATTAATTGTACATTTTATTAAAAAACCCAAAACATTGTTACCAAAATGACATTCAAATTATACAGTAAACCTGAAATAAAAATGTATATTTTTCTAAGAGTGAATTAATAAATAATTTTAAAATAATAGAAAATAAGTATTTATTTTAAAAAACATATTTTAGGATTATTGGACATTAGAGATTTAAAAATAGTTAAAACTAATAGATATATATAGATGAGGTAAAGATGATATCAATAATGTTAGATATAAAATAATATGATATCTATGAGACACTAGTGCCTGTGTAAGAGTGATTAAAAAATTGATGTTCAATAAATAATTCTATCGTATTCACTCACTGAGAAGATAACATTAGAAAGAATTTTAAGAACATTTTTGTAACATGAAAATATTTAAAATATCACTACATTTGATAGTAATATGACACAAAACATTAATAATTAATAAATAATTATATACCATTTAAATATTATTATTTTAACATGAATTTTAGAACATATCTATTAATAAGTGTGTAATTAATAATATTAAAATAATTATGTAATTCATATATATTTTCTTATAAATATAAATATTATAATATGTGGTTATAAATAAAACCATATTTTTTAATAAATAAATAATAATCTAAAAAAATACAATTAATTAAAAAATAATTTTTATTACTTTTTTGTGAAATATTATAATTCATTTATGGATATTTTATAAATATTATTTTATAAACTAGAAATAATTTTTATGTTAGCATATGAAAATTACATTAGGGAGAAATTTATGGATTTTTATCAAATGCTATATTTTGTAGTGAATTGTAAAAATTTTCAATTTTTCAAATGATATCATTTATCTGTGTTAAATAAATTAATTTATATGTTCCATTATATTTATTATTTATTTCTCTAGTTACATATGAACCATTTTATTTGGAATAATCCAATTAATTTCATTTGAATCATTAATTCTCATGATTTTGTTATATGTTTATTTTTATTCATAAATACATGGTTTTATTCAAAATGATTATAAATGAATAATGATGAACCACATAAATTAATAAAAATAACCCCTTGAATATATTTATCTCCTCTTCAATTTAATGGGAAACAAAACCATCGTTCATGTGTATGGAAAACCTCTATCATACAAACCAATGTTATTTGTTTTCCATCATTACCTATCACAACTGTTCAGGATGATAGATTTAATGTATATATATATATAATATTCATGGAATATTAAGCATTCATAAAATATAACATATCATATAGTTTTTTCCATACTATCCAATTATAAAATGGTAAATACATTCATGATTATGGTGATATAATACCTCATTAAGCGATATGATTCATTATTTATTACCACATCACATGGATTGCATATGTACATGCATTTAGATAAATGATTCAATATTTATGAAATTATGATAATTTTATAAATATGAATGAAAATATACCAAATTCTCATTACGATCATTGAAAAACGGAAATGCTACTCATGCATAGATGTGGCTTATAGTTTCCCAAGTTGTGAAATAGTTCATATTTCGTAACCATTTTTATGGATAGTTATAAATGAATTATTTATATATAAAAATGATAGTTAAATCATTATTATTGTTATAAAGATGAAGTATCAAAGATCCCATTGGAAACTATGAGAACACAAATTCCATATTTTAATTATGAACTGAGCATCCTCAGAACACACGATGTAGAAATAACTGAGTATTTAATTAAGTATATCATTAAAATAAAAGTAATAAATGTTTTATTCATATTGTATAAATCCTAGAAAAGTTAATTGATAAAAAATAAACTGATATAATTATATTATAAATGAGATAAACGACATGAATGACATGTTCGGACTCAATGTAATGTATTTTCATGTTATCTTCCATAAGGTATTTCTTATATTCACCGATAATTTCTTTTGTGTAGTGTATATTAAATTGCTTGAAAATTGAAAGTAGAAACATTATATACAACAACATGTATAATATAAACCACCACATGAATAAGTGAATAATATATCCTGAGAATTTATAATATATTAAATGTTTTAAATAAATTCAATATAATTTATATGTTTTAATGCACGTGACACTAAGTGAGCCTACAACCGAGATAAGAAAGTGTTTCCCCAGTGGCCTTCATTAAACACAAGACCATGTTTTGCTGAACAACTATATATTATTATAATATTTTTTATTAATATAATAAGATATAACATAGATGCTAAATCAGTATTTATGAAAATGGTTAAATGAATTTTGAAAATATATGGTTTTCATAAAGATAAAATGAATTAATTGGTTTTAAATTAATTAAAAATTAATATATTAACTGATTGAATATAAAGTTATTAATTTTTACCAAAAACAATTTTTATGCACATAAAGTTATTTTATCTTAATAAATTACATTAATTAAAATTTGTGATTGATATTAATTTTATATTTATATTATATTTTCATTCAATATTTTTTTAATCATACAATAGATTTTGTAGACATAAGATAAGAATAAACATAATATTACACATAAAACCCAAAATTCTTATTAAGGCACTTTTAATGTGTTTTAATGGAAAACTTATTTTAAATCAAAATTTTGACCATTTTATAAATTTAATATGTCTATATAAATATAATCTTTCAAATAGAAACATTCCAATCATTTTAGTGTAATGGTTTTGGATGTTTATGTGAAGATTCATTTTTTGATGAATAGTGAAGAATACATAAATATAATTCAAAATTTCTTTTTCATATAATATATTTATATAGTTCAATTATACTTTTAATTTTTTTTAAAGTCTAATTATTTTATATTTTTATCAATTAATCCAGTTTAGGTCATTTTAAATATTTTCACAATAGAAATTGGGTATAAAAACACAATAATATTTTGGATTGTTTACTTTTAAACTCTGCATTATCATTCAGCCTACATGATTAAATTTAAATTAATTTCTACCCCATAACTATTTGTAATTTTTAAAAATGGATTCCATAATTTGAAATAGTTTAATATATAATGTATATAAATTTTTGTGTAGTTTTTTACCAAAAATATTAGCAAATGTAATGAAAATTAAATATAATTACTAAGGAAAACTTAAGCATAAAAATGGCCTAATCCATTAAATTAAGAGGCCAAATAACCTATCCACTATCCAAATATCCTTTGGTATGTAAATTATTCTACTATAAACCATAAAATATATATTTTTGTTTCTTTTTATAACATCTGGTGGGTATAACGTTGCTACACCTAACTTGTTTTCGAAAATTCCATGTGAGTCATTTTCCTCCATTATAAAAGGCCACCACCCCTCCCACATCCTCACACCTCTCAAACCAAATATTCAATAAAATTCTATGATATATTATACTTCAAAAACACCCCACTTTCTCCTTGAATCCTCCTGTTGGATATGAATAAATCTATGGAAGCATTTTGGAACAAACAGAAAAGTGTTACTCAGTTAAGAGGTAACATCTTTCCTTAAGATCTTCAGTTTTATTTCCATCCAACAATACAGAAAATCATATTATTGAAAATTATAAATAATATAATGTACCAAAAAATATAATGGGATTTCATTATGTTTTGGGTTAAACCTACACAGACACACACTTCCATCTAATGGGTAATGAACATACTCTTTCTTTGTATAGAAAACAACCATCTCACGGAACAATGACTGTTCATTTCTTCATTACCCCCATTAATTGTTTCTAATTATGATGTAAATTATATTTATATATGTTCTATATGATATAAATTATGTTTTTATTCTTATTTAATTATTTTATATCTCACACCATTACACTTCCATTTTGTGAAAATATGATAACATCGTTTATTGAAGTGTGGACTATCTCCACCACTAAACAATGTGTCTCATTCACACTATATACGGAAATTATAAAGAATGGTTATAACAAATCTATGTAACATATATGAAATAGGTATTATTCTGGAATTATAATATCCATATATATCATTTACCTTTCATTATTTCAATATAATAAATAAATGAAATTAGTGTTCATTCGTACCTACGACCTATAATCACCATGATCAGTGCATTTTATTTCTTATATACAAACTCTATAGATTATTATAAATAAATATTTTTGGAATTGGTTTAACAGTTAAGTCATTTTTTACATTCTTGATATGATTAAACCATAATCTATGTAATATTAACTACATATAACTAGTCAAAACATACTCGAGAAACTATGCCACTAGCCCCCAAAATAGTTGTAATGATGAAGAATTATTAACAAATAGGTAATAATATTATAATATAAGATTTTATATGACATTATAAATATGATTAATGTTTTTATATAATTAATTAATATGTCTAAACCCCTTATAAAGTTGGTTAAAATACACTCACACGACAATAAACACAAGGCACAAGATTCATTTCTCACTTATCTTTTCGTGAGGCATATTCTATTAACGTCACCTACATTTTTATGTGCTATAACTATTTCCCATTTTGATATAATCTATCATGAATTATATTATATTAATGGTATTTAAATTCTTCATTTAATTATTATTACTTTTGGGTCTTCCAATTCATATATTACCATAGATGTATGTATTTTTAAAATAACGTTTTACTTATGTGAGATAAATGAAATGTCCACCATTTACATCCTTTTTATGGTGTATCTAAAAACCTTTTTGATATTTAATATGATTAATTCTTTTATATTCATGTTATTTATCACTTTAATTTAATATTATTCCATCATGTGACTTATGATTTAAAATGATTCAATGTGGTATAATACACTTTCAGATTTAGAGAGAATATTTTTCTCAAGAATAATAATAATGTTATTTCAATGTTATTTCCATTTGAGGAAATTATATAACAAATGTTTAGTAAACACATTAATTTTACAATCATATTATTATTCATGAAATATTCAAGTATTAGTACCTTTTTTTACTCTTTTGTACTCAATGTGTGTTAGAAATTATTGTTAAGAAATTCAAAAATCATTTTTTCATTATTAAGAGAACTTTTTTCTTCTTAAACACATTTTTTATTAAAAGTTTAAAAAAAAATTAAATTTATTTGGTAATGAAACGTTGAACTAATTTTCTATTTACTGTTAATTTAAAATGATTATTTGTGTCATTTTATTGACAAGTAATTTTTAAAAACATTTTACTGGGAAAAATAAATGTTCTTTTTATCTCATACGACATGTACAAATTTACCCATCATAATTTCTCTGATGCATGCATTGCTTGATTAAAATTCAGGTTTTTAATGGAAATGTTTTCAAAAGTTATTTTCAAAGAAACATCTTTTCCATTTTTTTTCAAAATCAAAAAGATTTTTTCATGATTAATTTAATTAAAATATCTTTTTATACTATTTACATTCATCGACGAAAAAACCCCTTATTGGGGTATGTTGTATTAATACAATCCTTAACCATCCTCTCAATGGTTTATCATTAATGTGTCCAATGATTGTATTCACATTCACTACATGGATTCATTTTAAGTCCCCTTGAAATATTTAATCTTTTATGATCAATGAACATTGAATTCTCCTTTAGTTGACCATTTCATTTATCTAGGTTATTACTATTCCCATAACTATATAAATTTTTTCATTCAGTGTCTATTATGAATGTAATTTGATAATATGGGGAAATATTGATAATTTTTTTTATTCTATAATCAATATCATTATTTGATAATGTATATAATTTATTTTGATTAATCGATATAAATATTTTCATGAAATGTTAATGACGAGTGGGCCTCATAATATATATGTCCCCAAAATGCATCAATAGGTTCTCATGAGATAGATAAGTATCAAAAATTAAACTATTTTTAATCTACAGTTTTAAACTGTCTTGGGATAGGACATAACGTTATAAGTTTTCATGTTCTTTAGATATGAAATCCAATAATTAAGCCACTCACACATTTATTTTATATTATAATTCATCCCTTAGATTTAGAGTTTACATATATATATATATATGTATAAATTTCATTTTATGGCCACTGACTAAATGGAATGTGATTCAGTTTATTTCTACTCCATATTGATTTTTACATATCGCGTTTTTTGAATGGAATATGTTTCCAATAATTACCTTTTCATATTTTTTATATAATTAATTTTACACTATTGAATACATGGAATGTGTTCTCAGGTATTACCATTCTGTATTGATTATTTTAATTAATTCATTACATCTTCCACTATATATTACCATTATAGAGAATTGGATGTCACCCTTATTTTGTTTCATTTCCCCATGAATCGATGATGTTTTAAAAAAAGATATGAAAGGATACTCTATTGTGAGTAATTCTAATACCCTCAATATTATTTATAAATAAATATATGTTGTAATTAGAATATTAATTTCATAGGTATGAATCTAGTTTACCAAGACTACTAAAATTTTTGGTCCTTCCAGATGAGATTTTATGGTATATTATTCAAAGGTAATGATAGCAGACACCATCACCCAACTATCTATAGAAAGTTTTTTATAGTTGGTACTAGAGAATGTTCAGCAGCAGTCATGGGAAATAGATTTAGGAAATCATAGACTAGATAATATAGACCTGTAATGGAAATTGAGGATAATTATATAAGACTGCCATAAAATGTTTGTAAAGTGTATATTATGTGTATATTCATAGAAATACATATTTTTCATGATATTATAAGTGGATGTGATTCTCACACAGATATACTATGGAGTAACAAATCTAACAGGATGTGTTAGGCTTGACATGACAAAACACAGTATATGAAAATGGGTCTGTAAAGACCCATAAAATTCATGGGAAATTTTTTCATAATTTTCATTGTAATTTCACAAGAACGCAGTTTCTGACAGCGCCTGATTCCGAGGCCCGATGTGCCTATATTCAATTTTCGAAGTTTAGCTCGGGTACGTTCAGTGAACGAATGAGCGGGATTTATTATATTTTGAACCGGTCCTCGGAATTGAAATCTGCGGACACCGATGAACTCGCAGTGCCGGTATTGGCTTAAGAGGACTTTTACCGTAGGTGCATTTTCTTCGGAGGAGAAGTTAAATTTTGGGGTTTAAGGAAGAAATAAATAAAATTGTGAACAATTTTATTTTTTTTAACCAAGGGAGTTAAATTATACCATGGGAAGTTGTTGGTGGGACCCACAACCACCCAACTTCCCATGTGGGGATATGTGGGAGGTGGGGTCCACACGAGACCCTAACCCCCCCTTGATCATCCCATAACCCCCTTGACCTCCTACAACTAATTTCCATCTTAATTTTTTTATCTCCACTTTAGCTTTTGTAACTCTCCCCTCTCTCCTCTATAATTTTGCCAAAAAACATCTTAAATTAATTGATTAAACATCTTCAATTAATTTGACTAAGTGTTTGAATTTTAAAAAAATATTGAATGCATGGAAAAATAATAAAATAATGAGAGGCCTTATTTTATTTTTTGTGAATTTTGTTGTGTGAGAGAATTTGGGCGAGAGCTCTTCCCTGTTCTGAAGAACATCATCTCCAAACGAAGAACGACCTTCCGACTCAGTGAAGAACGCTCTACGTTTTCTCTAATCCTTTTTCTTCCTCTTCCACAACAAGGAAGGAGACGCCGACCGTGGAGACCGACACCAACAACAACGTTCTCCTTCTTCTTCCGACATTTATGGAAGCGATACCTTTTTCCACGACACCCGACTACCCCGACGTTCGACTACCGCGACGTTCGACTTCCGCGACTCGACGAAGTTAGACGTCAATTTCGAGGTAGGGAAATTTATTTGGTGTTCTCTTATCTTTTGAGAAAAGAACGACTAGCGCGGACCAACCATTTCCAAGTTGATCCGTGGATCATTCGTTCATGCAGGTTGATGTTGAGGTTTTTTGATTTTGCCGTGAAATATTTCTTTGTCATACGTCGACTTCTATTTGATGGTCACTTGCTATCATTATAATGTGAGGAGGTTGGACCACACAAACACGGCTGACCCTCACCCCCCTTTTTGTTGATTATGTTGCGGTTCCGAAGATGGCGGTAGGGTGCGACGGCACCGTGCAAGAACCTGGAGTGATGTGGAAAGGATGCGCGGCACCGTCATGTCGCACCGTCAAGGCCGAACAAAAGTGTGGTCGTAGTCGGGGCCGCGAAGGCGAACGGAATACTCCGTAGTTGTTTCTTTAGACGTGCGGATCGTCGGGCATTGTCGGAATGGGCTGCAGAGATGATTTGATGTTTCCACAGTGAACAACGGGACCCGGGATGAGCATCGGTGTAGTTGGAATTGAAAACGGACCACCGGAGCAACTCCGGTGGCCCACAGAGACCACCGGAGCACCTCTGGTGGCCCGTGGAGACCCCCAGCGGCGCGGGTCGCCGGCACGGCAGCGCCGGCGGCCGGCACAGGCCGGCCGCTTGGAGGCGGCGGCACCCCGGCGTGCCACTTGGAGAAACCGCCACGACTGAAGCCGTGTCGGCGAGCTGGCAGATCCCACGGCCGCGCGGGATCCAGGGGGGGACGCGGCGCGCTCCGCGTCCGCGGAGCTCTAGCTCACTGGCCGAGACAGCGAGCCACCCGGCCGAGCCGGGCCGGCTTGGGCGGACCGGGCCATGTCACACCAAGACCGGGCTATGCCGCGCCGGCCGGGCCGGGTCGCGCCCAGTCGGGTCGACCCGGTTCGGGCTGGGTCGGTACGGGCCCAGACCACCTGTTTTCGGACATTTTCGGTATTTTCCCCATATCCTGGGCTACGGACCACCGATCGATGCACTGTCAGCGGCGATGTGATCCTTCAACCGAGACGGTCGTTTTAATATATCTTACTTAATGGTTCATAATACTTCGGGTTCGATCGTGTTGGTTCGTACACGAAACCAACTGGGCCCTCGGAGCGGAAATGCTCGTAACATGAGCTCCAGACGTCCGATTGAAGTGCAGTCGACTTTGTTGGATTCTTCTTGATGAGAAGGAACTTTTGGATTACTCCACTCGAGGTTTGGATGTCGTCGGAGTGCGTTCGGGTTGGTTCTCTCACGAAACCAACCGGGCCCCTAGAACGAAAATGCCAATAACTCACAGACCGGGCATCTGATTGACGCACCGTCTATCTCGCTGATCTCCTCATGATGAGACGAAACATTTGGCATACTTTTCTTGAGTTTTGGATTTAGTTGGATAGTGGTCAGGTTGGATTGAACCCGAAATCCAACCGGGCCCTTGGAACGGAAAAGATGATATCTTTCAGACCGGACGTCCCTTTGATGAACCGTCAGCAGCGTTGGTGATCACGTGGAGAAACGGTCCCTTTGAGTATAACCTATGAGTGTTCGGGGTATAGTTGAGATACGGCAGTGTTGGTTCGCTCACGAAACCAATCGGGCCCTGGGGATGAAAAAGGCTAGTAACTCACAGACAGGGCGTCCGATTGACATGTCGTCTATCGCATTGAGACCCCTATGACGAGGCAGTTCTTTGAGATAATTCTTAATGGGACATTGTGATACTTAGAGTATCTACTAGTAGCTCGTGGATCGGACCCTCCCTGAGACGAGCGTACGGAGTACGGAGACCGTGTAGCTTGCTGTGACCTGATGACTGCTTTTCCGATTCGATTCGGAGTGACCAGCATAGCCCAGTGGGGAGCACTACTTTTTGAGGTGGCAGACCCATAGCAGAGGAGAACTACTGTGTGAGGTGGGAGGCCCGTGATACTCGATAGGAGGAGTACCTCTGTAGGCAATGAGGGGGAGCACTACAATGTGGGGAGGCAGACCCATGGCGGAGGAGCACTACTGTGTGAGGTGGCAGACCCACGGTACTCGACAGGGGGAGTACCTCAGCAGTCATAGGCTGGTGAGCAGTTCCTCGGAGACGTGATAGGATCATATTACTCCCAGATACGGAGCTCTTCACCAGTTATGGTTTCTATAATGAAAATCCTGGTTTGAGCTGAGTCTATGACCTTTGTGTTTACCTCAAGATTAAGATGGGTTACTTGATAACTTGGGTATATGTATGGGCATATACCTAAGTAGAGGTCATCTATTGAGATCTTCTTTGTGGTTATCCTTGTTTTTTATAGTGAGACCTTGAGGGTTTCGAGGTCCCTACTGAGTATCCTTTTACTCACACCTGCACGGGCTATGCCCGCACCTCGTTGTGTTGGTTGAAGACGACAGACAGTGCTGATGGAGGCTAAGTGTTCGAGGACTGGACGGTACCCGGAGGTGGACCTCACGAAGAGTCAGTACCCAGAGGTGTACCACACGACGAGTCAGTACCCGGAGGAGGACCACATGACGAGTCCGTATCCAGAGGTGGACTTCATGACGAGATGACACACAGAGGAGGTTGACGGGCGAGAGCATTGAGGAGCTGCGCTATCTGTACCTACCCTTCAGGTAGGATCCGATGAGGACGACCCAAGAGCTGCTTCCTTTCTTCCAGCTCTTGTCTTTGTTCAGTTGTAGCTATATTTCTAGTTGGGTTTGTATTCTGGCCCATTTACATTTCAGCACTTTCTTTGTACTTTGTGTTTTACTTCCGCTTGTACTCTGTGGTGTTTTGTTACTGTTATAAAGGCAATGACTTCCCAGTTTTCGGGATTTATGCCTTTGGTGCTAGTCGTTAGCCCCTTGCCTATGGAAGGCGGGTTTGGTGTAGTCATGGCACGGGCCCCGAGGACGGGTCGTGACAAATTGGTATCATAGGAGTCGGTTCTACCGCAAAACTTATAACTCTAATATTTTCTTTCTGTGAAGAAATAGTGTTAAGGGTACCGAGTGTGGTCTTTAGTTTCGGGAGTCCAGTGTTGGTGCGGGCGACCGACGTATCCATACACCAGGACCCAGACAACTGATTTCCGACTTTGTGAACGAAAACACTAATTGCGTATGTGTTTCCAGAAGTTTTTAAAAGTCAGATCAAACCAGGTTATCTCACCAGGTATAAATCGTTTGACCGTGTCATGCTTGTTTTTTTCAGGATGCCTCCCCGCGGACGACCAGCTAGAGCCCCGAGAGTTGTTCATACTGACAGCCCATCGAGTGACGTGGCCTCAGTACAGGGACCTATCCCAGTTGAGGCACCAGCGGAGGCACTAACAGTACTACTACCCATTGGGCCACCGATGCCACCAGACCCAGAAGAAGAGGGTGCACGTCGCTTGAGTGCACTGCATGAGTTCCAGTGCCAGAGGCCACCCAGGTTCAGGGGAGAGATGGACCCGCAGGTGGCTGAAGATTGGATGGAGGCTATGGTGAGAGTCTTCAGGATAGTGGGGACGCCAGCAGATTTCATGGTGATCCTTGCTGCCAGCCTACTTCAGGAAGCAGCAGGAAGATGGTGGAGCCTGATGCTCTAGATGCATGACGAGGCGACACTTCTATGGGCAGACTTCGAGTGCCTGATCCGGGCAGAATTTGTACTATCCACCCTTCGAGCGGTGCATATACATGAGCTACGTCAACTGCGGCAGGGCAGTATGACAGTGGCATAGTATTCAGCGAGGTTCACATACCTCTCGCGCTACTCCACAAATATGGTATGATACCCGTTATTCAGGGCCCGAACCATCGAGCAGGGGCTCAGGCGATAGATTAGAGATTCTGTTTTTTCTCACCGCATTCTGACGCAGACAGGGGTGTTGGAGTGATCCCTCTTAGTGGAGAGTTTCCTTGCTGAGTAGTCTCCAGCAGCAGGACCCACCACTAGCCAACATGCGGCAGAGTCTTCTGTAGCAGGCAGTAGACAGATGACGCAGAGGTCCAAAAGGACCAGACCTATAGGTGGTCGACCCCGTGACTCAGGGTCGGTAGTGCGAGGCACCAAGGGGAATGATAGAGCCAGACCTGCCATGCAGTGTTACTCCTATGGCTGGATTGGTCACATGGCACGTGACTGTCCAACCCGCCATGCAGATGACTGGCAGTTAAATGAAGAACCTCCCAG
Organism: Viscum album; assembly: GCA_963277665.1. Taxonomy (NCBI): domain Eukaryota; kingdom Viridiplantae; phylum Streptophyta; class Magnoliopsida; order Santalales; family Viscaceae; genus Viscum; species Viscum album. The sequence goes on from OY728154.1 coordinate 12,310,495, forward strand.
GCAGAGGCAGAAGTTCGATCAAGGCAGACCGCTAGGAGCTGAAGGCCGAGGTAAGGGAGCTGGCTATGCAGATGGAGGTGGACGACGCTTCGAGGCGTTGCCACCACCACCACTAGGAGGTCCACCCCGACCACAGGGAACAGGTGGACATGGGAGAGCTCAGCTTCAGGCAGCAGAAGCTTACGACTACGGAGCTCCGGAAGCGAGTGGACAAGAGCAGAACTAGTGGTGTATATCTAGTTCCATGTTGTTTTTGTTAAATTTGTGTCTTTGCACCATGAGATGCAATAATATAAAGACACATACCTTTTTAAAGTTTTCTTTTTTTTCCTTTTTTTTGGTTGGTACTGAGTAGTCCCAGTTAAGACTGTTTACTTGACCATCACTTTCGAGATTTCTACTGGAAGAGACCCAGTGACCTCACACTGATTCTGACAGTATGACTCGACCCTTGGAGGAGAGAGTGACAGTTGGATCTCTTGGTAGTAACGTTGAGGCCTTATGACGTCGTCCATGGCATGAATACATCATTCATGTACGGATTGAGTGTATTAGGCAACGAATGTGGTTCATCCAGGGGATGAGACCTGATTTCTCTTATCGGCAAAGAATAAATAATATAAGCTCTTGTGTGACTAGAGAAGGTTCAGTTCATCCAAGAGAGGATGAGGACAACACAGGGCCGACAGAAGCCTTATGCTAACAGGAATTGGAGACCTCTAGAGTTCAATGATGATGATCATATCCTTATATGGGTTTCACCTCGACGAGGTTTACAGAGATGTGGCCAAGGCGGCAAGTTATCTCCAAGGTTCAGTGGACCTTATTAGGTCCTCAGCTTGGTAGGCGAAGTGGTTTACCTCTTGACGCATCCACCTCAGTTGCACCTGGTGCACGACGACTTCGACGTATCTCAACTGAGGAGATACACGCGTGATCCATTACATATCATCGACCTCAAGGAGATGTATGTCGATGACAGGGCGACATACGCGGAGCTTCTAGTGGGGATCAAGGATCGATAGGAGAGGATCCTACGAGGACGAACCATTCCTCGGGTGCGCTTTCTCTGGAAGTACAGGATCCTCCATGTGAGCACATGAGAGCGGGAGGCTCAGATGCGTGCTCAGTACCCCTTTTGTATCCCTTGTTTGTGTTAAGCTTTACGAGGACGTAAAGCCCTGAGGTGTGTGTAATGTAAACACTTGTAAAATTCAAGGTAAATTTTTTCTTAATTTTCATTGTAATTTTACAAGAATGCAGTTTCTGACGGCGACTGATTCTGATGCCCGGTGTGCCCGGAATCAATTTCCGAAGTTTAGATTGGGTACGTTTAGTGAATGAATGAGAATGTATTTCTATCATTTGAAATGGTACTCGGAATTGAAATCTGAGGACACCGATGAACTCGCAGAGCTGGTATTTTCTTAAGAGGAATTTTACCGTAGGTGCGTTTTCTTGGGAGGAGAAGTTAAATTTTGGGGTTTAAGGAAGTAATAAATAAAATTGTGAACAATTTTATTTTTGTTAACCAAGGGAGTTAAATTCTACCTTAGGAAGTAGTTGGTGGGACCCACAACCACCCAACTTCCCATGTGTGGATATGTGGGAGGTGGGGCCCACACGAGACCCTAACCCCCCCTGATCTTCCCATAACCCCCTTGACCTCCCATAACTCACTTCCCTCTTAATTTTTGTAACTCCACTTTAACTTGTGTAACTCTCCCCTCTCTCCTCTTTAATTTTGCCAAAACACATCATAAATTAATTGATTAAACCTCTTCAATTAATTTAACTATGTGTTTGAATTTTTAAAAAAGATTGAATGCATGGAAAAATAATAAAATAAAGAGAGGCCTTATTTTATTTTTGTGAGTTTTGTTGTGTGACTGAATTTGGGAGAGAACTCTTCCCTCTTCTGAAGAACATCATCTCCAAACGAAGAATGACCTTCTGACTCGGCGAAGAATGCTCTACATTTTCTCCAATCCATTTTCTTCCTCTTTTGCGACAAGGAAGGAGACGCCGACCATGGAGACCGATGCCAACAACAAAATTCTCCTTCTTCTTCCGACGTTGATGGAAGCGATACCTTTCTTCCGCGACACCCGACTACCCCGACGTTCGACTACAATGACGTTCAACATCCGCGACTCGATGATGTGAGACATCAATTTCGAGGTAGGGAAATTTATTTGGTGTTCTCTTATCTTTTAAGAAAAAAACAACTAGCGCGGACCAACCATTTCTAGGTTGACCTACGGATCGTTCATTCATGAATGTTGATGTTGAGGTTTATTGATTTTGCCGGGAAATATTTCTTTATCGTACGTCGACTTCTATTTCATGGCCTCTTGCTATCATTATAATAGGAGGAGGTCGGACAACACAAACACGGCTGACACTCATCCCCCTTGTTGTTGATTATGTTGCGGTTTGGAAGATGGCGGCATAGTGCGACGACACCGCGCCGGAACCTGGAGTGATGTGGTAGGGATGTGCGGCGCCGTCAAGGCCGAACAAAAGTGTGGTCGTAGTCGGGGCCGCGAAGTCAAACAGAAGACTCCGCAGTTGTTTCTTTTGATGTGCGGATCCTCGGGAGCTCATGTTTCTGTAGTGAAGAAAGGGACCCGGGATGAGCATCAGCGCAGGTGGAATTGAAAACGGACCACTGGAGCAACTCCGGTGGCCCGCAGAGACCACCGGCCGGCCGCCCGGAGGTGGCGGCGCCCCGACGCGCCGCCTGGAGAAACCGCCGCAGCGGCGAGCTGGCGGATCCCGTGGCTGCGCGGGATCCAGGGGGCGCGGCGCGCGCCGCGTCCGCGGAGCACCGGCTTGCTGGCCGAGTCAGCGAGCTGCCTGGCCGAGCCGGGCCGGCTTGGGCGGACCAGGCCGAGTCGCGCCCAGACCGGGCCGGGCCAGGTCGTGCCCAGTCGGTTCGACCCAGTTCAGGCCGACCCAGGGGGGTTGGCCCGGGTTGGTACGGGCCCAGACCCCCCACCCATTTTTGGACCTTTTCTATATTTTGCCCATATCCTGGGCTACGGACCTCTGATCGATGCACCGTCAGCGGAAATGCGATCCATACAACGAGGCGGTTGTTTTGACATATCACACTCAAGGTTTCAGAATACTTCACGTTCGGCCGTGTTGGTTCGTACACGAAACCAACCGGGCCCTCGTAGCGGAAACGCTCGTAACATGAGCTCCGGACGTCCGATTGACGTGCCATCAACTTTTTTGGATTCCTCTTGATGATACAGAACATTTGGATTACTATGCTTGAGGATTGGATGCAGTCGGAGTGCGGTTGGGTTGGTTCGCTCATGAAACCAACCGGGCCCTTGGAACGAAAAAGCCAATAACTCACAGACCGGGTATCCGATTGACATGCCATCTGTCTCGTTGATCTCCTCTTTATAAGATGGATCTTTTGGCATATTTCTCTTGAGTTTTTGATGCAGTTGGATAGTGGTCGGGTTGGAGTGCACTCGAAATCCAACCGGGCCCCTGGAATGGAAAAGCTGATATCTTTCAGAACAGATGTCTGTCTGACGAACCGTCAGTGGTGTTGGTGATCACGTGGAGAAACAGTCCCTTTGAGTATACCCAATGAGAGTTGAGGGTACAGTTGAGATATGGTCATGTTGGTTTGCTCACGAAACCAACTGGTCCCCGGGGACGAAAAAGGCTAGTAACTCACAGACTGGGCATCCGATTGACACGTCGTCTGTTGCGTTGAGACCCCTATGACGAGGCGGTTCTTTGAGATACTTCTTCATGGGACTTTGAGATACTTGTAGTATCTACTACTAGCTCTTTGAGAGGACCCTCCCAGAGACGAGCATACGGAGTACGGAGACAGTGTAGCTGCCTGTGACCTGATGACTGCTTGTTCGATTCGATTTGGATTGACTAGCATAGCCCAGTGGGGAGAACTACTTTGTGAGGTGGCAGACCCATGGCGTAGGAGCACTACTGTGTGAGGTGGCAGACCCGCGATACTTGACAGGAGGAGTACCTCTATAGGCTGTGAGGGGGAGCACTACTGTGTGAGGTGGTAGACTTATGGCGGAGGAGCACTACTGTGTGAGGTGGCAGACCTACGGTACTCGATAGGAGAAGTACCTCAACAGTCATAGGTTGGTGAGCAGTACCTTAGAGACGTGATAGGATCACTGTACTCCCAGAGACAGAGCTCTTTAGCAGTTACAGTTTCGATAATGAAAATCCTGGTTTGAGCTGAGTCTATGACCTTTGTGTTTACCTCAAGATTGAGATGGGTTACTTGATAACATGGGTATATGTATCGGCATATACCTAAGTAGAGGTTATCTGTTGAGATCTTCTTTGTTGTTATACTTGTTTGTTTTAGTGATACCTTGAGGGTCTCGGGGTCCCTACTGAGTATCTTAATACTCACCCCTGCACAGGCTATGCCCGCACCTCGTTGTGTTGGGTGAAAAAGATGGGTAGTGATAATGGAGGCCGAGTGTTCGAGGACTGGACGGTACCCGGAGGCCTACCACACAACGAGTCAGTACTCGGAGGTGGACCACACGATGAGTCAGTACCCGGAGGTGGACCACACGACGAGTCAGTATCCGTAGGTGGAATTCACGATGAGACGACACACAAAGGAGGTTGACGGGCGAGATCATTGGGGAGTTGTGCTATCTGTACCTACCCTTCAGGTAGGATCCGAGGAGGATGACCTAGGAGCTGCTCACTTTCTTCCATCTGTTGTCTTTGTTCAGTTGTAGCTATATTTCCAGTTGGGTTTGTATTCTGGCCCATTTACTTTTCAGCACATTCTTTATACTTAGTGTTTTACTTCTGCTTGTACTCTATGGTGTTTTGTTACTTTTATAAAAGAAATGCCTTCCCAGTTATCGGGATTTACACCTTTGGTTCTAGTCGCCAGCCCCTGGCCTATGGAAGGCGGGCTTGGGTAGTCACAGCACGATCCTCGGGGACGGGTCGTGACAGGGTCATACTGCGCACCTGGTTTGACACTCTCAGGGGATGTACATAGAAAAATTCAAATCATCATTACAAACAATTATGATGTATTTGAATAGATAATGAAGATGAATAACGAAGGATAAACCTAAGATATTTTAGATTGATCATAAGTTGTCATGATTTAGAAATCCAAGAAATGATATTATGGATATTCCCTAGACAGTGGAAGGACCTATTGGAAATAAATCGATATAGTATATATCTATTTGGGTTTTATTTAAATCTTTAGTTTAATGGATATTTATTGATTGGCCTTATTTCAAGGATTTCCAACATATTTATTTTAAAAATTATATTACTTTAGTTTTAATAATGGAAAAATGGTTTGTCGTGTGAAAACCATTATGTTCAGCATTGCCATGGGTATTGAACCCATTTCCAAATTATATAATATTTTTTACACCAACTGCTGACCTATGTTGTGTCTTGGTTAATATTTAACTATTTTTAGTTAAAAAAATAACGATAAAATATTAATTATAAACCAGTTGTATGGTTTTTAGGTTTAGAGAGAAATTTCCTTACTATATTAATATTAGATCATAGTTAAAGTAAAATTGTTAAAATATTTATTCATTTAGGGTCCTTAATATCCTTTTGAAATGTATTATAGCACATCAGGGGAAAAAGATAATTTTTTAGAAATCTATTTCTTAGAGTAAATGGATAAATTTTGGAATTGACCAATGAACAACCAAAGGATAAAATAGTGTTTAAAGAAATATATCTAGTAATTATATTTTTTTACATATTTAAGAATTGATATAATAACTCATCATTAGGTAAAATATTAAAAAAAACTTATCCAAGTACAATAGTATCTTTAGACCCGATGGCCTTATAAATCCTCAAATATTTATTGATTTGAGGCCCTCATATTTCCATTTATCATTCACTTGTTTGATGTTTATGACCAATATTACTCCTAATAAATATTTCTTCTTTTTCTATGAGTATGTATCATTACATGCCATTAATATTCTCATACATAGATACATATTTATATGATAGTCCACATGACCATTTTACATCATGCTGTATCTTTTCTATAGGATATCTTATGAACCTGTCTCTTGATGTGGGATATCAAACATAGGAAATAATAAACATTATATCACAGAGACTAATTTTAAATTGAAATGACACAATTTAATTAATTTGTGGGAGAATGTAACATCCCTAAAATAAAAAATAGGAACATTATATTCAATAGCATGTATAACATGAAACAGAAATTGTGTAAGGAAATATAACATCATTATATTTTATAACATATTTAATATTTTAGATAAATTTAATATTATTTACCTATTTCAATTCATGTGACATTGACTTAGCTTGTATCAAACAAAATAATGTTTATTTCAAAGGATTTTATTACACACAATACAATTTTTTACCATACAATAACATATTATTTAAATATAATTATTTAATATTATAATATGTAACATAATTGTTAAATTAATATTTTTAAAAATGGTCAAATAAAATTTAAATTTCTATGGTATTTTCAAATATAAAATTAATTCATTCTTTAAAAAAAATTAGATATGAATATATTAACCAATTGAATTTTAGGGAAATATGTTTATTGAAAAATGTTTTTATACTCAGAAAGCTGTTTTTTCCTAATAAAATAAATTATTTAATATTAATGATGGATATTAATGTTATATATATATATATATATATTATATTTAATCGAATATTTCTAATCATCATCCAATATATTTTATAGGACTAAGATAAGAATAATCTCGAAATTGCACATATAAACTTATATTTTTATTAAGGCACTTCTACTTCCATTTATTGGAGAACTAATTTTAAATAAAAATTTTGACCCTTTAATAAATTTAAAATTTCAATATAAAATCCATATTTGAATGATAAACATAAAAAAATATGTTAGTGTAATTTTCTTTATTTTTTGTAAGGATTTATCTTTAATGAATGAACAAAAATACCAAAAATTAATTCATATCTTTTTTTAAACTAATATATTTTTATAGTTTAAATAGAATTTTAACTGGATTTAATGTTACAAAAGATCATATTATTATCAATTAATCCAATTACTGTCATTGAAATAGGGTATTAAAACACAGTAATCCTTTGTACATTCTTATATCAAAAACCCGCATTATCATCCTATTTTTATGATTATATTTAAATTAATTTCTTCCACTACTATGATTGGAATATGAAAAAACATGATTTAATATTTGGTAAAATAATAAATTATATTTTTTAGTCAGTAAAACATAGTTATTGATTTAAAATATTATTAAAAGTAATTAAAATTAATTACTATTATTAAGGAATTTATTTTTGTAATATAATACTAAACCTTAAATCTAAGGGCCCAAATGACCTAGAAGCATGTACAAACCACATTGGATGTCCATAAATCATCCATGAACATTGAATATTTTTTTTATTTTTCTTAATTAATTTTTTTTTGTAAAAGCATTGTTAAACCTAATTTGATTTCAAAAATACCATATTAGTCATTTTCTTATCTTATAAAATTCCACCAACCATACCATTTCATCACACCTATCAATCCACATCGGTTAAGGAATGATATGATAAAATAACCTAAAAAAAATCTAATTACCTCCTTGATTTCTCCCTATATATAATAACAAATCTATGGAATCATTTTTGTACGAACCAAAAAGTGTTAATGATTAAGTGGTAATGTCTTTCCTCAAGATCTCTAGTTTTATTTCCATTATTATCACACTAAAATATTATTATTCCACAATTATATTAAAAATATATCAGAAAAATAGTATGATGTTTTTAGAATACAGTTTATATCTACAAATAAAAACATTTCTGTCAAATGGGTAACAAACATACTATTTCTATGTATGATAGATTACAATATGAAATGATGATTGTTCATTTGTCCTCTACAAAAATTCTTGGTTGGCCATTTAGATGGAATCTATATATATATAAATATGTTATATATGATATTTATTATGTATTTCTGCTTATGTAATAATTTTATAACTCATAACCATATACTTTCAATTTTTGTGAAAATATGATAACATCATTTATGGAAGTGCGGACTACTACCCCCATAAAAACACATTAATCTGTCACACTATACATGGAACATATAAAATTTGGTTTTTATAAACCTATGTAACATATATGGGAATGATATTATAATATAATTATAATATACATATATATCATTTACCTTTAATTATTTTAATATCACAATGATATTAAAGTTGCATTTAAGCATACATACGTCATACCGTCTCCATGAATGGTGCATTTCATTTCTTATATAAAAATATTATAGATTATTATAAATAAATTTTGGTGAAAATATATTATAATTAAGTCATTTTTTGCATTACAGTGAAAATTAAATCATGATCAACCTAATTTTATAAATAAGTAACTAGTCAAAGAATACTCGAGAAACTAGGACATTAGCACCTAAAATAGTTCAAATATTGAAAGAGTATTAAAAAATGGATATTAATATATTATAATAAGATGAAATATTATGTTATAAATATGATTAAGGTTATATTAAAATTAAATAACATGTTTCAACCCCTTATATATGAGGTTAATGTATGTTCATCGAAATGAAAACACAAGGTAAGGGTTGGTTGTCTCTCTTTTCTTTCGGTGAGGCGTACATCATTAACAGCACTTACTTACATCATCTAGTTTACAAAATAATTCCTTTTATAGTACTATATCAATATTTATTTTATATTAATTGTATTTAAATTCTCCATTTAATTATTAATTCTTTTGGTTCATCTAATTCAGATGTTACCAAAGTTGTTAGTGATTTTCATCTCACATTTCACTTCTATGAGATAAATGTCATGTTCATCATTTAATTATTTTGTGTGGTGTATCTAGTGCCTATTTTGATATATTATATCATGAATAATTTTAACATAATGTTATTTAACACATTCATTTAATATAATTCTTTCATGGGTGTTATGATTTAAAATGTCTAAAAGTGGTATGAGACACTTTGTAATGTTTAATGATTTTTTTCCACAAAAATAATTTTATTGATATTTCCTTTGTATTTAAATTTAACAAAATTAAATGGACATTTTTCAAGAAACACCTATATTTGTCTCTCCTATAGTTATTCCTGATCTTTTTATGTAATAGTATTATTTTCCACTATATGGTACTCATAGTGTTTTAGAAAATGTTTTTTAAAAACCCGATTTCATTTATCTCTTTAGTCAGAGAACATGTTTTGTTCTAAAAATCATGTTTTATTTAAATGATTTCAAAAATTATTTTAAATTATTATATTAAATACATTATTTCAATTTATTTTATTTACCAAAGATATCAAAGTAATTTTTTTATCTATTTCCTAACAATTAAATTTTTATACATTTTTACTATAAAAAATGGAATGATCTTTTTTACCTCATACGAAATGTATATATTTACCAGTATTAATTTCATTGAATCATACATTACATTATTAAATGGATAAATATTATGGAATCTATCTTCAAAACATATTTTCATAGAAAAGGGTTTTCAAAATAAAAGGATATTTTCTAAACAAAATTTTTAAAATGTTATTATATAACATTTACATTCATTAATGACAACTACCCTTTATTGGGGTATGTTGTATTGATACCATCCTTAATAATCATATAGATGGGTTATGATTGATGTTTCCAAGATTAGTGTTCACATTCACATACTTGATTAGTTTTTAGTCCCTATGAAATATTTAATATCATTTGATCATTGAAAATTGAATATTCCATTAATTATCTATTTCATTTATCCTAGACATTACCATTTCATAAATTATAATCCATTTAATATTCGGTTTCTAATATAATATTTATTTGATTATTTGAGAAAATATTGATAATTATATATTCAATATTCAATATGAATATTTGATAAGTAATTTATTTATTTTGATTAATTGATAAGAGGAATGATTTTCACTAGTAATGACTTGTGGGTCATGGACTTTATATATCCCCTTGATTAATTGATATGTTCTCATAGAAAAAAAGTTTTGAAATTTTAATGGGTTTCTATTTGTAGTTTAAAACCATATTTTGAAAGTTATTTATTGTATAAATTTTCATATTCCTTTGACATAATGTCCTTTAATGAAGAATTTCCATCATTCAGTTTCAATAAAAATTTACCGAGGATATTTTGAGTCTATATATCTATAGATATATTTCATTTTCAGTTCATGGATAAATGAAATGTTTTCCAATTTCATAGCTTTCTATATTTACTTTTCCTTATATATTAACATTAATGTAATTTGATTCTAGTTATAACCATTCCATATTTTTTATATAAATCCATTTCAATTAATTAATACATGGAATGTGTTCATAGTCATCACCATATCATATTGATTATTCTATTTGATTAATTATTGATTATGTTGTAATTTTTTCTTACTAATCATTGGAGATCAACCATATTATCTTTTCTTTCCATAGGAATTTAATAATTGTACTGGGAATGATATTCGTGGATATTCTAGATGGAATAAATTTATATGCCTCGATGATATTTCGTAGAAAAGAAAATTTTGTAATTAGAGAATTTTATAATCTTGTATATGTCTAGTTTAACAAGAGTACTAAAATTTTTGGTCCAGTGGGATGATATTTAATTTTATATTATGAAAATGTAATGATATAAGACAGTAGATTAGGGATATCTAGGGTCAGGTTGCTACAATATATACTACCCATAAGAATTTTACATCATGAGTCTCTTTAACTATATGGAATTTAATGTTTAATTTGTTTTTAGTTATTTCACAGTGGTTTATTATTCATATGTTACTAAAGGGGTAATAGTTTTTTTTCACAATGTCATTATTATTCTAGATTATATATGATTAATCCTCCCTTCAAGGAATTTAGTTACTTATATATATCATAAACCCAATATATTTCTTCTAATATGATTATTTATGATTTTTTCTAGAAATATTACAATCTTAATCTCATTAATAGTTAATATGAAAATGAAAATGTTGTACAAAAAATTGATGTTATTTTTTCATTTATTCTAAAAGCTGTTTTGTTCAATATCAATTTTTTAAAAAAAATTATGATTTTATTTAAAATAATTAGATGATTTATTAAAGAAATGTTTTTCAATTTGTCAATTTTTTAAAATAATTCTTATTGAAATATTCTTGTCTTCTCTAAAATAGGGTACATTTTAACATTTTTATAGAAGTGTTAATGGAATAATATCTTATCCTTTATATATAAAAATGTACTCCCGATCATGAAAACTGAATTAATTCATGAATAAACTATATTTTTCCCATGTTTGTTATAATGAAAAAATTTAAATATTATTGGGGATGTATTTATATTTTTGTTATGAGATTTCAATGTGAAAAGGTTTTTATATTAAGAACTATTCGATGTAATCATTTGAATTCTTTTTCATCAATTATGAAAACATTTAGTACTATGGATTGCTTATAAATTATTTATATATGTCACTCAAATACATACCATTCTTATTATCCCATTATTTTTTTGGGTAATACATTCCTTATTTTCATATCGCAAATGCCTTATTTATAATATTTTATTTTTTAAGATTTCATATAAGATGATACAACCCTTTTTTCTCCATGGGTAAGTTATATGTTTATCCAATAAGATTACCTTCCATTTTGATAAATACATTATCAGAAACATGTCATGACAAGAACTGTGCATTGTTATAAAATTCATTTGTTATATAATTATTCTCATGAGTTGTCATGTATTATAATATTGGAGTAATACTAATAAATTATGATTCTTTTTCCATAATATGATATTGACTAAGAAGTAATGCATGACTGATGATTATATAATATCATATGTTTGTAAAATAATTCTAATAATTCCATGATATTATGATTCATTGCCACTAATGTAATTATCCCATTTTATTACTCCTGATCATTCTCTTCTTTCATATCATGTTATAATTTTGAATCAAAAGTTATACTCTAATTTCATGTTTATTTCTATAATGGGGTTTCTATCACACTCATTTTGTCTATGTACATCCTAAGTTATCTAATACATATTTAGGTGACTAAAAGGATTCAGGAAATCATTATAGAGTATAAATTAATGATGTTATATTTTTAATATCACATTTAGGTATTATGAACCTATTAATTCAAATACTCTGTATTTAATGATAGTTATCGTGCAATTATTTGGTGTTTGTGTTAACATTTCAAGAACATTATGTGATAACGGCTTGGATAACTATATTTTGTATCAGAGAATGAGGAAGTTATTTTTTGGGATTATGACTAAAATAATTTAGTGAAAAACATAGGGATAAATAAATATACTATAAAATATTATAGAATTCTAGTGAAGGATAAAGCAAGTTGTTTACAAGAAATAATGTCATTGTTTTGATACTACTATTGGATATAAATTTGGGGTAGTTTTAACAAGGGGTATGAACCATAGTAACGTATAATTTTTATTGACTTAATCATCACATAATGTATACTAAACATCCTGTTTGTAAACCTAGTTTGTCACTCATGTGGGATATGTTTTGGGGATTCGAAATCTCTTTAGAAATTATTATAAAAAAAATTCATGTTTATTGGTTATAAAAACTAATAGAAAATTATACTTGAGATACCCTATATTGATTCTAATAATAATATAATTAATTATATAAATTTAATTTTATGTTATTTAATTGAGGCTTAATAGTTTCCATATTTGTTTAGAACATTTTAATGATGTTATATTTATTTTATTTAATTGTGTGAAATAGTAAAAATAAATCTGACAAACAATGTGAGGGTAAATGTAGTTATTTCCCCAATAATATACATATAATAAGGGAAACATATGTATGATATACTTTGATCATTCAATGTGAGCTATCTTGAATACTGATTAAAAAATTAAACATAGCTGAATTTCCAAACACCTCATATATGCTATGTCTGGTGTCTAAGATATGTTCAAGTGATAAATAGTTTTAAGGGAATGAATATTCAATTTCATACAAGTTAAAAATTTTGGATGTGAAACCCAGGAGAATGTATCAAAGCAAGGATAATTTTTTTAAATGGAAAAAATAAGGTCACAAATAATTGAACTGAAATGGAAAATGAGGTGGTCTACAGAGAAAACTAAATATCATAATATAGATCAATTTATAGATCATTATCTTATTTTTCACATACATTAAAATCATCCATTTCTATTACATATTTTAATATTTAATTCAAATACTAAAGAAAGACCTATGTTATACCAATCATTGAAGTTATTGAATATACATTTGCGGATTTTAAAATTATATTATATATTATTTTTATCAATGGTATTTGAGTTTAAAAAATCATGAAACATCAAAAAATTGTTTTAAAATAGTATTTAATTAATCATTTGGCAGAATATATGGAATTATTATAACAATATAAAATTTTAAATTAATTATAAGGTGATATTTTATAGAAACAAATATTGTTTGGGGAAATATAATTTTTAAAATATTCTTGATGTCAATTTTTTTATGGTCAATAAAACATTTTATACCATGGAAATAAGGACCACGGTAGAAAACCAAAGAGGATAAAATTATGTGATTTTATTATAATGTTATTATTTATGTATTTCAACATATTATTGAGAACATTAAAGATAATTTTTTTTATTAATATGAATGTCATATTTTTTAAATGGTTTTAGAAAAATGACAACTCATAAACTGGGTGACAACCTATCGCATATGGAAAGGCTATGGGGCTTGAACCTAGAAGTGAATGGTGATAATTGTGAAATTCCAACCATTTTTATTTGATATGTACTAGTAATTATAAAATTTATTTTCACTAATAATTTATCTTGATATGTATTAATTTTATATTCGAAAATTTATTTTATAATAAAATATTTTGAATTTGTTATAAATTTTGAAATGAATAATTGTATTTTCAGAAAAAAAATTTTAGGTTGAGGGGAATAGAACTTGTAATAATACAATTTTTTTAACATGAATGATTATTTGGAAAGAACACAATAAATTATAGGAATATTTAGGTTATATTAGATATATGGTTATTATGTAATTGAATGATTTTAGGTAAAATTATATTCATTGAATAATATTAAGGTTTTCTAATTTTTTTAATTTATATTAACAAATGGTAACCATTATTAATTTTTGTTAATTTACATGGAAATATGAATATATTTATTGAATTATTATATTCATGTGATCCATTAGACGTTAAATTTATTGCTTAATGCTAAAAAAATTCATCTTGAATACTAACCATTTTTTATATTAGATTATATTGTGGTAAACAATTATAAAACGATAATGTATTAATTTTAATATAAGTATTTATCCTTTTATTCATACTATAGGTGGTAATATTATCCCTCTACATTTGTAAAGGGATATTAAGAAAATTATTTTTATTTTTTATAAACTGATGATCTCTATTCAAGTAAAAATGAATAATTTTATCTCTTAAGTGGATCTTTTTTTCAAATAATTTTTTCACATCATGCTAATGTTCTTCTTTATGAGGGAAACTTGTTTTTCATTATTTTTTAAGACCTTTATATATATATTTTCCATATATTAAGTGCATGTTTTACGTAAATTTTTTTAATAATGATTTTCCAAAAAGAATATTTCAAAATTTTAACCCTTGACTACTAAGAACAAGATAAAATGTTGAGAACACAAATTATTTATAGTATATAAGAATCAATGAGATTAAACATATAATGATATATATTTGAAATATAATTTTTTTAGAAATAATATTTATAAAGTAGAATTTGATATTAGTTGTTTGAGTTAGACGAATCGATTTATGAAATTTAAATAAATTTCAATATCAATATAAATCTACTAGAAAATTCTTAAGAAGTATGAGCTCAATTTGTAATAAACATATATTATTTTCCAAAAAATATGCATCTTTAAAAATAATTTATTTTTTATATTTGATAGAAAATATTATAATTAATTAAAAGATAATTTTAAATGTTTATTTTATAAATATAAAACCATTTTTATATCATATCATCAAAATTATAATATTGTAAAATTTTCATATTTTCGAAAAATGTTTGATTCCTTATTGCATTGTTAAAATTATATATTTTTTAAATATTTTTTTAATTTAGTGATTTAATAGTTCCATTATATAATATATATTTTATAAAGGTAAAAATTGAAATTTCTATTTATATTAATCAATTAATTTCATTTGAATATTTAACATTAATGATTTTGGTATGAGTTTATTTTAATTTTTAAAAACTCATTTCTCTATAAACTATATTTAAATTAATAATGCTTATTTATTTTGAGTAATTAACTTAACCCATATTTAGGTGTTATTTAATTGAAATTATTGTATTATACATGAATTTATATTAACTAAAATTCTTTTGATGATGGAATCTAGTCATAATGTTAATATATCATCATCTATTTTTTGAAAAATTAATTTCATGAAAAATATTTTGCCTAAACATTGTATGGTTTTCATATTAAATCGATTTATGATACATATTGGATTTGAAATTTTTACATTTAATTCCATTTTATAATAATAATAATTGGTATTAGGTAAAATCATTAACATAACATTGATTATAATGAATAGTAATATAGTAAAAAAACTTATTACGGAGATGAGAAACTAAGATGTTAAAAATGAATAAAATTAGAGGTAAAATGTATAATTTTTTTAAAAAAGGAAAAAAATAAATTTTGGTGGTTTGGATAAAAAATATCTATAATTCAATCCATTTTTTATAAATTTATAGGTCTTCTTATTTAGAGTGATTTCCCATTATTGAATAAATTTTTGTATTTACCAAAATACATCTCCTCAATTATTATAAAAGGGAACCCTTCCCCTCAAAGTGTCATATATATCAAACCAAATGAATAGAAAAAATTATTAAAAAAATATATCCCCAAATTCATTTTCCACATTATATATAGTTTTCTATTTCCAAAATACCAAAATTTCTATTTTTAATAATTGATGAAAGGGAGGTTCGACTATGTGACGTTAAAAATCATCACCGAGGAATTTTTTCAAATATTATTTTTCAACCTTAAATTAGTTATTAAAAAATAAATAATAATAGATATATTATATAATATATAAATTGATTTTATTTTTTTGATTACAAAATATTTAACAATCTCATCTACAATCAAATAAAAAAAACAGAATTCATGTGGAAAATGGACTACTTACTAAAAAATAATGTATTTAGTTTTCCATATTATCATATAAAGGGTTTTCATGAGTGTAGATTTATTTTTTATATACGATATTATTTACATATTAATTATTATATAAAAATAAAATTTTATATACCCTCTTACCTTTTTATCCATTGAAAAATTATAAGATTGATCAGGTGTACAAAAAACTACACCCTCGTGACGTTGTGTGATGAATTTTTTATTACGTCATAAAATTGATGGTGTATGTATGTTTATTTAAATAAATTATAAAATATTTAAGATATAATAATCCTTATGTACTAATAAAATAAAACATATCTTCTTTTCATCATGATGTTTTATAAATAATAAATTTACTCGTGCATACGTATGACATACCGAGTCCATGATATTAACATATATAATTTTCTATAACCATATTTTATTTCTTGGATTAAATTTATATAATATATATATATATATTAGAGTTATTTCATGATTATTATTCATTAGATTATTTAATAATGAATTATTTTTCCATATTCACTACACTGGTGCCTTTTTGAAAATATGAACTCAGCTTCCTAAAAAATTATGATGTGGTCATAAATGAATAAATAATTAAATATGTCATTAAAATAAATTTATTAATTGGTCATATTAAATTTTATTAAACCTGATAATTCTACATAAGAAAAATATTTTTTTTTAATATTATAATCTTGGTAAAACTAACATACATGATATGTTTGGACTCGTGGTATGGGATCTCTCAATTTTTTATAATTATCTGAGACTAATTCCATATTCAATACTCATTTATTTTTTGATGTTTATATAGTTCTGGTTTTAATATTATTTTATCAGTATATTTATATTCATGGTCTTTATTTTTTCAATATTTTTTACTGATTTTATAGTGTATTTATAATTCATAAATTACTAAATTGGTGTTGCATATTTCACATTCTTAAAATAATTCCATATTGTCTATGGTGATGTCCCGCAAAGAGGTATTGACCGATAGTAATGTCATAAAACAATTATATGTTCATATCATATGTTTATTAATGTAAATTTTAATGTAATATTACAATATTCCTATCATTTGTACATAAAATTATTGATTACATATTTTAATCAAAAGATGATTTTTTTCCCTTCGATCGAACATCCTTTTCTACCATATACATGTTTTCTGGAAAATATTTTCAACAATTTATTTAATATTATATGATTTTTTTAAATAATTTATAACCCATTAATGAATTTTAATAAAACATTACTAAAGGAAACATCATGTTCTTTTAAAATGAGTTACCTTTTATCCTTATTATAATTGTGTGAAAAGAATGTTTTTTAACTTTTACAACATATAATCAATTAACTACTATCATGAAAACTAACTTAATTGAAACATCCATTATTATAATCCACAATAGTTTTAAAATAAATTTATTTTAATAATATATTAGAAATTTTATTATTCTGAATAAGTTATTTCAAAGGGAAATGAGAATTTTTCTAAATAAATATTCAAAGTATTATTTTAATGAATTCATTATCAACAATGAAGAACATTGATGTTTTTTATTGTAAATTATGTATATATATATCTCACATATATCCTTATTAATTCTTCATTACATGGATATGATTATTATAAAATCTTTGGTTTAGAAATATTAATTTGTTTCCATATTTTATTGTATTCATCAATTTAATAGTTTAATTAACTATAAATATGTTAAGTAGGGATTTGTCTGATTTCAGGTAGGGAAATATTTAATTGATTAAATTTAAAATTAAATAATTTTACTTTGAAAAAAATTATTTTTTATTCATAATCTCAAATTTCTCTTTTTAAGAGTTTTTTTATAATTTTATGAGAAAATTGATTTTTGTTAATAGTGAAAATAATGGTATTTGAAAAAAAAATTTCATTAATTTTCAATGAATTAGAGAATTTAAAATTTAAATTATATATCAATAAATTTTAAATTGAACAATATATTATTTAATCATATTTCTTCAAATTAAGTTCATTATAATCAAATTTATATAGTATTTCAGAAAAAAATTATTATTATTTAAATAAAAAACTGTATTTTTTTTAAACTATTTTAATGTTCACAATGTTTCTCCTTTTTAGTTATTTAAACTAAACAATAAATTGGACTATTAAATTAAATTTATATATTATATAACAATAAATATTAATTAAATTTCGCTATATGGGAACTTTTAGTCATAGAGTTTCTATAAGAGAATCTATTTCATGGAAAATACACTTCTTAGAACCCCACTTTTTCATTGAATATTAGAAATTTTTGTTTAATTTTTTAATTATGTTATTTAAATATGTTAAAATAGCTTCATTATTTGGAATAAGATGGACCAAATCAGTTTGTAAGGTCATTTTCTTTTTTTCAATAAAAATTTACCATAGAAAAAAATATTAACAACAATATAGGTAAAATAATTAAATAGGTTAATGTTAAATGTTAAAATCATAAAATAACTAATATATAAAACATTAAATAATTTTATTATGTGTTGGTAAACCATATACATCCTTTAAAACCTTAAGTTTCATTCCAATTCAGAGTTATTAATTCCACAAAAAATGTGGTTTTCTTTAAAAAAATAAAAATTTATTTAATCACTTAAATCCACCCATCCTCAAGAATAAATACCACTACTCACTACCCCATATATCTTCATAGGCCTAGAAACTCCAAAACTCTAACAATACCTCTCTTATAGTGTCTTTTTTAAATAAAAGTACACATGGTCTCACATAAATACCAAATTTATGGTCATTAAGGGAACATTCAATGATGTGATATTCAATGTGACGTTTTCGGAATCCCACTCGCATTTCTTCTTTTTCTAATCATGATTCTACCCACCTCCTTAATCCATACATGAATTATAACACAAGAATAATTTATATACTAGAATGTTATATTTTAATTTGAATATCTTATAACCATTCATTTTCTCATATCACCTTATTCATTGAAACGAAATCATTAATCAAATTTTGGTGGCTTATTTCCTCCATTGATAATGATTATTTATTTTCATTTACTGTAGTCAAGGATGTTTCTTTAAGTATTATTAGGGAAAAATTAGATTATAATAGTTATATTATTAACTATTTAAGGTAATTTGTCTAATATGTTTTAATGGACCATACTTTAAATACATTGGTGTTAAATGAAAGATGAAGAGTATTCAGTAAAATATATAATAAATCCTTGGTAAGACCATATAGGTATCGTGTCTTTAGAAACTATTAATCATAAACAAGTATTTTTTCAGACATCTTCAATGTGTTCTAATTATTTTGTTAAAACTAGAAAACTTTTTGATATATCTTACTTAACAACATTATTCATGACCTGAGTAAAAGAAAAATATGAAAGAGTGATATTAGATTATCAATAATGGTAAACAAGGTAGATATTAATCATATCATAGGCACTATACATAAGAACATAACCTTGCGAAATATTTTCCTTTATATATAATATTGTGATATTATAACATAGGATAAATAATGAAAGTTCATAAAAATCAATAAATGCATTCCCAAAATCCATAACATAATACATGAAGATTTTTTGCATACACATGAGAATAGAATATAATTTCATATTATTCAAGATTCATTACGAAGTCCATCATAGTGGGAAAATTCCATTACTGAATCGAGTTCACTCCTCATTCCAGCACTGTATTACTGAATTGAGATCATTTGTTGTTACAACTATGTTTTTCTCATGAAATATATATATTTATCTAATTAATTGGACATAGATATAGGTCTCACCTATCTCATAATGAAAACATACTTATGTGTTCCATAATTACATAAATCATTCATCATAACCCATAGAATAAAATGTTTTTCTTTAAACATAATTCCATCATAAAAAAATCCTTCAAAAAATTTGTTTTCATAAATATAATTCCATCATAAAAATAATAAAATACTTGTAACAATAAATATATTATAATTTAAAAGTAAACCTATTAAATTAATCCCTCTTAGATGGAAAATAATTTTAATATAACACTAGAAATTAATTCATGATTAAAATATACATTCTTCGTTAAAAATGTTTTCTTTTTTAAAAATGACCTACTATTTTAAAATAAATTAATTTATTTTAATATAAACATGAAATTTTATATAGTAATATTCATGGAAATGAATCATTCTAAAAAAATAAAATGTTGTTTAATCCAAATAAGATAAAAAACATTTCCTTCTTGCTTTTATAAAAAAAAGTATCTCATATCGAATAATAACAAAAGATTCATTTTCTTCAATTTTATAAAAATTCCCCACAAAAGAAAATTTAAATTAAAAATATGTAGAATAATATAAATAATATTACATATTTTTGAAACATGGATATAAAAGTTAAATATAACCTAGTAAATACTTATATAAAAATAATCTTGCGTAAAAATGAGATTACGAAATTATCCTTTACCTTTTTGGTATGATTTCTTCATAATCTATCTGAACCTATAATATAATAATTTAAATAATGACATTGACTTATTTCCGAATCATAGTCATTTTTTTGATATCATATATGATCATATTGTATTCTATTTGTCTATAACATTTCATTATTACATGTTATTCGTATATTAACAAAGCCATTTTCTTATGCATGTTTTATCAAATACGTTCTAGTTATACTTCATAGGTAATAGTTATATCATTCCAAAATGATGTTGACTTTATATATGTTATATTTATTCATTATATAAATTTAATTAATCATGTTTTAAGGAAGATCATTTTGAAAGAATCACATTGTATCATGGAGATGGTAGGTCATACGTACACATAAGAGACAATATCATTAGCATAATTATTGATTGGTTTTTAAGTGAATAGTTTTTAATATTTTAGAATCAATAATATATTTTAATAATAATATATATTAATTATTTCCATCATTATACCAATACATGTATAGTGGCATGGAAAACAAATTACACCATAATGTGGAGATGGTTAGTCATACTTACACATGGGTGGTGATTCCATTTTTTGTAGGATGTATAGAAAGTGGAATATTATTCTTTCATAATAATCATAACATCTCTTTATATAATTGATACTTTATTTATTACTATATAATGAAACAAATTATGATGAGTAAGTAGAAGAAGAAATATGTTTGAGAGAATCGGTAGAGAAGATTACCACTACTTCGATGTGCTTTTTCTAAATCTACTATTATAGAAATAAATTTTTTCTTTGAAGAAGACCATAACCACTAGATTAATACAAGAGAAGTTGGTAAAGAAAAAATCATATGGTATATTTGAGATTTAAGGCTCTATGTGATTTTAGGAGGCGAGGTAAGTGGTTCCCTATTATAATTGAGGTGAGGGGAACATTATGGCTCTCCAAAAAAATAATTTATAATTATACAAAACAACATTAAAAAGCCACCAAAATGTCCCAATTTTGAGTATTATAGGATATACGGTTGTACTTTAATCTACCAATATATTTTTGAAATGATTTTCTATCAATTTAAATCATATCATTTTTATTAACAATTTGTTATTCTATTTAATTTTTAATGAGTGTAAAACATATTTCAATATTAAAAAGGTTAAATAAATACTTTTTCTGTCAATTAGACCATAAATAAATACCTTATAAATTTTATTATATTGGAATAATTATTCTGTACTTTTTTTTAAAAAATATTATTTTTTAATAATTATTTAAAATAATATTGTGATAAACAATCCAAAGTGTCAATTATGACTCTATTCAAAAAAAATTAAATAATATTTAGATAACTAGTAAACATAGAACCAACTATTTATTTATATTTCTAAAAGGTCATCTTAATCTATAAAATTCATTAAGAAAATTAACTGGACCAAATTATATTTATTTTAATACTATTAATTGCATTTATTTGTTATTTTTATTAATTAATTAATTACTACATAAATTTTGTGTAATTATGTAATTTAATTATCTATTGAATGAAAAATCAATCTTATATACTATAATGAGGAAAATTATACTCGATTATAGAAAAAAAATTTAGTTGAATTTTTCTTCTTGAAAATTAAACATTTAAAATGTTATACTTATTAAATTATGAATTTTACAAATTTAACATCACTTTAAATAAAATAATATAAGTGTCACAATATCTTCTATAATTCACCAAATTTTGAATAACAAAACAAGTGGACATCTATCATTGATGTATAATTGACCAATATTATTTTTTCATGTTCATTTGTCTTTTGTGGGTTATTAGCATTTTAATAAAAATAGTTTTATTGATTTTTTAAATTAATTATGTTTAACATCATCATAGTATATGTATTTAATTTAATTAATTATTTCATAAAACATTCAAATAAATTATCAAGATAAATAAAATTTATCATTCAAATGGTTGTTTATAATAAATTTATATTATGTTTAATTTTATATTAAAAATGATTTTGTTATTAAAATTTGAGTGTGGCATATTTTACTTTTCTTTAAATAAAATAAATTCAATGTAATAGGCACATCCATGTGGATTCCAAAGGAAAATAATTTATTCCAAGGATAACTCATGTATAAACAAAATCATATATTGATATTATAAAAATAGATAAGGTAATTTTATAATAGTATTATTTCCCCTAAATACTCATTTACCAATTTACAGTATTAATAAAAATTACCGAAGTTACAGTATATAATTTCCAAAAATAAAATAAAGCTATTTACATAATTTGGACTTACTAATTAAAAATATGGGATCCATTTTTATAAATTAAAAACATATATGTTTATGTAATTAATTTAAAATTAACCCCATTGTTGAAAATAAAGAACATGGTTTTAAAAGTGAAAAAATAAATGATTGGAATTTTTTTACCTCTTAATTCAATGTAAAGTTAATGCTAAAAGGCATAAAATATATTTAATTATAAAAATATATTATATTTATATGTCCAACCCATTCATTATTATAATTTTACCATAAAAATTATTTTGATGAATTTTTGTTGTAATTTAAATTTAGTGTATTTTTATTATTCATAAAAATATTAATGATGTCCTAAAAAATAAAAAGTTCATCGAAATTTAATTTTTAGATCCCACTACCTAAGAATTTTTTTTTCATATAAAATTTTTTAATGTTTCAAAATCAAAATCGTAAAGGGGTTCAACATTAAAAGGCAGAAAATTTCCCTTTTGATAAATTGTAGGTTTGAATATATCAAATAGGGTTTGTTCAAACCCTAGGGTAAATATATATATCGGATGAATATAAAAATACTTTCTTATTTATATAAAATATATATATGATTAATTTATTTTAATAATAGAAATTAAATCAATATATTAATAAAATAATATAAATATACTTAAGGACCAACATTCCCTTTTTTCAAATCTCATTACTCTCTTCTAGGGATATATTCATAGAAACAACATGTCATCCACTTAAAAATCAATGTCTTTACTTTAGCTGTCAGCATAAATATTTGGTCGACTCTATGATATTTTTATGTCTTGTTTAATAGATTTTAAATTTTCTTCCATTTCATCAACAATGATAGGTCCTAGTTGCGTTTTCCCCCATCATCATCCCAAAATGTTATATTACTGCACTTCTTTCCATAGGTGGATTCTTAAGGAGGCATCTTAATACTTGAGTGAATGAAATTATTGTTATACAATTTCACCAAAGGTTAGTTTTGATCTGAACAACCTTCAAAATCCATAGTACAAGATCTCGAAATCTCTTCTAGAGTTCAAATTTTACTCTCAGACTTACTATTTGTTTGAGGATGATAAGTATAAATGAAACATAACTTTGAATCTAGAGCATGATAAAGACAAGACCAGATCATTGAGGTAAACCTTATATCCCAATCAGATACAATTGAAATTGGTACTCCATGAAAGCATACCACTTCTTTTATATATATTAAGAAAATAATATCAAGGGGTAAATACTATCTAAGAAAAATGATTTCTGTTGACTTCGTAAGGAGATCGACTATAGAACACATATCATTATTGAATTTATATATTTTGGTAACTTTGATGAAAAAGTTGAGAGTGATGTTTTTCCATTTCCATTCTGGTTTGGGTAATGGTTGTAATATGCCCCTAAAAATATCTCTCTCAACCATAACTTGCTAACAAACCAAGAACAAAGAGACATATTCAAATACATCTCTTTGCATGCTATCCTACATGTAAAAATAGTTTAGGTCCCTATAAATATATCTTCTTCTAGCGTTAATAGACAATTAAGAACTATGCACCTTATCCATTAGCTCCATCTTTAATTCTAGTAATGGAGGATTATAATCCCAATTCCTAATCATTATTATTATATCACAATAAAAGTTTAATTTAGGAACATTTTTCACCTAATTTTTTATCTCTACATATTCCTTTATGGATTCCTTAATATTCACTTTTATATATGGTTGGATATTCATTTGAGAAAGATAATATTTCTCCCCTTCTTTTAAATTTTCATGATCCATCCATTATTAATCAATAAATATTGGATCTTTTGTGATGCTCATCATGTATATACTAGCATGGTTCATTCGACTCACATTATCATCCACCATATTCTATTTCTTAGGGGGTAATGTATTGAGCTGTCATAATATTTAATCAATTCCTACCATTATATTTGGAGCTTATTAAACTTTTTATATGTGAAAATATACTTTAAAATTTTATGATCAATATAAATATCACACCTTAACTACAATGAAAATAATTCATATCTTTAAATAAACTATTACAATATCTATCTCTAAATCATTATTTGGGTATTTATTGTAATGAATTTTAAATTGTATCGATGAAAAAGGTATCACCATATAATTTTTCATGATAAAATAACCCAAATTCTCTTCATATTCTTACTTCCAAACGAACATAACTTTTTTTCGAGTCAACTTGGTTAGTGGATTAGATAATTTTGAAAAACATTTCACAAAAAATCGTTAATATATACCAAAAATAGAAAAAACATTGTATCTTAATTACCATTTTTGTTCTTGGCCAACATTAAAAAACTCATATTTTTTATAGATTCACAGATATCCCCTATTTTGAGATTTTGTGAACTAAAACTAAACCTTTATAAATACAAAATTAAAACTTGGTGAATTTTTCATAAATATTATCTTTCCTTAGGGTCTTAATTCTAACCCCCCAAGTGAATTGAAAATTCTTCCATTCTATTAGAATAGAAAATAATATCATCCATATAGACTACACAAAATGACCATGATAGTATTTAAAGAATCTATTAATTAGATCTAAGAAAAAAAACAGGGGAATTAGTAAGACCAAAAGGAATGAAAATAAATTGAAAGTGTCTATACCTAGTATGGAATGTCATAATTGGTATATCCACTTTTTTGACCATTAATTAATGATATACTGAACAAAGATCAATCTTGGAAATGTATTGACTTCCTCATTGTTGGTCTAATATGTAATCAAAGTGGGGAAGATGACATTTGATCATGACTGTTATCTTATTATGTTGTCAATAATCATTTTAGAGTCCCCTTAATCTATATTTATTCTTAAAAAAAAGTTGCACCCTAAGCTGATAAACTAGGATTTATGAATCACTTTTAAATATTTTCATGGAATTTCTTCCTTAATTACTACAACTAAATTGGGTCCATTATATAAGGTGTATTGGAAATATGTGTAGCACCTTGTATGAGTTTTGTTTGAAAACATAACCTCAATATTCAGTGGAATACCTATAAATTCATCTAGAAATAAATCATCAAACTCTTTTAAAATGGGTATATTATTATTTTTGAGATTATCCACAACAATTATTGATAGATAACCATAATTTATAGGAATCAAGACCCCTATGAGGGAATAAATTTTTCTTGTAATTTTAAACACCTCTTTGCATTGATAAAAGATCATAGATTTCTCAGAAATATGAAATGTGAATTTTCTTCAATAGAAACTGATATTAGATCCATATAGAGAAATCCAATCCATGCAAATAATGTCTTCATATTTCACTATAAGAAGTATTACAATGAATGTTTGAATCACATTCCCACATACTTCAACCAAAAAAGAATTATAAACTTCTGATGTGACCATTGTTCCATTATGAGATGTTATAACTAACTCAATGTCAAGTTTTTGAGGTATGATGATGGTACCCTTAGAAAATTATTTTGAAATAAATTATTGGGTGGATATAGATTCAAATAAAACATTTTATAATATACTGTGAACAATATGTATACCTTTCACAACTCCATTATCAAACTCCACAATGCTTATTATGATCACATGTGACTTTATTTTGTCTTTGTCTTTAAGAATTTCCAGACATCGATCGTCATCAATAACACTTAGATTAGGGAATTGATTGTAATAATACCACATTTAACTTTAAAACCACTAGAATAACTATCATAGTATATAATTGACTATTGGGAAGGGAAATTCCATTGTATTAATTTTCGCACAATAGCATATATTGTTTTGACTAACAAATATTAAATGTTATAATTTTACCAAAATGGATGGAAATATTAATTGATATTGACTCTACTATGATATAATTAATTTGAGGGTAAAAATCAATCCATGTAAAATATTACACAACCCCACTAATAGATATTACATTTCCTCAATAGACAACTCTATGGTCAAAAGAACCATCTATATTGAGATTGATTCTTTTCCATGATGTATTCAAAGACACCTAGTGAACCTAAATATATATTTCTCCACCTGTTGTGGTTTATGTTATGTATGGAATTATATTTATGATTATTAGAGGTGATTTATTTTATTTTTAGCAAACCATTATAAAAAATGAGTGAAATATTTTCCAATTCAATGTTTGGTGAAAATTTATGTGTCCCATAATGTCTTGATGCATAGTGTTTTTCACAAATAGTGAAATATTATACAATAATAATATATTAAATTCATAATGGTATAGGTTAAAATATAAATTTATAAGCCCACAATCTGGGATAAATCATGTGAGCCCAGCTAGACCGTGATCTGAAAACAATATTGAATAATATATTTATCTTATTGAGTATAATTCCAATAAAAAATACGGGCTCTAATTATTTTGTGTTAGTGATCATCTAGTAATAATATATTGAGTCCATTTGGAAACCTTTATTTTTCAATTCATTGTCAATAGATAATGAGTAAATGTGATTATGAAAAGGAAATAATTTTTTTAATATTATATCCTTACACTATAAAATATAATCCCATTATTTTCTATTGTGCTGGTTTTGTGTGAGTTTATGAAACATATATCCATAATTTGTTCGAGACCAATTACATAGAATACACAATAAATAAGATCCTATAAAATTTTTATTCTAGATAAGATATACTCTTTTTAAATATCATATATATCATTGGTGAGTCAATATTGATTATAATATAGATTGAAATGTCATATCTGAAGTGAAAAACTCTAGTATGAATAATGTGGACCAATGTTAATTATAAATCAAGAAACATGTATCTCATTATCTCATGATACATCTATATTATTAAACACGAATATGTTGGGTTTGTGGAATGATATTTTATATGTGAGTTAATATAGTATTCTCACCATGTAGTAAAATATTTGGCCTCAAATATTAATTTTTGATATATCATAACTAAAGAGATTTTCCCAGAAACACCACCCATGGAAACACATAAAATATGAATTGTATGGTTTTATAATGGAATTTTAGATTGACCTTACACTATTAAATGGTTTAATATAAATGAGACCATCTAGTAGATATTTATTTTCATTATTGTTGGGAGTTACAATGAATTTCATATAATATGCATTCAAATTTATTACAGAAAATCATGGGAATCAATATTATTGATTGAATAAGTTTAATAATATACTAAAGAATTCATTTTATTATGTTAATAAATATTTTAAAGGAAGAAATACTAATATTTTAGTTGTTCATAATTATATTAAAACTGTTTAGTGTCACATAAATGTGATGAATATCTACTTAACTATTGATAGTGGAGTTCTCATATTCCATAACAATATGCAATTTCATGTGATAAAATGATACTATTTATAATATTCCATCGTCAAGATGCGAATTAATTACAAAATTATATATTTCTAAAAATATAAATAAATTTTTCCTTTAAAAAAACCCATATTAATGTGATAACTATTAGAAAATTCAAGAGAATTAATCCCCCTATTAATGAATAATAATAGATTGTGTATAATGAAAAAATGATTGATTCACATGAAATTTTAAGAACTTGTGGATGATTAAATATTTTCAATAATTATTGAATTTTTAAGATATCTACATAGTATTCTTTAATCAATAAAAATTAAAAAGGTGAGTGTTTAACACCTTGATAATGACCATATATATATTTATATAAATTTTCTTTTCTATTAGGGATAATTATCAAAAATCATCTACAAGAATAACAAGGGAACATAAGGAAACCCACACTCTGAGAATTAATATATACTTATTAAATGTATTATAATTATTGAACATTATAATGTTAATCCAATGTAATATTGTTCATCATAGATTTCATAACACAGAATAATGATATTTTATGGAATTGTGATATACTATAGAAATATTATTATTTAATCACATCCTGTATAACCAAGATGTTAAATTGGTAGGTATGACTATAAATAAAAACATTATATAAAATATTTAATAATGTAATATATAAATAAAATTTATTAATTAATATATAATAAATAATTTCTAAATTTATAGAATAGTCATTTTATGATTAAAAAATATGGTTTCCCAAAGTATATTTGTATTCTCATTTTTGAATATATTTCATAATTATGATATATTATTTGGATAAATAATATTTTTAATAATGAATATTATCTTTAATATAATATTTTAAATTTTATCTTCAGATAAATATTTCAAAATTTTCAAAAAATATTTATTTTTTCATGAATAGTGAAAACGATTGAATTTTCGGAAACTATTATTTAATTTCATTAAATAAAATAATTTAAAAGTCCTGATGAAATTTTTATTTTGATTTCATGTAATATATTACCCCTTTTAATAATTATTTTAAATAATTCAACTATGATAAACCTTATATTTTATTTTTTTCTATATTTTCGAATATTCATTAAAACACAATTATTTTTAAAAATACTTTTTGTTGTGTTTCAAAAATTCATAAATAATGTTATTTCAAAAAATATTTCAATTTAATAGTGAATAATACACTAAATAATTATCATTTTGAGGTTAAAATTTTGTAAATATAAAAAGTCCATTTTTATTCATGACGAATATTTCCAATGATAAAAATTTATCACCACTCCAATGGGAAAACATGTAAATTATAATTAAAAATATAGGATAAGATCTAAAAATCAACCCAACAGATGATTGTTTTTCATTGGATGAAAATAAAACAAAATATATAGTCCTTTTATATAAGATAGGTTAAATTAGTTCAATTTTAATTAGATAATTATATTTCAATTATTTTATTTCAAAAATTTATAAAATGTCGCTCTATTTATTTTAATTTCTATGACATATTTTCATTTTTGAAAATGAATTTATGATTAATTATATATTTTGATTTTTAATATCAAAATATAATTTTCCACATAGTAATTTATTTTCATTTTTTTGTGATGATATAATTATCCTCAATTGTTATGCAATGCCAATATAGTTCGTGGGAAAACATGAAATATCAAGATAATGTTTTTGAAACATACTAAAATTAAAATGGTTTTGATTGATTTTTTCATTATATTAATTTAATATGTAATTATAGTGTATAAATTATGGTAAATGTGTTTGTATTTTATTTCCAATGAATTCTTGGAGACTTTAAGGTCAAATTAAATGAATAGTTCCAAAAATGAATGTAATGATTATTTATTAATCAATTTTTTTAAATTATATTAAATTAAATTAAATATTTAACAATATAAAGTGGGATGTAACATGGTCTATATGTCATATTTTCATGATTATTAATACACTTTTCAAATTAAATGATAATCTAGGATGTATAAAATCTAAAAAATTAATTAGTTTAGTAATGGATAAAGAGAGTTTAATGGGTGTCTGATCCAAAATAAAATGTTTACAATATAACATAATAAAATATATATTTTATTTGAATAATAGATTAAAACTTTCTAATTAAATTCCATTTGATTTACTTATATTCATTTCCAATTGGCATGATTATGATATATATAATATTGAAATAATTTTTTTGATCCCATGTGTTTCCATTCCCTCACAAAAAAGATGGAACATCTTATCCTAAGATATTCAAAATGGTTTAGTATTATAGAATATAATATCCCCACAAAAATACATTCTTAGATTCATTCTCCACATCCTTTGGAT
Organism: Viscum album; assembly: GCA_963277665.1. Taxonomy (NCBI): domain Eukaryota; kingdom Viridiplantae; phylum Streptophyta; class Magnoliopsida; order Santalales; family Viscaceae; genus Viscum; species Viscum album. Next base: position 12,341,287 of record OY728154.1, read on the forward strand.
TTTTCTTCTTTTTTATATCCAATAATTTTATTGCTTAATTTTATATATGTGGACGACTCTCAAAAAGAGTAAATCGTGTAACCTAATTCTTTAAAACTTCACATATAATTCTACCTCTTATAAATATGATTAATAAATAGTTAAATAACTACTTAAGTGTCATAAATATGCTAATATGTTACTATTATTGTTGGAAATACTTTTTCCAACTCTATTAATTAAAATGGGAAATGATCGGATTGGTGGTGCCAATGTTTAAAAAATCATCTCTATGTAGATATATGAATCATAATTCATCACCATAATTAATAGTAATTATTTATTATAGATTTAATGAATATATATATATATAATATTAATGAAATAGATATGATTATTTAAATATATAATTTTATTTCCATCTAACACATTAAAATTATAAAAAATGATAAAGTCACAAGTTCATATATGTGGACCACCACCTCCATAAAACATAGTGATTAATTTTTTATGTCATTTTATAATGGATGACACTGAATAATTATATATTTAATAAAAATTCTAAAAATTCCCAAGTTAACATTATTGAGATGATGTAAGAAGACCCATTTAACTATGGTCAACTAACCAACATTGTTCTGTGACTATAAAATTAACATCCCATAAACATATAACTTGAAATTAATTGATTTAATAATTATATTAGGAATATTAAATAAATGATATTTTACAGATAATAATAATGAAATAGAACTGAAAATTCTTCTCAATCAATTGTCAAAGTAATATAATTTTACTATATAAGGTATAACACACATATGTGGTGAGTCAAAATCAATGTAAGGTGTTTCTTATCTTCATTAATTTTCATTTGGTTATATTATATCATCAATTCTAATGTTATATAAAGATAGTGTATGTAATGAACATTAATTTTTTATATTGAATTGAAAATTAATTTATTACTTTTTTCATTTTTTACAAATAATTATTTAAAATATTAATTTTATCATTAATGTGACTATAATTTTAATATTATATCATCTCAAAAAAATTTCATTAGATTGTATGTTATGTTTTGAAAAAATAATCATTTATTGTTGTATATACTACCCATTTGATATTTTATATAGTTAATCTATTTTTATTCATTGTACTTAATGTATCATTTGAATATATTTTAGTGTATGATGTTGTCATTTAAATGACAAAAATTTTGTAACGGTTTAATTTACAATCAAATTTTTAATAAACAAATATTGCAACCTCCTGGTTCTAGAAGGCACCCAGAGGCACCCTGTACCCGGAGGGTCAAATAGACTCAAGCTCATTTCCCCGAATGCCAGAGGATGCTGACCAGCAGTGACAGCCTTAGGTGTGAGGGTGGGGAAACTATGACCTCATTGGCAGTGTAACACAGTGAAAGAAAGACAATAATAATAGAGGAAGCAGTAATAATCCATACAAAAGTAAATAGTGGAAGACTAGAAGCAAATAAACTGGAGCACAAACATATATATATGAATGATGAATGAAAAATATATCTTGGAAAGTAGCCAAACAAATTACAATGTTGGAATACAACAGTACTAAACCAAATACAAAATTAATCATGTAAACAAATCCTCTGCATCGCAAGCCATAGCTTTGTCACATGCTCTCCATCTCCTCAATAAATCAAGAACCTGAAGTAGAAGGGTCCTTGACCTTATAAATACGTACAAAAATATAATATATTTAGGCCCAAAACCATGACCCAGACTAGGTGTGAGACTAAATCCCTGTAGGTAACCACCTAGTAATCTGTTTCTAACAGTCAGTGAATAAATATTATAGGAAATATGTAAAGAGCAATAAACAAGTCCACAGTTTCAAGCATTCAATTTCGCACACCAAATAAGCATCTAATCAACGTAGGTAACCCTCTTGGAAGTACACACATCCTGTCCCATCTAGTTCATCTATAAGAATATAAAAAGACTCTATGAGTAAGAACTCATAGTCAAATGCCCTAATAGTCTAAAGTGATAAATTACTCTCTGAGGAAGCTCACACGGTTAATTCCCTTTATAGAAAAGTGTTGTTAATGAATCTCTGCAGAAGATCACACGGTCAATTCCCCTTATATCCAAAAGTGTTGTAGAGACTCTCTATGGAAGCTCGCATGGTCAATTCCCCGTATAGTTTATAGTAATCATATAATATCTAAAGAAGCTCACACAATCAATCCCCCTTATAGTCTAAAGTAATAAAAGACTCTCTAAGGAAGATCAAAAAGTCAATCCCACTTATATTCTAAAGTATTCAAAGACTCTCTATGGAAGCTCACATGGTCAATCCCTCTTATAGTCTACTACACATGGTTCCCACTACCCTATGTAATTCACACAAGCGTAGTAGTTCAATACGGCCAATGTAAACCTACAGAACTACATGGCTAAACCATCTATAGCATATGAAGAATCTTAGATAACAATAATCACCTCATCCTACATCTAGAAAAGTAAAAGAATGGAAAGGCAACCTAACAAGAAAAACAAGACCAACGGTCCTACACAGAACAAATAATGCGAAAACACATCCAAGAAAATGCAATCAACCCTATTCATATCCAATTTACCTCTACGCAAGAATAAAAGCATGAAATGAAATTAACAAGGCTAAAAAGGTAAATCTGTAACACCCCATTCATGGGTATTGGGAGAATGTCACATATTACTCAAATAAATTCAATGGAATGGAAAATACCACATACCTCAATGTTTATAGATCGATATACTTGTGTCATGAGGCTTGAATCACCTTACAATGCTGAAGATCCATGAAAACATCTAAAATGTTCAATAAAGGGTAACTTGATAAAGAGTAGAAATCATGAAACGATGCTCTAAAAGATGGAATAGATTACCGAGGTGATCCCAATGCAATTAATGGTAGTCTAATCGGAGAATGGACGGATGCTCAGGGTCTTGGAGAAGTATCTTGGTTTTACGGGTTCTCTCGGATGAACGAGACCTAGAAGAAGGGTGTTCAATCAATTAGACGTGACCCTGGTCCTTTAGTGGAACAAAATACATGGAATGTACTTTTGAAGTACACGGAGTGTATATTCCGTTTCTGTACTCCTCCTTAGGTGGCCTCCAAGTCACCCTCACACAGTCGTTTATGTGGCCACTACAAGGCTAGCACATGACTACCTGTGATAACCATGTACACAGTGTGTACTCATAAAGTACACAGCGTGTACTTTGGAAATTTCCAAATTTTTTTATTTTTCTCAAAAATGACCTAAAAAGGAAAACATATCTGAAAATAATGTCTAGTTTCATGAAAAATTTCCCACATAAGGAAATGCATCCCTGAAATTCATAAGTGCGGTGTAAAAGAAGAAACATCAAACAGCTCCAGCCATAATGCTCATACATCGGCCTCCCACTCCCAAGTCTCTTTATTTACATGCATGTGCTACCATAGCACCCATACTAGAGGAGAAAACTGGCCATATAGAACCTTCATACTGTGATCAACAATCCAGATAAGATGCTTCTCAAATGACACATCCACTTCAATCTCATCCTCCTTAGGTTGAAAGACATTAGACAGGTATGAAAAGTAATGTCGGAGATGAGAAACGTGAAAAACGTCATGCATAGCCCGGTACCTCTGGGGTAACTGAAATCTATATGAAACTAGCCCATCTCCCTATAAAAACTCAAATTATCTGACGTACCTCAGTGAAAGATTACCTTGTCTCCTAATTCTTCTGTCCCCAACCTCATTGTGACAAGTAGGAAAACCTGATCCCTGACCTCAAACTCTAGAGGTCGTCTCCACTGATCAGTATAAGACTTATGTCGAGACTATGTAGTAACTGTTCTCTTTGGAATCAACTCAATATGCTATGTGGTCTCCGGAACAAGACGAGGTCCCAGAAAATCTGCCTCTCCTATCTCCATCCACCATAAGGATGATCGGCATGGACTACCCTACAATGCCTTTTAAGGATCCATCTGAATAGTTTCTTAAAAGATATTATAGTAGGAAAACTCCACATTAGGTATGTGCTTCTCCCAAGAACCTCCACAATCTAGAATAAATTCTCGAAGCATGTCTACAAGAACATTAATCGTACACGATGATTGCCCATCCGTCTGGGGGTGGTATGTTGTACTCAAAAATACCTGTATACCCAAATCCTTCTAAAGATCATGCCAGACCCGAGAAGTAAAATGTGCAACTCTTTCTAAAACAAATGATTGTGGAACTCCATGTATGGGAACATTCTCCCAGATTTGAAACCATCTCAGCTTATCAACACTGAAGGTCTCCTTCATCGACAAGAAGTAAAAAACCTTCGTGAGTCTGTCAATAACAACTCAAACAACATCATTCCCTCGAAGAGGACTCTGTAAACCTATCACGAAATCTCTTTTGACATCATTGCACTTCCACTCGGGGATGGGTAACTGCTGTAAAATCCCTATTGGTCACCAATGCTCCGACATCATCTGCTGATAGGTGGAACACCTTATGACGAAACTAGAAACATATATCATCAAACCTGGCCACCAATACTGATGGTGTAGATCATGATACATCTTTGTGGAACCGAGATGAACTTCCCAAACTGAGGAATGAATGTCTAGTATCAAATCCTCGCGTATGTCTCCTGAAACTCATACACGACCCTAAAAACGCAAGATACCAGCCTCACCTATAGTCCATCAAGGAAAAGGGTCCTCTCCTGACACACTCTCCTATAGGACAAGGCCTTCTGAGTTTAATAGCTACCTCATTCGCACTCAATAAATAAGGGTTTAAGTAACAGCTACGGAAGAAAGAAACAATTACTTCTTCCTATCGTGCACCTCGAAATGTATCTCCAAGAAGAGATCCATAAGCTTCCACTCACTGCTAGCCTCATAAACTACTTGTATTTGAGTCCTTCTGATCAACTCATTATCCACTGTGTTGACTTTCCAAAGAATATAGGAAAGATCAAATTTAAAAGACTGAAGGTACACAACCCACCTTCACTATCTCACATTCAGATCACGCTAAGTGAAGTTGTACATGATACTCTTGTGGCCAGTGAAAACCACAAAATGCTCTCCCAAAAGATAATGTCTTTATCATCGTATGGAATGAAAAACTATAGCCAACTCAAGATCATGTGTCGAGTAATTCCTCTCAAGTGGTCTCAACTTCCATGACATGTACGCAATGAATCCCACTCCTTGCATAAGAACCACACCTAGCCCGATACCTGAAGCAACACAATACATGATATAGCTCTTACCTTCATCTAGCAATATTAGTATCGGTGCTGAATTCAACCTCCCTTTCATCTCTTGAATGGCTGACTCATAATAATCTAACCACAATAACCTTTCTCCCTTCTTAGTTTGACCCGTTAGTGGCGCTTATAAGTGTGAAAAGTCCTGTAGTAAATGTCTGTAGTACCCAGCCAGCCCTAGAAAGCTTTGTACCTCAAAGACGTTCTTCGGATGCTCCCAGGAAACTACTGCTATCACATTCACTAGGTCGACTAATACTCTTGTCTCTGAGATAACATGACCCAAGTAGTGAACGTGATCCATTCAAAAGTGTAATTTTGAGAGATTATCATATAACTAATGCTCTATTAGGGTACTCAGAACAATATAATGGTTGGTATCATGGTCAGGTTGAGTGATAAAGTACACTAAGAAATCATCAATGATTACCACCACGAATGAATCCACGTATGGATGGAAAACTCGGTTCAATATTGCAATTAAAACTTCTGGTGCATTCTTATGACTGAATGGAATAACCATACACTCGTATAGGCCATAACTGCTCTATAAGGTAGTGAGTGGTATATCAGATGGTCTAATTCACAACTGATGGTAACCGAATCTCATGTCAATATTCGAGAACACCTGGGCTCCTCGAAGATGATGAAAGAAATCATCAATCCTAGGCACGGGATATCGGTTCTTGACCGTCAACTGGTTCAGCTTTTGGTAGTCCACACAATTCGTGAGGGTTCCGTCTGCATTATTCGAAAACAAGACAGGCAAACCCCAAGGAGATGTACAAGGTCAGACAAAAACCTTTGCATTCAACAACTCCAACTACTTCTTGAGCACATGCAACTCTGTTGTTTCCATCCTAAAAAGAGGAATGCATACCGGGGCCACACCTGAAAAGAGCACTATAGAAATGTGTACCTCTCACGTCAGAGGCAAACATAAAATGCCTTTTGGGAAGACATCCCGGAAATGATGCACCATAGGAGGAATTTCTAACTATGAATTCCTCTGGTCATCTAGGTATATACTAGAAATTTGTGATGTAACTCTTCCTAGCCCATGATGCTTGGGTCCTTATCTAATCTCCTGGACATCCCACTCGCCCCAATGATGAAACGATCTACCCTCTGGTAATGTGAAACTCACCCTATGACGATAATAGTCATCGACTACTTGGATGGTAACTAAGCAGTCCATCCTGAGAATTGCATCATAGGATATCATCTCTAGGACATAGAGGACCCACAAAAAGTGACATCCACAAACCTCTAAAGGGAAATCCCTGCAATGACGTACAATAGTCATTCTCATCCCCAACGGAGTGTCTAGCATCAAGATATCAGTAGAAGAAGATATGGATAGACCAAAGCTCTCCACATCAAAAAAATATAAAGCTATGGGAAGCCCATATATCAAAACTATGAGAAGCTAAAACTGAGACTACAATGATCGTACCTCAAACTGTAGTTGGTCTAGGATCCTTCTCCTACTGGTCATGCTCCACGGCAAAATTCTTTCATTTGATGCAGCCTAGTGACCCTGCCTGACCACTCTATGTTGATCCAACCTTTTGTCATTTAATCCCTGGAGACTGGCTTCCATGGCCATGACCTCCACCTCAGCCTGAACAGCTATAAGAACTCCAGTTCCCAAACTGGTGAGAAACTGGTGGTGTTTCTTTGGAATGAGGAGTCATAGAAAAACTCTTTTCAGCAGTTACTGGTGAGATGATCTGACCGAAGCACTGATGGTGACCCATCTTGCTGCAAGATCAGCACTCCATTGGGTATCTCATGGAATGTGGTCTCGTATTACTGCTCTTTCCGCACTGGTAGCACAACACCTGGATACCAAGAGATGCATCCCGCCTACAATAATCTCCATGTGCAGTCTCCCGGAGGCACTTCCTACTATTAGTAGGAGGAATACTAACTCTTGATGCCAAATAGCCCTGGATCACAGCTCCATAATTCTTCCAATTATGCTCTGTAATCAGTGCCTTATTGATGAAAGTGGATTTTGATGTGAACCAAATGATGTTCACATGGGATTAGACATCCTTCCTGATACTGTCCTTAAACTTCCTTACATGGAAAAACTCATCTCCCCCTAGAAAGGGTGTAATGTGTTGTAGCACGGTGAAGCAAGAGGAATACTCCATAATAGAAAGAGTACCCTGCTCTAGACTCATGAACTCTCAGGCTCGATAGGACCTCAAGGTCTCTGGATAGAATTAATTGTAGAAGATGCACAGAAACTAATCTCAGGAAATATTTTGCTGGCATCCTGCCCGTGAGACCACATCCCACCACCTTTTGGAAGAGTCTCGAAACAAGTATGTATCAAGCTTCACCCTCCTCTCTGGAGATATATGCAAATACTCAAATATCGTCATCATGGATTCTATAAATGACTCTTCAGCCTAGGGTCCTTCATCCCTTAAGAATTAGGGAGGAAGCTGATGCTGAATGAAACATGTAAATTTTTCCACCAATGGGGCAGGAGATGCACCCCCTGAAACCTCTGCATCATCCTCATGAAACCCTCTCTGAACTATGCACCAGCACTTGTGTCAGGTATAACGACTAGTTCCACGACTAGAACAACTGGAGGATCTTCTAGAAGTCACTGATCTACCATGTCCGGTGTTTGATCACCACCAGGAAACTTGCGTACAACTGGAGTATGTCTTAGTGGCAGGACTCGGCAAGGTCAATTGCACAACTTAGAATAAAATTATCAAAGACTAATAGATAGAAGTATAATAATGGAATAAGAGAATGAATTCCTTTATGTTTTATAAATCATATATAAAAGGCATGTATTTCTATTACACAACATGTACAAGAATCCTTTTTCTATTCTCGAGTTTCTATTTCATTGCTAAACCACACGGTTTCTCCTAGAATGAGAATACACGGCGTGTTTGTTCCTGGAACGGTGTGGACTTGATGAACATATCCAAACCATGTTGTTAGCTACACGACTCACACTACACGATGTGTTAATGTTTGAAACGGCGTGTAAAACCTAATATTTTATCCCTCTATGTCATTAGTCACATGGGTGAACACAGGTTCTAGATACACTGCGTGTACATCTGGTACACAGCATGTTCCCACGAGAATTTTCTTATCCAATGTTTCTTCTAACACCGCCTATGACATAGTTAGAGACTACACGGCCTGTACATATGGTACATGGAGTGCACTTAGGAAAACAATTCTTCCCGAATAGAAGAACTCAAGGTGTGTAGTTAAAACTACAGGGCGTGTATTCTTAGTTTTTCTAGACATTAAGACATAGAAACTACTCTGGAGCCTAGAAAAACACTGAAATGGTACCTTAAGGGCCAAATTATGATCTTTGAGGGCCTATACTCCCCACGAATCAAAGAATTTAATATTATACATCTTATAAACAAGGACAACAATGCAATGATCCACCAAATTATGGTCCATGAGGGACCACGACACCAAATGAACCAAATTTTGGTGTTCATTCAAGAAAAACCTTACACAATCAATGCTATAACAAAAAGCAGGTATTTTATCATGGAATATATCACAACACCATTCATATTATACAAAACACCTATCACAACAACATTCAATCTCTAATGCGCCCTAAATGGAATGGAAAGAGTGCATGACATGTGATTTCTAACTAGTGCATATATGATGCATGAGATGGCATACCTTCATCTCATCAGGTTTCGACAGAAATAGAACCTCAATAACATCAAAAGTAATAGTATAAAACCAGTGATTCACCTAACGGTGAAAATGAAATCAACCGTAAAATTGAAAAACCAGAAAAATTGCATTATAAGAGGTAGATTGGATGTTTCCTTGTACACAAGATAGATACTCCCAGGAATAGCCTATTATCTAGTACCTATTTTATCCTATCCTTGGATGAAGTCACCAAAAAGTAATTGAATTGAAAATAATTCTTCTGATACCACTTTGTAATGTCCCTGTTTCGGAAGCCACCTAGAGGCACCCCATTCTCGGTTGGTCACATGGCTTCAAACGCATTTTCCCAAATGCCAGAGGCTGTCGACTAGCTGTGAGGCCCTTGAGTGTGATAGTGGGGAAACTATGCCATCATTCGAAGAGTATCAAAGTGGAATAAAAACAATGGAAATAGTAGAAGAAGTAAAAATACATAAAAAACTAAACAACGGATGCGTAGAAAATAATAAACTAGGGAACATATATATATATATATATATATATATATATGAATGATGCATGATACATATGTCTATAAAAGCATAAAAAAATCAAAATGATAGAACACAACAGTCCTAAACAATATACAAAATAAATCAAGCAAACAATTACTTAGCATCGTAAGCCATAACTTAGTCCCATGCACTCCAACTCCAGAGTCAGTCAAGAACCAGAAGTAGAAGGGTTATTTACCTTATCTATACCTGCACAATATATTTGTTTTGGTCCCAAAAGCATGGCCAAAATACGGTGTGAGACTAAATCCCAGCAGGCAACCTCCAAAAGACATGTTTGTAACAGTCAGTGAATAAATATGGAAGTAAATAATTTATAGAGCAATAAAAAATTCCACTGTTTCAAGCAGTCAATTTCTCACACCTAATAAGCAGCTAATCAAAGCAGGAAATCCTTTGCGAACTACACACATCCTATCCCCTATGGTTCAGATATAAGAATACACAAAGACTCTATAATGAAGCACTCAGAGTCAATTCCCCTTAATGTCTGAAGTGATAAATGACTCTCTGATTAATCTCACATGGTTAATTCCCCATATATCCATGTGTGGTCAATGAAACTCTGAGGAAACTCACATGGTAAATTCCCCTAATAACCAAAAATTGATTAAAGTCTCTCTGAAGAAGCTCACATGTCTAACTCCCCTTATAGTATAAAGTAAACATAGACTCTTTGAGGAAGTTCACACGGTCAATCCCCCTTATAGTCTAAAGTAATCAAAGACTCTCTAAGGAAGCTCACATAGTCAATCCCCCATATAGTCTAAAGTAATCAAAGACACTTTGAGGAAGCTCACATGGTCAATACCCCCTTATAGTCTACTACACAAGGTTCCCGTGACCATATATAAGTCAAAAAGCGTAGTAGTTCAATACGTACAAAGTAAACCTTCTGAACTGCTTGGCTAAATAGTCTATAGCATATCAATCATGTCAGATAAAAATAATCACATCATCCTACAACTATACATGGAAAAGAATGTCAAGGTAGACTAACAGGATAAATTGGAAAAACGCTCATAATCAGAACAAAGCATTTACAAACACATCCAAGGCAAAGCAATCAACCATAATAATATCCAATTAACCTCTTCACAAGAATAAAATCATGGAAGGAAATTAGCATGGGTAAAAAGGTAAATTTTCAATACCTCGTTCAAGTGTATTGGGAAAAATTGCACATATTACATTGAGACTTTCATAAAAAAACACCTATCTCATCATTGGGAGATTGCTATACTTGAGTCTCGGGGCCTGAATAACCTTTGAAGGCTAAATATCTATGAAAATGACTCAAACGTTCAATAGAGTGTAACATGAGGAAGAGAAAGAATCATGAAATAATTCTCTAGATGAAGAAATATCTTACCGAGGTGATCCTAACGCAATCGATGGCCATCGAATCAGAGATCGGAGGGAGGCTCAGGGGTTTTGAGAAGGATCACGACCGTACGGGTACCCTCGAACGAACGAGACATAAAATAAGGGTGTTCTGTCGATTAGGCCCAACCCCGATCCATTTAATTTTAAAAAATAAAATACATGGTGTGTACTTTTGGTTTCCATACTACGCTTTAGTCGGCCTCCAAGTCACCCCCACAAGGTCGTGTGTATGGTAACTACACAGCCAGCACACGGATACCCGTGATAACCATGTACACGGTGTTTACTCAAAAAGTAAACGACATGTACTTTGGTGGAAATTTCTAGAAATTACACTTTTTTTCAAAAACGACAAGAAAAGGAAATCAAACCTAAAAAATAATTTCCAGGTTCTTTAAAATTTTTATATCAATATATCCATTAATGGAAATTATATTCTCTTAATATTTTAAACCTTATCCTTTTATTGATTCAATATTAATCTATATAGTTCACATGTTATCAATTCATTTTCATCTCGTTAGTACTTAATATTTTCTAAAAAATACTTTGAATTATATCCAATCTTATTACCTATTTAATTAATGAACATTTCCATCAATGTTCATTCTCCTCTAAATTACTTAATGAATATTTTTTAGTATACAATATATTTTAAAATAATTATAATTTCATTATATTTTACATTAATTATAATGTTTTATAAACAGTATTTAATAATATTTGGTTTTTAAAAATATGTCTTTGTGTTTTTAAAAAGTGTGGATAGAGTTTTCCATTTTTATGGAAACTATTTTCATATATTTTCTCACAATCAAGTTCAGTATTTTCATTCATGAATACATTATTATATGACATGGTTATATTCTAAGAAATTATTACACCCTTTTTTATATGTTTTTTAGATATTTAATTAGTGATTGCAAATTGAAAATGGTAATTTATCAGGAATAGATTCAGTGATATTATAAAAAAATCATCAATTTCAATAGTCCATAGATAAATATTATAATTAGTGAGGATTAAATTTAATGATAACATCAACCATATTAAACTATATATTGTTATAATGATGTTTTTTTATTTTATGAGGAATAATATTCACTTTTTGGGATCGAGTTTTGAAATACTGAAATTTGAATTGATTATATGACTTATTGATAATTCAACCCATCTTAATATTATGAAAGAATATCAAATATAATGAAATTGGTGGGGAATATTTTATGACCATGATCCATTGGTATTCCTTATGAAGAAAATTGTAATTTTTATTTTTTTTCATTTTTATCCAAATATGTAGGAATTTAGGACATAAGGACTTGAATATATGTTTATGATGTCCTGGAATGAGGCCTCAATGACATGATAATTTTTCCAAAAATTATGAATTACATAATTATGAAACCATTTAGTTTTATCATGTATTTTTTGAAGTTTTGTCATACATTGATATATTACCCATTTAATATATTATTTATATGGAATAAGTGATTATTTATTTGGTCTTACATATTATTGTACATTATTTATTCTATGATAGCTTATATTATACAATTTTTCTGAGTATATTAAGTGACCATTTTATATGGTTTCCTTTCCCCATGATATTTTGAATGGTTCTTTCAATCATATCATTGATATATTAAAATTATTAATTTTCCTCCTATAGGATTTTGATATTAGTTTTAATGTTCTCAAAAGTAATGTGAGAATCATGAATGTTTGTAGTCTCTCATGACTGATAATCAATTCAATTATTTAATAAGAATTATCTTATACCATATTAAAATGTATTCAAACAACAATCGACTCTAGGTTAATGAAGATTTTATGTTATAGTTGTTATTAAATAAAGATTATCTAGACACATGGGGACTGTATTTGGGAAACAATATATTAGATTCTGAACCCTGGGATAAATTATTCAGTTAATTCTAATTATATAGCAATACCACTCTATATTCTAAACATATATATTGTATGTTTTTCTAGTTGAATTTATAATTTTGGGATACTATCATATTATTCTAGTTATTGCATATGTCTAAGAGTGTAACACTTCAAGGGAATGACGTGTTATTAAAATAATATTCATGAGTGAACAATGAGTAATCCATATATTACAGATTGGGCTATACAGTCCCAGGGGTTATGGAAGGGATTGATGAAATTTTCATTATGAACTATTATTATGAATGAGTGGATAAAACCAATGAAAACCTATGATATTACCCAATGATATGAGATAAAACTAAAGTGTCATGACTTATTAAATCTATGATTTATCATTATTTTAATGTAAAATATTTCCCTTTTTATAACTTCATTTTTTGTAAATTAATATGATTAATAATATTCGTAGAGACATGTTTGGAAATACAACCTATTATTTTAGTATTCATTTTAGTGTAATGGTTTTTTGAGGAATGATTATTGTATATTTTTATATAGTTTTAAATATATTGATAACCGTATCAATTAATATGACATAGGAGTTTTGGGAAATTATGAGATATTAAAAATTGAAACAAATGATTTGTCACGCAGATTACTCTGTAATTGAAATTTAATATGGTTACTATATAAATAATAAGATTTCCAAAGTAGTAAACAATATTTATGGGGATCATTATATGGTTTTTAAAAAGAATTATTATGATATATGTTGAGATTTATTGATAGGGATAATGATTGTGTGAACTTGTAGAATCATATGTGTTTTTTATTTATTTTATAGTTATTTGGGGTTTTTTTGAGAAATAAATAGTATATTCTAGAGAATTAATTGTTATGGTATACAAATTTAATTATGTGACTTTATAAGTAATTGATGGTATTTAGGAAATAATATTTTGTTAATATTGAAAAAATATGTACTCATAGCATTATAATAATTAGGATTCTATTTTTTATGGAATAATTTGAAGTGTTTTATTTTTAGCTAATCCTTGGGTGTTTTTTTCAATTAAATTAATATTAATTTAGTATTTTATCGATATGTGCATATAATTATTTTATATTTTATCTAATCTTTTCGTGACTATTATTTTTGTATATATTATAGAGAAACATATGGAATAATAGTTCACCCTTTTGTGGAACATTTCATCGATTAAAAAATATTTTTAGTAATATATGAATGGAAAAAATGTATTCAATATTAATTTCAAGAGATTTCTATGTGATAGATGTGTAAATTTATTGATCCAGAACCAAAATATAAAATTGTGTTTGTGAAATTGAAATATATCAAGTTGATTTATTATTCTCTCTACTTTGAGTGTAAAATTATATCTCAAATCTATGAAAAATATTTTCAAATGGAAAAGTTAACCATTTCCATTAAATTCAAAAAAACGTTATGGCCTTCCTCATCCATTACAGAATTATGGTTTTTTTTTGTTATTAAATTTTTCTTAAACAAAATTTCTGTCACAAAGAATAATTTCAAGATTTAAATGTTTCTCCTCAATGAATATTTTTTCACTACCTAATAAGGTTTTCCATATTTATTTACTAGATTAATATTTTTTATGATAACCCTTATATTTATAAAAGACATGTTTAAAATTGTTCTTTGTAATCCATTTTTACAATGTGGGTTTAAAAAAAATGTATTTTCAAATATATATTATTGTTTTGAAAAAATAATGATTTTGAGAAATATATATATATATATGGTGGATAATGAAGAAATAAAAATAATTAGTTGAAATAAATATTATAATATCTATATTTCATAAAATTAAACAATGATGTTTAAGATAACAAATATATACTCTAAAAATATTATTCTATAAATGTCATTTTTATAACCTAGTCATCAGAATAGAAGGTGTGAATGGTAATAAAAACACTCTAAAAAATATTTTAAATGGTTTTAAAAAATAATAATATATGTATTAATCTATAGTGAAGAGGTATTCAATTTATAATAAGTCTATTATATTAATTTAAACGTGATGAGTTTCAACATATGAATTTAGTGAATATTCTAGTGTTCTACCATTCTAAATACGGAGTTATAGGGTTTAGAACATGGGCATGTGTCCCATAAAAAATATAACTACAAAAGATATTTTATATAATACACAAATATAATCCTTCTATATTTAGAAAAAAAGTAAAATGATGTATAGTAATTTGAATAAATTTTTTTATTTTGGTAACATGAGATGGTTGATTAATGAATTTTCATCTTGATGACTAGTATACCAAAAATTTACAGTTGAATTAATAAATTATATGGGTATGATTAAACCAACTCCCTTAATTATATAGAAATGGGAATACCTAACCATGGATTTTATCATATGAGTCCCCGGGATTTGTAATAGACATAATTACATTTGAGTGGTAGTTGATAACCATATAATGTGAGCTTATTTTATATCTATCACGGAAGATGGTTTTCTTAAACAACACTCCACGATAAGCATAATATAAATAGTAATGATTCATGAAGTTCCACTTTATATTATGTTTGAAAAATATCTAAGGGTATACTTAATGTTTAATAGATTATTCTAGAATGTGTTGGATATAGAGAAGAGATTCAATTATTCTTATCACCATTAGATAGATATAATGTATTAATGTTTCATTCAAAATCTAGTGGATATGTTGGGATCATGATTTATATAATTTAAATCATTTTAGGGTCAACACCCTCCCTTAATATAGTACACATATAAAAATATTTTTCCGTATTGAATTCAAATGGAACAATGTGATGTATTTTATTGGAAGAGGATTTAGAATTCCTTAGTCCTTTATGAACCCTGAGTGAAAAGTATAATGGAAATTAATATTATCAATGAAAAAATAAAAAGGTTTTAAACCATTAAGAATTATATGTAATTCACACAATCTTGAGATAAACTACATAAAGACAATCTGTGAAGAGAAATAGATTTTTAGATCTAATATACAATAGTCTTTCATATTTCATATCGGAATAATATTATGAGTTTGGGAAAAATATAAATATTATTATGAGATACAAAATACCCTTTTATTTTTGTGATCACATTGGAGATGTGTCTCTTCAAATAGAAAATCCACCCAATCAATCCCAACCACATGAAGTATTTTATGTGTTTGAATTAAACAATTACATAACAAATCTCTTAAATGTACTAAATCATGAAGGGGTACCATTAAAGAATGATCATCCATGTGAGGAGAAATCAGTGATGATCATAGACCATATATAAAATTCTTTATGGAATAATATAGTTCACATTGTAAATACTTAAATGAAAAAATAACAATATTGAGTAAGCATCATGGTAACCTGAAGTGGTGATGCTACAAAAGTACCCTCATTTATTTTAATATTGAAAATATATTTCATGTGTAAAATTTTGGAAGGTTATAATAATGTAAGTAAACAAAATTTTATAAATGACATTCAATTTGTAAATGAAAAAATTCTTTATTATAAAATGTAGTTATAGAAAATACATCCCATATATTTAATTTTTTTATTTGATACCATTATAAATTATGGAAATAATATTTATATCTATCTTAAATGAATGTTAAGAATCAAAATATTATTAATTTAGGCATTGAACAATGAGAATTCAGAAACGTATATATTATATGTAAGGATAAGTTATAACTTATACATAGAGATGTTGTGATGACCTTGACATGTTGTATCATATCCTACAAATCCCATTTATCAGAGCATACATGGGTGATGACATACCTATGATTTTCTATTGACCATAACCAAGCCTAATTCCAAAAACTGAAATGATAGTGGAGTGATTTATGAGAGATGATCAAGATTATTGAGATCACATCCCAAACCATCTTCACTGTTCCCCCCAAAAAATATACCACATTCACAGGCTTTACCCTTTGGGAGTATTGTGGTATAATGAGAAGGAATGTATCTAGACCATAATAGTATGATTTTTTTTATTTTAACTGAAAATGATATTAATTATGTCATTTTCTATATTACCTTACATATGAATATATAATGAGTTTGATAAAAATTTTATTTTTATTTTAATATATAAAATTTTAATTTTGGGAAATATATTGCCTCAATTAAAATTCTATTTTTGAAAAATTCTTGATTTTTTAAAATAAATGTATTCACATAAAATATTATTATTAAATAATAAATTTTTTTAGATATAAGATAATATAATTTAATTAACTCCAACGTATTTTTTAAGGGTCATAAATTAGTCAATTCTATAAAAATATTATATTATAGTAAATAATTATATTAATTTAGTAGTGTAACTCAGAATACATAGAATATTTATAAGGAGAAAAAATTATTTTTCAAATATGAAAATAACTATTTTTAAAGAGGTTTTTAATAATGTTTTAATGAAATATAATTTGGTGATAAAAATTAAATATATTATGTATAATTTCATCATAAAATCACAAAAGTGAGGTAAAAATAAAATAAATTCCATCCATGACAAATAATATAGTTCCCATTTAAAATATATTTCATTTTATAGAGTATGAATAATTTAATAAATCATTAATGAATCATAAAAAACATATATATTATATTTTATGGTGTTAAAATAAACTCTTCATGAATAAGGCTCGATTCCACATCATCAATAGAAATAATTAAAGGACTTAGGTTCTTAGAAAAGTATAATATTAACAAACACTTATATTATGAAGTAACTGATGGAAAATACCATGGGAATGTTTTTGAGTTTCATTATATTATCAATAATAGTCTAAAAGGAACATTTAGAAACTAATAATTAATTACATACATTTTTAAAAAATATCAAACTATTCTCTCATTAATTTTTTTGAAAAACCAAATTATCATGAAAATCATCATGTATTCCTCATTAAATCCATCTAAATGGTTTTCTAGGATCCTATGAATTTCATGAAATTATTTTATCGGTACCCTCTAATATAGAGGGATTCTTTTCCACCTCCTCAGCTTAATTAATCTACATTATGTGTATTAAGCCTTTAGACATCCCATATTCCTGATGGAACATTATTTTAAAAACCATGTTACATTACATTTGATTCCTATGTAATGTGGGAAATCATTTCACAGTCAGAAATCCATTCTCTAAAAAATTAGGTATATTATTTATGTCTCCAAAATTATCACATTATTTTCAAAGGAAAACATTTGTGTTGTAAATGATCGTCATAATTTTCACCTATATGATATTTTCCTAGATCTAAATATCTCTCATTTGTTAGCAGATCCTAATAAAGTATCAACCAATAAATAATTATGGTATTAAAAGTAATGAATGGTTCACTTATTTTATATGATCTCTGTCTTAAAAGATGAATGTACATAATATGAATGTTATTGGCTATCCCAGAATTAGATTTCCCAATAATGAAATGGGTAATTTTTTTATCTCTATAGAGAACTTGTTAAATTCATAGGTGGACACTGTATGAACATAATGATATGATGTCATGGGGGTTATACTTGGAATATTTTTCTGATTTCATGTTTTATATTGTTTTCACATTCTAATAAAGACTTTATATTATCATCATATAATATATTATGATGCTAATGGTAATGATTCTCACCCTTTAATGTTTTCATGCTCTTCCACATGAATTATAGATACTAAGTTACATTATTATATGATTTGATTATTCTTATATTAGTATTTATAGATCCCCCCTTAATTATTTATTTTTTTCATTAATTGAATGAAATATTATAAGATCAATAGATTATAAGTCATGTTATAGAGTGTAACATAATTTATCGTTATTCCTAGGTCATATATTTATAATATATATAAATAATATATTAAATAAATTATTAATTTATATCTTCTGGAATTTTATTTTATGTTTATTTATAAAAAAATTAATAAAATAATGTGTCTCCATGTTATGGGTTATCATATAAAATAAACCGAATGTCTATGCTTGAATGTTTTGATGAACTAAATTGTAAAAATCTTTATGAAATGGTAATTGTTTTAAGAAAAATATTTTGTAATTTAAGTTCTTAATTAAAATTATATAGTAACACTTACATCATGAGAATGTTTTATTATTCATAAAACAACATGATTTTCATGAATTATAGATGCAGTTTCCATATTAATATCAGGTGATGTTATAATTAAATAAAGAAATTGAGTTTTGGTCTTATATATTTAAAATTGAATATAATAAAACCTAATGTGACCTCATGTTACTTGTTTTACGGTATTCCTCAAACCTCCATTTGATCATTATTTTGTCATTGATAGTTTGGGTTTCTTTTGGGTGGATATTTGAATATTATTCAGCTGTTTATTGGATGTTCATGGTTAGTGCATCATTTTCCCAAATCTCATTCCCTGGTGAAAAAAATTCAACCCTTACTATTTGGGGTTTGTATTGTTGTAACAATTCATGAAAAAAAATTCCCTCATATAGTACAAACATATAACCTCGTTAATGGGACACATATATAGGGAACACATTTTGACTGACTGAGCAGCCCTATATAGCAACAGACACAAGTAGTATTTTTAATTTTAAAAATTTATTATAAAATTCCATGAACCCCCATTTGAATTGTCACTCATAAGTAACATGAGGTATCTATAAATAAAATTTCTTGGATCCGGTCAATAACCACTTTTGGATCCTTTAATCTCATTATTAGGTATATCGAAGCATGGAGAATCTCAATCGATCCCTCTCTGAAAGGTGATTCTTTTACCATTATTTCCCTCCCTCCCTCTCTTTCATTCAACCACAAGGTTTATTAGATAATCATTTATTGTGTATAAAATTACTTATTATTTTATATTGAATATATATTTGTTTCATATATCTATATTTTTTCTGTTATTAATTTGAATATCATGCTACATGTGTTGATATTTGATACTGTGAAAAAATTATGTGGTTCAATTTGAGTTTCAAAATATAATTAAACAAAAAATTTCTTGATTAAATTAAAAAATAATTATATTGATTTAGGAAAACCTAATTCAATGTGAATTGAGATTATAAATTTAATTTCTATAGAATTTTTTGGAAGAACACCAATTGCAATGGAATATGAAAATGATAAAAACATTTAATTTATTTTTGAATTATTTTTGAGAAAATTGGATAAAATTAACTAACAAAAACCTATGATTTGTTCTTTTTATAAAGGAATTAATTTGTGAAAATCACATGATCTATATTTTGAATGTAAATTGACCTTTTTAAATAGAAAATAGTGAAATTTGATATTTTAATGATGATTTCATTGATTTGATACGATTTTACACTTTTTTTATTGATTGATTGATCACATGAGATCATAGGTGGCACCTGGGTTATTTAGGGAAAGAACACTAGAATAGTAATTCCATGGTAATAGATTAATAATGAAATCTCATACAAATATCTTTTCTGGTATATCATATTCCTGATGTATGATGGATGAATATTATTTAGCTTGTGCCTGAGGGTTCTCTGTACAAATTTTCCATGTTTAATTATATGTGAGTGTGAGAATACAATAACTAGAAACTATTTTATAGTATGCAAGTTGAAAATAGTTCTTTTTGGAACTATTTTATTTATAATTCCATTAATTGTGAAATAATTCTCACATGCTTAGTGATTGATATGAACTATATCATAGAAAGTGTTTATTTAAGACATATTTGAAATGTTGTTCATAATTATAAAATGAAAATAATGTTTTTTAATTATGAATTTGAATATATATGCATTTAATTATTTAAAATTTGATTATTGATTTGGTTTATTAATATAGATTCTTATTTTGGAACACATGGTGAGATATTTCTCATATTTTTAGATCACCCATACCATTGATTTAGGTAATTTGTAGATTTTTCCTTATATATATATGAAAAGGGAAAGATCCTCTAAGGTGAGGTGGATGTTCTTGATTATTTTGGTGTTTAAGTGATGTTTTACATAGAAATATGTGTTATCTTGTCTATTTCTGGTACATAGATGAGGCACAAACAAATCCATCTAATGGTTATGAACATACATTTTCTATGTACGGTGAACTACTACCTCATGAAATGACGATTGTTTAATTTTACCCTACCACCTCTCATGGTGGAAATTATGATGGAACTATAATTATATATGATATATATTATATTCATATGGTATATATTATTTTTTTTATTTTTATTTACAACATACATTTATGATTTCCATGATGTGTAAATATGACAATTTCATTTGAGGAATTACAGACTACATCCCAATCAAAGAGATTTTACTCGTTCATCCCATAAATGGAAAATATAAAGGATGGAGTTAATGAAATTATGTATTGTAGATAAAATATGATATTATACTAGAATAATATATATATATATGTATATATATATATATATATCATTTCTTTCATTTCTTTAATATGGCCAAAAATGAAAGTAGTGTTCATGTGAATGTACGGTCTACCGTCTCCATGTACAGTGCATTTAATTTCTTATATCAAAAAATTTATGTACCATTATAAATAAATATGTAATGGATATATATGATATATATGATATTTAAATCATGAATAATATTATGGATATAATGTAATTTTGACCTCATGGATAATTTGTAATTATACTAAGTTCATCTTATACTAAAGTACCGAACATCGAAATAATTACTGATGTATACTTTAATAATTATATGACCATTATAACAGGGTAAAAAGTTATATAAAATGAATAATAAAATTGAAAATGTTATAGAAAAATTATAATTTAACTTATGTTTATTATTGTAACATCCTATGTAAATGAATAATAATATTTTTTCATTCTTGTTAATATTTTTGAATTAAATATTAATTTTACATCAAAAGGGTTGCTATGTTTGATAGCGTACCCAATACGCAACAACAGGTTTCTTTGAAATATTACATTGCACACTAATAATATAACATTAATATTTTAAATGGAAGTTAAATTTTATCTGTTGTATTGGAAGTAATGAACAAAACCCACTACATTATGATTACACATGTTTGTTAAATGTATTTACTTTTATCCAATAAAAGTTAAAGGATTCAAATATGAATGAATATAATTTTAAGCATAGTTTACATTAAAATATCTATTTACCTCCTTTTAATGGTGAAACCTCTTTAAATATAGTTCTTTCCACTTTAATAAATTTTATTTGACCAAATAAACTCCTTATTTAGAATGGGGACATCAAAATTTACTTTGTGTAAATTTTTGGAATTTTTCCGATAAAGTTCATTTTTTAATGAACAATGAAAAATACTGTCGTTTAACATATTTTCCTGTTTTTTTAAGGTTGGGGCAGAAGCCGCAATTTATTATTTAAAGCAATGTCCTCTTTATAACATGTAAAGGGTGAACCATTACATAGCCCGAAAGGCCAAGGGAAAGTGTCCTGCATACAAGGCCTGAGAGCCCATTTTTTGGCCCAAAGGACCCCTCGGTGAACAGTAATGCTACAGTACCAATGCAGCTACAGTCCCTGCAACAGTACAACCGCCGTTATAGTGTCACCACTGCTACAGTACACCACTGCTACAGTACTACTACCATGCCCTGCTATAGTCCTGCTACAGTATCCAGGAAATTCGCCTCTACCTGAATTTGATCTCAGGTCTTTTGGATGCCAAACAGGAGCATGTACCACTAGGGTACATGCTCGTTGGCATGAAAAATATTGTATTTCAATTCAAAATTGTGTTTTAATCTAATTTATTTATATGGTTAGATTATTTTTTTAATTGGTTTTAATGTGTTATTAGAATATATTTTTACCATTTAATCCAATGTTGGTTATTGGAATTAATTTCAATTTGAATTTGGACATAAACAAGTGTAAATCTTTTGTTAGTTATTGTTCCTTAAAACAGACTATTTTTTAACAATGGGAATTTATTTTAAATTAATTAATGAAACATATATGTTGAAAATTTGGTAAAATATACACCATTTTTTCAATTCAGAATTTCAAATATATCTTAGGTTGAATTTTTGGTATTTTTCTGAAAAACATCAGTTTTTGATGAATACTGAAACAACATAGTAGTAGTTAAAAAATCTGACTTATTCATTTAAATAAAATTTTACCACTTCTGCGAACTGAATTTTGAAAATTCGATGTACATGGTTGTTATTAGAAAGTAAAATTTGGTTCAATAATATGAAGATATTTTTTAGTGAATAGTAACTCATGATTTTTGTTAACTGCGGTTAAAGGTAAATATGGAAATTCAAGGTAAAAATAATATTATAATAATTAAAAATTACATTATTACTTTTCCTAACCTTATTGGATGATCAATGACTGGCCATGGGAATCCTTGGGTCGATTTTGGGACCCCGTAGAGCCACTTATAAATGATAATGACACATTAGATTTATTAATTTAAAGTAAAGACAAAAATTACATAAACAAAAATATTTTAGTAAATCAATTGTAACATGGGGTTATATAAGTCATATTTTTGACTATGAGTCATCTTATCTTCGACTTTAATGATTTTTTGTCATTTAGAAACCGAATTTCATTATATAAAATAATATATTTTCACACTTTCTTATAGAGCCCCTCCTCCCCCTTATAAAAGGACACCATTTCTAACCAATTCCTCACACCTCTCAAGCCTTTTGATTTTTCAATCCTCTTCTTAATTAAGCTCTCTACATCTCTCTCTTCCTCCTAGAAGCCTTACCATAGGTATGAAGAACTTCAAGAAACCATTTTGGTTCATACCAAAGGAAGTTACCCAAATTAAAGGCAACTATTTCTCTTAACTTCTTTTCTTGTATTTCACTTCTCCAAACCCTAAACTCTTATATATTCTTTTATATAATAACAACACCAGTATTTTCAATATAATATGATGTTGTTATGGGATGTATTTTAACTCAATTTACACACACCTCCATCTAATGGGTTAAGAACATACTGTTTCTGTGGATGGAAAACTAACGCCTCATGAAATGATGATTGTTCGATTATATCCTACCGCTTCTCATTGTGGCCATTATGATGGAACTAAATTTATATATGATTTATTTTTTTTTCATTATTTTTCTGTATTTTCCCTTTATATCATACCTTTATGGTTTCCATTATTGGTAAAAACGATAATTTCATTTGAGAAAGTGCGGACTACTGCCCCCACAAATTGATATGACTCGTTAATTCCATATGTGGGACGTATAAAGGATAGAGTTAAGGATATTATGTATGATGTTATACTATAATTATAATATGTATGATTATTTTTTAATTCCATTAAAGTACAAAATATAAATGAATGTAGCGTTCATTGTGTAGTTACGGTATACGATCTCCATGAATGGTGCATTTCATTTCTTATCACCAAAATGTTATGTACTGTTATAAATACATATATATAGTGGATATATATGATATATATAATATCTAAATAGTGAATATCATTTTGTAGATAATGGACTATTGAAGACATGGACAACTTGTAATTATCAGGTGTTCATTTTTGACTCGAGTACCAAATATCTACAAAATGAACATTATTAACATAAATGATTACATAATATTTATAACATGGTAATAAGTGATATAATAGAAATAATAATCTTGAAAAATGTTCTTAAGAAAGTAGATATTAACTTTAGTTTATTATTAAGAATATTAAATAAAGATTGAGTCAAGTCAGACACGAGGTAAAGGACTTGGTCTCAATTTCCTTTCATTGAGGCATATTCTGTTTCAAAACATGACATTATTTTATATGTTGTATAAACACCCTTGAATTTTCTAAGGGAAACTTTTTCTACGAATAATTTTACTAGATAGAAAAAAAGGAATTTTTTGTTAAACATTAGTGGTGACAATGACAATTCTTCTACTGTGAGTATTATTTGTTTTTTTCCTTCCTTAACAAGACATAATGTTTTTTCTTCAAGGAAAATAAATGCCATATACTCTTTTATGTATTTTTGTATTGGAAATGGTTTTGATAATGTATTTGTTATGTCAATATATTTATGTGATATATTTTAATGGAAATGTTGAAATTGTTTCTTTACATAATATTTTTTTATGTGTTATGATTTTATTATGGTACATGGACATTTGACGAGTGGTTATGTTATAAACCAAATGAAGGGTGGTGTCATGATAAACCAGGATGGGTGGTTACGTTATAATCTACAATGCATTTGGTATGGAAGTCATCCGTATATCAATGCCATTTAGTGGTATGGGTGGAAGTCGACCATATATTTATTCCATTTAACTATGATTATGTCCAAAGTTACCTTTATATGTGATGTGTTCTTTATATAGGTTTTATAATAATATTTTGGTTACAAAAGGGTTAGTAGTGATATTTTATTCAGTGAAGAGTATTTACTACATCATAAAGGTGAAAATTATTACTCATGATAAAATATTCATACATTACTTGTTGTTTTGAAAAACTAACAGTTTTTCTTCTTTGTGTATCTCTTACTGAGATTTTTATGTTCATCCCACGTTTTTTAAATGTTTTTCATAGTATATAATGTGGAATAGGGTCAATTATGGGATCAAGGAAAATTTATGATGTCTTAATGATAGAACTATACATGACTCCTATTTTAAGAGTTCTTGTTTTGTGAAAAAAGTGGAATCTGGTTAGAAGTGTCTACTTTGTAATTATTTTTTTAAATGAAATTTAATAGTTATGGCCTAATTATATAAAACTCTAAACCCAAAAAGATACATAATGTAAATTATTCATTTAATTCAAGAGATTGTAATGTTTTAAGGTTGTGACCTTATAGATGGTATCAAAGGGCTGTTTAGACTAATTTTGGAGTTAGTGTATTGATAAATAATTGTCCATAAATTAATTTATGTTAGTATTGAAATGATATAACAAATAAATATTTCCATTGTTCTTCCCATAAGATATTTCTATGTTTTAGAATGGGTTTTCATAGAGGAAACATGGAAGATCTGTTGGGATGTCATCACGAGGAAGAAATCATTCCAAATCAGAAACTTGAGATGGTCGGAATCGGAACTGAATAGTTTGTTGTAGTGACGAAACTATTGACATAGTCTATAAATGGTGGTGGTATCCATGCATGAGATCAGCCAGATCAACCACAGAGGAACATGTCAGTAGTGGAGCATTTCATGAGGCAATATCCCCCATCATTCAGAGGATCTTCTAGCCCTGTACTAGCATAAGGGTGGATTAAAGCACGAGAAATTTTTTTTGATTTCATGGGGTGTTCATAACATCAAAAGGTTAGTCTTGTTGTTTACCATTTTGAGAGTGAAGTTGATCAGTGGTGGTTGATGGTGAAAAATATCAGGGATAGTGAGGAGATTTATGCTCTTGATTGGGATGAATTAAAATGTATGTTTCTTGAGAAATATTTTACTAAGATGGTTCGTCTTAGGATGGAAAAACAATTCCTTGAATTAAGGTAGGAGGATGACTCAGTGGATGCTTATGAAGAAAAATTTACTCGGCTAGAAAGGTATACTCTAAATTTAATATTTGATATTGATAGTAAATTTAACAATTTTTATTCAAGATTAAAGCCTAAGTATCTAAGGGCTTTATCATCTCGTGAGATCAAAATTTATGAAAAACATGTTCGATGTGCAGAGAAGGTGAAAATAGATTTAGTTAAAAATAAGGTGTTTGTTGGAATACAAGAGAATAAGTGGTCTAGTTGGTAGGAAAAGGGAAATTTTTCATCAAAGAAGCCTAGAGGTAAGAAAATTATATATCCATCTTGTGAGATGTGTGGTAAAAATAATCTTGGAGAACTTTCATCAATGTATGGAAAGTGCTTCTGGTGTGGAAAGTTTGGTCATATTGCTCGTAACTATATGGAAGATGATCAAGAAGGCAATGAAAAGCCATCAGTAAGATGATTTAAGTGTCATTAAATGGGTCATGATTCCAATGAGTGTCTAGCAAAGATCTCAACTTAGGGAAAGTATCCGGACTGCATGATAAAAGGGGTGGTGAAATTATTTGCAACTACTTTAGTAGATTGTGGGCCATTAAAAAAAGTATTATCAGGCACATTGTTTTTTTGTTCATATTATGTCAATGTGTTGTTTGATTCGGAGTCTAGACACTCTTTCATATCTGATTATTTTTCTAATAAATTGGGAATTCGATCTCAATATATGAATACAAAACTTATGGTAAAAACATCTGGAGGAAATTTTGAGATAAAAAGAAATCATAAGAACCTTCATATCCCTGTGTGCGGTGTGAATCTACCTGCAAACCTTATTTTTTTCCTCTAGTATAGTTTGATGTTATTTTTGGCATGGAATGGCTATCTGTTTATCATGCTAAGAATGACTGCAGAGCTAAAGTGGTTTCATTTCAGAATGATTGATAGTTTGTGTACAAGAATGAACCCTTGCTTTTGATGAAATATCAAGAAGCTGTGAAAATAGTAAAAGATGTAAATGAATGTTACCATTCATATATTTATGAAAATAAAGGAACTGTTCAGATTAATGATGTTCTAGTGGTAAATGAGTATCTGGATGTTTTTCTTAATGCGTTTCCTGGTATTATTCCTGATCGTAAAGTTGAATTTACTGTTGACATAGTTCTTGATGCTATGCCAATTTCAAAACCCCATTATCGAATGGTTCAAATTGAACATTTAGAGTTAAAGAAGCAATTAAAGGAGTTATTAGATAAAGGTTTCATTTGACCTAGAACATCACCATGGGGTTCTCCTATCTTGTTTGTTAAAAGGAAATATGGTTAAATGATACTTTTCATTGATTATAGAGCATTGAATAACATCACTATTAAAAACAAGTATCGTTTGCCTCATATTGATGATTTTTTTGATCAGCTCAAGGGAGATTAGTATTTTTCAAAGATTGACTTGAGATCGGGGTACCGTTAGTTGAAAGTAAAGGAAGAATACATTCCAAAGACCATTTGTTTTACTATATATGGCCATTATAAATTTGTAGTAATGCCTTTTGGTTTAACCAATGCACCTGATGTATTCAAGTATCATATGAAGATAATTTTCTGTGAGTTCTTGTATTAGTGTGTGGTTGTGATCATTGATGATATTTTGGTTTATTATAAAAGTAAAGTGGAGCTTTAAAGTCAATTAAGGGTTATCTTGCAAACCTTAAAAGAAAAGAAACTTTATGGAAAATTCGGAAAGTGTGAGTTTTGGTTACAACGAATTTCTTTCCTTGGTCACATTATTTCAAAAAATGGGATAATTGTTGATCCTTCTAAAACAAAAGTTGTTGAATAATGGCCATGACCAAAAAATATAATAGAGATCCGTATTTTTCATGATTTAGAATGTTATTACTAGAGGTTTTTTGAGAATTTTTCACAGTTATCTAGTTTTCTGACTATGTTTACTCAAAAAGGTGTTATGTTCATTTGGAGAAAAGAATGTGAGGATTGTTTTAAAGAATTAAAAAAAATAATGTTGAATTCTCTAGTTTTGGCACTGCCATCCAGAAATGGTGCGTTTTTTATTTACAGTGATGATTTATTGAAAGGACTTGTATTTTTCCTTATATAGAATGATCATGTAATTTTTTATGCTTTACATCAGTTGAAACCACATGATTTAAATTACCCTACACATGATTTGGAATTATCTCATGTAGTTCTTGCTTTGAAATTTTGGAGGCATCATTTGTATGGAGTAATGTGTGAAACATATACTGATCACAAACTATTAAAGTATATATTCACTCAGAAATAATTGAACATGAGATTGACGAGATGTCTAGAGTTAATCAAGGATTATGATTGCACGATCCATTACCATCCGGGAAAAGAAAATAAAGTGGATAATGCTTTGAGTAGAAAAATTAATGTCTCATTAACCATGATACATTTGGACCGAGATCATATGGTTTCTTATTTGATTAACATTGGCATATATGTTGTTGGTGTAGGAAATTCTTCTATTTTGTTTCAGGTGTTAGTGAAATAATCTCTATCAGAAAGAATATTGAAATCGCAAAAAGAATACAATGAGTTATAGAAAAAGGTAGAGTTGGTTTAGAAGGGTATTTTCCTGATTTTAACGTTGATAATGATTGTGTTTTAAGGATTTAGAAGAGATTATGTGTGCCTTGTGATTCACAGTTGAATAATGAGTTATTATTTGAATCTCATATATCTCTGTTTTCAGTGAATCCTGGTAGTACTAAGATGTACAGAGATCATCGAGAGTATTACTAGTGGGATAGTGTGAAAAGGGATATTACTATTTTTACTTTGAACTGTTTGACATGTCAGCAGGTTAAAGTAGAGCAGCAGTTACCAAAAGTGATTCTTCAGTCTTTACCGGTGCCAGAGTCGAAATGGGAAAATATATCCATTGACTTTGCTTTGGGATTATGGAATACATCTCAAGGTAATAATGGAATCTGGGTTATAATTGATCAATTGACTAAATCTGCTCATTTCCTTCCTATTCGATATACTTTGTCTCTAGATCAATTTTCTCAGTTGTATGTTAAAGAGATAGTCAGGTTGCATGGAGTTCCCCTCTCTATTGTATATGATCATGATGCTAGGGTTATTCCAACTTTTTTAAAGGACATCAGAAGTTGTTGGGTACAGAATTAAGCTTTAGTACAGATTTTACTTCGTAATGAGATGGGTAGTCAGAATAAACAATTAAGAACATAGAGGATATGCTATGTGCTTTTTCAATGGATTACCCAGGATGTTGGGACCAACATCATTCTTCCGTTGGATTTTCATATAATAACAAGTTTCATTACAGTATACAGATGGATTCATTTGGGAATTATGTAGAATGCATTGTCGAAATTCTGATTTTTGGGATGAAGTATGTGAAAGGAAGATTATGGGACCAGAATTGGTAAAAGATATGACAGAGAACGTTCAGTTGATTTAAAAGCATATGAGAATAGCTCAGAGTAGATAGAAAAGTTATGCGTATAACTGGAGGAAGTATATTTCTTTTGAGGTAGGTGATCATGTCTTTCTTAAAGTTTCTCCATGGGAATATGTGATGCATTTTGGTAAGAAGGAAAATTTGAGTCTGGGGTTTATTAAACTATATGAAATCTTGGAGAATGTTGGATCAGTTTCCTACAGAGTTGTTGTACCTCGATGTTTATCCTAGGTACACAATGTTTTTCATGTTTTGATGTTGAAAGAGTATATGCCATATCCATACCATGTTTTCAGTCCAGATGTTGTTCATTTGGAAGAGAATCTCCCTTATGAAGAAAAACCGGTCCAAAATATTGACCATAGAGATAAAGTTTTGCAGAATAAGGTAATTCACCATGTAAAGGTTTTGTGGAAAATCCACATGGTTGATGAGGAAATGTGGGAATCTGAAAATGATATGAGGGATAAATACCCCCACCTATTTTGATAATTGAATAAAAATTGTGAGGATGCAATTTTTAAAAGGGGGGAATGATGTAACATCCCATGTAAATGAAGAATAAGATATTTTCATACTTATTAATATTTGTTAATTAAATATTAATTTTACTTTAAAAGGGTGGCTATGTTTGATAACATACATGATACACAACAAAAGGTTTCTTTGAAATATTATGTTGCACACTAATAATATAATATTATTATTTTAAATGGAAGTTAAATCCTAGCCGTTGTATTGGAGGGAATGATCAAAACTAACTACAATATGATTATTCATGTTTTTTAAATGTATTTTATATTATCCAATAAAATTTAGAGGCTTAATATATGAATGAATCTAATTTTGAGCATAATTTATATTAAAAGGTCGATTTACAATCTTTTAATGGAAACCCCAATTTATATCTAGTTTTGGTTACATTAATACTTTCTATTTGACCAAATAAATTCTTTATTTAGAATGGGGACATCAAAATTTTCTTTGTGTAAAAATTTGGAATTTTTTCGATAAAGTTCATTTTTTATTGAATAGTGAAAAATATTGTATTTTAATTCAAAATTGAATTTTAATATAATTTATTTATATGGATAGATTATATTTTTAATTGGGTTTAACGTGTAATTAGAATATATTTTTACCATTTAATATAATTTTGGTGTTTGGAATTAATTTCACTTTGAATTTGTATATAAACAAGTGTCAATCTTTTGATAGTTATTATTACTTAATACCACGCTATTTGTTTTAACAACATGAATAAATTTTAAATTAATTAATGCACCTAATATGATTGGAAATTGGTAAAATTGAAATCATTTTTTAATTTAGATTATCAAACATAGCTTAGGCTGATTTTTTGGTATTTTTCTAAAAAACATCAATTTTTGATGAATAGTGAAACCACTTAGTAGTACTTAAAAAACTGATTTTTTCATTTAAATGAAATTTTACCACTTATGTGAATTGAATTTTGAAAATCCAACATACGTGGTTTTTATTAGTAAGTAAAATTTGTTTCAATAAGGTTAAATGTTTTTTGGTGAATAGGAACTCTTGACTTTTATTTACCACGGTTAAAGGTAAATATGGTAATTTGAGGTAAAAGAAATATTATAATAAATAAAAATTACATCAAAACTTTTCAAACCCTTTTTGGATGAGTAATAGATGACCATGGGCATCCTTGGGTCGATTTTCGGACCCGATAGAGCCACTTATTAATGATAATGACACATTAGATTAATTAATTTAAAGTAAACACAATAAATGACATAAACAAAAGTATTTTAGTAAATCAATTTTTACATGGGGTTATATAAGTCATATTTTTTACTATGACTCATGTTATCTTATAATTTAATGATTTTTGGACCTTTAGAAACCAAATATCATTATATAATAAAATAATATTTTTACACATACCTAAAGAGCCCCTCCTCCCCTTATAAAAGGAGACCATTTTTATCCAATTCCTAACCCCTCTCAAGACTTTTGGAACATCCAAAATCATCCCAGTTAAACTCTCTAGAACCCTCTCTTCTTACTGTAATCCTTACCTTATGCATAATGCACTTCAAGAAAGACCTCTTTTGGTTCATACCAAAGTAAAATAACCAAAATAAAGGTAATAGTTTATCTTAACTTCATTTCTTTTATTTAAATTATCTATCCCCTAAACTCTTTTTATTCCATTCATTTATAACAACTCCAGTATCTTAAATATAATATTATGTTATTATGACAATTACTTGAAATACATTTACACACACCTCTATATAAGTGGTGAAGAACATATTGTTTATGTGGATGGATAACTAATATCTCACGAAACGATGATTGTTTGATTATCTCCTATAACCTCTCATGGTGTCCATTATGAAGTACCTCTATTTAAATATGATATATTATATGTTTATACATTTTTTATGCTTCTATATTTTACATTTATAGCATAAATTTATGGTTTCCATTGTGGGTAAACGTGATAATTTCATTTGAGGAAGTGCAGACTACCGCCCCCTCAAAGTTATATGACTCGTTAATACCAAATGTGGGACGTATAATGGATAGAGTTAATGATATTATGTATGATATTATACTATAATTATAATATGTATCATTCGGTTTTATTCCCTTAATGTGTAATATATAAATGAATGTAGCGTTCATGCGTGCGTATGGCTTACCGTCTCCATTTTTTTAAGGATGATGCCTTGACCAAATTGTCCAAGGCACAAAATATAATAAAAAAAAGAATACATGAGATGAAAATACGAGGTAATTTTACAATCATTGACATGGAATGTAATAATATCCATAGGGAGGTCTTCGCACCAGTTCATGTCTTGATTAACTCCCAAATTGGCTAAGCCATCAGCAACCATGTTTGCTTCCCGATAGACATGTGTGATGATGTAGTTCTGATCGGTGAGCAAACAGTTGCATCCCATCCAATGGGTGGTAATCATCCAAGCTATATGAGTAACACCATTCCAAATATCTTGAATGATTTTCATCGAGTCACCCTCAATCCAAAGGTTGTTCCATCCAAATCTCATAAAAAAATTTATCGCATGAATCAAACCCAACATCTCAGCTTCAAGGGTGGTGGCACTGTCACAATGACCCATGAAGCAGCCTAGGATCTAGCCGAGATGGTTTCTAAAGACACCACCACATATATATACTAGATATATATGATTTATATAGTATCTAAATATTGAATATCATTTTGTAGATAATGTACTATTGACCACGTGGACAACTTGTAATTATAAGGTGTACATTTTTGACTGAAGTAATAAATATTGACAAAACAAATGTTATTAACATAAATGATTACATACTGTTTATAAATTTGTAATAAGTGATATAAAAGGAATAATAAACTTGAAAAATGTTATTAATCAAGTATAAATTGACTTTAGTTTATTATTCAATAGATTAAATAATGATCAACTCAAGTCAGACATGAGGTAAGGGACTTCATCTCAATCTCCTTTCATTGAGGCATATTTTGTTTTAATAAATGACTTTATTCTATACGCTGCATAAAAAACATTAATTTTAAAATAGAATTTTTTTTCTTTGAATCATTTTACTAAACAACAAAATGGAATTTTTTTAACGTTACCAGTGATATTGACCTTTTCACCACCGCAAGTATTATTTGTTATTTGGATTCCTTAAAAAGCTGTAATGTTTTTTCTTAAAGGAAAATAATTACCATATAATCCTATATGTATTTTGGTATTGAAAATGGTTTTGATAATGTATTTTTTAGGTCAATATATTGAAGTGATATATTGTGATTTTATTTTTTATGTTTTATGATTTTATAATGGTACTCAGAAATTTGACCTGTGGTTACGTGATAAACCAAATGATGGGTGGTTCCATGATAAACCAGGACAAGTGGTTACGTTATGACCTCCAATGTCTTGGGTATGGAAGTCGATAGAACGACTATTCAATTTAGTGATATGTGTGGATGTCACACTCGGACTTTGTTTGAGGTATGTTTTTAATTTTTAATTTTTATCCAGTAATTTTATTTTCCTTTATTGAAATTGTTTGGTTGAAATGAGGGTGGATCCCGACACGTGCCTTGTGCTTTCACACTGATAAGTGAGTGTTGGCTTGGTAATGTGAGACGTGCGGACAGGGCACGAGGTAACTCATGTAGCTTCACCAGTTTGATGTGTGCCATGCCCGATGCATGGATGGATAATTAACTTAATTAAAATTAAATAATTATTTTTACTATTATTGTTAATTTTTTTATTATTGCAATTACAATTAACGTTATTATAATTAATAATTCAATTTACTTATTATCATTTAAAATTTTAACATTATTTAGATTTCTATTATTATTATTATTACTATTATTATTAACACTATTTTAATTAATATTTTAATTTGTGTAGCATTACAATATAAATGTTTATAATTTTCCTTATTAATTTTTCTATCATATTTTCATTATTATTTTAGATTAGTTGAAATATTATATTTATTTAAGATTAGTTTAATCCTTATCTATGTTTTTTATCATTTATTTCATCTTTTTTTTCTTTTATTCTTTCCTTTCATATTCTTTTTTTCCTCCACCCAGTGCTGTTCTCTTCCTCCTGGTACACTGCGGCTCCCCTCTCAAACACTACCGTGACTTCTCCTCCTTCTCCCGGCCTACCGCACCCCAGACTACCTCACATCGGCCTCCCTCTTGCACCCATCCACAACCCTGTGCGCATCAATGCCCTCCACTGCTACCGTCTGTCTTGCCCAGACAGCCACACCTGCTTGGCCTCCTCCGCATCCCCCCTGATGTCCTTCTGTTTTCCCAGCATACGCCACCCTCCCTGTTACCTCCAATAGGCCGCCGCCCACACCTTCCTCTTCCTCCCACACCCTCGTCTGGATCCCTCTCGACATGTCTGCTACCCATCCAAAGCCTCTACCCTCCCACCTTTCCCACACGCACCCTGCCGCACAACACCCTCCATTGGCGGAACTCCTTTTTTTCTAGTGGTTCTCCTTGTTTTCTCGGCGTCGTGCAAGCCGAGACAGCCCGGTCGACCTTTGGCCCACCTCCTGGACTCCTCTCTGTAGGTGCAGAGTCCCTCTTTGTAAATACTCTTATTTTCAGTGATGTTTCAAATAATGTTTTGTTTGCGTTTGATTTAATTTTGACACGATTATGTCATGCTTTATTTTTATGGTGTATTTGATCTTGTTTTAGATGATTTAGTTGCAGTGTCTTTTGCGCACCAATTTTTGCGAAGCTTGCAACATGTTCGTAGATGATTCCAAAGACAATTATTGTCTAGAAATCATTTTCTTGTTGGTTTAATTTTTCATCACCTTTCTGATTTTTTCCATGATAAAAAATTAGTTTTGATTGCATTTTAAATGTGCATCTAATTTTCTAAAAGTATATTTATGTGATTGTAGTCCATTTTTATTGTGAAAACTCACTTTGAACTATTTATTATGGTTTTTTAAACTATGTAGTGTGTGAGTTAAGAAGTGAGGATGACACGGTTTATGTTTTGGCGTGTGTCAGAATATGTATTATTTCAAAAAGGGGTTTTGAATGACTTTTTTCCCTTGAAATTTTTTTCTACATGTTTGAAAACTATTTAATAATTTCCCTTATTGGTTTGCTTAATTATCAAAGTTATTTTGTTAAGTTATGTATCTAGTTTAATTTAATGTGTAAGTAGTGTAGTTTATGTTTTAAAATATTTTGGTGTGCATGTGGTTTTTAAAGAGGATATCAGTGTGAGGGTAACATGTTCTTGGTTATAAACACCTCATTTGGCACTAAGTGTTAATGTGATATGTTATGTGACCTTTGAATTTAGGTAAGCACAAGGAGGGAAGCTGGGGAATTAGGTGGGGGGACTATGACTAGTGAGCTAGTGTTTCGGAGATGGCCTGGCCTGCTTTTACTGGTAGGTTTGATGATTGCAACACTAACTAAACATATGATCACTAAGGGTTGTGGTCTTTTAAGACACGTTTTTTGAGGGTCGTGGCTTTATAAGAAATATTTTCTAAGGGTCGTGGCCTTCTAAGCCACGTTTCATGAAGACTCATTGTTCTATCATCCCGTCTGTTTCTAGTAACCATAAGGCCTCTCCCATTCTTTGGTGATACCAGTTACTTTGATCACACAAATGATACATGATATGTCACTTGAGTTACTGCCCAATCATTTTTTTTCTTTAAACTGTTTTCTTTAAAGTCATTTTGTGAAGACTATTTCCACTAATGTTGTCAAGCATTTCTTAGTTTCATTTATTTATCATTGCAAATATAATTGTATTTTAATATTTTTCCGTGGAATATTTTCTTGATGACATCCTACTGGGAGATTGATCACACCCTACTTACACCCCTATTTGTAAGTAGATTTTTTTATGTCCAATATAGGTAATGTTCTTCTGTTTGGGTGCAGTGGTTTAGGATGTTAGTAGACTTCTTGAGGTGGCATTGTGGTTGTCGCTTGAGTATAGTGTCCTCTCATCGGGCGACAGTTTTTGGGTGAGTTTTTGGGCACCATTGTTTTAGTATTGTTTGTTTTTTGGTTTATTTTACATGTTTCTCAAAGAGATGGTTTTGGTTAGAGACTTATTTTGCTGCGACTCTTACATTTGGTTGGGTTTATTTTGTTGACTGATTTATATCTGTTTGTTCGGTTAAAATCATTCCCAAACATTATTCTGATACCTGGGCCCTTGTGATAGCCCATGGGGATTGGGAACACCCTTCGGGCCTTGCCACGGGCCGGGTTGGGTGTCAGTTCGGATGGCGACCCAACTTGGTTAGTGACAAAATTGTATCAAAGGCTTAGATTTTGTTGTCTGAGTTATGTTATTTTGGACAAGTCTAGTTTGAAAAGAGTTTGGATTGTCATGGCTCAGAATTATGGATTCGAGTAGAGTGCATGGCCAACACATCTCGTAACATACCCTGACTTTCCATGGGATGTCAGGATTCTTTTTTGACTTCTCTTCTAGGTGGGATGTGCAGGCTACAGACTGTGCCTACACATCAGTTGGGGAAGAAGAGTTTGGACATGATGTTACTTTTTCATATTTGGTATACTAGGGATTACTTATTTTTTAAAAAAATTGACTTTCCATTGGATATGATGTATTGAGGATGTTCTTTTATGATTGTTTCTCTTTGCAGAAAGATGCCTCCCTGGAGGGATTATACACACCCACGAGAAGAAGCTGGGGAGAGTTCTCCCTCACTGATTGATCAGAGATTGGTAGAAGTTGTGGTCCGAGCTGTCTATACTTTAGGAGTGGGAGAGACTCCTACCCCTGACCCTATACTAGATAGAGGAGATGAGTTTGGATCCAAAAGGGATAAATCTCAAGAATTTCTGAATAATAAACCTCCTTCATTATGAGGTAGCACATAACTTCAAGTGGTAGATGAATGGCTTGAAAAGATAGAGCTTATGTTTGAGTTCCTTGAGATGCCAGAGGAAGTCAGGGTAAAGTGTGCCTCTTTCCTACTAGAGGGTTCCTGTCGCAAGTGGTGGGAATTTGTGATTCGGGCTGGGGAACATGGGAAGATGAGTTGGAAGGATTTCAAGGCTATCTTTAATGAACAGTACTGTCCTGAGTTCCTGGCCTATGCCAGATCCCAGGAGTTCATGGATTTGTCTCAAGGGGATTGAACAGTGATCGAGTATGCAAACCTCTTTGCTGGGCTAGTGCGGTACGCACCTAAATTGTTTGAAGTTAATATTTGAAAGATTAGAAGTTTGAGAGGGGTCTTCGACCTGAAATCCACTGTATGGTTTTCTTTTTCAAGATGGGGACATATTCTGAAGTGGTTGATCATGATTTCATGGTCGAGATTGACCAGAGGGGAAAGTCAGGTTTTCTGGATAAATGTCAAGGTTTGGCAGTGGTAGTTCATCCTTGAAGAATAGGAAGCGTGATGATAAATAGAAGAAGAGTAGTGGCAACTCAGGTCATCATCCCAAGGATACGTCATCTGGGGATTCTGGTGGAGGGTATGTGGTGTGCCATTAGTGTGGAAGGGTAGTGAACATCCGACCTACTTTTCCATAACCTCTCAGACCATTCCATTGCTATGGAGTTGTGAGACATCTACAGCGCTTCTGCAACACTGAACGCCCTTACCAGAGTGGGGCTAGATCATTGGTTTCCAAATGGGTATCAGTTCAGTTGGAGCTGACCAGGACGACAGGATCTCAGTTTGGTGGTCATGGTGTTAGGACCAAATCATCTTTAGGGTAGTGCCAGATCAGGGTAGAGCCTCAGGTGAGTGGTCATTCTATGGCAGGGAACAGACATTTCCATATTTTGGATCAGGAACCGATTGGATCTGATATAGGACCTTTGACTGTTTGAGGTACCATTTTGATTGCATCTTCTATAGTAGCTGTTTTATTTGATATTGTTGCTTCAACTTCTTTTATATCTTCCCATCTTGTGAAATTTTTGAGCCTTCCAATCGATATTTTATCTGTTGCAATGGAGTTAGTAACAACTTTGGGTAAGAAAAAGGAGTAGGGTCTTAGGTGCACATCATGCACACTATCTATGTCAGGAGTCGAGATAGAGTGGGATTTTGGGGTCCTTGATATGGACCTGTTTGATTTGATCCTCGACATGGACGGGCTGGTGCACTTCCAATCACATATAGTCTACTATCGGTGATGAGTCAGCATTATGGCACCAGATGGGAGTCCTCAGTTATTTCATGGAGAATGGGATCCTCGGTTGGGTTGTGCAGGACCTCCACTCCCTGAGTTGGGGAATCTTACTTATCAGTTTTTATTGCTCGCATTGGAGTACTATGGTGGTGTTTCTCATGGCGGGTTACCTCATGTAGTGGATGAGTTCCTAGTGGTCTTACCAGATGATTTTTCATGCTTACCCCCATAGCGGGATGTGGAGTTATCGATTGATTTGGCACCGGGAACACAACCTATATCTCTTCCCATATATCACATGGCCCCACCGAATTTATGGATCTAAAGTACAACTAGACAATTTGGAAACTAAAGGATTCATTCGCCCGAGCGTCTCTCCTTGGGCCGCCCCAGTTTTATTCATGATGAAGGCCGATGGAACCCTCCGGTTGTGCATCGATTACCGGAAATTGAATAAGGTAAATATCAAGAATAATTACCCTTTTCCACGGATTGACAATTTGTTCAACCAGTTGAATGGGGAAAATTGGTTCTCCAAAATCAAATTTTAGTCAGGTTACCACCAACAGACGGTGAGTGAAGAAGATATTATGAATATGGATTTCTGAAGCAGCTATGGTCACTTTGAGTATCTAGTCATGCCTTCCGGATTAACAAATTCACCGGATGTTTTTTTGGAACTCATGAATAGAGTGTTTCACCAATATCTCAACTCTTTTGTCATAGTATTTATGGATGACATAATGGATTATTCTGGATCTAAGGAGGAGTATGAACATCCCCTGTGGATTGTTTTGGGGACATTGAGGTACCACTGCCTATATGCCAAACTCTCAAAGTGCACATTTTGGATCAGGGAAGTGATGTTTCGGGGGCATGTCGTCTCAGAACATGGGGCTTCAATAGATCCTGGGAAGATCAGTGTGGTTATTTCATGGGAACAGTTGAGGAATGTGTTTGAGATCAGGATTTTTCTTTTCATGGAATGTTATTACTTTCAATTTTTTCGGGACATATCACGACTTTCCTCCTCTATGACCGCACTAACTCGGAAAGGGGTGAAGTTTGAATGGAGCCCAAAGTGCCAGGCATGCTTTGAGGAGTAGAAGTGGTGACTGACCACCAAACCGGTGTTGATATTACCAAAGACTAGGAAGGTCTATGTGGTTTATTGTGATGAATCATGTATAGGACTTAAGTGTGTACTCATGCAAGATAATCAACTGGTGTATTATGGTTCTCGCCTACTCTGGCCGCATGAGAAGAATTATCAGGCTCACGACTTGGAGTTGGAAGCAGTGATGCATGCCTTAAAGACTTGGCATCACTACCTCTTTGAGGAGAAATTTGTGGTCTATTATGACCATAGGATCCTAGCCTACATTTTCTCTCAGAAAGATCTCAATTTGAGGTAGTGTCGCTGAATCGAGTATCTATAGGGATTTGACTTTGACATTTTCTGTTCTCCGAGAAATGGTTATGTGGTGGATGACGCTTTGATCATAAAATACCAGTGTCGGCATTAAGGAAGTCCAGTGATGAGTGGACTTTTATGGGGCTCTTCTCCCAAATACACTTAGAGAGAAGGGAGCATAGCAGAGGTACTTTATTGGCTAGCATTCATTTTACTACCGCTCTTCTGGAGTTGATTCAGTAGGAGCAAGCCAGTGATGAGCTGTTTCAACAATCTATGCAGTTGCTTCATGGTAGGGAGACTCCTTCTGATTGGTCTTTGTCTCCTGAGAGGATCTTGAACTTCAAGGGTTGTGCAGTGGTTCCATTGTCTCTACAGAAGGTGATGATGTAGGATAGCCACCAATATCAGGGGTCCGTCCATCCGGGTGCAACCAGGATGTTTTACGATGTTCTTTTCCAGTTCTGGTAGCTAGGTATGCGGCGGGACATAGCCGACTTTGTATCGATATGATACACTTGCCATCAGTTTAAAGTAGAGCATCAGAGACCATCTAGCATACTTCAGCCATTACCAATTCCTACATGGAAGTGGGATGAGGTTTCCAGAGATATTATTATTTTATCTCCTCATACAAATCAGGGGAAGAATGCTATTTAGGTAGTGATTGATGTTTTTACCAAGTCATATCACTTTATCCAGATCATAGATACAGTGAAGGTGGAGGAGTTGGGCCGTTTGTATGTTCAGGAATTGTTGACACTTCATGGTGTGTCGTTAGCAGTTGTTTCTGACAGGGAACCACGCTTTACATACTGGTTTTGGAAAGGCCTATAGATGGATTTGGGGTTATAGACTAAGATGATCATGACATTCCATCCTCATATGGATGTCCAGACAGAGCAGGTGAATCAGATTCTAGAGGACATGGTTCGCGCATGTCTGTTGGATTTCAGAGTTTCATGGGATAGACATTTGGGATTGGTCGATTTTTTTTATAATAACAGATACCAATCATCTATTATAATGGCCCCCACTGAGGTGCTCTATGTTCGGCCTGTCGGTCTCATTTCTGTTGGGATGAGGTAGGCGAGACCTCAATGTTGGGACCAAGCCTTGTTTAGGAGACTTCTGAGAAGGTCAAGTTGATTAGAAAGTTGTTCATGATAGCTCAGAGTCACCACAAATCTTATGCAGATCAGAGGTGTCTGGATCTTGATTTTTCAGTGGGGGACCGAGTGTTCTTGAGGGTGGCCCCTCACATGGGTCACTGCCATTTGGGAATGTAGGGAAAGCTGACACTGAGGTATGTTGTGCTTTTTGAGATTACTGAGCGGATTGGCAAGGTGGCATACATGTTAGCATTGAATTCACAGCTGGCGTCGATTCAAAACATATTTCATGTCTCCCAACTGAAAAAGTATAATCCTGACCCATCTCATGTGTTGAATTGGGAAGAGTTGGAGATTGAGCCAAACTTATCAGTGTTTGAGCGGCTAGTGCAGATAGTGGATTTTCAAGAGAAGGTGCATCATGTAAAGTGAATTCCCTTGGTTCATATTCTATAGCAGCATTGGAATAACAACCACGAGACTGGGAAGTGGAAGTCTTATGTTGAGCAGGATAGCCCATTCATATTCTCTGATCAGGCATCAAATTGACTTTTCAAGTGCGGAATGATTTTATGGTGGGAAGAATTGTCACACCCGGACATTGTTTGAGGTATGTTTTTAATTTTAAATATTTGTGACGTAATTTTATATGCCTTTATTTAAATTGTTTGGTGAAAATTGGTCTAAGCCCAACACGAGATTTGTGATTTCACGCTGATAACTAAGTGTCATCTTGGTAATGCATGATGCACGGACATGGCACATGCGAACCCATGTAGCTTCACCAGTTTAATGTGCACCCAGCCCGACGCGCGGGTGGTTAACTAACATAACTAAAATAAAATAATTATTTTTAGTATTATTATTAATAATATTATTATTGTTATTATTATTAACATTATTATAATTAATATTTCAATTTATTTGTTATCATTTAAAATTTTAATATTCTTTAGCTTTTTATTATTATTATTATTACTATTATTATTAAAGCAATTGTAATTAATATTTTAATTTGGTTAACATTAAAATCTTAATGTTTATAATATTCCTTCTTAATATTTTTATAATATTTTAGATTATTTTAAATATAATTTTTTATTTTAGGTTAGTTTAGTCATATTTTTTTGTTTTTCTTCCATTTCTTTTGCCTTTTTTTCTTTTATTCATTCTTTTCCTATTCTTTTTTTTCCTCCACTTGGAGTTTCTCTATTACTCATGGTGCGCCGCGGCTCCCCTCTCATACCCCACTGCGGGTTCTCCTCCTTCTCCCAGCCTACCTCGCCCCGATCTTCCTCACATCAGCCTCCCTCTTGCACCCATCCACAACCCCACGCTCATCCCTGCCCTCCCCTACTACGATCCGTCTTCCCTAGCTAGCCACACCCGCTCAGCCTCCTCTACATCCCACCCTACATTCCACTTGCTTTCCCAGCCAAGGAATCCCTCCCTGCTACCTTCAGCAGGCCACCGGCCACACCTCCCTCTACCACCCACACCCTCAGCCGGATCCTACTCGACCTGTACACTACCCTGCTGATGCCTCTAGCCACCCACCATACCCAGCCGCACCGTGCCAGATATCCCCCTCCATTGGTTGCACTTCTTTTTTTTCTATTTGTTCTCCTTGTGTTCCCTATGTCACGCAAGCCCGGACAACCCCGTCGACCTTCATCCGACCTCCCGGACTCCTCTCTATAGGTACAAAGTCCCTCTGTGTTCACACTCTAATTTTCAGTGATGTTACAAATATGTTTCAGTTTGCATTTGATTTAATTTTGACGTGTTTATGTCATGATTTATTTTTAGGGGGTATTTGATCTTATTTGAGGTGCTTTAGGTGTGGTGGGTTTTGTGCACCAATATTTTCGAAGCTAGTGACACATTGGTAGGTGATTATACACACAATTATTATCTTGGGATCATTTTCATGTTAGTTTAATTTTTCAGTGCCTTTCTAATTAGTTTACATGCTGAAAAATTAGTTTTGATTACATTTTAAATGTGCATAAAATTTTCTAGAAGTATATTAATGTGATTCCAGTCCATTTTAATTGTGCAAACTCACTTTGGACTATTTATTATTGTTTTTTATGCTGTTCAGTGTGTGAGTTAAGTAGTGTGGATGACGCGGTTTAATTTTTGGCCACTTTCAGAATATGGTTTGTTTTAAAAAGGGATTTTGAATGGATTTTTTCCCTTTAAAAAACTTTGTGACGTGTTTGAAAACTATTTAATAATTTCTCCTAGTGGTTTTCTTAATTATCAAATTGATTTCATTAAGTTATATATCTAGATTAATTGAATGCGTAAGTAGTGTAGTTTATGTTTGAAAATTTTTGTGTGTGTGTGTGGTTTTCAAAGAGGATATCAGTGTGCAAGTGACATGTTCTTGTGTATAAACACCTTGATTGGCTCTATGTTTAAATGTGACATGTTATGTGAACATTGAATTTAGGTGTGCATAAGGAGGGAAGTCGGGGTATTATGTGGGGAGACTAGGACTAGTGAGCTAGTGTTCCATAGATGGATTGGTCTAGTTTTACTGGAAGGTTTGACTATTGAAATAATAACTAAACATACGATGACTGAGGGTCGTGGCCTTCTATGCCATGTTTTCTAAGGGTCATGGATTTTTAGGCCACGTTTTATGAGCTTTGTGTCCTTCTTAGGGACGTTTCAGTGAGACATGACGTTCTAGCTTCCCACCTATT
Source organism: Viscum album (assembly GCA_963277665.1). Lineage (NCBI taxonomy): Eukaryota > Viridiplantae > Streptophyta > Magnoliopsida > Santalales > Viscaceae > Viscum > Viscum album. The sequence continues at coordinate 12,385,056 of OY728154.1, forward strand.
TCTAGTATCCATAGGGCCTCTAACTTTCTTGGGTGTTATCAATTACTTTTTGCACAAAAAAGATACATGATAATTCACTTGAGTTACTTTCCAAACAAGTGTTTGATTTAAACTGCTTTTCTTTAATGTCGTTTTGTGAAAACTATTTCCACCAACATTGTTAATCATTTATTACATTGTTTTATTTATCATTGAAAATGTAATTCTATATTAATATTTGTGCAAGGAATCTTATCTTGGTGACATCCTTCTAGGTGATTGGTCACACCCTACTTACACCCCTAGGTGTAAGTAGATTTCTTTATGTCTGATACAGGTAAGGGTCCAGCATTTGGGTGCAGTGGTTCAGGTTGTTAGCAGACCTCTTGACGTGGCATTTTGGCGGTGGTTTGAGGGTATTATCTTCTCGTAGGGAAACAATTTTTGGATGATTTTTTGGTCACCATACTTTTTGTATTATTTGGGTTTAGGTTTTTTTTACAAGTGACTCAAAAAGATGGTTTTGGTTAGAGACTTATTTGGTCACGACTCTTTCTTTTGGTTGGGTTTATTTTGTTGACTGCTTTATATCTTTTTATTCAAGTAAAATATTTCCCAATGATTATTTTGAGACCCAGGTACTTATGCCAGCCTGTAGGGACTGGGAACACCCTTCGGGCCTTACCACAGGCTGGGTCTGGAGTCAGTTCGGATGGCGACCCGACTTGGTTTGTGACAGTGTAAGTCGACCTTATGGTTATTCCATTTAAGTATGATTATGTCCCAAGTTACCTTTATATATAATGTGTTCTTTATATGGGTTTTATAGTAATATTTTGGTTATAAAAGGGTAAATAGTGAACTTATATTCACTGAAGAGTATTTACTACTTCATAATGGTGAAAGGTATTACTTATGAAAAAATATTCATGGTTTACTTGTTGTTTAAAAAAATAATTTTTTTCATTTTTTTTGTATCCCTTACTAAGATTTTTATGCTCATCCAATGTTTTTGAAATTTGTTTCACGTGACATAATGTGGAATCGGGTTAAGGATGGGATCATGGAAAATTCATGCTATCTTAAACATGGAACTATACATGAATCTTTTTTTCAAGAGTTCTTGTTTTGTGAAAAAATGGAAACTGAGTAGAATTTTCTACTTTGTAATTTTTTTAAATGAAATGTAATAGTTATGGCCTATTTATCTAAAACTCTTAACCTGAAAAGATCCTCAATGTTAATTATTCATTTAATTCATGATTTTTTAATGTTTTCAGGTCTGGTCCGTATAATTATTCTGGGAGATAATTAATGAACAAGATAATTCAGACTAATGTTAAGGGAACTTCTTAACCCAATTTCCATTATTTGGGTTTATATTATTCTTTTTTATTATGTCTTTCATTGATTTATATGTTACTTAAGGGTAATTATAGTCAATACAATGAATCATCCTATTTTATATAAAAAAAATTCTTTATAAGGGTCATCAATTAAATCTACCTTAATTGAGACATATTTTGGTTTATATAAGACCTTATTTTATATGATGAATAATTATACAATTTTTCATTTCTTTTTATAAAATGGTTTTCAAAAGGAAACTATTTTTACAAAGTGTTTTACTAAAAAAATAATGTTTCTTTTCAACGTGTGTGGGGAAAACAACCTTTCCACTACCACAAGTATTATTTGATATTTGGCTTCCTTAATAATCCGTAATGTTTTTTTAAAAAATGAATACCATATACCGTTTTTACGTATTTATGTATAGAAAATGGTTTTCAGAAATCATTTATTATGCCAATATCTTGAAGTGATATATTTTGGTTGTAATGTGGAAATGATGTCTTTCTTGTTTGCTTTTTTAAGTGTTATGAATGTTTTATGGTACTTGGGAATTGTGTACATATATTGGTGGTTCAATGATAAACCAAGGGTGGGTGAGCCCAAGATAACTCCTCAATGCATTGAGTAACATTAAAGAGGTAAACATTAATGTTTCTCCAAATATATTTCGGGAATATATCGTGATGGTTATTCAAAACGTAACTCCCTATGTACCTGTGAATGCTACAATGTAATTATGTCATCGACGCCACAAGTTAACTTTATAATTTATGATTTATATGACTTATTAATAATTCTTATGATATCCTGAAGTGTGTTAAAGAGCATATGTTTTATGAGTAAAAAGTGTGATTACATTGAATTTTATGTATTCAAGGACTAATGTTTTTTTTTCTTATTTGATATCTTTTTCTGACCATTTGATGCCCATCCCATGTTTTTGAAATGTTTTTCCTGTGGTATAAGGATGGGTAAGAGAATGGAAGAACTCGAGAATATTTGTATCCAGAAATTAATTATTTTTCTATTTTAAGAGATCTTTATTATGTAAAAAATGATTAGAGTAGAAGTGTCTACATTATAATATTTGAGATGTTTTGTAATAGTTGTGGCCTAATTCTCTAAAACTGTAAACCTAAAAATATCTTCAATGTGTATTGTTGACATTATTTGTAACACCCCGAGATTTTATGAAAAACATTATTTTAATTTCATTGATTTCTTATGTTGTACGCTACACCAAAATTAGCTTGTACTATACGCAACAACGTATTCTCTAGCAGTATACGCAACACTACTCTTGGATTGTCTTACACACAATTTGCAGTTCGTTTTGTAAAAATTATTCAAAGAAATATTAAATATAGATTTTGTTTAACGTATAAATGAAATAAGTTTTTATTATTTTATACACAACACCAAAGGGATATTCCACTACACACAGCCCAAACCTGGCTTACATTACATGCAATCATGACCTTCCTCGATAGCGTGTGTAATATGCAATACTAGGTTTCGATAAACAAATATATATTGATTATGAAATAGCCATTATGAATATTAGTAACTAAATTTTGAATTTTATGACATTATAATTCATCTTAAACATTTTATAGAACATGGTCTGAGAACAAAATAATTTTTTCAGGTAAAATGAGAATTTTTCCAAAAATGCATTTTTCCAAAAATGCATTTTTGCTGCCTTTTGATGGCCCACCCACTTTAAATCTAGTTTTTGACATGTTTATAAGTAAAATATGGAAAAATAAAATTCTTCTTTTTAATCAAGATATAAAAATTTACTTTGGATAAATTTTTGATATTTTTCTGATAAGTTTATTATTTTGATGAATAGTAAAAATATGCTAAATTTTAATTAAAAACGACTTTTGTTCAGAAAGATAATTAATATGGTTAAATTATAATATTTAATGATTTTAATGTACAAATAGAATATATTTTTACCATTTAAAATAATTCAAGCCATTACCATTAATTTTATAATGAATTCATAGGTAAAAACATTTCAATATTTGACAATGATTTAACATTTAAAACATGTTATCTTAACAACGAGATTAACTATAAATTAATTACTGTAACTTCTGGTTTTGAATTTTGAAAAATGGATTCCATATTTTTATTTAGAGGGTCCAAATAATTTTTGTAGGTTACTTTTTTTTGATATTGTGAATAGTAATTACGGTAATTTTTAATTAATATAGTTAAAGGTAAATCGGGTAATTTAGGGTAATAATAAGATTTTAAAATTACCCTATCACCTACCAAAATTTTATTGGATGACTAAAATATGACTCATATCACCTAAGGGTTAGAATAGATTCAATTTAGGGACTTTTGAACATGAAGATAATTTAATTATTATTAAAACCAAAAAAGTGACAACATGTCACTCTCTTAACTATTTTAAGTATAATAATTTTAATTTAGTGATAAACTTCAGGAAACTTTGAAAATGAATAGTATAAAAAAATATAATAAAATTATCTAGATCATGAAAAAAAATTTAGAATTTTTATGGATTAAATAATTATCATTAAAGGTAATACAATAGTGATGTTGAAATTATTTTATTGATTGAAATATAAAATAAATGGTTTTAAAAATATTAAAATAAATATTTAATGAACTATTTATTATTCCCTACAACATTTCTAGACATGTATGACATGTTATGAATCTATTATATATTTTAGTTTGAACATATCTCTTGTGTGGATTTAATTTAAATTCAAATAAAGGAATAGTGTCAAAATTGATACAATTGTTTTATTATAAAAATAACATAATATAAAATTGTTTAAAAATCAAAAAAATATTTAAAAAAACGTAAATTAAAATGTATATGGTCTAAAATGTCATAAAGTATCCAATTTTGGACAATTCAAAACACATAAGTAATTATTTATTACAATTTAAAATTTAGAATTTTATTAACACAAATATGATTAAAGAAATTAAATAAGGATAAATCAATTTGATAAGGATTAAAATAAATTTTCAACATATCTAAATTTTATTGTTTTGTGATATTACAACAATATCTCTTCTAAACATAGAATATTCGTCATTTTTTGAGGTTTTGTATGTGGGTTTTTATTTATTATAAATTAATATTTTTTAGGTTTCCAAAGGTGCCCCTCTCCTACCTTATTAAAGGGAACATCCTCTCTCTCCACTTCATAACACTTTGAGCCTTCACGATCAGAAAAACCATGAATATATCTCTTATAAACTTCCCTAGAAACATTCTAGAGGTTTTGGTCTTCTCAAAATACCAACTCTAGTCCCTTAAGAGGAAGCATAAAGGAGGTGCGTCGAAGAAGAGGTTATCTCCTCTACCGATTCTTTCAAGTTTCTATCTTCTACAACATCCTCTTATTTAGTTGTTTCACTGTAAAGTATTAAAATTAGTACCACTAATATACTTATATATTATTATAAATATGAAACAACCCCATTTAACCTTATATCCATCCTACAGAAAATGAAATCACCGTGCGTGCATACGTACGGAATACTGTCTCCGCACCATGGTGTAATTAGTTTTCCCACCACCAACTTACTTGGATAGGTATAATGGTGTAAATAATAAATATATGTGGTTATTTTAAAATCATACGGATTATGCTATATTATATCATTCACTCCAATTCTATTCAGTAATTATGGAAACGATATAATCGCTCGTGCGTACGTACGGACTACCGTCTCCACGAACGCGATTAGATTCATTTTCCATGATTAACCATTCAAGTATGATTATAAAGTATATATATAATAAATAATCATGAAATATATTAGAAAATAATGATACTATATTTATGTACATATATGTTTCATTTACTTAATTTCATTCAATAAGGAAACTAAAACAGCGTTCATGTGTACGTACGGCTTACCATCTCCATGAACGGTGTATTTCATTCCATTTATCGATCTATCATATATATTTATATACTGAATATATATTACATATAAATCATGTTTCACATTTTGGAATTAAGTAAATCAGGATATGAGTAATAATATCAAGAACAACAAATCGAAACACATATGATAAATGAAATAACTTTACCCAAAACTTTGCTTTAACAGGGAATTTAAAAAAGAACGGGTAATATAAAGTCATAAGTGAAAAATATATGATATCATAACAATGAATATTATTCTGAAATAATTCAATGAAATTATTTAAATCATTATACTGGAGTTTAGTAAACATACAAAGCATATCAGGCATAAAGTAAGGGATAACTATTCCAATCTCGTTCTTATCCGAGATTGTTTATTCATAAGTATTTACTGGGTTTATATTTTTCATCCATATCCATAAAAATGTTTTTCATAATGTTTTTATTATTATTAAATGTATGTTTAATGTCATGTTTACCCCTATTTGACTTTGAATTTGTGTTATGAAAGGAATCTTTCTTTTGATTACCATATGTGGTACTTTTTTACTTTTCTGTAAAAAGTACGAGGAGAATGTTTTTTAACTTATACAGCAGGAACGGATTTTTACAGTTTTATAACGCCTTATATTCATGAATCTTACTCTATAAGATTTCATAACAATTTTCAAAAAAATACTTTTCTTTTTAAATTGCACGACATTTTGTGAAAAGAAAATGATTTTGAAGAAGAAAAGATATTTTCCTCAAGAATTCATTTCAAGTGTTTTATCAAAACCATTTTCCATCAAAGATGACAATATTTCTGTTGTGTATGTTTCAAATATAAGTTCACTATGATTTATATGGATTCACATTTCTTAAGATGAAATGATATCCATTTGTTTTATATGGATTATTTTATGATGGGTTGAATTTTATGAAACCCATTTTACTTTTTTGGTTATGATGAATGAATTATGTTTATTTTTTGGCACAAGTAAGAATGATTTCATAATGAAATGAGTGGCACCTATATATCCCTCCAATGCATTGGGTAAAGATTTATATATCATGAGGTAGACATGGCTGTAACGGTATGTTATTCTAGTTCAGTGATATAGGACTGGAACGAGGAGTGAACTCGATTTAGAAAGGGACTTTGTACACTAAGATGGTCTTGGGAGCAATGACTTGGCTACTATAGAAATTATATCATGTTCTTAATGGTTTTCCACAATTAAATGTTTTATTATCAAGTTATTTTATCAGGATTTATGTTCCTTTATGATCTATGCCTTACGTACTACCAAGATTTATTTTACAAATCAAGATTTTGATGTTTAAACAATATGTTCCTGTTTTGAAGATAAAATGTATCTTGTTTGTTTTATATTCTCCATGGTTACCCTTATTAAGAATTTGAACTCAAACTTTATATGTTTTCTTTTCCCCAGGATATAAATAATGGTATTAGGTAGGAAAAAAGGGATGATCTTTATGGGAGTTGTTGAAGATATTTCACCAATATTAGAAGAGTATGTTCCAAGTTTCCAAAGACATTAAACTAATACGGTCCTTTGGTGTCTATTTTTGTTATGTATTAAGTATTCAAAAAATGTGATGTAATGTCCATGTACTTCAAGTTTGGGGTCTCTACAGTTGGTATCAGAGGGAGGTTTAGTTAACCATTGGAAACTAGGATGCGAAACCTTTAGTGATATCCATAGTGATATTTCTATGGTATGACTAGGGATGTCCCTAAGGATAAGTATAAGTGTAGGTTATAGTCCTAGAAAAATGGTAATGATCATAGAATTTAACCTAAGATGTTAGATATTGAAGGTACACCCCCTTGATTATGATTTTTTCCTCTCACGCTATTCTTTTTGGGTTTTATAAAATGGATGGAAACAAGAAGATTCACGATAATGGAGGATATGATGGATAATGGAATGATATTATTCATGAGAAAACAAATGGAATTGGATCTGAAACTCCACATATCATTATTATGACTAATCATCAATCTCATAATATGATAAATAATCTCAACTTTGGTAAGTTTCCTGACTCATCTAATAAGAGAATGATGGAGATTTGTGATTATAATAGAGGAAAGAATGTTCAATTTCATTCATGTAAATCATGTCGGAAGAGGCATTAGGGAGATTGTTTTAAAGGAACAGGAAGATGATTTGTGTGTGTAAAAGAAGGACACAAAGGAAGTAATTGTAAAGGAAATGGATCAGTTAACACCATGGACAAGGATAATGGTATTGATAAGACATCAGCAATGGTTAAATGTTTTAAATATGGAATGTACGAGCATTATGAAAACCAATTCCCTAAGGGAAAATCTCATGAAGAGTATCAGCATAGTCAAATGGGTAGTATTTATGTGGATGATGATGAAGAGACTACAAATGATATATGAGATGAAAGACATGATGAAGCTCAGTCAGTGGATTAAGAAGGTGGTGGAATGATTGTATGTTTATCAAGAATAATGTAATGTACTAATGAATAAAGAAAAATATAAGGATTGTTAGACCATTGTCTTTCCTTGAGTTTTTAAAAGTATATGATGAATGGTACCGATAACCATTAAAGGTTATTCAAATATTTTTGGAAGTTAGATGATATGTTCCTAATGAATGGATAAAGAGATAATGAGATGTTTTATAGTATTAATGAGCTCATGACTGATATAAGGAAAAAATGATATCATGGTTTGAGTATATAGAATTTTTAGGATTTTGGTATGTGGAAAGAGTTACCTTCTGGAAGAATTCATGTTTTCACTAGGGTTCTATGGTAATTCATGTTGCAAGAGAATACAAGATTTAGGTATTCACATGTTTGGAATGCGATCAACAAGATATATATTATGATATATGGGGGATAAATGATGGTATTTTCATTCTTGGTTGATGGAATTTCTAGTAATCATTTTCTTTATACTTTGATATTGGATAGATGTATTTTGGATAAGTCTAAACACAGGAATGGATTAGGACGGACATCAGATGGTATTGTTTAATGCTAGATCTTTTTTTGATATTATTTCTGTAATTTTATAATAGTGATGTTTTAGAAAAAAAGACAACCTGAAGGACAGGAGACAACCCGTCACATCAGACAGGTTTGCGGGAATTGAACCCACAACCAAAATGCGTCAGGACTTTTTTCCCTACCACTAGCCTACAATAATTCCATGGTTAGTATAAAATAGTTTTATTTTATTAAACGGTATGATAGATGAAGTATAATTCCATTTTTCGGAATCATATAAGATTAATCTCACCATAGATGGACTTATGTATATTTAATAACCTATGCTAATCTTTTTATGATAGAAACAGATGGGATGACTTGTCATTCTATTACATGATCTGCTAATACTTCATGAATGAAAACTTCAACTTCATTTCTTTAAATAGACATGAAGTGAAAAATTTTCATGGAATGACCAACGATGATATTACACTGAAATCAAGTAAGTATTTCTCCTTATGTAAATGTTCATAAATGTTAGGGAAATGATCTTAAAAACTAAAAATGTTGTCCTAGTACACTCATATCTGATGAATCAGATGGTACCTTAGATCATCAGAAATTTATGGCTTTGTGATTATTGGCTTTTTCATAGCCAGGTTCCCTACCACTCTCCATCAGAACGTTATGGTTAGATTTCTCTTTCATATCCATGTTTTCACCTAAGTTCTCCTATGTGGAAACCCAGGGATTAGTTAATTTGGGTAATTTTTAAGTTTCATAATTTATTTTTTAACGATAATTTTTGGTATTCCTTTTTATGATGTGGGTTTCTATTAAATAATCTTTCATGTAGTAAACCATTTATAACCTCGATGAATTTCAAGGGAGAAATTTATTTTAAGGGGGGTAGAAAGTAACACCCCTAGATTTAATGAAATATATTCTTTTATTTTCATTGATGTATTGGTTTGTATGCTACACCAAAATTAGCTTGTACTATACACAACATCGTATTATCTTGCAGTATACGCAACACTACTCTTCGCTTGTGTTACACACAATTTCATGTTCGTTTTGAAGAAATTATTCTACACAACATTAATTATAGATTTTGTCTAATGTATAAATGAAATATGTTTTTATTATGTTATACTCAACACCAAAGGGATCTTTCACTACACGCAACCCTGACTTGTCTTGCATTACACGTAATCATGACCTTCCTCGATAGCGTGTGCAGTACGCAATACCGGGTTTCACTAAACAATGATATATTGATTATGAACTAGTCGTTATGAATTGTAGTAACTAAATTTTTAATTTTATGACATTATAATTCATCTTACACATTTTATAGAACATGGTATGAGAACAAAATAATTTTTTCGGGTAAAATGAGTATTTTTCAAAAAATTCAGTTTTCCGCCTTTTGATGGCACACCCACATTAAATCTAGTTTTCGAAATGTTTATAAGTTCAATTTGAAGAAATAAAATTCTTATTTTGATTAAGGATATATAAATTTACTTTGTATAAAATTTTGATATTTTTCTGATATGTTTCTTATTTTGATGAATAGTAAAAATACGCTAATTTTTAATTAAAAAAACTATTTTCATCGAGATAATTTATATGGTTAATATAAAATATTTAATGGTTTTAAAGTATAAATGGAATATTTTTTTACCATTTAATATAATTTATGTCATTACCATTAATTTTATATTTAATTCATAGGTAAAAACATTTTAATCTTTGATAATGTTTTAACTTTTAAAACCTATTTTCTTAACAACAAGATTAATTTTAAATTAATTACCACAACTTATATGATTTGAATATTGAAAAATGGATTCCATATTTGGATTTAGTGGGTCCAAATTATATTAATAGGTTACTTTAATTTAATTTTTGACATTGTGAATAGTAATTACGGTAATATGTTTTATTATAGTTAAAGGTGAATCGGGTAATAAAGGGTAAAAATAAGATTGTAAAATTACCTTAACACCTGCCAAAATTATATTGGATGACTAAAAGTAGACCCATATCACCTAAGGGTCGTAATAAGATCATTTTAGAGACTTTTTACCATGAAAATAATTTAATTATTATTAAAACCAAAGAAAGTGACAACATCTCACTCTCTTAAATCTTATATGTATAATAATTTGAATTTAGTGGTAAACATTAGGAAACATAAAAAATAAATTGTGTAAAAAAATATAATCAAATTATATACATCATGTGAATTTATTTAGAATTTTTAGGGATTAAATAGTTATCATTAAAGGTGACACAATAGTGATATTGGAATTATTTTATTGATTAAAATCTCAAATAAATGGTTTTAAAAATATTTAATTAAATATTTTATGAACTATTTCTTAATATAAACTTATTTTTAGATAAATAAGACATTTTATGAATCTATTAAATATTTGTTTCGAACATATCTTATATGTGGATTTTATTTAAAATCAAATAAATTAATAGTGTAAAAATTGACACTATTGTTATTTTATAAAAATAACATGACATAAAATTGTTTAAAAATCACAAAAAAATTTAAAAAAATTTAAATTAAATATTATATGTTCTAAAATTTAATAAATTATCCAATTATGGACAATTCACAACACATAAGTAATTATTAATAACAATTTAAATTTAGATTTGTATTACTACAAATAAGATTAAATAAATTAAATAATGATAAATCATGTTGATAAGGTTTAAAATAAATTTTCAACATGTATAAATTTTATTGGTTGATTATATTACAACCCTATATAATCTAATCTTTGAATATGAGTCATTCTTAAGGTTTTTAAGTGGTTTATGATTTATTATAAATTAATATTCATGAGGTTTCCAGAGGTTCCCCTCTCATCCCTTATAAAAGGGCACCTCCTCCCTCTCCTCTTCACAATGCATTGAGCATTCAATCTCATCCAAAACCTGCCCATTACTATTCTAAAATTTTTGATCCACATTCTGGAGGTTTTTTTCTTCTCAAAAGTCCAACTCTAGTGCCTTTAGAGGAATCTTAAAAGAGGTGAGTCAAAGAAGAGGTACTCTCTTCTACCGATTCATTCAAGTTTTTTTCTTCTTAAACATCATCTTCTTTTGTTTTTTCATTGTAAAGTAATACAATAAGTATCACTAATATTCTGATATAATATTATAAATATGAACCAACCTCATTTCTCTTTCTATCCATCCTACTGAAAATGAAATCACTGCGCGTGCGTACGTATAGAATATCATCTCCATGCTGTGGTGTAATTAGTTTTTCCACCGCCACCTTACATGGATGGGTATAATGGTGTAAGGAATAACTATATATGGTTATAGTAACATCATACTGAGTCTGATATATTATATCATTCACTCCAATTCTATTAAATAATTATGGGAACGATATCATCGCTCCTGCGTACATACGGACTATAGTCTCCACGAACGCGATGAGATTCATTTTCCATGATTAACCATTGAAGTATGATTATAAAGTATATATATAATAAATAATCATGAAATATATTACATAATAATGATACTATATTTTTGTACATATTTTTTTCATTTACTTAATTTCATTCAATAAGGAAACGAAAACAGTGTTCATGCATACGTACGGCCTACCGTCTCCATGAACTGTGTATTTCATTTCACATATAGATCTATAACATATATTTATATACTGAATATATATTATATATAAATCATGTTTTACATTCTAGAAATAATTAAATTAGGATATGAGGAATAATATCAAGAACTACAAATCAAAACACATACGATAAATGAAACGATTTTATCCAAAACGCTGCTTTAACATGGAATTTACAAAAGAACGGGTAATATAAAGATATAAGTGAACCATATATGATATCATAACAATTAATATGATTCTTTAATAATTAAATGAAATTATTTAAATCATTATAAATTAGGTTCTGATACATACAAAGAATATCGAAAATAAGGTATGGGATAACTATTCCAATCTCGTTCTTATCCGAGATTGTTTATTCATAAGTATTTACTGGGGTTACATTTTTCACCCATTTCCATAAAAAAATGTTTTCCATAAAGTTCTTCATATTCTTCCATGCTTGTTTAAAGTCATGTTTACCCCTCTTTGACTTTTACTTTTTGTTATGGAATGAATCTTTCTTGGTTTACCATATGTGGTACTTTTTAAATTTTTTGTTAAAAGTATGAGGAAAATGTTTTTTAACTTCTATGACATGAATGAATATTTTCGGTTTTATAACTCCATATTTTCATGAATCATACAATACAATATTTCATGACTATTTAAAAAAAAATCTGTTAAAATTGGATGACATTTTGTGAAAAGAAAATGATTTTGAAGAAGAAAGGATATTTTCCTCAAGAATTCATTTCAAGTGTTTTATCAAAACCATTTTCCATCTAAGATGACATAATTTCATATATGTATGATTCAAGTATAAGTTCAATATGATTTAAATGGTTTCACTTTTCTTCTGATGAAATGATATCCATTTGTTTTATATGGATTATGTTATGATTGGATGGTGTTTATGAAACCCATTTTACTCTTTGGGTTCTGATGAATGATTTATGATTGTTTTGTGGTACAAGTAAAAATGATTTCATTATGAGATAGGTGGGACTTATATCTCCCTCCAATGCGTTGGGTAAATTTTTATATCACGTGAAATAGACAAGGCTAGAACAGTAAGTTAATCCAGTTCAGTGATATTGGATTGGAACGAGGAGTGAACTCAATTCAGAAAGGGACTTTGTCCAATAAGATGGTCTTGGCAGAAATTCCTTGGCTACTATGGAAATAATGTCATGTTATTAATGGTTTTCCACAATTAAATATTTTATTCCCATACTATTTTATCATGATTGAAGTTCTTTTATGATCTATGCCTTATGTACTGCCATGATTTATTTCACAACCCCAGATTTTGATGTATAAACATTATGTTCATTTTTTTAAGTTCAAATGTATATGGTTTGTTTTATTTTCTCCATGATTACCCTTACTAAGAATTTTATGTCACCCTTTATATGTTTTCTTTTCCCCAAGATATAACGAAAGTTTTTAACTAGGAAAAAAAGGTAAGATCATTATGGTAGATTGTCACGACCTGTCCTCGGGGCCCATGCTGTGACTACCCCAATCCCGTCTTCCATAGGCCAGGGGCTGGCGACTAGGAACAAGGAGTAATTACCGATAGAAAAAGGGAAGGCATTGCCTTTGTAAAGTAAACAAATGCACAGAGTAAGCAAGTAGAAGTAAACACTAAGTAAAACTGGATAGAAAAGTAAGTGCGGAAAAGTAAGTGGGCTAGAATGAAAACCCAAACTGAAAGTAAAGTACAACTGAAAAAGGGAGTACAACAACTAAAAAGTAAAGCCGCAACGTCGAGCTGTCCACTTATACTCCCACCTGAAGGGTGGGTTCAGATAGCCTCCACAGCTCCTCGGGTCCAGCCGTTCGCTCCGAGTACATCCCGTCCAGTGGTCCACCTCCAGGTATAGACCTGCTCCACAAACCTCAACCACGATCAGCGTTGTCCATCATCTACAACCAACACAATGTAGTGCGGGCATAGCCAGGATAGGGGTGAGTATACTCTACTCATTAGGGACGCCGAGACCCCAGAATATATCCCAGAATCCACAAAAGATAATCCACAATGGAAATATACAGTCACGGAGTAACATCCAACTCCAATTAGGTAAATGACCATACATATACCTAATTCATCAATTCCAGTTCGGCTCCAGCATCCGAGCCCAAGTACCACCTGGTCCACACAGGAAAACACAATTCACATCCACACTGGAAGAATAATGTAATCCACACAAGATATCAAGTCTATCTTATCAAAGATAAAGATTGAAAGTCAAGACTCAGCTCACACAAGATATAATTCTTCATAAGAAGCAAAATATGATCAGATGTATCCACTGATTCATTTAAGCCATCAGACCCACACATGATCGATAGGTACTAACCCCCGTAATGACCCAAAAAGTATCGATAGGTACTAACCCCGACAATGTCCCACAAAGGATCGATAGGTACTACCCCCCGCAATGACCCACACAGGATCGGTATGCGCTGGCCCACACAGGACGGCTGAGCGGTGACCCACACAGGATCTGACCCACACAGGATCAGTAGCACTGACCCACGTTGGATCGCTGAGTGATGTAGTTGTCGCCGTTGAATCCACGGAGGTTTCATGTACAGTGTTCATCGTCGTCGCAGTCGGAGCCAGCTCTAGGGTTCCCGCACATAGCAAGCTCGTTCAGAAGGGTCCGCTCCATGAGCCGAGGGGCTGATACATCAACTGACACAAATTCTGGAGTTCATGTATCCAAAAGTTATGTATCGTCATCAGGAACTCAACGTCTCAGACGGCGCGTCAAGCAGACGCCCGGTCTGAGAGTTATTGGCTTTTTCATCCCAGGGTCCTGGTCGGTTTTTATGTCAAAACCAACCCGACCGTACTCCAACTGTGTCCAAAACACGAGCAGAGTAATCCAAAAGGTCCGTATTACTAAGAAGAATTCATCAAAGTCGACGAAACGTCAATCGGACGTCCAGAGCTCATGTTATAAGCGTTTCCGCTCTGATGGCCCGGTTGGTTTCGTGTACGAACCAACCCGGCCGAACCCAAAGTATTTTGAAACCTTCAGTGTAATATACTGAAATGACTGTCTTGATCCAAGGATCTCTACGCAACTGACGATGTATCGATCGGAGGTCTGTAGCCCAAGTTTTGTGAAATAGACCGAAACTGTCCGAAAATGGGGGGTCTGGGCCCGGTCCGACCCGGCCCAACCCCCCTGGGTCGGTCCGAACCGGGTCGACCGGACCCAGGTCCAGGTTCGATCAGGCTGGGCGCGGCCCGGCCTAGCCTGGGCGGCTGGGCCCAAGGCAGCTCAGCACCGGCTGAGCGGGTCGGCTCGGCACTGGCCGAGCGGCCGCGCAAAGGGGGCGCCGCCCCCCTTGAATGAAACTGTGGCCCCTGTGTGGGGGCCGCTCCATGCCAACAGACATGGCCTAGAGCCGCGTCCCCACCTCCTCGGTCCCTCTCGGTCTCGGGACCAGCAGCCTGCCGCAACGGCTGAAGCCGCGATGACCATTCACGGCGGCGCGCCAGGCGCAGCCGCCTCCTTGCGGCCGGCCGCCCCCTCCGGCCGGCAGGGTTTTCCGCGGACCACCGGATGCGCTCCAGTGGTCCGTTTTGCCTTCCATCTTCACCAGTGGTCCTCCTGCGACCGAATCTTCACTGCGAAGACCTCAAAATTCCCTTACGGCCTACTTCGTCATCGGCCACCGATCCGCACACCAAGAACGAAGAAACTGTGGGTTCGGACCTGTTCGTTGGTCCGCACCCACCGCATTAGCAGTTAAAACGGCTTCTGGAAAATTTTAAACACATGACGAGGATATCAATCACATAGATTTAATTTAGCCAAAACCTTTACCTCAAGCGTCGTCGAGTGAGGGTTCGTCGCGTAATTTCACGTCACGGAAGAAGGCGTCGCGCAAGGGGGATCGTCGCGTCGTGGAGAAAGGATTCGTCGGCGTCGCATTGTCGATCTCTGAGGATCTGACGTTCTTTCTGACCTTCGTCAGAGGTCGGAGTTCTTCGCGTTCTTTGCGTTCTTCATCGAGGAAGGAGTGCTTCATGGCTTGAGGGATTTCTCCCAAACCCTATCGCACAACCAACCTCAAATAAAAAAAGACTTGCCTTATTTTATTAACACGCAAGCCAACGTTTTGAAATTCAAAATTGAATCAATCAATTAATTGAATTTAATTGAAACGTTTAAACCTCCCAATTAAAAGAGGAGTTTAATTAACAGATAAACGCAAGGGTTGACTTCCACTTAATGGGGGTGCAGGTGCATTACTAAAATAAAGGAGGCGGTTGAAAAAGGTGGGGATCATGTAGGCCCCACCCCACAATAATCCTACCTAGTGGTGTAGGATATTGTGGGTCCCACTTTAACCTCTTCTCTTAGGTTAAACAACTTAAAATAAAATAAATTGGTTGCCCCATTTTATTTTTTTCATTTACTTAACCCGAAAAATTAAAAATCACACCCGAGAAAACGCAACTCCGGAAAAGGTGTTTCTAAGAAAAAACCGGTGCTGCGATTCCATCGGTGCCCTCTGAATTCAATTACAAGCACCAGATCAAATGTTAAAAAAACTTTCTCGTTCGTTCATTGAATGTACCTGAGTGAAACTTCAGAAAATGATTCCAGGCACACCGGGCCTCGGAATTAGGTCCTGTCAGAAAATGTGTTCTTGTAAAATCCCAAAGAAAATAAAGAAAAACATTCCATTGAATTTTACAGGTATTTAAATTACTCCCACCTCAGGGCTTTACTTCCTCGTAAGGATACATCATAAACTAGGGAAACAAATGTGGGTACTGAGCACGCATCTGAGCCTCCCACTCCCAAGTGCTCTCTTGGAGGTTCCCATGCTATCATCTGATGCGCACTAGAGGAATCGACCATCCACGTAGGACCTTCTATTGTTGATCCTCGATCTCCACTGGGACCTCCTCAAACGTTGCCCCATTATCAATGTCCAGCTCCCCATGGTCAATGATATGCGTCGGGTTGGGCACGTATCTACTCAGCTGGGATATGTGGAAGACGTCGTGCACCCGGTACGACCGAGCTGGTAGAGCCAAGGGATAAGCTACCTCACCAATCCTGCTGAGGACCTGGAATGGTCTGATGAAGCACAAAGATAACTTGCCTCCCCGTCCAAATCTCCGTAATCCACATCGAGGTGAGACCCGCATGAAGACGTGGTCGCCATCCTCGAACTCCAGTGGCCTCTGCCTCCTGTCAGCATAAGACTTCTGCCAGCTCTGAGCTGTCCTCATCCACTCCTGGATGACCTGAACCTTCTCTGTCATGGCCTGGACCATCTCTGGTCCCACAAGTGCTGACTCCTTAGGGTATGTCCAGCATAGAGGTGATCTGCATGGTCGGTCGTACAACGCCTCATATGGTTCCATCCCGATGGTGGAGTGGTAGCTGTTGTTGTATGCAAACTCCACCAAGGGTAGGTGATCCTCCCAGCTGCCACCAAATTTGAGGACACATGCACGGAGCATGTCCTAGAGAGTTTGAATGGTCTTCTCCATCTGACCATCCATCTGAGGGTGAAAGGTGGTGCTCAGACGTAGCTGCGTCCCGAATGCCTCCTGCAACCCCTTCAAAAGCCAGGAAGTAAAGCGAGCATCTCGATCGGAGACGATAGATGATGGCACACCATGAAGCCGTACAATCTCCTGAATGTAGAGATGTCCCATGCTCTCCACTGAGCCCTGCTCTCTGATGGGTAATAAGTGGGACAACTTGGTGTGTGAGTCGACAATCACCCATATAGAGTCATGTCCTCTGGAAGTGCGTGGAAGTTCAGTCAAGAAGTCCATAGATATCCCGTCCCACTTCCACTCCGGGACCTCCAAGGGCCATACCAAGCCCGCTGGTACCTGGTGCTCGGCCTTCACCTGCTAGCAGGTGAGGCATTGAGAAACGAACTCTACCACAACCTTCTTCATACTCGGCCACTAGTGCTGTCGTCTGAGATCCTGGTACATCTTTGCCCCTCCAGGATGTACCGCCAAAGGGGAAGTGTGAAAATCTCTTAGAACCTCCTCCTATAAAGGAGCTGGTGCCATGGTACATCCTCTAAAAAGGAAATCATGCTCTCCTCCCACGGAGAATCCATCAGGTGCATGTCCTAAGGTTATCTGTGCACACCGCGTCTCACAGTCAGTGTCTCCAAGTTGTGCCTCTCTGACCCACTTCAGTAGTGGAGGAGTGACTGTGAGTGACTGAAGAAAGGATGCTCCATCACTATCCATGAATGATATCTACAAAGTGGCTAGCTACTCTATCGCCTCCCCAAGTAGCTGAATGCCCGTCCTCCAGCTAAGGGAATCGGCTACTACATTCTCCTTTCCAGGAGTATAGAATATCTCATAGTCATAGTATTGGAGGGACTCGAGCCATTGTCGTTGTCTCAGGTTCAGGTCCTTCTGCGAGAAGATGTACCTGTGACTTTTATGGTCAGAATAGACTGTAAAGCGCTCTCCCATCTGATAGTCTCGCCACATCTTCAGAGTAAAGTCCAATGCTACTGAATCCAGGTCATGGGTAGCATAGTTCTGCTCATGATTCCTCAACTGACGTGATACGTAGGAGATCACTGCCCGCTCCTACATTAGGACAAATCCGAGTCTGGTCTCTAATGCATCGTAGTAAACTACGTACCCTACTCCCTCCTCCATCAACCTCACGATAGGCGCACTGGTCAATCTCTGTCTCAGCTCCTGGAAGCTCTACTGACAACTTTCTGACCACACGAAGGGTTTTCCCTTCTTCTTCAAAGCGGAGAGTGGTGCCGCAACTCTGTAAAAGTCTGGCACGAACCTCAGGTAGTACCCATCTAGACCTAAGAAACTCCACACCTCTGCCATGCTCCTGGGTGGATCCCAAGCTAGCACTGCCTTGATCTTCATAGGATCCACCGCAACTCCCACCTCAGAGATGACGTGTCCCAAGAACTGGACGTCACATAACCAGAACTGAAACATCGGGAGCATTCCATAAAGCTGGTGCTCTCAGAGTGTTTCTAGTACAACCCGCAAGTGGTAGGCGTGCTCCTCCTCAGTGGTCGAGTATATCGAAATGTCATCGATGAAGACCACAACAAATCGATTGAGGTATGGCTGAAAGATCATGTTCGTGAGGCCCATGAACACTACTGGAGCATTGGTCATGCCAAAGGGCATAACCAAGAACTCATTGTGTCCATACCGACATCTAAAGGCCATTTTCTGTACGTCCTAGTCCCGAAATCTGAGCTGATGATAGCTTGACCTGAGGTCTATCTTTGAGAACCACCATGCTCCCTTGAGCTGATGGAAGAGGTCATCAATCCTCAGAAGTCAATACTTATTCCTCACAATCACCTGGTTCAGGCTATGATAGTCGACACACAGTCGCAAGCTCCCGTTCGCCTTCTTGGTGAACAATATCGGGGAAGCCCAGGGTGAAACACTTGGTCAGATGAATCCCTTTCCCTGCAAGTCCTCCAACTGTACCCGTAGCTCTTGAAGCTCATCAGGGGCCATCTGATATGCTGGAGTGGATATCAGGGCTGTCTCGGGGTATAGATCAATATAAAATTCTACCTCTCTGCGGGGAGGTAGTCTTGGAACATCGTCTGGAAAAACATCCGCATACTGATCCACTACTACAGGAAAACTAGGAATCTGCATGTCAACTGCTCCTAGGATGAGGCTAGCCAACTGATTAGTGATGGGCTATCCTCTCCTCTACATGAGTCCATCCTGAGGTTTAAAGGCCCCCTTCTCTCCGGTAAAGGTTAACCTTCTCCCATCGGTGCGTATACACCGCACCTTGCGCCTAATATAGTCGATCTGAGCATGGAATGTAGTTCACCAATCCATTCCCAAGATGACATCATAAGGCCTTCACACCGCTACAAGAAGATCCTAGCCGAATCTCTCACCTCCTAGAGTAAGCTCACACTACCGGCACAAGTGTGTAATCGTTGAGTCTACTCCCGTAGGAGACTCTAGCCGTAAGGATCAAGCCAACGGCTCTGTCGGAATCTCCGAGCTCCGAACAAGGGCAGCAACAATGAAACAATGACTCGCTCCTGTGTCTATATGAACTATAGAAATGGTGGAATAGTCATAGATAGTACCTCGAATCATCTCGGGTGCACCGTGGTCATAGGACTCCGCTGCCTGGAGTTATGCCTATCTCTGCCCGCCAGCTCCCTGTAGTCTGGGAGGACCTCCTGGTGGTGGGGGTGGTAGAGCCTCAAAGCGTCACCCACCACCTGCTGCTCGGCCAGCTCCTCTGCCTCGTCCACCTTCTCCCAGCGGACTACCACGGTCGACCCTCTGCCTCTGCCTGGGTGGCCCCTCAACCATCTGCTGCTCCTCAGTACAGCAGTTCGGGCAGTCACGATCCATGTGGCCCTGCCCGCCGCATGCATAGAACTGTCTACCTCTCGAAATACTAGCTCTAAGCTATGTTCCCCGCACCTCGGAGCCAGTGTCCTGAGGTCGTCTGCCTGAGGGTTTGGTCTGCCTGGAACCATGTGTCATCCGTCGACGTCCTACTGCATATGTCTCTGCTACGTGCCGCCCTACGGTAGGTCATGCTCATGAGTTAGGATCAGAAAGCAAGATCTCGAGGAGAAGGGATCGCTCCAGTTCCAATGCCTATGTCGGAATGATGAGGGAGATCAGCGATGCCCTGATCTCATGCTTCAATCCCTGCTCGAAGTTCCGGGCCCGAAAGAATGGGTCCCGTACCATGTCCCTCGAATAGCGCAAGAGATTAGTAAATCTCGCCGAGTACTGGGCGACCGACAAGCTGCCCTGCCGCAGCTGTAGAAGCTCCTGGATGCGCACCTCACAGAGGGTGGCTGAGACGAACTCTGAGCGGAAGAGGCTCTCAAAGTCCGTCCAGAGGAGTGATGCCGCATCGTACACCTAGAGCATCAAGCTCCACCATCTTCCTGCTGCCATGTGCAGGAGACTCGCTGCAAGGATCACCATGAGGTCTGCTGGTGTCCCTACCAAACAGAAAACTCGTACAACTACCTCCATCGAATACTTGACTGCCTGAGGGTCCATCTCCCCATGGAACCTGGGTGGTTGCTAAGGCCGAAACTCGTGCAGTGCACTAAGGCGACGTGCACTGTCAGCGGCCGGGGCTGGTAGCATCGGTGGCTCGGCGGGTAGAGGTACCGCCGGTGCCTCTGCTGTCAAAGGGCACTGTACCGAGGCCTCATCGCTCGGTGGGCTATCGTCTCGCAAAACACTCAGAACCCTAGGTTGATGTCATCGTGGGGCCATTCTAAAATGAAACACTTGCGCCACGGTCAAACAGTATACCTGGTGAGCTGACAAAAAGTAATCACAAAGAAAACTTGAAACACACATGCAATCAATGTTTTCGTGCATTGAGTCGGAAATCAGAATTCAGGGTACTGGTGTACGGATACGTCAGTCGCCGCACCAACACTGGACTCCCTGGACAGATAACCACTCTTTATACCCTTAACACCATCTCTTCACATAGAATAAAGATCAGAGTCCAGTGTTCTGTGGTAGAACCGAACTCCTCTGATACCAATTTTTCACGACCAGTCCTCGGGGCCCGTGCCGTGACTACCCCAAGCCCTCTTTCCATAGGCCAGGGGATGGAGACTTGCACCAAGGCGTAATTATCGATAAAAAAGGGAATGAATTTCCTTTATAAAGTAAAAAAATGCATAGAGTAAGCAAGAAGAAGTAAAAACAAAGTAAAATTGGGTACAAAAGTAAGTGCGGAAAAGTAAGTGGGCCAGAATACAAACCCAAACTAAATGTAAAGTACAACTGAAAAAGGGAGTACAACAACTGAAAACTAAAGCCGCAATGTCGAGCTATCCACTGGTAGTCTCACATTAATGGTGGGTACAGATATCCTCCACAGCTCCTCGGGTCCAGCTGTCCGCTCCGAGAACGTCCCGTCCAGTGGTCCACCTCCAGGTACCGACCTGCTCCTCAAACCTCAACCAAGATCAGTGCTGTCTGTCGTCTGCAACAAACACAACGTAGTGCGGGCATATCCTATGTAGGGGGTGAGTTTACGCTACTCAGTAGGGACCCTGAGACCCCCGAAGGTCTCCCAGAATTCAAAAAGGATAATCCACAATGGAAAGATACAATCACGAAGTAACATCCAACTCTACTTAGGTAAATGACCATTCATATACCTAAGTCATCAATTCTAGTTCAGCTCCAGCATCCAAGCCCAAGTACAACCCATTCCACACCGGAAAACAAAATTCACATCCACACATGAAACATAAAGTAATCGACAGAGGATATCAAGTCAATCTTATCGAAGATAAAGATATAAAATCAAGACTCAACTCACACAAGATATACTTCATTGTAAGACGATAAAGATGATCAGATGTAGCCACTAATTCATCTAATCCGTCAGACCCACACATGATCGATAGGAACTAACCCCCGCAATGACGCACAAAGAATCGATAGGTACTAACCTCTGCAATGACCCACAAAAGATCAATAGGTACTAACCCCTGCAATGACCCACAAAGGATCAATAGGTATTAAACCTCGCAATGACCCACACAGGATCGGTATGCGCTGGCCCACACAGGACTGCTGAGCGCTGGCCCACACAGGATCTGACCCACACAAGATCGATAGCACTGACCCACGTAGGATCGCTGAGTGTTGTAGTCGTCGCTCTCGAATCCACAGAGGATTCTCGTACAGTCTTCGTCGTCATCGCAGTCGCAGCCAGCTCCAGGGTTCCTGCACACAACAAGCTCGTTTGGGAGGGTCCACTCCACTAGATGAGGGGATGATACTTCAACTGACATGAAGTCTGGAGTTTATGTATCCAAAAGTTTCGTATCATCAACAGGAACTCAACGTCTCAGATAGTGTGTTAATCAGACGCCCGGTTTGAGAGTTATTGACTTTTTCATCCCAGGGGCCCGGTTAGGTTTTAAGTCGAAAAAAAACTGACCATACTCCAACTGTGTCCAAACCTAGATCGGAATAAGCCCAAAGGTCCATCTCACTAAGAGAAATCCAACAAAGTCGATGGCACGTGAATCGGATGTTCGAAGCTCAAGTTATAAGCATTTCCGCTCCAACGGCCCGGTTGGTTACGTGTATGAACCATCACTGCTGAACCTAAAGTATTCTGAAACCTTTAGTGTAATATATAGAAATGCCCGTCTCAATCCAAGGATCGCTACGCAATTGACGGTGCATCGATTGGAGGTTCGTAGCCCATGTTATGGGCAACAGACCGAAATAGTCCGAAAATGGGGGGTCTCGGCCAGGTCCGACCCAGCCCAACCCCCCCAGGGTCGACCCAAACCGGGTCCGGGTTCGACCCGGATAGCGCAGCCCGGCCCGATCTGGGCAGCCCAGCCCGGGGCGGCGCGGTGCTGGCCGGGCGGGTCGGCTCGGTGCTGGCCGAGCGGCCGCGCAAAGGGGGGTTGGCCCCCGCGTGGGGGCCGCTCCTTGCCAACGGACGCAACCTAGCACCGCATCCCCACCTCCTCGGTACCACACGACCGTGGGACCAGTAGATTTCCATTGCGGCTGAAGCCGTGGTGGCCCTTCCTAGCGGCGTGTCGGGCGCCGCTGCCTCCTGGTGGCCGGCCGGTGCCAGCTGCCGCCTCCGGCCGCCGGCGCCGCCGTGCTGGTGAGGCGTGCCGGCGGGGTTTTCGGGGGTCCACCAGATGCGCTCCAGTGGCCCGTTTTGCCTGATGTCTTCGCCAGCGGTCCTCCCAGGACCGACTCTTCACTACGAAGACCTAAAAATTCCCTTGCAGCCTGTTTCGTCATCGCCCGCTGATCCGCACCCCAAGAAAGAAGAAATGGTGTATTCAGACTTGTTTGTTGGTCCTCACCCACCGCGTTAGCGGTTTAAACGGCTTCCGACAAATTTTAAACACATGCCGAGGATATAAATCACATAGATTTAATTGAACCAAAACCCCTACCTAAAGGGTCATCGAGCAAGGGTTCGTCGCGGAATTGCATGTCACAGAAGAAGGCATCGCGCAAGGGGGATTGTCGCGTCGTGGAGAAAGGATTTTTCGGTGTCGTGTCGTCGATCTCCGAGGATTCGGTTTTTTTGTCGACCTTCGTCGGAGTTCGGCGTTCTTTGCGTTCTTCGCGTTCTTCGCATTCTTCGTCGAGGAAGGATTGCTTCACGGCTTGAGTGATTTCTCCCAAACCCTCTCGCACAACCAACCTCTACTAAAATAAGACTTGTCTTATTTTATTAGCATTCAAGCCAATGTTTTGAAATTCAAAATTGAATCAATCAATTAATTAAATTAAATTGAGACATTTAAGCTGCCCAATTAAAAGAGGTGTTTCATTAACAGATAAACATAAGGGTTGACTTCCACTTAATGGGGGTGCAGGTGAATTACTAAAATAAAGGAGGGGGTTGAAAAAGGTGGGGCTCGTATGGGACCCACCCCACAAATATCCTACCTAGTGGTGTAGGATATTGTGGGTCACACA
Organism: Viscum album; assembly: GCA_963277665.1. Lineage (NCBI taxonomy): Eukaryota > Viridiplantae > Streptophyta > Magnoliopsida > Santalales > Viscaceae > Viscum > Viscum album. Next base: position 12,409,477 of record OY728154.1, read on the forward strand.
TTAACCTCTTAGCTTAGGTTAAACAACTTAAAATAAAATAAATTGGTTGCCCCATTTTATTTTATTCATTTACTTAAACCGAAAATTTAAAAACCACACCTGAGAAAACGCAAATCCAGAAAAGGTGTTTCTAAGCAAAAACTGGCGCTGCAATTCCCTCGGTGCCCTCAGAATTCGATTCTGAGCACCGATTCAAATGTTAGAAAATCACGCTCGTTCGTTAACTAAATGTACCCGAGCCAAACATCGGAAAATGATTCCGGGCACACCGAGCCTCGAAATCAGGTGTCGTCCGAAACTGCGTTCTTGTAAAATCCCAAAGAAAATTAAAAAAAATCCCTTGAATTTTACGGGTCTTTACAGAGATTTTTTAGATCATTCACCAAGATAAAAAGATTATGTTCCATGTTTACAAAGACATTAAACTATTACGGTCCTTTGGTGTCTGATTTTTTATGTATTAAGTACACCACAAAAGTAATGTTGGGTCCATATACGTCAAGTTTGGGGTCTCTACATTATTCAAGATTATGTAATGTTTAAGACTGAGGACATATACTAAATCTTCCATCAGAAAATGATGGGTTTGTGATCTATATCGATGAATCAATGAATGGACTTGGTTGTGTCCATATGTATAATGATATTGGAATTTACTATACATCAAGGCAGTTAAAAATTCATGAACACAACAATATGAATCATGATCTTGTGTTAGTAGCTGTAATATTTTCACTGATGATATGGACACACAATATCTATAGTGAAATATGTGAGATATATAGGGAGAACTAGTTCTGAATATATATCTTCACATAGAAATAACTCAACATAAGGAAAAGGAGATGGCTCAATCTACTTAAGGAATATGATTTCCCAAAATTTATTATGTTTTGAAATTGTTTTTCAAAAATTTAAAATATATTTTACTGAACAATTTCTTAATTACATTTTAATTGAATTTCAATTAATTATTGTAAAAAAAAATTCTGTTATATATCATCTACTGGGGATATTTTTTTATGTATACATTCATCATTATTTTATTGATGTATTTATATTGTTTTAAAATACTTTTTAATGGAAACAATTTTTTATCTTTAGGTTAATCATGATTAAATAATTTCATTCAAGAACATGTTTCTTGTATAAGGTTTATTCTTACTATTAAAAGGATAATGGTTGTTATTATTAATATATAATTAGATGAATACTGTTACATTTTATGATTATGTAATGGTACATTGAATATTCATAGGTGGATACATTATAAACCAAAGAATAGTGGTTCTGTGATAAACTAATGATGGGTGGTTTTGTGATAAACCAATGATGGGTGGATCTATGATAGCCCTCCAATATATTGGGTTTTAAATTCAGCCATTTCAATAGTAATTTTAGGGTTGGAATGTAATTTTTTCCCAATTATGTACATGGTTTATTTATGATTTATAAAAGTTTATAATGATTCTCATGAATGAGATTGTTATCATGTGAATCATGATTATTGATTCTGAGGAATCATGCCTTATCCATGCTTTTCTATTTGAAGATCCTCGTATTGATTGGTATGATTTATTTGATGATTCACTTATGCACTTGGATAATGTTATCATACCCTTATTCACCATTATTATCATTGATGACATTTAATTATTAAATATTATGTTTACCTTTACTAATCATTTGATCTCACAAATATTTTTCTTTTCTTCAGATTTAATATAATTTTTTAAAATGATTTATATATAAAATTGATTTCACAATAATGATTTGGATCCCATATTAAGAAATAATATATGCTTGGTTAAATGGGATAATTATTTTGACTAATTGGGAATTTTTAATCTAGTTGTTTTTCCGAATTATCTAAAACAGTAAACCTAAATTTTCATCCAGTATAAAAGTCATACATGTTTTTCTCTAGACATTGTATTATATATTCGGAATAAAATATAGGTTATAATTCTTAGTATCAAACCCAGTAATATAATGTTATGTATTTTTATATTAGATATAGTATTATAGATCTAGTGCTATTAAATATATTACTAATACTAATAAGAAATTTCCATAGATCTATTGAGTGATTACAACAATCATATTAAGGACGAATTAAGGAATTATAACTCATTATTGAAATATTTACCCACCTTTTTTTAGATGATATGAAAACTATACCGTGTCACATTTGGATCCAATGAATCCTTTATACAATGACCATCAATAATTTCAAATTACATCAAAGATCATTTGGGTTCATGAATTGAAAAGCCTCAAAATGATAATCATGAACAATATTTATTTATTTATTGAATAAAAAAATTACAAATGTGTCATAGATATGAAATAATTATTAACAGTTTCCCAAATCAAGAAATTAATTATTTTAAATTGACTATTCTAGTGGTTAATGGAATATCTAATTAAAATTTGATAGAGTATGTAATTGATTTTCCTAACTCTTATCCATTATTTTTAAATCTCTATTAAAATTTAATTTAATATAATAATATTATTTAAATATAGCTTATCACATAACACTATGTTTTAATATAATTGAGATATATTATAGAAATAAAATCTCACAAATCTGACCATTATACAATAGTTTTTGAATATACCGATATGATTATGAGTAACCAAAATATAAAATATTTTTATAATGTTATTTATTAATATAAATTTAATGACTAATTATAATAAAATACAGAATTAATTTTTAATAATGAAATTTTATGCTTTAAAATACATTTTATAGAAATATGATATTATTGCATTTTGAGCATGGAAATTATAAAAACATTCATTCACAAATAAAAATTACAATTTATAAAAAATTTAACATTTTTGAAATAAACGGGTAAAATTTTACATTGGGTTAAATTTTTATATTTTTTTTCAAATGATTGATTTTTCATGGAATAGTGAAAACACTTACTTTTTAGAAATTATAATTCATTTTCATTAAACAATGTAATTTAATTTACTTATAATTTTGTTGATTTTGTCTTCATTTAGAATAATATAATTAGTTACATTTCCAATAATTACTATTCATGATTTTCATATAAGTTAAACTTTATTCGTGGAAACAATTTTTTGCTAAAAACTATTTTTCTTGTATATTGGTAATTTATGATAAAAAATTATTATAATTCTGTAAAATGAATATTAAAATATGTATACCATATTTGGATTCCAGATGTTCAAATTTTAAAAATAGTCCCCTTTTGTTAGTCATTATAATTAGTAACTCTGAGAAATATTTATCACCTCAATGGGGGTAAAATGAAGGAAACATGGATTAAACAATAATATATGATCTAAAAATCAATCCAAACCTTTATTTTATTTCATTTATTGGATTAAATTCAACCTTGCAGATAAAAAATATGAATATATGTAATTTTTTTTCCATTATTTATTGGTAATGAAATTTATTTTGTTATGTAAATAAAATTATAAAATTTCAGTCTCTTGATATTTATGTTTCTAATATTTTGTTATATGATAAAAAATATTCTATTTTTAGTGCATAATATTTATTTTAAGTAAGAAATAAATTTTCATCATTGTAATTTTTATATAATATTTTTTGTTTATAAAATTATCGAAAATTTTTATGAAACGAAAAATATTATTTATTTATTTAATATGAAAAAATTTCCATATTAAAATGAGTATTATTTCGATGAATTATTATTTTATATGATTTTTATAGACAAATATATCTTTTTAATGGATAATTTAATTGTTTATATTTGAGTTAAATAACATTCTTAATTACATTAAATAAAATTTAAATAAATAATTTCAAAATAAAATTACTGATATTTTATGAAAATAAATATATTCTGAAATAACTAGTAAATAAAAAATATTGATAGAAGGATAATAGGATGAGAAATATTATAAAATCTAAACCTTCTTACATTTATGAGCTAATGCGTATCCTTTTAATAATTTAATCACCCATTAATTATAATAAATTCAATAACACATTTATGATTAAAATTTGTTAAAATTTTGTGATCAGAGACATATATATATGTGAATACATAGTTCCATGTTCCCTAATGGTAGATATTAAAATTAGTTAATATTAGTGATCTCAGTTGATAGAAAATGTGGATGAAGTAATGGGGTTTTATTTTTTTAGGGAACTACCAAGTGGATTGTCTTTTTAGTTTCAGTTAACAATAATTTGAACATGTATATTGAGTGATAGAGGTAGATCCCAATGAATTTGAGTAACGATTATTTCTATTCATTGAGGTATAGTAGAATCATTAATTTTTGGGATTACTAATCATAGATATTCATATTCTACATTCCAGTCCACAAATTTAATTATTGTAGATCTTAAATTCAATGAAACGATTGAAATGTTCAATTTGATAAAGGTTTCACTCTTAATATCATGTTATATATGAATATGTATAGATAATTGAGTGAAATAAATGAGACCAATTATTAAATATGTAAAATAATGGTTGAAATATAAAAAATCCATATATAATTCATTTCACGTGAATTATACAAGAATCAGTGATTTATATCTCATGAATGAATGTTTGATGAAGCTAATGTTATGAAATATTAAGGTGGTATTATAGGATCATGGAAATACAAAAAAATGTTTAAAAAATGGTTGCATATATTTTGAAATATTTATGAAGATATGTGAAAAATTATGATATTTTAAAATTTACTTTATTTCTTTTTGAGAAGTTTTGGAGTTAAAGGGATTTCATAAGGATATTATGAGAGAAGAATAAGAGATCTAAATATGTCTCAGAGAACATATACTACATTTATTAAGTGTTAGATTGAAATTCACAAGGGTCATCTGATAGGGCATAAGAGTAATTTCATAATATTCAATGGAAAATGTATTATGTACCCTTATAAATTGTTTAAAATTATATAACTGAAGGAATCATAAGCTAGACTTTTTGAAATTTAATAACCATATGATTGTATGTAAGAGTCATGATGGAATATGTATGGCTAATATGGGTCCTGAAATAAATATGAAAATTATTTTGATATTTATAAGGATCGATTTACTGTTATACAAATCACTCAATTTTCAAAAAAATAAAGGGAAGAAACCAAACATTGTATATACGAGTCATTTATATTGTGAAAACAGAAATGAAGAAAACTATGAAGTCATATGATAGAATGCATTAGTAATGTTTTTTATATAAAAATCAAAAATATGAAAATATTAAGTGGATAACTACATTGTGTAATAAGAGTATATTCTTATTTAAATGTAAATAGGTAAAAACTAAGAGTCTCACAGGTTTTGAAATTCTCAGTGATGAAAATGTTCTAAAATATACTTTTAGAAATAAACCATTGATTATCAAAATATTTTGTACAATGGATTTAGAAAACATTTTTATTAATATGTTTTTTATTTTAGATCAGAATTAATTATATAACTCTTTCACCATAGAGATAAATAACACTCTATTGTGAAAAAATTGAATTATATTTAAGTAATTTGTATAGATATGATGATTGATTTATGATGGATTGTTGGTAGAAATAATTCTACAATATGTCTCCATAAATTCCATGATTAATTTATTGGATTTTATTGAATAATGACAAAACGATAAACTAAAAAGGTAGAGGTTATTCTATGAATATCAATGCAAACATGCAGTTGAAGGGGAATGGGATAGGTAAAGGCCCGTATGATTTTTTTGAGGTTAATGAAATAGAGATATTGACACTAAATACTACTAATGATAATTTCTATGTTATATATATATAAATTATATTATAGTGACCTTGCATAGAATATGTAAGAATGAGAAATAGAATTATTGGGATAGGTAATAAGATAAATAAGAATACTTGTTAAAATAGGGAAAGATAACTATTTATTTTTGAAGAAAAGGAACCAGATGTGAGTTTGAGTAGAAAACAATTTTCATCAGAGAATGAATTTTAAAAATAAGGAGAAACATATTTAATGACCTATTTTAGGGACACCTAGTACTATAAAATTTCACTTCAAATAAGAAGATAAAGGAATAAAAATTAACATGGAGAGTGAAAGAACTATTTTTTTCAGTCAAATATTTCATAAATTCCGTATTGAGTATCTCTATGTTATTGATGATAAAAGTTAGATCAGTATTGAGATAATATAGTGATCAGATTCTGTGAATAGTTTGGGAAAATGGTTGTTTATAGGGATAGATTTTGATGAGGAGAAACATATTATCAGCAAGAGTTAAAGTACTTTTTTAGGAATAATATCTATAAATATTTACTTATTCGTACATAGAATGTCTTTTATGTCATATTTAGTAGTGACTTAATATGATTTAAATGTGCGTAAATTGTTATAAAAATAAATTACTAAGAGGATATCGAAGTACATGTTTAACAATTTGAATTGAGAAGTGGATTCTAGTCATGTATGGAGATCTAGAATTGAATAAGTCTACCATTTGATTATAAGGGAAGAACATTGTTTCCAAGATGATAATTTCCATCATTTTAATAGTAAAGTTGTTAATGAAAATTCATTTATTCAGATTGAGACTAATCAATGAATGTATTAGGTGACCATTCTAGGACTAAAACACATTTTAATAGTATAGATGATAAAGAAAAATCAATTACTCAGATTGAGAAAAATCATATCATGGGGTTGTCCACCACACTATGATCGGATATTGTAATAATAAATTGTGATACACATTTTATATATTTATTTTCTTTATATATTGTATATGTGTGTTGAGTAACACAACATAATTCACTATTACCCAAAATGATAATTATGGTTTAGAACATTTTTTAGAAAAAAAAGAAAACCACCAAATTTAGTAATTTTAAAAAAAATTCATTCCACCTAATTCAACATTTGATTAACTATATTATTTTAAAATTACTTTGGGATGATTTTTGGAAAAAGGGAAAAAGGGATGTTGATTCAACTACCAACATATAAAAAATATTATAAGAACCAACCTAGACAACATCTTAATGGAATAAGGGTATGTTCCAATAGTGGGAAATATGAAAAATAATATAATTAATTCTAAAATGACATTAACATTCAATAAAATATGATGTATAGAAATAATTTTCCACTCAATCCCCATGTATAATATAATAGTTCATTCACAATGAACATTAAATATTTTTGTAAATATATCAATCCAAATAGTGTTAATGAAAACCAACTATCAAAAAAATTAAATCAATGGAATCAAGAATGAGATTATATTAATAATATCACTATGGTTGATCGTGATTTTAATGTGGTGATATGTACAGTTGTAATTACATTAATATTAGTGAATGTCCTATTTGATTATACTACTATATATTCATTTATATATTCTATGATAACATATAATATTCAAAACCCACATTGAAACGTAGTGGTTGATCTGGTAGTGAGAACACTATGTGTAACAATCCATTTATGTCAATTATATAACTCTTCCCAAATTTAACTTTTTATGTACAATATTTAAGAAAATGTAGTTATAAAACCATTAGAATAACTTAATAAAAATTTAGGAATAGAATATTTATCCTTATATAGAAATAATTTCATTTCAAGGGAAAGGTAAATCACACTTCATACATCAATACATCCTTGGATTCAATACAAGCGTAAGGAAATTAGGATTCTAAATTAGATAGTCCTCATTTATGGATATAATTTACTTTTGAAGAACCATATCTTAAAAAATGATTATGAAAACTATAAGTATTATCCTCAAATACATTTAAAAAACATTGTAATGTTAATATTAAATCAACTTCATTCCATAATAATATTCATTAATTTGAATTTATATATTTATAATCATCAAAAAATATTAATTTTTTTAATCAAGAAGAAAATAACATTTTTTTACTAAATTTGATATCATGTGTTATATAGTATTATATAATATAATAATTTTAAAATTATAGAATTAAATGATAAAATAATAAGTTTAATTTATATTATCAAATAAAAATTATCTTTTTATGAATATATTATTATTTGTTAACAATGTTATTTATTTGTGAAAATTTTAAAATACCAATATTTACGAAAACTATTTTTATATTCATATATTTACAATATCACCTTATTATTTTATTGTATATAAAATTTCATTATATAATTTATATACAATCTAATATAAGAAATTTCATTCAATTTAATATTATTCTGTATTTTTGTTTAAATACATTTATGTACATAAAAATAAATTATTTGGAAAACTACTTTTTCCCATGTTTTACAACAATATTTTAAAATTAATTTATTCCACTTATATAAAATTAAATTGATAAAATTTAATAAATTATTTTAATAAAAATGTAAAAATTTTGTAATAAGGCCACATTAATATTTTCATATTGGATATTAATTTTCTATAAAATAAATTTTGTATCAAGAACAATAGTTATAACGTGTTTAAAGGATTAAATATTGATTAAAAATGGTTAAATGAGATATATATTTTTTCCAAATCAAATATTATGATCATACATAAAACCTTTCTTATACCTTATTCACTGATGTTCTATTTTTAACCTATTTTACTTGAGTAATATATAAAAATATGTTATTAATTTTTTAAATTTCAAATGTATCATCTCCCTCACGTAAAAAAAGGTAACCACAATCCTCTATTATATACACATAAAGGGACACTTTTCTCATTCAGTGTTTCCCCATGTGGATATTAATTTATTTTCATTCTCAAATAAATTTTTGGAATATTTTAACTTTTTCTGGGTTTAAATTATATTATGTGGACTGACATATTTCATTATTTTATTTCCCTTACTGATATTTTTTTTGTTATACCACATTTTCAAATATTTTTTCATTTGGTTCAATGATAATTAGAAAAAATTAAAAAATCATATTAGAAGCCCTGATGATATTCTATGAAATGACAATTCCATTAAATAAAGAAAATATATGTTTTTGGAAAAATGGATACATAGAGAAGTTATTGACTTTCAAATATGTCTGTGTTCAATATAATTTTGATGTTATAATTATAGAAAACTCTAAAACAAAAGATTCTTTGGGAATGAAAGAATCTGATGTAGTTTCCTAAGAAACTATAATGTGTAATTATTTTATAATGTTTTCATTATATTTGTGATTTGGAATAAGGTCAAGAGAACATTTTTGGTTAGAATTATGTTAATATAACATCCTCAAGAGATTATATTTTATGGTTAAGTAGATATGATACAGATTTTTAAGATTATTATGAAGCTTCATCAAATATTTTTCGATTAGAATTGTTTTCCCTAAAATAAATAAGGACGATGAAGTGAAAATGTATCCATATGATAATCACATTCAAAATTAATATCCAATAAATGATGGAATTTTAACTTTGTATTTTTTTTAGTGATGGATTTGTTAATAGACACTGTAAACGGTGGTGCAATAAATGTTACGGAGACACAAAATTTACCAAAGTGGAACACATAGATAGATATGAGTTTCATGAAAGATAATTTTTCAGCTTTTAGTTGAATAAAATACTATAGTATCTAATGTATTGATCAATAATCTATAAATTATATTTGAATTCATCATATGTTTATAATGTAAAAAGATAAACATTTGTATTTACCATTTTTAATATGAATCTAATTCTATGTGGTAATTTGTCAAGAATAGTAGATAGATATTAGATTCATTCTAAGGAATGAGAAATATTTAAATATTTTTTCCATGTGAAATATTTACATAATGTTGTTCAATATATAATAGAGTAACAATTCAAGGAATTGATTAAAAATATTGATGATCCAATAGTTGTGTATGAAGTATTATTTACATGTCTGGGTAGGTATTCATTAAATTTTATTCATTACATGATGTTAAGTTAATAGATTTTACTTAGTATTAACAACCAGTTTATATATAAATTTTAGTTGAGATGAACTTAAATATTGTAAAAAAATCATATGCATTGTGGAAGTTGAAATTAATTTTACTGAAAATAATATACCTCGTGCTGAAAAGTTTATAATGTTTCAATGGTGGAAAGGAATATGTAATAATTAAATTAATTAAAATATTGGTAATACCCCAAAATGCTCATTTTGCAGTGATAAAAGGTTTTAGAAATGTTTTATAGGATATGGAATGTGTTATATGTGTGGTAGGTTTGGTCATCTGGATCCTGAATTCAAATAAACAAGTTATGACATTTTGTGAATTGTATAATTGATTGTATGCCAGTGGTTAGTTTTCTTAATTAAAATTTATTGGGTAATAATACAAATATATTCATGTATTTAGTTATATTTTATTGAATTCATCTTGATTAATTGAAATTAAAAAATAATAATTTTCTACTGTTATAGTTGATGTTATAATGGCTGATAAAGTTTTGATAGGTAAATTACTTGTTTATTTTAATGATAACAATTAATTGATTGAAATTACATATCTTCATTCCTTTATTTATGAGTATTTATCAAGGGTAATGTGAATATATTATCTAGAAGTGATTAAACAATTTTTGTAGAAAACACAAGGTGGAAATGTCAAATCAACCAATATTTATAAGAATATTAATTATTTTATTAGAGGTTTGGTTATTCCTATAAATATTATTGAACAATCCATTATAGAGTTTGTTTTTATTTTGGTTTTTATTATATTCCATTTTATCATTATATGAAATATTTTAGATATTATAATGTTATATTCAATGATTTTATACCTTTGGTAACATATTATGATTTTGAGAAACTAAATGAGGGTGGATGTGAAAGTTGCATAGCTAATATTATTTAAAGTAAATAAGAAATTAATTTTTGTGTAATAGAAGTAGTGAATGAATATGAATACATATAGCCTGATTAATTCCCTAGTTTTATTCATGATATGTTGGTTGACTTTACTATTTACATAGTGAAACATTATAAGGAAATTTTGAAACACCCATATGGGATGATTCATTTAAATCTTTTGAAATTGAAAAAGAAGTGGTAATAATTTCTTGGTAGTGGTTTAATTTGTTTGGAACCATCACCATGGGGAGATATTATTTTATTTTTAAGAATTAAATATGGTTAAATGATGAATTATATTGATTATAGTTTCTTGAAAAACATCCATTTAATGAAAAAATATATTTTACCTTATACTGTTGATTTATTTGATAAGCTCTATGGAATATATTAATTTTCATATATTAATACCATGCATGTGTAAAATTTGTTAAAGGTGGATAATGAATTTATTATGATAATGGAATTTCATTCTAGATTTGGGAATTAAGAGTACATTGTTTTTCGCTTTGGGTTTTTAAATTCTGAAGTAGTATTCATAAATATTATGAATATAGTTTTCTTGGATTATTATACATGTTTATGGTTGTGTTTATTTTTTTTATTTAGATATATTCTAAAAGTCATGAGGATCATGAAATACACCTAAAGATAGTATTCCAAACAATGAAATAAAATTTTTAACATGAATGTTTAATAAATGTAAATTTTGGTTGCAAAACATTTCTTTCCATATGAATATTGTTTCTAAATATTTAATATTCATTTACCATAAAAATTAAATTTTTTTAAGGATGGAAAAGTACTAAAAATTTCCCAGAAATAAATAATCTTCATTTAGTAGATGGTTACTACCAATGGTTTGTAGAAACAATTGATCATTTATCTATCCCATTAATTATGTTGGAACAAAAAGGAGTTAATCTCATCAAAAAGAATGATTTTGTTGATTTTATACAATAAGGGAATAGACTATTGGGGAATGATCTAGTTTTTACCCAATACTCTATAGTACATTTTTCAACAATAATGATGATTATTTCAATGTAAACAATCTTTTCAGCTACAAAATAATTTTTTAATTTAATATGATTTATGTTAATTGAAACCTAATTATCTAAATTATCTAATACAAGATCTAGAACTGAATGTTGGTGTTTATTCTTGTTAAATATAGAGACATCATTTATATGTTGTAAAATGTGAAATATGTATAGACTATAAAAGGTTAGAGTATATATTTTCAAAAAATAGTTTAAAATTAGGGAAATATGATGAATAGAACTAATAAATTATTATGATACAAACATTCACTACCATAAATGAAATGAAAATAGAGTAACTGATGCTTTCAGTTGAAATGATAATTCTTAATTAACAATTCTAGGATTAGAATATAATGCATTCGTAAATTATTTTTTGAACTATATCTTAAAAATTGTGAATGATGGATATTACTTTATTATTTTAATTATTAGTGACTTCATCATTGTTAGATAGAATTATGAAATAAAATTAGGAAGACCACAATTTAAATGAAATGGTGGAACTATTCATGAAATAAAAGATTCCAAAATTTAACATTTAAAATCAATGTTTTTTGTGATCTGAAAAAAATAGATATCCAAAATATATTTTAGTACCAAAAATAATTTCTTGGTTAAACATAGATCTATGGATTTTCGATTAATCTCAGAAGTATTTAGATGTAAAATTAAAATCAAGAGAATTATTGGTGGTATAGAATGAAGAATTATTTTTTAGGGTCCACCATTAAGTTCTTTGACTATTAAACATGTTAAAGTTCAATCAAATCACCAAAAGGGATTATTAAATAATTCTTAGTGATGACTTGTAAATATAAACATATATTTATCCATTTCATTTTTATTTTTCCAAAAACTATTGTGGTGGTAATGAAATTTGTGTTACTATTGATTAATTGACTGATTCAGTGCTTTCCCTTTATAATCAAGATATTATATATTCAGTTCATCCAAAATATTTCACATGGTGTTAGTAAGATTACATGGAGTTTCAATCATCATTATAACTCAATGAAATTCTATAATTATTTTAGATTTTTTGGAATCCCTTTTTAGGTTTTTGGGTGCTAAATTATATTTCATTCCAGCTTTTAATCATTAATATAATAGATAATTAGAATGAATGATTTAAAATATTGATTAATTAATTCATGAGTTTTAGTGGATTTCATGATAATTTGGGATAAACATATATAATTATATGGGTTTTCATATAATATTGTTTTTAATTCCTATATATAGATGAATCCTTTGAATGAATTATATTGAAATTATTTTAATACTCAAATGTTTTTGTATGAATCATTAGAATTGATGTATTAGGGACTAAAAATAATAGATGATATGGTCATGGATTTAAATATGATTAAACTTCTCATGATAACATCTCATACTAGGAAAAGAGTAATTTACATTACTGAAGGAATCATATTTTTATTTTATATAGTATATATTGTTATAATTATAGTATCTCCATGTTCAAATTTAAACTAATTCTGATGAAAATAATTTTTATGCACACAGTTTAATGAATCATAGGATATTCTAGAGAACTTTTAATTAGTTTTTAACTAAGTGGTCATCCCTCCTAACATATACTAGGTACTCTATGTGTTTCACAAATATTTATTAAAAAAATATGTTCTAGATGGATCTCATGTTTTTATCCCCAGTGTTATATAATTTTAATGGACTAATTCAATTTTGGAATAGTGATTTCATGTTAATTATCATCAATATAAGTATGGAGATGGCTTTTTTTTAAGATAACTCGTGTTTCAAGTCACCCATTGTGCCTTTCTCTTCATCTTTTATTTTCACTAGATATTCCAGTGGTGTCCTTACCTCATGATATGGGAAGTTGTTGGCTTCCACTAGGCTTTGTTGTCAATGATATATCATCTCACCCATGGTATTTTATTGATGAGATTCTAGGATCATATAGACTAACTAGTATAGGATTGTCAGTATTCCCATAGTCGATATTTTTACCATGTGATTGGGAAAGGTAGAATGGAGTCTAGTTTGTGATTTTTTGTAGGAGGAAATAAGAGAAGTGGAGTCATCCCATAATCTTACTCTAGGGTCTACCCTTTGTTGCGATATTTCAACTCTCACCTTTTTTACGGACATTATTAGTTCATGGGGACTAAAAAAATCAAGAATTCATCTTGGTCCTCACCATATAATCATTTTTCATTAACCTGAAAATGTTGAATGTCTTCATTTTTATCTTGGTCCAAGGAGATTCTCATGAGTGTATCCTAGAGATTAACTTTGTCTATATGGTCACAGGATATAATAATTGGATGTTAATCATTCTTGGTAGTGATGTAGACTAAACTAACATGTCTTCCAATTCCATTCCATAGCCCCTTGATGCTTAAATCCATAGGTAATTCCTTGGGGGTTTCTATACATAGATGTTTCAACTAAAAGCCTTCAGTCAATATCATCTCTAATGATTTTTGTTTATATTGATATGGAATCCCCCATTCCACCATGTCTACTCGTATGGGTGGGAATGTGATTTTCTTACTGGAAACGTTTATTTTATCAAAATATCTATCATGTTTTTTGGATATTCAATAAGTAAGGAACCATGACTAATTTATATTTCGACATGGTTCTAGTGTGACTATTGTACAAGGAAAAAACATCAGTGTTTAGTAGGATCCCTTATCGCAGAAGTCCACTGGATGATTTGTTTTGTCATTCGGAGGTATTTATAGTGATGTTGATGAAGAACTCTATAAAATGTGAATTGGGATGTTAAAAGATAAAGGAAATTAATATTCAATATATTTACCTCACATGCATGCTTATTATTACCACTTTTCAATGGATGTGTCATAATTTTTAAGAGTATAGGATGTATGTCTCTATACTACAGAGCGATATTTTTTACAGCATTATATTGATTATGTGTTGGACGTTTATGAATCAGTTTCAGTGTTACCAACTTCTCAGATGTAAACTTCATTTTTTTCGTATAGAAAGTTATTATATTGTGAATCTTCAAAACAAAAAGTTGATGTTATATCTAGTTCATATGAAATTGATTTTCCTAGTTTGTCACGTCCCCCAGGGAGCTCAAGCATGAGTGTGTATAAAAGGAATAAAGAGGATATTCCCATTCGGGTATCAAATGAAGAACAAGAAAAGGGGTTATAATTGTTTGATTTAGAAGGGTTGTTCATAGAAAATGTTATGGACCATGAAGAACCATACTTGGAAAAGGTCATTATTTTATTTCTGTATGAATGATATTTTATTAGTCTTATAGCCATTTCATAGAGTTTTGAAATATTCAAAAGTGATAAAGATAATTTTTCTTAAAATTTAGACCCCATCTTTTTAATTTCTATTAAATATTAAAAACTATTAAAGATATATCCCTTGATAGATATGATTTATCAGTTTTTCTCAGTCAAACACTAGTGTTGGAGAAGCCTTCATCAATAAAACACAATTTTGTTTTAATAGAGCCCAAATAAATGGTAATGTGATGGTTGGAAGGTCCCATATGATAATCATACTGATTACTCATGCAATGTACAAAGATATTATTACTTAATATTCTTGAAGTAATTTTGGATCAATTTCATATACAAATTCCGCATCATAAAAGATTCAGTGAACTTAGTAATGATATAGATTGCAAGAGATCCTATTGTGAGGGATAAATATTAAAATGTTTCTTCTAATGTTTGGGAGTTTAAATTTCATGGTTATCATTTATTTAACATGAGAGAACATGGATCGTTAAACTTTTGAGGCTAATGGGATTCTCCTAGTACATGAAATCTGGTACACAAAACTCTTCTATAATGATTTTATGGAAATTAAAAGACACAATGGAGTATATTGATGCTTTCTAGAATCACATTACATTAAGGATGAATTTTATAATAAAATATCTTTTCATAACATTTTTATTTCAAATAATATGTTTTAGATAAAATAGATATATGGAAACACATATCTAACATTCAATGTGGTGGTTGTGTGTGTTAAATTAGAGGGGAAATTATTATTATTTAGAAAAACTCAGTGAAATTGGTAGGGGATGATTATTCTTATGTTTCCATGTAGGAATTCAGAAACTTCAGATCCATCATCTCATTGATATGGGTTTTATGGGATGTCTATATACTCGGTGCAGTAATCTAAGTTTTGAATAGAATGATATGGTGCAGGTTAAATCGGTGTCTAGTGAACATGTAAGGTATAAGATTATTTTATAAAACCTCTTTCATTCGTCCCACCCAATATTTATTGGATCATAACTCCCTAGTTATTACAATAAAGAACGATACTAGAAGGCATGTGCGGTTTTTCTACTCAATCAACTGGAAAAAATTGGAAGGATTTAAACATATGGTAAGCAACTCATATGTTAATCAAATAAGTCGAAATAATAGAAGCATTTATTTCAATTGCTTATGCACTAAAATAAAGAGATCAATGAATGGATTCCTAGCATATCAATCAATTAATCTATCATTGATGTGAATTAAATATATATTAAAAATATGGAAGTGTGCCTTAAACCGAATTGAGATGATGATGTTTTAATCAAAATCAATTAAAAGAGAAGGAAAATTGTAGAAAAAATGTCTAATAAACTTTTTACATGAAAATATCAATCGAAACTCTGCTAATAGAGGGGAGTCGTAACACAACCTATTTTTATCATGACTCATCATGGGAACCCTAGAAAAGAGATAACTGATCTTGTACTGACATGGATCCAACGACTTCCTTGATCCTCAAGGGTTGGTGACTAGCACAAAGAATCATAAATGATTAAAGTGGGAATGACTTTCCTATTAACATTTTATAATTATGATAAAAAATAAATTATGTACTCATGAATACTCCTCAAGGATAATTATACTAAAAGTAAAATAGTTATAAATAACACAATGTTCTATAGAAATGTACCATAAAATTATAATGGATAACCTAAGTGCCAATAGACACGTATATACTATTCCATAGATCAATAGTTAGAACCACCTCCAACTTATTCTTTACCACTGCAAGAATCTAGATAAAGATAACCTACTATCTCTAGAAGGCTTAGCTATGGTGTGAGCTGAAATCCTTGTACGAACTAACCAAGGATTACATAAATCATTCCCAAATTTAATTAACTATATAATTCTATTAATTTTACATAAAGAGGTTTCTAATTTCAAAGAAAATATTTATAAAATCATGCTTTACATTTAAAAGTAGGAAAATACATTAAAAACATTTCTTTACAAACAAATTATATAAAATATTTTATATAAATTTACAAGGTATTTAATATTATTGAGAATAATTTCATATATTCTTTTCAATTACAAACTAGCAAGAAATAGGTTCGTATTTATAAAAGAGTTGGTAGTTACATGCTAAGGGACTATACACACTCTAGGTGACTTGATAATATTTTTATACACATGTCCCCTTGACACTGGTCATGGGGAATTCATCACCATCTCATTGGGTATGTGATGTGTGGTGTTTATGTTTTACCTATAGTGTAAAATCATAATCAATTTTCCGAATAATTCACTAACTACATAAATAATGAATGTTATATAATAAAAAATAATGTTGGGGAATTTATTTTAATAGTTTTTTAAATACAATTCATTCCATTATTCATTTAAAATATTCCAATTAAGAATTTCGAAACCAAAATGAGCTTTTAATAAAAAATCCTTCCATTTCAAGATGAAACCCAATGGTTTCTATAAAAACTATTTTAATCAATTTTTTCCTATTAATAATTAAAAAAAATCACAATTCAATTAAAAAAATTAAATAATTTTTTAATTTAAACAATTTTCATCAATTTCAATATCACATCCCAATTCTATGGAATTTAAGGTCTTCCCAATCTCATGCCAAATATATAATTTCAAAAAACCCTAATTTAATAGAATTGGGTTTTAATCAACCAATTGTAATAAGTTAAATTTATAATATAAATTTAATTTCAAACAAAAATTGAAATTAAATTATGAAATTCAGGGTTAATAAAATGTATCCATTATAATATAACCACCTACCTTAGAATCACTAGATCTTAATACTACCAATTTAATAAGTATATTCAAATAGATAATGATGGTAATGGAAACTAGGTATAAAACCAAGGTTTATGATGAAAAAATAGTTTATTATAACCTACATTCAAAAAAGAGATATAAGAAACCATACGATGGGAAGAGGAGATATATGGAGATGCATAAACGGAATAGAAAACAAACCGGAAGAAGATTGAATGTTTTTTCCTTATGTTGATTCAGTTCTAAGAGGGTCATAATAGGGAAAATGACTTTGGTATCTCTCTTTGATGTATAAATCATTTTTGGGCCAAACAATTTCATTGGATAAATTTATGTAAGGATTGGGGGGTCTTAAAAATATTAATTTGTGGATTACAAACATATACGCAAGGTTAGTTGTGCATGGACGAACTGTAAGAACAAATCATGCACTGTGTATGTGTGCCTTTTAAAATTGGGATACACCATTTTCTCTTAATGGGAAACATGGTTTTCACACCATCCCCAAGACATGAAAATCTCATCTTCGTGGGTTTTTATGATTTTCCCTGAGAGCTACATGGTTTGGGAAGATTGTGTGCCAATTGTGCACTAGCCGGGAAATTTCATGATTTCATATATTTATTCTAAAACTACCCAAAATATACCCAACCAATTAATGATAAAAAAATTGGGGTTTAGGAATATGTAAAAATAGTAACAATACGTCATAACATCTCCACTATAGAAACTTTCTATCCATAGAAAGCTTACTCAGAGGCTTCTATGCCAAAAAGTCAACGCCAATGTTGTCTCATCAGTTCCTCCTTCCCCCACGTATCATGAGAATCCGAACCATGGTTCCATAATAGTTAAAACTATGGTATCATCTTCCCATGGTGTACATTTATTCATAATCGTCTGTTCTCACTAGTTTTTTAGGCATAGAAGAATCATGATAGGCCTTAAAATATATCAATCTCAGAAAAGGAGTTTGATCAGATAAATAATTTTAGAGATATGATACATAGAACCCAGAATGTATTGACATTGACTATAATGGATGTACTAAATGATCATTACATTTACCCACCTACTCAATAACCTCAAAAGACCCAAAAAATGAGAAGCATATTTCCAATTGGTTATAACCCATTAATGACCCAAACAACATGAAACATTCTGTAATACATGGTCTCCAACTGAAAATTAAAACTATCAATGGAAACTATCAACATAAGACTTCTAATATATATGTGTAGAAAACATTCTTTGATGAATCAACGGAATATTTTACTTCATCTATTAAACCAAAACTCATCCACGAAAGGAACATTAACTGATCTCTGATAAACATAATATAGATCTATAGGGTCGTCTATATAATTCTCGAGAAGGATCCATTGTAATATCAGACTATTCAGTATTATTATATGAAAAAACATCCATCCCCAAATTATAAACCCTAGACACAAAAATTTCGAGAACTCGAGAACAAATAATATTCCCTAGAATCTGTGTATCGTATTATTTCTGGTCAGTTGATTGAATATGGTATGCCTTGCTCAAATGACCTTCAGATCATAGTGCCTCTATAAGGCCTCCCCAAAACAATATGTAGACCAGGGAACCCTATCAAAAAATATATTAGATGGGACTATGTGTAAGTGAACAATCTCATTCACATATAGATTATCCAACTCCTCAACTTTTGTTTTATCATGAATGTTTACAATGTGAGATTATTTTTTCTTCCAATTGATCACAACCCACATCATTTTATTCTTTCCCTATGTGTGAAGAAACTGAATGGAAGACATCCATATATATCTCATTGAACTTCTATGTAGGTCCTGGATGTTGCGAACAAAAATATGAAGGTTTCTAGTGCTTGGTCCTAACCTGTTCACTTATATAACAATGAGAAAAAAATTCATCAATTCCCCACCTCATTTCTGTCCATGAAAATCAACACTGCATGTCATAGAATATCTTAGTGGTTCCTAGGTTCACTTCCCAATAAGAGTAATGGATATCCCAGATAATATATTTCCTTACCTCTAATGGTGCAACAAAGTGATTCCAGAATCATAACATTCCGACATTGGATAATGATCACTCAGCAAACGTGTCACCAGAATAAAGAGAATATCTCATTCTATGAAACATATAATTAAGCTTTTGTTCTTGATGAATCATTATGTGAAGAGAGGTGGTAAATTAGACACATGCTAAAGTATCTTATGCCCCTGATTCTGAAACTATAATATGAAACCATGAAAATAGAGCCATTAGGTTCTAGATATTCGATGATTCATTCACATCCTTTGTGATAAGATTCCTGTTAAATGAATTTTCAATAACATTCACTTTACAGAGTCTACAGGTAATTTCAAATTCAAAATACTATCTATAATCCACCCAATGCCTCTAGGTTAGATTCAAATATTTTTGAGAGAATATATAAATCAATCTCTTTTGGTATAAATACATGATAATCCTTTCTCCCTAAAGGTAATTACTCTAAATCATAATCATGTGACTCACAAAAACATGTTCAATGTCAGGGGTTGGATAATTCTTCTTTTTTGGACTAATTTAATGAGATCCATAAGCAACAACCTGATCACTTTGCATAAGTACATAACACGGACCTAAAAATGATTCATTATAAAAAGTCCACATAGCCTTACCTAGCTCATGGATGATTCAACATTGGAACAATATTCAAAAGATGAATCAGATACACAATATAACCCAATCATTTATCATACCATGAAATATTTACTCCATTTTGAGTTAGACAAGTTAGTGAAGAATCCATCTTTCGTAAGTCTATAACGAAGCGACAATAATACCCATCTAAAACCAAGAAGCTCTAAATCTAAAAAACATTTTGTGGTGGTTCCTATGTCCTAATTTTTTTTACCTTTTCTGGATCTAATGAATTACCCTACTTAAACAACATGTTTCCCAAGAAAATCACTTTCTTAATCCTAAAAACACATTTCTCAATCTTGGAATAAATTCAGTGATTTCTCAACAATTCAAGAACAACTCCCAAATGACGTACATGTTCTTCCTCAAACTAATAGTAAAAAAAGATTTTATCCAAAAAATACTACCATGATTGTATCAATATACTACTAAAAAATCATGTAAAAAAATTCCATAAAAATTTAAAGAGATATTGTTACACCGAATGGCATGACAATGTACTCTTAGTGGTTGTACCTACATTGAAAGGCGGGTTTTTAAGAGTCTGATTATTTTATTCTTAACTGATGGTAACTGGATCAATGGTCGATCATTGATAACCACTTTTACCCTTTGAAATAATCAAAAAAATAATCAATCTATGGTAATATATATTTTTTCATTACTGTTACTCGTTCTAGTTTTTGGTAATCAATGCCATAGCAGAGTGAACTATAAGTTTTCATAGCGAGGAGAACCGATGCCACCCAAGGTGACACATCCGGGCATATAAAACCTTTCCCTAAAATATCATCTTTCTGATTCATCAAATAAATCATGCCAATAAGATACATGTGGTAAGAGGGAATAGAAAATTTTTGAGTATCAGTAAATAAATAAAAAAGAAAACTTTATCTTCTCATAGGAGGAAGCCAGATAAGTCAATAGGAAACACTTTTGTAAAAACAATGATAACTGGAGGGATATTACCATTCAATGATTTCATCTCTATATTAAACGTAAAAAATGTATAATAGTTTCCCCAAATATGGATAGGATTTCGTAACTCTACTTGACAATGGGTCACATTCTCCTTGAATGACACAACACCCACCATCTCATGTAGTGAAAAAGACCCATCGAAGAAAACAATCAATTCAGGCATTAATGGAAATTAGATAATCAATCTTGAATATTATGTCATGTCATTTCATGTTGGGAAAAATAAAACTCCAAGCTTGATCAACCAATAATAGATAGAAAACACAAGTGGGACTATAGAGACCCTACTATCTCAACATACAATGGGTGTAGCAAATCGATTACAAAAGACAAAATCTTCATATGATGATTTAGAATACTAAAAATAGGGGATGGAATAAATAAATTATATTAACCAATATAAAATTGAATAGTCACTAATAAAGAATCTATATTAGTTTTACCTATCATGGTCAATGGACCCATATTTGCTTCTTCTGGTGAAACTTCCACTGCGTGATGAATCTTTGTTCTAGATGTCTACGGTTGGAACCCGTTTTTTGTTTTACATATAATTGTTCCATTTTTTAGAAGGTTATGATGATACCATGACAATATTTGTAGTTGAATAAACATGGATAAATTTATATTAGTGACCTGAGAATCTACAAGAAAAAAAATACATCGGTTGCCTTAGTAAAAGCATACTTAAATTTTGCTGAATTTTCACACTGGTAACAAATTAAAGGGCCTATATCGGCACTTCCTGAGGTCTAGAAAAACCCTACTATCGAGAACCAGCATGTGAATATTCATACATAATAATTATCTTAGAGGAAAACACACTACCATTGGGAGGATAACAAACTCTCAAAAACCTTAACACATAATCTAGATCCATTTCAATAATTAATTCAATATCCAACACATTTGCATAAGAAGGAAAAATAAGTAAGAAAACTAGATAATAAATATCATATCATATACACAACACAAATGTTTTAGTGATCATATTATAATTTTAATCAATAGTAGGTCATAACTCCATGAGAATAGTAAAATGGTTTTCGTATTCAGTCACATTTATACGAGCCTTCTTGAGTTCGAAGAACTCATCATCCTTGTAAAGTATCATCGAATCAATATATAACTGGTTAATAAACTAAACATTTAAATCCTCCCACTCTAAGTCCTCGTTCTTATTTGTTATCATCATTTTTTTTCCAAAATATATTTCTTGGATGTTCTATCCGGAAAGTGGCACACTTCACCTTGATTTCATAGGTATCCTCCAGAACCAAAGAAAGAATTTGTTGATGCCCGATAATTAGTTAGCCTCATGGAGATTAGTCGAGCCTTTGAATGGTTCTATCTTATATATAATTAAATCAAGATAATGATTCCAGATAACACACCTTTCAGGTTCCATAGATGGATCTTGTATAGGGATAGGTGCAGGTGTTTGTCAAAATTCATGGACAGTACGTAGAATCTCTTCTAATATATTTTGGTCCATAAATGGATTTTTTTGATGAGATTGAGAATTATCATTAAACTCGATCTGATAATCATGTCATCTCAAAGGAATAATGGTATAAAAATTCATCAAACAATATTGAAGACATCATATTACCACTCAAATAGAGTGAAAAGGGGAAATTATTCCAAACTGATAGTAAATTGAGATTTTGATTTAACTCTATCCAAAAAAAATATTGGAAAAGACTAGAAATAGTCCTCTAGATAAATTTACCAAACCAAAAATAGTGACTTAAGTATAATTTATATTAGAGAAGTCTATGAAATCAATTGAAACTGACTCCTATTTCCCATTAAGATTATAGAATTCATATGGACTTCAAGATAAGAATCTCAAACTAGAGTTATGATACCACTTTTTTATGAACAATCATAGGTAACCTTGTAAGCCAATCATCGAGATGATTATTGAATTGACTTAAGGGAATTCCCATTCCCCATGGGTTGGAGAATAGCACTAGGCATCATAAAAATTAATGTGGGAATAATTTTTTCACAAACAATGCAGAATCAAAATAAACAAGATAGTATGATATCAAGAAAACATTACATGTATAAGTATACTATAAGTCCAATTTTTTTTAGCAACCCAAATCACTATATCAATATACCCAAAAATAATAAAGGAAACCTATGTCCCAAAGGATGCGACACTCCAAGTCCATAAATAAACATCTATAACCACTTCCATATGGTTCTTTTCCCATGCTCGAACTTAGAAGGTGATAATCTAAAAACACATGAACACACAGGTTGGGTAAAAGCTAATATCCCCTTATGGAATCATGAAGGATTCCATAAAATATGAAAAATATTAATTAACTAAATAAATCATTCATTTTCAACGAAATAGGTTTGGAATTTCAAAATAATATTTATAAAAATCTTGAATTAAATTTAAAATGATATAAATACATTAAAACAAAAGGATTATTTTTTTAGTATAAATCAACTTATATAAAATCAAAATACATTTAAAATAACCTAAAACAATATATTATATAAATTTTAATTGCAATCATGTGATAAACATGGACATTTTACAAAAACATAATGATTGTTCTAGGATAAGGGACTCTACACACTCAAGGTGGAACTCAAATATATATATATATACACATGACCGGTCGACACTAGTAAAGAGGATATCATCACAATTCCATCGAGGATGTGACATTTAGTATTATGTTTTTCTAAAATCGTAAAATTGTAGAGTGATGTCGGAATAACTCACTAACTACATAATGATTTACAGTTCTCTAAAAACAAACATCTATGTGAAATTTATATTAAGACTACTTAAAATAAGATTCATAATATTCTCCATTTCAAATATTCATATTGTCCATTTTAAAAATATCTTTTAATAAAAATATAAATTTATGATAAAACATAAAGGATTATATCAAAACAATTATTAATCCATTTTTTCCAAATAATAAATATAAATCAATTCAAAGTTAGATTTCACAATTCAATACTCAGAATTAAATTCAACAGTTTTTTTAATCAATATCTATCAATTTGAAAAACACACCCCAATTCAATGATGTTTCATTATTAATCATCCAACTGAATGAAATTTCATTTATAAATGATATTTAATTTTTATCAACAATTTATATTAAATCAATAAATTATGGATTGACAGTATTTTCAAATCATAATGGAACCTTATACCTCAAAATTTCGAGATCTAGAAACTGCTAACCCTAATCCATATTTTCCAAAGGAGAATGACGACAATGAAAACTAGAAATAAATCCAATATTTATGATCTCAAAGAATAGGATATTTTATCCTCCAATAAAAAAAGAGATTGATTATACCCTAGGGAGGAAATGTCTAATATCGGGAGATAGGGAAATAGAAGAGGACACTAACTAAGAGAAGATCAAATGTAATTCCACTATTATATATTCACTTTTGGGAGGGTTTTGAGGGGACAGAAAAAAATCATTGGATATACATTAAGGGATAAATCTTATTTGGGTTGTTGAGGTCTACCAGGTACAATTAATCAGGGTTTATAATGTTTTTAAAAAATATGTTTGGGATTAAAAACATTAACACAATGTTAACTGGACAAGGATGCATGGTTAGACCAGACATGTGCCTTGCTCATGCACTTATTTAAAATGGGATTCAATGTTTCACCAATACCGGAACACATACTATAGAATCGAGTTCAATTGATGAAAAAAACTAACATTCTGGATTTGATCAAATCTCCCTGAGAGGGCCATGGTTTTTGGAAACTATGCGCCAAACATGCACTATATCAGAAATCTCAAAATTTGTAAAATATTATTATAAAATTACCCCAAATGAAATCCAAAAAAGTTCATGATAAATATATGGGTTTAGGAATACCTGATAATAGTAATATGATGTTACAATTTCAGTTTTTTCTCAATGAAAAATATTTCTACTTAGAATATCCTTACGAAGATGGATTATGGGTCTTATGCAAGATATTTTGAAGTTTTAGGAATGATTAATGTGGGTAACATTAAGGATTTATTGGAAGGAAAAAAAGTATATTATTGACCTTCCATGAGTTAGTATCCTATTTAAAAAACATCAAGAGTTTTATTTCAGGACTAGGGGAGGTGGATGAAACTGAGCTATTTGTAGTCAAATAGGAAGAAAAGAAAATCAATGAACCAATATTGAACATAATACCAGATAGTTCTCCATAACCTAATTGATTTCTAGTATCATTTTTTATATCCACGTAGTATAGAGATAATTTCCACTTTAATGTTGCCATTTGGACTTCATCAAAGTTGTGGCACTTCTGATTTCCATGTGTGCTTCCATGGTTTTTCTAGTTCCAATATTTCATCATCTTGAATCCAACCATCAATACCACCCTATTGGTATTTTCATTTACATTTATAAAATATTAGCTATAATCATCAAAAAAATAATAAGCAAGATAATTCCAAATCTAGTCGCCTTTTAACTACAAGGGTGCATCCACTTTATGAGCATTCTAGAAGAATTGTGGTTAGAAAATGGCATGGTTAATGATATTACCAAGAGGATTATTGGTACTATTTTTATCATCCCTGTTGATATGACAATTTCGTATGACATGGTAGTCTAATGAATAATTAAAAAATTTATGAGAATGTTTCACTACACAGAAAAAGCTAGTAATAATATATTTAGATGCAACTACACCACATTGTTTTCATTATCCCTAAGGGGAATGAATTTCAACACCATCATGATAATAAGGGGTCAAAGGAAATGTTATCCTATTTCACTAAGTTCATTCATTATTTAAAAATATTCTCTCATAACATAGATCAAAAATGTTTTAGAACATGGATTAATTATAGTTTATAGAAATAGATCAGGGGAATGTATTATATCTCATATCATGTTTGTTTATGATATTTTTATGTTTATGAATGGTAGGTCAAAATGTATAAATCAGATCAATAAGCTCATGGAAGAATACATATCCCAATTTTTTAAAACAATTAATCCTGTGAAGATCAATTCATTCATTTCTAGGAAGTTTTTAGAAATGAATAGTAAAAGGATCCAATGTAAATGTGGAATTCAATGTCATAACTTCCCAATGGAGAACTTTGGTGATCATATTTCGGATAGAAAAATAATAAAATACATATTTTAAGGAATCTTCAAAAAGATTATTGGGTGTATTTGAAATTGTTAAAATAGGCTAAACTCTTATGAAGGTCATATTTCCATGATTAATAGTGTTATTGCCTCAATTTCAATGCATGTGTTTTCTGTTATCAAGAAATTGAAGGGTAAAATAGTTCTAGTTGAAAAAACCACGTCTAATTTCATATGGGATGAAAATATGAATGGTTGATGTCACTAGGTTCATAGACAAGGATGGTGAGGCCATTAATGTAAAATCCCTGGTAAATAAAGAATATGAAATTTTCATATTTATTAATATTTGTGAATAAGATATTAATATTACTTTAAATTAGATGCTATGTTCGATGGCGTACCCAATACACAACATTGAGTTTCATTGAAATTTTACGTTGCACTATAATAATATAATAATATTATTTTAAATGGTAGTAAATGCCTAGCTGTTGTAAGGGTGGGAATGTATAGAACATACTAAAAAGTATTATATATGTTTTTTAAATAATTTAACAATTACACAATAAATGATAGAGGCTTAAAATGCAAATGAATCCAATTTTAAGCATAAATATTTTAATATTCTTTCAAAGGTCTATTAACCATCTTTTGATGGAAAACCCTTTTTAAATATACTTTTTATTACTTTTATATGTTATATTTGACAAAATAAAATCCTTCTTTAGAATAAATACATCAAAATTTTCTTTGTGTAAATTTTTTGTATTTTTTCGATGAAGTTCATTTTTTAATGAATAGTGAAAAATGTTGTATTCAAATTGAAAACCTCATTTTAATAAAATTTATTTATATGGTTATATTATCTTTTTAATTGGTTTTAAATTTTAGTTAAAATATATTTTTACCATTTAATCCAGTGGTGGTCATTGAAATTAATGTCACTTTAAAATTGGACATAAACAAGTGTCAATATTTTGATAGATATTATTTCTTAAAAACACGCTACTTGTTTTGACAACAGGAATTAATTATAAAAATAATTAATTCAACATATATGTTTTGAATTTGATAAAATGGATATAATTTTTTAATTTGAAATATCAAATTTTCTTTGGATAAATTTTTGGTATTTTTTTGAAAAATGTTTATTTATATTGAATAGTGAAAAATTCTGCATTTTACTTCAAAACTGCTTTTTTATCTAATTTAATTATATAGTTAAGTTGTAATTTTAATTGGTCTTAAAGTGTAATTTAATTATGTTTTTATCTCTTAATATTATGTTGTTCATTGGAAGTTATTTCTCTTTTCAATTGGATGTCAAAACAAGTCATTCTTTTGATAAATTTACTTTTTAAAAACTAGTCTTTGGTTTTGACAACGGGAATTATTTTTAATTTAATTACTGAAATTTATGTGTTTTGAATTTGGTAAAATTTATTCCATATTTTTAATCATAAGGTCCAAATTAGGTAATTATGATTCATTTGTTTTGGGACATTATGAATTGTAACGACGATAATTATCTTTAATTATCGTGATTGATTAGTAATCAGATTGTTAAGGGTAATAAAATAATATCATAATAATATAAAATGACACCAAAATGTGTAAAAATCCCATTTTTTGAGTCATGTCCGACCATGTAATGGTTTTTAACAAACTTGAGGGCCGATGGAGTCACATGGGTGTAATGGTGACATTTATGAAATTATTTGTTTAAAAAGAAGAGAAATATGACCATGGTTTGAATATCCTAAGTAAAAAAATTTCAATTTTCAACCATAAATTATCTATTAGAATATAAATATTTATTCAAAATCTAAAAATATTTCCAACATCATTGTATTTTTTTTATAATTTGTAGACATTAAATAAATAAATTTATTTATGACACTATGACAAAGCAGTGATTAGCACATTAATGAATGATTTAAATAAAATGAAAAGATAAAGTACAATCTAAGACATAAACTTGTCAAAAACCTATTACATGGGTGGATTTCTATCCCTCATCACCTTATCCTAAAAATATATCCTTGTGGGACCTTTAAAATCCAAAAATAATTTTATAATCAACTAACATTTCAAGACTTTCCAAAAGTGACCCCCCTCCCTCTTATAAAAGGCTCCCACCTCTACCCCTTACCCATACCTCTCAAGCCCTTGGATCATCCACCCTCCACTCATATAATCTCTAAACATCCCTCTAGTACTCCGATAAGCCTAACATAGGGCATATTTCTTTCCAAAGAAGCCTTTGGCTCAAATAAAAAAGAGTTAACCGATTTAAAGGTAATGTCTTCTCTCGAGTTTCTTCCTTTTATTTTCCTTCTTCTCTCAAAAATATATTATCAATATTAGATCCCATAATAACACCAGTATACTAAATATAGTAGGATTTTTTTATGATAAGTATTCTACCTACACTTACATACTCCTCTGTCTAATGGTTAAAGAACATATTGTTTCGGTGGGTGGCGAATTACTGCCTCGTGAAACAATGATTGTTCAATCTTATTTTAACACCTCTCATGATATCTATTATGAGGGAACTATATTTATATATGATATCTATTATATTTATGTCTTATCTATGCTTATGTATTTTATATTTAAAACATACCTTTATGCTTTGCATGTTGTGCAAAAGCGAAAATTTCATATAAGGAAGTGTGGACAATCGCCACCTCAAGTGATGTGACTCGTTCATGCCAAAAATGTAATTTATAAATAATTTAATAAATGAAATTATGTAACTAATATAAAATATATATGACACTATAATTATAATATATTTATGTCTCATTTAGTTTTAATGACCATTAATATGACAAAAAATGAAAGCAACGTTCATGTGTATGTGCGGCCTACCGTCTCCATGAACGGTACATTCCATTTCTTATCTCTAAACATTATGAAATATTATTATTGACATATATAAAGGATATATATGATATTTAAATCATGAACAACATTACGGAGATTATGTACTTATAACTACATGGACAATTCTTTTCAAATATGTTCATTTTTTACTCATGTACCGAACATCGACAAAATGTATGATATGAACTCACATAATTATCTAATTATTATAACATAATAATATGTGATATTAATTGAATAATAAAATTTAAAGTAACTACAGATGAAATTATAAATTTACCAAGGTTTATTATTTAGGAATATAATTAAATGAACAAGACAAGTCAGACTTGAGGTAAGGGATTTCCTATCTCACTTTTAATTTCGTGATATTTCAATTGTTAGCCACTTATTTGATCCATGTAGTGCATTGTGTACATAAATTTCATATATATTATAATTTTTTATAGTTATATTCATTATATTATGTGATTCATTTTGTGTTTATTATTTTTTTGTAAAACGACTCGATAAATTACAACAAGGTGAAGGGTTTTATCTCACTTTTTATTCCCATGAGATTCATGCTAAATTTTCACTATTTACTTTTCTGTGGTGTCTGTACTGCCCATGATTGTATTATTTGTGTAATATAATTTAATTTATGGGTATTTACATCTTAATTGTATGATCCTTCTGTCATGGGGTGTACGTTTCAAAAGTTACCCAAATCATTAAGGGAACCTTTCACCCACTTTTTAAAATACATCCTTTTCATAGGTCTTTTAATTTACATTTTATTATGTTGGGATATGTTATTATATATCCTTATTGTTGTATATTTTGTGTCCAATTTATGAGATACCTATTTTATCTCTCATCAACACATTTTCTGAATTTTAAAGCGACTCCATTAGGCTGTCAAATTTTTGTAAGGGAACTTCTTTACCAAATTCCAATTCGTTGGGTTAAACCTTTACTTCTTGATTATGTCATACTATGAATATTTGTGGATGGCCTATGGTTGTTTTACACATAATATCCACTTATAGTTAGTGTATTTATATTTTTCAAACATAATTATGTATTTTATTTATCCATAATCTAAGGATACTGTCTTTGTATAGGACTTTGCCTCAATCTATTTTCATTGAGGAATCATTTTATTTCTACACGACATTATTTTATACGGTGCATAAAACCCCTTTCACTTTTAATTTCATTTAAAAGTAATCTTCTTACATGAAGGATTTTACTAAATGAAAAATGAAATATTTTTGTCTTACGTATGAGGCAACAATAATTTCTCCACCGTCGTGACCATTATTTGAGTTTCAGATTCCTTTACAAGACAAAATTTTTTTAAATGAAAAATAAATACCATATTTTTCTTTTCTTTAATTTTGGTATTGAAAATGGTTATGATAATTATTTGATCATATCAATGTGTTATATTGATATGTTGTGATTGAAATGTGGACATGTTATGTTTCTTTTATGCATGGTTTATCTGATACAAGTATATTATGTTTTTTGTGTATTGTTTATGAAGTCGGGCAGTTCCATGATAAAATAAGTGCGGGTGAGCCCGAGATAGCTCTCCAATTCATTGGGTAACATGAAGGAGTTAAAATCTATGGTTTCCCTAAAGAGATTTATGGAATATAGGGGGAGGGGTATTCCAAACGTAACCGTGAGGGTTACTCCCTACGTAAGAATGTTGTGAATTCCTCATGTTACCTTTATATCTTATGATTTTTTATGAGTTATTCATAAAATTTATGATTTCATGAGGTATGTTAATGTACCTATGTTTTATGAATAAAGTATGATTTAATTGATTCTTATGTATACATGGGCTAATGTTTTCTTTCTGTATTTTTATATCGCTTACTTATCTTTCTATGCTCATACCATGTTTTTGAAATTTTTCCCACATGACATAAAGATGAATAGGGTCAAGGATGGGATCAAGGAAAGACATGATGTCTAAAACATGAAACTAGTCATGATTCTTTTTTAAGTGTTTTTATTTTATGAAAAAATGGAATCTGAGTAGAAGTGTCTACTTTTTAATATTATGAGAAATAATAGTTATGTCTTAATTCTCTAAAACTATAAACCTGAAAAGATCCTAAATGTAAATTATTCATTTAATTCAATATTATGTAATGTTCTATGTTTGGTTCCTTATAGTTGGGGTCAGAGGTCGGTTTAGATAACTTTAGAGGTTAGGGTATTCTTTAAACTTAAGTGACATTACCATAATGGTTAGGATTTTAGAAAGAGTCATAGTTTTTATATATAAAGTGAATGAGTTTAAGATAACATAAATAATTATATATTAGTATTATATGATTATTTTACTGATATACTCTCACAGACCTTTTTGGTTTTAGTAAGTGGCTGGATCTACTAGCTACCAAAGTAAAAGGGGATGTGAAGAAAACTGTGACGGTTTTCTAAATAAGAAACTGAATGATATGGGAGCTGCAATGAGAACTCTTGTAGATATTCTCAACCAACTATCTGCAGTCATGATTGACCACCTTAACCTTAGTGATTTTTATAAGACATCATATATGCGATAAAAAAATCCCTATGGAAGTTCAGGTAATAATCATAAAGTTATGTATGTTCAAAAACCTATGTGCCAAATATGTAGAAAGAAACACATAGGAAAATGTTTCAAAGGGACAGAAATAGGTTATAGATGTTGAAATTAAGGTCATAAAGCAAGAACCATCCATGGAAAAGAAAGCATCTAGTTGACTATAGGAAAGGAAATATGTTCTTTCTAAAAGTTCAATTGAATGTTTTAAATGTGTTGGGCATGTTTATTATGAAAACACATATACTACGAAAAATATTCAAGAAATATGATCACCGGGATCATAAAAATATTAGTTTATCAATACCTAGTTCCATTCCGATTGAGGATGTAGAAACTGATAATGACCAATGAAAGGTATGGATTATTTCTTAACATATGTTTTCCTATTATGGAATCTTAGGATATGATTCATGATTTTGTTTGTAGGAAAGAAGTATTTTATAATAAGATATAAATGAATGGTTAATGTATCAGGAAGAATGTTGAATGAGTAAGAATTCAATATATAAGGGATTCACGAGGTATGGAAGATTTTAGGATAGTGAAATAATTAAAAGTATAAAGGCTCTTTTGATGATGAAATTATATTAGAAGACTTTTTATAGTACATGTAACCCTGATCTTTGATATATGAAAATTTTATTCAAGGAATAATTATCTTTACTTTTATGGATATAGTTATAAAGAACTATTTGGGTTTATATGATCCTTGGATTTGAGGAAATTACTGGTTAATACATTTTGGGATGCAAAACAAAAGTTATTAGATAAAATTTGTGGTTAAAATATGTTATGGATATTTTATATTAATTTATCTCTTATTGGGAATGTTATAAAATTATATAGTTTTTGAAAAAGGATAACATTCAGACCTTGTGACAACCTGTCGCATGGGGCGAAGTTGTGGGGATCGATCCCACAACCAAAGTGAAACTGGTATTTATCACCTACCACTGGACTACGATATTTCCTTGGTTAGTATGACATATTCTTTATAGTTAGATTATTTTATTAATCAATAATAATTTTATTTTGGTATATCCATGGAAATGATTGACCAATCATGGACGATATGTGATTAGGTTAATAACTTTTCAATATGAGACTTTAAGAGTAACTGATGTTATTTGGAGATAAATGTTAAGATTTATCTTAGAAAACTATGTGATTAAATCCTTCAGGGATTTGGGTTCAATCATAGTTTGGATTACATTGAATAATTTTATGGATAAATGTTTATTTAATGATCTTTCATAAACCTTGAGTTCATTTGGTGAATTTTGGAGATTTGGAGTAGCTTTTCTTTTTGTAAAAGATTATCCTTTTTGGGGATTATCAAATCTTGTACTAACCATTTTGGTTTTGGTTAATTCTAAATACATAGGAAATATATAGTTCTTTTTTTGTATTAGTTGATTCTCTAGTAGTTGATTATCTCCCTCTTAATGTGAACAAGTCATCCTAAATACTCATCTTTTGGAGAAAATACGAGTTTTTGTAAGAAATCTAGTAAGAGATGAAAGTCTACATGTAAAGTAAGTATGTTTACTTATGTTTTAGTCAAGCTCATAAATAAATTCCTCAATGAAAAGTAACATAAAACATAAATGTTTTCTATTAACTATTCCTATTGGGGAATCAAATACCGTTTAACCCATCACATGTTTGTGATTTTCTGGTGGTTAACTTTCTCCTAGACATATTTTCTATAACTCTCCATCATAACTTGACCCTTTGTTTCTCTTCCATATCCATGTTTTCCTACAAGGAATCCTGGTATGGGATAACTCTGGTGACCTTTTTACTTCTTTTTCATTCTTTTAAAGTGATAGTTTTACTGACTCTTTTTCCGGTGTGGGACATTCAATGAAGTTTCTGAGCCCAATTTTAAAATTTCGATGGATCAATTCCCAAAAGGGCGGGAGGATGTAACATCCCAGGTAAATTAAGGATATGACACTTTCATATTTATTATTATTTGTGAATAA
The DNA here is from genome assembly GCA_963277665.1 of Viscum album. Classification (NCBI taxonomy): domain Eukaryota; kingdom Viridiplantae; phylum Streptophyta; class Magnoliopsida; order Santalales; family Viscaceae; genus Viscum; species Viscum album. The sequence continues at coordinate 12,443,675 of OY728154.1, forward strand.
AATATTAATATTACTTTAAAGGGGATGCTATGTTCGATGGCGTTCCCAATATGCAACAACAATTTTCTTTGAAATCTTATATTGCACACTTATAATATAAAAATATTATTTAAAATTGTAATAAACGCCTAGATGTTATAATGGAGAGAATGAATAGAACTAACTAAAAAATTATTATATATTTTTGTTAAATATTTTAACAATTACCCAATAAATTATAGAGGCTTAAAATGCGAATGAATCCAATTTTAAGCATAAATATTCTAATATTCTTTAAAGGGTCCATTAACCGCCTTCTGATGGAATACCCATTTTAAATAAACTTTTTTCTCACTTTTATATGTTATATTTGAAAAAATAAAATCCTTCATTAGAATCAGGACATCAAAATTTACATTGCGTAAATTTTTGGTTCTTTTCTAATAAAGATAATTTTTTATGAATAGTGAAAAATGATTTATTTGAATTCAAAAACTTTTTTAATATAACATATTTATATGGATAGATGATATGTTTAATTGGGTTTAAAGTGTTGTTAAAATATATTTTTAACATTTAATATAATGGTGGTCATTGAAATTAATTTCACTTTGAAATTGGACATAAACAAGTGTCAATATTTTGATATAAACTGTTTCTTAAAAACATGCTATTTGTTTTGAAAACGGGAATTAATTATAAAATTAATTAATGAAACTTCTATGTTTATAATTTTGTAAAATGGAAATCATTTTTTAATTTGGAATATCAATTTTTCTTTGGATAAATGTTTGGTATTTTTCTGACAAATGTTTATTTTTAATGAATAGTTGAAAATACTGCCTTTTACTTTAAAACTACTTTTCCATCTAATTGAATTTTATTGTAAGATTTTCCTTTTAATTTTTTTAACAGTTTAATCGAATTATGTTTTTATCACTTAATACAATTTTCTCATTGGATGTAATTTCACTTTTCAATTGGATGTAGAATCAAGTCAATATTTTGATAAATTTTACTTCGTAAAAACACGTCATTGGTTTTGACAACCAGAATTATTTTTAAATTAATTACTGAAATTTATGTTTTTGGAATTTGGTAAAATGTATTCCTTATTTGTAATTAGAAGGTCCAAATCATGTAATTAAGACTATTTTGTTTTTGTACATTATGCATAGTAACGATGGTAATTATCTTTAATTATCGTGATTTATTAGTAATCGAGTAGTTAAGGGTAATAAAATAATATCATAATAATATAAAATGACCCCAAAATGTGTCCAAATACTTTTGTTTTAGTCACGGACGACCATTTGAAGCATTTTACCAATCATGAGGGCTCGTGGAGTCACATGGCTGTAATAGTTACATTTCTGACATTATTTTTTAAAAAAGAAGAGAAATATAACAAATGTTTTTATATCCTAAGTAAAAAAATTAATATTGTTTAGATAAATTATATCTTAGACTATAAATATTAGTTTGAATGATAAAAATATTTACTAAATCATGGTATTTGTTATAATTTTTAGACATTAAATATATAAATTTATTTATGACACCATAATGATGCTGTGATTACCTCATTAATGAACGATTTTAATAAAATGAAAAGATAAGGTAAACTATAAGACCTAAAATTGTCAAAAACCTATTTTATGGGAGTATTTATAAACCTTATCATCCTATCATCAAACAATATCATTATGGGTCCTTTAAAATCCGCAAATCATTTTATAATAAAGTATCATTTCAAGACATTCCAAAAGTGACCATTATCCCTCTTATAAAATTCCCCCACCTCTACCCCCTTACCCACACCTCTCAAACCCTTGGATCGTCCAAAAAATACTCATATTATCTATACACATCCCTCTATTACTCCTATAGGCCTCACTTTGGGCATAAGTCTTTCCAAAGTAGCCTTTGGCTCAAATCAAAAAGAGTTGCTCGATTTAGAGATAATGTCTTCTCTCATGTTTCTTTCTTTTATTTTTCTTATTCACTCACCACTATCATCTTATTATTTGATTCCATATAAACACCAGTATACTCAATATACCAGGATGTTTTTATGATAAGGATTATACCAACACTTACACACACCTCTGTCAAGTGGTGAAAGAACATACTGTTTCTGTAGTTAGCGAATTACTGCCTCATGAAATGATAAATGTTCAATCATCTTTTAACACCTCTCATGGTGGCCATTATGATGGAACTACATTTATATATGATATTTATTATATTTATTTCATCTCTATGATTCTGTATTTTATATTTAAAACATAACTTTATGCTTTTCATGTTGTGAAAATGCGATAATTTCATATAAGGAAGTGTGGACAACCGCCACCTCAAGTGATGTGACTCATTCAGGCCAAACATGGAATTTATAAAGAATGTAATTAATTAACTTAAGTTACATATATAACATATATATTATAGTGGAATTATAATATATCTATGTCTCATTTAGTTTTAAAGTCCATTAATATGGCAAAAAATGAAAGTAGTGTTCATGCGTACGTACAACCTACCGTCTCCATGAACGGTACATTTCATTTCTTATTTCCAAACATTATGGAATATTATTAAATACATATTTACAGGATATATAATATTTTTAAATCATGAACACCATTCTAGAGATGATTTACTTATAACTACATGGATAATTCTATTCAAACAAGTTTATATTTGACTCATGTACCGAACATCGACAAAACGTATGATATGAACACACATAATTTACTAATTATTATAACCTCATAATATGTGATATTAATGTAATAATACAAATTAAAGGAGTTACATAAATAATTATAAATTGGCCATGGTTTATAATTCAAAAATATAAATAAATGAACAAGACAAGTCGGACTTGAGTTAAGTGATTTCTTAACCCACTTTTAATTCCGTGAGATTTCCATTGTTCGCCAGTTATTTGTTGAATGTGCTGTATTGTGTACTTAAATTTCATATGTATTATCATGGTTCTATTTATAGACATGGAATTATGTGATTATTTTGTTTTTATTATCTTTTGGTCAAACGACTCTATTTATTACATTGAGGTAAGGGGGGTTTTATCGCACTTTTTATTCTCGCGAGATTCATGTTACATTTGCCACTATTTTCATTTGTGTGGTGTTTGTACTATCCCTGATTTTACACTTCATGTAATATAATTTAATTATTGTGTATTTACATCTTCATTGTATGATCCTTTTCTCATGGGGTGTACATTTCTAAAGTTACCCAAATCGGTAAGGGAACCTTTCATTCTCCACTTTTTAAAAGGCATATTTTTGTTTGGTGTTTAAATTTACATCTTATTATGTTGGGATATGTTATTATATATATTTATGGATGTAAATTTTATGTTCAAGTGATGATATACCCATTTTATCTCTCATAAACTCATTTTATGAATTTTAAAGTGTTGTCGTTAGGCTGTCAAATTTCTGTAAGGGAACTTCTTTACCCAATTTCAATTCTTTGGGTTAAACCTCCACATGTTGATTATGTCATGCTATGAATATGTGTGGAAGACCATTTATTGTTTTACACTTAATATCCACTTATAATGAGTGTAGTTATATTTTTCATAAATTATTATTTAATTTATCTATCTTTAATCTAAGGATACATTCACTGTTTGTGACTTCGTCTCAATCTCCTTTCGTTGAGGAATCTTTTTATTTCTACACAACTTTATTTTATACGGTGTATAAAACCATTTTTAATTTTAATTTAATTTAAAAGTAATATTTTTAAATGAAGTGTTTTATGAAACAACAAACAGAATGTTTTTGTCTTATGTATGCGGCAACAATGACTTCTCCGCCGCCGTGACCATTATTTGAGTTTTAGATTCCTCTACAGGCCATAAATTTTTTAAATGAAAAATAAATTCCCTGTTTTTCTTTGCTATTATTTTGTTATTAAAAATCATTCTGATAATGTTTTGATCATATCAATGTGTTTTATTGATATCTTGTGATTGAAATGTGGATATGTTATGTTTTCTTTTATGCGTGTTTTATGTGATACGATTATGTAATGTTTCTTGGGCACTGTTTACGATGGTGGGTGGTTCCATGATAAACAAAGGGCGGGTGAGCCTGAGATACCTCTCTAATGCATTGGGTAACGTGAATGAGTTAAACTCTATGGTTTCTCTGAAGATATTTAGGTAATATACTACAATGTGTATTTCAAACGTAACCATGAGGGTTACTCCCTATATAAGAATGTTATGAATGCCTCATGCTACCTTTATGTCTTCTGATTTCTATGAGTTACTCATAAATCTTATGATTTCATGAGGTATGTTAAAGTGGTTATGTTTTATGAGTAAATTATGATTTCATTGGTTCTTATGTATACATGGAATAATTTTTTCTTTCCGTATTTTTATATCCCTTACTGTGATTTTTATACTCATCCGAAGTTTTTGAAATGTTTCCCACAGGACTTAAGGATGAATAAGGTCAAGGACAGGATCAACGAAAGACAAGATGTCTAAACCATGGAACTAGTCATGTGTCTTTTTAAGAGATTTTATTTTTTTGAAAAAATGGAATCTGAGTAGAAGTGTCTACTTTATAATCTTTTGAGATGTAATAGTTATGTCCTAATTCCCTAATACTCTAATCCTGAAAAGATCCGCAATGTGAATTATTCATTTAATTCAATATTATGTAATGTTCTAAGTTCAGGTCCTTATAATTAAAGCATAGTGGAATAAATATTCATAATGTAATGAAAACCATGAAGATTAGGAAATATGAACTTACATGGGATATCATTAAAGAAAAAACCCTTTGGTCTATATTTATGAGAAACATCCATAGAAAATATGTAATGGGGTGCGAGGCCAAATCTATTATGATATCAAGGATAAAAAATTATGTTAGATCATTAGGAGACTCTAAGATATAGTATTAGTTGGGTGTTGTGATGTTGCGAGGTTAACTTTAAAAAACTATTGTGATAACATTTACATATTTATAACCCTTTTTTCAATCAAAATATTTTCACACTTAATAACGCATATATGAATTACATTTTTCCACTATTCCTTTTTGGAATATTTTAATTATAATTTCATTCACTTAGAGGAATTATATTTAACAAAATAGGATACATATATTTTTTTAATTAAAAAATGGTAATGATTCCACATTCATTTATGGTCACTTATAATATTTATATGAGCAAAAAAAAATTCAGTTGCAATAATAAGAGTTAAAATAGTTTAAATGAGTTAAAAATAAACTAATAAGAGTTATGAATTGATTTTTGTCATATTGTATGGTTATGTTTCAAAGGAATTATTTCAATTATTTTAAAAATGTTCATTTCAATGACATTTATCCTGAGTAACACAAAAATATATTTTATGTTATTGACAAAGTTCCAAGTATGAACTCAACCTGTTTTATAAAATGAAACCTCCTGCCCTCAGTTATCCACACATCATGAGACTCTAATCTCATAAATTCACTTTATATAATCCTTTACCACCTCCTATATTTCATGGTTTTATCATAATATTATCATAATATAACTTTTTGTATAAATCATTGGAGGTTGTCTAAATAAAATGCATAATTTTTATCTGAATTTATTAATTTTATTTCGTCTTTTCCACACTTAAACCTCTCATAACTAGAGTGGAACAATAACACTATTATCTATGATAAAATTTAATTTAACTATGTTTATTTTGTAACCTTTTTTGCACTTTTTATCTATTTTAGCCAATGGAAACTTTTCCCATATTTACATGTGAACCACCACTTTTATGATGAAGTGTGTTTCATTTTTTATCAAATTTTCATATGGAGGACTAAAATAACATATCAAAATGAAACATTATGAGAAATATGATATTTTTCCAATTATATTATTAAATAAAATTTATAATTCATTCTTCTCTATTCAATGACTAATAATTCACCACTCGTCATGGACCACCTGCTCCTAAATCGATGAACATTATTTTTTATACCCCCCTCACATGGTCAGTATAAATAAGTGGATGTAAATAAAAACATTTAGTTAATGATATAATCATAAATTGGTATATATAAAAATATTCATACATTTTGTTCTTAATTCTCATTAAAAATGGAAATGATAATCATGTTTATATATAGATTACCATTGTTATATTGTAACATAAATTTTTTTTCATAACCATCATTCTTAGTAGGTTTTAAAAGTACTATTAATTTATTAAAAATTAAAATTATGCATTATTAATATTCTTAAAATAATACACTCATTATCTTATTTACCATATTCAACCTACTAGGGTCATTTTGGATGTATGAGATCAATATTCTTAAAATGATTGATGTGAACTTAATTGACTATGTAAATGAATATAACATGTCTATAAATAATAAAAAATTTATAATAATCATTCAAACGGTTAAAAGTAAAGAAAATATGTAGTATAATATTATTATTAATGATGGAAAATGGGATATGTTATGTTTTAGAATATATGTAAGGTATACATTACTAAAATTCCTTACATTAAATGTTTTAAATAACTCTAAATATTTATCCTTCTCGACCATATTCATAAAAATAATTTATTTCTATATATTTATCATGTTGTAAATATATTATAATAGATATTTTATGTCATTTTGACTTTCTTTCAATGGTTTTGAAAATAAATATTTTATATATTTTATATGGATCATATTTACTTTTGTTATAAAGGAAAAAATGAATCTTATATTTTATCATATATGGATTCACCACTTTTTTATGCCCTCAAATCTATTATTATTTATCATGATTCCTCTATAACTTAATAAAATTTTCAAATAATAACTTATTAATTCACTAAATGAATATTTTCATCCTGTAGTTTTATTTAGAATGATAAAATAATTATCCACAACATTATTCTAAAATAGAATTTTCTTTGATAATGGGTTGAAATTATATTTTGAATGGATTTATGATCAATATTAGAATTTTATTTTATATTATTATATGGTACTTGAGCATTATAGATGATGGAGGGTGAGCCTAATACAACTTATATGGTCAGTAAACCATATATAATACTCCAATTCAGTGGATAATGCTCCATCCCTTCAAAGGTTAGGAGGATAAAGTTAACTAGTGTAGTTTAATAAATTGATTTAACAAGTATCCTATAATATCTAATAGGAATGGGAATAGATATTGAATATAATTCATCAAAAATCTTATTTTTCAAAAAATGATTCTATGTATTTTTTCGATTTTCTTTTAGAAAATGTTTTCTTCCTCATGTGGATATAATTTAGATTATATGATCAAATAAATATTTGGAATAGGTAAACAAAATATGAATTTTCATGATTTTTATTGAAATAACATATTTAATTCCATTATATACATTATTATGCTTATTGGAAACCTTCCACATTTTGAGATGTTTTTTGAAAGGGTTTAAGAATTATTTCTTATAGATAATAAATATTTGTTAATTTGATGAAAATATTTTACGAAAAGAAAACATGATTCATTTAAAAAGATTAAAATTGTAAGAAACATTTACACTAAGTGTGTATGAATATTTATATTAGGTTTATTTTTCATTTATTTTTTATGATGAAAAAATTCTATCCTATAATCATATGACATCTTTTGGAATGAATGAAAGAGAATTATTTTCCATGAAACACATGAATTTATAGTGAAATATAGATGAGCCATTATAATAAATATTAACTGTAATGAAATTTTTACATGGAACTATTAATTTTTCCAGGAGTCCCAATAGAATATACAAAATTGTAGTGGAAGTATGGAATAATAAACTATAAGAAAAAATGAAAAGGGGTTTTATTATCTTTATTGCTTCTCCATAGTGTTCCCCAGTAAATGTTGGTAAGAAAATATATCGTCTAATGATATCATTACTCATTATCATTATATTAACTAGATCAAAGCAAAGAACCAATATCCACAGCCATAGATTTATTACTAGGTCACCCAACAACAAATGAGTTAGAACATATTTAATGTTTATCATTATTTATTATATCATTTATTGAAGGTGAAAATTGATATATTCTTAAATATATAATTTATATAAAATATAGGCACTATATGTTTACAGTGAAAATATTAAAACTCACTAGTATACTGTAATTATTACAAACAAGATGAATGTAATGTTTTTATATAAACTAAAAAACATTTGGGAGGTCATTATAATCAATATCCTCATATATTTCAATAAAAAATGAGTAGAATGAAATATTTTGGACCATTGTGTTAAATAATTTGAGAAAGGATAAGTTGAATTAATAGTAGATAAAATGTGTTTTATAGAAAGAGTTTGTCATATTCATGGGGTGTCGGATTACACATAAGGAAATTTTTGTTAATAAATTAATGCCTATGTTGATTAGTGAATAAAATATTCCAAAATCAAAAATAGATATTAATAGTTTCCTAGAATTAATTAAGAAACATCTATGGCTTTTGATAAATTTTCTACAGCTTTTATAAGGACATGAACTTAATCATTACATAATCTACTTATCTCAACTAGAATAGATTTTATTTCATTCGAAAATATCATATAAATTTAGAGTTATAGGTAATCCTGTCATAAGTCAAACATGAAAACTCACCATATTAAAAATACAATAATGCTTAAAAAATTATCCATTTCTTCCAAAATACAAATGTTTTTAATAAAACATGAATTATTTTCAGCATAAATATTCACAACAGTAATATTGTATTCTTATTTTCTCATTAACATCTTTAAACCCTATGATAGAAATTTTAAAACATATTTTGAACACAAAAATATCATTAAGGAACATAAAAAATGAATGAAAATGTATCCCATAAATACCTATTATCATATGAAATCATTTTCACCAATACATTCTTCTCATTTGTAAGGTGTTATACACATACTTTGTAAACGATAGTATTTCCCAGAAACATAGAAAATATAAATTACAAATTTAGGTAACATGGGGTATTCATATTTAATATTGTAACCTTCATAGCTACAAAATGAATTGTAACCCTCACGACTACCAAATAATGTAACCCTCACGAATACCTTATGATGTAGCCCTCATGACACCTAATGGTGTAACCATCGTAGTTACACTTAGAATAACCATTACGATCAACTTAAAAAATAAACATAAAAAATTTATCGATGGGAGATATTGGTACATACCTCAATCATAAACAATTTCCATGAACTAGAACATAATTATTAAACACGAATACATGAATCATAGAATTCATTCTTTAAGAAATAAACTTATTAAAGGAATACTGCACAAAAACAAAGGAAATATTTTATTGAAAGTAAAAATTTTATATATTAAATAAATAATCAACATATCATGGTTTCATGAAATTAATAAAGGATTATCTTGTCATATTTTAAAAATACATTCCTTTTTAATTATTTTTAGAAAAAGAAATTAAAATAGGACATTTAATGAAAAGTATATTACTTCAGGTTTGACTTCTTTCAATCATGTGAAAACCTCTTGTATATTTATTTAAATAGTGAAATAAATATTTGAATGATATATAGTCATAATTTTGATACCTTGTAGAATATTTTATAACAGCATTCCTCCCATTTATAAATAATATTGTTGTTATTTTCATTATTTATGGTGCATTCTTATCATAGTATTAATTGTTGGTTCATTATGGAATTTCATGATGAATATAAGAAAAAATATATATTAGTAAATAAATAATCTTAATATGTTTACATAATTTTATATAATTCCATATATAATTTGTTTCAGATATGAGGATTATTATTTTTATAAAACATTAGTGAAAATGATTTAATTTATTTTTGTGGTTTTACGGCCTTCAAAAACATATATCATTTTGTAAAATATCATGTTTATATATCATATAAAAAAATATTATATAATTTATAATATGTATAATTATATCTAATTTAATCATAATAATGTTTTATGACCATCATTGACGGTTATAAAGGAAAATAAAAACACATCATCCACAATGATGGTAAATCGACCTATCACGGATGATGATTCCATATATTTAATAAGAGGAGAAGATGATGGGTTTGATAATGGATATTCCATTAACATAAAAAAATTACAGTATATGTAAGATAATGTAAATATCATGTAACTTGGATGATGGTATGTGAGTAGAGAATAATAACAGAAAAGAAATTAAAATGAAAATCAATGTAAATTAAATATGGTTTTACCTCTTGAATTCTCCACATTCAAAACCTACTAATGGGCTGTGGTTTTGGCCATATAGTTAGACTATTAATTATTTTACTTAAGAAATAAAAATTTAAGATAATTGGAAATTAATTGATCATGCTACATTTCTTTGAGGCGCGAGGAGAATAGGTGGAAAGAGGTGGTATTTGTAGTGGAGGAGAGGGTTGTTTTTTATTATTATAATTATTATGTTAATATTTTGGATTAAGACTATGAATAGTTATGATTCCGATGACTAAATTATTTAAAGAAGGATTTCGTTTTTTGATATTATGGGGTTAAAACATCCATACAACATTGATGAAGCAAAAATTAATTTATTTGTTAAATTCTGTGAATTACCATATTTCACTGTTCACAAAATTCAATTATTTTACAGAAATAACAAAAATTAACCCGAACCATTTTTGGATGTGTAGAATAAAAAAAATGAATTTTATCAATTCAAAATAACTTTAGAAATATAATAATTTTTATTTTTAATTAATATCATCATTTATTCAAAAAATACTAATTTTAAAATTAAAACTAATCTTATCACACTATAAAAATAAAATATGTTCTAATGAATTTATATTATAATCATATGAAATAAAAATATTAATTTATTAATCTACTTTATAAATATATACTTTATATTAAATAATTATATTAATTATAATATTGTAAAATAAATTAATGGTCACGAAAATAAAGTCAATTAATTTATCATTTTCAAAACATTTATTTACACAATATGGGATATCAATATATAATATTATCATTTATCAAAAACAGAAATTTTATTTACACAGTCATATATGGGGTTAATATTATATTAGTATAGATTCTTAAATTTCAATAAATATCACTTATTTTATTATTCATTTATAATGAATATAAGTATTTATTTCCAAAATGAAAATAAATTATTTTATAAACGCCTTGGTTGTTATATTCTATCACATTCTAGAATTTACATCCTCTCCATTGCTATTTACTTATTAAACTGGTGGGGATTCTTTTCCCATATTTCATATTCAGATTGTCATTTTTCTTCTTCAAGCATGTTGTTTCTCATCAATTGTTTAATCATGGGAATTACCTTGTTACACAATACTAGCTCTCTATGGTCATGAATCTAAATAAGATTTTACTCACATGAAATGTCTTCGTCCAGCTGAACTTCTTCTAGTATCTAAAAATTATATGAGTTTGGAATATACATTTTTTAAATTGAATGATGGGAAATATTATCAAACTAAGATAAAATCAGTGGCAATGATACTTGGTATAAAACTAGTCAATCTCTCTCAAGGATTTGAAAATGTCCAATGAACCCTGGATTTAGGTTCTATTTCTTACCAAAACACATACACTTTTCCATTGAGCAAATTTAAAGAAAATATGACCACCTACTATAGAGGAAAATTATTTCCACCCATTATTTTTGTAAGGTTTCTTCCCCACATTATTTATAATTTTATATTACTAGATCATCATTACATTTTCAACCACTTCCTCAACTGATTATGATCTAATAAACATTATTTCTCTAACTTCAAACCAAAACACAAGTGTTAAACTATGATTTTTTATATATTTCCTCAAAATTTTCAAACTATATAATGGAATTTAAACATTAATTATAATAAAAATAAATTAATGATTGTTTGGGATTCCAACATACTTAGTAATCCATTGATCACGCTAGATGCATATCCTCCAATGATGGAATAGTTTTCTCACACTATCTAACAGATTAAGGATGACGAGATATGATGAAATTTAATTCAATTCCCAACAACTCCTGAATTCCTTTTCGAATGTTACAAGTGAACCATTGATCATGGTTAAATAAAATAGATAGATTAATACCATGTAATATTAAAATATCATTGAGGTACAGATGAAAATATTGATCAAACTAAAGTGTATCTTGAATGGTAGGTAAATGCGTATATTTATTCAATCAATAAATAATAACCAAAATGGCACTGTTACCAGGAAAAGTATTTGGAAGTACCACCATGAATTTCAAGGATATATTTTCTTATTTCCACTATGGAACTGAAAAAGTTTGATCTATCCCATTTGATAGTTTTGGTTCATATTTTACCTGTTTAAAAGACAAAAACTTCATGGAAAAATAAGAAATATACATTTTCATTCCATCCCACCAATAATACACCCAAAGTTCCATATAAATTATAGTTCTTCTTGGATTAAAAAATATGTGAACAATCATCTTCACTCAATAACTCTTTATTCAACTATGTATTATAATAAACATATAATCTCTCTTGAAATCTAAAAACACAACCTTTTTCTATTTTAAATTTTGAAAACATAACCATTTTAAACAATTATACATTTTCCTGTAACAAATGGTCTTTCATATTTTCTCTCTTAATTTTTCAGATAGAGATGATGACACATACATCTAAAATAAATAAGTTTAATTTCTAAGGCAGACAACTTCCAATAAAAAATTCATCAACTAATTAATCAAGGGGACATGTTCTAAACATAACATTTTTAATGTATTGTTCTATTTTCAACTCTAGGAATCCAAAAATCTATTTTCTTTTCCATGGTGGTAATTTATTGTGAAATCATAATCCATGATCAGTTCAAGGAATATTCCCTTCCACATGTTCATTTCCTTCTATGTGAATATATACATCAAACATTTCTATTTAGTATATATTTCCTATTTTGATCCACATAAATAGTGTCTCTAAAATTTTAATGAAAAACAATAAATTCCAATTACAAATAATTTGTGGGATAATTTAACTCATGAGGATTTAGTTATCTTAAACAAAAATAAATTACCGGTCATTCTTCATTTGAACCCAACCACATACCTTCATTGATGAAACATTATAGATGAAAAAATTCTCATCTTAAGAAGGCAGGGACAATACTAGAGCATTGATCAATCTCCTCTTTAGTTCCTAATAACAAACATCACATTATTCTATCAAAATACATTTAACCCCTCTCCATGTTAACATAGTTAGTGGCCTAGATAGCTGCGAATGTTTTTAACAAATTGTCTAAAATATAGAAAAAATCTAAAAAAACTACAAATATCAGTAACATTTGTAAGTCTTTTCCAGTAATAAACCACTTTTTTAGATTTATCAACTATTATAATATCATTATCTACAATGTTCCCAGGAAAAATAATTTTTTGTAAAAAAAAATCACATTTCTTAAATTTCTCATGTAACTTCTTTTCCTTAAGTGTTATAGAAAAATCCTTTTATTTTTTTCATAATTCTCATTATATATTAAATAAACCAAAATATCTTTAATAAAAAATATCTTATCTAGAACATCATGTAATTTTATATTCATAACATCCATAAATACAAGAGGATTATTTTTTAAACAAATGTGCACAAAAAATTCATAATTACCATATCTAGTAAGGAACACTATTTCCAAATATTCATACGCATTTTCCTTCAGTTGATTGTACCTGGATCTTTATTAAATCATGAAAAAAATCCTAATATCCCTAGAGATGATAAAAAATAGTCATTAAAATGAGTCAATCGATACTCATTTTTAACATTGATGCTATTCAAATATCTATAATCAATGAAAAGACTCCTGGAAACATCTTTCTTTTTAAAAATATAAAAAAAATCACAACATTGTAAAGTGCTAGGAATAATGAAACCATTATCAAGAATATTTGGAAATATATTTTTTAATTATATAAGTACAACCTTATCCATTCGATAAGGGGTTTTTAAAAATTTTATTGCATCAAGAACCCCTCTAATGGTATATTCAACTTCTAGGTCAATTTTATCTCAAAGACGTTCATTTGAAAAAACATCATGATATTCACTTACAACTACCACATAATTAAACAGAACACTTCCCTAGTTCTCACTAATATTTTCAATATTACATTCCTTTCCATAATTTAAATATTTCTCTACATCATGAAATGTATCAATGGCATGATTTCATTCTTGTATAAAAACTAAAATCTTTTATGAAAAACAACATCTTTAACTCTAAAATAAATCTTATCATTGTAAACAGAATAACAATCTTTACATAGAATACACAAAAACTCTTTTAAAGGAAAAATAACAAGGTTTGAAATTAATGACTTTTCACAAATAAAAAAGGAAGATTATAATAATGACATTTTTCTTTAATATTCCCCCTACCATTTTAACTATAAGATCTAGTTTTATTTCATGAGGTGAAATTTATAATTTACAAGAAACAGTTATCAGAAATAATAAAATATGTAGACCCCTTATCAAATAATAAATTAAAAAATAATTATTAAACAACAAATGCACCTGATACCACTTCATTGGATGACATGACATCTACTAAAGTTTTCTCGAAGGTTTTGACCACACCTTTTTTATTATAGTCTTGTTACTTCGTATAATTTAGATATTTTTTATGATGGTATTTTCATTTTCCCTCATATCACAAAATTTAAAAAACTTTATAGATATATTATCATAATTAATCATAATATCACCATGATATTCATCAATTTAATCATAGTCCATACAAAAAAACATAAAACATCAAAAAATTCATTGATTTGATAAGTAATTTCAATGGGTTATTTTTAAAACACATCCAACAGATTGAAAACTTGAACCTCTTAACTTCAGATATATTTTATTGATTCTTACCATTTTCATTTCATCTAAACTATTTCTACTGCTTGTTTTCAATGTATATGGGATCATCAGAAAAGTTCATTTCTACCCTCCCAACATATCGAATATGTTTCTAATAACTTTTGAACTTATTTGAATTCAATTCACTTAGATATCATGCCTTTAATCCTTAGTAAATAATATTGATTTTACTATCATGATATGAAATAATATTTGGAGCATACCTTGTCAACTAGGTTATGTTTTCATTATACACAACCATAGATTATTCTTCCTATAGTTTTAATTCATTGAATTTCTTTTCCAACTTATGATTAAAAAACATTATAAAATTTGTTTTCTATTAAAATATTCTTAAATTCATTTTATTCTAAAGAATCAATATCTTCACAATCTCAAATATTCTTGACCATCAACCAACATAGTTCAATTTCACCTTCAAGAAAATAAATAGAATGACTAACACATTATTAATCTAAACACCCCATGATAGAATATATCTTTTCAATGGATTTAATCCACCCTTTATCCTCCATTGAATCATAATATCAAATGAAATTAGAAGGGTATTTCCCCATAAAATGTTCTAATATCATCATGTTCCATTGTGATGGATCTATTTTTTCTCTTTCATAGATGTTGCATGCATTTATAGCATGCTTCATCAAATCCATTACTATATCAAATTGAACTATTATAATTCCCACAATTATAGGTTATGGATTCTAAAATATATTAGTCACATGTTGAATTCCTATATCCATTTCCATGATTCTTCGGTGCAAAACCATTATAAAAAAAGACATATATTTGATGAAGGGACATGGTAATCAACATACTCCATATCATTATCAAATGAACAGAAGTTAAAAATAATTTATGGTGTTATATTAACATCATCCTAACCCGTAATGTTTTTAAACTATTCTTGGATACAATCAATAAGTTCTCACCCTTAAACATTACTTAATCTAGTTAATTATACAAGAATTAATTTTCATCCCTTCTATAATATATTATTGGTTTTGGGTTTTATATAAGTTGGTCGTATTTAATACATGAATACCCAAAATCATACAAACATGATACTACCTATAAAATTAATTTATTCCAAAATATAAATGATTTTAAAAAATTTTGAATTATATTTTTTTAAAATTTGTGCAACGTTCATCTTGGATTATTTTTTTCTCACACTCATCCATAAACCCATTTAAATCAATTATTAATCTGCATATGACCTCAAAAAGCATAATAGGGAACATGTAGAGAAGTAATTAGAACATTTTCCCATGAATACGCATAATCATATGTGTTCATGTTCACAAATATAAACTTCTCACACATGAATAATCAAATAATTACATCATGAGAACATAATATTTCCATGAAACAATGAAATTAAAAATTAAAATATTTAGTAAAAATACAGAATCCATTACTGAAAATTTTAACACTCATAAATTCAATATGATTTTTAACCCTCTTGAATACCATATAATGTATCCCCCAGCTGCCTAATGTTGTAACCCTCACAACTACCTTATGTTGTAACAAAAATATTTAAAATAAGGATAACCATTACTTTAATTAATACAAAAACATACCCAATACATTTGAGGGAGATATATATTTCCACCCATCATCATAAATATTTCCCATGAATAAAAACATATTCATAAAATAAGAATACATGCCTCATAAAAATCATTCCATGAGAAATATCACATATTAAAAAATTATTGGGCATCTAAAAGAGAAAACATTATTTGAATATAAATATGTAATATTGTAAATAAAATATAATAAAATTATATAATCATAAAAGTGTTAATGTTATATCATTATATACACTAAAAAATAGTCCTTTTGATTTTTTTAAAAGGAAATTAAAATAGTATTTTTAATGAAATGTTCCTTACTTTAGGTTTGACATCCTTCAAACATGTTCAAACCCACTGTACAATTGTTTAAATTGTTTTATTAATTTATTTTAGAACAATATTAATATTTATAATACCTTATAGAATATTATATGACATAAATCCACCAAATAATTAATAATATTTTGTTATTTTCTTTTCTTCATGTGCATTTATTTCATGGTTTCCATGGTTGGTTCATTATGGAATTTCGTTTCAAATAAAAGAAAAACTCAAAATGTGGAATGAAATGATAATATTAAGTTTCTTGAATTTTAAACAAAACTATATATAATTTTTTGTTCTGATATGACGATTATTCAATAGATAAAACATTTTTTAAAATGGTTTTATTTATTTTGACGTCTTTTTTGACCATCATGATCATCTATAATTTTGTTTGATATAATTTTTATATATTGCTTCTCGAACATTATGTAACATATTATATGTATAATAAAATATAATTTAACTATAATAATGATTTTCTTACAACCCTTGAATTTGGTAAAATAAAAGTAAATCACATCATCCACAATGATGGTAAATCGACACATCACAAATTATGTTTTCCTTTTTAGAATGAGAGGAGATAAGGATAGTTTTGATGATGGATTTTTATTTTATAAAAAAATTATAGAATATCTAAGATACTTCATTTATCATGAATCATTACTTCTTTGTGGTGTTTAAAGAATAATTAATGAAAATAAATAAAAAAATAAAAAAATGAATGAGGGTTATGCTTCTTAAATTCTCCTCTTTGAGACCCTCCTTATGGCCCTTGGATTTGGCCTTATGTTGAGGGGTGGTATTTATAGTGGAGGGTAGGGGTGTGTTTTATTATTATATTCATTATTTTTTTATGTTGAATCATAAATATGAATAGTTTTTATTACAATGAATAAATATAGTAAATAGGGAATTGGTGTTCAAGATTAAGGGATTTCAACATCCACAAATCATCAATGAAATAAAAAATCATTCATTTGTTAAATATCCTAAATTAAAGTATTCCCATATTCACAAAAATTGAAAAAAAAAATTAAAAATAAAAATAATTCACTATAATTTTTTTTAAATGTATAATTAAACAATTAACTCAATATTTTATAAATAACTTTTTCAATATGATATATTTATTCTTTAATTATAATCATCATTTATTATAAAAATACTAATTTTAAAATATTTACTAATTTAATGACATTTTGAAAAAATATTTAAGGTCTAAGGAAATAATATTATAATCATAATTAAACAATGAATCTAACATATGAATATAAATTTCTATATAAATGAATATATTAATTAGAAAAGTTTAAAATAAATTCTGTGTCACAAAAATATAATTAATTAATTTATCATTTTCAAAATATTTATGTACATAATACAAGATATAAATATATCATATATTCATTTTTAAGACTCATAAAGTTTATTTATAGCCTAATATATGGGGATAACATTTTATTATTATATACTTCTTAATTTTTATAAATAAAAAAATTCATTATATATTTGTGATGAATTTAACTATTTAATTCCCAAAGAAAGACCAATAATTTTATAAGTACCTATGGTTTTAAAAATATCAATCCTACTAGTCGGTATAACATGGAAACGAGTTATTGTTCTATACAGTGATTATTGTGATGATATATTTACATATGTGATGAAATTTATAGAAAAAGATCTTGTATTAACACTATAACCAATTTAATTAATATATTAAAACAATGCATATAATACTATATCTAGAGATCTGAATTACCATAGGCACACCTCCCCATATGTTAGAGGATATGAACTAGTGTAGAAACACTATTACCAATGAGGGGAGATTATAATCTCAATAAAATTACATCTAATAATAAATATATAATGGTAGAACAATAAAACATCAAAGTAATTTTGGACATCCATAGAAAAGTGTAAACCATGAATTAATATAAGTATCAACATGTTATATCAAAGGTGGATAATATTAGTAAACCTATGATTCACCTATCATACGGTGATAAAAAATCCAAATAATATTCAATTTTTAGTATATAGGCAGACTGGTGTTTTTTCTCTTCAGATCCTTTATATTCAATCAATCCATTATTTAAAATTCCACATCTCATATATATATTTTTTGTTTTATTATTTTACATAAAAAATAAATTTTGAGTATTGAGTTCTATATTAATTAATTTATTGAAAAATATAAAAAGATCAAAATAAATATTCACTATATAATGATATTACGTTAGAATGGAATCTGTAATATAATAAAATTTTCTTAAATATGGTTCAAATAAATGTAATTTCTTCGATATCCTTCACTCCATGCAACACCATGTTCTAACGAACAACAATATATTATTAATATTATTATTGAAACATAACTATTATTAACTTATAGTTAAAAATTGCATCATTATTAGGAATAAAGACATTTCACATTTAAATTTTACTGGTTTTATGTATGGAGTAAATATTGATAAAAGTACATATTATTAGGTAAACTATTTATATGTTTTTAAAATAATATTTTCTAAAAAATATTTTTATTTGCTTTTATGAACAAATAGTAAAAGTAATTTTAGAAACATTAAGAAAATTTATTGAAAAATTAATATTACTTTTTTTATAACATGTGTTTGAATTATATTATGGTGATTTGTTTTGGATTTTTATGAAAATATTAATGTTTCAATGATTAGTGAAAAATACTTGCTTTTATTTAAAGTTTATAATTATTTAAATAATTTTTTATGTAATATCTTTTAAAGTGAATTTATAATAGAAATTATTTGAATTATATATTTATTAATGCAATTTAATTCATTTTTATTAATTTCATTTTTAATTTTAATATAAATACTTCTTATTATTATGAACATTTTTT
Organism: Viscum album; assembly: GCA_963277665.1. Taxonomy (NCBI): domain Eukaryota; kingdom Viridiplantae; phylum Streptophyta; class Magnoliopsida; order Santalales; family Viscaceae; genus Viscum; species Viscum album. The sequence goes on from OY728154.1 coordinate 12,463,416, forward strand.
ATTTGGGGAACCACTTTCTCTTTATATCTATGGGGTTATTTATACATTATCATTTTAAAATTATGTGATGGAAATTTATTAAAATATGTTACATAATTTTATTTAGATTATTTATTATTTCATAATATGTTCAACGATATATATGACCATAATTAATTAGAAAATTGTAAAAAATAATTATTGAGACTACGTTTAAAATTGGTTTACTGGGGGTTGAACTAAATATTTAATGTGTAAAAGGACCTATAAAAAATTTAATACCCCATTTTATGGACTTTTTATGAACATATATCCAATTAAAGTTTATACTAACCTATTTTGGGGCCTTTTAGATTTTGAAAATTTTCGGTAAACATAATCTTTTTGAATTTTCAAAGTGTGTTCTCTCTACCTCTTATAAATGGACACCCCATATACCCCCCCCCCCACTTCAGACATCCAAAAAACTTTACTTCATCCAAGACCATCCAAATTACATTCCACCTTTCTGTAAACTCTTTTCTTTGCTTTATTAATAAAAATGAGGCTTCGACCCCAACCTTTAAAAAACAATTCCATTGTGATGTGATACCGTCGCTCATGTGTATGGCAGACTACAGCCTCATGAAGCGATGTGATTCATTTTTTTACTAATGATCTACCTGAAATGTAATATGGATATATTAAATAAGTATATATCATATATATGACATCATAATGTTTTTGTAAATGTTATATATTATTTATCTCCTTTATCCATCAAGAAAATAGAGACAATGTTCATATATATATATGAATTACAGTCTTTGTAAATGGGGTAATACATTTTCTATATCTAACATTAATGGACTAGTATAAATACATATATAATGAATTTTTATGATAATTACATCATTGATAAAATTATGTATATGATGGATCAATGATCAAATTAAAAGTAAAAAAATTACGAAATCGAAACAAACATGAAAAACAAAGTAATTATTACCTAAAACATGAATTTAATAATGAATTACAGATAAACAAGTAACAAAAATATAGATGTCAATCATATATGGTATGATAAATATTAGTATGTTTCCTCTTAATATGTATAATAAACATATATTTTTTATACAGGATGTTTTAATGTGTACAATTGAATTCATGACTTATTATTAGGTAATTTCATATCACTTTTACTTTATGTGGGACACATGTCATATTTACCACTTGTTTCTTTTATATGGTGTATTTATAGAACATTAATGTATTTTATGATGATTCTCCTAAACGTTTTGTTGGATTACTTAATTCATTTTTTAATCTATCTTTCATGTCGTTTATATTACATTGGTTTCAAAATAAGTAAAGGTTTTTGATCAATTTTTCTTCTTTAGTACATATGTTATGGTATGCACCGATAGTACATTATGAGTAGTATAAACACCCAAATTTTCATTGAATATCATGAATCTCAAAAAAATCCTGAAATTTTATTTTTCTTTGGATTTTATTGCTTAATGGGCCTTATGATTGAAAATTTACCAACGTGGTAAGGGTTTGATGATACGATCTCATTGTATATCTGGATTATTTATGATTTTGATTTTATGATTAAATATGAAAATGAATTTCTCAATATAATAATGAATTTTATTATAATATATATATTTCATGAGAATAAATTTTTTCCTTTGATTTTACTCTCTTAATGTTCTCATGATTTCAAAAATATTATTTTTTATAAAAAACCAATGATATTTTTTCTTCAGTTGAAGTCCCTTTTTTCTTCAATATGATTTCATTATAATAATATTATCTAAACTATTTTAACATTCCTCTATGATATTTTTAACGTCATTTTTCACATTCATGACATCTTAAAAAAATAATAAATATTATTATTCAATCATTTTTTAAAACAATTTTCGGTTGTATTTTACATACATTTTCAAAGGAATATTTGTTTTAAATTTAACGAACATTACCACCGTCATTACTATTGAATATTTTAAATTAAATTTTATATGCATAAAAGTTTATTTTCAATGAAAATTATTATGAAAGAAATTTATACTAATTATATAATCATTTGAAATGATATTTTCCATAAGAATTGTTTTAAAATATTTTTTTAAATCTTCATCTATACATTTTCAATGCTATATCCAATGAAATCATATTTCTGAAATATTTCATCAATTTTTTTAAAAAAAATATTTTTAGATAAATTTTATTTTTCTAAGAATTTTTTTTAATTTTTTTTAATTATTCCATTTTATGAAGAAATTTTTATTTAGAAATAAAATGATTTTGAAAATGATTTATGTTTTATGAAGTGCTTTCCAATGTGGAAAGGTTATTTTCCTCGTGAAATGTTCGAAGTTTTCATTGAAATCATTTCCCCTTTCTAAGACAAAATCCATTGATATTACTTTTTCATTACTAGGGATATCATCCAATGAAACCATGTATATTATTTCTATGTATTGTTTATATTTATGATGATGATATGATATTTTAAACCAATTTATTATTTATTTTTTATGATAATATTAATTATTTCATGAAACCCATAAAATTTAATGGGTTCTGATTTGTTAAATGAGTTATTATTCCCATATCATTTCATGGGATCTGATATGATTAATATTTTTTATGTTGTGGAACACATAAATATAGTTTTCATTATGTAATTTGGGTTACATTATAACCAAGATTGGGTGAAAACTATATCCTCCTCTATCTCATTGGTTTATAATTTATGTTATATGATCAAAAATGTTACATAGAATGTTATCCCAAATTAAAATAGTGTACACGGTAGTTTAACCCGTTCTCTAATAAGGGTACATGGTAGGTTATCCCATGCTCAAAGCAGGTACATGATTTTTTATCATTGGACTCATATATTATAAATTTCTTATTATATAAAATTGATATAAGATCTTCCATGCATACATTTACACCACAACTCCATGTATTATGCCCAATTTTCCTTATGTTATTCGATTACATTATGATACATTTCTAATAAACTAACAACATTTATATGAATTCGCATTGTTATGATCAATGATTTCCGTTATATGGTTTCAAAATTATTTTCTCACTTATTACACCCTTATGCTCATGTTATTATGATATAACACAGGTTTATACTTACAAAGAATGTGGGATCAGTATTTATAATGCTTTATTTCCCCTTATCATAAATAAAGGTTTTACTTTTGTTTATTCAGTGAATATTAATAGATGGGAAGATCTTTATGGTAGACATTGAATATCATTCCTGAAATCTAAATATTGTTTAACTAGTCTACAAACACACTAATCCTATGTGATCTATGCGCATTTATTTCGTAAATATATTTAATATTAATCTAAAAATATATAAAATCTTGGTATAATAGTTTTTGGAATCTATAGTTTTAATCAATGTAATTTCTCCCTTATCATTGGAAACACGGATGGGAAAAAATTACTGAGAACCTTAGGTAAATTTTTATGTATAAGATATTATCATAGATTTTCGTTGAAGGATAGAGCGTGGTCTCCAAAAAATTGCTCCCTTGTCTAGATAAAAAATATGGATATGTATATGGGGTAGAGGTACCTTGAGGTAATTAGCATTGAAAAGGGTGAATTGAGATGCCCATAATCATCACCCAATGAACAATAATAGGCCTTGCAGCACAACTAGTTTATGAAATCCATTTAATTTCATGGGTTCTTATATGATAAATGTGTTATAAAACTAAATTATTTTTATGTTTTCTCATATGATAAATGTTTTTTGTTCATGTTGTACACTTGTGTATTGTTTTCATTATATGATTTTTGTTATTTTATATCTAATGGAGATTGATATGTTTAACCAAAAATGATTGGGAAATATTTCTCCCCACAACACATTGGGTTATTATTACTATTATATAATCTTAAAGGGTTTGTAAAATGTTATCTCAAGACAAAAATAGGATACATGAGAGGTTATCCCAAGACCAAAAGAGATTAAATGGGAGGTAATAAGATGACTAAAGTAGGTACATGTGTTTTTATCCCAATCCTAACTTGTTATGAATGTCTTGGATGATATCCATGAATCAATATTTTCTATTCTTATATTTAATACACAAAATCATGTATTATTACTTATATGGATTATTTTAAATTGATTCATTTATGATTCGCTTCTATGGAACTTCCATGAATTATGTAAAATACTATGGTTTGGATCTTTGATATATAGGATATTGTTTTGAAAAATGGTCAGCTTATCATACCCTTATGCTTATATTATATTATAACCGACCTTATTTATTCTTATTGAGAATCTGATCTCACTCTTTTTATGTTTCCATTCACTAGGTAATAAGGAAATGTTTAAAGTGTTGTATGTATTTGTAGTGAACTAAAAAGGATGATATTTATGGGAGTCATTGATTATTTTTCAATAAAAAAGATGATTTTTTATCAAGTATCCACACATGTAAAACATATGTGGTCCCATGGTGACTATTTATGAAATGTATCTAATATTCATCTTAAATGTTGAAATATTTATATAAGATAAGGCTGGTTCAATATAGTCTCTGTCCTAGGGTTGGATAAGTGGATTCTTTCATTATTCATTATTATTGAATATATTCAATTTGATAATCCATACCATCAAATATATATTTCTACATCATAATATTAAGAGTGAAAATGTTAATTTCTATTAATTCTATTCATCAATCACAATCTTAGATCCGCTACCATACATCTATGATAACCACCTCAATCGAAAGTAAATTGCAAAAAACACCTGGACCCATTTGATGTCATTTCATTCATTGAGCATCATCCACTAAATTTAATGATGATTGTACCCAAGAAAATGGAGGTAATTTTATTTTGGTAGAATATATAAGTGAATTATTTTGTTCTGTTGCGGTGGAAAATCAACTCCCTCGTAAACATCCTTTATGATAAAAAAATTAAAATAAAACATTTCAAGAATTATAACCAGAACATTTAAAAACACTATGAAACACTAAATAGGTTGAGCCTTATTTCAATCACTTTCCCTTGAAATGTGTAAGATATCAAAATATAATGAATTATAAATAGGGAATGAAATTATAATGGAAGAGAAATTGTAATATATGAATTAAAATATGGAATTTCCATAAATGGGAACATAAATTTATAAAGAAATATAACAAAAAAACTAAGAGTATCCTAATCCGAGTATAGTAGATAAACCCATAATGGTTGATCCCTTTTTTAAAAATATTTCTTCTAAATAATATGCTTCAATCCATCCTTTCGATCCTCAATGAAGAAATTATTTCAGTAACATTCATCCCAAGTTGTAATGGGGTGTTAAAAGGGTATTCGAGCATCAATTTCCATAGAATATGGATTTATCTGGCTCAAAGAAGGTTTCAAGTCATGTATAATTATTTAAATATGTTAAATGTGTTGGGACATCACATTAATGGCATCGTACAAGTTTTGAAATCTTATTTAGATCATGAATGGATGTGTCATGGTGTGTCCATATGTGTCACACCCTGTCACAAGTGTTATTTCTCCAATATTAAATTTTTTTCTTTATTTCATACACCACTTAATATTTCCTGATGATTTCACAACATAGATAATTGATTCAGGTTTTGAATTATGATTTTATAGTCGATTTCAATTAGTTTCAGTGTATTTCTTCAGTTTTGGTCTCTATGCTCAAGTCCTGACCTAAAATATTTTTTGCGAGACACCATCATTATAATCAATTCATCACTTTTATGATCATTTTTAGTCAAGCCTGTAATCACTACATGTATTAATAGGAAAATTAAAATTCACAATGATTGCAAAATTAAAGAGTAAAATTATTTTAATAATAAAATATCGATTGAAAATATTATTCTATAAATTCATCCATACATTGAACAAAATTTTTATCATGCTTGTAATCATAGAAACCTTACATGCGTGCTACATTCTAAAAATATTAAATAATAAATATCATAAAACCAGAATGTATTTAAATAGAAAATAAATTTTTTAATGTTGCACAAAATAACCCTTTTAACTCCTTATTCATAAAATAAATAAAACCAATAATGAATTTTACATCTCCAATTTGAAAATAAAAATTCCTCTAATTCCTATAATTTTTTTACATAATTAATCATTAATTTCAACACATCATAAAATATTTCACACATTGAATTATTTTTACTCATATATCTTGGAAAAAAATATTACTATAATTTTCCTCATTCCTCAATTACATTTCACTTAACATAAGCATGAAATTCATATAAAACCACCATCACATAATTTTTGGGATCTAATTTAATCTCAAGGGACTTTTATTAAATTTAAATTTATTATAAGTATTATGGTAGATATGTGATGAATAAAAATATAACTCAAAAATGAGGTTTGACTCCTTATCATATGGCATTATGTCAAAAGATAATAATAATGAAATATTCCAAAAAATGGCATCAACTCTTTACCAAAATCTCAGAGTGAGCACATGATAAAAGAATGATTAATGAAATAATAACCCACCCCTTCATTATAAATTTTTTAAATTTTCTATATATATATATATTATTTTATGAAATTTAATTTTATTAGATATCTCACATCCACCATATAATCCCATATAATAAAATTTATCAGTTTGACATCGGCGATTTTTGTTCCTATAATGATACAATCAATTTTTTATTGTTTTTCACTATTTATTAGGAAATGTGGAGAATATTTTTTAGATTAAATTAACACAAGGACTCTCTCAATATATCATAAAATGCCCTGAAAATTCTCCTTAATCACATGCATCCCTAACCACTATAGGAAACCACCCTAACAAAAATAATTTTTAAATTTAGTTCAATGTACTATGAGTAATGTATGAAAGTGTATAATAGGCTTGTAACATGGATCATTTCCTAAAATGGCCATTAATGTAAATTATGAGAAATATTATGATTCAATATTAACTCCATTTTAGGGATAAATGGATAAAAAATTAATCAGTCTTGTTAAAAGTGATTATGTACTATCACATCTTGAATAGATGAAAAAACAATTATATAGTAGGGAATTCCATAGTCTTTTAAAAAGTGTTCTATATAAACTATAACACCCCAAGCTTCCACAGTATGCTTCTCGCTGAAAAATACAGTAGTGTGTGTTGTACACAACTTCATGTTCTAACACACACCACAACTAATAAAACTAGTTGTTATGAATATTAATACCCACTTTTAAGATTTTATACATTTTATCTTTCAAAATGGACTTCATTTTTGGATTCGGAATATTGAAATTATCCTAGGGTGAAACTTTAGTACTTTTCGGATAACTTTCATATTTTGATGAAGAGTGAAAACTACTATATTTTTATGAAAAACAACTTTTTTAATCGAAATAATTAATAGTGATAAATTATTAATTTGAGTGGTTTTAAAGTGTATTTAGAAAATATTTTACCATTTAATACAATGTTGGTCATTGGACATAATTTCACATTTAAACCGGACATAAATAAGTGTCGATCTTCTGATGGTTATCATCTCTTAAAAATACGCTTTTTGTTTTGATAGTGGGAATTAATTTTAAATTAATTTATGCCACTTCTGTGTTTTGAATTTGGAAAAATGGACTCCATATTTTGAATCAGGATGTCCATATTTTGTAAATATGTAACTCTTATTTTTAGACATTTTGAATAATTACTTCGTTATATATTTTATTTACCATGGTTAAAGGGTAAATCCAGTAAATAAGGGTAAAAAAATAATATAATAATAAACTTAATTTACCCTGAAATGTATCCTAACCCTATTGGTTGATACATGTCCGACCATGGTCATATTGGGGTCCATTTGGTGACCCCATGGAGCAACTTGTAGGTGATAGGGACACTTTATATTATTTAAGTTAAAGTAAATACCAAAATGAAACAAGCTTATATCTTTTAGAAAGATATTTTTTAGATAGGGTTATATATGTTATATATTGGATTATAAATATTCATTTGAAATATAAAAAGATTTCATACATAATTAAATTTTATTAATAATTTTTAGAAATTGAAAAATGAAAAATATATATGACAAAATAAGGATGAAGTATATTCCCTATTAATGAAAGAATCAAATAATTTATATTACAAATGATAAAATAAATATAATTTAACATTTTGATGTCATATATGAATTTTATTGCTTAATATGACATGTTATTATTGCTTATTTTAATTTTTTTATAATTATTAAAGATTTTAAGACTTTAACAAAAACCAATTATTGAATACTGTCAAAATTGACATAAATGAGTTTTTAAAAAAAATATTATATTATTAATTGATATTCTATTCATAAAATTCTATGTTTAGGCCAAAAGACATATATAATGATAGGTTAATTATTAATGGACCACTTGGGGGTCTCTTGGAGGTATATAGTAGGTTTAGTAACTATATAATATAAAAACACAAGTGACATGGTAAATGTCAAACTAATTAACAAAGAGTTAAAACAAAAAGATAAGGTTAATATAATGACCTTAGCCTATCTAAAACCAATTGGATGAATGAATTTAGACATATCCCCACCTTAAAATTTAATGAATCCAATTTGGATCCATTATAAACTGATTATGAAATTATTATAAAATAATACATTAGGTTTTTTCTAAAGAGCACATTTCCCCCCTTATAAAAGGACACCACTTATAACTAATTCTTCACATCTTAAAAGCCATTTGGATCGGCCAACCCCTGCCCAAATATTCTCTCAACATCCCTCACTTAAACCTAGAGTCCTTAGTTAGATCATATATCCAACATATGGATCCCTTTTGATCAAATCAAAAGGAAGAACCCGAAGAACAGGTAATGATTTCACCACCCTCTTTCATATTCATTTCTTCTTACACTTCTTCTTTCTTTGTTATTTCCATTATAAAATAAAAATTCATGTATCTTCTATATACTGTGATGTTATTATAAATATGTTACAACCATATTCAGTATTCTATCCATCCTTTTATTGACATGTCGCCATACGTGCGTACGTACGGCCTACCGTCTCTACGTCGTGGTGTAGTTGTTATTCAATATATTATTATTTGTATGGGTATAATAATGATGTTTAATTCATATAAATAATAAATATAACATGATAATGATTATGTATATAAGATATACCGTCTAATTATATATTATTTTAATATCAAAATAATGATATTGTCACTCATGCATAAGTACGGATTACCGTCTCCACGAATGCGATGAGATTCATTCTCCATCATATCCATTCAAGACTAAATTTCATTTGATGAATAAAAATAATATTTATAGATATGATATCATATTAATTTAAATGATTCTTGTATAATTCAATAACAATTATTTCACCATTATACAAGAGGTTAACCTACCGTTGACCAAGGAAAAAGTACAAAGTAAGGGGTTTTTATCTCACTCCTTATTCCCGTGAGATTTATGCCATATTGCCACTATTACCTTTTTTTTGGTGTATGTACTCCCTATAATTGTATTATTTGTGTAATAAACTTTAGTTTATGTGTATTTACATATTCATTGTATGATACCTCTTTCATGGGGTGTATATTTGTATGTTACCAAATTGGTAAGGGTTAATTTCACAATCTCTTCATTATCTGAGGTTGTTTTTACGTAAGTATCTACTGGGAAATATTTATTATCCATGTCCATGTTATATGAAATATTTTTCAAAGGAATTTTTTTAGGGACTTTTTACTAAAACATTATTTCAATTCTTTTAAATATTTATTCTTCTAAATCTTTCTCTTTAATATTTGTGTCTTCAAAATGGTTTTTAAGAATTTATTTATATGGAGATGAATATTTTTAAAACATTAATTTTGTTCAAAAGTTTCAAAGTGTTATGGAAAACATTGATTAAAAAATATCTTTAAATGACTTTTTTGCTTAAATTGTGTGACTTTTAAATGTTTTCATGAAAAATGTGTATTTCTCTCAAAGAGTTTTACAAATCATTTTTATCTATGTAAAAATTCATTAATAGATTTTAAACTTGTTTTTAAGTTGATTTATCATGATAAAAATCTTCCACATTGTGTTGAAGGTTTTGTGATATGTCTGACTGTGGATGTGTTATTTTTATACAATTTATTATTTATGGAGAAAGTATTGACATTTCGTATTATAGTTTTAATACGAATGTTAATGTTATGTTTAAACCTGTTCATAAGAGGAATACATTGGACTTAATAAGTGATGGGTGAAGCATGCTATAGCTCCTCGATGAATCAGTAGGTCTCATTAGACAAACTAGTTTCTTGGCCTGAGGCCATGACAAAATCTTATTTGTAGTATTGGCACGAGGCCTTGGCTACATGGTTATGATAGCCTGGAATTATGTATTCCATCATTATGTAAGTGGTTATTGATATTTCATGTGATTATTCGACTTTTAGAATATCTATGTGATTAAGTAAATGGAATTATTTCATTTTATCTTTTCCATATTTTGATGAAGTCCAAGTTTAAAAGGTTTTTGTTTTAGTTATACATTTCCTTAAGTGTTTATTCTTATCTTTGAAAGTTTCTGCTATTTTGTTATCCTTGATGGGCATCCGATCTCACCCATTTCAATGTCTTATTTTTCCAAGGATGTGAAGAAGTAATTTATGAATGACCTGCAAGGATAGTATGAGGGGATATGAAGAAAATACGTTTTTGTAGTTTTTTTACCTTATAATGTTATGTAAGACTTATTAATATATCTAGTGTTTCCAAGACTGCTAAACTAATCGGTCTTTCGAGACTTGATCCTTTGTGATCATGCCAATGTTTTGTAATAATACACCAACTCTGGGTAACTGGGGTCTGGGCGTTACAGAAACAAATGGGAAATATTCTATTAAAATAATTTATTTTGATTGAGATCATATGGTTTGTAATAATTATGAATGTCAATGAAAACAACTGAACTTGTCCATATCATTTTATGATATTCAAAATATGACAAATATTAGAATAATTTCATCTTCAAATTTTACCTTATTTAATAAAAAATCACGATTGGTGATGTTTTTCCTATTTTTTATAACTTTCGACATTAAACTCTTATTTAACTCATATAATAATTCTAAAAATGATGATTAAAATACAACATAATGATTATCCATAGTTAGTAAATGGTCTACTAGATTGACACTAATGGCCAAGAAGTAAATTTGGGAATGAAATATCAATAAATTGACATAATCTAATTAAAAATTGAAATTGTCAAATAAAATAATGATTTAAAACCCATAATGTTCATTCAATAATGCATCATTTCATGAAATGTAGAATCTATACCCTCTTTTTCATTATTTAGGATATCACAATGTGATTCCATTTGATGTTATGAATTATATTTTTTTAGCTGTTATTTTTCTTCATTTTACATCATCAGTTTCAATTTTACTGCCTGAATCATTTTTTTGATTTAAATTCACTTTTCATTTCATTAGTAAATTTTTCATATCCTATTCAATTTATTCATTCTTCTTGATTTCATCATAACAATGGACCTATAAAAGTACACCATCAATGAGTAACTTCTAGGATCATGTACATTTATTTCTAATTAATAAAGGAATATGGTTGCCTTGTCTTATATTTCTAAACTAGGAATTGAATATTTCATTTAATGACAAATATAAATAAAGAATACTAATTAAATAAATTATAATCTTTGTTTTAAACACCTATTCAAGGCTAGGGTTTTGACTGCTGATAGATGGGTAGCACTAGATATTATATGAAGTGTGATTGTGGGTGGATTTTCATATATTCAAACCACCACATGTTTATTTTTGCAGTATTCAATTCCACCTTATTATTATATAATATAACATAGATAGAGTACTCTATATCCTCTCACTTCTTGATGTTGTATATCATTCAGGGTGGGGGTTGGATGGAGTATGGTTCCTCTACATGGTCAGCAGCAACTTGGGAAACCTAATTTTCCCTACCTTGTGGTTAACTTAAGAATTATAAATTTAAATATATATAAAATGGTAATTAATATTTTTATTTTATATGAAATGTATTTAAACATAATAAATTAATAGAAAATTATTCACCTTTTATATATTAATCAAGTGCTTTTGTTTTTTTTCAAATCCACTTCAATATGTCCACAAGAATCCTCTAAATGTTATAGAAGCTTCATATTTTCCTTATCAAGTGAATTTTATTTCTTATATTTTTCTCAAAGGAAAAAATATGGGTTATAAATTTACACAATTTCAATATATTGTGATTTTATACTCAAATAAGTTTCAATGAAAGTAGATGTGATAGTTTCCATGAATGGATAATCTCCCTGAGTTGGTTCTAATAAAAACTCATCTAAATTTAATTGTTCCATTTAAAGTTTATTTTCACTGTATGAAGGTGGGTACCTAGAAGACTCCATTCCTTAATCTAATTCTACAACATTTGTGGTTTATCATACTCCCATGTCTACATTCAGGTTAAGACATGATGGTTCTTCTAAATTATAGATAGATTGACCGCAATACATTTCATCATCTTCCTATTCACTCCAAAATTATTATTAATCATTTATTGTATTCACATTATCATGTGAAACATTATATGAAATATCCATATAATCATGATTTATTTCAATCTAGATCTCTAGATTATTGGGTTATTGGTGATATCCAAATGAATCATCTACTTATTGGACCTCACTATAAAAATTGGGTTGATCCACCTATACTTTCTTATTCACCCTTAATCATTGAAACTTATTTTGGAATTCGTTCACGTTTCCTACCAGATCATGAAATGATAGACCAATATCTTGTCTATTCAATATCATTTGGATAACAGAATTGAAATTTTATGCATTCTACCTAAGGTTTTCTCAGTGTCCCCAATTTTTTTCTTTCACTTGTGCGAAGCTCTTCTATCTAGATAACTAGTAATTTTTGAACATATTCGTCAAAAAATTAAATAAATAAAGGAAAAATATTTATATAAATTGTGTGAAAATAAAAAGGTAATGAATGATGACATATCACTCTGAAAACAGTACAACTATTGATGTGAATATCATAGGGAAGTAAAAAAGCAAATTTAATTACCTAGTCCCACACAGAGGTTGAACATGGTCTTTTCACATGAGAATCATTATAGTTAATCAATTTCTTATTCTTTATTCACATACTCATTATTTTTTTGATTTTTTTAGTTTACATAATCATTGAAATATTTTTTTTTTGTGTTTTGGAAAAATCAAATAAATTAAAAAGATAAACTTTCCAAAATGAATATGCGAATCAAAAATGATTTTAGGAAAGAATGATCTCGGCCATAGGGTCTAATGTGTGTGTTCCTTTAATATTTATTATTTTTTATTAAACTAAATTTATTAATCCATTTGATCATATATAAAGTTCTATGATCTATATTTGAGAGATAAATATACCATTATGATGAAATATCTTTCGCACACCAAATCCTATCTTCTCCATTATCATAATATGACAAAAACATCTATTGAGAGTAATATTCCTATATTAATTATCTCCATTATATGATGTTTCTTCCCTTGGGAACCCTCAACTCAATTTTATGAAGTGTTTACTAGGTAGAAGTGATGAAAAATTGATTTTATAGGGAATGGAAGTTTGTTAAAAATCCTTATCGTGGTGGATAATAATTACAACTATACACTTGCCTCCCTTTTATCACAAATTAAATAAAAACTTTTGAATAATTAAAACAAAATATTTTTGGAATTCTATGAAATAGATACAAAAAAAATTCATATTTCAGTCACATTTCATCATAAATTCTATAACATCATGGGGAAATAGACTAGATATGGTGAGATTAAATGAAATTTTAACAGAATATAAATTCGAATACCAAAATTAAAATATGAAATTTCATTACATGGTCAAATAAATTAGAATGTCAAGAAAAAACCTAATAATATCCTAATCACTATTTAGTGGTAGAACCCTTAATGTATAATCCATTTTTCTATATCCCATGTCTCTTATTTATATACTTCAATCCAATCTCTGGTGAAATAAATGGGTAATTAAATTAGTAAAATTCTTATTAGGTCATAAATGGTGGTGTAATAGTGTCTCTATCTGTTAATTTCCATTAAATCTAGATGTATCTTGGCTCCTCCGAAAGAATCATATCATGAGTATAGATTTCACATTGTAAAATGTGTGATACCATCAATTTCATGGCTTGAAACACATGTTGAAACATTATCTAGTTTACGCATATCTATGTCATGGTCGACCATATTAGTCACACCTTGACAAATGTGGTATCGCTCCCATTTTCTTTTTTTTACATATCTTCCTCCACATCACCTTTTTGGATACTTTATCTTCTTGAGTACTATATTCCTAACCATTATTGTAAATTTCTAACATTTTTCCTTCGGTTTCATCCAGACTCATTTGTTTTTATCTAAGGGATTAGTAATTGACATATCCTTTTTTACTGGACATCATCATTATGTGGAATTCATCACTATTATTCTTGTTTTTTCGAATACTGTATCCCACTAAAAATTACAAAAATGGATAACTTCCAACAAAATGATTCATTTAAACTGTAAAAAAATTATAATAAATTATTAAATCAGGTCATTATTTTATTAGCTGACAATATACAATAAGGTGTAAATAACTTGTTGGAACGATAAACAACAATTCCAAAATATCATTATGTCCATATCCAAAAATAATATTCCCCAACGGTATGGGCATTCAAAAACTGTCTAGCTATAATATCCATATTTATTATGGAAACTATGAACAAAAAACCAAAAAAAATAGTTTAATATTTGTTTTCGAATTCCCATCCATGGGGTGACCATAAAAATTATTACTATTTAAACATGCTCCAACTATGTCATCATATATTGTGTACATATTTAAAACATATAATCAAATATTGTAGTACTATATAAAAAAAATATTTCAGGTCATTACGGTCTAATTAGGGCTCCAAAATTCACAAATCCCCCTTCTTCAGTCAATATTGTTATTTCCCCTTTTCTAACCACATGTCGTTAGAAGGATAGGACAAAAAATGCATCCTAATGTCTATTCCTATGATTATTATAAACCTTTTATGAAATGGAACCAAAATAAAAGACCAGGGTTTCATAGAAGATACATTTGGAGGATATGTCAATACCACAGATCCCACAATGGTCAAAACATTACATACTGTTTGGTCCCATACCCATCTATCTTATCCAAAGATATGCTAATAGAAGTGTTCGGAGCTACAAATCTCAATAGTAAATATCATGTGAATGAAATGGCCCCCTTAGGGCGGTTTCTCCATGATTATAATTCACACATAAATATATTTTGATGAGAATTTTAAATTATATTCAATATTTATATTATATAAAATAATAATTAACACACCTTAGTGGTGAGGTCACATGCAAGGTTACATATTGGTAAATTGGTAAAATATGAGCACTATAGTTTTTTAACTCTAAAACCCAATCACTAATTATATACCGTATATATTATTAAAAAAATATATAGCTCACTTTCAATGTATAATAACAATAAATCCTTATTTACATATCCTATACCTAATCACTCATCTATAAAATAACCCAATCAAGAACTCAACTACAAGACAACATGTACAACTCAATATATCCAACACTAGAAAACCATTCCATCGACACCCACCAACCCAAAAAATAGCCAATGACCTATCACAATGATCCTAGACTCTTGGACTATAGTTAAATTATAAAATCAACCCATTGGTCACACATAAAAAAAATTAATAATATTTTCATAGGAGAAGAACAACCTCATTAAGACTCAAAGAATCAATAATAAATACATAATGAATCATCATCACCTTCCTAGTACGAAAAGACCTCCTAATGAGTCTCATCAGACTCTCTTTCCCCTTCCACAACACTTATATTCACTAATAACACACATATACTAACAGAAATCACACAATTTTCACCTATAAAAAATATTTTCAACACTAATCAGGCCTTATATAAATTTTTTATATATAAACCTTGGGACCTAATTCTATAATTCCTCCTCAATAAGAATTCCAAATACCATGATGTTAAAGACTATCATTACCTTCAATAAGGGCCTCTATGAACTATCAAGAGAGAGTAGTACCCCACCTAATTAACAAATCCTAAGATCATATGAATCCAAAAATTAATAATGGATTAATGGTTCCCCTTATCCCATTATCCTCACATAGAACATCGTAAGTTTTAAAGTATACTCACAAACCCTCCATCATGAAATTCACAAATTTAACACAAACTACTCCATTCCATATGTGATACACCATAGAATCCCCTCCACTAACTGATTAGGTCTCACCCCATCCCAAACACATGGAAACTGAAAAACAATTACCCATTCCATGTCTGGTAATAAATTCTATTCCACAGACTACATGGTTGTTGTAATGACTCACTACGAGAAAATAGATTGTTTCTGGCAGTTATTTTTGGGTTTGGTGGTGGTTTAAATCTTCGTTATATGCTTCTGCGGCAGTTTATGAAAACTGCCACTACATTGTATGTCATAACACTGTGGTCGTAGGTTAAAGTTGTTTAGTGTTAGTTTAAAGGAATCATCGTAGTTTGTGCAGTTCATGGTGGTTATTATGTTTTTTAGAGGTGGTTTTTCCAGGGCATGACCTCATTTTTTTAGCATCGGTTATAACCCCTGCTAAAATCATCATAACCGCCATGAACTACGTACAGAAGATGGGCATTTTTAGCGAAGGTTAAAACTGCCACTAAATTTAATACTGTAGTAGCGGTTATTACTGCCACTAATAAAAATATGTTGACATTTAGTGGGGGTTAAAATATTCGCTAAGTATTCCGGTTACATTTAGCAGCGGTTTTAACCGCCACTAATTATTCCGATTATGGATATTAGAGGTTAAAACCACCGCTAAAAACATATTTTAAAAAAAACAGCACTTTCTGCAGCTTCAGTACCAGTGCCCTAAAAAACCATTCCATGAAAACCAAAATATCAATATAATACATACTACAATAAATATGAAAATAGATTCTCATCTAGTAATAGCCAAGGGAATTTTGATTCACATTTAATAAAAATATTAAAAGTTGTGTGAGAAATATCTTTTTATAAAATGTATAACTTCTTTTGTGGCCTATGAATCTCTTCAACCTTATCCACAAGATAAAAATTACACCTATAATGTGTGTGATCATTTTTTTCATATATGTATCTGCTTATGTATTGTAGACACAATCTTTTTGATAGATTTTCTTGATCACTTTTTATCATAATATTACTAGAAATGTCATTTCATATAAGTACATGAATCATAGATAGAGGTGGTGTGAAGAGTACCTTAAGACAATTAATTTTGAAATTTATTTCACCCTAGGGAAGTGAGGATTTACACCACTAATGCATTTATTAAGAATATTACACAACATGAAATTTTAGAATCCATGGAATAGTGGATCCTGATGGGACTATTCACTCAATTGCATCTAGATGCACAAGATGATGATTTTAGGGAATATTTCACCCACATGACACCCCAGAGACAAAACCTTCATATAATGATGATAATTGTAACATCCTGGTTACTATTTTTATATATTTTTTAATTTTTTAGAGTTGTTACTTCAGTTTCAGGGAAATGTTAATGCAATCACAATTTTTTTCTTGTATTGAACTGCAGAGAAGATCATTTTCACCATAACAATATCCACTAATGTGTGGATTGGTTGGTTGTGGTGTGTGTGGGGGGGGGGTGGTTATACATAGGATTTTTCTGATACATCCACTTTATTCATGGCTACATTGTGGAGAAGGGAACAACATGGGCCTTGGAGTTATATGGTGTGCATTAGTATGCTATGATATTAGGGCTCGTGGTAGAATTTGGGTTATTATTCCATTTAGGTCATGGAATAGTAATTGTCACCTTGGTTGTGTTGTGGTGTCTGAGGGTGAGTTTTTTATGGTGTGGGGTGGTGTTGGATGTTTTATCAAATTTGGGTTAGTGGATTCATGGATTTAGATTATGTCATAAGACCCCCTTCCTAGTTGTGCTCTCAGAAATATATCTCTAGAATATATCATGGCCCATTTTATTATTTTATCAGATCTTCATCACAGATATAATTTTAATTCACAAATGATTCCTTGGCCATCCTCATTATGGAAAGGCCCTTCCCATTATTCAATAGACCCGTACATTTTCATTAATTCTGTAGAATTATGTAAGGGGATACACCAAGGTCTTATGTTTTCAAGACAACATATATATTCTAAAATACCCTTAACCCCCACATTCTTCCATCATTTCTATCATTTCTCATATGACCCTTGAATATCCATAAGAGGAATTATAGACCATTTTCATTAGATTTTAATCTCGATCATGGGATACAAACACTTAACAGTTTTATGTTTGTTTCTCTCTTACCATATCCTAATATTTTCTCTATTCGACACTATGGTATAAATATTGGAAACAGAATGGTTGGGTCTATTAATGCTTCGTTAGGGGACTCATGTAGGCTGTTATGTTCGAAATATGAAATGGGCTTTATGATTCCTCACACAATCAATTCAACATCAATCTCCTTCATTGAGAATTTAGAGTGTTTTTATATTGGAGGAAGGTTACAATGCCTTTCATTATATCTATATATTTTACTAATATCCTTAAAATATTTGAAATTTATTTTATATATCAAAATTATAGGACCAACATCCCCATAACTAGTCCATAATGCTTTGATGTGGGATGTTCCCCCAGGGTTGACAAACCTAATAAATTTAGGTAAAATGAATCATAAAAAATGAATAATCACAATAAATAATCGACATATGTGGTGCATACCACACTCAAGAAATCATGACATAAAAGGAAACATCAAAAATCAATAAAATACAAACTAGAAATGAACCCATATTATCACCCTCGACAACACCAATATATCAACAATACAACTAATCACTATTTTATGATTAACTCAAATCGTCACCCTCTCCACCTCCATCTCCACTTCCTTCTACCTCCTTTAAGAACAATATATTGAATATTAAATAGTTTTGAATATTTATATTTAAAATTAAAACCAATAAAAGTTTGAAAAAAAGTTGATTTTGAATTTTTTTATTTACCTTCTCATCAGAAGTCGATACAGTACCCTTGGGGGAATATACTCTCATCTACTGGCGTATATTAGACAATGCTTTATGGAGTGAGGATATCTTTCCCCTTGCTCGTGAACTGAGTTTCAAAGAGAAATAGTCTATCTCTGAGCATCTCTGGTTATAGACTGACTAAAACTAGGATTAGATGCAGCTGAAATACCAAGTGGCCTACCAAAAATCTCAGATGGTATGGTTCCCAAACCCATCCCGCGCATTCTACCAGGATGCTTCTTCTCAATGACTTTAGCAACTGGGTCATCCTGGGAGACTGAGTAGGACTACCCAGGATTTCCATCCCATAGTTATTTAATTTTTTCTTATAAATCAAATATCAATATATATTAACATTGTAAAAAATGATAATAAATTAGTATAATGAAAAAATGAGTTCATACCCCAGCTTTCTTTGGCAGGATCATTAACGAAACAATAATTAGATTTTTTGTGAACATCCAACCACACTTCAGTTCAGGATTATTCATTCCCTAAACTCTGTGATTGCATTAAACAATGATAAATCAACAATTTAATATATTATAAAGATAATATTATCTTATAAATATTTCAACTACTGAAAAGTTTACCAGATTCGATCAGCTTCTATAAAATATTTCTCACCCTACAGTGTGAGGGATGACTTGCTTAGCATGGCTTGATGCATTATTTCATCATGGTTCCAGAAATAAATAAAATTAATTGTAATATTAATTTATTAAATGTCATCTCCTCTTCATATACATATTTAGAAGTAATATGAGTTTAATATAATAATATATTTTTAAATACCATCTGCTTCTCATTAAGATGTCCTTAAACAAAAACTTTCCACTCTTCTTTGGGAACCCCATTGGGTAGAATCTCATACATTTGTTGTATGGTCAATAAAGTATCTTTGACATCACCCCACAATCTCTATTTTAAGTCTTTCCATTTCATACCATGATTTTTCAACGTCCACTATCGTGCTATCACATTAGCAACTGTAATGTGGAAAACACCTGTATAAAGAAATTAATTTGGAACTTATTAATAACATGACATTCAATGACAACATAATTTATTAAAATTAAATTTATTTGGAAATAAAAAACAAAATTTTTATTTTACTTGGAGGAATATGTCTCCAATCATCATAAGAAATAGGAAGGGAAATGTGCTCTGCTTCCATTTGTCCTAGAATTTGGCCAAGTAATCATGTGGTGTCATCCGTAGGGACCCCATATAAATCAAATGGGGAACCTATCTTCTCTCCACCCATATTCCACACATCCAAACTTTTTTTCTTTTTCACCACTGTTTCATTTTTTCATCTCTAATGAAAAAACAGTTAGAATAAAAAAGTGCAATGAATTTATTTATATTAAAAAATTTACCTATTACAGTGACCCTCCAGTATGTTCGTGATGAACTAGATGTGGCATGTTGCCACCCGCCTGATGATGATGCTGAAGGGGGAGTTAAAAACTTATATTTTAAAGGGACACTCATAGAGGGTGTGAGAGATGGTGCAGGGAGAGATGGTGTATAGGGTAGGCAATTGGGGGCTCATATGTCATAGGGAGGGAGACAGATGGATCGTCATATGTCATCGTATTGGATGAAACAATGTATCACTTCCTCCTTGGTATTCCTATCATTAAATCAAATAAAATTATGTTCAGAACATATATTTCAAAAACATTATGTAGAAAAAAGAAATTAAAAATGATAATATATGTTTAGTACTAACAATGAAAATATACATAACAATGATAATGAATGACTGCACAAATAAAATAAGTGGTTGATGAATGAATAAATAACTATACATAAAGTCATTTTCACCTGCAATCATGTATGTTTCTTGCTCCATTACTTCAACCACATCATTTATCCTTTCCAGATTATTATTTTCAATATCATGATGGAAAAATAATTCTGCTTCTTGTTATTGATGAGATTCAATTTCAGAGGTTAAAGCTTCCACTTCATCATCCATATCAAAAAAAAAAATTTGTATTACGTGAGAAACTTCACTCCACCATTCATCCAAAACATCATTCCCATATTATACCATTTTTTCCTGAAATGATAGGATATATAGATCATGCATTCCCTGATAACCAACATCCATAAACTGAGATAAGTTCACTGATGTAAATTGCAAGGAATCACTTTTAACACCTCAGATAATATTGACCCAATTTCATTTGAATAAAAAAACTGAAAAATTACCATGGTTGTATCACCCCGACCCCTGTTACCCAAAGTCGGTGAATTATTTGAATACATTGGCATGATTATAAGGAATCAAGTCCCGAAGGACCGATCAGTTTTGTAGTCATGGAAAATAGATTACATACATGAATGTTACATTACACTTCTTAACATACAAAACAATGTAAATAATTCTTCACGAACACTATTATTACCTTCGCTTAAACCTGCATATCAATCACAATACACTTCTTGGTATCCTGGGAAAAATAAAACATAGAATGTTGTGATCCTAAACGCTCAGTAATGATAATAATATAGAAGAAATAGTCATAAATAAGCATAAACATTTAAGGAAATGTATAACTAAAATAAGAGCCTTTTAAACTAGAACATCAGCATAATATGGAAAACATAAAATGAAGTAATTCCATTTACATATTCACGTGGATATTCTACTAGTTGAATAATCACATGCTATATCACTAACTACATTTTTAATGATGGAATCCATAATGCCAGACTATCATAACCACATAGTCAAGGCCTTGTGCCAAGAATATAAATATGATTTTCTCAAGGCCTTGTACCAAGACACTAGTTTGTCTCATGAGACCTACTGATGCATCGAGGAGCTATAGTGGGATCCACCCGTCACTTACTAAGTCCAATGCATTCTTCATATGAACATGTTTAGACATAACATAAACATTTGTATTAAAACTAGCATATGAAATGTCAATACATTCTCCATAAACCATAAATGGTATAAAAATAACACATCCATAGTAAAACATATCACAAAACCTTTAATACAATATGGAAGTTTTGTATCATAATAAATCAAATTCAAATAAGCCTAAAATCCATCAAAGGATGTTGACATAGATGAAATAAAAACTATTTGAGAGAAATATCACTTTTTTGAAATCATTTAAAAGTCACATAATTATAAATTAAAAATATCACTTTGAAAATATTCTTATACTGTTGTAAGGGAAGCCTCTAAGATTTTATAATGGTGGAAAATATCCGCACCCACTGTATATGTTAAAAAAGACATACATACATTACTTCTGTCAAAAAGGTTAAAAATGATGGAAAATTCCTTTATAAACATCTTATAGTAAGTCCAAAAAGGTATAGATGACTTTAACCCATAGTCTATAAAATATTAATAATTATTTGAAATACATTTTTAAGAATCATGGATGTGGATGATAAAGAGGTCCCAGTAGATAATTATGTATAAACAACCTCAGATAATAATAAGATTGTGAAATAAACTGTTACCTTGTACTTTTCCATGGTTGAGGGTAGGTAAACCTCTTGTATAATGGTGAAATAATTGTTATTATATTACACAAGAATCATATACATTAATATGATATGATATATGACCATTTAATATTTCTTGGATAATAATATCTTAGTATTATCGTCGTTTTGGGTGTTAACTTACTCATTTTCTTTTAAATGTTTTGTTACATTAGTCATGTTTGTTATGGATAGGTTGTATATTATTCATATACAAAATTATATCAAGTCCTTAAAAATTATTTTTAATCATAAAATGAGAATTAGACTTCCATGGATACGATGGGGAATGAATCTCATCGCGTTTGTGGAGACCGTAGTCCGTACATACGCATGAGCAAAAATATCATTATTTTGATATTAAAATAATATAGAATTGGATGGTATATCATATATACAGAATAATTATCATGTTATATTATTTATTTACATCAATTTCACATCATTATCATACCCATCCAAATAATAATGTTTTGAATAACAATTACACCACGACGTGGAGATGGTAAGTCGTACGTATACACATATGGTGACATGTCATTCAAAGGATGGATAGAATACTGAATATGGTTGTACAATATTTATAATAACATCATAGTATATATAATATACTGGATTTATTAATTTAGAATGGGAAAAACAATGAATGAATAAGTAGAAGAAGAAATGAACATGAAAGAGGGTGGTGAAAACATTACCTCTTCTTCGGGTTCTTCCTTTTTATTTTATCAAAATGACTCTATTGGTTGACATTCTGATCAAACTAATGCCTCTAGGTTGAATTTAGGGAAGTTTAGAGAATATTGTGGCTGTGTTTGGCTGATTCAAAAGGCATTGAAGGTGTGAATTAGAGGGAAGGGGAAGTGCCCTTTTAAAAGAGGGGTGAGGGGCACCTTAGGAATAGCTAAAAATATTATTTTACAATAAATTAATATTCAGTTTATAATGGATAAAAAGTGGATTATTTAATGGTGAGGATGGGGATAGGTCTAAAACAACTCAACTAATAGTTTTTAGACATGGCTGGGTAACTATATTTTCCTTATCTTTTAGTTTTAACTCATAGTTAATTAGTTTGACATTTACCATGTCTCATTGTATTTTTATATTATATCGTTAATAAACTTAATATAAACATCCAAGAGACCCCCCATGTGGTCCATTAATAATTCACCTATCATTATATATGTATTTTGGCTAAACCTTAGATTTATAGGAATATAATAATAATTAATATTATAATTGTTTTTAAAAAAACTCTTTTATGTCAAATTTGATACTATTTTATAATTGATTTTTGTTAAAGTCTTAAAAACATTATTAACTAGAAAAATATTCATTTAAGAAATTATAACATGTCATATTAATCAATAAAACTCATGGATGGTATCAAAACTTTCAAATTCTGATTATTTTAAAATTTATAATAACAATTATTGGATTCTTTCATTATTAAGGAAAAGCCTACATCATTAGTGTGTCATATATAAATTTACTTATTAAATGTCTAAATATTATAAATAAAATACAATTCTTCAAAAAATAGTTTTAGCCTCCAAAGTAATATTTATAGTCGTAAATATAACATATATAACCCTATGTAAAAATTGATTTTCTAAAAGATATATGCTTATGTCATTCTTGTATTTACTTTAACTTAATTAATATAAAGTGTCATTATCACTTACAAGTGGACCCATGAGGTCCCCAAATCAACCCAAAGATGCCCATGGTCGGACATGTTTCAAAAAATAGGGTTAAAACAAATTTTTGGGTAATTTATTATTATTATAATATTATTTTTACCCTTATTTACCAGATTTACCTTTTAACCATGGTAAATAAAATATTTACCGAAGTAATTATTCAAAATGTCTAAAAACAAAAGTTAGCTATTTAAACAATTTGGACCTCCTGATTCTAAATATGGAATCCATTTTTCTAAATTCAAAACACATAAGTGGTAGGAATTAATTTAAAATTATTTTCTGTTGTTAAAACAAAAAGCGTGTTTTTAAGAGATAATAACTATCAAAATATTGGCACATGCTTTTGTCCAGTTTAAATGTAAAATTATGTCCAATGATGAACATTGGATTAAGTGGTAAAAATATAATCTAATTATAAACTAAAATATCTTAAATTCATTATTTATCACTATTAATTATTTCGATTAAAAAAGTTGTTTTTAATTATAATTTAGTAACTTTCACTATTCATCAAAATATGAAAGTTATCTGAAAATTACCAAAAAATCACAAAACGCTAATTTTTATATTCTGAATCCCAAAATTGAGCCATTTTTAATGATAAAAAGTATCAAATTTCATAAAGTGGGTATTACTATTCATAACGGCTAGTTTCATTGGTTGTGTTGTGTTAGAACTCAATGTTGCGTACAACACACACTACTGTATTATTCAATGAGAAGCGTACCATGGAAGCTTGGGGTGTTATATTCTCCCCTCCTTCAAATAATTTATTCCGCGAAATTTCTAGATTATTAACGCATAAAAAGATTTGGGTGGTTCTTCATCATAAGTTTCTCGGGTTCCCACGTTTCCTCTTCCATCTTATGGTTTCTCCATAGAACTTTTACTAGACGAGTCGTCTGGTTTCTAAGCACTTGTTCTATCGTATCAAGAATCTATATAGGCTCTTCACAATAAGACATATTGGGTTCTAGTTATAATTCCTCATAGGTGATTACATGCATTGGGTCACGCATGTATTTTCTCAACAGTGATACGTGGAACACATCGTGAACTTTGGAGAGACTTAGCAGTATTTCCAAATGGTAAGCAACAACCCCAATACATTCTAGAATTTCAAATGGTTTGATGTACTTGGGACTCAATTTTTCCTTCATACCGAACTATATAAAACCCTTCCATGTAGATACCTTCAAGAAAACATGATCTCCTACATGAAATTCCAAATCATTCCTTTGGTTGTCACCATAGCTCTTCTGCCTACTCTGATCTTCTTTGATGTGGTTTTGGATTAACTTCACCTTTTCCATCGTTTCCTCCACCAGTTCCAAGAATATGAGTTTTCTTTCACCAACATCATCCCAACAGGTTGGTGTGCGATTTCTCTTTCTGTATAATGCTTCATATGGTTCCATATGAATCTTCTAATGGAAGCTATTCTTATAGGAAAATTCTACCAGAGGTAAATATTGATCCCACATACCCTTAAAATCAAGTAAGCATGATTTCAAAATGTCTTCTAAGGTTTGAATGTCCTGTTTTGATTGTCCATCTGTTTGACAGTGGTATGCAGTGCTCAAATGAAATTTATTATCCAAGGACTTTTGAAGAATCTTCCAGAATCTTGAATTAAAATTAGGATCACGATCAGAAACAATCGATAGGTGTGTTCCATTATCTCTCACAACTTCATGAATATATAGTATTTCTAGACGTTCAAGTGGTAAATATGTCCTTATAGAAATAAAATGTGCTGACATGGTAAGACGATCAACAATTACCCATATTGCATCTTTCCTTCTAGGAGTCATTCATAGTCCCATGAAAAAGTCCATCGTAATATTATCCCATTTCCACTCTAGTATAGGAAGAGGTTGAATGACTCCTCCAGGCTGTTTCCTTCCAGCTTTAACTTATTGGCAAACCATACATCTTGACACAAAATCAGCAATCTCCCTCTTCATGTTGTCCCAACAAAAATTTTCCATCAAATATCTATACATATTGGTGCTCCCAGGGTGTATTGAGAAATTGGAACTAAGAGAATCAGCCAACAATTCTCTTTTTATATCAAGTATATTGGGAACTCAAAGTCTCTTCCCAAATTTCAAAATTCCATCTTCATAAACAAAGTCACTCAATATCCCATCATTCACAGCTTTAAACCGATTTTTAAACTCTTCATCATCGGTATGAGAACTCTATATCCTTTCTAGTAAGGATGGTTTGGAAACCATTTGAAGAATCATTGATGTTTCACCTTCCATGTTGATTCACATATCCATCTTTACTAGATCCATGAAAATTGGATCCCTTTCAACTCTACTCTTGTTCAAAACTCCATGATCCTTTCTACTCAAAGCATCTTCCACCATATTTTCCTTTCCTAGGAGGTAGTGTACAGTGCAATCATAATCCTTGAGTAGTTCAAGACATCTCCTTTGCCTGATGTTGAGTTCTTTCTGTGAGAAAATATACATCAAACTCTTATGATTGGTATATATCTCACATTTTCACCATAAAGATAATGCCTCCATATCATAAAAGCAAAGATCACAGCTGCTAACTCAATATCATGAGTATGATATTTTTTTTCATGAATTTTCAGATGTCGTGATGCATAGACAATAACTTTATCATTCTGCATAAGGAGACAACCAAGTCGTTTCTTCAATGGATCACTATAAATAACAAACCCATCATTCCATGATGGTAGATTCAATATAGGAGCATTGAATAATCTTAACTTTAGTTCTTCAAAACATACTTTATGCTTTTTTCCCAAACAAATTTAACCCATTTACGTGTGAGATTCGTTAATGGGTTAGCCAATCCAGCAAAATTCTGGACGAAACATTGATAATAACCTGCTGAACCAATAAAACCTTGTACCTCGGTTATACTCGTCGGCGCTGGCCATTCGTGGATTTCCTTGGTCGTAGAAGGATAAACATAGACTCCATCTTTGGAGACAATATGGCCATAAAAATAAATCTCCTGAAGCCAAAATTCGCACTTGATAAACTTCTTATATAACTCATGTCTTCTAAGAGTCTTCAAGATAATGCGCAAGTGATTTTCATTATCTTCGTAGCTTTTGGATTATACTAAGATATCATTAATAAATACCACCACAAAATCATCAATATATTTTTTGAAAACTCTATTCATTAGATCCATGAATACATATGGGTGCATTATTCAGCCCAAAAGGTATTACTGTAAACTCATAATACCCATACCTGGATCGAAATGTTGTCTCCGTAATGTCTTCCTTCTTCACACACAACTGATGGTATCCAGATCAAAGGTCAATCTTTGAAAAGTATTTAGCTCCATGCAGTTTCTCAAATAAATCATCAATGCGGGGTAGGGGATACTTGTTCTTTATTGTTATAGCATTGATTTCCCTGTAGTCGATACATAACCTCATAGATCCATCTTTCTTCTAAACAAAAAGTACAAGGGATCCCCCTGGAGAAACACTAGGGAGAATAAATCCTCTATTACATAATAATTATAGTTTTTTATTTAGTTCAACAGATTCCACAGTGGTCATTCTATAAGGGGTTTTCGATATGGGCCTTGAACCCAGAATTAAATCAATGGAAAACACAATTTCTCGTTCGGGAGTATGTCAAGGTAAATCTTCCAGAAACACATCTATATATTCTTTAACAATAGGTACATACACTAATTGAACATTAATTTCCTCACCCATAGTTATTTCGTTCTCTTCCTCCCCGATAATTGAATTTAGTTGAGCTACTGGGGGTGGATAAATATAAGTATCAGGTGGTGACAATTCGTCTCTAATGATAAGGTGTTCTTTATCATCATCATCAAAAATCGTAACCTCATTCTTCTTACAATGAATTTTAGCATCATGATCTAAAAGCCAATCCATACTGATGATTAAATCAAAATCAATCATGGGTATGATGATGAGATCAGCAAATAAAGAACATTAATTGCCCTAATGGGGACGGATCCACAGAACATTGTAGCAATGATACTTCCCTTAGGAGTTTTAAATGACAACTCCCTTGTTAGATCAAATTGGAAATATCAAATTTTATTAGAAAACCGGGAATATATGAAACATTGTGATTATCCAGAATCAAATATTGCATTTGCTAAAATTGTGGAAACCATTAAATTACATGCCACCACGTCTTTCGGAGCCTCTACCTCAGCAGTAGTGATAGCATAAGCTTGGCCTTGACCCCTTGGCCTTTTTCTGAGGTATGTTCCCTTGATGATTAGGAAATTCATTTGCATAATGTCCCATCTCCCTACAGTTATAGCATTGAACATCAATTGATTAATTCTTCCCCTAGCAATCAAGAGCTTGGTGGCCTTTTTCACCACACTTGTAACAGACTCCCATTCCTTTCAAGCAAGTACAGTGGTGTTTTTTCCCACATTTACTAGAGGATGGATAATCAACTTTTCCCTTCTTCCCCTTATTTTTATTTCCAGAGAGGTTATCAGATCTCTTCTTCTCTTTCTTTTCTTTAAAGTCGTAAGACTTAGAAAATTATTTTTCTGTCTTGATAGTGCATGAGTCAATATCTTCATACAATGAGAAGGATTGTGAAACTAATTCTCGATGGAGAAATGGTTTTAACCCATCAAACAAAATATCAATCTTTCTTATTGGGTTATGTATATAATCTGCCGTATACCTCGCTATCCTTGTAAATTTATCCTCATACTTTGTGACATTCTCATCCTCCTTTTGTCTCAGACTCAGAAATTACATTTCCATATCTGCTCGATGGTCACGAGGAAAGTATTTTTATACGAAAACCTCTTTGAACTCCCTCCATTCTATATTTGATACTTCATCATCTTCCTTTGTGTTTTGAATCAATGTCCACCATTGATCATCATCTTCAGTGAGGTGGTAAGCGGCCATGATAACTTCTTCCCCTTCACAACTCTCCAAGGAAAGAAATATTTTCTCTAAAGAATTTATCCATTGCTCAACTACTAAGGAATGTTTACTCCCATTGAATGTTGGTGGGTTTTGCATCATTAAGAGATCTAACATTGATCTTCCACATTGTGGATCAGGGTGCTTCATATGGGTAAGGTTATTATTCATAACTTGAGTGAGTTGTCCTGGTATGGTGATTAGCTGATCAACACCATTTTCATCACCAGATCCACTATAATTATCTTGAGATGGAGGGAAATCCCTATATGGAGTGTGTGCATTTATACAGTTTCCATTTCTTCCACTAGGAACCTTTTCTAAACAATGGCATACACTAAATTAGGTTATGAATCACAATACCTAAATCCAAACTTGTAAAACACTTAACATGAATTGAACAGTTTGTGGATATAATCCATAATCATAAAAATATTTTCATTGAAGGAGTTTATACTCATGAACCCTTCATAATGGTTTGTAAAGAAAATGAGAATTATACTAAGCATATCCCCTGGGAGTTTCATAACCAAGAGTGTAGCAAGGCCCATTGTCGTGCACCAGTTCTCATTTGAGTCTATCTCAAAGCGGTGTTTTTGGGTTTTACCACTAGGTACATCTGTGCCAGAGCCGCCCCTACCTGCTCATATCCAGACAGGGATGTTTTACCTGGAAAACTCACAAAATCTCTACAATACCAAAATTCTAGAATATTCTTCTATACTAATCCTCAAAGTCCATCTTAAGTCCATGTGCTCTAATCAGAGTTTATCTAAATCTATATCCCAAGGTTTGTACTAAAAATACTCTAATACCAACTGTAATGCCCCGACCCCAGTTGCCGAGAGTCGGTGCATTATTTTAATACATTGGCATGATTACAAGCAATCATGTACTGAAGGACCGATCAATTTTGCAGTCTTGGAAAATAGATTACATTCAAGAATGTTACATTACACTTATTAACATTCAAAACAACATAAATAATCCTCCACAAACTCCATTATTCACTTGGCTTACCCCTTCATATCAATCACAATACACTTCTTGGAATCCTGGGAAAAATAAAACATAGAAAGGAGTGAGCTCAAACGATCAGTAAGGATAACAATACAATGGAAAATTTCATAAATAATCATTAACATTTAAGGAAAATTATAACAAAAACAAAAGCCTTTTAAACCTGAACATCAGCATAATATGGAAAAAATAAAATAAAGTAATGCCATTTACTTATTCACATGGATATTCTACTAGTCAAATAATCACATGCAATATCACTAACCACTTTCATAATGATGTAATTCATAATGCCAGACCATCACAACCACATAGTCAAGGCCTTGTTCCAAGACTACAAATAATATTTTGTCAACGCCTTGTGCCAAGACACTAGTTTGTCTCATGAGACATACCAATGCATCGAAGAGCTATACTAGGCTCCACCTATCACTAACTATGTCCAATTCATTCCTCAAATGAACAGGTTTAGACATAACATAAAAATTTGTATTAAAACTAGAATATGAAATGTCAATACATTCTCCATAAACCATGAATGGTATAAAAATAACACATCCACAGTCAAACTTATCACAAAACCATTAATACAATGTGGAAGTTTTGTATCATAATAAATCAACATCAAATAATCTTAAAATCCATCAAAGGATGTTGACATAGATGATATCAAAACTATTTGAGAGAAATATCACTTTTTTGAAATCATTTAAAAGTCAAATAATTATAAATTAAAACATTTACATTGAAAATATTCTTATACTATTTTAAGGGAATCTTTAAAGATTTTATAATCGTGGAAAATAGTCGCACCCACCATATAAGTTAAAAAAAGACATTCATACATTAATTTTGTCGAAAAGGATTAAAACGACTGAAAGATTACTTTATAAACATATTATAAAAAGTCAAACTAGGGTATAAATTACTTTAAACCATAGTCTGTAAAATAGTAAGAATGATTTGAAATACATTTTTAAGAAACATGGATGCGGATGATAAAGAGGTCCCAGTAGATAATTACGTATAAAAATCCTCAGATAATGAAGAGATTGTGAAATAAACCCTTACCTTGTACTATTCATTGGTTGACGGTAGGTTAAACTCTTGTATAATGGTTAAATATTTGTTATTAAATTATACAAGAATCATATATATTAAAATGATATCATATATGATATTTTAGCATTACTTTGTTAATAATATCTTAATATTATTGTCATTTTGGGTGTTAACTTACACATTTTCATTTATATGTTTTGTCACATAAGTCATGTTTGTTATAGATAGGTTATATATTATTCATATACAGAATGATATCAAGTCCTTAAACATTATTTTTAATCATCAAATGAGAATTATATTTGCATTGATATGATGGGGAATGAATCTCATCGCATTTGTGGAGACTGTAGTCCGTACGTATATACGAGCGGCAATATCATTTTTATGATATTAAAATAATATATAATTGGATGGTATATCATATATAAATAATCGTTATCATGTTATATATATTATTTAAATCAATTACACATCATTACCCTACCCATCAATATAATAATGTTTTGAATAACAATTACACCACGACGTGGAGACTGTAAGTCGTACGTACACAAGTATGGTGACATGTCATTCAAAGGATGGATAGAATACTGAATATGGTTGTACCATATTTATAATAACATCATAGTATATAGAATATACTGGATTTATTATTTTATAATTGTAAAAACAAAGAAATAAGAAGTTGAAGAAGAAAGGAACTGGAAAGAGGGTGGTGAAAACATTACCTCTTCTTCGGGTTCTTCCTTTTGATTTGATCAAAAGGGATTCTTAGGTTGGCATTTTGATCCAACTAAGGCCTCTAAGTTTAATTGAGGGAGGTTGAGAGAATATTTTTGTGATGTTTTTTTCCATACTAAAAGGCTTTGAAGGTGTAGTTTGAGGGAAGGGGAAGTTCCCTATTATAAGAGGGGTGAGGGTCACCTTAGGAAAATCTAGAAATATTATTTTATAATAATCTCATATTGGGTTTATAATGGCTCCAATGTGGAGTATTTAACTGTTAATGTGGGGATAGGTCGAAAAAATGTCATCTAATAGGTTTTAGACTGGTTTGGGTCACTTTATTAACCTTATCATTTAGTTTTAACTCATAGTTAGTTAGTTTGACATTTACCATGTCTCTTTATATTTTTAATTTATATGGTTAATAAACATACTATAAACTTCCAAGAAACCCCCTAGTGGTCCATTAATAATACACCTATCATAATATAAGTCCTTTTTCCAAACCTTATATTTTTAGGAATATAATATCAATTAATAATATAATATCTATTTTAAAAACTCCTTTATGTCAATTTTGACACTATTTAATAATAGATTTTTTTAAAGTCTTAACAACTTTATTAATTAGAAAAAAAAATCATTAATAAATTATTACAAGTCATATTAATCAATAATATTAGTTTATGGAATCAAAACATTCAAATTATATTTATGTTAACATTTATAATACCAATTATTTGATTCTTTCATTAATAAGGAAAATACTGCATCAATATTGTGTCATAAATAAATTTAATTATTTAATGTCTAAAAATTATAAATAAAAAACTATTATGTAGGAAAATTTTTTATATTCCTATGTAATATTTATAGTCAATGATATAACATATATAACCCTATATAAAAATTATTTTTTTAGAAGATATATGCTTATGCCATTTTGTATTTAATTTAACTTAAGGAAAATAATGTGTCATTATCACTTCCAAGTAGATCAATGGGGCCCCAAAATCTACCCAATGAATCCCAAGGTCAGACATGTATCAACCAATAGGGTTATAAGACATTTTAGTGTAATTTATTATTATTATAATATTATTTTTAACCCTTATTTACCGGATTTACCCTTTAACCATGGTAAATAAAATATTTACCAAAGTAATTATTCAAAATGTTTAAAAATAAATGTTACCTATTTACACAATTTGGACCTCCAGATTCTAAATATGGAATCCATTTTTTAAATTCATTACACAGAAGAGGAAGAAATTAAATTAAAATTAATTCCCATTTTTAAAACAAAAAGCGCGTTTTTAAGAGATAATAACTATCAAAAGATTGGCAAATGCTTATGTCCAGTTTAAATGTGAAATTATGTCCAATGAAAAACATTGGATTAAATGGTAAAAAAATAATATAATTAAACTCTAAAATCACTCCAATTCATATTTTATCACTGTTAATTATTTCAATTAAAAACGATGTTTTGAATTAAAATATAGTAATTTTCCCTATTCATCAAAATATGAAAGTTATCCGAAAAGTACCAAAAATTCACCCTAAGCTAATTTCGATATTCTGAATCCAAGAATGAATTCCATTTTTAATGATAAAAAGTATAAAATTTCAAAAATTGGGTTTTACTATTCATAATGGCTAGTTTTATTGGTTGTGGTGTGTTAGAACTCGATGTTTTGTTCAACACACGCTACCATATTATTCAAAGAGAATCATACCGTGGAAGCTTGGGGTGTTACAGTGGTAGTTTAATACAATAATATCAGTCATAATTCCATCACATTCCTCTTAAGAAAATATAAATAATCCACTATTCAGTGTTTTCAAACCCTCTTCACGATCGACTGTAAAAAATATAAATCCATTCATATTGTAAGCGTTGAAAATTATAACAAGTTTTAGAGGACCTCGAGAAAGAAAGTTCAAATATTCTGACACCACTACTCGAGTATCAGTATTCATGATCTAAAAAAAGAAATATACTTTTTTATATTTACAAAATATATATGTCAAACTAATATACGTATTTATTGCAATATTTATGAACTTACACGTCGTGCAACCCATTCTATAAGCTCTTTATTAACAGCTTTCCTTATATCTTTCTGATTTCATGTTTGGCCTCTCATTCATCTCTATTTTCGTATCCTCAACTCTTCATTAAATGGATCTTTAATTTCACTATTTATCAGCACATATATATATTCCCCTAATAATTCTAATTCTATTAGTGTCACATTTGAGGTCCTCCCAACTGATTGGCCAATATCAGGAAATATTATTGATTTTGATGTATTTGAGATTGAGTCGATGTGTCATCAAAATGTCCAACTCAATTAAATATTATCTCAATATCATCCAAATATCTATCACAAATTGCAAAACACTCTTAATCCAAATATCCTTCAGTAATAGAGCCTTATGGTTGAGCTTTATTTCTCACGTTTGATTTCAAATTCCCAAGATATTTGTGAAATAAGTTGAGAATAATTATTTATTTAATTAAGTGAAAATAATTGTTTACTTAACTGAAAAACATATAAATAAAGTACCTATCAATTAGATACATCCATCGATAATGAACGGGGCCTCCTAATTTAGCTTCATCAACCAAATGTACTGTTAAATGCATCATTACAGTAAAAAACGATGGAGGAAAGATCATATCCATTGCAAAATGGGTCAATAAAAACCTCTCATGGAGGTTGTCAAGATGAAATGGATGTATATATTTCTCACATAGTTGAATGAAAAATGTGTAGAATTGGAGTACAACAGCAGAAATATTTTCAGGTAATAATGTACGCAATTCCAATGTTAGTAACGTTTGTAACAAAATATTTGAATCATGATATTTCAATCCATGTAACTTATGATTATTCAGGTCAAAAAATATTGAGATGTTACTTGAATACCAATATGATACCTTTACATTCTTTAAAATTCAAAATAATGTATCTTTATTTCTATTTTTCATTGCAAAAATTTCCGAATGATACATTTCATTCTCAAGTGGCCAGAGATCACGTTTAATGCTCATTAATTGTAAGTCTTTGTGAGAATTGAGATGATCCTTCGACTTTCCTTGCTCGTTATGCAATGTGAATATCAAATTGTCATTGACATTCTTCTCAATACAAATCACATCAAGATTATTATGCAATAAATTAAATTCCCAATAAGAATGTTTGAAGAATGTATTTTTTCCTTCTATTGTTGTGTTCCGATTTTTCTTGACAATGGACTTCAAACCCATTTCCCGTTATCATTTTAATAAAAAACCTTCCCAAATTCTGTTTCAACATTCCCATGTTGTGTTAATATTTTAGAACAAGTTAACAAAATTGGAGTGGTCTAAGAACAATGAAACCATTAAATTTTGATCTTTTCAATCGAAATCTATGAGATACATCAAGATATTTTTTATGGAACAAGAAACACCATTTTCTACTGTGAGGTAGCCATTTGGGCTTAAAATCAATGTGACCAAAAGGATAAGACAACCCATGTTAGTTTTATAACTAGATAAATTCCCAATCCCAGGTATGTCCCTAACAGTCCAAATTAAAGAAACATGAATTTAGAACATTGTCTTAGAGGAAGCATCAAATGTATCAACATAGCTGCTCAAAAACTCCTGTAATTATTCAATTAAAGGCTGCATGTATACATCAATATCATTTCCAGGCATTTGGTTTATTGGAATATTCATCAAAATTATAAAATATGTTTGTTTCATACACATCCATGGAGGCTAATTGTAAGGAATCAAAACAACTGGCCAAATGCTATAATTGGTGCTCAAAGTCCCAAATGGGTTGAATCCATCAGTAGAAAATCCCAATCGAACATTCCTAGGATCAATTGAGAAATATGGATGTAATGAATCAAATTTCTTCCAAGATTTTGAATCTCATGAATGTCTCATTAACCCATCATTGTTATTATCTATGGAATGCCACTTCATGTGTTCGGTGGTTTTTTATGACATGAATAACCTTTGTAATCATGGATTTTAAATAAAGTAATGCAAAAACATTGCTCATTTGTTCATTTTCTTTTACTTCATGAATGTATATTGATTCAGACTTCAAACATCACCCATTGACTGCCATCTAGAAGAAGAAATTTTTTTACAATCCATTCTACTTGAATCCCCTCGCTAATAAAGCATACAATTATTAGGACACACATGTATTTTTTTATAATTCAGAAAAGGCATGTTAACTACTTTTTTCATATCATAAAAATACTTGGGGATGTTTTCTTCAAGAAATGAATCATGCAACAATTCCAATATCATGGACAATGCCTTATTTGTAATTCCATATAGAC